>JBBDHG010000083.1:467500-1872500 GCA_037951165.1 Lophius americanus | reverse complement strand
ATGTGTGTATTTGTGAGTGTGTGTGAAGGTTTGTGAGTGTGTGTGTGTGTGTGTGTGTGTGAGTGTGCGTGTGCGTGTGCGTGAGTGTGAATGTGTGTGTGTGTGCGTGCGTGCGTGCGTGTGAATGTGTGAGTGAGTGTGTGTGAAGGTTTGTGAGTGTGTGTGTGTGTGTGTGTGTGTGTGAGTGTGCGTGTGCGTGTGCGTGTGCGTGTGCGTGAGTGTGAATGTGTGTGTGTGTGTGTGCGTGCGTGCGTGTGAATGTGTGAGTGAATGTGTGTGTGTTTGCGTGTGTGTTTGTGTGTTTTTGTCGCCTCTCCTCTTCCCTTTTGTGGGCCGGTAACTCAGGGGGCAGCTAAAAAAGGAAATGGCTCTGTCAGCCTGTGATATAACTGTCAGTGTGCCAAACACACACTCACACATTCACACACATTCACACACACTCACACACTGACATACAAAAGCCCAAAGATTTCATAAAATGTATCTTGTCTAGAATTCTTAAAGCAAAAATGATCAAATTTAATCAGGTTTGTCTAATTACAAGAAATAAAAAGTAATGTGTTTCACGGCGATTTCACTAATATTTGCATTTTAGTCTCTGATTGTGCTGTTTTCATCTATGATTAATAATTAGGAGAAACAAAAGCTTATAATATGACAAAATGTCTTTCTCCTTAGAAATCAGGAATAAATCTTGTTCATCTGCTGGGAGATTCTGCAAACCATCCACCACCACCACCTGGTTCCCGGCTCGATATTAGCTGGAATATCTGACTGAGTAAAAGGGAGAGAGAATTTACTAAAATAAGTTGATGATTTTTCTGATATGAAACATGATGGACAAGATTATTTGTCTTTTGAGACAAAAAAAAAGATGCATTTTCTAGAAAAAAGGCTTTTTTACTTTCTTGAAGGGACGTTTTTTGCAGTGCAGGATGGTTTGTGGTTTTTAGGGTTCTAGTAGCTGTGGAGGTGTTTGACTTTAGAAGAATGAAAAGAGATTGAATAAGTCAACCGATATCTCATAAATTCATTTGAAACTCTTTGACAACAACTACTTCACCGTTGATAGAAATACCACAACATGCCTGCTATTCTACACAGTTTTTGTTGGATAGGATCAGTAGAACTTTCCATTTGGACCAGCAGGATGGACAATGGACCCAAAATGGAAAAAAACAACATTGGATTTTGGCTGCTATATACCATTATGTCCACTAGAGGGAGCTACATGCACACACTATAACCTTTGGCTGTGACATAAAGCTAGAGTTTTATTCAAACCTAGCAAAAAGCAAACAAATAAACTAGCCGATTACGGGATTCAAAGGAAGAACATAGGAGGAAACCCCGATTCTATGTTTTCCCTTCATTTTTGTGAGAATTTTCACCGACACACGTCCTGTTCAATGAAATCATTTTAAGTCCATCCTTGGATCCATGTTGGCATCAGAAACGGCTTTCGTTCCAAAAGCATGGAGGCGTTTCATTCAGGAAAGATAAACAAATACGTGACCCATGCCAAGACGGTTGGGAAGTAACGGACGAGAAACTGTGAACAAAGTCCCTCTAGTGAGTAAAATGGAAACTACAACAGTTAAATATAAGAAATACCAGTTCCATCTCCAAAGGTACATTTGGACTAAATCAGACAAACGATTGAGAAATCATGGTCTGAAAACTGGGATTTACGAGATAAGCCCCTCCTAGTGGCATAAATATGCAATCCAGTTCTTCCTCGCACTCTCAAGGTCACAAGGTCTATGTAAGCATAACATTTTAAAATGACCGAAGTGACAGTTTGTGAGTCATGGCGTTAACATGAAGGATGTGCGGTGGACGCTGAGATGATGATTCCATGATAGTTTTCAGGAATAAATGGTAGAAGGACTGTTCTTGTATAGCACCATTGTATTCCAGCCAGCATTCATCCATTCACACAAACATTCATGCAGTGATGATAGAGGCTGCCATTCAAGGCGACACATGCTCATCAGGAGCTCTAACCATTCACGCCATCACTCACACACCAATGGAACAGCCGTTGGGAGCAACTTGGGGTTCAGTGTCTTGCTCAAGGACATTTCGACATGTGGACTGCAGCGGCCGAGGATCAAACCGCCGACCTCAGATAAGTGGACAACCACTCTACCGGCTGAGCCACCATCGCCCCTATGGTAATAGTATGTGTTGTATGTAGTATATAGTATATAATAGTTTGACCCTCTGAGGAGGAAACATCTCTGGGATTACCTGGGAAACATCATCATAATACAATGCTGCGTTAGAGAGATAAATTACTGTTATTTATGGACTCAGTGTTCTTCCAATCACCTCAGAGACTTTATGTATGCAGGTAAATATCATTAGAGCGGAAGGGAGTGACCATAAATCAGCAGGAAACAAAGTCAAAGACCACCAGAGAGAAGAAATGCTGAGTGAGCAGGAAGAGTCTCTGTGAGTCAGATCTCAGCTCCCCTCTCAATAATCAGCAGAGTGGAGCAGGCTGTCAGCTTTCTCCTGATTCTCCATGAGATGAAGCTCTCGCTGGGACGCTGTGCTCCTGCTGGTTGGGATGGATCTCCTGCAATGCAGTAAACAGCCACTGCAGCTCCACGCTGCAGCGAATGCATGCTGCAGCGAATGAATGCTGCAGCGAATGCATGCTGCAGCGTTCACGGATCTACTGACATCATCACACGGCACGCACCCAGTCAGTCGCTTCTCCCTCTTTACACAGGCTTTTCTAGGTGGACCTGCTGCACCTTCAATCCTCCCTGAGAGAGTCTGGCCCCCGTGCCCCGGAGAGAGGAACATCTCCATAGATTTTGGGAACATCTCAGATTCTACTGCACAATGTTTCCGTCCTCTAATGGGGCTAATATTCCCATGTCTTCTGATCGTCATGGGATGTTGGTCTTGTGGTCCACTTCATTCACCTTTTCGCTTTTTTCTTTTTTCCCCATCTCTTCCATCATAAGCAGATTTTACAGGAAGCTAAAATGCTCACATGTTTGAAACTGAAATGATGCAGGTTTTTTTTATTTTTTTAGTTCATCTCCAGGAATGGACTGTCTGTCAATCACATGAACATTTTTGTTTTCACAGATCACATAAAAACCAATACATAATAAAATCCGGTCACTGGAAAGATAGAACCATACTTAAATACATTTTATAACCTTAACCTAAATATTATTCTTTAACTGCATAATATTTATATTTTTTCTCTGTACATTTTCTTAAACTGAATGATATTTGAAAATGTTAAATTATTGTTATTATAAGAATTCTATGGTTTCACTCCATAAACTGTAATATCTGCTTTAATCTTATGCGTGCATACGGACTTTTGCAATCAAAATTCCTTCTATGATCCGCATCATTTGAATTAGATAAAAACGACTTCTGTACATAAACAAAAAATGTCCATCTGTATTTATATCACCGAAAAGTGGGGGATATTATGCAATCGTCATCACTGCCTCGTCCACAGCGTCCTCAGCGTCCTCAGTGTCCTCATTGTCCTCAGTGTCCTCAGCGTCCTCAGCATCCTCCGCGTCCGCTGCCATCTGTGGAATTTTGTACCGACGTTGACCTTAGTGTGAAGAACTTTTTTGGGAAAGTTCAGTATGATATTTCTGACACTAGGGGGAGCTTTATATCCAAAATTGTCAGGCCATATCTTCTCAACATTTGGTCGGATTCAGTCCGGATCCGGTGCATACGAATCAACTCGAGGTGATATACCTTGTATACGTGCTTAATTCAATTTTTTTTTTACAAGTAATAAGGTTTTTCAGCCACTACCTCCTAATTCTTGGTCCATTTTCGTACAACTTTGATATTTACCTCATATATCATATTTTACTCACAACAGAAGCTTTCTTTACGAAAAATTGTGTTTTGGACATACAGATCAGTGATCAACCATGTCCCAAACACCATGAGAGTACGAACAAATGTGTAGTTGTGCGTGACTGAAGTCTGTAAGCGACTCAACATTGATCTTCTGAATCTTGTTCGGTTTTTGGAGTGTAGAAATGTACATCCATCAGCTCTACAGACCATCTCTTACACATTTTATAAATGTTGTTTCGGTTATATCTCTCTGGAATAGAGAAAGGTTCGGAGCAGAAGATGGTTCTGGTTCACTGGGCCCACCATCCATGACTGGACCGATGTGACAATGGACATCTACACTGTAAAAAAGGACAGTTTCTTATTAAAACTTCATACAGCGCTGGGTAAAGTGGATGCAGTCTGTCACAGTTCTTTGATCTGATGCAGTAGGTTGGTATGTTCTAACCACTGCAGACCAGGAGCACCTGACCAGCCCTGCAGGTCTGGAGATGTTCTGACCCGGCCCTCTGGACATCAAAGTAGGGTCCTGGGCCTGGTTGTGTGTAATCGTTCTGTGAATCATTTTGCATTTCCATTTTCGTTTCACACACAGATATTGAAAGCAAGTCTTTTTTGAGGGGATTCTTTGTTTCAGGATAGAAAAATCCAAACTGGAAAACAAGCTGGTCCAAATCAAAGGAATGGGAAAAAAATATTTTTTTTAAATTTGTTTGATTTTCAATTTTCTAATTTAATGATGAAATATATATTTGCTTAGACAGAGAAACAAAAGCTTTATGCTTTAAAATGTCAGAGGTGGTCGTCTGAACAGTCCATAGAGGGCGGGGCTTATGAGCTGTCAATCATTCTCCCTGTCTCTAATCATGGATGACTTTTAAGTGAATAAATAAAGGACACATGAGGGGCAGAAAAAAAAGCAAGTAAAGATGGATGTCTGAGAGATAAACGGACAAACGAACGTAGACTACCTACAGGTTATCTAACCGTTATAATGAACACATGTTGGACTAGATGTGCTCTGGTTAGGAGAGCATGTCTTCAGAGGGAGACAATCCACTATGTTCTCACCAGGGAGACAGGTGGTGAAGCTCCAGCAGAAAGAGAGGAGCGACTGAGGGGGACAGAAAGGAGATGGCTAAAGAAGAGAGGAGCTGAAGGAGGAGGTGACATATTGCTGCATAGAGGTGCCAACAGCTGGGAGGTCCTGTTGGTCAGGTCACCATGGTTCCAGAATGAATCCCAGACGATGGATCCTGGAATAGATCGGAGCTACAGAAAGACAGCCATCCTAGTCTGCTGAGCAGCCGGAGCTAAAGAAAGACCGGAGAATAGCCACTCAGGGACACGAAGAGGGTTTCAGAGGGGAGGAGGTGTTCATTGTATGAACCTGGACTGTTTCACTGTATGAACCTGGACTGTTTCACTGTATGAACCTGGACTGTCTGACTGTATGAACCTGGACTTTTTCACTGTATGAACCTGGACTGTTTCACTGTATGAACCTGGACTGTCTGACTGTATGAACCTGGACTTTTTCACTGTATGAACCTGGACTGTTTCACTGAATGAACCCGGACTCATTAATTGTGTAAACCTGCACTGTTTCACTGTATGAACCTGGACTGTCTGACTGTTTGAACCTGGACTGTTTCACTGTATGAACCTGGACTGTTTCACTGTATGATCCCGGACTCATTAATTGTGTAAACCTGGACTGTTTCACTGTATGAACCTGGACTGTTTCACTGTAAGAACCTGGACTCATTAATTGTGTAAACCTGGACCGTTCCACTCTATGAACCTGGACTGTTACACAATGTGAACCTGGACTGTTTCACTATATGGACCTGGACTGTTTCACTGTGTGAATCTGGACTGTCTGACTGTATGAACCTGGCCTGTCTGACTGTATGAACGTTGGCTGTTTCACTGTATGAACCTGGACTGTTTCACTATATGGACCTGGACTGTTTCACTGTGTAAACCTGGACTGTCTGACCATATGAACCTGGACTGTTTCACTGTATGAACCTGGACTGTTTCACTGTGTGAACCTGGACTGTTTCACTATATGAACCTGGACTGTTTCACTTTGTAAACCTGGACTATCTGACTGTAGGAACCTGGATTTTTCCAGGACAATCAGACACAGAATAAAACTGAATAAAACTTCATTCATTGCCTCTTGAAAGCAAAGTTTCAAAATGTATGACACTATGAACATTATGAAAAATAATTAAACTCTCTAAATAATTGAAAACAGGAATCATATGTTCTACAGTAACCGGAGGTCTTTGACACAGAGTTGGTCCTTTTTCTTTGATTTTTCATCATAACACACAAAATAAAAAGTTTTACATTTATATGACCAAACTGATGGAGAGAAATTAAAAAAAATATTGATTTTAATGTTTTTAATTTAAATATGAGAAATAAAAACAGCAGAAACAGAAACTAAGGGTCGATTACGAGGGACACCAAACAGGGTGGGGCTTGTGAATGTCACTTGTCAGTTTTTTACTTTCCTGAGCTTCCATATTCCAGTGCACTCTGGTTTGTTTAAGTTACTGATGAATTCATGCTGGGAGGTTGGGCGAATTTTATATCCAAGCAGAGGAAGCTGACGAACAATCATTCAGTCTGACAGCGGCCCTGTCAGAGTGAAGATGTTTCACTTGAGGTACTGCAGGAACAGACCTGCCGGAGGAAGGTCTAATGGATAGAATCAGAGTTCTTCCGCCGCTCGGTTCTGCACTGCGGCACCAAAGATGTTCTGCCCACTGAGGCAGAAGTCAGGCGACGGAGGAGAGGAGGTCATGAACCAGACATGATGCACAAGTTGGGAGTCTTTGACACGCACACCTCAAGGACGTGCGGTCAGGGGAGAGAGGCATGTATTTCACTTATGTGTACAACATATTTAGTCTTGCTGATCTGACATAAAACCGTAATTAAAAAACACGAGGTGAAGCAGCCAGTACCTCCTCCGCATTTAACAGAATATCCGCATACCGCATTTAACATTTCTTTTAATTTCTATAGTTCTCTTTTTTTTCTTCAAAAAATGGAGTGAACCGATGACTTTTTCTTGCACTGCATGAATTGTATATATATATATATGTATATATATATATATATATATATATATATATATATATATATATATATATATATATATATATATATATATATATATATATATATGGACGTGAAACACTTACTGCTGCTGAACAGATCAGTTCTAAGAAACCAAAAAGAAACATAAAATAAAAAACTCTTTCGTCAATAACATAAATGTCAGCACTGCTCCGGATTACAACCACTGTGTTCTTAAAATAAGACTAGTTTAAGCAAGAGGAAAAATGTCTTTAAGTCAGCTGGAAATACTCTTCCTGAGAATCTGAGCTATTCTAGATGAATTCTCTAGAAACAGCTCTGTGTGTCTGACTGAGATGGTTCTGGTTCAGTGGTCCTGTCTGATATCAAGAACAATGACATATTTTGACTAGAAATTACACAAATATACCCGGAAAGATATTTCGTTTTTTTTTTTACGGTGTAAACTGTCTGCCTGCTAGAACGCACTGAAAAAGAAAGAATTTCAAGACGAAAAAAGCCACATATTCTATAATTAATCCAATTGTCTTGAAATAAGCAAAATAATAATAATACAGACCTGTGGCGTGTAACGCCAACAGGTTTTCTCCCCAACAGAGGAAGTTTGAGTGAAAGAGGAGATGTTGAGATGTTCGTCTATCAGAGGTGGGTCAGATTGTAGGATTGGATTCATGGGATATTGCGAGGATCCGCATCTGGATGATCTAAAGTAAGTACAGTCTGGAACGTGTCCCAGCCTAATTAACGAAACACATTAAGCATCGATCCAACATTCCAAGAAGAAGCTGGAAGAGCAGTAAAGGCTTTAAATTATAGTGGAAGATAAAAGTTACCTAAAATATCATATTAACATTTTATATCTCCTACCATCAGCTCCTGTCAAATCATCTCCTCCTCCATGCATCATCAAACAGTATCAAGTCATCACTTAACCCCTTCATGCCCTGCTCAACTCTTCAGTTTGATCTCATTTGGAGTCTCTATTCCCCATTTTTAAAAATGTGACTGAACCTGTTTATAGCCGGACCCAGTGGTAGCATGTTCATGCGTAACGGTAAACGTCCATAGATGGAGCCCTGAGGGACACCACAAGTCAAAGGGGCCACTAGGGAGGCCTCTTTTTTTTAATAAAGAATGCTATAATTACTTACTATACCCAATTATGTAACTAAATACAACCAAACCAAACATGCTTTTCCAAAACTGTTGAGCTTATCTAATTAAAATTGATTGTTTCCCATGAAATACAAAGTCTCGACATGAAACAATCTTATAAGTCTAATTTTTCTTTTTTGTTTGAAAACTTGCTTTACAAAAGAATAAAATCTAGTGTGTCTAAAATATGAAGTTAATAAATTCCCCAAAGAAATAAAATATGCAGAGAAATACATTTCCAATAGTTTTTTTGTTTTGTTGGTGAGGACATTAAAGGATTAAACTCCCTTTAGAGGTAAGTAAATATAAACAGAACATGTGCAGGTGACAAGGAGAAAGATTGTTATAAGTTTCTGGACTGTGAGTCACCAGATTCCCGGAAGATCTCTGGTGGCGACAAAACCTGCAACTGTCCCAAGAGCAGATTATTTTGAGGAACCATTTTAAGACTATGATCAAGATTTCCTTTCTAAATTACATTTTATAACTAATCCTGCTCTGTCCTCCCCAACAGCATGGGTTTAACCCTGAAAAGCCCCCAATCCCCTGCTCTGTACTAGCAACCCCCCTGATGGAACTCCTCACAATAAATGGGACTCATTAATACTGAATAACAGTCTATATTGACCCAACCTAACTATTTCTACCAAGTCAGCAATATGCGCTAAGATCAGATCCCATAGTGACTCAGTTCTGAAGATAAACACAGTTAACTAGTTTTTCTGAGCTGAAGAATAAAACAAGACAGATTTCCTTTTTTTCAGTTCATAGTACTTTCTGTGTTTTTTTGTAGAAACATGAATTATTAGTGAAATATGACAAATAATGGACTGATCCCCAGGAGTCACTTAATTTGCACCAAATTTGGACATAGTAACAGTTTACTCACACGTAGTAACAGATTACTCACACGCAGTAACAGATTACTCACACGCAGTAACAGATTACTCAGAAATAGTAACAGATAACTTACATAGTGACGAGTACTATGTTACTGATACAGAAAACAAATGATTTTAGGTCTTACTTGTCCATAATCACCAAGGTGGTGCACATACACCTGAGAGATGAGGAGATGTTTGAAGTTTGGAGAAGAGGATTCTGGGTACTTTGTTTGACTTTAGGGACTGCATCCTTCTGCAGAAACTAGGCTTTATATCTAGAGCTGAAAAATGGTCTTTGAATGATATGACTTTGTCTTCCGTCAGAACTGCTGCGGCTGTCTATCATTGAAGTAGTCATAGTAGAAGCTGTAGTGGAGGCAGCGGAAGTATCTAAACTCATCTCAGGCTACTGAGTTCAGCTCCACTTCCTGGTTGAGGTCTCCATGATGAGGGTAGCATCTCCGTGTCCTCATGTCAGGTTCAGGAGAGAAGCGTAGGTGGAGTCGCCGAAACATTTCAGGAAGTAGATAAAGAGCAGAGACATCATTAACGTGGAGTAATTAGAAGATGTGAACATTACAGTGAGTTAGGGCGGAGGAGCTGTCTGCGTGGAATTATCTCTACCATCCATAATGATAATGATAATAACGAGACTTGCAGAGGAGGATGGTGGAGGTTCCTGGAGCTCCAACCCCTCATGAGCCAAAACTATAAGACAGTTTGCTTTCACACAAATTCCGTTTCTATGAAGAATGATGGAAATGGTGCGACAGCACAGGATTTAATGTTCTCTGGTAAGAAGATGTCTGTAATAGTTCTGAGTTCTCCATTCCAGATGTGATTCCACCCTCAACAAACCAACGCAGAGAAACGTGGTGTAAAATGTAGGAATGAAGAATACTGTGAAAGCATGTAAGGGTTTTCAATGCTTCAGGTTCCAGGGTTCACGTAGTTCAAATGTTTAAAATCCACTTCATTGCATTTCATGCAGAAACATACACAAGACACATCAAAGCAAAAATAATATCCAGGGATTACTCTTCCCTGTCAGCTCCATCTACAGCTAAACTGAACATCTGCTCATATCAACCACAGCCTTCTTCTCCACCCAATCCAGCATGTTGATGGTTCTGCTTTGGTGCTGGAACCAGTTCAGTGTCTGGGCTGGAGGACACTGGAGGAAGAGCTGGAGGTGGAAGAGCTGAAGATGTTCTGATGTTCTGATGCTCTTTTGGAGTAAGGAGGATGGACAGGACTAGAAAAGAGCTCATCAGAGGGACGGGCCAGGTCAGAAGAATTGGAGGCAAAGTCAGAGAGTCCAGATTGAGATGTTTGGACACTTGAAGAGGAGGGATAGTGGATCCGCCAGGCTAGGATAACACAAACAGATGCAGGGGCCTGTTGATGAGATCACCACATTGATTAGAACCTGTGGTGTGAGTGGAGATGCAGTTGCCTGTCCTGATTTTATTTTGAAGGGGTCATTGTCCCTCAGATGTATCTCTTTATTGAGGAAGAACTATTGTAAGTATCATTTCTTATTCTGTTCTATTCCATCTCCGTCCACTGATCCAGGGTCTGGTCTGTTTGGCAGCAGGCTAAGAAGAATATTCCAGAGAAGACATCCCACTCCCCAGTATCACCCTCCAGCTCATTTTGGAGGATCCTTAAGCGTCCCAGAGAGATCTGCAGAGTTTTGAAGGAAATTTTCAAATATATTTTCATTCAAATGTGTTTCATTAATTTAAGGCTGCGTACAAAAACAACAATTTAGGAACTTTAAAGCATAAAATAGACAGTCTTACTCCAAAAGATCATTAGCATAAATAGAAACAAAATGCATCTAATTATATCCGTATATCCCATATTATCATGTCCAATACAGATTCTTCATGTTCTTCCACTCAAAAACGATTTATTAGATGGTTTTCAGATTGTATTCCCACATAGACCTGAGTGCGAGAAAGAACTGGACTGATTTTCGCAAAGATCCCTTGTTTATATCCTGGTGGCATTTGGAAACCAAATGTTTGTCCGATTTAGTCCTTCAATAAATAACTGTATTTATTGAATATAATAATATTAGCATATTATTGCATATAATATGCTGATCTTAATCAGGAATATGCTCTAAGATCAGATCCTGGGATCTGATTTTAGAGTGTATTATTTCTATTTGAATATATTGTTGCTGCATGAGCAGTGATGGTGGTCCAGTGTCCCCGGTCAGAGGGTCTGTAGGGTCTGGAATGGTCTGGCAGGAGGAGTGATCATAGACATACAGAGAGAGTGTCCTGTTAGGGGGTCTTCTACACTATAAACATTCGGCTCATCAAAATTAATTGTGTGGTTAAACATTGAAAGTTAAAGAGGATTCTCCCTTCAATTTATAATTTGGACCGTTTCCAGTTTGTGTCTGCGCCCAACCGATCGATTCTGAGTTTAACTGTAAAGAAAATGTGTGTGTGTGTGTGTGTGTGTGTATGTTTGTATGTGTGTGTGGGTGTGAGTGTGTGCCTCTGTGCGGGTGTGTGTGCAGGTGCGTTTGCATGTGTGTGACAGTGAGTGTATGAGTGTGCATGGGTGTGTTTGTGTGTGTGTGAGTGTGGGTGTGTGTGTTTGCGTGTGTGTGTATGTTATTGCGTGCGTGAGTGTGTGTTTATGTGTGTGTGTGGGTTTGTGTTTCTCTTTGTGTGTGAGTCTATAGTGTGTGCGTGTGATTGTGTGTATATTAGTGTGTGTGATTGCGTGTGTGTGTGCGTGAGGCCTGTCAGGAAAGCTAAATAAATTAGCGGTGTGTGTATCTTATTAATGCTCAGTCTTGTTAATGCGTTTCACTGATTGTAGCTCATGGGCTCGTTTCATAAAACCTGCTGGCAGCTCTTTACACTTTTATTCTTCGAGAGGATTTATCTCTCTCTCTACTTCCTACTATTCTCCCGAGCCCCACCACCCTCCTCACCGTACATGATCCTCTGAAAGATTCTGGAATAATTTGTCATTATGAACAATTGTTGTTAGGACAGAGGTTAGAAAATTATCAGTAATAAGCAGAGGTCAGACAGGGCAGTTGTGGCTCGCAGGAAGTATTTAAACATTTAAAATGAAATAGTTAGAATATGTGGTTAAACTCCTCCTTGCCTCAAGGCCCATAAGCAAATGTCTCAGACTAAGATGTGTATGAATCATGAATCAGAACCATGTTGTTCTGCAGGCCTTTAAGTTGTCCTTGCTATTATTTTTACCCTTCACAATGCTAAGATTTTTTGTTTAAAAGCCATATGTTTCTGTGACAGCCAAAGGTCGTAGTGTGTGCATAAAGCTCCCTCTAGTTGAGATAGTTGGTATTTGCAAGCCAAAATCCCTCTCTGGGCTCAAACTCCCATTTTTGCCACATTATGGGTCCATTCTCTATCCAACTGCTTGAATGGTCCTATTCTATTTTATTCTTTTCTATTCTATTCTATTCAAATCTATTCTTACTCTCCTCCTCCTCCTCTGCCTCCCCCCACTCACCTCAGAAACACCCCTGCAGATGCTGAAGGTCAGCTCCTCGTCACTGATCTCTCTTTCTGCTGAGCCCACCAAACGCCAGAGCAGAGTGGCGATGTGCTGCGACCGCGCCGCCACTGACATCCATAAACCAAACAGGAAATGACAGGTGTCACTGACAGCCCCCTTCCTGACTTTACCTACTTTCCCTCCTTCTCCCTCCTCCCACCCTCCTTATTCTATGTTGATTTACGGCTTTTTGTCCATTGTCAGGTTTCAAGGTTGCAGTGCGCGCGAGCCAAACTGGACCCAGGGGGGTTGGTGGTTCGGCAGATACCTGCCAGGGAGGTCCAAAGTCAGACCATCGGAGCTCCTACTGGCAGTGGGGGCTGGGGAGATCACAGAGTCTACCCGACACCTTATTATGTTATGATTCATACACATCCTAGTCTGAGACATCTATATATATATATATATATATATATATATATATATATATATATATATATATATATATATATATTCACACACACACACACACTATAACTGAACGGAACTTGAAGTGAAAGACACTTTGTGAGTCCTCCTTGAGAAGGATGGATCCTCGTAGAAGTAACTGAGCTCTTTTGAGGTGAACTGCTCAGTGCGTCTCACTGCAGTCGGATATTGAAGGGTTGTCACCGTCTACCCATGAGGCCTTGCGCCAATAATGACTCATCACAAATCTTACTGTACAGTTGATGGTCCACATTTAATCCAGAACACAGAAAACATTACATATTGAAAATGTTAGATTTCTGCCATCCGGGGAGTAATGTACACTCACACACACACACACAACCTCTCCCACACAGACACAGACACAAACACACACAGTTTATTTAGGATGGTTGTCCTATTCCTAGAGCTCCTGTCAGGTCTCCATGGTGATGATAGATGCCTGGATTTCCCACTGGAACCTGGAATGGGGCCTCTGGATCTCCAGAGTTGCTTTTTCACAACAAATCTATTTTCTTCATGCACCCATTGGTTCCACCACACCCGTCACTCCAAACTCCATCCATCCCCATTACATCCACCCGAGTGTGGTGGGTTCCTCTCTCTCGGGAGAGAGAGGAGAGGGGTAGCTGGGATGGGGTGCATGGGCCAGAATGAAGCCGCCTAGAGAGGGAGTTATCTGAGACCGGCTCTGACTGGAGGTACGGATTTTAAAGCCCGACTTGAAAAAAGACAAAAACAAAAACAAACACACTAGTTTACATTTTAATTGCGATTCCTTAAACAATTAACCAGTTAAAATTGGTGTTTTAGCTTGATGCTAACAGGCTAGCTGCCATTAAAAAACATTTCACCATCGCAACGACCATAATAAATTAGCCTTAGACTATAATACACTCACTGGTTAAATGCAGTCCTATACAAACACACAGACACAAACACACACACACGCACGCACGGTAGATATATTTAAAGTGCAAAAGTTGGTGCAAAGTTCTTATTGCGCTAAGCTGGTCATCTATTACAGAGGATTTAGTTAGAGTAGAGGGTTATTGCTCTGGGCTGAAAAAAATTCCTGAAACGTTTCCTTGTGACAGCGGCGCTGGATGAGTCTGTTGGAGAAGTCCAGTCACTCCAGATGGTGGTGGAGAAGATGCTCAGGATTATCCATGATGGACACCAGCTTGTCCAAATGTCCTCCTCTCTACCAACTCCTCAAAGTTGCCCAGTTTGCAGACAATAATGGAGCCGTCCTATCTGATAAGTTTGTTTAGTCTGTATTCATTTCATGCCGTTTACTCCTTTCATATCTCTCCCATCTGAATCTCTCCTTTCTCCTGTTTCTGTGCGGACACAGGGGTCAGAGGTCAGAGAGGACCGCACATTCCTCAATCACATTTACTTTACATCAACCCCACAGATTGCATAGAGAGAGGCGTGCGCCTTCTTTTGTGCACTTCTTTTGTGGTGTTTAAAAAAGGCAGGAAATAGATGGATTTATTCGGACTCATTCTGGACCACAAGGAGCAGAGACTCCTCAGCAAACACGGTTAGGAGGTCAGTTAGAAGGACGGTTCCCCGTTTGTTTTTTTCGCTTAGTCAATAAGGACTAATCTAGTTTAGTTTAGGAGGCGATTTGGTAGATGTATCCTCAGAGCGAGGAGAGGAGGGATTGATGAGGGAGACGAGGCAGAGATGTCTGAGCTGATGGTGGTATGAGTGGTATCATCCAGAGGTTCTGAGGTGCGGCTCCGACGAGAAACACTTAGAGAGATTAAACACGGAGGGATGAGTGAGGACTTTATGAGCTGGTCTGTAAATGTGCTGCCGTCTGTGGGTCTGTGTGTCACAGAGACAGGATTCTGGATCTGAGTCGGTCCATTATAGATTAGTGGTGGGCGGGCCCTGTTTTTATTATGTATGGAATCTATCATTAATGGACGTCTGGAGCACTTCGTAGATATTCAATAAGAAAGACATCAGTTCGTTGTCAGCACTAAAGGCGTCTGCCTCAGTGGAGCTCAGCCTTCTGGAACCAGGAAATAATGTTAAACTATTATTGGGACAAAGAGTGATACCGGCCTGGTTTGTTCCATTCATCACAGCGTGACATCAGCGTAAACGCACATCGATCTACGGGAGCGGTGCAATTAACAGGACAGTGTGTGAGGTATGACTGGACCCCAGAGGGGCGGGGCTAAATAAAGAGTTAAATGAAAGCACAGGAGAACAATTAGGGAGAAACAATCTTAATGTTACAGAACCGCTGTCTGACGTTTAGAGCTCATCCTCACTCTCTGCCTCGCCTTCATTTACACCTGTCAATCATCCCTGACCCATTGCTGAAATACAGTTAACAACCACAAAGTTCATTTTTAAATTGCTGTAACCAGATATGATACAATGTTTATCTTCTGCCAAGTATATTCCACCCAGTGGGAGGAGCTTAAACCAGTGGGGGGAGCATGAATCAATGGGAGGAGTCTGGATCAGTGGGATGGGCTTCCATTAGTGGGAGGGGCCTAGATTGGTGGGAGTGGCTTTCTTCCTTACCCTAAGAAAAACACTTTACAATGTAGAAAACCCTGATCGAAGAAACCTGTTGATCGTCTGAAATTTTTTCATACAAGTTGATCATCAATATAAAAGGGATGTTTTATTATATTTGATTTTAGTAAAACAATATGATTTGAATACTCAAATATAGTGTGATTAGCATACTTTGTTTTTTCTTATCTTGGAGGGTACCCAAGGATCTGGGGTCAACAAAAGGGTGTGGCCTGGAATGATCTGGTCCTGCCTTGAAACGAGAGGCTCCTAAGACTTTAAGGAAACACACAGTCCAGTCAGGAAGTTGTTTTTTCTTTCTTCAAATACGTAGAGGGAGGGGCTGACGAAGGCTCTAGGAAGTATTTCTGACCCAGGTTGAGACCAAATGTTCTCCAGTGGTAACTTGAATGGTGTGACTGGAGGTTAATCCAATCCAACTGCTCTTAGTCATGTGGGAAGAATCTAAACACAGGTAGAAATAATGACAAAAAACAACAACAAACTCTTAAAACTTAACATGTGATTAATTTTTGGTGAAGTGTTATCTCCATGAATATCTGGTAACTCATACGTCATCCCATCTGACCCAGGTTCCTCGTGTTTAACAGGAGTCGGGGCTTACAGACATCAACATCCTAATGTGAAGAGATAGTTATTGCGCCGTCTGCTAGAAAGAGGAATTAAAACCTGTGTCGAACATCATTTGATCCTCGTTAGATGATAATGATTTAAAAGTCAGTAACGTTGATTTTCATCACCACCTCTGATGAAAGGGCTGAAGCGGGGCGGAACCTCAGGAGGGGCCTGTGTCGGACTTAAGATGAAATCCTGACTTTCCTCAACCTCTTAGTGGTGGGAAAAAAAAGAAGAAGAAAAACAGGATGAGTTGGTTTGGGAGAAGGTATTGATTTTGGCTCAGTGGAAGAGGAGAGAGGCTGAAAACTATTAGCAAGAACCATCAGGCTGTTTAAAGACTCTGGCCACCAGCAGGCACATCGGTCCCTCACAGGCTTCTGTACTTTGTGAAAAGTCAGCTAGAGGTTTTCAATTATTCCAACCGATGTGGAATAATGTCAGAGTGACCTGAAGCCGTTTACGATGAGGGGATTATTACAGGAGAAAGTGAGGACTTAGTGCAGACGGAAGCAAAATGCAGAGCAGGGTGTTTTTTTTTACCCTTGGATTGCCCTAATTATACAGAGCATTGATTTTACAATGCATCCATGGATTGATTAGAAGAACCTCCCTGAAGAAAGGACGGCTTTGCTCCACCACTCCTCCTCTCTTCCTCTCTGCTCAGACTGCTCTTGCTGCTTTTCTTCTCCTATCATATAATCGTTGAATCCTTCATTGTCCAGTCACATTTTTTACCTTTCCTTTTTCCTTTGGCGTGTTTCTTTTGCACGTTTGGATCTCCTCTGACTGATATCTGAATCGTCTTCCTCACAGGAGCACGTCATGAACAGGCTTCAGGTGTAGAAGTAGTGAAGTCCTTGGATAATCTCAGACAGGATGTAGAAGCTTGAACATTTCTCTCATTGGCTGAACTGCTGCAGCTGTAAAAAACGTAAAACAGATCATTCAAAATCAAATTGTTTTGTCACGGTTGATATTTGACTTGGTTTAAATTTGACTTTATTATTATTTTTAAGACTTTATTCATGGTTGATATTTGACTTTATTTTTAAGGTATATGGTTCTGGATTTTGTGTGATTGTACCCTGTTTTGAATGTTGAGGGTTCTCAGTTGGATTCACGTCTTCGTCCCTGTCAGCTCATTCTGCACTAGTTCCCTTCAGGAACTGGACCCAAACACGAACCGCTATTAAAAGGTAATCAGAACAGATATAAGGTTTAATGAGAAAAAACAACAACTAGATCTTCTAGATCTTCAAAAGCAGGGTGAGATGCAAAAAACTTTTTCTATTGATTATCCCCATTATCTTTAAGTCATATTATTCAAAAATATTAATATTTCACTCCTTCTCCTTTTAACACAATAACAGGCCTGAGTCTCCTGGAAATTCAACTGACAGCTACATTCTGTATCTTTAATCCTTGGAGAGTCTTTATCCAATGAAACCGTCTTCGCCAAAGTCTATGGGGTCAGTTTGCAGATGTGTTCTCTTCCAGGCTGATTATTAACCTCTCCAGTCTCTTTAAACGTCTTAATTATTGATGTAACTGATGAAACTGACATTTGATTTGATTTGATTTGTGCAGCTCTACGACCTTTCTTTGCTCATCAATGCAGTATTGTCTGGTCTCTCCGATTATGAAGAACCTCAAAGAGAATTAGGTCTGTAGGTCTGCGTCACTTCATATTTATACCCCAGTAAAAGAGGAAGCTAACGGTATAAAAAAAGGACTTGAAATATGCTTCAATGACCTTTTAATCACAGGATTTAATTGAGATTGAAATTACTAATTACATGAAAAAATATTTCTTTCATGTTAACAATAATTTCTATTTAAAAAAGTTACATCTCATTTTACTCACTCTTTATATAATATAATAATAATAATATTTCTGGAAGGTATTCTAAGTCAGAAACATCTTCAGGTTCGTCATGGTCATTACGGATATGAAGTTATAATAGTGTTTTAATCCGTCTATCCATTTATCTTCCATGGCCTCCCTTCTTCTTCATTCAACATCCGACTCCCCTCCCTGAGGATGGGGCGGGGGGGTGGGGGGGTGGAGGAGCGACACCAATATAATGTCAGACAGAAATGTGGAGATGATGACGATGATGTTTATCTTATGAAGAGATGAATATAACCAAGGTCCAGTGATCAACTGCTTTGGGCAATGAGCACAAAGAAAAAAGATGTAGTTGATGATCGGAGGGAGACGAGTGCGTTTAAAAATCAATTACACTGTAAAATATGACACGAGTCAGCAACGACACCCTCTGGGGAAAGCAGAAAATATGTTCCTGCTTTTCTTGGCGGTAAATTTACTCTGCCTACCAATGAATGACTCGTTTTATGTAGAGGGAAAAGAAGAGAAAATCATTTTCCTTCTGAGTCTCGGAGGTGGGGGGATGGGTTTTTTTTTTCTTGTGGGGGGGGGGGGGGGGATTGGCAGACTGCAGACCCGGTGTTTCCTCAGATCTCCAGGAGTGTCAGCAGGTCAGGGAGCAAGAGAGAATACTGCTGCCGGTGGTGCTTTGAACCAGCCTCAAAGGTTGACCTGGAGAAAATATAGAACCTGGTGAGTAGAGAGGATAGAGAGAACCGGGGGAGGACAGATAACCTGGAGAATAGAGAGAACCTAGAGAATAGAGAGAACCTGGAGAGGACAGAGAACCTGGTGAATAGAGAGAACCTGGAGAGGACGGAAATAACCAGAAATAAAATTAGGAAGTGAAAAGATCGGGCAGAGGGATATATGAAGCTGTAGCAAAGATTCAGTCTTTCTCATCATAACCACGTCTATCCATTACAATCTCCACCCAGTCCTCACAAATCCAACAACTTCATCATTCATCAGTCTCAGCAGATACATCAGTCACCGCCACCAGCATCCAGACTCCAATCACAACCTACCTGAGGAGCCTGAGCACCCAGGACCTTCTGAAAAACTGATGGTCCCAGATCATCTGCTGGATTAAACTGTCAGCTTCATTCTCTGACTCTGCTGAGTAAACAAGACTGTAAAAAGGAAAAGATTACAGGTTGAGAATACAAAAACAATTCCTTACGCAAATGTTATTACCTGATATGTTTTTTTTAAGTAATCTGTTATTTAATAAAAATATTTTTAAGTGAAATAATTAACTTTATTTGTTTACTCAATTTGATAACTTAATTAAGGAATTATTTAAGATGTAATACCTTTAAATTACTCTAGGCATAATAACTCAACAAAGAAATTGCCAGGGTCGTCATTTGAGAGGAGATTCTGTCAAAACTGGAGACTCTGGAACTCTAGAGTTTTTAAGTAGTGTTCATTTAATTAGAAAAAATGCAAAAAGGTCATGTTAATCAAATTGTAAACATTTTATGAATTTTAATTGGTTATAAAAAGATTTGCACAAATTATTCTAATTAATGTTTTTGTGCTTGCAATTAAAATTTTTGCAAAAAAAAAGAGTTTAAAAAATCTTTGAATTTTTCATTCTAAGCAAGACTGTATATCAAAAATAACTTTATATTTCATTAAAATGATGAGTTAGGTGAACATGGCGGCAAACAAAAGTTAGTTGAACTCACCATCTTCAGGTTGACTAAAACGTCTTCACTACTAATTTGAGCTCATTGGTTAGAACAGTTGGGTTTACAGTGTAGAACACACACCTGAGGGGGAGAATACAACAACTTTGCTTCCTTTAGTCATTTTCTCCTGCATGGTGGGTCAGGCCAAAATGGTTGAAAACTAACTGATGAGTTCTGCAGAATCATGTTTGAGAAAAAAAACCCATGGAGGAGGTTGTTGTGGATTTATGCCAAACGGAGAAATAAGGAATGATTTTTGAACCATATTTCAGAAGAGGAAGGTACGGCGGTGGTCCTCAGGGGGAAAACTATGGACTTTTGTTTCAAGGTACAAAATCAGTGCTGACAGTAAGATTTTTTTTAAATAAAATAGTTAAATAAAAGACAGAATTTTGTCAAGGCCTTTTGCCATGGATCGTGTTCAGGACAAATCGGTTCTAGCAGAAACTGATCTGGATTTAAATGATCCCAAAAATGAAAATTTTATTCTGTTTTAAAAAGAGATGAAATAACAGTTTGTTCATTAAATACAGTTTGGACTATAACTAGAATAAAGGAGGAAATGAGGAGACACCGCTGGGACTAATAAATGTGAGGGGGATAATTGGTGGAGGTAAGAAAGGTAGGAAGAAAGAATAAACTACTAAAATAGAAACAGGAAATACCCACAAAAAAAAAACCTGGTGGATAGGAAGCTGCGGAATGTTTTCATTTTAATAAACCTGCGTATCATCAGAGACATGCTTCGGTTTAAATAAGTCGCTCACGAGCTTGAGACCACTTCCTCTAAACTCTTCATCCAGACTGCATCACTGACAATCATCTGACCTTCAGAACTACTTCAGACCAGCAGAACGCTTCATTATGTCTCAGAACCAGCTGGTTGGCCATGAGAGAAACACGCAGCTTTAAACACAGACAATAGAAACGATCTACTTTTATCTCTGAAGCTGATGATGATGATGATTTTCACATCAAACAGTTTCATTAGAGATGAACAGCTTCTCACTTTACCGACTGGACTAAAGTTTATGGAACAAGAATCAATCAGAAATGCTGCAGTTTGATTGAATGATCTTTTTTTTTTTACAGTTTATGTTCACAGAGTCATTAACTGTGAAAAATAAAAATGCTGTAATAACAAAAAACAAACAGTTTTCTGAGATTCCAAAGCCTCAATAACAAAAACATCATGTCCAGCATGATCCCGCTTCCTCTCCAGTATGGTGAGGGTTCCAGTCCCCCTCTCTCCTGCGTTTGTCCGCATCGACATCACGCCTCTTTTCTTCTCTGGTGATGCGTCCTGGAAAGAATCTTCTGTTTTGGTAATGAGACTAGAATAAAGACAGCTGGTCGTGTCTCAGCTAAAACTACGATCAGCTGTTTGGATGATCTTCATTTCATTGGATGGAAAATATTCTAAGATTGTATTTCTACATGTTTCAAACTGAACGGAGCAGAAACCGTAAGACAGAGACTCGCTGAATCTCCTCTTCTCCATCCGCATTTTCCCCAGCTCTGCAGTTCTGCTGGAGGCTTGTTGGGGGGGCGAGGTGGTCTTGGCGGAGCAGCAGTATTGGGCCCGGGCCCTAATGAAGAGCATTGATCCTGGTCGGGTTATGAGCAGACTTTAGTGGCCGTGTTGTGATGTTAATAAGCCTGGCCTTATTCTGCAGGAGCTTTAATTAGCCTGTTGGAAATGTGCTTACAGGGCGCACTGTCACTCTGCTGTGGCACATTTAAACACACACACACACATATTTACACACACTTACATTCTCATACATGCACACAAACACATACACACACATATTTACACACGTTTACATTCTCATACATGCACACACACACACACACACACATATTTACACACACTTACATTCTCAAACACACACACACACACACACACACACTCACAAGCTCACACACACACACACACACACACACACCAACACAGAGTAATTTCATGGACCAGTGACATGACCATCTAAACAACCTTCTCCATCTTTTCCGTGAGGACGTTCTTTAGGGAGTCAGGCGGAGAGAATTAACTCATTGAACTCCTTCTACACGCTGCTCTGCTCACTATTCCAACTGCTGCTCAAAACCCAACCAGAATCAAATCAGCAGCTCTGAAATGAATAAAATATTCATAACTGAGTTGTTATCCTCTTATAATACACTTAAAATGAGAGTTTTTGTTTATAATGCTGCCTTGGAAAAAGTTCTTTATATCTGCAAAGGGGGCGGAGCCTCTGAAACTGAACAAACATCTGAACTCGGGCTCTAGAGAGGACTTTCCAAATTTATAGAGTGTAGCAGCAGAAAGAGGATGATGGAACACTTCATCCCTTCAACACATCAAAGAAGGAGATGAATAAGTTGTAGCTGAATAACTATTTTCCACTTGGCGGGCGAGGGATAGCTGCATGGTGGGAGGTTCCCCTGTCCCTGGCGCTGGCGGGCCAGGTGCATTTCCTCTGCAGTTGCGTGAGCATTACAGTGACCCGGACCCATACATCCATCTATCCTCCCAAAGTCAGGGGGAGGATGGATGTTTACTCCTGAACGTCAGGTCTAATTCAAACAGATTATTCAGCATAAGAAAAAGCGACAGAGTGAGACTTCACCGTCAAAGATGGTTAAAATGAAGCCCTGACACTAGGAAACGCTGAGGTAAACTGGTGGGGTCCCTGCAGTCCACCAGGGGAACCATGTGGGCTGCGCACCACTCTTCTCAGCACTGGTTGGACCCCACCAGGCACATCTCATCTGTGGCAGTGAGAGGCGGATCTGGGTGGGCTTGGACAGGTTGGGGGCGAGGCTAAGGGCTGGTATCTCAAGGGTTTAATTGACCTGTTCTGATTCTTGAGGATTCAGTGCATCTCAGTATTTTACAGCAGCATATGATTATTTTAATATTGATTCTATTTTTTTTGCCTTTTTTCATTGTTTAAGAAAGTTACAGTTCATCCAACAGCTAACTTTATCTTCTCCATGGCTACGAGAGTGCCGATATTTTAAACTGTTTTCTTTGATGCATTCTTTCATTTACATTAGAAGTTAGTTCTGAGAAAAACTTTTAATTTTATCTGAGTAAAGAGCATCATTCAGATTCTGATTCTGGTGCTTTGATTCCATAGTTTCTATTAAGTATACCGCGTAATGTGAGAAGATAAGAATGTTTTGTTTGTCCGGTCTCAGGTCTGTGAGGGTCCGCTTGTTGTTGGTCTGCTGACCTCAGTGCTGTCCAAAAATAGCTACCTGGTTAGGACCCCCAGAGAACCCCCAGAACCCCCAGGGCCACATTCTAATAAACAGCTGGAGAATGTTGGACACCATGCCTACAATCCTCCTGTCTGTCCACCTGTCTCTCTCTCTCTCTCTCTCTCTCTCTCTCTCTCTCTCTCTTTATAACAAGCTCAGATTTCTCTCATGCAGAAACCCCCCGTAGCTGAAAACAGCTTCGGACAGCAAACCTGAGCGGCCCGGGGGCCGCAAGGACACCCAGAATGAAAATCTGATGAAGCATTTATTAATAGACAGAGAGCCTCTGTGTGTGTGTGTGTGTGTGTGTGTGTGTGTGTGTGTGTGTGTGTGTGTGTGTGTGTGTGTGTGTGTGTGTGTGTGTGTGTGTGTGTGTGTGTGTGTGTGTGTGTGTGTGTGTGTGTGTGTGTGTGTGTTTCTTTATTCCTCCTTCTACATTACAGCTTACAATTGTAGGAGTATTCTAACCAGAAGACAAAGATCTGGATACTATAAATAATAAATGTTGCTCTGTGTAATAAACATTCAACTACACTACACACACACACACACACACACACAAACACTTTTCACTCTCATTGTGTCTCTCCAACACACACAGACACACACCTCAGAGGGATAGGGGGCCTCAGAGGCCCACTTAGTGGCTGTGTGGATTTGATGAGAAGGGCCTTTTGCTTTATTTAGTGAAGTGCTGCCTAATCTGATTACACCTCCTGTTCCCTGACTGGAGAACACGGGGGGAACCATTACCTCAGTGCCTGATGTCCCACCTCTTCCTGGAGAGAGAGAGAGAGAGAGAGAGAGAGAGAGAGAGAGAGAGAGAGAGAGAGAGAGAGAGAGAGAGAGAGAGAGAGAGAGAGAGAGAGAGAGAGAGAGAGAGATAGAGAGAGAGAGAGGATGATGAACCACAAACATCACAGGTGCCACAGAAACACCTGTCGGAAGATGCAGATTCCTTCCATTTCATCAGGCGTAGATCTCACAGAGGGCATTGAGAAGAGCTGATGGTCTTTGATGTTGCACAGAGGTCATATCTAACAGGAAGCTGGAGCTCAGTGGTCAATCAGGAAAGAGCATTATGCACTAAAAAGAGGCTGCAAAGCTCAGCACAACGCTACATCAAGGTCAGCAGACCCTGTAGGCATGAACCCTTCATCCTAGCGGGGACGTTGTCGTGTGTAGGCTTCACATTCTGATTTTCAGTGTTTCTGAAAATAGCGGCTGTTTTCGCAAATTTCACTATTTCTCAGATTTCCTTTACCAGACTTTATTACTGTAGAGTAGAACCAAGAAACACAGTAGGTGGGTTTACATGGGACACTTTTCTCCCATCCGAATTAAACCTTTCCAAATTGCAATGTCGGGGACCTGTTTACATGACCTTTGATCTTTTCCCACTCGGTGTTTACATCCATCAACTCACGTACTTAAGTCGCTGATGTAGACCGGGAACTGTTTTGAATACGTCATATTTAAAATGCGTTGCAGTGCTGAAAAAACCTTTACGCTGGGCAAACGCAGATACAACTCTAACAGAGCGCTTTGGGAAAGAGTGTTTACATGCAGCGTTTCCTTTTTGATTAGGCGCGCTTTAAGAATCTATTCAGAATTAGGCTGTCCATGTAAGCCCACCTATAGAATGGAACTGCTGTGTATGTGTGTGTATGTGTGTGGGGGTGTGTAAGTGTTTGTGTTTGTATGTATGTATATGCGTATTTGTGTGTGTATGTGTTTGTATATGTGTGTGTTTGTGTGTGTCTTCGCGTCTTTGTGTGTGTTTGTGTGTGCGTTTTTTGTGCGTATTTGTTTGTGTTTGTGTGTGTATGCGTGAGCTTGTTTGTGCATGTGTGTATTTGTGTGTGGCAGTGTGTATGTGTGTATTTTTAGTGCGTGTGTGTGTGTGTGTGTTTGTGTGTGTATTTATGTATGTGTTTATTTAATTATTTCATCATATGAATGAAAAGATTTTAGAAACACTGAAGATGATAATTCAAGGTTTGTTTTCAATTAGTTTTTCTGAATAAAAAAATCTGAGTTAAAGACAAAATTAGAATGAATCCTGCTGATATGAGGTCAGGGGTCAGATTCACCACGACAGAGTGGCCAACAGGTGGATTCAAACCCACAACCTCCTCAATGTTAAATCACTAATCTTTACCTCCAGTTCAAACAGGAACAATCATCATCTAGATTTAAGACGACACCCCAGAACAGACTTCTTTCAAGCACAACAACAACAACAACAACGACAACAACAACAAATAAAAAGAAAAAAATAGACAAAACTTATATTCTGTTTTAACAAATATTAATTCGTGAATAAGATTTGATGAGGAGACAAGAATAAGTATGTTGACAAAGTTGTTGTTTTGTGTCAGTTTTAAAAATCCACCTGCTGTAAAAGTCTGGCCAAAGAAAAAACCTCAGTCAACAAATGATAAAATCTTACTCAGAATTTTTAGCAGAAAATAAGATGAAACTGTTCTCTAACATATTGTCAGGCAAAAAAACCCCAAATACAAATGTTAACAGTTCATATTATTTTCTGTGACTGTTTATCTTCAAATGTTCAAAAAAGAGATAAATGTTAGTTCTTACTATATTTATGTTTTTACCTTTGTTTATTTATTAGTTTGCGTGATTGCCAAAAGGATGATACAAACATTAACAAATGAAATTAACCCAGAGGAAGGTTTTGGGTTATCCTTGAGACGATTACAGTCAGAACCGTCTTGCTGTTGAGTGAAACCCACGTTTATTGACTGACTAAAAAAAACAAATATTGGCTTAATCTTTGGTATTAAATGATTATTGGGTCACTTAGATTTCTGTGTTCTGTTCGGTTTGACAAAACGTTAAAGAAGCGACACAGACCAGTTGAAGAGGTTCTTCAGAGAATGCTGAGGCGTGGCAGGATGTGGACCACAAACAGTTTCTGCTGAAGGATGTTTTTAATCGTTCATCAGAGATCATTAGAGATCATTAGATTATTGTCCTGTTGAGGACAGAAATATGAGTAAAACTGGATAAGGAGAAGTTACTGGTGGGACTTGACTGCAGTCTCTCCTCCTATAGACGCAGTGCAGGGACCCACACACACACACGCACGCACACACCCACGCCCACGCACGTACACGCAGTCACGCAAAGACATATCCTCTGATAAGTATGTCGCTACCTCCCCCTGCTGGTCATTCTGTGAGGAGCATTCAGCACAAGGTAGATGAAGTACTCAGATCCGCCATCCAAGTAAAAGAACTGATGCTGCACTCTTAAATAAAGGCACTTTAATTGAAGAAAAGGTAAGTAAAAGTTCTCTGTGTGCTGTAGAACCATCTGTTCTGTATAAAGAAATAAACCAAACAGAAAAAACAACCACAGAAGAGCAGTAACTGAAACATTCACTGACACATTCACTGACACATTCACTGACACATTCACTGACACATTCACTGACACATTCACTGACACATTCACTGACACATTCACTGACGCATTCACTGACACATTCACTGATGCATTCACTGATGCATTCACTGATGCATTCACTTTTGATTCACTGACACATTCACTGACACATTCACTGACACAGTCACTGGTGTATTCACTGACACATTCACTGACACGTTCACTGACACATTCACTGACACATTCACTGACACATTCACTGACACATTCACTGACACATTCACTGACACATTCACTGACACATTCACTGACACATTCACTGACGCATTCACTGACACATTCACTGATGCATTCACTGATGCATTCACTTTTGATTCACTGACACATTCACTGACACATTCACTGACACAGTCACTGGTGTATTCACTGACACATTCACTGACACGTTCACTGACACATTCACTGACACATTCACTGACACATTCACTGACACATTCACTGACACATTCACTGACACATTCACTGATGCATTCACTGACGCATTCACTGACACATTCACTGACACATTCACTGACACATTCACTGATGCATTCACTGATGCATTCACTTTTGATTCACTGACACATTCACTGACACATTCACTGACACAGTCACTGGTGTATTCACTGACACATTCACTGACACGTTCACTGACACATTCACTGACACATTCACTGACGCATTCACTGACACATTCACTGACGCATTCACTGAAACATTCACTGACACATTCACTGACGCATTCACTGACACATTCACTGACACATTCACTGATGCATTCACTGATGCATTCACTTTTGATTCACTGACACATTCACTGTCGCAATCAGTGATGCATTCACTGATGCATTCACTGATGCATTTACTGACGCATTCACTGATGCATTCACTGTCGCAATCAGTGATGCATTCACTGATGCATTCACTGACACATTCACTGATGCATTCACTGACGCATTCACTGACACATTCACTGACACATTCACTGACACATTCACTGATGCATTCACTGATGCATTCACTGATGCATTCACTGATGCATTCACTGATGCATTCACTGATGCATTCACTGATGCATTCACTGACACATTCACTGATGCATTCACTGATGCATTCACTGATGCATTCACTGATGCATTCACTGATGCATTCACTTTTGATTCACTGACACATTCACTGACGCATTCACTGACACATTCACTGACACATTCACTGACACATTCACTGACACATTCACTGACACATTCACTTTTGATTCACTGACACATTCACTGACACATTCACTGACACATTCACTGACACATTCACTGACACATTCACTGACACATTCACTGACACATTCACTGACACATTCACTGACACATTCACTGTTGTATTCACTGATACATTCACTGAAACATTCACTTTTGATTCACTGACACATTCACTGACACATTCACTGACACATTCACTGACACATTCACTGACACATTCACTGACACATTCACTGACACATTCACTGACACATTCACTGACACATTCACTGTTGTATTCACTGATACATTCACTGAAACATTCACTTTTGATTCACTGACACATTCAATGATGCATTCACTGTCGCAATCAGTGATGCATTTAGGGAACCAATCGTCCCTTTGGCTGCTCTACCTTTTCTTAACCATTCCTCCGTCTGCATGTCTTCATGAGTTTGTCAGAAGAAAAGAAAACAGAGGAGTGAGAGCCTAATCTATGTTAAAATCTGATTTAACGTCTGCTCACACCTTAAACAAATATTTGACTATAACATTTGATGTTTAGATGGGGGGATGCGGCAGGAGCTGCTCAGGTGAGGCAGGTGACGCCATCACCTGCGGGGCGCGAGACGACGTGAGGAATTGAATTTACTGTAGATAACAGCTTGTCTAATATTTACACCTGGACATGAGGCCACGCCTCTCTCAGCAGAAGGAGAGACAGGAGAACCAGCTGAAAGACACACAGACGGCAACTTCATTCATCCAGCGACAGCAAATACATTTACATATTTAGTTCATACATTCATTAGATGTTCAATTACTCACCTGCTTTAATGTCAACGGGAGACAGCGTCCAAACTTTTGACTGGTTCAAATATGAGAAGGAAAGAAATGATAAAGAATTTTGAGCAGAAAGAAACAAAGACATACATATATGTGTCAGTGAATGTGTCAGTGAATGTGTCAGTGAATGCGTCAGTGAATGCATCACTGAATAAGTCACTGAATTCATTCGTGAATACGTCGGTGAATGTGTCAGTGAATTCATATATATATTTGTCAGTGAATGCATCAGTGAATGCATCAGTGAATGTGTCAGTGAATGTGTCAGTGAATGCATCACTGAATACGTCAGTGAATGCATCGGTGAATGTGTCAGTGAATGTGTCGGTGAATGTGTCGGTGAATGCATATATATACATGTCAGTGAATGTGTCAGTGAATGCGTCAGTGAATGCATATATATACGTGTCAGTGAATGTGTCAGTGAATGCGTCAGTGAATGCATATATATACGTGTCAGTGAATGTGTCGGTGAATGTGTCAGTGAATGTGTCAGTGAATGCATCACTGAATACGTCAGTGAATGCATCAGTGAATGCGTCAGTGAATGTGTCAGTGAATGTGTCAGTGAATGCATCACTGAATACGTCAGTGAATGTGTCACTGAATGTGTCGGTGAATGTGTCGGTGAATGTGTCAGTGAATGCGTCGGTGAATAAGTCAGTGAACGTGTCAGTGATGCATTCAGTGACAAACGCAGCAGGAGAAACCCAGCACAGCAGCTGGAGAGTTTGTTTGATGTGTTTAAGATCAGGGATCACAGAACCCTGATTAAATTTGAGATATTTTAATAATATTGGCTTCTGCTGAATATCCAAGGTTCATGTTGAAGAACAGAGACGTTTTTATTGACAAATAAGCTGCAACAGAAGAATGATATACTGTTTATATAAGTTTAAATGCACTGGAAAGGGCATATTATTTATTTTATTATTATTATTTATTTATTTTCATTAATTGTGAATATTTTTGCCTCTCATTTATAGAATGACAAGTCGCTCCAGCTGGACCTCATTCGCTAAAAACTCCATAATTCTCCAACGGGTACATTTTAGTTCCGGGACACGAAAGTTATTGTTTTTTTCTCTTGCATTACAAAAATATTCTTTCCAAGGTTTAAACAAGAAAGTACAAAAAACGTGCCAACCGTTTAAAGACAATGTTCTGTTCTTCTGTGGAATTCATGTTAAAATCTCAGCAGGGTTTCTGATCGGTGGCGCCCCCTGCTGATGAGGCAGGAGTTTTAGGTTCAGGAGGAGTTGGTTCAGAGGACAGTGAGGGAGAACCTCCTAAGACGCTACTAGCCTTTATATTTTTATTACCTTTTCCCTTTTTGACTCTAATATAAAGTTAATGACGACATCATTAGTGGATCCAGCGGGGTTTGGAGTTCTTGACTGGCACTGGGTCTGCAATTTTCTAAATCCGCTGACTGCATTGCTTAGTTTTTGTTTTTCATTTCCAGTTTTAAGGTAAAGTTCTGATAACCAAGGAGGTTGTTGTCTTTTGTGTTTTTGAAGGACTTCCCGCTGTTGGCTAACTGCTGGTTCTGAGCACAGCCATTCATCAAAGCATCGCTACCATTTAAGGTCCATTCCTGCACTGGTCCAGAGTCCAGATTCAGCCTGCATCCATCAGAACCGCTCTGATGGAGTGACATCTAGCATGTTTACAGCAGCAGGTGTGACAGCTGCTGCTGATTGAGTCAGGGCTAAATCTTCTCTGCAAATTCACCTGTTATGAGACGATCTCGCGCCCTTTGACCTCGTCATCACTGTCTGGTCCAGACGGGTATCAGAGAAATGAGGATTAAGGACATGGAGCAGCAGGACACGCTGGAGTTACAACCTGTCAATCAAAGAAATCTGCGGAAAATTTATATGCGTAAATAAAATTCTGAAATGTAACTTCAGATAAGGGCTGTTAGAATAATAAATAAACCGTCAACTAATCAATTTTATTGCTTCCCTTACATTAAAATTATAAAATGCTTTATAGAGTTGTGAACAATAGGCTTCCTGTCTGTTTTATTTGTATATATATTGTATATGTAATTACTTTTCAAATCAAGAGAAGGAAATGTAATTTCAGAGTTTATCTTTGAAGCAGGTGAAGTTAGAAATAAGGTAAAATACAGATGTTACAATCAAACAGGTGTGGCTTCACTTCAAACGAGCAACAATGTGTTAACCTGTCATCAGACTGGAGATGGTGATGATGTGTGCTGGTTTTCTTCACCGGATGAGATCCGGGTTCATTCAGTCGACACCGGACGGGCTTGATCAGAATACAGACTGATTGTTCTTTTATGAAGGATGAACCACTTTCGTCTGATCTGAGTTGGTTCATCATGAGAGAATCTGTTTTTTTTAAATAATAATGGCTGCTTCATGTTTAAATCAGTTGATGGTTGTTCCAGCTATAAAAATATTCTTCTCCGGGCTGTTCCCTTAAGGTGTCTCCCCAGCCGACCATCTGTTTCCATCTTCCTCTGTCAGACCAACCAAGTGCAAGTCCTCTCTCACCACATCCAGAAACCTCCTCTTTGGTTTTCCCTTTCTCTCCCTTCTGGCAGCTCCATCTCCAGCATCCTTCTACCAACAGATCCACTATCCCTCCTCTTCACGCATCCAAACCATCTCAATCCGGCCTCTCTTACTTTTAATTCAAAGACATCTAACCTGGGCGGTCCCTCTGATGTGCTCCTCTCTAATCCTGTCCATCCTCCTCACTCCCAAAGAACATCTGAACATCTTCAGCTCTGCCTCTTCCAGCTCTGTACAAATACAAAAATCATAATCACAAAATCACAAAAATCAAAAATCATGAAGACGTTCTGTTATGATCCACATGGTTCCTCCTTTTCTCTGCTTGAACTGAAATGATGCCTAATAAACACAAACAGCGACTGAATAAAAAGTAAACACAATCAGTTCTGCTTCCTCTTAGAACATCCACCATAATCCAGATAAGAATTTCAGTTTTATTTATAGAGAACATTTACAACAAGCGCAGTCGATCAATGTTCCCAACATGCATAGATGAAAAACAACGGATTATAGCTGAAAGCATGACGAGCAAAAGCAACAAGATTAAAAGAGTTTCTCTCTAAAACAAAAGTACAAATGAAAAACCTGAACAAAAAACCAAAGAGAAGAGATGAGTCTTGGATAAAGATTTTAATTGTGCCGGAGTAAGCAGTTTTTATCAAAGCAGGGATTATCTATCCCATAGTTTGGGAGCTACCGCTTCAAAGAAACACTGACACTGACTTCTTTGGTTTAGATTAGATCTGGAGGACCTTATTCTTCAAGAGGAAAAACTGAACTGGGTTACCCAGTTCAGTTTATCGATCACCAATCAATTAAAACAATGTGGGGTTTTATATTGAGACATTTAATTAATCAGGTGTTTGTCAAGATGAGCTTATTTACAACTCAGACTTTAAACATGTTTACAGACGTTTGACGTTTAAAGCACAGAGTGATTTAGTTCCAGACATAGAGCAGAGTAGTTCTGGAAATTAATGGAATATCCCGAAAGTCTTATTTGAGCAATCAATTTTTTTAAACTATACGTGATCGTGGCTACTGCACACTATATTAATATAAAAAATAAATTCATAGTCCACACATCAATCATCCTGTTCTACCTGATAGTTATTAATCTGAACTCCTCAACTATCAGGTGTATCTGTATCACTTTGGTGTCGGTGGACAGGTAAGACCTAACCTCGTTTCTTATCAGTGTCTTTAACACTGAAAAGTCTGTACCTGTTACTATGTGTGAGTAATCTGTTACTATGTGTGAGTAATCTGTTATTATGTGTAAGTAATGTGTTACTATGTGTGAGTAATCTGTTACTATGTGTGAGTAATCTGTTACTATGTGTGAGTAATCTGTTATTATGTGTAAGTAATGTGTTACTATGTGTGAGTAATCTGTTACTATGTGTGAGTAATCTGTTACTATGTGTGAGTAATCTCTTACTATGTGTAAGTAATCTGTTACTATGTGTGAGTAATCTGTTACTATGTGTGAGTAATCTGTTATTATGTGTAAGTAATGTGTTACTATGTGTGAGTAATCTGTTACTATGTGTGAGTAATCTGTTACTATGTGTGAGTAATCTCTTACTATGTGTAAGTAATCTGTTACTACGTGTAAGTAATCTGTTACTATGTGTGAATAATCTGATGCTATGTGTGAGTAATCTGTTACTATGTGTGAATAATGTGATGCTATGTTTGACTAATCTGTTACTATGTGTGAGTAATCTGATGCTATGTTTGAGTAATCTGTTACTATGTGTGAGTAATCTGTTACTATGTGTGAATAATCTGATGCTATGTTTGAGTAATCTGTTACTATGTGTGAATAATCTGATGCTATGTTTGAGTAATCTGTTACTATGTGTGAATAATCTGATGCTATGCACATTTGATAGAAAATACCACAAAGTTCAAAATGGGATCAAAATGGGATTTTGTGGTTCTATGAAGCTCAGTCGTTAGAGCGGCGATTCCCAAACAGAAAAGTTGGATGGTAGCCGGTTCAAGCCCAAGGAAGTCTACTTGTCTTAGTTTCCTTGAGTGAGATCCTGGACCCAGTATGATCCCAGGGCGCCGGAATAGAGCTGCCCACTGCTCCCACAGGGATGGGTCAATTCAGAGGCTTGAGTATCCCAGAGAGGGATTTTTGCTGCACAATACCACCTATGTCCACTAGAGGGATCAACATGCCCACACTAATAATAATAATAATACATTTAATTTATAATGCACTTTACATTTGGATCAAATCTCAAAGTGCTACAAAGCAAAAGCAGATAAAAGCATCAATAAAAAATAAAATAATAACTATACTAAAACATTTATGGTTTGCTACACATTTGAAATCAATTAAAAAATTAAGATCTGTAGCAATTTACGATAAATTACCAGTAACCATGTACCTCTTGCTAGAATTTTGCCATAAAAAATGTGGTGACCATGTACAAGACATTATCGTAAATTTCCAGTGTACAATGCAAAATGTTTTAAACTGTCTGTTTATATACGGTGAAATATATTTTCACAGTTTGTTTGTAAATGGTGTCCCCCACTTAGGCCCTTATCTTGTCCCCTTCAAGTATCGATCCTTAACTTCATTGTACAATGTATAATGACAAGAAAGACTTTTTTAAAACTAAAAATCAACGTTCATTTACAAACAAACATCATATTTTTACAGACTTATATATTTGCAGATATACAGACATATTTAGATATATTTTTAGGGTAATTACTCAAATTTTATTATCCCGGTATGTTTTCATTCCTTTTTTATTTCTCTGTCTTCCACATATTCTGACCATAAATAATGAAGTTATTAGCAGTTTCTAGGTTTTAGATAAATCATCACATCTTCTTCTGTTATATACTGTTTTCAATTTCATGAACTGTTACTGTTCCAATTCAACAGTATTCTTTAAACCTAATTTCTACGGACAGTTTTTCCAGTGTACATTTAGATTTAATATTTAAACATATTATTTAGTGTATTCTTCTGGGAAATGTGTGTAAATTTTGCTTTAAATATGACAAAGTGACTTTAAAATTTTGATGCCACTCTTATTTTGGAACTAAATGTGACAAAATGTTTCCGTAAAAATTGGCTTTACCATAACAATAATGCTAATTTTGATAATGATGATCATATTTTTGTTATTATTAATAACATACTGTATATATAAATGTATATATATATATATATATATATATATATATATATATATATATATATATATATATATATATATATATATATATATATATATATATATAAATAAAAACTGTTTTTCATATTTACGTTTACAGTTGATAATGTGGATGTATGTCCGGTCCATGAGAGTGGATGTTTGATGGACCCTGCTGGACCTGGACCGGGTGTGGAACCTGTGGTTCTGCCACTAGGCTGAGATGAGACACAGATAGCGGGGTGGATGTTTAGTGGACCCTGCTGGACTGGGTCTGGATGAGACACAGATAGTGGGGTGGCAGCAGGCAGACAGGAGCCAGTCTCCCATGGGTTCTGGAGATTAGACTGACTCCTACTTCACATTCCCCAGCGACTGGAGCACCAGAGGCGTGGTCCAAACATATATAACCTTTTATTTATATATATAGCCTTTTTTCTCCTTTATCAGTTGTTTCTGGGAGAAGTCTGCTGCAGAGCAGAGGAGAAAGTTCTGACCAAAAAATAATAATGAATCTCTGTAATTGCTATCTTAACGCTAAAATACAAGCAGCTGTAGTTGCCAATATTGTGCCATATGAGATTATGGTCACCATCTACAAGACATTAAGGTTATTTACCACGAAAAAACAAATACACGGTCAACCTCTTTATAAAGTGTATAAACAAAATATCATAATGTTAAAGGCAAGTTGTTACTTCAAAATAATATCTCTCTAAATGACAGATTTGACTGATATGAAAACTTAAATAACCATCTTAAATCATTGCACAAGAGCATTCCATAATTTCTAGAAAAATAAGATGCTAAAAATATTATATTTTTCTTGTGAAATAATAATGATTTCTAAGTGAAATAGAAAAGTATTAATTAATAGTTTTGACATTATATCTGTTTTTTGGGTAATTTATGATGCTGATTGTATTTTTTACAGTGCAGCACACACCAGAGATGTGATGCAAAGGAAGATGCTTTGGTCGCGGCCCACTCTACCCCAGAGCGGGACAGCAGAGGGTTGGAGGTCCAAGGCGGGAAAATTAAAAAAGAGGTCCATCATGGGGATATAAAAATACAGAAAAACACCAGTGGTACAAAATCAAAAGAAATTCCAGAGGAAATTTCTAATGGGCCGTTATTTTTTATATTTTTTTAATGCATGAACTCCTCTGACTCTGACTCAGACTGTTTTTAAGCCTTCTTTCATTTTTCAGGAATGTTTCATCTTGGAGGATTCCACATCTTCGCTCAGGAGCCGTGTTTAATCTCAACCCGCTGCAGAGAATAAACATAAATCTGAAATTATGTTGAAGAGTGAATGGTTGAAGATGACCACATGATTGACAGCTGTTTTATTTCTTCTTTTTCCTACACATATGTCCTCTATATTTTTCTCAATAAATGGATAAAGAGTGAAATGCTAAGTCTTTAAAGTGAGCGGGAATTTTTAACACTTCCTCAATTTCTTTTTTGAAAATCATTATTCTTAATTAGCTCTGGTATTTATTTAAGACTTTTATTTTTAATGAGGCTCTGTATTCCGTTTGGTTGTAACATTTTCTTTGAAAGACCGCAGCAAGACTAGCACCCATGAGGTCGGATCCCAATTTATCCATTCATTATCCGTAACCGCTTATCCTGTCGACGGCCGCTGGGGCTGGACCCTATCTGAGTTGATATTTGTTGACAGGCACAGCAACACAATGTACAAGTTTAATTCATCATTTTATCAGCTGATCAAAAACTACATCAAATATGTACTGGGTCTGAGTGAATGAGGCTCCACCTCCTCAAAACGACGCCCCTCCCACTTAGACACTGAATCCCAAAAACAATCAAATCGCAAGAAACCATTCATCATAAGATCCTGTCACTCACATCCAGACAGACAGGAAGTGAACAAACTCATCTAACATATTTGATCCACTAATCTACCGTCAAACTGAGAGCTGCTCCACGGATCTGAGCTGGAATCAGTCCACATTCTGGATTCTGGGCTCACTTCCTGTTCTTCTAGATCACACATGTCAAACTTATGGCCCGCGGGCCAAAACCGTCCCGTGGTTCGGTTACATTCCCCCAGTCAGAAAATATCTTATTTTTACAAAAAATACTCTGCAATGAAAAAAAACAGCTGTTCTTTCTCTAATCACAAAACAAACTGTCAAAAATGTGCACAGCGTCACCTGACTGATCTTATTTCAAATATTGTTTTTGTCCGTGTTGTTGGTATTTTAGATTTAACTTGAGAAAATCATACTGTATGTTAGGTGCTGTTTTTGATTGTCATGATTGTCATGACATAATTAGTATAAAGACTGATGATAAAAGACATAAATTTGAATGATTCTGATGAGTTTTATCTCTAATTTGTTGATGTTTTTTTAAATTATCGGTTTATTCTGCATCCGGTTAGATCATGGGAACAGTTAGGTTTATATTGCTGAATGAACAATTTGTCCGTTTAAGTCTGTTTTCCGGTAAATATTGACTCTGGCCCTCCGTGTGACTCATGTCTGGTATTGAGTTTGATCTCCACCATGACTGGATCCATCATAGTTGTTCCATCATGGCGGCTCCTGATGGTGAGTTGATAAGGTTCACTGATGGATGGAGGCCGGAGGATCTTATCTTCATTACTGCATCAATTTGCACTACTGACAGGAAATTATCGACCGGCTTCTAAATCATGACTGAGGCCTCGCTCAAACACTCGGACTGTTCCCTCGTGGACAATAAAAACCTCTGGAGAATTCCCAACTTATCTCTCCAGCCTGGAGAATGAAGACAGATCCGGGGATTCTATTCCAGCTGGAAGACTGCGGCCGTAGAGGACGGCGAAGTCCGGTCTGAGGCTGATCCTCAGACTCGAGGCCTCCCTGCTGGATATCATTCAGAAAACACAAACATCACCAGAATTTGACATAAACAGTTGATATCATGCCGGCGGTGGGAACGAGCCGCGTTTCTGCGTCCCACATTTTATTGACTTAACCACAGCCTGACCGAGGGGAGCTGGAAAACTGCTGCCAGCCCCTAAACTGTGGTGGAGCAGACCGTCACCCACCACCTCATCCATAAGGAGATATCGGACTCCAGACTGAGAGACGGGAATTACTCCACGCGCTAAACCGACATGATGGCTTCTTCTCAGTGGGAGGAACTGGGGTTACTCTGAGGGAAGAGGATGTATGTTTAGTTTGTTCTGAGGGAACGGGCCTTTGGTTGTGTTACTCTGAGGGAACGGGCCTTTGGTTGGGTTACTCTGAGGGAACGGGCCGTTTGGTTGTGTTACTCTGAGGGAACGGGCCTTTGGTTGGGTTACTCTGAGGGAACGGGCCTTTGGTTGGGTTACTCTGAGGGAACGGGCCTTTGGTTGGGTTACTCTGAGGGAACATAAGAATGGTTACTTTCTTCCATGGACATTGGATTTGTTAGGCAAGTTTTTGAAGGTAGATATCTGGTAACTCGTACATTCTTACTTGTTAGAAGGATCGTGAGCGGCTGCATGATGCAGCAAAAAGATGATGTGGAGAGGAGCTGGTGTTCAGAACTATGTGAGTTTATTTACAGTTGTAATCCTATTTCAACAACAGTATCGCATTAACATATTTTAGCAGTCTTACTAAAGCCCCGGCCAGATAGAAAATGTCCATCAGCTGTCCATCAGCTGTCCATCAGTTGTCCATCAGCTGTCCATCAGCTGTCCATCAGGTGTGAGGAGGACAGACACTCTCGGACTGAGAGTCGAGGACAGTTTGGCAGATTGATGTTCTTCAGGAATATCTGTTACAGCAAACCACCAAATTGTCTGAATTCACATATAAATCACGTGAGAGACCAACGTAGATATCCTACTGTACCCGACAGGCTAGTAGAAGACACATGTCATCAATCTAGCAGTGCGGGCAGAGAAACGTTTGTGGCAGTAAGACAATAAGATCAATACTACTACAAACAATAATAATATTCAAACGATAAATTTCACAAAAAAAAGTTCTTATAAACAAGGGTAAAATATTGTAAAAGAAATAAAAACTAAGGGATAAATAATTAAATGAATTAAAAGAAAAGAAAGAAAATCTGGATTTAAATAATGTTCTAAAATCAAGAAAATAATAAATATACTGAAAAACTATAAATAAAATTTGTCCTAAGCTGTCGTTCCTGAAAGCAAGGGTAAATTCCCGAAAGGTCCCCCATCAGTATGGGTAATCCAAGAAAAAGCTCCCCATAGTGGTTAAAGTATGAACTATTAAAGTAAAACATCTCTAGATCTCTGAGTTGATGCATATGCAACAAATTTGGACTAGATCGACCAAAAGTTGAGAATTATGGCCCAGACACTTTTTGGAGATAAAGCTCCCCCTAGTGGTGGAAATATACAATGAATCTCTCCTTAAATCATTCCAGTTCTTCCTCACACTAAGGTCTATGTAGTCATGAAATTTGATAATGATCGCCAGAATTTCTCTGAGTTATCGTGTTAAGACGTGGCGACACCACATGGCCAAAGGGCCCACAGAGGAGGGACCTGGGCTTTTGAGAATGTTCTATTGGACAAGTAGGATTTTTTTTTTTGGCATATCAAATCATGTGAGGACTTACTGAACAGAATTATCTAAGTTGATGCAACCAATCAAAGTTTGATACAGTTAAGATAGTTTTCTAAAAATATGTGTTGCCAAAAGTCTAAGCTAATCTTATTTAAATTGACTATTTTCCATGATTACACAAAATTATTTGCAAAATTTCAACACAATAGGTACATTTAGAGTCCCCAAATAAATAAATGCCCTGAATAAATAATAAATGCAAAGAATCTTCTTGGTGAAGACATTAAAGGGTTGAAAAATGTAATTATGTAGAGATAAGTGACAGGAATGAAAAGCTGTAATCCGAAAAGCAATTAGTTAGCGCAGCAGTCAAACAGGGTAATGGAGCAGAAGTCTGAGGGGACATAATCAAAGGAATCAAAAATAAATACAACCTTGATGTAGGAGCCATTCGTGGCCCTGTGAATATTTTTGTTTGAATGTAATTCTCCTCCTGGCCGTAGGGGGCGCTTTGCTGTCACACTATTTAAGGTCATGGCAAACAGCAGCAGTCGTTGTCGATAATGGGAGCAAAGAGTTTTTCACTGCAGCTCTGTGAGATTGCGTTTGAATGTGTTTGTTGTTCTGGGTTATTGAAGTTTGATGAATAAATATGGAATATATTAAGAAACCCAAAGGAGTGTCGGGTTGGCTCGAGCGCACATCAGGAAAAATACCGTGATTAAAAACTAGTAGCGAATAACCCAAGTACAGGATTTAGTCTCTACAATTACAATTTTATTGAGATTTTCTTGTGTGAATGTACTTAGTTACTCTGAAACACGGCATGTGTTTCCTCACGGGGAGGAAGTGAAGCAAACAGACGGACAGACGGACAGACACAATGACGGACAGACGGACTGTATGAATGTACTCGATTACAATCATTCCTGAATCTTATCTGAAACTCCTGCATCAACAGAAAGGGAAAACGGGCTCCAGCTATTTACTGGAATCCGGTCTCGCGTTGAGGCCGCCCTGCAGCCGCCTGGAGTTATTTTCATAAAGAAGCTTCATTGATTAAATCATCTTTCTAACATTATATTCTTTAGACCTCATGTGGAATGATGTAAAAAATTATATATTCACGGTAAGATTAGTATAAAAGCCTATAAAAGACTGGAATATTTAAACTATTTTCTCTAGGCCTTTTTAAAAGGCCTATAGAAAATATTGAAAAGTGAAAAAAGAAAAAAGAAAAAAGAAGAAAAAAAAACTGTTTTTCTTTCTTGTTTTCTTGTTTATTTGTTTTTTTTTTGTTTTTATTGTAAATGTTGGACCAAAATAAATAAAAGCAAAACATAGAACATGACTCTCTAACAGGCCGAAGACAAAACATTTTTAATAAACATGTTTGAGGACAAAGAAAGTGACTTTCATAGAAACTTCAGATACTTCGCTTTGCCTTTGTCGAGCAGGAACGATTATAACGTTTCATATCATTGCCACCTTAATAAAAACATTAAATATCTTTAAAATGTGTTATTTCGTTATTCATAGTTACTTATCTAATTTTGTCTTTGGAAAGTCTTCATTGTTTTTTATATTTCATTATTATTATTATTTATTTCTAATTATCTATTTTTTTTTCTTTGATCATCGAAATGTCTTGATCTTCATAAATTTTTTAATTGATTTTTTTTTGTATATTACTCGTTTCTAATTATCTATTTTGTTAGTTGTGTTTTTCCGTCCTTGACATTTTTCCTTAATTGTTTTTCATATTTGATTAATCTCGTTATTATTTTTATTCTTATTTTCTGTAGGATCAAATTAATTTCCTTACGTGAAGCACTACGCTTTGTTTTTTCTGTTAGTTTTATTGTTTTGTTTTCTACTAAGTGTCGTATAAAATAAATACCAGAGTGGGATCAGTGAGTTCAATTTCGGTTTCTGGAGTTTTTCCCCCACTCACGTAACCCTGATCGACGTGACGTCATCAGTGGACTGACGGTGAACCTGGTCACGATTTCAACTTAACATTATTTTCCGAACACCGTGGCTCGAATCTCAGCAGAAAGATTTATTTCCACTTCAGTTTAAAATAACTTCAAACTCCTACGTTTTGAAATGGTGCAAAAATTAATCAATTGCGTAATAATATCGACATATGTGCAAATATTATGTAACAACTATAAATAATGCGGTTTGCTTTTTATGTATTATTCTAATCTATATTTTTCAAGCGTGGCCTCAATTTGTGTACTTTAGAAAGACGGAAACTTCAATCAGTGTATCACCAATGAATTAAAAACTATTCGAATATATAAAAAAATATGATTTAAATACTAAAAAAATATTCGATTACAAAAAAGTAGTATTTAAATGTACTATACATTTATGTATATCAAATAATTTGAATATGACATTTTTTGTATAAAACATTTGAATATAAATAATCATACAAGTATTTAAAAATAAATAAATAAATAAATAAATTTGAATATAAATAGGCCTGCTATTTGATTATTCAAAAAATAAATAAATGTATACATCTTATTTTAATTAAAAATAGATATTTATTGTAGAGGAACGGAGTAGTCTGAGTGATTGTTATTGACAATTAAGACCACTCTCTCCCTAACGACTCCTGACGCCTCAGACCCACCCATATTAGTTATGCAGAACCAACTGCCAACGACTCTACGAACCAGCTACTGGAAGTAAAAATTCCCAGACTCCCAAACCAACCAGTTTGAACTGAACAAACCTCTTGGTAGAAAGGTGAAACGACTTCAAGCCAAAACCGAAGTTGCTTTGGAATCAACCCACATGAATTCGATTTTACATGTAGAAATATAAACTATTGACACTTAAACGTATTGAAATGCAATTAATTAATTAATCGAATCCATGCATTCATTAGAAAATAAATACATTTCCAAACATAAATTGATTTGAAATAAAATTATAAATGGAAAATTAAATAAATTATGGATCAACAATAAATCATGTTAAAAAAAAAAAGTTATCAAAATGAGCCTCTTCTAAAAATAGAAAATGTATTTTACGAAGTTATATTGTTGACACGGAACTAAAGAGAAAGATAATAAATGAACAACTGTTAAAAATGAACCAATAAATATACAATAAATGAGGCGCGGATTCAATGTGTTTTCTAATAACATGGGCCTCTATTTAAAATACGTATGTGAACTTTTCTCCTCCCCTCCTCTCCTCCAGAGGTCCTCCTACTCCCCCTCCCTTCTCTCGCCCTCGCCTCCCTCTCTTCTCTCCTACCTCTCATCAGCGGAGTGGGTCACGTGGTTCGGTCCCGTACAAATCTCTCGGAAGGAGCTGAGTAGTCTCACTCCTATCAGTCCCGATCTCCTCTCATCATCTACCGGCAGCAGGTCCACCTAATCTCCGTTCGGATCTCTCCCTCTGACGCCTTTACCGGCTTTAAACCGGTGAAATCTGGAGACGCTCCACCGTGTGCTCCGTCCACCCGTGGAGAAGAAGGTTTTACCCACTGAGCTCCTCTGCGGAGGTTCTCCTGGAGGAGCTTTATCACAGGAGCCTCCTTATCTGGTGAGATAAAACTCTGAGAGCTCTCGGTATGAAAACCGTGTCACGTTATTATCTCGGTTTCCCGTCATTTCAGCTCCCGCGGATAGAAACAAGTAGAAGTTAGAAATGGAGGAGATGTTGGCGTCTGGTCTCCATCACGGTAGGAGTTTAGAGGAATACAGAGGAGCTTCTATGAAGGCATGGTGACACCGAACGTATAATATCTGAATATCTTTACCTCATGGAGTCTAACCGCAGATTTACTGACCGGTTTTTCTCCTGAAGGTAAGTCAATATATTCATTTAACTATTCTAAAACTTTAACAACGTGTCATTTAAAGCGTTTAATCAGTTCTGACAATAGATATACGACAAAAATTAACCCCAGAAAATATTTCTGTCACGTTGAACCTGATCAGCAAAGTAAGAGTATTACTGGAAATTCAGTCGGTTTGAATCCATTTTAATAATCCACTTAATTCTGCTTTTAATAAAAACTTTGGACAGTTTTTTTTTTTACACACGGACGGAGAGCTCTGAACATTAAGACAACAACTATGTGAAAACTACGACAGGGAATGTTGTGGAATTGCAATTAAAAAAAGAGAACCTGGTGGAAGAAAATGAAAAACACAATTAAGAAATGGTTCATTTAAAGTTGGAAGTTCGTTTTATCAAATGTATTTACTTCCTGGAGTCCAACTGCAGACGTGCACGATGATTCAGTGCAACTAATGGTAAATTAGATTAATGCAACAAAATATTTAGGTCACAAGAATAGAAAAACAAGAATAGAAAAATATTTGTGACGAATTACAGATCTTTAAGGTTAGTTTGTATAAATGTTTTATAAATTACAAAATAGAAAAATATCATTTTTCCCGAAGAGGAAAACATATATTTATTTTTTAATCCGGTTATTGAGCATAAAAGCCTGAAATGATAAATGTGTCGGAGATCACAGATCTGACAGGCGACAGATCATCAGTTTAACGTGCTTTATTTTCTATCCACTGCCATTTACCTTCAAACAGAGGGTTCTGGGTTCTAATGGACGAAGGATGATTTAATCCTCTTCATCATTCCTCTTCATCATTCAGCTCCAACTGTCTGAAAACAGAGATATTATTATTATTATATTATTTCTGCATTGTTGTCATGTTGTTATTGGGTATTCTTGGAGTAGCGGTATAATAGTGAATGATTTGTCAAATTCTACTTCTTGCGATCTAATGAAAGATTATTTGAGGACAATAAATGCTGTGTCTGCACTTTTTTTGCAGAAAATCTGAAATTTTTAATCACTAAAACAAATTTTTTGGAGGGTTTAAAGAGAATCTATTTCTTCTTTTGCCCTTTATTATAAAATATCTCTATTTCCTCCACAGGACCGGATCATTTTTTTTCAATAATGTCATTACTTTAGACGAGGTGAAGACCTCTAGGACACGACACCCCTCTAGGACACCATTCTGGACACGAGACCCCTCTAGGAGACCGCTTTGGACCCGAGACCCCTCTAGGAGACCCCCCTGGACCCGAAACCCCTCTAGGAGACCACACCTGCAGAACCATGTATCAGAGCCTGACCCTTTCCTCCAACCAATCTTCCTTCTCTCATGACACCGGGAATTACATCCACCCTACGGCCAGCTCCCCGGTCTACGTCCCCACCACCAGGGTCCCGGCCATGCTCCCCGCCCTGCCGTATCTACAGACCTGCGACTCGCCCCACCAGACCCACGGTCTCGGCGGCCACCACGGCTGGCCCCAGACCCCCACGGACGGCTCCTCCTTCCCCCCTAGCAGTCCTCATCCTCATCACGGCTTCTCCTACTCTCACAGCCCGCCGGTCAGCAGCAGCACCGGCCGGGACCCCTACCAGAGCCCGTTAGTTCTCGGTAACGGCGGGCGAACGGATCAGTACGGAGGCGCGCTCATGCGGTCGGTCGGTGGCTCCTACTCCAGCCCGTACGCCTACATGAGTCCGGAGATGGCGACCTCCTCCTGGACCCCTGGACCCTTCGAGAGCGGAGTGATCAGCCTGCAGGGCCGCCACGGAGGCCTGTCCGGGAAACGGTGCAGTCTGGGTAAGAGATCCGGTCCCGCACGGGAGTCTAAGACCAGGACATGGTGTGATGTCATAGATTAATTTGTTATCATAGAGAAAAAAAGTCATTTTTATGACTTGTTATATAATGTCGCCATCAGCAGAGTCACGAAAAGGGTTTGTCCAATTTACTTGACCGAACTCGATCACCTTTTGTCAACAAGTCCCAGAAACTCATATCAGAGTTAATTAATAATGAATAAATGAATCCCGTGTGCAGATACTGTTCTTACGTAGAGCTGCATTTTTAATTTTAGTTTTTTTCATTTTTCAGTTGATCTCTGCGATCATTCTGAAAATGAAAAAATAATGTTGTTGTTGTGAAAGCAACCGGAAAAAAAAGGTTCGTAAAATTTGCTTAATTTTATTGTTTTCATTTTTACTACCACATATCTAAATGCACACATAAGCTGAAATTCCCTTTACTGATATAAGAACTATATGTTGATCAGAGAAAAGGTCCAGTCTGGGTGAGGGTCCTGTCCCAAACCTGAGTCTTCATTTGGAGACTTTAACTCTTCACTTTAATTCTAGTTTCTAAAATGATCACTGCGCAAAACTTCTCATTACCAATCATTTAAATCCCTTGATAAAATGATTGTCTGACCAGGAGAAATAATAAATTATATTAATCCAACAAATCCAAATCCAACAAGACCTAATTTGTATTTCTAATTTACTAGCAGCCATTCACTCACGATTTTAAAGAACGTAAAAACAAAACAAAACAAGCACTTCAAAAAAATCAACAATGCATCAATTGGTAGAAATTGGTATAAAATAAAGTTCACAAACTAACTGTATAAATAACGGATTTATAAGCAGCGATAATCGTCAATCTTGTTTTTATGTCAGTGTTAAAATGTCGACAATAATTGAGATGAAGTCCTGATTTGTAGACATACAATGAATTATTGGCGCGTGAATGAAAAGGTGAGGATGGTTACGTCATGGAGGCTGATGTTGAATTTAAAGACAGATTGCACACCTTCTCTCACACAAACACACAGAGAGGGTCTGTGAAATGTTAATGACCCCCCCCCCCCCCCTCCATCGTTCCAGCAGACGGAGCACTTAATCAGTGATTCTTTGCGGGATTGTTTGAAGTGAGGCGAAAAAAAGAACTATCTAATTATTGCTCTTCTTATTAGGAGCGGTTCGATGAGTCAGCATTTCCACTCTTTCACACATTCAAATGATTCAATTTACCTCCAGCCTTTTTTGTCTTGTTGGTTTTCTTTAATTCAACAGCACTTCACTTCGCTCAGAGGATCGTTCGCTCCTCTGAGCGAACGATCCTTCATTTCACCCTCATCTTCACGGTCATTCTTATTTGAAGTGGGGCACAGAGAAACACGATCTCACCTCCAGTATGACTGCCAGCCAAGAATTAATTTCGACGTTCTTCTGGAATCATAGGAAACATTTAACCGAAATATTGAAATTTATTTACGTTTTGATTTATTTTTAAACTAATTATCACCGATTTTAATGGGATAATGGATGGAGAGAAAAAAAGATTAAATATTCTGGTCTGGGGCATCAGGAATGTTGGCAGGAGCCCGTCCTGCGTCAGAACCGTGATGGATGGAAGACCTCTGGATCCCCCAGACTGATAACGACTCCCGACCCCCAGCCTCCATCAATCTCCCCCCTTCACTCACAGGGTTTGAGCTCCCTCCATCATGGACCTCCCGCTTGTCTCCATCACAGAACCAGAACCCAGAGCAGGTTCTACATGTCAGACCAGGGTCCTTAGAACAGGATATTGTTGATTCTGTTCTGGTTTTAAAGGCTGAGACTGATTTAAAAAAAAAAGATTTTTAAAATAAATAAATACAATATGAAATATTGAATATGTAAACTTTTTTTTTAAAGTACCAAAAACATTTAAATAAATATTAATATTTTAAACAAAAAATTGTAAACATTAGACTGTAATAAAATATAAAATAATAAAATTACTCATAATTATGAAAAAGGGGAAGAGAACAAAAAACGGGACTTTTCAAGTATTATTTTAAATATTAAATATTTGAGAAAAAAAAATCTAAATGATACTAAAACGTTAACTAACAACAAATATTTTTAAGAAAAAACAAACAAATTGTATTAAATTTAGGAGATTCTCACAGAAACCTGTTTGAGAATCTCTGAGTCAATATTTATAATGTAGATTAAAATTCTGACTATTCTACATATACAATGTGTAAATACTGCACAGATATATTTCTGCAGGCGTTGAAAATTATTCTTTTATTTACTCATTACTATTGTTATTTTACTCTTTCTTTCGTTCATTTAGTCATTCAGTGGCAGATTTTACAGTTTTGTTTCCAATGAGAGCAGCTTTCTCAGATTCCTGTTGATGGTGTCTCTATTAACTCTGATACAGGATAAGCGGTTAGAGATAACAAATAGATGAATTCCAACTACATTCTTTTGTAGTTGTGTGCGTGCATATTATTATTCTGCACTATAAAAAAAACCTCAGTTATTTATCATTTTAATCACTTTACATTGCTTAAAGTTTTTCCGTTTAGCTATAGGCCTATCAACTCGTCCAGCAGCCATCCCATAGTTTGACCCAAACTGTATTTTTACATCAGTTCTAATTTTACCGTTTTGAAAGAAACATATCTCCAATATTATTTTTGTCAACACAGTTTGACATTAATGACACGAGCAGTATAATAATATATACAAGCATCATTTATTCAATAAATCCCTTGTTTCATAAAGAACAGCGAGAGATGTGAATAATGTTGATATAATCTATATGTGGCTTCCAAAAGAGATAATGATCTATAACCACTCTCTAATATTTAGTTTATATACTCTTTCAATCTCAACAACATTTCATTCTAATTTCTATCACAGCTGGCCCTGCTACTTTTTAAATTAACGCCAACCCGTTAATTCAAGACGATTGATTCTGTCTGCTGTGTTTCATAATTGCTTCATGCCCTCCTCCGAACAAAATACATTTGTATCATCTGCAAACATTAAATATTTCATCATTTTTAAATAATTAAAGCTGCTGTACAAATACAAGTAGATAAAAGTAGAAATAAGTTAGTCTCAACAATGAACCTTGAAAACCGCATGTTCTTTTTCTAAGGTGGGAATCAGTTTTATTAATAATAATATATAAATATTAACGTGAACAAATCTTTTATTTGGTTCCGAGTGGATGAACATGGTTGATGGGTCGTGTTTCTTTTTCAAACAGTAATAGATTTAGGAGAAAAATAATGTCCATGTTTACGATAAATAATGATAATAAACATCTGTAACAGAAAACATCTGTGAGCGTTCCATTCAGGGATTTAGGTCTGTTGATGGATCTGTAGGTCTGAGGATCTCCTCCTGTGTTTCCTCCTCAGACCTGGTGGACGACATGTCCACTGAGGGCAGGGAGTGCGTCAACTGTGGCTCTGTTTCCACGCCGCTGTGGCGCCGAGACGGTACCGGACACTACCTGTGCAACGCCTGTGGCCTCTACCACAAGATGAACGGCATCAACCGACCCCTCATCAAACCCCAGAAGCGATTGGTAAGACAGAAAGCTGGACAAACACATTATCCAGCCATACACTGTAAAAAACAAAAAATAAATAAAAAGAAAAACTCCAAAATTCATACAATTTATGGTAAAAGATAAAGGTCCCATGTACAAGAAATTACGGTAAATTGCTATTAAAAAAGGGGGATATAATTTCACCTGCATTCCACTTACATAGTTAATTGCATAAAATTACAATAAATTAAAACTTTTTTTTGACCTAAAACTGTCAAATGGCAACAGAAAAGGATGTTCAATATAGAAGCAGTATATCGCTGTACTATATATGCTGAATTATCTTAAATAAAAAAACGGTAAATAACTTATTTCTGAGCAGAAAGTGTGGAAAAGTGTTACTGTGTTACTTGTTAAAATAACAATGCCATAATGTCATTGTAGTAAAAGTATCACTCTGTATAAATAAGATTTGCTGATATGAAAACGTAAATAATTAAAACGTAAATAATAAAATGATGCGAAATAAACAGCATTTATACTACAAATCCCAGAATGCAACTTTGCAACATCATATTTTTTTAAATTACTCTGGGTTTATTCTGAATTTTAGTTATACCAAACAAGTAGTTAGATTACTCGACTTAACTATAAACCAGACTCAATCAGTTAATGGCGTCTATAAAATGACAAAAAGTGAAACATATTGATGTTCAAACAGAGTCACAAATAATGTCTCAAATTCGAAAATGATCTGTTTGAAAAAAACTTCTTCAAAGAGGAGGGAAGGATTGATTGTAGTCCTCCAGCGAAGCTGGCAGGAAGCAACTGAAAGTAATCTCATTACTTCCTCCAGAAGGTTCTGGCTTCATTTCTATTGGTTTGACGATATTTTGTGGAGAGTTGGTCTCTGTATGAGGAAGAGGAGGTGCGGGTGTTGAAGCTTAAGAATTAAAATAAAAAAAGCGATAAACCTGATTGTTCTGCTGTTGCAGTCTGACGGGTTTGGGCGGGGTCTCTGACCACACAGGTGGGGTTGATCAGGCAGCGTTTGTGGGCGATTCAGCTGAGTTTCATGATAATTAACGTATTTTGAAGTCGCTTTTTTGATAATAACCAATGAATAAAAGAAGACAATAGAATTATTATTTTTATGATAAAAAGTAAGGAGAAAAACCCTTAAATCTAAACCTGATTTATGACTACATATGTATTAATTAACAATCTGACAGGTTTATGGAGAATAAAAGTTTCCTTCTCAGCTCTATTCTGCAGCAAAAAGCTCCGCTGATTACAGCCGGCCTTATAATTTTAGTTCCAAATAATTTTTTCGCCTTCCCATGATGCTCAGCTGTTCAGTTAAATGAACATGATGCTGCTGTAAATCCGACTGTATGACTTCAGCAGAATACTCTTCAGATTTCACTTCTAAGTACAGTAAGTAAGTTTTCAATGGCAGTGAGACAGGAAATGAGCCATATATGGTACTTCAAAATACTGGAGTAACTTTAAAAGGTAATAAACTTCTTTATAGAACTTGAGTACATTTTTGCTGATCAATCTGTTAAGATTTGAGTTCTTCTCCCTCTGTGTGTGAATAATAATAGTTAATAATATAATAATCGTACATAGTGACACGTAGACAGTGACACTTTGTCATAGACTATTATGACTTCCTGCAATAAAGAGCAGGAATTATTTCATGTTGTACCAGAGCAATGAGTAAAGTAGATGAAGCATTTCATGACTGACTTAATGCAACATAAATATGTTCATTTATGTGATGCCATAATTACTAATGAATATTAAATATGTTCATGTCCTATATTTAGTTTTATTTTAATTACCGTTATCCAACCAGGAAGACTAATTACATAAGTGCAGCCAATCCCACATTTAAACATGGAACAAATACAACATATTATACAGAAAAATCCACGGTAAAAGAACAATAACTGTTCATACAGGGAAAACAAGCTCAAGTCTCCCACCACCACGTTCACTTTGTAATGCTTTTAAACTCGTCAACTGATACCATGGGATCCAGTTTGTAAATCGTTCCAAGTTGCATGGTGTCGGTCCAACTTTATTTAATACGGTCTGTCCATCTACTTTTGCAGTGGTAATATTACTTAACTAAATTATGTTTTATGTAATACCAATAAATGAAGTTTAGCCCACCTTAGTTACTCAATGCTGAAAGGAACCAATTTAATCATGTGGAAATACTTTCCTCGACTTCACATAATGAAAACAGAGAATACCTGAATGCAAACGTAAACAGAAACTTACGTTTACGTAGTTTTAGATGTGGGGGAGACGTTGGTGAGGGTTGGGCGAGAGGTGGGTAAAGGTTGGTGTAGGAGTGGGTTGGGGCAGATGTGGGTGAGGGTTGGGGGAGGTGTGGGTGAGAGTTGGGGGAGGGGTTGGGTGAGATTTGGGTGAGGGTTGGGGGAGGTGTGGGTGAGAGTTGGGGGAGGGGTTGGGTGAGATGTGGGTGAGGGTTGGGGGAGGGGTTGGGTGAGATGTGGGTGAGGGTTGGGGGAGGTGTGGGTGAGGTGTGGGTAAGGGTTGGGGGAGGGGTTGGGTGAGATGTGGATGAGGGTTGGGGGAGGTGTGGGTGAGATTTGGGTGAGGGTTGGGGGAGGTGTGGGTGAGATGTGAGTGAGGGTTGGGGGAGATGTGGGTGAGATGTGGGTGAGGGTTGGGGGAGGTGTGGGTGAGGTGTGGGAAAAGGTTGGTGTAGGAGTGGGTTGGGGCAGATGTGGGTGAGGGTTGGGGGAGGTGTGGGTGAGAGTTGGGGGAGGGGTTGGGTGAGATTTGGGTGAGGGTTGGGGGAGGTGTGGGTGAGAGTTGGGGGAGGGGTTGGGTGAGATGTGGGTGAGGGTTGGGGGAGGGGTTGAGTGAGATGTGGGTGAGGGTTGGGGGAGGTGTGGGTGAGGTGTGGGTAAGGGTTGGGGGAGGGGTTGGGTGAGATGTGGATGAGGGTTGGGGGAGGTGTGGGTGAGATTTGGGTGAGGGTTGGGGGGAGGTGTGGGTTGGGGGAGGTGTGGGTGAGGGTTGGGGGAGGTGTGGGTGAGATGTGGGTGAGGGTTGGGGGAGATGTGGGTGAGATGTGGGTGAGGGTTGGGGGAGGTGTGGGTGAGATGTGGGTGAGGGTTGGGGGGTGGTGTGGGTTGGGGGAGGTGTGGGTGAGGGTTGGGGGGAGGTGTGGGTGAGATGTGGGTGAGGGTTGGGGGAGGTGTGGGTGAGGGTTGGGGGAGGTGTGGGTGAGGGTTGGGGTGAGATGTGGGTGAGGGTTGGGGGATATTTGGGTGAGGGTTGGGGGAGATGTGGGGGAGGTGTGGGTGAGATGTGGGTGAGGGTTGGGGGAGGTGTGGGTGAGGGTTGGGGGAGGTGTGGGTGTGGGTTGGGGTGAGGTGTGGGTGAGGGTTGGGGGAGATGTGGGTGAGGGTTGGGGGAGGTGTGGGTGAGGGTTGGGGGGAGGTGTGAGTAAGATGTGGGTGAGGGTTGGGGGGAGGTGTGGGTGAGGGTTGGGGGGAGGTGTGGGTGAGGGTTGGGGGAGGTGTGGGTGAGGGTTGGGGGGAGGTGTGGGTGAGGGTTGGGGGAGGTGTGGGTGAGGGTTGGGGGGACGTGTGGGTGAGGGTTGGGGGAGGTGTGGGTGAGATGTGGGTGAGGGTTGGGGGGAGGTGTGGGTGTGGGTTGGGGTGAGGTGTGGGTGAGGGTTGGGGGGAGGTGTGGGTGAGGGTTGGGGGGAGGTGTGGGTGAGGGTTGGGGGAGGTGTGGGTGAGGGTTGGGGGGAGGTGTGGGTGAGGGTTGGGGGAGGTGTGGGTGAGGGTTGGGGGGACGTGTGGGTGAGGGTTGGGGGAGGTGTGGGTGAGATGTGGGTGAGGGTTGGGGGGAGGTGTGGGTGAGGGTTGGGGGGACGTGTGGGTGAGGGTTGGGGGAGGTGTGGGTGAGATGTGGGTGAGGGTTGGGGGGAGGTGTGGGTGAGATGTGGGTGAGGGTTGGGGGGAGGTGTGGGTGAGGGTTGGGGGGACGTGTGGGTGAGATGTGGGTGAGGGTTGGGGGAGGTGTGGGTGAGATGTGGGTGAGGGTTGGGGGGAGGTGTGGGTGAGGGTTGGGGGAGGTGTGGGTGAGATGTGGGTGAGGGTTGGGGGGAGGTGTGGGTGAGGGTTGGGGGGAGGTGTGGGTGAGGGTTGGGGGGAGGTGTGGGTGAGGGTGTCAAGGCTTGTGGGCTTTGTCTTTCCCAGGAACCCTTCGCTGCACAGCAGCTGTGGCTGAGAGTTTCCCACCGTCTCCTCCAGCCTGTGGGCGGCTCTGTTTCTGTTTGTTCTGCCGTGGCCTTGTCCTTGGATTGAGCCGCTTTTAGATGAGGCTCTCCACAGAAACAGCGCTGTGCTGCTAATAGTGATAAGACGGTGTGAAAAAAGAGAAAAAGCGTATTTCCTTCAAATGTGGATCCAGTAATGACTTCATCTCCTGTTTATGTGGAGATCGTTGCTGTGAAAACTCCAGGAAACATCTCAGCTCACGTTGGAGAAAACTTCTAGAACACGACTTGCAGGATCTTCTCCTTCATCTAAATATCCTGATCTTCTCCTGCAGCAGACCACATGTCGCCGGGCCGGGCTCTGCTGCACAAACTGCCACACCAGCACCACCACCCTGTGGAGACGAAACGCTGAGGGGGAACCAGTGTGCAACGCCTGCGGACTCTACATGAAGCTGCATGGGGTCCGTAGCTCTACCCGCCCTACCCGCCCTCTATTAGTGAAGTCTGCAGCATCATTACATCAAAGCAGAACAAATCTGTAGTTACATTTTGGCCGGATTAATATCTATAGATTTGTACAGAGTCCTTTTATCGCCTGGGTTTCATCCACAGTCGTCATTCATGTGTATAAAGTTTTCCAATTACAGATGGACACAAATCCTCTCTGGGTATCCATGATTCATGTCGCGGATATCCACAAATATATTCTGACTAGTTATAATTCCAGTTTCAGATATCTACGGTAGAATTCTGACTTGTTATAATTCCAATGGAATGGAGGAAATATTACATATTCCTTTTAAAATATCGTGAATTGAGTTTTGACTAGTCAGAATGACGTAGCAGATATCTCAAACTGGTATTACAATAGTCTTAATCTAATTGTAAACATCTATTAACAACTTATAGATATCTAAGAAGGAATTTTGATAGGTGATATCTCAAACTTCAGATATCTTTATCTTTAATTCTGGATAGCCGGAATGTTATTACAGATATCTGGAACAAGAGTTTTGTCCTGGTGGAGTTAAGTTGCAGATATCGGTCATGACACTGTGGGCTCTGGAGGTTAAGGAACCGGGAGTATCCCTGTCTGATCTTTACTGCTCTCCTCCCTACAGGTGGCCAGACCTCTGGCCATGAAGAAAGAGAGCATTCAGACCAGGAAGCGCAAACCCAAGATGCCCAAGACTAAAACCTCCACCGGTAGGAAGCAGGCGAGAAGAAAGGCGTGTTGTTTAAAAAATGGCCTCTGTACTAACATGTATTCTTAATCCATCCTGTTGATTCTTCAGGATCCACCACCTCTGACAGAGGATCCCCCACCTGCCTCTCCGCCTCAGAACACGCCTCCACCATCAAGAGTGAATCCAGCGTAACTCCTTCCCCTTATGCCGGACAGACCGTCACTTCTGCCACTCAGGTAAAAAAACTCGCTGCTCGGTGCTTATCAGGAGCGATAACCATTTCCACCATCTTTAATGAAACAGTGGAGCAGCCATCAGGATCACCAGGAGGTTCAGTGTCTTGCTCAAGGACACTTTGAGATGTAGACTGCAGGTGACGGAGTTTGAACCACCAGCCTTCTGAAAAGTGGACGACTGCTCCCTTTTGTTTCTACTAGCATCTGATGCTGGTAGGATCAACCAGGTCGCCCCCCCCTGTCACCAGCCAACCGGTCTGCCAGTCAGTCATCTGAGGCAGGAGTTGTCGGCGTCTGAGTGGTGGTCTCTAAAAACTTTGCACTACCTGAAATCTTTAAGCCTGTCACGTCGAAGATCCGGTTCCCCACAGTAGCGGAATGCAACCCAACAACAGGCTCCATGGCAGTGTGACTCCATCTCGCTACCAGGGGTGGACAGCAGTCCAGAGGACTCACTCCAGAACGTCCAGGAAACCGGACTGGGCCCTTCAGGTCGTGGGTGGTGATCGGTCTAAGTAGTATACTAGTCCCGGTCCAAGGCTCGGATAAATGGGGAGGGTTGCGTCAGGAAGGGCATCCCAAATAAAACCTTTGCCAAATCAATGTGCAAAAAAACTCCAAACCAGGTGGGACTCAATGATCCGCTTTGGTGACCTCTGTAGAACCGCTGAAAGAAGGAAGCCACTCAGTGACACTCAGGCCTCGTGATATCGTAGGCTACATGCTGAGGTCAGAAGGGGAAGTGACGTCATTACAAATCACAATACACTCAAAAACAGGAAATATATATTATATAGTTATATATATATATATATATATATATAGTATATATATATAAGTACAGTGTTTGTTAAACACTGTTAATTATGACGAAGATTTTTTCTGTTGCTGCCTCACACCAAACTCATCGCAAACTGTTCTGTACAACATTGCCCACTTGTCCGCCATGTTAACTCTTTGCGGGTGATGAAGAATGATGGCATGAAGTTTCTCGCTTTTGATGAAAGTTTCATCGCAAGCAAGAAATGTGCGTGACATCTGACAGACTATCGGCCTATCAGCATTGAGATTGAGACCCTGGCCTCAAAATAGACATTTGGTCATGTGTCCAGATGTTGATGAAGAGGAGGAGGAGATATCGGGAATGGCAGGGTTGAACTCGCCAGAAGTTTTTTTTTTATCTTCAGTTGTTAACAGATTAAAGAATGGAAGTAAAACTTTGTTTTATACATTTCGTGTACAAGTAATGCGGCGTGACTAGAGCGGCGAGGCAATTCGTCGTGAAGTAAGCATAACTGAATAATTAACACCAGGCAACTCTTAAAAACTAAAAACATGGAGATTAATGGAAAACATAACTTTTGATTCTGATAATCATTATCTGAACGATCCAACTTTGACGACACCAAAAGCGGTGGGGGGGCCCATATATAAATTCTGCTCAGGGCCCTGTTAAGTCCGGGTCCGGCTCTGTTGTCTAGGGTCTCCAGCTTGTATTTTGGATCAAAGCCTGAAATGTTCTCATCATCTGTCAGGTTTATCGGAAGAATCAAACTAACCTCTTTAACTAAACTGAACTTCTTTTGTCCTCCAGCATTCGGCATCTCAGCTGGACACCATCGGATCAGGACACGTCAACATAAAATACGAGGACTATTCCTTCACCCCGACCGCCATGGCTTCACACAATTCCTGGTGTGCTCTCTCTCAGGCGTGAGCCACCTCCACCTCCACCTCCAGGATCTGTGGAGAACCAGGATTTGAGACTGTGGTTAGAGGACATGCTTTACTGTAACACACTGGTTCTGCCGCTCAACATGAACGACTTGGACCAGGTCCACAAGGACACAGGGTACTCTGGATATGTGAGAAGGTCGACAGGAGCAAGGAATGAAGGTGGACCAGGAATAAAAGCTCCAGCAAACCACACGTCCTCAGTGGGATGAGATTCGACCTCCCTCCACCCATGGAGAAGCTCCTCCTTCTGGCTGGGTTTGAGCTTCTCGTCTCTCTGAGGTGTTTCTAGGAACACCAGGAGAACATCATCACCTCAGGCAGAGAGAGAAGAAATGGACAGAAACTACCTTTTTATGGCCGTTGAACATTAGCAGCGTGTAGATGATTAACTTTTATAGACACATTATTTATGTTGAGATAAGGACGGTTAAAGTAATGATGGACGCTAAACGCCGCTCGCTCAGGTAGAGCGCTGTTTTTATACCGCCTCTGAGCGATGACCTTTGACCCCTGGGTTATATAAGTGATGTGTTTTGACAAGATACAGCAGACGTGTGTGATTCGTATCAGAGGTGTCTCATCTTAATGAAAGTGCAATGACTCAATTTTTCATTTCAAAAATTGAAGACGAAACAAAGACTGTAAAATTATTTTAATCTAAATTTATTTTTTTGGTCTGTATTTTTTCACTATGTAAGGGAAGTTTATTGTTATAAAAAAAAAATCCCTCTATTTTTGATGCTGTTTGGAATCTGTTGAGGTAAATAAACTGATTTGCATTCTAATAACGCGACTCGTCTGGTTTTACAGTGAATCTCTCAAACATCTAGTGGAGATGAATACCACACTTTTTCTATCCAAGACAATATTCATGTCGTGTGATTCCCCACTTTTATTTCTGACATTGCTTTGGTCTTTTGACCCCCTCATCAGCTCCACCAAAATCCCAAATATTCTCCTTTCTTCTTCTTCCTCTTCTTCTTCTTCGTTGGTGTGTCCCCTTTAAGGGTCTCCACAGTTTCCAACAGTTTCCATCTTGTCTCACCAACCAACTGCATGTCCTCTCTCACCACATCCAGAAACCTCCTCTTTGACTTGTGTGAGTGAATTTATTTTACAGTAAACACTTTTACATAAAACATCAGCATCAGTCTTTTTGCTGGAGTCAAAAAAAATTATGGACGTATATATTTTTTCTTGACACGGGGTCTACATTACAAATAAAATAGTTATAATTTCTGGAATAAAATACCCGCAACTGTGGTTACCAGAATTTTGCCGCAGAGATATGGTGACTATTACCATTAAAACTTACGCTAAAATTACAATGAAAAAAAAACTGGATTTAATAGCAGCCTGTTAATTAATTAATATTACTGTTAGCAAGGATAGAACATTGAATGACAATGAATGAAAATAAATTTTGACTTATTTTACCTTGAAATTATTATTTCACAAATATTAAACAATGGCAAGATTTTTTTAAATTATTGATTTAAATGTGAATAACCGCATGTTCTGTCATTTACACATAATAATCCTTTTAAATTAATGACTTGCTTGTAATATTATGGCAATGTTCTACCATTTTTTCCAAAAGTGTATTTCCAAAAGTAGAATTTTGTGTTACACATTTTCCAACATCTTATTTACCATTTTGTTTTTTTTGTTTTTTTAAATAATTCACTATCTTTTACAGCGACGGTTACGATCTTTTGCTGTTGCCATGAGTTTTATACCAAATATTTTCGATGGAGGATGTATATAGTATTAAGAATAAAATCTATAACATTTATCATTAGATTTCACGTATCCTTGTTGACATAAGAAATACACTTTTGATTGACAGTTGGGAATCTGAACACGCCTCAAGAAAAGATTTGTCAGGTTTGTTCATGCTGATTTATGCTCTTATGTTTGTGTGTGTGTGTGTTAGTGTGCGTGTGTGCATGTGTGTGTTAATGCAGGGCGTGTTCTCCTGGTTGATTAAGTAGACAGTGTTGTCGACCAAAGGTTATATTCCACCTCTGCTTTATGGCGTTGGTTCACCATGGAGGAAAACAGCAGGCTGTCAGCTTTACGGCGAGCGTGGCGACACTTCGGCACCAGCGGCTCTGCCCAGCTTTATGACGGCGGGCCGAGACGTGGAGGTCTTATCTGTTCCTGGGAGGGTCTGCTAGAGTCCGATGTGAAGATGCAGAAGCAGGAACTTTTACAGCTCGCATTTAAAAAGAGCTGAGACGCCGTACAGAACATAAATAAACCCGAATGAAACGATGCCCCCCGGCTCGTTTGCTGGTCCGTTGTCTTGTTTTGTCTTTGTGGTTCACATACGGGGGATCACACCCTCTTTGATTGATTTAACTAAATAAATCCACCTGTGGCGTGCAAACCAAGTGACCAGAAACCGAAATCTAAGTTTCCATCATGTTAATGTAACAGACAGCCAATCTCCTGTTTTTGGAGTGGGGTCTCTGAAGGAAGAATGAGGCAAAGCCGGGCTCTCTTGGTGATGTTGGCGTTGCTTTTATCCAGGTGAGGTCTCAGGTTACAGGTTAGCTGAATTAATAAATTAACACTAAGAGAGAGAGAGAGAGAGAGAGAGAGAGGAGGTAGTGATCGTACATGAACCTCAGGATGGAGAACAGAATATCCTGGATCCTGGCGGTGGATGGAACAGAACTTTCACTGGCTGGAGAAATTGAGGCAAACTGAACGTTTCTACCTTAGAGAACAGAACGGAGAAGAAACTTTGTCTGTCATGGTCGGAGGGGCGAAGCAAAGATGCAGCAGCCATCATGGCCTTGACAGCGGTTTGACTCCTGCCTCTATGCCTACAGGTCTAAATCACAGCCAAGGTTTTTTTTTATCAGCACCGACTGTCAGGAGGAATGAATGCACTACTTCACCCGACAATCCTAAATTACAAGCAGAGAAAACAAAGAGGAGGGCAGAGAGACTCAGAGAGGGCAGAGAGGGCAGAGAGGGACAGGAAGTGAATGTTTGGCTGATATTTACTCCTCAGTTCTCTCATTCTGACCTTGAACAGTTTTAACCAAAGCTCCTGCACCACCATAGATGATATTATGTGTTGCACAAACTCTCTATTGGTTTAAATGAAGTTTGGGGTATGGGGTTAGGATGAGCAGGAGAGGAATATATTTTTGAATTTTTGTAGAATCTGGATCCTTAACTTTATCAAATAGAGACAATGTGATTATAACATAAACATTGTGGCTGTGATGATGTGTCCTGCAATGACCTCCAACCTCCCTTGAGCCTCACAACATATTTTAATTAATCTGATTCCATCTGGAGGTTTTCAAGGCCCATCCAACTGAGAGGGGAGCCAGAACTCTCTGGAGGGACTACATATCTCATCTGGTCTAGGTGCACCTCTGAATCCTTCAGGAAGTGCTGGAGAAGTTTGCTGGAGAGAAGGACGATTGAGGTTTGCGACTCAGGTTTATGACTCAGGTTTGAGGCGCAGGCAGACGTGTCCTCAGCCCCCATAGGATTAACATTCTAATATAGTGAATTACTACAGCCATGTTTAAGGTTGAGCTCAGAGGAATGTGTCCTCAGCTTCACAAAACAAGCAGGACAAAGGTCTGACAATAAGAGCTCCATAAACCAAAGTACATCTCACCACACACACACACACTCACGTACACATGAACAGACCCACACACACACGCTCCCTCTAATACACACACAATATCCTGGTTAGTAAGGAGGAGGATGGACGGTTCGAGGCCCAATAAGTCTACATGTCGAAAGGTCCATGAGCAAGATCTTCAATCCCAATCTGCTCCCGGCTCTTTAGTCTCAGAGGTGTCTGATCTGTCACCATTGTACTGAGGTGAGAGAAGCATTGTTCCTCAGCATGCTCATCATTCCTCGTCTGTCTGTTTCCACCTCCCACTCATCAACCTTCTCCTGGACTGACACGACTCGCCTCACCTCAAATCACACTCAGGTGTTTCTGTAAACGGCTTTTAGATGCAGCTCACCAATGAGCTGTCACAGTTTACTTTCATATGTGGTCATTTGCATGACAAAGACTTCACACTTACATGAAAAGCAAAACACAGGATTGGGTAGGAGGGTTGAAAAACCACTTCTGCTCATTGGCTAGTTTCAGTTAAGACTCGATACTCAAAATAACCATCAAACATCTCCACCACTATCAGGTGTATCTGCACCACCATGTTGTCTACGAACAGGTAAGCACTAAAGTAATTTATTTACGATAATTGGGTTTACATGGGACACTTTTGTCCTGTGCGAATTAAACATTTCGCTTTTCCTTCCAATGTAAGTCGCCTGTTTGCATGACCTGTGATCTTTTCCGACCCAGTGTTTTCACGCCACAGCTCATCTAATCTGAAACAGTTTTCTGACACGCGCAGATGATCCGCACTCCAGTTCATAAGGTGTAGTAATGCTACGATGAGCTGGGGCCAACATCCAATAAGCTCCCAGAAGAAGAATATGACAAATTTCGTCCATCTAACCGTCCAACTATGTTTAACTCTTTCAAAATAGATATGAGTGAACGACTGTCCGATGTAAACCAATGCTGTATTGAAGTCGGCATATCTATGCGTTTGCTGAAGAAACTCCGCCAGATGCTGGGATGTGCAGATACAACTCAAACAGAGATCTTTCTGAAACAGTGTTTACATGCAGCGACTGGCTATCGGAAAGGCTTTCCAAAAGAACTTAGACTACATCCTTGCAAAGGAATTAAATCTAATTCTCAACCCATCTTGTGTCAGTAACATTTTTCCTGTTACTATGTGTAAGAAATCTGTTACTAAGTGTGAGTAATATGTTACCATGTGTGAGTAATATGTTACCATGTGTGAGAAATCTTTTACTAAGTGTGAGAAATCATAAACCACGTGTGAGAAATCTGTAACTATGTGATAAATCTGCTATCAAGTGTGAGAAATCTGTGATTAAACACAAAAAAAAACAATATTTCTCATGGTTGATTTTTTTTTTTTTAGATCAAAGGCACCATCATCATTATATTACAGCACAACATGAAACAAAACTATCAGTTAATTAGCTAATATTGTTTTGTTTAATGCAAATAAACAAAGTCCATACAGACAATGTCTTCAGTTGTACACTACAGCAGAAACTCTGTGTCAAAAGCTTCATGTCTATTCTTATCCTCCTCTCTTGTTTCCAGTTTCCTGTAAAAAAAAAACTAAATCTGCAACTCTATTCAAATCCACGGTGATGTGTTTGATGAGGTCACCATTCAGTGGGACGTCCACCCCTTCTGTCTTCAGGCACCAGGACGGTGAAGTGGTTTGTTCGATTCCTCTTAGGAACATCTCTATCTTGACACCAAAATAAAACCCTTACTACAAAATCCACTTGTGATTCGTGGTGTCCACCAGCTGGGTTCCTTTGCCGCTCCAGCTGATCCGCTAATGCCACAACAGATTCATAGAAGGTCCTCAAGAGCGCCCCCTGCATTTGGACCTGAATCTCCTTAACAGATGAAGTCTGCTCGCTCCTTTCATTAACATCAACAGTTTATTTTTCAGTCAAACGTCTAGGTTCTTACAAGAAGTATTATATTTATAGCGTAGGTTGTTATTCCACTCATAGACCCCCATAGAACATCTAATCGCCTGAACAGTGTCCCACTTTAAAGATGAGTTCGAAAGGTCATAGGTGCCAAAAGACCTTTGCTCCGGGCCTCATCTGGATCGGTTGCATCATTTAGAGGGCTGACACACCTGACGGCCGGCCGGTCACCTATGAACATTTATGGTTGTTTTTGCATTATGTCCAACAGTGTTGACAGCAGCTTCCTCTTATCGGCAGTTAGTCAGCCAGCTGAGTTTGCTGAATCCACCGGACGAGAGCTTAATCGGCGAGAAGAAGCGAATAGAAGAGCGAGGCAGGAGAAGCAGGGTCAAAGACGGCCCATTATTTTAACGGACAAAGGTTTTCAAGAAGACTTCTGAAATCAACAAAGTGAAACTGTCTAGAGATTGCGTGTTTAAAAGCAGGGACAGCTTTATCGTAACACCCTTGTATTTGCACTAAGTCTTCCTGTTTGTCTATTTTGCCCATCAAGTATATCGCACTGCCATCTTCTGGTAGAACATTTAGTCTTAAGGCGGGTGAGGAACATTTAGACCTGCTGGTTCAGGGGGGTTCACTGCCAGTTCCTTCAGTTATGTTTGCTGTCTCTGGTTTTTAGAGGTGGGCTTTTCAAATTTCAGACAAAGAGCTGTGCGAGGAAAAACGTTTAAAAAGTATTTCCCATCGGATGGATGACACTTCAGGACAGCACCGAGCCTTTAGCTCACAGCCTCGGCAGAAAAAGCAGCTCACACTGAGCTGTCACAGCTCGTTTCCTGAATGAGATCAACGACATCAGTATCTATTTCATTCAGGAGAGATGAGTGAACGAATCAAGATAATGGTTTAAGACATGGGACTATAAGTCTGACAGAAAGTCTTTGGTGCTTAGTCTCCTCAGTGTGTTTGTAATCGATGGATTCTTGCCTTGAGCAGTACTAAGATAACTCCACCAAGGAGTCCAGGCACTGGTGGCGGTTGCTGATGACTCTGAAGAGGCTGGCGAAATTGTGAAATTTCTGAATCCAAAACATTTCAACACTTTTTTTACTTGTTTATACTTCAGATATGACATCCTCACACTCGCGTTTCCCATCTGTAAAGGTTTTTTTTTGTTTGTTTGTTTGTTTGTGTTCCAGAAACCTACTGTATTCTCTGTAAACACTGGCTGCTGCCGTGAGGGAATGGCCGGTGTAGATTAATAAAGCCGGACTTACAGGGCCATTTATTTTTAATGTATGACTTTGCCTGACCTTAGCTTGATCATGATATTTAATATGTTGTTCTACTGCCACAGGTTGTAACTAGGCTAACTTAATGGGCTTAATGGTCACGTATTGATTATCATCTTGAGCTCATTTAGCTGGTGCTACCGTTAGCACACGTCAACTCTCAGACTTCTCAGGTAAATCAGGTCATTTGAGACACAAAGTGTTTTCTTTTAGTCTCGTATCACGACAAACCTGCCAGCCTTCTGTTGGCAGTGAAAATGGAAATAAATAAGACTAAGAAGAAGGAGAAACCTTTATTTGTAACATACAATCATACAAGGTCTAATCATCTATGGAAGTTTGTATTCTTTACGAGCATCTCGTGGATATGTTTCTCAAACTGCGTGAAAATGAAACAAATTATACCAACTATCAGGTCATATTTGGACCTGGATTTTGTTGACAGAAAGACAGAGAGAGACAGAGAGAGAGAGAGAGAGAGAGAGAGAGAGAGAGAGAGAGAGAGAGAGAGAGAGCGCGTTAGATCATCAGCTTGTTTCAAACTGTTGGTTTGTTGTTTGTGGGTTGCTTCAGGAAGGGCGTTTGGGATAAAACTTGTGCCTAATCAATATGAGAAACACAAAAATGATTTCAGAACAGGTCATTTGGGGCTTTTTATTAAAAATACCTTTACCTTGGTTCTGTTAGCCAACAGGGTAGACATTTACCACTCAAACAAATTGGGTGCGTAAATCAGGATAAGTTCCACAAAAGAAAAAAAATTGAATGGACAAGCTGTGCCATGGTCTGAATGATGAAATGAAGGGACAGACATTCAATAATACAGTCCGGTCCAACCCACCTTCTCCTCGCAGCCCCGACCCACACAAAGTTCGAGAGGAACCGGTTCTTTAAGGGCCACAGTTGACTGTCCTCAGCTCCACATGTTTCATTCATACTTTTATCTAGAGTCAACAGCACTCGCCCTCGGAGAGAGAGAGAGCAGCCGCTAGATGTTTCCTCATGCGTCTGATGACCTTTTTCCTTCAATGTATTTTTGTGGCGAAGAAAGAGTGAGAAATCATGCACATGTATTTATTCTCCCTGAGCAAAGACCATGAATCACACAATCTGCTGGTATTATTAGCTCTCAGCTCAGGCCCCGCTCTATTCACAGACTTATTCTTCCATTTTTAGGAGGAAAAACAAATGAGAGAACAGCAAGAGAGGCAGAGTGAGGTGGAAAACAACGGGCTGATGGATTATCCCTCAGAAGAACGATGACTTCCACGACCGTGAGTCGGATTGTTTCCCTCAGAAAACAAAGGTTACAGGAAGAACGGGGGGGTTAGTATCCACTTTCTATGGGGGAAATCAAGAGAAAAACCTGCTTCCATTAGCAGTCACTCATTCATTCCTTCGTTTATTTCGAACTTTGGAAAACACACAGAGGAAGAGCCTCATTTTCAGCCAAGATTCCTATAATATAATAAATACACTCAAATAAAACAGCAATAAAAGAGGACAGGGCTAATTTGTTAGACATAACATTTAACAATACTCCAATATAGTGCAAATAAAATGAATTATTTTACTACTGTGGAGACATTTTTGGTACCATCAGGGAGTCATGTCTGAGGCCTCATTCAAACGACACCATTTCACCTAAAAAGATAAGATAAGATAAAATATTCCTCTATTAGTCCCACAAAAGGTAAATTTGGTGTGTTACAGAAGCACAGGGGGAAGCCAGACAATATTAATGTAATATATGTGTTATATGAATAGGAGCATATAAAGAAATAGGATCACTATAAACAAGAGCAAATATAAAAATATATATAGAAAGGAACATTATACAATATAGACGATGAACCGATTCAACATAAAAGTAAACTTTTTGAGTAAATAGGTCAAATATAACCCATGGAAACGCCAAAAACACTCTGCATTCAATTCATAATGGCTGACTACCTGTTCTGCTTAGGTCAGAGCACCAAGACACTTTTTGGTATATCCTGATATGATTTACATGTCTTCATACATCTAACTGAATATAAGTCCAATTTGGAGGGTCTTATAAAAATTGCCGTGAATTTTCATGAGTTTCGGTGCACGATAAGATCCCGAATAACATTTTACTTTGCAAAGAATAATAATAACAGTAATAATTATAACTTCTTTCGGAGCATGAGGTTCATGCTCCGGCACTAATTAAACCATTACACATTAGACAAAATACTGAAACTGCACAGCTGTAAAGTCATACGCCTGAGTGAAGTAATGATATTGAACAGCAAGCGAATGCTAAAGAAAACCAAAACTTTATTGTTTAACGTGAAACGGGCCCTGAATGACCATCATTCAAAGACTGCAGCGCTGTGAGACACGGAGGAGCATCTGTAAAAGAACTTTATCATGAAAGGATACTGACAGGATAAGGAGGCCGATTTTCTGATTTAAAGACGACGCTGTGTCTAGTCAACGTCCAGCTGCGACGGTGATGAATCATCACGCAGGGTTATGCTCTGCCTGTCAGGGTATGGTGTATGGTTCAAACCCACAGAAGATGGCCGTTGTAGTCATAGAGTGAACTGTATGAAAAGCCTTCAAAAATCGATGAAAAGGGCAGCACAATATTTTTAGTCACCTAAAGCTGGGACAATATATTTAATATCCAGAGAAGAAGCAGATGTATCTGGACCCAAACACAGACTGTTAGCTTGTATGTGTTTGTATCTGCATGAGTCATCACCCGTCACAGACGTCAGCCCCCCAGCCTCACAGCTCTGCAGCACCCCATATCACGTCAGAATCCTCTTCAGCACCCACCAGTCCCTCACAGCAACAACTGCAGCATCTGGCACCGGCTCCTCTCCCCAGCCCCGGCCTCGTCAGTTCTGTAGACGTTGGTGTTTATTTTATGACGGGTGGGCTCAGACGGTTCAGGAGGATGAAGAGCGAAAGTGACTGTGAGCTCGATTCATGTTCCACCATCCAGATTAGTGAGGTGAGAGGAGAGTTTATTCTCTGGAAGGATGACAGGAGGAGTAGAGACCCGAACACACGGGCAGACGGGTACATTATTTATTTGAAGGGGCATTATGTACAATTAATTATCTCCATTAATAAATATAATACTCATAAGTATGTATTTGCTAGTATATAATCAGATGAATATATATTTAATATTTTTAAGCGATAGCTCAGCGTGAGTCCTTGATTCCTTGATATCTCCAGAGAGGGGGGGGGGGGGGGGGGGGGGGGGGGGGGGGGGGGGGTGTCGTCTCCCATGTTTGTACAGTAGCCTTGAAGGGACAAACTGAAATCTGGCTTTTAGGTCGACACGGCAGAGAGATGAAGTAGAAATAGGACACCTCTTAAAACCAACGAAGAAGAAGATGTTGAATGAAAGTTGTGTCAGGAGAAGGCTGTGTCAACCAGAAAAGAGGCTTGGAAAGAAAAGGTTAGTTGTGAGACAACTGATATTCAAAATTTACAAAACGTTTTTTACAAGCTCATGACAATGAATCGGTCTGACTCAGGCAAAATGATCAAACCCTCATCGAACACAACAGGGGGGGTGCATATGTCACAAACATCAACAAGATCCAAACCTGAAAGAAGAGTCTCAGCTCCAAATAACTGCTCCAGAGCTCTTCTTTTCTCCGAAGCGGTTTATGAAGGTATATTTGCTTATCAGATACTTCAGTGGATGTTGGTGAGTCACTCTGGAAGAATCTATAGTTCAACAGGGGGTGAGGGGGTCAACAACGAGGACCTGAATGAGGGCTGATAAGGACAGAATTGGCTAGGGTGAGGAGTGGAGGGGGGGGGGTGGGGGGTGGGGGGGGGACAACCACTATTTTCTTATAGTGGTTTTGCTGCAAGCTGATTTCTTATAGTGGTTGTTTTTTTCATAACAGTCCACAACAAGCGATATTTATGAACTTCTGTCTCTAGACTTTGAATGGTTGTTTGTCTCTCTGTCGGCCCCCTCACCGCCCTGCACAGAAAGAGAAAGGTGGGATGAAAAATGGGACTGTTGGATTCCAGTATTGAATTCTGGGTACTATTCTGGTTCACAACCTTCGGTCCAATGAAATAGGGTTGCATTCAAAATAGGAAAAAAATAAAGTTGCAGCTGCATCTGCTGTAAAGCTGAAGCGGTTGATTCAAAAATGAACGTATCTATGGATTGTTTCAGAGGCGATGGATGATAATAGCTGCTGCTCACTGCTCAGTAGCCAGGAAGTACTTGTAAATATGCAACCCTGTGCCTCTAAATGATTCCATTTGTATGTGATCAGCGGTGATGGGGAAACAGCTTCAACGCTGTTTGGAATTATTGACACCCTTTAAAAAAAAGAGTCTTTTATTATCTATTTCCGTGTTCATATTATTTTCACAAAAATCTAACCTCTAACTCAAGTAACAACATTTCGAATACATTACATTCTTAATATAAAAGAAAATATTTCTGATTCGGCCTCTTTTCGCCACAATAGCAGTCCGGAGTCTCCTTCTGTGGTGTGTGATGAGGTTAGGGAACACATGGAGACCATATGACACCTTTACTCCACCCACAAACTTTTCAGCTACTTCAGATTCTGAGGTCCACGCTTATGGACTGTCCTTTGAAGCACATCACTCATACCCCTTTATTTGTTTGTGAATAATTCTGGGCTAGATTTTGAGGCTTCAGATCATTTTCCTGTTGGAAGGTCCAACCACGACCCACTTTAAGTTGCTTTTAGGTTCTCATCCACTTCATCCATTTGATTGAGTAGAACCATGACATGGAACCATGTCTTTCGACAAGGTGTCCAGGGCCTTTTGAAGAAAAACAGCCCCACTGCATTTGAGGTCCATCCATCACTAGACTTCACAGTGGGTACGAGGGGCTTTTCTCTATAGCTTTCTTTCTTGCTACGCCATACCCATCTCAGATGTTCATTGCTAAAAGAGCTCTACTTTGGTCACATCTGACCTCTGACCTTGTTCCATTGAAAGTCCCAGTGATGTTTGTCAAACTGTAAGAGCTTTAGCTTGTGTTCGGATGACAGCAGAGGCTTTTTTCTTGCTACCCTCCCTAACAGCTTGCGTCGGCGTCAGTCCCATCTGATGGGGGTTAGAGAGACTTTTTGACCTCAAGATTAAACTGACCTCTGCAATCCTTTAGCAATAAAGTAGTTGTTGGTACATAGAGAGTCGTTGGCAGTTGGTCGTGAATAACTAATTTGGGTGGGTCTGAGTCATCACGAGTGGTTAGGAACAAAGTGGTCATGATTGTCTGCTGGGGATTCATGTGAGTCGTTAGCATAATGTGACTCTAGGTTTGGACGATGGAGAAACTGTCTGGGGAGAGAAGTTAAAACTCGTTGTATGTGGGTGAAGGCTGCTGGTATGGACTCCCACCCCTGTTTAGAGGGATGCTCCAGTTTGACATAAGGTGGGTTTACATGCACAGCCCTTATTCTGAATACATTCTTAAAGTTTGCCTAATCATAAAGGAAATGTTTTATGTAAACACCCCTTTCCGAAAAAGAAAAGTCCCTTTATGAATGAGATTTCATTCATTTGCAAGGACGCAGTCTAAGTCTTCCGCAAAACCTTTTCCGATAACCGGTCGCTGCATGTAAACGCTGTTTCAGAAAGATCTCTGTTTCAGTTGTATCTGCGAATGCCCAGCTTCAGTTTTTTCAACACATGCACAGTGCCGCAACAAATTTTAAATATGGCGACTTCAAAACAGTACCGATCTACGTCGGAGAGTCATTTAGTCATCGCAACTTTGAACTTTTTCACATAGTTTGACGTTTAGATGGGAGAAAGGTCACTGCCGCGCATTGCCCTCTTTTGTCGTATTCTTCTTCTGGGCCCTTGTTGGCGGTTGGCGCCCAGTTCATCGGAGCATTATCGACACCTTATGAACAGGATTGTAGATCAGTCAGAAATGTCAGAAACCTGAAGTGTCAGAAACACTTTGAGTTTACGATTTCATGAGCAGATGAATGTAAACACCGGGTGGGAAAAGATCACAGGTCATGTAAACACGCAAACAACATTGCAATTCGGAAAGGTTTAATACAGATGGAGAAAAGTGTCCCATGTAAACCCACCTACACATGGCCTCCTTCACTCCTCTCACAAACCATCTATCCTCTCTCTCCAAGTGTGAAAGTGGTCCTCAAAAGAGTGTCCTGTGTCTTTGAGAAGGAAGTGAGTCCTGCCCTGATGAGCTGGCTCTCCTGTGCTGGTCCATGCTCTGGTTCTGAGGAGCTGGCTCTCCGGTGCTGAGCCCTGCATCATTGGTTGTTTTTGCTCTCACCAATATACAGATCCGTGACTCCTCGCTGCATTGAACTGCATGAAGCACATTGCTCTGTTTTTATCTGGGTGTCTGGTCTTTAGGCTGAACCAGTTTTTGTCTGAGATTGTTGAACGTTTGAATTGAACTGGGATCTTAAATTTGGGGGGAAATCCTAACTTTTCCAAAACTCCACTTTTCCAAAACTTTGGCGCCTGTCCTTCTCTTCCTCTGTTGAGTAATTCTTTCTTCACAGACTTAAAATGAAAGCCTGGATGGCATAGCAGCAAGTCTTCAGGGCCTTCTTGATATGGGTATGTTCATCCTCTTTTCCCTCTGCCTTCCTGAGCCAGTTAGAACTGAAGAAGCCTCTTGGATGAGAGGACAAAAATCTTCAAGCGAAGACAGAAGTCTAGAAGCTTTTGGATTCAACCCACATGGATTAAAGTCAAAGTTTTGCTGCAAGCTGATTTTTTTTCTTTGCATTTTAACAGGGTTTAGTTGCTTCATAAAATAACAATATGAAAATGATCCTCAATCAGAAGATCCCCAAAAAACACTGTAGTCGTTCGCCATGCCAATAATTGGATGCTCACTTTAAATTAGTAGACCTTGAACATCGAAAAACAGGAATTTAAGGATCAGAACAGTGAAACGAGAGAACAGCAGAACGACGTTCAGTGTGGTCACACTCTCACTGTCACATTACTGCAGCCATCAAGCTAAAGGTTCTTAACCACATAATTGTCCCTTTCCAGTGAGCAGAGGACATTCCTCACAGCCCATACTGCTGTGAAGGCGGCCATGTTGTTAGTCAATCTGTGGAATGTGTTTTCAACTCTCTAGCAACCCACAATCAACCCCTTAAAGCAGGGCAGCAGATCCGGAATCATGGTCGTTCTGCTGCTCCACATAGCCAACTCTGCACAGGCAAAGATCAAATTTACCAAAACCATTGAAGGGGAAGGCCAAAAGTCCCAGAATGCCAAATTTTCTGATATGCCATAAACCCATTTGATAATCCGACCTCTGACCGGAAGCTTTTTATCGGCTCATGTGCCCCGCGGACACCACGCGACAAATCACACGTGTGAATTGGGCACAAATCGTACAGTGTAGGCCTCGCTTTAGGCATGACTTTGAAACTGATTGTGAAGATGAAAAAGCTGCATCGGATTCACGCCTAAATTTATTGAGCTCTTTCTTGGCCCTGGCTATACTCCATGAAAATTAGCCCACTAGTTGTTGTTTTTCTGACAACCGGCAAACGGCGTCAAAAAACATAAAGTCCTGGGCTGGATCTGTACATTCCTCTCTGATCCTTCCTACATTCTTTTCATAATTTCTTTATTTCTTTATTTCTAGCACCTACAATACTTCACACAGCTCTGGATAGCGACTGCATGGTTCTGTCTCATCCTCCTGGAGGAACCTCACGGCTTGTCTGGGCTAAACCCACTGCAGCCAGTCAGTCTTTGGTCAGCACATTCTTTCCTGCTGAAAATCAATGAAATAAATAGGGTGCATCTCGGCGCAGGAAACAGAGGGGAGGCTGCTCTGCAGGTTATCCAGAGTGCACATCCAGAAGCTCAGACAAAAACACACGAGCCACGAAGACGGATGAAAGATCCGACTAAGAAGTTAGAGAGAGGGAGAGAGGGGGAGAAAGAGGGGGAGAGAGAGGCGAGGCGGCTGAAATAAGGAGGGGGGGGAGATAGATGAAGGTAAAAGGAATGGAGAGAGAGAGAGACCAGGGGATGAACTTTAAATGAGAAAAATTGGAGATCAAAACAAAAGGAATTCAGTAAATACTGGAGCGGGACTCGGAGCGATAGGTTTGCTGAGGAAGATTCATATTCAGCAAATGAGACGATGAAAGCATTAAAATGATCTATGGAGAGATCGAGAGAGTCGAATACTCCGACAGCAGAGAAGAGGGGACAGATTAAAAGAAAAGGAAAGCTGAGTTAGAGGACGAGATAATGGAGGAGGATGAGCGAGAGCTTTATAAGCATCATTATTTAGTGCTGGGCTCTGGTGCTCCAGGATGACTTCACCAACATCTCAGGATCAAACACAGAGCTCATAACCACCAACAGAAACAAGTCTCAATTCCACCGATGTACCCTCAGTGGGTTCAGGAGGACATGCTGTGGTACAGAGTGTTTTGGACCAGATGAAAGAAAAATGCAGCAAAAACATTTAACAGGCAAAATATTGTGAGGAGGCAAAGAGAAGGGAAGGTGGAGATGGTGCAGGGGTTTAAGCATCTGGGGTCAACTGTCCAGAGCAACGGTGAGTGTAAAAAAATGGTGAAGAAGCGAGTGCAGGCAGGGTAGACTGGGTGGAGGAGAGTGTCAGGAGTTATCTGTGACAGAAGAGAAGCAACAAGAGAGAAGGGGAAGATTTACAAGATGGTGGAGAGCAGCTTTGCTGGATGGTTTAGAGTCGGATGAACTGAGCAAAGGACAGGAGGCAGAGCTGAAGATGTTGAGATGTTCTTTGGGAGTGACGAGGATGGACAGGATTAGAAAGGAGAACCTCAGACGGAAAGCCAAGGTTACTTGGAGACAAAGTAAGAGATGTCAGAAGAAGATTTTTCATTATTACAATGGAAATATTCATGTTGCCACGGTTACAGATTGAACTGGCATGTTGATTCTTATGACACCTCATGACTTTGTTTTTTAATTATGGGTTAAAATGACATCAATTCCTTATCAAGCTCAACATTTTGATGAATAATTGAATGAAAGCTTTGAGACTGGATACACAGGACGAAACACATTAAGATAAATCAATTTGCCTCTTCATGCAGGTACACTGAAATACAGCATGAGATCTTTCATCAGAGAACATCCAGCAGACACAGGAGTGAAACTATGAGTTCATGGTGCAGAGACATCAGAGCATTCATTCTGCTGGGTTAGATAAATAGATAGATAGAAACTTGATTTAATTTAGTATCGTTGAAATGGAGAAGCTTTGAATTCCAGGTTGGCTCAAGGTTGGCTGAGGTACATATAAAATATTTTTATACAATATTTAAACATCTCCACACAGAGGTGAAGAGTTTTAATCCAGAGTGAAACACGGAATGAAACTAAATGTGTCAGTTTTCAGTTTGAAACATATTTCCTGAGAACATTGAACCTGTTGTGTCATCAGAGACGTAGACCAGCGTTAAAGATAAAACATTATGGAAATGTGTTTTTGTCATGTTGAGAGCTTTTTGGAATTAGAATATTTCGTAATTGTTGGTGGAATCCTTCAGGATTACCCTGCAGTCCGCATACCAGAACCAGCACAGGAACCAGCTCTCGGGAGAAACATTCTGGAGTCTAGTTGGCCTGTCTGAGCCAGAAGTCCATCCTCTGATGAGTTAGTGACCTGCAGGCCAAACATGAGCTGATAATGTGTATGTGTGTGTGTGTGTGTGCGTGTGTGTGTGCGTGTGTCTGTGAGTATTTGTTAAAAAATACCAGCAGACCCTTGGAGCCTCAGTGACGACCATCTCTGACGCCACCCTGACTTTCATTCCAACGTGGTGCTCTCAGAATCTGGGGGTTATACCTGGCACCCATCACTCTGCACCTCTCTCTCTCTCTCTCTCTCTCTCTCTCTCTCTCTCTCTCTCTCTCTCTCTCTCTCTTTCTCTCACACACACACACACTCATAAACAATGGTGTTTATCGTTCTACTCATTGGTTAGTTTAAGCTAAGCCTGAATGACATCCCATAAATAACTATCAAACATCTCCACAACTATCAGGTCTATCAGGTGTATCTGCATGTCCTGGTGTTTGTGGACAGGTAATTCCTAAAACCATTTATTTACAGTGTCAGTAACATATTACCTGTTATTATTATTATTATTATTATTACTATGTGTGAGTATTCTGCGATTAAACATAGAAATACTAGTATTTGTCCCCTCAGCTGATCTCTTTTGGAATCAAAGGCTCCAACATCATAATATTACAGAAACACGATGAAAAAAAATCAATCAGTGAATTTACTCAAAATCAAATACACAAATTTCATGTTACTCACACAGTTGTTGTGAGAGAGGATCAGGAGGACTCTCCATTTGGACCATTTGGAAAGACAATGGACCCAAAATTGGGCAAAAATGAGATTCTGACCGGATTCAAATTACAACCTGTGTCCCCTAGAAAGAGCTACATGCACCCTCTACAACATCTGTATGTGACAAACACACACACACTCACAAAAAAGGAATTTTGTTCAAATCTAGTATTGTGTCGCTTAAAAAAATACATAAAAAAAGTTAAATTAGGTAAAAGTCAGATTATTGGCCTGCTACAAACTGACAATTTAAGGCCTGCCCTAAAGCAGGATTAAAGTTAATTAAAGTGGTGTAAAATGTTATAAATAAATGAATGTGTCTCATTAATAATCTCAAACAGCCCATATTGACTCAACCTAACTATTTCTAAGAAGTCAGCAATCTACTATAAGAACAGAACCCCTGGTGACTCAATGAACTTTCTTTCGGTTTGTCCCTTCTATTTTTTTTTAGGGGTCGCCACAGTGGATCCTCTCGTTCTGCATAATCATTTGGCATACTAATGCCCTTCCTGAAACAACCCTCCCATTTATCCGGGTTTGGAATGGGCACTAGAAGTACACTGGCTTGTGACCACCATGTGGCTGGGTTCCGAGGCAGGCCGGTAGCACTAAGGACCTTTCCTCAGGGCCCACTCTCAATTGCTGCCACGCCATCTTGCCTCGGATTTGAACCCCTGTCTCATGTACAAAATCAGTTGTGTAACCCACTTTTACCCCAAAGTGACTCCATAAAGAAGACAAATACAGTTAACCAGTTTATTCCAAACTCATTAATAAAACAAGACCGATTTCCTTTCAGTCAGTTCATAGCAGCTAAATTTAGATTTGGAGTTATCACGCTAACATGAAGGACCTGATAATTCAATAAAATCTCTGACTTTCAGGATGTAAATGTCTCAACAGCAGCCATGGAGTTGATGTAGATTAGCAGGACAGACAAGAAACAAGCCTACAACCTCAACACATTATACTACATATGTGTGTGAAGCAGCATTGTTTCTAATGAGGGCGATTCCTACAGCCGCCATATTACAGGTACCTTCGTGAATATAACAAGGAGTTTTGCATATTTTCGCGTCCGTTGGAGGAGGCTGGAGAACCCAGAGAGAACCACGCAAACCCAGAAAAGCTAAATAGAGAAGTTTTCAGTGGGTTTTGAACCCATACCATTCTAGCTGTGCGGTGACAGCGCTACCCAGAATGCCACGGTGTCCAGCGTCTTCCACAATATGCAAATATAAACATACGGAACCTAGTTTTCACAAGAGAGACGAACAATCAATTACCAACTACCTCTCTCTACATTTCTCTCCCCACCTCCCTCTACCTCTCTCCACCTCTCTTTTCCTCTGCTCGCCATTTTATTGCTCCTTCTTCATGCATAGATCTCCTCCTCCTCTCATCACCCCCTCCTCCTCTCTGTAAACTCAACTACCCCCACCACCCCTTCATCTGCCCTTCATCCCTCATCTCAGGGTGATGGAGAGAGGAGGAGAAAGAGAGAGAGAGAGAGGGGAAGGGTGAAGGGAATGATGGGGAGGGCCTGTGGGGGTTGAGTAAGCCTGGACTTGACCCCTGCTTTCTGGGCTCCGAGGAGTCTCCACTCCACCCTCTCCACCCATGACTGATGGAGAGACAGCTACAGACACACACACACACACACACACACACACACACACACACACACACACACACACACGCACACGGCAGAGAGTGACCTCTCTTCACTCTCTTCACTCCCACATTCGTTCGTAGCACCATCCACGTGTTCATTCTGAAACTATGAACTCAGAATTTTGGAAATGTGAGACATGTGACATGTGGCGCCCGCTAAAGAATCTATCTGTCCTTACATCACTCTGGAACAACGTGCGTTTCTGAGTAACGTGTTCATGTGAGATTGGTTCAAGGTCCTGTTCACACATCAATACACAAACACTTTTACTTTACTTTTCAAAGAAAACGTTCCTACGACAACATTGTTTGGTTTTTGTTTGGTGCTTCGCTCCACGACAATGGCGTCTGATAGAGACTCTCCTTGTGATGTGTTTATTATATTCTCATGATTTGCTTATTTGATCGGATGATGTATATGACTTATGGACTAGTCCTACGCTGTCGTCCCTGACAGTAATGGTTTATCCCAGAAGAAACTCCAACCTCTCCAGATTTATGGGGGTGAATGAATTCACGACACATCCACACAACTGAGCCGAACCATTTTCATTTATATTTGTTATTGAAGATTGGACTCTTACCCCATATTTATATCATATTTATCTTTATTTAATTGTATGTCCATTTATATATGTGTTCATTGATATATATGACTTGTATTTGTATTTGTAAATATGTTTAAATTTATTTAATACTTCTTTAGTGTGTATCTCTATGTGTATCTTGTATAATTTCCATTTTATCCTGTAAAGCCAAGTCTGTTCTGTGGGGATTAATAAAGTTTTTTTTAATTATATTCTATTCTATTCTATTCTATTCTATTCTATTCTATTCTATTCTATTCTATTCTATTCTATTCTATTCTATTCTATTCTATTCTATTCTTGTGTTGTACAAGCAATCCCCCTGATTAAACTCCTCACATTAAATGTGAAGTTATGTGTGAAAAACAGTGTTTTCATCAAAAGCTCCCCATAGTGAGTAAAATATGAATTATTCATGTAACATGAGAGATCTCAAGATACAATAGATCTCCTCTAGTCGATTAATCTGCACCAAATTTGGACTAAATTCGATAAACGGATGAGAAATTATAACTTGAAAACATATGGAGATACAGCTCCCTCTATTGGCAGGAGTATGCAACTGACCTTTCCCAAAATCGTCCCAGCTCTTCCTCGCACTAGGTTCTATGTGGGTATGAAATTGGAAAATTGTCCATGATATAGTTTTTGAGTTGTGCCGTTAAACATGAAGGATCTGGGGTGGATTCTAAAGACCCTGTCAGGAAGTAAAAAAAAAAAAGTCGACAAATGCTTCCTGCACCTGGAAGCCGAAGATAAAGTAGAAGTTGGGAGGACCGTGAAATTAACATTATTGACAATTAACTTGAAGATGGACATCATCTGCAGAGGGTGATGTCTTCTGCTGAAGAAAAAAAGTGAACTAAATTAACATACCTTTTGAATATTGTCTTTGTTTATTGGTTATAGTAGCTTTTAAAGTCTCGGCAGTAAGGGGTGGGAAGGTTACAGCCCTTTTTTGGTGTTGTGTAGATGATGTTCTCATGATTTGGTTGTTAGGTGAGATGATGTCAACATTTCTTCAACTTGTGAATTAATATTATTTTTAAATTTTACATCATGACTGATCAGCTGTTATAATGAGGAAGAGCCGGGACTGAGTTTGGGTCCCTTTGGAGAACATGTGCAGCGGAGATGTTGGGTAATAGACTTGAGTTGTATTTTTATGTAATTTTAAGTGAGAATGAATGAAGGCAACAGAATCACAGTCTGCTGTTATTTGGACTTTTGGACTGTCTAACGAGAGATTGAAGAAGCAGAGGTCTGCAAAGATGGCACAGACTTAGAAAAAGTTGTATTTAAATAAAGTTTTTGGAAAAACAGGTATTCCCAACTGCGTAAACACCTTTGACAGTGTCAGAAATGAGAAATAGGACAGAAAGGAAAGTTCCTTTTTGAAGCTCCTAGGCAGAATTTTTTTTTTTTCTAACAACATGCTAAATAGACCGACATTAGCTGTCTTGATCATTTCAGCCATTCTGTGTGCTGAAACAACTTTAAAAGAAAGGCACTAGCGTATCTGGTCTCGAAGGGTCTGGGAGGACGTGGACATTATCAATGGTCTACTTAGCAGAGAGAATTTTGGGTAAGCTAGCTCCGTTTGAGTTGGAATATTAACTTGTAAGCTAACACTGGTCTGATAGCAGTGAACATTTCATCATTTCCTTTTTTTCAGTTGCTACCAGCCACAAACTGCACTTTCTACCTGGTGAATACTTATTATTTATTATCCACACAATGCGTTGTGCCACCATGGCAACTCAGATTGTGAGTAGCCACTTGTCACAGGCGCAGTGAGAAAAAGAAAGCGAGTCAAGACCCTGCTTCTACTATGCTTGAATCAGTCGACCAAATTTCGGACACATCAGAAAACCATGTGATGTCAAACGGCCATCCCGGAGCTGAGCTGCTGAATGGTCTGTGTTACCCCTCATACAGTGGAGCCGGGCAATCGGCCTAACAGTGTTGAGGCTCATTATCAGGCACGAAAGCTTAACCCTGTCTTAGAGTTAACAATGTAAACTAATTCAGAAGTGTTAGTTTTAACACGTTGCCTGTGGTTTCCATAGAAACCCTGGCTCGGGGTTAACTTACATTCTAAGGGTCTTAAATATGTGACTTCAAACTGGCAGTGCAGAATGAAAGACTTCATCTCAGAGCAGAGACAAAGAGAAAAAGAACAGGAGCCTAATATCTAGAGACTTAAATCTAGAAGCCCTCCTCTCAGCTGAGTCAGAAACAAACCTGCTGTTTCTTATCCTCCATCAGTCAAACACAAAGAACCGTCGTTACAGGAGAAATAAATAGTTCCAGTTACTCAGCCAGAACAACAGAGGGGTAATCAAATGAATTACCCCGTCCTGTCAAACACTGTCTCATAATAATGATGTTGGGTTCATGCCTTGAAGAGAACTCAGATGTTTGTGAGGGGTTATCTTGATGATGGTGTAACCACAGTATTGGCCCCCCCATAAATCAGCTCCAATCACAGAGGAGTTTTGGTTTTAGCAGTATGTGCGATCCAAAGGATGCTGACATACCTGCTAATATCAGACATTCATTACCTTGGAACCTCTTATCGTATTCAGGGTCAGGAGGACTGGAACCGATCACAGCTGACATTTGGCGAGAGGCGGGGCACAGGAGAGTTGATTCTCGCTCCCTTACGTGTCATATTAGTACGTTAAGGTTCAAATGTTGCTTAGCGTTGAAGTCAACAGTCAGAGTTTATTGCACCGGTGTTAATCCAACTCCAAAGAGAAATAATTAAGCTCCGCCCACAAGAAAAAAAGGGAGTCACCCTGAATGAGGGAGCCGAGAGCCAGATAACCAACAGCAACCGCTGTAACCGCTGTTCTCTGAGTGAAGACACCGTCTTTCCATCAGGTCACACATCCATTCGGTAATGGAGTACAGATGGAAAAGTATCCGATTACTACGGAATGATTATCTGGATGAGAAGATGGCCCTGATAGCGATCTCTAGCTTTATTTGATCTTTAATGTTATTATTATCGTAATTCCATATTAGGAAATGTATGGGAATAAAATCAAGTGCTATAAAAAGATCCACAATGTCGTTTTTGAATTACAACTAGACTCAACAAGATTAGAATATTTAGTTAAAGTTTACATCTTCAAAAGAGTGTTCTTATTTCACCAAGTTAGAGAGTTAACTCTGACTCAGCAGTAGTGTGGAGGAGATTTAGCGCTGGTGTCACACATCAGAAAGAGTTACTGCCGTTCCATCGTGGTGTAAAATATTCAGCACTTTTTAAAGTTTAGTTTACACTCCGTGTAGTGTGGACCAGTAGAAACACTCTGAGAGATTCACCACTTCATCACAGCACAAACAAAGAGAGAATTATTATTTTTTCTCGCACTTTGTCTTCTGTTTTTTCCTCTGTTTCTTATTATTAGAGGAGTTAAAAATAAATCTAATTATAGTAAAACATACATAAGCTTTTTTTATTCAGACAATGATCAAATGATTTGATATGCAATACTGGAAATAAGAGAAAAAATACAATATTGTAATTGTTTTAACTTGACCAAAAATTGGCTCAAGTGGAAAAGGATGATTTAATAAGATTAAACATGCGGACTTTGACTAAAACTCAGATTCTGTAGTAACAGGAGAGATTCACTGTAAAAAACATTTTGTGATGTTTTGATTGAGATGTTTAGGTGTTAGTGTTTGTGTGTGTGTGAGTGTTTGTGTTTCTATGTGTGTGTGTTTTTCTGTGTGTCTGCGTGTTTGTGTGTGTGTGTGTGTGTGTGTGTGTGTGTGTGTGTGTGTGTGTGTGTGTGTGTGTGCGTGTGTGTGTGTGTGTGTGTGTGGGTGTGTGTATGTGAGTGAGTGTATGTGTGATTCCTCATGGCTGTCTCATTGTCCTCACCACTGCGAGACAAAGGGTTAAGTAAATGTTTGGGGAAGATAAGACCACTCACCCTGACAGGCAGCAGACCCCGCTGCTTCAGGGGACCCAAACCAAAATACACCCGTCACACTCCGGCCCGTGGGCTGCACACCCACCGACACACATCCAGTCTGCATCTGACAGTCAGATTGAACATCCTTCATCTTAAATGTATTTAATAAGCATCTTCTCTGAGAGAACGACTAAACAGGCACAGACAGGATGGACGGCCCCGCCTCCTGCAAGGAGGTCCACGTTTAAACCTGGAGGAACCCTGAAACTCTGATTCCCGCTGTCCACGGTCCCACTGCTGAGTGTCCAATAGATGATAAAATGGGGCTTATAGTTTAGTATCATGGCGGATGAATCACTGGTGTGATGCCTTGAGTCATTTTGAGAAATTAAGCTCTAATGAACTATCAGTCAGGAAGACTATCCCCTTTCACACCCGGCCCTCAACCCCTCAGTCTGGGGCATCAGTTCTTGCTGCCGTCTGTTTAAACATAATTCTCTCCATCTATCTAGATCCTTCATTCTGCTGTTACATTCATCTTCCATCTCCACCCAGTCCTCACAGAGCCATCAACTCGGTCATTCATCAGTCTCAACAGAGTCATCAGCCACCACCACCAGTATTAACACTCCTATGGGGGACGTACCTGCTGAAGCTCGGAGCAGACATCCTTCAACCACAAACTCCCTTTAGAGTCTGAGAGCCAAAGTCTTTGTGATCAGACAGTATAATCCATCTGCCATAAAGCCATACATGTCTGAGATGATGATGTCACCACCACTTCACTTAATACTGCGTTTAAAGTCCAGCGCAAACAGGAAGAACTTGCAGTGTGTTACTTCATGTTATCAGAAGTTTTACTTTAACACACCAGAGAGACTCCAACCAGGAAGAACCAGGCAACCAGGAAGGACCTACATTCTGCTCCTGACGTGACATGGCATAAATTCATACCAGTTTTTCTTTTTTCTATCATTCTCACAGCTTTCTATCTCACAACAATGTTTCCGGTTGTGAAGATGTTTACATATTGGAATGATCTTTCCCTCCTTTCTGTTCCTGATCTTTCCCTTGTTTCTGTTCCTTTTCTCTTTCACTGATTTGCTTTTACCTGATTCATCACCAAAATGTTACCCACCAATGGTTCCACTGCTGACTCACTCATTTCCTCTCTGGAAATGACACTATCTTAACAGAGAGAGGTATTTTCTGAACATCGCAAATCATCTGAGAGTGTAGCAGGGTTGTAGGTCTCTGGATTTGCACATTAAAGAAGAGTTCTCCTGGACTTTTCATAAAGACTCACCACCCTAATTAAGGATAGTAAAGAAAAATACACCTGCTGGACTTATAATCACCTTTACCAGATGTAGCAACCCAGAACTGTGAGCTTCATCCCATCTGATTGTGATCAAATGTTTATCTCCATTATGATACCATCATCTGTTGCCTGTTCACCTGTTTACCTGTGTACCTGCTGAATACTGTAAAGTAGTGACTCCAGAACATTCTACTCATGTAAAACATCCTTCATCGAGCGGATAGTGATCGGATCCTGTGTGATTTCTGATACATCTTAAAGCAGAGGTTGAATCTGCTCTCTGGTCACTGAAAAGAGTAGATGTCCATTTCTGTCCCTGAGCACAACCGGTTCTGTGGACCCACATGCATAAGAGCAGATGCAGTGAGCAATTTAATGCTTCAAAGTCCACAATCCAAATGCAAAATCCATGAGACAGGCAGCAGGTAGAACTAAGAAGCAGGTCCACCAAGGTGAGACAACCCGAAAACACAAGGAGCAAGGCAAAATCCAAAAGAAGTAAGCAAGATGGGAAAACGTCCTTCAAAAACAGAAAAAAACAAACTGACAGCTGGAGCATTATTAAGATGAAAAATCCATATTAAGACGTCAAAGTTATATAAGTTAAATAATGGGCTTCCAAACAGTTAGAAGGATTTGTTAGTTGCTTGCCTCCATGTTTGAGCCACCAGCCCCCAGAATGACCAAGTGTCCATTAATCCTTGTCACAGTGTGCCGGGCTTTTAGAGGTTCTACAACTGATGTAAAAGTTCTTCTGCAACCCAGGCTGGCATTCTGGTATACAGAGAGAGACCTTTAGTTTTCCAACAGATTAGCTGTTCAGGTAAACAGTTAATTTAAGGCCCGCAGCAGAAACATGGAGCCGTCAAACTGTTTACGAATCCTCATTCTTTCACCGAGACCACAGCAGCGAAAGAGCGAGAGAAAGAGAGACAGAGAGAGAGAGAATTCATCCAATCCATCCAAAGCCTTCAGCAAGGACCTAACACTGTAACCATGACAACAGAATCTCCTTTGTCCACAGTTTTAACTAATTCCTCGCATCAGGATTCGGTCAGGAATAGTATAGGAATCGTCATTGCCACCACAGATCCTTAACGTTTGTGCTAAAACTCAAAAAACTGTTTTATTGATCGTTTTCTAAATTTACACCCACATTAACCATAGAGCGAGGAAGAACTTGAGTGATTTTGGGAAAGGTTAGTTGCATATATTCATCACCAGGGAGAGCTTAAAACACTGCTTGTGGTCCATAACCTCCTAACCATGAGATCAGTAGTGTCTAAATTTAGCTCCTTTGAATTGAGTCAAGGAAATCTGTCTCGTACAACGCAGGGGATTGGGTCTTTTCATGGATATACCCTTGCTGTCAGCGATGACAGCTTAGTACTGGACTATATATACCTTTGTACATACAGCTTACTTTCCAATCTATGTTTTGTTGTATATTTACGCCATTTAAGTGTCTCCCTTTTTGGTTTCTGACCCTTTCCTGCTTCACGGACACAACCTTATTGTGGAATTTAGATTTTCTTTTTATTTATTATTTTTGATTGACATTACATATTTGATTAAGTCTCTAAACTGCCAACTGCCTCAGCTCTGTCTCTCTCTGTTTCTACGTGTGGGTCCAAACTCTGGTTCTCCAACATCCTCACAAAGATCAATCTATCTATCTATTATTGGTCCTGAAACCTGATGATGACCTCTGACCTCCGGCGGATGACATGAGTCACTGTGAAAATGTATTTCGGAACCCAGTAAAAAAAAAAAGCATTCGGATCGATTTCTCCAGTCCATCAATCACCTCAGAGATGATCCATCTTTCTGTGTGAGTCGGTGGATTCGCCTCATTATAAAAACACATCCCGCCCTCTGTTATTCTGGAGGCCAGAAACATCAGACAGATGTAAAAAAACAACACCACCCACTCACTGTGGAATCCCCACTGACTCGCTCATTAGTGGCGGCTGCAGATTGGGAGTTTCAGCGGGTAATAATAACCTCCTCCCTCCCTCACTCTCTCTCTTCTTCCCTCCTTCACTCTCTCTATCGCCTTCTCTCTCTCCTCTTCCCTGCTGGGTTTTATCTGAGCTCCTGCTCAGTGTCCTTCTGTCATGTCTTGATGTGATTTATGTCAAAGGCTGTGAAGTCAACTTATCTCCATCCTCCTCCTCCCCTCCTCAACCCCTCTCTCCCCTCCTACAGAGGGTCGGCTCCCTCCGTCTCAGCCAGCCTGGCTCCTTCAGCTCCGACAGGAAGGATAGGTTTGCTAGTGAAAGAGAAACTTCCTCTCTAGACATCCACCTGTTGTGTAAACTGTAACCGAAGCATGTTTCCGGGTTTTAACGACTGATCTGCTTCTGCAATAAGAAAAACGACGGAGCTGCGTGAAGCTGGAGAGATCACGTCATGTGTCCAGTCTCTGGGGTCTGCAGTGGGACGGCTAGAGCTGAGGAGTTAGAACGTACATCATCAAATGGAAGGTTAGAGATTCAAACCCTCTACATGCTGTAGGGTCCTTGAAGAAAACCCTGAACCTCAATCTGCTCCTCGGGCAGCTCACATGCTCCGCCCTCTGCTCTTCAGTAATGGGTCAAAGATAATTTATTTCCCTCTGTTGTACTATGAAATAATTAATAATTGATCTATTCTTCCCAAAAGCTCGATAATCTGGATTGCAGTTAGTTTTTGCTTTTTGTTTTGTTAAATTTGAATAATAAACACTAATTGATGTCACAGCAAAAGATTGGAGGGTGTGAATTTAAGGTCCCTCTAGTGGAAATGGGTGGTATTTCTAAGCCAAAATCCCATTTTGGGTCCATTGTCTATCACACTTGTCCAAATGGAGATTACTCCTGGTCCTATCCCACAACAACTGTGTAGAATAACATGAACTATGTGGTATTTCTATGAAATTTGATGTAGTAGTTTTCAAAGAATTTTGGAGAAAATCACTGATTTTTTTGTTTCTTGGTGATTCTGTAAATTATGATGTTTAGAATCTTTGATCTAAAAACAAAAGAAATATTGGTATTTTTTGTCTTTATTTACAGATTATTCACACATAGTTACTGATTACTCACATATAGTAACATATTACTCAAACATGGTAACAGATTACTCACACATAGTAACAGATTACTCATACATAGTTACTGATTACTCACATATAGTAACATATTACTCACACATAGTAACAGATTACTCACATATAGTAACTGGTTTCTCACACATAGTAATAGATTACTCACACATACTAATGGATTACTTACATATAGTTACAGATTACTCACACATTGTAACTGGTTTCTCACACATAGTAACAGATTACTCACACATACTAATAGATTACTTACACATAGCTACTGGCATAATGCTACATTTAACTAAAAATAACTGAGTAGAAAATTATTCATAAATTAATGTCATTTCTCCCGAGGGATGCTCATTATGATGATTATTGCAATATTGGACTGTATTTTTAGTGTTTGTATGGGTGTGTGTGTGTCTGTGCTTGTGTCTGAGTGTGTATGTGTGTGTGTGTTAGTGCTTGTTTGTGTGTGTGTGTGTGTGTGTGTGTGTGTGTCTGGTCTTTTGATGTGCTTTTAAAGAGCTCCATCCTCTCTGCTTTCCCTCTCTCTTGACAAATGTTTATTAGTCGTGAGATGCTCTCGGAGGACCTGACGTGTCTCTCAGTGTTCGTCCTTAAAGAGAGAATAATCGTCTTTAAAACAAATAGTCAGACGACAGGAAGTGGAGGAGAAGCACAAACTGAAGTAGCCCTGCAGAGAACAGTTTATGACTTTTATCACGGTGCTGGTTGGATGAGTACGCTCAACAAAGGAATGACTTCAAAGGATGGATGAAGAGCAGCAGAAGAGATGATGAAGAGTAAACAGTTGGAGAAATGACACAAAAGACAGTAGACAGAGAAAAACACCTTCATCGTTATCTTATAATCCCAAAGCTAAATGTCATTTTTATTTTACATGTTCATCTTTGTTCGTCTGTTCTTCTGGTGGCTGTTATACGCCTCCTCCACCTCCTCGTCTCCACCCAATCTCCTCTGATTCACCGACTTCATCATTCATCGGCCCCGTCAGATTCATCAGGCAACACCACCAAAGCTGGTGGTCACCTTTGGATAATAATCTCTCTGATGGGTCTCTGGGGCCTTTTCTCAGGTTTTCACAGCAAACGGTAATGCATAATGGGTCGGAGAGTGCCACCTCTTGAAAATGCTACCGTTTCTTTTAGTATTAAAACGGGATTTATTAGGAAGGATGGTGGTGGTGAGGTAAAGGCTGAAGCTCCTGGCAGAAAACCAGGCTCCAGAATATGGGTTGGACTCAGAAATAAACTCAAACAGCAAAATAGTTATCATAGGAAAATATCAGAAACACATCTTAAGCTGAAAAATCTGAGGCTTAGAGGAGAGTCTGGTTCCTCTGGTTCCTCTGCTGCAGGTGGAGGATTGATGGCAAAAAGGTGTGGAGCTAAACCAGGAGGCAGGTGTGTGGGACAAAACGACACAACCAGAGAGAGAGGGGAAGGGAGGAGATAGAGAGGGAGACAGGACGGGGTTACAGAGGCAGAGAGAGGAGGGGAGGAGATGGAGGGAGAGAGAGGAGAGGGCTCTGCACCTGTTCCCGAGGAGCAGTGGGTGTGGCCTGTACAGCTCCCAGGCAGCTGAGCTGGGTTTCAAAATCTTTCCTCAGGATAGTTCAACTTGCAGGGGCCTGGGATCGAACCGTCGATCTTCTAGTGAGAAGACAAACCCTCCACCTCCTGAGCCCCCACAAGACAAAAGTGTAACGAGAAGTATACCAGAGAGTAGTATCAACCAACTAATGGAAGGAGACCTGGAGGGAACCCACGCAAACACAAGAAAAGCAAACTCCACATCGAAAAGTCCCAAAGCCAGAGGTGGATTTGAACCCATAACCCTTTTGCTGACAGCTGTGCTACCCACAGTCCAAAAACATGACTTTAGGTGCTAACTTGGTAAGAGTGAATTGTGAATGCTGGTCTCTGTGTGTCGTTCCATGATGAACTGGTTCTGTCAGGTTGTACCCTGGCATTCATCCAATGCCAGCTGGGATAGGCTCCAGCCCCCTGCAAACCGGAACAGGATAAGCAGTTACAGAAAGTGAGTGGATGGATGGAAAATGACATTACAATAAGCAGTAAAACTCGGATGAATCCGGCTTCATGATTGTATTTTTAGCCTTTTAGCTCTTTTTCTGTTGTTGCAGCGTTCAGGTCATCCCGTCACGTTCAAGCGCTCGCCTCCATCTGATGCTAAATGCTTCTCCTACAGATCATCAGCAGGAGGCCTCTTATTTTATTCATCCTTCTTCCTTGTCTTCCCCCCCCTCTGAACTCTATCCCTCACTTTCCCCCTCCTCTTTATGTCTCTCCTTCCTCTTCATCTCGCTCGCCTCTCCGCTGTCCAGCCATTCCTCATCCCTCTCTCCTCTCTCATTCTTCTCTGCCAGCCTCCACAGGTCCTTCTAATGATCATTTTTCAGGCTGTCCTTATCGCTCCACGAAGAGGCTAAGAAAACACTGTGATGTGGGATCCTCGGAGATCTAAATGCTGTAATTGCCTAATTACTTTTTTTTCTGCCGTCGGAGAGTTCTGCTTTCCGTCAGACAGGCAGGAGCCCATAAACACCGCCAGCTATTCCCAGCATCTCGCTCAATGTCAGCGGTGCGGTGCCGTTTGATTGGCCGTACAGAGAGCAGGGTTCGACAGCTCATTGGCTCCTCCCAGGATGAATGGCCCCGCTGACAGCCAATGGGGCCACAGCAGGGTGAGAAGGCTAAGAGGGAGAGTAAACAGCATTTTTCTGGAGTCAGGGACGTTCAGGACTCGCCTTGTTGAGAATTCCTAGTAATGTTTCCAGTCGTGGTTCCCAGGAGACCTGAAGGCGTTCAGAATGGAACTGAGCGATAAGATGGTTAACCATTAATGGTAGCAACACATTGGAGATAGCGGCGTGCACGTGAACATTTGTAAAGGTTATGAGTCTTTTAGGGCATTTAAAGTGACAATTACTCCTTAAACGTCGGCGCAGACGGGGCGCCTGGAAGTTGTAGGGTGTTTGTTAGATGAAGCCAAGAAACGGGGCATAAATCAGGGCAAAGCCTCGGTTTCTCCCTCCTCCACCGCTCCGTCTGCTCCGACACTCACTTCATCTGCAGCCCAGCAATCCATCTGCAGAGACGGAGAGGAGCTCCGCTGGACCTGCAGAGTTTTAGCTCTGATTCTGCTCATCTCAGAACCGTCCCGTCGCCTGACCCGTTAGTTTCAGTAAAGATGGACATGGGGTTTAAATGCGCTCACAGACATTTCTTTAAACTGTGTCACAGCAATGCAGCATGTGAAACCTGAGTCCGATGAAATAAGTTTAATCAAGATGATCAAGATCTTTAAAGCGTCTGATGATAAATAAAACCGCCCGCCGTTTTATGAAAGGTTCGTGGATCCATCACTTCAAATATTCCAGTTCTTAATGAGAGAATAACATTATAAATAAAATCTTTGAATAAGAAATGAGGACTTTGACAAATCATTTTGTCAAGCTTTTCAAAAGTGAATATTAATAATAGTCTAAAATACTAGCAAGAATTTGAAATCCTGTTTTAATTTTCTAGTTTGAAGTATTAAGTTGGTGAGTACCAAAGAAAAACTTCATTACAAATAAACAACTTAAAACCAGAAATTCTGACACATAAAGAATGATGAACAGAAAAGATTAAAAAAAAAAAGATTTAACAGTCAAAAAACAAGCAAATATAATTTAAACACACTTTAAACGTCCAAGCAACTTGGATTTGTATGAGTAAATCTGGGATATTACGAGAATACATTTGTAATTTTATGGGGAAAAATGGGTACTTCTATGAAAAATTACGTTCTGTTTTTAGAAGAATAAAATTGTAATTTTACATGAATAAAGTCAAAATATAACTAGAGAAGAGCAATCGTCTTGTGCCTGACAAAGCAGAGCAGTTTGCTCAAGAACATCTGATTCCTTCCTGAGAACAGACCCGGTTTCTCACACAACACTTTTAAAGTGCTGATATTTATAATAATTTGTTGCTGATGAGCTAAATTATTTAATATTTCTTTATTTGGCAAACATCTAGCGAAGAATAACGCCACAAGATTCTCCACGTTCCTCATTTTGTCTCTACTGATGTTTTCATCTCTTATGTGTGACCTAAAATTATGCATTTAATCTCATAATCTCTATTTTTTAATTATTGTCAGTTACTCTAAGACTCGTTTAATGGATTTCAGATGTTGCAGTTTCTAATTTTCTTTCAGCAGGGCTAATGATGACTGTCATCAAGTATTTCTGTCTCCAGTACATGAGGCGTGAGGTTAGACGCAGGAGCTCACTGTTAAAAGATGGAGAGAAACAGCGAAAGAGAGAGAGAAAGAGAGATAGAGAGAGAAAGAGAGGAGAGAAAATAACAGTGCAGCTTTATCAGCAGAGTGTCACACTGATCCAGGGAAGGAAGTCCGTAGGCGTCCTGTCATGGAGGCAAACGCACACAGGAAACCAGCTGGCACAGACAGGAAGTCAGTGGCAACACAACAACACGGCAAGCACAGTCTGGTTAGAACGCCTGCTTATTGTAAACTACTGATAAACAAACAAACAAATCAAACCGTCAGACAGGACTCCGTCTGTGTGTCTGCCGGCCGGTCTGGCTGTCTTTCTGTCCGCAAGATGGAACACAGGAAGTGGGTCAGGTGACTATGGATGATTTGAGAGTGGGACATTTAATTAATATGCTATTAGACTTTGTACGATTCTGACCAAATATTTAACACAGAATAAATACCTTACTCCCCTAACGTAAGTCGGAAAATAACAAATACTGAATATAAAAAGTTCATCCCAAAAGTATCGAAATTCATTCAAAATTTTCTAACCTTCAAACTTCTCCACGTCTCCATGGTGGCTATGTAGAGGTAAGACCTAAAAAGCATTTATCTTTTAATCTCAGTAACATTGGACTTGTAACTGTGTGTAGGTAATCCGTTATTTTGTGTTAGTTATCTGTTTGTATGTGTGAGTAATATGTTGCTATGTTTTTAATATGTGTGGGCAATCTGTTTCTATGTGTGAGTAATCCGTTACTATGTGTGAGTAAACGGTCTCTGTTTGTGAGTAATAGGTTTCTATGTGTGAGAAATCTGTTTCAATGTGTGAGTAATCCGTTACTATGTGTGAGTAATCCGTTACTATGAAAGAAACAATCCTTTATTAGTCACATAGTCATACAGAACAACATAGTGAAATTACTTCTCTGCATTTGACCCATCCCTGAGGGAGCAGTGGGCAGCCCCTCGTGGAGCGCCCGGGGAGCTAAGGATTCAGGGTCTTGCTCAAGGACCCTACGACAAGTAGACCCTGGTGGGATTCGAACCGGCTACCTTCCGATCTTCTGATTGGGAGACGGCCGCTCTACCCACTGAGCCACAGCCGCCCCACGGCTGTGAGTAATCCGTGTGAGTAATCCGTAATATGTGTGAGTAATCTGTTTCTATGTGTGAGAAATCTGCTTCAATGTGTGAGTAATCTGTTACTGTGATGAGTAAATGCTTTGTATCTATGAGTAATATGTTACTATGTGTGAGTAAACGGTTTCTGTTTGTGAGTAATAGGTTTCTATGTGTGAGTAATCTGGTTCTATGTGTGAGTAATCCGTTAATATGCGTGAGTAATCTGTTACTGTGATGAGTAAATGCTTTCTATCTATGAGTAATATGTTACTATTTGTGATTAATCTGTTTCTATGTGTGACTAATCTATTACTGTGTGTGAGTAAATAGTTACAACGTGTGAATAGTTACAATATGTCTATCCTTAGCTGAAATTTTTCCGATCAAACGCTCAAACATCATTATATTACAGTAACACCATGAAAGTAAAAAGAATCAGTGAATTTGTTTAGAAACTCTTTGATAACTACTGCATCACATTTGATAGAAACACAACAATGCTCCTCTTTACAAAATTAAAATTTTATAAAAATAACTTTATATGTAAATAAATATGGTAATATATTTTAAACACTGGTAAAAGAAAAAAATCAATCCCCTTCCCCTCCGTCACTAAGAACTTTCATCAGAACACGAGTGGAATTACAGTCCAGAAGAGGCGAACTGCTTGGTCTTATGCAGTATTATGACATGATTATTTTCATGACAAGTCTTTTAATCTCCTGTGTTTCTCTCTGGCCTGCAGGACACTCTGACGGAGGTGGACATATTAGTGTGAGTGAGGAATGTATCGTTCTTTCTCCCTACTGCCGAGCCAGGCTGCACCGTGAGCTGGCAGAGTGAGCCGGGCCACCCAGAGCGATGAATAAACCAGGGACGTCAAACAACAGAGATGAAGAATAAATATTTCAAACCTCAACAAGATGGAAGAGAGGAGAGGCTGAGAAGAAGAGAGCACTGTGAGCGTAGGAGGAAGAAACTCAGTCAGTGTGTATACGTTTGTGTTTGTGTGTGTGTGTGTGCGTACGTGTGTGTGTGTGTGAGAGTGAGTGTGTGAGCGCGAGATTGTGTGAGTACGTTTGTGTGTGTGTGTGTGTGTGTGTGTGTGTGTGAGAGAGATTGTGTGAATATGTCTGTATGTGTGTGTGAGTGTGTTTGTTAACATTATTATTCTACATTCAATTTTGCGTCATTTTACTTATTCAAGCCGCTCATCTCCCCTGACTGTCACCCATCAGTCACTGACTCCGTGGGCTTGGCTTGTTTTGCTGCTATGAGACAATCGTATTTATGAGAGATAGAAGACCACAACCTGATTGTGTATCTTTGTCAGTTTAAAGCTCCTTCTCTCCTGACGACCAATAACAGACCTCTAACCAATTCTGCTACTTTAACAAAATATTAGATTTTAGTAAAACCCTAGGTTTTTTGCCATTGTAACCTGTGTGTGTGTGTATAACTCCCACATATTTTCTGCGAGTTAAGTCCCTCATCTAGGGTCAAATCCCATTTTCGTCTGATGCCGGGTCCATTGTCTTTCAATGTGGTCCATATGGAGAGTCCTCCTGGTCCTATCCCACGACAACTTTGTAGAATAACATGACCTTATGGGTATTTCTATCAAATTTGATGCAGCAGTTTATCAAAGAGTTTCTGAGAAAAGTCATCGATTGTTTTATTCAAGGTGTTCAACCACATACTGAACCGGATTTGAGGCTCCATTGACCCACACTTTGAAGAGAAATTCATAATTTTTCTTCAGAGAGGGGAGGGCCGCTGGAATCCAGATCATAGCCTTGAAAATAATCATCAGGGAATAGAAAAAGTACCACCAGGCAGTAGTCTTGTGTTTCATTGATTTCAAAAAGGTGTTTGACTGGGTACACAAGGGTGTAATTATTAGGATACTCAAGGCTTATGGTGTCCCTCCAAACCTTCTTCAGCACATAGAGACAAAGCACACGGGCACAAGAGCTAGGGTTGTGACCCCAGTTGGCTTGACCTGACCTCGAGGCGGGGTTGTTGCAAGGGGACATCCTCGTCCATTTCCTCTTCATTATAGTCCTGGACGACGTCTTCAGGCAGTCGCAGAAGCCTTATTACCAGAGCAGAGACAGAGTCTGCCAAGGTTGGTCTCAGGCTTAAAAACCAGAATATTGTGCATAATTCTGACCATCAAGCTGGACACACATATCACCATCCAGGAGCTGTATGAGGGGGCCGCTGAGGGTGAGTGGGAAGAATTAGCATCCAGTGGGTTAAGGTGGGCAGATCATTGCCAGAGACATCAGGAGCTCACAGCAGGAAGCTGCTGCTGCTGCAGGAGCAAACGCTCGGACATGGACCTCAAGGATGACGCACGTTAACGTTCACGTATGTTTATAAAAGAGATGCAGGCGTAGAAAGAGCTGGCGAGCTATCCAGGGGCATGGTGATGCGGATACACCTGATAGTGGTGGAGATTAGTTTATTTTGCATTAATACAGGTGAGACTTAACTTTAAAATAACCACTAATCAGACCTGGACACCAGACCGGCCTGTTCGGCCCGGTCTCTGTATTCAAGGATTCCCAGAATGCACCTGTCAGAGACGCTGGGCCTCACTGAGCGCAACAGATTTACATCGACGGCCACTTAAAGTTATTATAATGCCTCGCTGTCAGAAACGCAAAGGCTTTGTCAGGTTCATAGGCAGCTATTAATCTCCGCAGCGTGTGCTCCTCCAGGTTCTTCCTAAGATCTCCTCCCCACGGAGAGAAGAGCATAAACATTTACGCAGCAGTATTTTCTAAAGGCTGTCTGTATATCTTGTAAATCTGCCAACTGCTTTCATGTCTTATCTGCCGCGTGTGTGTGTTTGTGTATGTGTGTGTGTGTGTGTGTGTGTGTGTGTGTGTGTATGTGTGTGTGTGTGTGTCTGTGTTCTTAACACTCTGGTTCTATAGTTCTTGCTGTTCTTGATAAATCAACACTTTAACAGTTAAAGGATTGACGTTTCTCTCTCGGTCATCCATAATTGTAGATATATTATTATTATTTTACTCAGAGATCCTCACAAAGTCGCTGAAACCTAAAAGCAAAAATACCTGTGATAGTTTTGAGTCTCCTAATGTGACAGTGGTTTATAAAGTACTCAGATGTTTTCTTGAGTAAAAGTATTCACTTTGATCTCACTTTCCTGCTGTAGATGTTACATGTTGAGGTAATCTAACTTATGTATAATGTTGAGTAGTTTATAAAATCCTGTTTATAGCATTACTGTTACTTAACAATTCAGCCTGTTTGAAACTCTTGGAACACTTTCCTGAATATGTCAGCTGGGACAGGCTCCAGGCCCCACGACCCTAAAGAGGATTTGTTATGGATCATAAAAAAAAAAAGAAGATTTTTAATAATTCTTTATTCGGAGAAGGAGGAGAATTCTCTCAACCCGTAAAGAAGCTGAAAAAAATATAACGTTCAAGACATTTGGAGGTAAGGGTTATGAAAAACTGCAGCCTGAAAAGTAACTAGTAACTAAAGACAAATGTAGTGGAGTAGAAGTACAGAGTAGCATCAAATGGAAATATTCAAGTAAAGTACATGTACCTCAAGTTTGAACTCAAGTACAGTACTTGTGTAAAGGTACTTAATTACTGTCCACGACTATTCAATAACCATGAAAACCTTCCATGAGGTATCATTATTAGTTTGGCTGTTTTTTTAAAGGTGCAGTCTGTAAAATATATTGTTGATAAGTAATCAAGTGATTAATTATTTAATGTTATATTAAAAGTCCTTTACATCTCTTCTATGGAGGCTTCCAGTGTGTGCAGTAGCCCAGAGGGGACAAATTGAACTCAGATGATTAATAAGTTGCCGGATGACTAATGTTTTGACAAATGGAGGATCAAATGTTTTGTTTAGCAAAAGAAAAAGCAACTGAACGTGAGATGTGATAATAGCGGTATGGAGTTGGGGTAACGATTGGTTCTCCTCATGAGAACGTCATCATGAAGGCATCAGAGAGAATTCAGCTGACAGAACATGATCTCATTGGCTGATTATTCTCTTTTCTTTTTGCTTTCTCAGCCAGAAAATCCCTCAGCTAGACTTCAATGAACCTGAACAAACTTTGACTGCGCTAGTCAGGCCGATCCTGTCATTCACAGACATCCCATAATACCAGGACCTGCGTTATGGGCTGCGTGCTGGATAGATATGGTTCCAAGAGAAGAGGGCGACGATCAGCGTAACCACAATGTGGAACACATAATATTACTGTTTATCTTCCATCTCAGCTTTGACCTCTACATTCATTAGAGCACAACAGATCCTGTTAACCTTGACTATCTCTCTCACCTGTTCACAGGTGTTCAGTCATCCAGTATGAGGTATGCTGCTGCTTTCTCGGCACAGACATTACTGAGACCCAAGATCCAGTGAAAGTCACCCAATAAAATCAGAGTCAGGTCCAGAAGGTGAGATAAGATATGACAAGACAAGATAAAGTGAAATGAGATGAGATATGACAAATAAAATGAGTTGAGATACACTGAGAAAAGATGAGATAAGACAAGATAAGATAAGTTGAGATGAGATAAGACAAGATAAAGTGAAATGAGATGAGATATGACACATAAAATGAGTTGAGATACGATGAGAAAAGCTGAATTAAGATAAGATAAGATAGGATAAGATAAGTTGAGTTGAGATGAGATGAGATGAGATAAGATAAGACAAGATAAAGTGAAATGAGATGAGATATGACACATAAAATGAGTTGAGATACACTGACAAAGGTGAGATAAGACAAGATAAGATAAATTGATATGAGATAAGACAAGATAAAGTGAAATGAGATGAGATATGACACACAAAATGAGTTGAGATACGATGAGAAAAGCTGAATTAAGATAAGATAAGATAGGATAAGATAAGTTGAGTTGAGATGAGATGAGATAAGATAAGACAAGATAAGATAAGACAAGATAAAGTGATAAGATGAAATAAGTTAAGATATGATGAGATAAAATGAGGTGAGATAAGATAAATGAGGTAAGATGAGATACGATGAGATAAGGTGAGGTGACATTAGATTAGATTAGCTGAGATAAGATAAAATAAGATAGGATAAGATGAGATAAGATAAATAAGATATGATAAAATAAGATATGATAAGATAAGATAAAATAGGATAAGATGAGATGAGATACGATAAGATAAGGTGAGGTGACATTAGATTAGATGAGATGAGATGAGATAAGATAAATAAGTGGAGCTGAGATAAGATAAGATAAAATAAGATAGGATAAGATGAGATAAGATAAATAAGATATGATAAAATAAGATATGATCAGATAAGATAAAATAGGATAAGATGAGATGAGATACGATAAGATAAGGTGAGGTGACATTAGATTAGATGGGATAAGATTAGATAAAAAATAAGGTGAGCTGAGATAAGCTGAGATAACATAAAATAAGATATGATAAAATAAGATATGATAAAATAAGATATGATAAGATAAGATGAGATAAGATGAGATAAATTAAGGTTTGTTATGATGGGATGAGATAAGATAAGATGAGAAAAGATGAAATGGGGATTGTACATGATGACATTACTGAAACTGACTGAAAATATTCCTCATAATAATGAAATATAAATTTGCGTTACTCTATTTCCTTGTAGATGAGAATATAGTCAACAAACTTACTAAAACATCCAGACATTATCTTATTGTTTTCAGAGAAACGCAAAGACTGTGACTTTGATGAGTGGAGGTTTAGAAGAATCACCTCCTCCACCAGTTTGTTAATGCTGTTTATGTAGGAGAGAGCAGCGGAGGTGATTTACAGGCCTGTGAGGCCTTCAGTGATCTGCTGCAGGTCAAGGTAATGATCATAAATAAGAGGAGCAGGAGGGAGGAGGAGGAGGAGAAGGTGATGAGGGAGGGGGAAGAAAGAACAAGTGACAGAGGGTGGTGGAACATCATAGCAAGTCGAAGGACGGGTTCCAATTCCTGCAGCTCACCAGTGCAATAACTTCTAGCAGCTCGGTTTAAACCCAAAACTGACCTGAGATCCAGTGGATCAGGTATCCTGAATGCTGAGATCTGGAAAAATGAAGTACTACATGTTTCACTGACAAATACTGAGTAAATTTATGCTGCTACCTCCCACCATGTTTACCTGTTTGGATGTTTATCCGATGTGTCTCGTCTCACAGGTTTACTTGCCGAGATATAAATCATTCATTGGAAAGTGCAGCGTGATCAGAACTTCTCTTTCTGAGATCTGATCCAGAAACTATTCACAGAATGTTTTTTCTTCCAGAATCACAAAAAAAAACTAAAAATGAAAGAATTATCTTCAACTACTATAACTAATATTCTTACTATTACTGGACGCCTTAAGGATTTGTACAGCGCAACAGTCCTGGTTCACACAATAAAACAGTCCAGGTTCACACAATGAAACAGTCCAGGTTCACACAATGAAACAGTCCAGGTTCATATAGTGAAACAGTCCAGGTCCATCCAATAAAAAAGTCCAGGTTCATACAGTGAAACAGGCCAGGTCCACACAATGAACAGCCCAGAGGCACACTGTGAGACAGAAATTCAAAAGCGAGATTTGAATGTTTATTTTTGATCACAGATTATTCACACATAGTAACAGATTACTCACACAAAGCAACAGATTACACACACATAGTAACAGATTACTCACACAAAGTAACAGATTACTCACACATAGTAACATATTACTCATACATAGTAACAGATAACTCACACAAAGTAACAGATTACTCACACGTAGTAACAGATAATTCACACAAAGTTACAGATAACTCACACAAAGTAACAGATTATTCACACATAGTAACAGATTACTAACACAAAGTAACAGATTACTCACACAATAACAGATAACTCACACAAAGTTACAGATAACTCACACAAAGTAACAGATTACTCACACACATTACAATATTACTCACACATGGTAACAGATTACTCATACATAATAAAATATAACTCACACATTGTAACAGATTACTTATACATAGTAACAGATTATTCTTAAATAGCAAAAGATTACTCTTAAATAGCAAAAGATTACTCATACATAGTAACGGATTACTCTTACATAGGGAAAGATTACTCACACATAGAACAGATAACTCACACAAAGTAAGAGATTACTAACACACAGTAAAATATTACTCATACATAGTAACAGATTACTCTTACATAGTAAAAGATTACTCACACATAGAAACAAAATAATCTTACATAGTAAAAGATTACCCACACATAGTAACATTTAGAATGTTACTGACGTTTAAAATAAATGATATAGGTCTTAAATATCCACTGACACCAAGAAAGTTGAGGAGATGTTTACACAGACACATTAATGCAGGAAGATTATTCATCCACAATCACGCCGAGGAACATTCTACTGCACACTGAGTGTTTTTATTTTCATAGTTTAAGTGAAATATGCTGATAATGCATACTTTCACGTAATTAACATTTTGAGTGGTGATTTCTTACCTGCGGTGGAGCATTTAGTACGTAAGTTATTCCACTGAATTAACCCAGAAATGCAAACTTACGCTCACACATACACACATACACACACACACACAGACTCACATTTGTACACACACTTCTACACACACACAAACACACACACACACACACACTTACTTTACTGTGCTCTGCCTGCTGCAGACAGACTCTCCCTGTAGAACACACACATCTTCTGATAGGATTGTGGTGGAGCGTTTCTGTTTGTCCGGGTTCAACAGGAGCAAAACTGAAAAGCACTGCCTGTGAAATATTATCATACTCAACACCATCAACATCACACAGCACCATCAACTTCTCCTCAGAATGTTCATGGGAATGATTTTCATGAGACTGCATCGTTTTTATGTAGAGGGTAGTTTCACTGAGAAGAAGAAACCGTACACTTGTTCAAAATACAAATCTTACGTCGAAAAGGAAAAAATGTTCATTTAAGAAACTAGTTTTTCATCATCCTCTTGCCAAGAGGTGTCAGCCATTTGCTTTACTTTTGTGAAAACCATGTTTCTCAACTGTGTTTCTCATCAGTATGCGACTTCATGACTGTCAGAATGAGAGATTTCAAATATGGATATAAAAAAGCAACATATTTGTGGGGTAAAAATATTAAAAACAGAGTACACAGAAAAAAGGATGGAACCTCGATTTGAAAATAATCTATTGAATGTATCTAGGCTCCGCCCACATCACCTGTATGTAGTCTCTATCTTGGCCCCGCCCACATTACCTGTATGTAAAGTCTCTCCAGCCTCCGCCTATGTCACCTGTATGTAGTGTCTCTCTAAGCTCCGCCTATATTACCTTATGTAGTCTATATCCACGCTCTGGCCTTTTACCTGTATGTCGGTATCTCTAAACTTCACCCATGCTACTTGTATGCAATCCCTCTCTATGCTCCGCCCCATTACCTGAATATGGTCTCTCTCTAGGCTCCGCCCATGTTACCTGTATTCAGTCTCTCTCTTGAAAGTACAAGAAGCTGTTTCTGTGAGTTTTTATTTGTTTTTGTTTTTTGGTTTAACGTTTATTTTTGCTTCAGGGATTATGTGAATTTGAGTTGTTTACTTTGGAGAGGAATTCTGTTGATCTTCATGTACAGAATTTCCCTTGCTTTCTGTGAGAACAAAAAAAATATCTCTTGTCTCTCAAGGAATTTTTGGAAGGAAATATATTTTCTGTCTCCTACTCCTAAACATGTTTATAAAATAGAAATAATAACAAAGTAAATGTTTCTGCTCGACTTCTTTCAGTTCTTTTTTTTTTTAGTGAAGTTTTTTTTATGTCCGTCTTGTTTTTGTAGCTTTTAAGTCAAAGTCATCTTCAGTGTTGATGTGCCTGACACACAGCAGGATCAAAAGCAGCGATTCTCACAGTCGCAGGGTTTATGGGACTCATACCTGAGTAAACAAGAAATTAAAGATAAAAAGTGAGATAAGTATATTAAAAAATAAATAAATAAATAAAGGGATACAGAGCTGCTGAGGGGTTCTTGACAAATACGGTTATTGGTATTGAACAAATCTTCAACATATTCTCACAGTGTGGTTTTTACTGTAGATGGATCATAGGGTACGTACCACATATCCACCTTAATACACATGCGTGTGTATGAATGTACATGTACATATTTACGTATACATAGTTGCTGTTGTTGTTGCTTTTCTTGCTATTCTTGGAGATTTTTGTTTTCCACTATATTGTTCCTTTTTTTTCCCGACCTCGCTTATATCGCTCCCTTTCTTCCTTTTCTCTCCCTCCCATCCCGCCGAGCCATTTTTCCGGTCCGGTCACCTCATCAATTAATAAGACATAATAATCATACATAAACTGCAGATCACGCAACTTTGAGTGTAACGGACTCTTCCTTTGCAGACTAAAATCTATCCACCACTGCAAGGCAGCCAGAACCTCATTCTGTACGCTGAGACAGCCGGACAGGACAGGTAAAAGTAAAAAAACAGTAAATAAAACAGTAAGGAAACTTAAATTCAAAACAATAGTAGATACAAGGAATTACCCTAAATCAAGAAGCAGTAAATATCTTAATTGTTTATGAACAGAGTATGTGCAAATAAAAAACTTTTTAATAAAATTAACATAAAAGTTCCATGAAGTCACTATCAAGTCATAACTTTAAAATCTGTCTGAATGACAAAATGACTGAAGGCTTAAACCTTAACCATCTTTAACCATTTAGGAAGAGCATATAACGTCTGATGCTGATTTCAAGTTATAATAAAAAAAATTTAAAATCTATTTCTATTTTTACTGCAGTTCAATATTTTGTCCTTGTAAACCGTAAACAGCTCGAGGGCATTATATCAGTTTTTTCATTTACCATTATGTCCAATGTACATTATCACCATATTTTTAAGGTAATTATACAGAAATCATTTTACGATGTAGAAAAGGTCGTGTCAACAATAAATGTTTAATACCTTGAATTTATGATGGGCGAACAAAAGACTTCTAGCAGACTGATTACTGAAAATTCACGCACTTCTGCAATAATGAGCAAAATATTTTCAAAAAAAAGATTTTTACAGTGAATGTACAAATGTTTGATAAAATAACAGAAAAATACCATGACGTCACAGGCAGCTTATCACTGTTAAACAATTATTCTATTTAATTTACAGATTTCGCTGATATGTAACATTAAACTTTAAAGTAAAGAGAACCTAAAACCATTTTGGAAGAGCATCCAGTTATTTCTACAGAGAAGAAATGTTAGAAATACGGTGGATATTTTATTAAATACTGTTATGTCCTCAAAATAGTAAGCCTATTTTTTCCAGTAAAATTATATGGAATTGTGTTTCTGTTCAGCGTGACCACTGAGTGGTGAGCTATGAAGTGAGGGGGAAAAGTGGACAGCGATAAAATGCAGGCATGACCTTTGACCCCTGCATCATCCTGCACACACTCCTCTGAAAACCACCCAAAACGCCTCAGCCCTCTAAAACGCCGCCGTTACAACCTCTCCTTAGAAGAACATCAGCCTCGGGTCATTGTGAACTAAAGTCATCAGCAGGTCAGACGTCCTCTGCCTCAAGGATCCACAGCGCCTCCTGATGGCTGAGAATAAACATTACATCCTCAGGGGAGGCCTTTCCACTCAAATGTAACTTCACTGGCTTTAAGGAAGAGAAGTTCAAAAGGCTCCTGCTGGCAGCTTTCACTCAAAAAATGGATAGTTAAATAGTTAAAGTCAAAGTACTTGAATCTGTTTTATTCTATATAAATAATCATGTTTGGAAAACGTATGTATTCAAAACGACATAGAATCATCATGCATTTGTTTATTATGGAAACAAAGCAATACAATCAGTTAGAAATGTGAACAAGGTTTAAATACGTTTCATAATAGAACAAACTGGATTCAATTAGTTGAAATGTCTTTGATGGGTTTACATATACTGTTCAGGGTAATTATGTCGCTTTGAATGGGAAGAGTATTTAAAACACATAAAGTATAGGAGTGATTGCATAAATATCATTTTTATTTGATTCATTCATATTTTAATGACAAAAAATCATCACAAAAATGCATCACATTAAGTCTATTACTTTGATTGTTAGAACTTTGCAATCCAAAAACATGGGAATTTTTTAAACAATTAAAATACATACAATTTAAATATTAGACTTAAATATTTTTTGAGTGGAGAAGAAAACTAGAAAAAGTTATTGTATCTGTGCACGTGACCGAATTACCTCCATGTTCATGTTGGAAAGTCCCTGAGACTACATAAATGACAAATCAATCGATCAATCAATCGATCAATCATCAGATCCGATGGTCCTCAGTCTGATCAGTTTTTAGATCCAGTGGATTCCTGACGTCAAGAGGATGAGGTTATTCTGCGTCTGTGAGGATTGGAATTACTGTAATCCGAGCTCCTTTGCTTTGTCTCTCTCACTCCCTTTCTCACTCTCTCTCTCTAAGAAATATGAAAATGAGTCAATCTGGGCTCAGTTCTCTTCACTGCTCAGGTTTCAGCACCTGGTTGGGTTTCTTTTTTTTAAATCCATTTTTTTCTGTTTGTGACCAATTTGTTTCTCTTTCTGTCCGCGGTCGAGGGGATTGCTTGTACAACGCAGGGGTTTGGGGGCTGTTGGGGATGTATCCTTGTTGTTGGGAACTACAGCGTAGGACTAGTTTGTCTTAGCTGTTATTTCCTGTCCGTTCTAACAGTCTTTCCTCACATTTCAACCAGCCTCCTCTCTCTTTTTAATCTTTTCCTGTCTTTCATCTCTTTATTCTCTAAGCAGTCTCTCTGTTCTGGGATCGGGGATCAGGATTATGTTACTTTCTCCAGGACTTTCCGTGAATGTGTAATCCTCGTTTCTTTTAACTCTTGTGCTTTGACTTGTGAGTTTGTGGAATATCCAAGATATTCTTCATATAAATCCATACGGTTTACCATTTTTATTGTGAACAAAAATCCTCCACTGTTTGTAGGTTTATTTTCTCCTTCTTTGTGCTTTTTCTTGTCCTCGTGGACATTTCTTTATATCCAGTCGAAGATGTTTTGCATCTTTTTGTGGTCATTTTCTGAGTCTTTGCATCTGTAGTTGTTTTTTTGTCTTTGTGATCATTTTCTTCATGTCATTTAGATGTTTTGTGTTTACGTGAGCTTTAGCTCGTCGGATTGCGTTTCTGTCCTCTTTCTTAATGGTGTAGAGATGGTTCTGTTTGGGACACCTACCAGATATTCTTCAGATCAATCCATACTCTAACTAGTTTGGTTCTTTTGTTCCTTCTAGGCCTGTTGAAGCTGGTTTTGGAACAGAGAGATTTTTTCTTTACTGAGTCAGAAATTAAAGCTTGCTTTAACTACACTTTGGCATTTATCAATGATATTCATTATCAAATAAATATTTGTGAAAAATGTGAAAAGTCCCGGTCACCTGCAACCTAACAAACACAAACAATGCCTATAAAGAAAAAATAATAGATATTATATATTATGTAGTTCTATTAGAAAGTAGTTGTCAAGGAAACAATCTCTCCTCTACCTCCAGCACGTCCCACTCCAGCGCCTCACAGTTGTAGAGAACTGAGTGGGAAATAATAATAATAATAATAATACATTTAATTTATAATGCACTTTACATTTGGATCAAATCTCAAAGTGCTACAAGGCAAAAGCAGATAAAAGCATCAATAAAAAAAATAAAATAAAATAATAACTATACAAAAATGTGACCAAAAGCATTAATGTTAATTACAGTTATAGGTTCTGCTAAAAAGGAAAGTTTTAAGTCCTTTTTTAAATGTGTCAGTCATCTGTGGAGCCCTCAGATGGTCAGGGAGGGCATTCCACAGACGAGGGGCAGCAGAACAGAAGGCCCGATCACCCATGGTGCTGAGCTTAGTCCGGGGAAGGAGGAGGCTGTATGACTGGGTAGAATGGAGGGATCGTGTCGAGGTCAGTGGGGTGAGTAGTTCTTCTAGGTAGGGGGGCGCGTTACCATGGATGCACTGGTGAGTGAGAAGAGAGATCTTATAATCAATCCTGGTGGAGATGGGAAGCCAATGAAGGGAATGAAGAACAGGGGTGATGTGTTCGTGTTTACGAACTCTCATCAGGATCCTTGCAGCACTGTTTTGAACATACTGCAGTCTTTGAAGACTTTTATCAGGGATCCCGATGAGAAGTGAGTTACAGTAATCCAGTCTGGAGGAGACGAAATGTGGAAATTCTCATGGGACCATGTCAGTATTGTATTCTGGTTGGTTATTGGTTAGGGAGGTCATCCTCCCTTGGAGCATTTCCTTTTTTTGGCCAATAGCAGATCAGCATTAAAAAAAAGAAGCACATTTAAATCCATTAAATTGATCTGGTAGATCCCCCCTCCAGAAGAGGATAGTGAAGTCTCTCCTCCTCTGGTCTTCACTTCACACGGACTGCAATTCATCTGCTGCCCTGTATGTGTTGCTGTTGAAGCATAATTCGAAATTCAATAATGGATTTTTCTCAAAAGAAGAAATAAAATTAATTTCATATCTTCTTCTGACCATCCTCCTCCGCCTCTATGAACCATCCTCATCCGTCTGTATGGACCATCCTCCTCCGCCTCTATGAACCATCCTCATCCGTCTGTATGGACCATCCTCCTCCGCCTCTATGAACCATCCTCATCTATCTCTATGAACCTTCCTCCTCCGCCTCTATGGACCATCCTCCGTCTCTGAGGACTTTCGTCCTCTGCCTCTATGAACCATCCTCCTCTATCTCCATGGACCATCCTCCTCCGTCTTTATGGACCATCCTCCTCCACCTCTATGGACCATCCTCCTCCTCCTCCATGGGCCATCCTCCTCTATCCCTATGGACCATCCTCCTCTGCCTCTATGAACCTTACTCCTCCGTCTTTATGGACCATCCTCCTCCACCTCTATGGACCATCCTCCTCCTCCTCCATGGGCCATCCTCCTCTATCCCTATGGACCATCCTCCTCTGCCTCTATAAAACATCCACCTCTGTCTCTATGGACCATCATCCTCCATCTCTATGGGCCTTCCTCCTCAGTCTCTATGGACCATCCTCCTCTTCCTCTATGGGCCTTCCTCCTCTGTCTCTATGGGCCATCCACCTCTTCCTCTTTGGACCATTCTTTTCTGCCTCTAAGGACCACTCTCCTCCGTCTGTTTGCACCATCCTCCTCTGCTTCTCTGGAATACCCTCCTCTACTTCTATGGTCCATCTTCCTCTGCCTCTCTGGACGATCCTCCTGATGATCTGCGGAGGAAGGGCCCTGCTCAGTTCTTGTTCTTGCACCAGCGAACACCGACTTTTTCATTATTCATTATTATCAAAACTCCCGTTTTTCACAATGTAGAATTATGGCTCTTAAATGGTGGAGTCAAAAGAAGAGGATGATGACGACGATGTTCCTTCACCTGATCGAACCGGTTGTGAGGAATCTCACTGAGGAATCCGGAAACTGTGCCTTTCAAATCAAGGATACATCTTAACTAAAGCGTCAAGACATCATGCAATGCATTGTCTGCTGTGGTCCAATGATCTACATACCACTGCCTGGATCAGCAGGTTCAGCTTCACCCTGGTGACTATGAATGTAAACACAGCAGCCTGTGGGCGGAGCATGCGTCACGTAACATCAAAATATATCTCTGTCCATTTAAACAATAGACAATAGAGAAACAATAGAGAGTAAAAATAAAGTAACACTTTATTGACAGCGTTGAATAAAGTGTCCAGGTCCTTCGCTGCATTCAAAACTCTGAGTAAAAGTGTGGATTTTTTCAGCAAAATGTTCTGAAATGTTGAATTTTCCTGCTACATTAATGTGTAGAATTACGCTGTTGCTGAAGATGACAAGGACGTAATCTGATTACTTGACGCTGTAGAGCAGTGTAATCGATAAGATCCTCATAGTTATTTCACGGCATTGGCGTTCTGTGAGAACCACGAATCTCCGAAAGTTAACATTAAATAGAAACTAAGATGGTGCTTAAAAATATTTTGTTGAAAGAAAATATCTGCAGTCGTAACCGTAATTAGTAACTTCAGCTGTCAGACAAATGTGATGCAGTAGAAGTTTAATATACCATGCAACGGAAAAACTCAAGTAGGGTTAGGGTTAGTACCTAACAAGTACCTTAAGTTTAAGCTCAAGTGGAGTTAGTATTAGTATTTGGTGTTAGTATTTCGTCGGATTCTGAATGACGCCGATTAGCGGCTTAAGTCAAAAAATTGAAACCTTGTCTCTACCTGTTGATACCATTCTGGCCTCACCTGTAGTTTTTTCTAATCAAACATTTCCCGGTTGGTTCCGTAGCTCTGTGCCTGCAGGGCTTTATAGAGCCGGTTTAGCCGGTTATGTGGGATTTCAGTAGAACAGGAATATCAAGGGAGAACTTGCCCAGGCTCAGTGTTTGTGTTCCTCAAGGGGACAACTGCTCTGACCGGTTTTTTTGGGGTGGAGAGATGACAGAGGGGAGGGTGTAGGCCGTATTTTCCTTCACCTCATTCTCCAATTTTTCTTTTCATTAACACACATTTTCAAGCGTCTGTCTCTGTATCACCTGGTCCCTCTGTGGAATCTGAGCGAGAAAAGTGGAGCCCAGCAACGACCCGCTCCAGGAGACCTCGGCCGCTGCAGGAGGTGAGTTCCTCTCAGCTCTAAGACGTTGCCTGAGGGCCAGATCAGAATAACAGGTGCTAGTTGGGTCGTGAAGTTGCAGTTACCTGCAGACGGTTTTATGAATAGTAACAGAACATGATAGTGTTATAAAATGTTTGTTGAGACTTCATAAATCTGATCTTCAGTAAAATGTTAAAATGAAGGGCTTCAACTATAAAATCTCTTTTACACATTAAGGAGGACATAAGGGATTTCGTATTTCATTACAGACAGAGAGTCCTAATATTATCTGCTCATCTGTAAGTGACACAGTGGACTCAGAGTCTTCCTGCTAATGATCATTCCGCTCTTTTTAGAGTCCCTCATGCTGACAGGCAGAAGCCTGACGTGAGAAGAATGATCAGACAATCAGCTCCTTGCGGGCACAAGTCATTCACAGGCCGTTGTTTCACATCCCTGACAATGGTCTGAGCACCAAAACCTCCGCTCACTATACACGTTTGTTTTCTATCAAACAGCAAATCGCCCTATCGATGTGAGGCGTTTGAGAGCGGAGCATTAAAACTGCAGCAATGACACGTCCCTGATCTCCTTGTAGCTGCTGGGTATCCAGGAATGTGGAGCTGGAATGTCTTCTTGATAGACAGTGGTTGTTTTTACGGATGTTCGTAGCTGCTGAGAGTTCCAAGGGGACATTCACACGACAACGTTTTTCACATAAGACAGTCGTCCTGTGCATGCATTTTCGCCTTTCGTTGACATGGCAATTGGATTTTTTTTGGGACCTGGAAAAAAAAATTCCAATTCCAAATTTGCTTCCATTGGCCTCTCCAAGAACAAATATAGTGTGACATGATAAAATACTAGCTTCCCAGTTAGTAAGTTCTCTGGAAAACTGATTGCAGAATGTAACCAACTATTCACTGTTTCTGTCTCCTTGTAAATTGGCAAACCACAACTCTAAGAAAACTGTTACGTCACAGCCTCTCTCCACTCATCTAGCCAGTCTTTTCTGCGTAGGCAGGATCGGATCATCACATTTTCTCTCTTTCATCGACACAAAAACAGCGTTTAGTTTTGGGCCGTAAATACAAGCTTTTGAAAACTGGTCCCAGATTAATATCGTCTGGAAACCAATCAACCAAACTTTATTTATACACCTTTAAACAATTTACATCTGGTTCAAGGTGCTTAAAACCAATTAATGACAAAAATATGTTCAAAGAAATATAAATATAGCTGAATAAAGTAGTCCTATGCTCACGTCCCCAACAGCAAGAGTATCGCCCTGAAAAGCCCCCAATCCCCTGTGTTGTACAAGCAATGCCCGTTGTTGAATTCCAAAAAATGAATTGTTAAGTTATGTCACAAAAAGTGTTATTCATAAAAATCTCTCCCTAGCCGGTAAAATATGATCGATTTGAATGAAACAGGAAATTGTTCATATTTTACCGGCTGGATTGTTTTCCAAAAAAAAAAATCCAGTTCAGTCTCAGACTATATGGGGATAGAAAAAAAAATATCCATGTGATAGTTTGAGTTATCACGTTAACATGAAGGATACGTGGCGGCAATGAATCCAAAGATCCCAGATTTTTTGGGGATATAACCAAAAAAATTAAATAAGGGCTAACATAGGCAAGATCATGAAAAGACCAGAACAAAATAATGACATACTAAACATAGTCATTCTTATAATATTAGACATTAAATAGGATACTAAAACCATAAACTTATTAAAGGCTACATTAAAGTCAAGGTTAATAGCGAGACTGTAGATCCAAAAAGGGAACTTTTTCATCGCCTTTCTGTTTGAAAGTGTCGCAGGAGCAAAGTTTGGACCCACATGCCAACACAACAGAGGCAGGGCAGAGCAGATGCAGTTGATTGATTTAATAATTTAGTCCAAAATCCAAAAGGCACTATACAATAACCATTCCAGGATCCCAACCATAAAATCGGTCCATGAGAAAAACAATTTAAAACTCCAAAAATAATATACAAAGGATCAAAACAGGGGAAAAAAAAATTAGACAAAACAGTAGGAGTAAACTAAAAAAATTACACAGAGGGAAAATTACAAGCACGAGGGAACAGGAACGGCTTGGACATGTGACAACTGAGACATCAACAATGAACTGGCACAGAGGACGAAGGGACAGAGACTTAAATACGGTGGGTGAATTGACCATCACACATGAGAATAACTGAAACGCAGGAAGGCGCAGACACAGAGAGGGAGAAGAGGCACACGTGAAACACACTAATACTACACTTACCCAAGAGTGATAAGAAATTATACATAAAAACTAAACCAAGGTGAAAAAAAGGGAAAATGATCTAGACAAACAATTCAGGAAATCTAAAGCTAACAGAACAACAAGAAACAGAACTTTCAAATGAAAACAGGAAACACAGTTCTGGATGATTACAAAAGCCTTTAGAATAAATCACGAGAGCAAAATACACAATAAACTAGAAAATAATGCCAATAAAATGAAATAACTCAATACAATCATGCCTGAGACACTGGACCTGAGGACCAGAGAGTCGGGACATGGGGAACTGGGGACCAGAGAGTCAACGTCTGTGTTAGCACTTTGAGATTTGATCTAAATGTAAAGTGCATTATAGATTAAATGTATTATTATTATTACTGGGGACTAGAGAATCAGGGACACCTGGAGGCAGAGAGCTGGGGACTTCTTTAGGCAGAGGTTCAGGGACACCAGAAGGTAGAGTGTCAGGCACAGGGGGGACGCTGAGACACAGGTTCAGCCGTTGGAATCTGTGCGACACAAACTTAGATACAGTGGGATAACAAGGTAATGAGACACAGCTGGAGTTGGAACACAGGTGAACATGATTGACTATCACACAGGAGGAGAACTGAAACACAAGAGAAACAGACACAGAGAGGGAGAAGAGGCACAAGTCATACACACAAAGACTACCCTGATACAAGAAGGATACGAAATTAAACGTAATGGCAAAGAAGGAAGAAAAAGCAAAAACGGATCATAAAAAAATACTAAAGGAAATGGAAAGCTAACAGAAGCACATGGAACAGAACTTTCTCATAGCCACGCCCACTCAGAACAAGAACAACAATGTCGGATCATCTGGATCTGGTTCTGTTTGCGTTGAAGATTCTGAGTTTATTAAAGCTCCTCCGGCAAACTGGAGAGTCGGTTCACGGCCGCCGTGATCACAGGAGATCCTCTATTCTTCCTGGTTGGTCTGCGTCTGTTCATTTAGAAGCATTTTTGCCAACAACTGCCCTGAAATAAAACTACAGTTTTTTTTTTGATCTGTACGTACAAGGATTATTTTCACAATTTTGTGAAACTTGTAAACTTTTTGATGATGCAAAAACAACAAACCTTTTATTTAAAACTGTGCCGTGTAAACTGGGCCCTCATTTTATGGAAATAAAAAGTGAAAGATCATTTATGCATTTCACTCGGTACTCTACAAACGGTAAAACATAATAAGTTGGGTTTCCATAAAAAGAAAAAAGGAAACCGACTGCCATCAAATTACAAAATAGAGTAGATGTTGAAATAAATGTAGTTTGAACTAAATGCAGTTTATTCCGTTTAAACAACTTAAATTGAAAAATCCAATGTCCTACTTCATTCACTTTGAGGTAATAGTTGTAAGGACGTATTTTCGAGTGAAGCCAACTTATAACATTTTACAGTGTATTGTTATATCCCAGAAACAGGCATGGATGTTCGCCGCCGCAGGTCATTCATGTTCACGCGAACAACTAAAAAGATATTCCTGGTTCATTTTCAAATTTTATACCAACATAGATCTTAGTGTGAGGAAAAACTGTATAGATTTTGGGAATGGTCAGTTCTATATTTCTACGCCTTGGGGGGGGCTTTATCTTCAAAAGGACGGCTCAGTGGGTAGAGCAGTAGTCCCTAAACCGGGAGACCCAGAGTTGGAGCCCAGCCCTCGACACAACAAGTTGTGGGTCCTTGAACAAGACAATGAAATCTCAGCTCCCGGGGCGCTTCACAGGGGCCGCCCAGTGCTCCCTCAGGGATGGGTTTTATGCATGTGAGATAAGTTTCATGACGATGTACTGTGTAACATGTGATAGGTAAATGAAAGATTATTATTATTCCAGTATTTTGGCCATATTATCTCAACAGTATAAACTTACTTCGTATGAACCGCCTCTTTATTTGTCATACATCTCAGTGTATTAGTTTTATATTTCATTCACCAAGGTGGGTTTTTTCTTTCAAACATTTTACCGTAACTTCATAATTTCCCCTTTGGGGATTATGAAAAAGTCTTATTTTAACCCAAGTGAAAGTGTAAGTGCATTATTTTTAAGAGATAGCTCAGAAATTGAGTAGTTTGTGGAAAATGTCCCACTTTTCCGGGGTCAGAAAGGTATAAATATAAAAGGACGTATTTGTGAAACATCAACATTATAATAAAGAATCTTTGGAATCAAATAACATAATGACTGTTCCATAAAGGCCTCCAGGACCAGGGTGAAACTTATCACAGGTATCAGAGGGGGGTTCATCTTTGGCTTTGGGAACCTCTTAAGCAAAGAGAGCAGAGCGGTAATGGAGACAGACAGGTTTTTTCTCGCTCAACTGATATGAACCGCCACTCGCCTGACGGATCCTGACACGTCGGAACGGCCTTAAAACACACTGATCAAAACTCAAAAAATAGATCTTAACGTGTGCATCTGTGCACCTACGCATCGATCATGAAGTCATAGAGAGCAGCAGTGACGCATTCTGGTGCTCAAGGTCTCGCCACCGTGACCTCTGAACCCTGACCCTGCATGTTTCTGGGTTCAGTGTGTTCATAAAGAAATAATAGTCAGGTCATACTTGTGATGTGCTTAAAAACCATAACAGATTTGGTTTATAAAAGGTTGGGATTTATGATGGCGCGACCTAAAACCTTGGATTAAGGTTAACTGCGGTCTGTTTGTGTTGAGACGTTCTATCATGAAGCGATCGGATTCTGCAGTTTTGCAATAATTGATAGATGGTTTTAACTCTGATGATTTGTGCAGGAACAAACATGCACAAACCTTTGAGCAGTTTTTCGAGCGCATGAAGCACAAACTGCAGATAGGAGCCTCTCCCCTTTCAGAACCAGTCCAACCAGTTTCTATCATTCATGATATACCAACAAAATTTGCTCACACATTTGTGTCACAATATCAGGGAAAGCAGAGTGAGAGTATTTGTGTGCATCAAAATACACAACACCATCCTGAGGCTATAACGAATCAGAAATCCCCACCCTGGGTGGTTCCGTCCGATGGTGTAGACGACTCAAGTTCTCTCAGGGTAAGCAACACAAGGTTCAACTTTTAATGTGAAAGCACTAACACACCATTAGCTTAAATACAGTTTAAATATATTCAGCAAAGTATCTGGGCAACTCAGGTCACACAGCTGATCTGGTGTTGCAGCTGTTGCCACCCTGTGAAAAAAAATCTGTATTATTTACAATAAAATACCGCCAGCTGTGATTGCCAGAATTGTGCAAAAATACGGTCACCACGGACAAGAGATTACGGTAAATTAACCATAAACAGTTTGATTTTTATGTCCATACTTGGTGCACTTCAATCAACACATGAAGAGCTATCTTGTAAATATCGAATTTACTCAAGTAGTTCATATTTTACCCACTAGGGGGAGAGTTTCTTTGTGTGTGGTTTTTTTTTTTTACCAAAAGCATTTTTTTCCCGAAATAGCTAAAAAAGCATATCATGGATCATTTTCAAAATTATGCCTATATAGACCCTAGTGCGAGGAAGAACTGGGTTGATTTTGGGAAAAGTCAGCTGTTTAGTTCCCCCTGTACTGTACAGTACATCCAGGAAGTACCTACTAATACCTTTGGAAAACCAAGCACTCCTTCTCTACTGTAATGTCCCGAGAATCCCTCTTGTATGACCAGTCAAAAGCACCGGACCCCCAAAATGGCCCCCAAGCTCTCTGCTTGATCCATCATTCTGTAAAATAGAAGGGAAAACAAAGTTCCATCTTTGTCAATGGTCTGGTCGGTCCATCCACCAGAAGTATCCTTTTGGGTGAGATCAGTTGGGAAGGAACTGTTAGCAAAAACCAGCCAGTCCAGAAAAATGCATTACCTACTTTTTGGTTTTGGGGAAAACCTGGAATAGTGCTTATGGTGGCTGAACCCACAGTGGAGAAGAATGTGGGTTGGTGCGAGGTTGAGAGGTGGAGAGACGGAGGTGGTGCGGGGTGCAAGGTGGATAGATCTACTATATACAGGTCACGAGTCACTATGGTAACCGGGTCTGTTCTGAGCAAAAAATTGGCATCATTTAAAGTGAAAGTGTATTTCCTAGATTCACACTCTGCTCTGAAAGCTTCAGTCTTAACTACCTGCTAGGATGGGCCTCAACATGGCGCAACTGTTGTTTGACAGTTTTATCGTTCAAAAAAACCGTACCATGCAACTGCCAGTATTTTAGAGAGGAGAAATTATTACAGTGTAAGATCTGTGATGCGTTCGCTGTCATATACCTAAAAGGAAAACTCGGTTTAAAACATTCCTTTTGTCCTTCAGTTAACAGAAGAAATGTAAAAACATCTTCTCTCTGTCTTGTTTTACAGTGTGTTTGGAGCTCAGAGAATCACCAGAGCGATGGACGGCTTTAACAGCCTGCTCATCAAACTGCGGGAGATCCACGAGCGAGAAGTGGAAGGTAAACACACAGGATGGAAAGAGAAGAAGCAGAATGTTTTCCTCTCCTCCTAACCCATGCTGTGTTTGTCTTCCAGGGTGGCAGATGAAGATCCAGGAACTGTCCAACAAGAAGGGCTGGTGAGTTTGTTCTTCAGCTCCCTCAGGTCTCCACAGGATCATGTTCATTCTACGCTGACCGATAGTCAGGTTTAGAAGCAAACAAGAACCCGCTGTAGGAGCTGAGTTCATGTCTCAGGTCTCTCAGGAACAAATGGTCTGACTGAGCTGCTTCTGGTTCTTTTTGTCTCAGAACCACCAAGGGTTCATGCTCACTTCACAGTACCAGCAGGTCGTTCATGTTGGAACAAATCCTTCGGCGTGAGTCACTGAATCTCATTTGAATAAAAACAGAGGAGAGGAATGGAATCATTTTGGATAAGAGAAATAGAAAAAGAGAAATCAGCTAATTTGCATGAAAACATAAAAGTAACATGTGTCAGCAGCCAATTCCTCAACTCAGGATTATGAGATCCGGGATCAAATGAACATCTTTGGTAAGATGATTTCTAACTTCGAGGGAAATGGTCCCGGTACTTCCTGTCACTTTAGTGATTTGATCTGTTGAAGAGTTTCAGACTTGAGTTTTATTTTTATTTTTAGGGGCGACAGAAAAATAAGTTTTTGTCCGTTCTTGGTAAGAGTGACTTCAGCAGATGATCATGTGATCATCAGTCTGACTTTGCTGCTCACAGTTTGCTGTTTAGGTTGATTGTCATTGACGGATCTCTGCTCTAAGCAGTAGCAGGAGTCTGGTTACTGTTATTGGCGGTGGTGGCCCATGACTCTACTGAGACTGATAAATGATGGAGTTGATGGATCTGGGTGGAGACGGTGGCGGTGGAGAGCACGTGTACCATCAACGTGAAGGAACTAGATGGATTGAGAGAATCATATCGTACTATAATCGTCATCATTTTGAAGTGTCAGTGAAAGTTGGTGGAGCCGTGTGCCCGGGATCATCTGCTGAGGATCAGGTCTACTGTTTTCTGGGGCTAGTTTGTCTATATCCTAAATCAATTTAAGCTATTTGAATTTAAACATTTAGCGTTAGCAGTAACTTGTGAATTTAACTAATGTTATGTACTAGTGTAAAATATCTGATTTATCATGGTTTAATTAATGGAGAAATAACCAGTAGTGGACTCTAAACTGCAAACTCTAACTCTATCAACTGCTGTTTACCTAAATCCTTAAATTAATAGGAAGTGTGTTTGTGTGTGTGTGTGTCTGTGTGTGTGTGTCTGTGGGTGTGTGTGTGTGTGTGTGTGTGTGTGTGTGTGTGTGTGTCTGTGGGTGTGGGTGTTGGTGTGTGTGTGTGTGTGTGGGTGTGTGTGTGTGTGTCCTGTTTAAACAGTGACACAAAGCGGATGGAGGAACTGTTTTCCAAAAACCAACAAATGAAAGAACAGCAGAAACTGTTAACTGAGAACATCAGGACCCTTGAGAACAGGTGAGCGGACCAACGTTATTGTTCTTGTCTTGTTTATATCAACATATACATCAAATGATATATTAAATACACCTGGATGTGAGCTGTCTACATCAAAGTGTTCATGCTTGAGATTAACCTCTAAACTCGATCCATCAACTTTCGTTCAAGACTAATTAATCAAAATTTGGCTTAAAAGTACAATTTTCTTCCAATTTATATCCAGATTCAAGTTTTATATCAGTTCAGTTATTTTATTCAATAAAAAGTTGTATATTCCCATTATTTATTCCGTAACATTCTGCATTCTGGGTTTTTTTTGCATTATTTATTGGACAGAGGGTGGTATGATCGTAGAAATGCGATATTTATCAAAAGCCGCTCACATATTATTGTTATGGCTGCATTTGTAAATTGGGGCTAGAACAGACTCGGAGATGAGCGAAAAGTAAAAAGTGGTTTTATTGTCCCATGATGAGGTTAAACAAAAGAAGAACTGCATGTGACAGGATCCGGTTGGATGGGCTGAGAATTGACGAGTGATCCAGGGGCCGCCGCTGAGCAAAAGAAAACCTGACAAGCCTTTTCTTCCTGAGGTCTTTGTGCTTGGTGAACTAATACTGACAAGAATACAATGAATGGTGTAATGTTAATAATTGAGTCATTAATTCATGCAAATGTAAGGAAAACCTCTCTTTCCGTTTTGTTTAGAAAAATTGTTGCCAAAAAAATGCAGAAAACTAAGCGATAACTAAAGCAGAACTAGTCATATGCTGTACATATTGAAATATCAGGGGTATATGTCTGAAAAGCCCCCAATCCACTGCATTGTACAAGCAATCCTACTGAACCCCTCAAATTAAATATGAAGATGTGTCCGAAAAGTATTGTTTTTGAAATATAATGATAAACATTCAATCCGGTACGTAGAATTAATGGGTCAGAGATAGAAAGGATCATCCAGATCATCATACTGATCTATACTGATCTCTTCACCTGTGAACTGACACCTGGTGTTTCCTGCTGCTGGTCCAGGCTGAGGGCGGGACTTTGTGACAGATGTACTGTCACTCAGGAGGTGGCCAAGAGACGACAGCAGGAGTTTGAAGCTTCACATGTACAGAGCCTCCAGCACATCTCCCTACTGGGTAATATAATACTGTTATTGTTATTATTATTATTAGTAGTAGTATAATTATTGTTATTATTATTGTTGTTATTATTATCATTATTGTTATTATCATTATTGTTATTGTTATTATTATTATTAGTAGTAGTAGTATTATTGTTATTATTATTTTTATTATTATTATTATTATTATTATTATTATTATTATTATTTCCATTGTTATTATTTTAATACTAATTATTATTATTATTGTTATTATGTTAAGTATTATTACTATTGTTATTATGTTAATTATTATTATTATTATTATTGTTATTATTATAATTTCCATTATAATTATTATCATTGTTATTATTTTAATACTAATTATTATTATTATTGTTATTATTACTATTATATACTCTGTGTGTCCGTTAATCTCTGATGCGATCATCTCTCATCCATCAATATTTATTCTAATTCTTTATTCATTCATTTCCTACTTGATCCATAAGTGGCCTTTCCTTTAACGTTTTCTCAACCCGTGACATATATCATCTTTAAACTGCTATAAAACATTCCATATTAAAATCATTTTACATTTCTCCGAGTTGAGATTCCTCACCGACATCAGTCCTGATCAGACCTATTAAATATTAATTTATCCTCAGTTATTTTTCAGATTTTTGAATACCTCTTTGTTTTACGTAACCTCCGTGTTTAGTTTTGTTTTAATGAAAAGAATTTCACAAATGTACAATTTTCCCATACACTGAATGTCAAGTTCAACGCGCTGTGAACATAAATCTTATTTACACGATGAATTATTGTGATATTATTATTATTTACAAAATGAATGTCAACTGCATTAACACAAGAACCATATTATCTATAAAAACAATCAGGTTTTTGAGTTAATGGAAAAGAAAGGGTTAATAATAATAATAAAAATACATTTCATTTATAATTCACTTTACATTTGAACCTATGATGGACGTTGTTGCTGTTTGTTGTCTGGTTATAGCAGCAGAAATGACGAGCTTGAAGAAGGAGAACAGGAGACTCAGAGATGATATCAAGCTTTTAAAAGCGTCGCTACAGTGAGTATCAAAAGTTTCATTCAAGATTCACAACATCTACGATCAGTTTCTGTTTCATTCTGAGTATTTTCACAGAGCTGGTTATCGTTTCCCCTCTATTTTTTATTGTAAATATTTCTAATGCTGGGATTGTCATCTTAATGTTTTCAATAATTCTACAAATGTAGAATTGTTGAAAACATAAAGAGTCACACCAACCAACTGCATGTCCTCTCCCACCACGTCGAAACCTTCCTCTTTGATCTTCCCCTTGTTCTCCTGCCTGGCAGCTCCATCTCCAGCATCCTTCTTCCAATAGATCCACTATCCCTCCTCTTCATTCCCCAAACCATCTCAATCTGGCCTCTCTTACCGAGACCTCTAACCTGGTCGGTCCCTCTGATGTGTTCCTTTCTAATCCTGTCCATCCTCCTCACTCTCAAAGAACGGGGGGGGAACATCTTCAAATCTTCCACCTCCAACTCTGCCTCCTTCTCTAAACCATCCAGCAGGGCTGCTCTCACTACCATCTTGTAAACCTTTGCCTTCACTCTTGCTGCTACTCTTCTGACACAGATAACTCCTGACACCGTTCTCCGCCCGCTCCAACTTGTCTGCACTCGCTTCTTTACTACCTAGTACTACCACCATCTGTCCTTCCGTGTTCCTGTCCTTAACACCATACCTGCCTATCACCTCCTCATCTCCTCTGTTCCCTTCTCCAACCTGAACATTGAAGTTTGCTGGTTTGCTCCAATCCCTACTCTCTCACCGCTGGGAATACTCTCTATCACTTCATTCAACTCACAACCAACTTGTGGGGCACAAGCACAGAAAACATTCAACGTCACACCTCCAATTTCTATCTTCGTACTCAATCACTCTGTCTGACACTCTCTTCACCTCCAGAACACTCTTTACATACTCCTCCCTCAGAATCAGCCCCATTTCTCCTCCATCAACTCCACGATGGTAAAGTTTGTACACACCTCCAATGTTTCTAGCCTTGCAGCCTTCCCACTTGGCCTTGCGGCCTTTCAACTTCCTTCTCTCCATCATATCAGCTAGTTCTTTTCCTTTTCTTGTCACCGTGTTAACATTTAATGTTCCTACTCTCAACTCTCTCCTACACTGCTGCCTTTCCTCATCTCTCGCTGTTTCTAGGCACGTCTTACCCTCCCTGTCTTCTCTGTCTTCTCTTTCTTCCACCAAAAGTAGCAATATTTCCTCTTGCATCCTGCTGGTAGTGGCAGTCGATGTAAGACTGGGCCCCGACCGATCCGGATCCGGAAATCAGTTTCGTGTTCCTCATATTGGTCTGGAATAGTTTTTACATCGAATTTAGGCTTTGGACCGGCACTAACGGTACAATGACTTGTGACCCCTTGTGTTAAAAAATGCAGAGAATCAGTAGCAGTGAAACAAAAATGAGTAACTATACTAATTATAATGATGGCTGAATCAAATAAAATGTTTTAACAGCAGGAGATTTCTTAATGTTTTCTAAAAAACAGATGATGATGTGACAGAATCGGTGAAATGAATGTTTTCATTAGATAAAATAACTCCATCATAACTAGCGAAAACCGTTTACTTCTGGAGGAAGATGAATATCTTCTGACTGTCTGCTTTGGTAACAGTCAAAGAGTGAATATTAACTATATAACATTCAGTAACGTTTAGCACATTTTGAGTCTCTATTTCTTATTGAAAATTGTGATGGAAGCTGTTTATTAAGTAAGCCAGTAGTAGCATGGAAAGAATAAGGGGCCAAGGAGTGGACCCTGGGGGACACCACAGGTTAAAGGGGCCGCCAAGGAGGGGCATTAATCATGGTTGTTGATAAAGACCTATTCAATAATAAGACATATTTGGCATATTACAGCATATGAAGACTAAACTGATTAATGTATCTTGATACAACCACAAAATAGTCTAATAAAAGTCAAATAGTTTTCTAAAATCAAGATTTACCAAATGGTTGAGTTGAACCAATTAAAGTGGACAATTTTTAATGAAATATAAAAGAAAGCTTTTGGTTTTTACTGTTTAAAAACATGCTTGACCAAACGAGTTGTCTTTTTTTTGTTAAAACAATTGTCTAAGACATGAAAATTTAATTAATAAAGGACCCAAAACATGTAATTTTTCCATGATGAATTTTTAATTATGTGAGGACATTAAAGGGATAATGCTGAAAGGTCAATCTGGGTTTTTACAGATACATTTAAAGACAAACGTGTGTATTAGGAGAATTTTAATACCATAAATAGGCAACTGTAATTTAAAGAAGAGAGGAGCAGTCGAAGCGTCGGACCTAGAATAACTCTCCAAGCTGATAAACTGTTTCTGATTAAATCTGCATAAATTCAATTTAAGAGGATGTTAGAAAATATGAAATGAATTACAGAAATTGTGTTTATTTGAAGATCCGTTGAGATTTAGTGACTTTTCTGCAGGGAAAAAACATCCTTATCTCTCCAGGTGGGTCAGACATCGACCAGAAAAGACTGAATCTTTGATTAATTCTTCCTGATTAGTTTAAACTTCTTTCTCATATTGTTTATTTCCTGCAAATTGACATTAGAGATAATTTGTTTGTACAAAACCGTCTTAAGTGATTGAGAGGATCCTGATTTACATCTTTGATGAGTTTTGTTAAATCTCTTTTTGAGAGGAAGAGGATGTTGTCGTCTGCATAAAGAAGTTCACAAATCTGCACCAAAACTGATATCCAGATAAACAATTTTTTTTTTTAGCACTTTGAGATTCGATGCAAATGTAAAATGCGTTTTAAATAAAATGTTTTATTATTTATTAATCTTATTTATTATTAAGAAACTCCACTTCATGTCTGTTTTATCAACTGTGTTAATTCTCAGAAAAAGCCACAACGATCGCTCCTCCAACAGCAGCCACGCCCCAGAGGTCAAACCCAAACCTTCGCCTGACCTCTCCTCCTCCTCTAACCCTTTGGCCATGAGCACTACGGCAACCACCACAGCCAACAACCCGCTCGCGGATGGAGAAGTCACAATAAAAACTGAAGCAGACCAAAGAAGTGAAGGTGAGGCTTCAGAGATGTTGATGGAACATTTTTTAAATGTATTTTTGTCATTGTGCTATCCTCCCAATTTAACATGAGTCCATGTTGTCGGATCCAACAGAACCTGAACACCGACAGTGGAGCAGCATCAGCAAGGCACACTTCGTGAGTTTTGTCTTGTACTTTCTCTGCTGCTCCTGCAATCAAACCGCCACTCGTGAAATACAAAGCATGATGGGAAATATTCTTATTCATAGATGAAGCTGATGATGAGTGGATGAGGCTGATGATGAGTGGATGAGGCTGATGATGAGTGGATGAGGCTGATCATGAGTGGATGAGGCTGATGATGATTGGATGAGGCTGATCATGAGTGGATGAGGCTGATCATGAGTGGATGAGGCTGATCATGAGTGGATGAGGCTGATCATGAGTGGATGAGGCTGATCATGCGTGGATGAGGCTGATGACAAGTGGAGGAAGCTGATGATGAGTGGAGGAAGCTGATGATGAGTGGATGAGGCTGATCATGAGTGGATGAAGCTGATTACGAGTGGATGAGGCTGATGATGAGTGGATGAGGCTGATCATGAGTGGATGAGGCTGATGACAAGTGGATGAGGCTGATCATGAGTGGATGAGGCTGATCATGAGTGGATGAAGCTGATGACGAGTGGATGAAGCTGATTACGAGTGGATGAGGCTGATGATGAGTGGATGAGGCTGATGATGAGTGGAAGAGGCTGGTGATGATTGGATGAGGCAGATGAAGAATGGATAAAGCTGATGACGAGTAGATGAAACTGATGAAGAGTATAAACCATGTATGATATAATTCATGTGCTCATATTTACATCCTGCTCTTTTCCTCTCCCTCAGGACTCAAACAAGCCTCTTTCCACTCATGGATCGCCACCAACCTGGAAGACAGAACATGGAGTACCCCTGGTCAGAGAGAGGTGAGACAGGGGAACACAGGAAGAACTTGGATATTCATCCGTCCAGAGAACGTCAGGACAACGTCTACAATTCAAACAGTGCGATACAAAACCACAAGTTCACTCCATTTTTTGAAAAAAAACATCAGATAGAAATTATCCAAAATGTCAAATGTGGTATTTTCTGTTAAAAATAAGGTTTATCATTACTCCTCTTAAATTTTTGATTTTCAAAAATATTTTCAATTATATATGAAAAAAATATTTTAAAAATCTAACAAAATAATAGGTTCATTTTTTAAATATAATATTTAAAAGAGATTTCTGGGGTTGGCTTGGATATAGAATCATTAATCATGCGGTCAGAAAAAAACATAAAAACACGGACAACTGTAGTGGACTTGACGCTCTGATTTTGTCTGCAGCAGCAGAACCAGCATAAACCTGGGCTCAGCACGCCCCCTTCGGTGAGGTAGAGGTACTGGCTGCCTCACCTCCTGCCTTTTCATTACGGTTTTATGTCAAATCAGCAAAACTAAATATGTTATAAACATATATGAAATACATTACCTATTCTATACAAAGTGAGGACATATAATACAAGTGGTTACAAACATTACATATGTGACAAACTATGAGAAAGTAAAAGGCACCGGCTCAGCCCAGTTTGTGAGGGACATCTGAGATCTTGCTCAGCTCACAGCTGCCTAACCTCCACATCTCCTCTCTATTTGAACAGGACAAATTTAGTGATTTTATTTAAAAAAACAAACAAATGAAATGATTGGAATCCTACAGAAATTACATTTTTAGCACATATCAGTAGACAAATATAAATATTTATTTTATTTTATAATAAGTGAGTTTTTTACTTTTCATGACAACCAAGCGCTCAACCAAACAGCTAAGCGATGCATTGAAGGGGATAATTTGAGACAACCAAAAAAGTCTTAATAGGGTCAAATCATTTTATTGAAACATGCTTTGTGACTTTATGATAATGGTAGTAATTGAAAATTAATCCTCTAACAATTTTCGCTTGAATACAAAAATCCTATTAGATTTTACTTGTCATTACGACACATGTAATACTATGAAATAATTTAGTATGAGTATGATTATTTTGTTACTGTTTCAAAAATGCATAACCAAACGATTTGTCTTTTTATGGTAAATTTAGAGTGTGTAAGATATTAAATTAGTGTCCCAAACACATACTTTTTGGGGGGGTTTTCTTGCCGAGGACATTTAAGGGTTAAAACATGTGGCGTCAGGATGATACTGAATGGCACCGCTTGAAGATAAAATCCTTGACTGAGCTGTTTGGAGCGCCGTAGAGTAACTGTTACTTGAAAAAGTAATCATGGCTTGAAACTCTGACATTTGACTGACAGTTTGTCTGACTGGCTTCTGTTTTTCTTATCTTAGAACTAAGAGTGCTGAAGGACTGGACCAGCAACCCCCCATCCCTCCTCAAGCTCTCCTTCTGATGCCCTTTGCTTCAGCAGCAGGTGGGGATGTGAACCTCAGCAGACACGTGGTCCATGCTCCCGTCCCCTACCGCCCTCAACCAATCAAGAGCAGCGCTCTCACCCTCCCATGGACCTCTGGGGGCAACCTTCTGCTGCCACCGTCTACCAAAGCAAACCAGCTTCGCTTTCCCAACCTGATCTCACCCGCCCAACATGGCAGCCTTCGGAGACAAACCTTTGAATCCCCCTGGTACAAGCAGGGTTCCTCTAAGTCCAGTTCTGTCGAGCCAACTCTGTTGTTCAGGCTGAAGAATCTGACGGAGAATGTGGAGAGTCAAACTAAGCCCGAGGAGAAAACAGACATCGCCCAATCCAATCCTGAAAGGGTCTCTGGGGAAGGACTCCGCGAGGTTTGCGATGGACCACTGGATCTGTCCGATCAAGGGAAGTCCAAGTCCAGCCAGTCGCCAAGAGATTATTCAGCGTCTGTCTTAAAAGATGCACACAAGGTCCAAAAGAGCCCCGACAGTGATCAGAAGACAAATGCATCTCCACGTGGATCCGTATCTTCATCACACTGTGCTCCACCAGTCAAACGTGAGGAAGAACCCACTGGAGACAACAAGAACACGGTAGCTGCAGGTTTTTCATGCAGAACATTGAGGTGAGAGGAGAATCATGGGATGGACAGAAATGATGGTGTGATGATCTTGTTCATGCAGGTAATAAGCAAGGAGGAGGAGCAGGAGAACGGAAAGACGGACCAAAGCAGCGAGAAGAAGGTTCCTATCCTGACCATATCTCTACGTCCTGGTAAGGAAGATTCATCTGTGAGTTAGAATCCAAACATCTACTGTGGTCAGGCGAATCACACACCGGTGTCATGTTTTTGTGCAGTAGTAGTGCTGGAGACGCTGAATACCGCTCTGCAGAGGCAAGAATTTTTAACATCTAACGAGAAGGTGAGTCAGATCAGCTCTTCAAGTTTTATCCTGCTCAGATCTGAAAACATCTGCTCATCATCTCCTCTCTGCTCAGAACACTCGTCTGACCTCGCTGTCGTCACAGTCATTGTCTCCGGCGGTGGAGCTGCTGAGCAGCGGAGACGAGCAGGTCAAGGAGGAGAGCGAGTCCGAGCAAGAAAGAAAGCCCATCTGCAAGAGGAAGAGGGCGTCTGAGGATTCAGACACCGAGAGAGACTCCGACACCGACAGTAATCACATGATACTCCTTTACTCCTCTGGGTGTAATCAGATTACATCTCTGTACAGGATTCTGTGATCACAGACCTCCTCTGCTCGTCAGTTACTTTCTATTAAGCCCGAATTACACTCCCAAAAATAAACCTCTCAACCTACAACTACAACCTTTGACAGAGATATAGACATAGGGTTTGTTCAAATCAAGCATGAAAAAATTGTAAAAACAATGTATAAGCTAAATTATGGGCCTATTCACTCAAAAAAATTAAAAAATTAACCAAAAAAAAGTTCACTGGTAACAACTATTTAGTGAAGCTTTCTTAAGTATAAATGTGTTTTGAAAATACTTACTTTAGTTGTGCCACCAGTTGTTTTTTTTAAACTACCAACAATTCTATTTTTACAGTGTGTAAGATTTGTGTTACACACAACATAATGTCAGATTTGTGCACCAATGATATTCAAATGTTTAGATTTCAGGCTTTCCAGCAGTGCAGTGTAAAAAAAACCCGTACTAAAAATAAGTCAAATATTCTTAAATTATTATCTTAATTGTTTAAAAATAATTGTTTTGAAATTAGCAATAACAAAAATCTATCAATGGGGTAAGAAAAATTTTACTTGGTTGAATTTCTAAAGAAAAACACAAGTGTTTTCACTGAAACCTTAAAACATGACAGACATGCTGCAGCCTCTCTACCCAAGTTCAGCTAATTACAATCACTAAAAAGTGTCATTTCTGTCAGATTGATTTAATTAAAATTAGTATTTAAGTCTCTGATTGAGTCGATTTTAAGAAAATCTTAACCTTTATCCAAGGTTAATATTTAAGAGAATGAAGCTAATAAACAATAAATACAATTTCCTTCTTAAAAATCAGGAATAAAATCTTCTTCCTCTGCTTGGATATTCTGCAAACCATCCACCATCACCGCCACCTTGTTCCTGGTTCAGAGTAGCTCAACACTAGATGGAATATCTGACTGAATAAAAAGAAAAAGAGATTTTAATAAAACAAAATGAAAAATAGTTTGGTCTAGACCTGCTCTTTTGGAGGTTGGTTGTGAATTGGCACTATATTAGACTTCAACATAGGCTACATCAATATAAAATATGTCCTGATAAGATTAACATTATTCTTCTGATGTAAAACATGATGGATATGTTGTTTTTCTTTAGGGACAAAAGAAAAACAATTTCTGTCTCACAAACGAGGCTTTTTCTATTTTATTAAAATTCTTTTTTTGCAATGCTTTTGATTATTTTCCAGCCACCTCATTTCACATTTCTACTTTTTCAACAAATTCAGTGCTTCGTTCCAATTTCCACGCATCATCAGTCACCACGGAGAAGTATCTCCATAGCCCTGAAGTTACCCCTGATAATTCCAATCAGCTGTTCCTCTCCTTCCTGTTGTCCTTTCTTCATTTTCACTAAACTATATAAACTAACCACGATACAACTTTAACCAAACTAAAACACAACCATGTCCTGTTCTTCTCTATCACAGACATCCAGCCAGAGCGGAAGATCAAGATCACAGTGAGAAATGACAAGAGTCCAAAGATACACTGAACCATGCTTTGGCCACATGGAGGGGCCACGCAAACACATCACTGAAACATGTGTGCATATCTGAGGTCTGCTGCTTAGAACATGTCTTCTATCTGATTCATGAGTCCAGTGTTCGCTCTTTACTTTGTAGCCACACTGTTTAATTGATACCTACAATCAATGTTCTACCATGTTCTGCCATTCCATTCATGTTAAAGGTGCAATGTTACGACTCTTAACTAAAAGTAAACTAAAAGCAGCCATGAACTGGAGGAGGGATGTCAGAAATGATCCATCAGCAGGTCAGCAGTGATGGACAGATCACAGCTGATATCCTGTCTCTGCTGGCTGATATATTATTACAGCCATTACCATAAAAAAAACATAATGGTAAGATGGTTTGATTCACTCTACCACTTTTATAAACTCCTCATTCTCGGTACTGACTTTGATCTCTCTGATCTGCATTCATTGTAATCTCCTTTGATCTGAGCGCTGGCATTGATCTATTCGATCTGTCTGCATTCTGCTTTCATTTGATTTCAGTGTTGGCTTTGATCTCATTGATCTGATTTCATTGTACTTTCCTTTGATTTCATTGTAGGCAGCTTTAAATTTCCTGCCAGGGACTTTGATCTGTGATTACATACATTGTACGAAGGGGTCAAGAACCCGTGTCCTTATAGTCCTTAGCCCGGATAAAGGGGGAGGGTTTTCTCAGGCAGGGCATCTGACAAAAAAAGAAAAACATGGATAAGTTTGGGCTCGCGTTAACAAATACCATCACTGGTACGGTTAGCTAGCAGGTTATGAGCAATAACTGGTCGTTAACACAAAAATGACTTATGATCACCGTATTAAGTTGATGTGTTATAGATGGAGAAATATTTACATTCATTTGGAGTCATGTTTGTGTCCATAGAAGGTACAGTACTTGATACTTTACTTTAATACGTTACTTTAGCTCGGCTGCGTTGTAACTCCTGTGAACGATGAGTGGATTTCCCCCCAAACACTATAAATTCAGAACATTTTGATCTGAATTCAGGAATATTTCTTTGTTCTTCTTTTTAAAAAAAAATGTAATAATGGCCATGTTTCAACATTTTAACTTACAATGAAAATACTAATGAATGAAAACAACATATTATTTGATCTCAGCACTAGCTGCCTTAAACTTCCTGCTAATGGCTTAGATCTCTTTTATCCGCATTCAACGTACTCTCCTATGATCTCAGTGTTAGCGGCTTTGAACTCTCTACCAAGGACTTTGATCTCATTGTTCGCTTGCACTACCAGACAGTATAAATCCAAATTTGAAATATAGTAATATTCTCTTTTCCAAAATTGCGATATACGCTATGTTTCAACATTTTCACTAATATTGCAAATACTACTGAACCAATTTCCTGAGAGTTTAGAGGATGGATTGACTAAGCTAGGATCAGAGTGTATGCATCAGACAAGACATTTTACAGCGTATACAGATTTAGAGACACACCCAGGATGTTTCTCCAACTGTCCTTTAAATCACAATCTAAGGCAATATAGAAATGTTCTCAACTCTCTCAGGGAATAATCCTTAACTCATGATTTAGGAAATCTTTCATGTAAAATGTATTGTGTTTCTCTGAGAGGTATTTATATTTTATCCAGACTATAATCCTGATCTGATGGATCAAATATTTGTCTTACTCCTTAAACAATAATCTACTATAACCTACTTAACAGGTTTCAGTGGTTTAAACTAAAAAAACAATTTAAAACTGCATCATCTAATCTTTAACTGAATTGTTGTCATTAAAATGTCTTGGATGTGATTTTACCCTTTAAAATTGTTAACGTCACTTTTATAAAGTTGCTTTAAATTCAGTCTAGGTTGTTGCTATGTTTTTGTTGAAATAATTGTGTGACCTGTTCAAGTTGTGATAAAACATACAACATAAAAACAGACACTGGATATTAAAAACTACAGCAAAACTACAAAAATACCTTATTGTAAAAGGAACAAAATGAAGTAAATATGACTGGGAACAGGCCACGGTTGATTAAGAACATACTTTGAGCATGTCAGAAATAAACGAAGCAAGAAAAGTGCAGCACCACCCTAAAAAAGTGACAGCAGATCTGTTACTAGAATAAGTGTGAACAAAGTTTTGTGCCGTCCAAATCCAGATTTCAACCGTATCCAATACTTTACAGTAGCTTTCAAGTGTCAAGATTATTTAGGTGAAAGCTTGAATATAAGAGAGAGGAAAAAATAGATATACACGCGCTGTAAAAACAAAACAAATTCTAGATCATGGTTAAATAGCTACAGATGTAGTTGCCAGAATTTTACCGTAAAAGAATATGGGCACTCATGGCAAATAACCATGAAAATAAAAGATATTCAGATACATCACATGACTTAGAATACTGTAAATTCACAGAGAACAGTATTAAGATTTAGCAAGAATATTCTTGCTAAATCTTTTTCCTGTAAATTTAAATGTACACAACAAGAACAGAAATCCACATTTGAGGTAATGACTTGCTCGTGACGTCTTGTTATATTTCTGTAAATTGCGTTTTCACTGTAAAATTCCATGCTTTCCACATATTCTGAGGACAATATATTTTAAGTCTTTCACTGTTGCCATTGAACAGTTTTTTTTTTTACCGTAATTCGTCACATAATTCTTAAAACGCAGGAAATAACTTTTTTTTGCCATCTTTTTGTTCTCGCTCGCTTGTTTTTTTTTAGATCTGAAGTGTTTCTTCGTCGTCTTCCTGCCGCCTCTATCTAAAGACATGAAAACCTCCTCACTGCAGTCAGAGTTCAAGTTTGTCCCTTTGAGGCTACCTTACAAACATGGCAGCGCAACAAAGACTCATTCCAAGCTAACGTTAAGAAAAAAGAAATTCCTATGTCCAGCCTTTTATAAACTAATAAAAACTTGCTGGAAACAAACGTTATGAATATTATATTCCGTTTATTCAAAGAGGATCCTTTAAATTTTACAAACTGCAACTTGAAACAAACTGTATTTCCTGTATATAGTTATTTTCACTTCCTGCCAAAGCTATCACTTCTATTTTTGCCACAGAGCCTCACCCCTCCTCACCCGACTTCAGTAGAAAAGAAAAGAAAAACAGATTCCTCTTCCTCTTTTTCATTTTCACAGTTCACATATTTTGCAATTATCAACTTTCCACCCACAGCTGTGACCGTTTGAGGGAAGTTGGACGGATGGATGTGATAGAAATTAGAACAGCTCTCTTCTGTGATAAGGCACTGTAAAACCGATGTGTGCATTTCATGTAAATATATATAAAATGATAGCAAAGCCCTGATAGAGAAGCACAAACTCTTCGATATGAAATTACTCTTATATACCATTTTCTTTTGTTTTTGACTTTTTATTCTGTGAAATCCTTTTAAATGCTGTTCCCATCCTAATGTTAAACTCTACAATGAACTCAAAGGTCTGGTGCCTTCTTTTTACAGTATCATTTATTACCCAACCTGTAAATCAACATATGTTGATTCTAACAGGAAGTCTCTTTGTCACATTTACAGCAATATTTATCAACCTCGTCACACTTTTCATCAAAAGCTTCTTAAATGAGATTTTCAAATATTAAATTTAAATGCAAATCTTATATCTTCTCATATTATCAAGCTTTTATTTTGGAACTTCCACTGCCCAGCAGGAACAATCTGCATATTAGATAAAAGATTTGTTTTGTTCTAAACATTAAGATTTAACATTCAGATATAACGTTTAGATTTAAAGTTTAAATTTAGACTTAATATTTATATTTAACATTTAGATATAAAATTTATATTTAGATCAAACATTTTACATTTTATTTAACATATTTGTTTTTTCCTAAGAAATTAAACACGGTTGGAAATGAGATTTAAAAAGCTACTTTAAAAATGTCATCAGTGATGATGTTGATGTTGATGATGATGATGATGATGATGGGGTGGGATGTTGAAACCAGAGGACACCTGTACAAACCACTATGTTTCTGGTATGGTACAACGTCCATGTTACTGGAAGTGCGCTAAAATCATCTCATTTCAGATTACGTACAGCAAAGACTGCTGGGTAATGCTGCAATCATTTGAAGTAAGTCTAAAAAAAAAAGAACATTTGCAAAGCAGAAGAGGATTTCATCACTTCCTTTCAATACATCAATATTAGGTAATACTCATTCTTATGGATTTAAAGAGTTAAGTAGAAATAAGACAAGCAAGAAGTTTAAGGAGACTAAATCCTGACAGCGTGATGATGAAACCAACCCTGAAGTTAACGACCACCACCTTCTCATCCACAGAGGAGAGATTTTCCTCCACATGTTTCCAGATGAGGGACGAGATACTTTCAAAGTCTTGTTTCTCAGAGTAATGTAATGTTCATCTGCCAAAAGATGTGCTAATTCTTTATCTGTAGACTCGCGCACAAAGGTAGAAGTTGACGAGAAGCTCCACCTTCCTCATTTTGGTGATGGGGACAGAAACTTTCCATCAGTATCAACAGTTTCCATTTCTGGGTGAACTCTTCCTCTAAAGTGATTTTTTTTTCTGTGTGGATTAAATAAGAGACTATAATAAGCATGTAAACAGACAGGACATGAGTCGATACATCTTAAAGGTGCAGTATGCTAAAATTAGAGGTATTTGGCAATTCAGTACCAGATTTCAACCTCAACTCTCTCCCTGGCCCGGTTTGAGCCCCAGACTTCATGTCGCAGTGTCCTTGAGCAAGACCCTGAACCCATGATGCTACCTGAGGGCTTCAAAGGGGCCGCCCACTAGTCCCTAGAGGATGGGTCTAATGCAGAAAAATGATTTCACTATGTTGTAATGTGTATGACAGTAATTCATTAATAAGGAATATATTATGATTCATTACTATAAACGCTATAAACATCATTACAAACACTATAAACAAAACTATTGACTTGGGTTTGGATCCCAGTCAAAAGAGGGCGTGGCATAAAACCAGTGTGGACCCTTAGGAAAGGTCCTTGGTGCTACCAAGTCTACCCAGCCACATCTAGCGCCGGTCCAAAGCCCGGATACATGGGAGGGTTTATCACTATAAACATCACTATAAACATCACTATGAACATCAATATAAACACCACTATAAACATCACTATGAACATCAATATAAACATCACTATAAACATCACTATAAACATCACTATAAACATCACTATGAACATCACTATAAACATCACTATGAACATCAATATAAACACCACTATAAATACCACTATAAATCCTATAAATACCACTATAAACATCACTATAAACCCTATAAATACCACTATAAACACTATAAATAAGACTATAAACATCACTATGAACATCAATATAAACATCACTATAAACATCACTATAAACATCACTATAAACATCACTATGAACATCACTATAAACACTATAAATAAGACTATAAACATCACTATGAACATCACTATAAACATCACTATAAACATCACTATAAACATCACTATGAACATCACTATAAACACTATAAATAAGACTATAAACATCACTATGAACATCAATATAAACATCACTATAAACATCACTATAAACATCACTATGAACATCACTATAAACATCACTATGAACATCAATATAAACACCATTATAAATACCACTATAAATCCTATAAATACCACTATAAACATCACTATAAACCCTATAAATACCACTATAAACACTATAAATAAGACTGTAAACATCACTATAAACATCGCTATAAACATCACTATAAATATCAATATAAACCTCATTATAAACACCACTATAAACATCACTATAAACCCTATAAATAGCACTATAAACACTATAAATATCACTATAAACACCATAAACAACAATACGAACACTATAAACATCATTATAAACATCAACACGAACACTATAAACATCATTGTAAACATTAATATAAACACTATAAACATCACTTTAAATATCATTACAAACACTATAAATAATCACTATAAACACTATAAACATCATTATAAACATCATTATAATCACTATAAACGTCATTATAAACTATAAACAACAATATCAACACCCCTATGAACACTTTCACTCTAAAAAAAAGCGTTCAAACTAACTTTAGTGGTTTCCATGTTGTTTCCTTATACACGTCATGCTGCGTGTGACTTCGTGGAATCTGATATTGGACACATTGTCAAAGTAATAAGAACAGCTTCACACAAATATACCATCAAAAAAAAATGTGATTAGCGCATTAAGGCTGTCAGTGTGAACGCAGCCTTTTCCTTCGGTGTTTGAGACGATGTGTCAGCATCGATATTAATACTTAACTCTTAATATTTTATCTTCTTTTCCTTCATTTTTATGTTTTTGAGCTGATTTAAGGCCGTGTTTGTGTAATGTTTCAGTTTGAAATCTACGACAACAGACAATACAATGACCACATACATAAGTGGAAACATGACTTCTTATGAAAGGCCTTCTTTTTTTCCCTATCCTCAACCTGATAAGGGAGGAACTCATTTATCTCTTCCTCATCCTCATGGAGCTTCTAATCCTGACTGCTGATGATTAGGGATTACAGATGAAGAGCTGGGAGATTTGCCTGGTGGGTGATTTGGGCGTGCCGCTAACGCCCGCCTTCCTCCTGCCGCCGCCTGCATGACACCATCCAGGAGGATGAACTGAGCCTGACAGCTGTCGATCATTTGAATACACGATGGGTCCTTCCTGCACAGCAAGCAAATATCTCTACCATGACATCATCCCTCAGCTCACCTGCAGACATCCGCTCACCCGCACAAGTTCATCATTTGCATACATTTATTCGGCGCAACAACTGCCATCCCATCATTCCCATCATTCCAATCGTCCTCTCAGTGAGGCAGCCCAATATATTCAAACGAATTATTTTTCAGGATTGAATTTAAAGACGTCTGATATTATATTTGTGATATTCCACCATTACAATTGTTTTTAAAGTAATTTCAAATAAGTTAGGCTAAAAACATTACAATTGAAGCAGAACTTTTAACACCTTTAATATTTATTCCTAGAGATTTCAGGGTCAAAGTTGAAATAATAAAAGTTTAATAAAAGAAAAAAGAAAATATAAAATATAAAATAGTTTTGCCTTTACAAGAAGCTTCTCGTTCCTCATTTTGAGGCTGGAAACTTTCCATCAGTAGAATTTTCATTTTTGGGTGAACTCTTGTTTAATCCTGTGGGACAAACTGGAGACAGTGATGAATAAAGACGAGTCTGTCCTGATGAATCAACCCGAACCTACGTTTTCTTTCTCACGTTTTCTTCTTCTTGAGGCAGACTTACTTTTTGACGAATGAAATTCTGGAAGCTTTGCGTTTATTTGATTCCACTCGTTTAAATTCAATCACACAGGAATATAATAAGATTGAAAAGGATGAAGGAGACTTTCCCAGTTATTCAACCCCTCCGTTTTCCATGACCGACTGTCAGGTGACCATTATCGCGTCACATGACCCCACATCTGATCTTTGAGTTTCTGGGAAACACTGCAATGAGGTTTAGTCAGTTGTTAAATAATAAAAGCGGTAGTAAAACTATCTTTTAATATTATCCTAACTTTCACTCCATCATGGCGAAACTTTGCAACTGATTACCGAATCATGAAGATGGTCCATAGTCCATGGGTCACGGATCTTTGTTGTTTGTTATTTCTACTCCTGTTAAATTATGACTTTGTTCTCTTTAAATTAAAACTGTATTCTAGTAAAATGAGAAAAAAATTCTGGTATTCTGGTACAACTTTATTCCGGAACAAATTCTTGTATAAGGTATAGTTATGATTTTATTCTTGTAAAATTCAAACTTTATTTTCATAAAATGATGAGTTTACTCTCCTAAAATTCCAACTTCATTCGTGTAGAGTTTCAACTCTTTTCTTATAGAATTACCTGTTTATTTTGGACTTCTGACTTTATTCTCATTAAAATACGACTTTATTCCAGTGAAATCCCACATTTATTCGAGTAACTTCTCATATTTATTCTCATAGAATTACAACTGTATTCTTGTAGAATTCTAGCTTTACTCTAGCTTAGTTCTGACTTTATTTAATATTCTCCGGGTTTTGTTTTTAACATTTTGTCAACGTGATCTTCATACTCTGTGGTAGTATCTCGATTTAATGGCATCATATAAGTAATAGCTACCAAAAAAAAACACAATCTGAATCCACCCTGAGTTAAAAATGGAAAAATTCTTGCTGAGCAGCAGACATGAACTTCTGTTTTATTCTGACCTCAGATGATAATTTTCTGATCCGAGTTCTTCTGTGTTCAGAAGAACTTTGTCCTCCTTGTTCCCTCAGAGAGAGAGAGAGAGAGAGAGAGAGAGAGAGAGAGAGAGAGAGCGAGAGAGAGAGAGAGAGAGAGAGCGAGAGAGAGAGAGAGAGGAGAGCGAGGACGATTAGAGATCAGCCTGTTCCTCTTTGCATCCACTCACGCATGATCTCAACTCAAACTTCCTCCTACCAGTCCATATCTCTGAGTCCTGGTCCTGTTGTCCAGCCTGAGCCTGCAGAGATCCGAGGAGTCTAAGGCGGGATGGAGTCTTCACTCAGGATTATTCCACACATCTGAGAGAGACAACAGAAGACTTTATTCCAGAGAGAGAGAGAGGGGCAGAGACGGCGGTAAGAGTCTGTGTCTGTGAGTCAAACAGGAAGTTCATGTCTCTGCTCAGATCTTTAAAGAATGAAGACAGGATGAGAGACCACTGGCAGAGATAAGACTAAAACAACCGGCAGGAGTAGTGTGTGTATGTGTGTGTTCGTGTTTGTGTGTGTGTGTGTGTTTGTGTGTGTATGTGTGTGTTTGTGTTTGTGTGTGTGCGTGTGTGTGTGTGTGTGTGAGAGAGAGAGAGGGAGAAAGAAAGAGAGAGTCAAAAGTCAGCTCAATAAACCGTCATAAGTATTTTACCACAACATTCATGTGAAGGGAATATATAAAACGTTAATGCTAAGTTAATGATAAGTAATATATACTCTGTTCTATAGTTATATAATATTTTCATCAGTCAGTAATTATGTTGACAACAGATTTAAAAAATGTCGCAATTTTACTATTAATATTTACTATGTTTTCTTCTTTGTTTCTTTCAATTACACTTCTATCTATCTATCTATCTATCTATCTATCTATCTATCTATCTATCTATCTATCTATCTATCTATCTATCTATCTATCTATCTATCTATCTATCTATCTATCTATCTATCTATCTATCTATCTATCTATCTATCTATCTATCTATCTATCTATCTATCTATCTATCTATCTATCTATCTATCTATCTATCTATCTATCTATCTATCTATCTATCTATCTATCTATCTATCTATCTATCTATCTATCTATCTATCTATCTATCTATCCATGTATCCATCCATCTATTTATCTGAACTACACATTCTAGTTTTAACAAACGTAAAGCTACAGTCTCTATCATTTAATGGCATCTAATGAACTCACCATCACTGTCCCAGAAAACACAGTTGCCGTCATGTGTCAGACAGGTGTCTTCAGTTTCTGTCCTGTGATGAGTTGGTTTCTTTAACAAAGATATTGCCGGGGGGTTTTGAGGAACCGGGGCGGAGGGACAAACAAATGTCATTATTTAGCATGATAAAAAACCACTGAGTGTGAAACTTTGCAATCAAAGAAGGTCGGTAAGAAGACCGGCCCGTTAAAAATGTTGGGAGGTATACTGGTTGACGGGCCACTGACGGCAGTGCAGTGATAGTATTGTGTTGGTATGTCTCCTCTTTGGTGCCATAACAGCTCTGTGATGTCACATGTGATGTCACTGTGATGTCACTGTGACCTCACTGTGTGTTCAGACACCCTTCCATCAGAACCACCATGAACCTCTCCAGTTGTGCTGCACTAGAACTTCTGGAGAATCAGACAACACTGGCTAGCCTCCAAAGACCACCATCAGTGACCCTGGTGGTCCTTCCTTAGACCACTTTGGTAGGTTCTAACGTCTACAGGACCGGGAAACCCAACCAGACCTGCAGCTCTGGAGATGTTCTGTGTTGTGACCTTTTCTCCTGCTTCCAACAGGTCAACCTCAGGACAAAATGTTCACTTGTAGCATTATTGAGCTCGACCACTGACAGGGAACCATGGAAACAGACAATTAGCAGTATTCAGAGCACACATGGCTGAGCAGAGGAATGTCGGTCAAATTCTGAAGCAACGGATCAAGGAGGACACGTGGAATTTACAGTTCAAAGCCCTAGATTCTGAATAAATTACAATTATTAGTTTTTTCCAAAGTGAAAATACATAGTTTGGAACAAAGAAAAGGAAAATTGTGTATAATGACTTGATAGCATTTAATCTTGTTGATTTGTGGGGATGCAATATTTTGAGTTAATATTTTAAAATAAGTGATTTGAAATCCTAAATGTAACCCGATAGAATGTGGAAAAATGTAGGAGGAACACATTCCTCTAAAGTTTTTAGGTTATTTTAAAGTGACATATTTTTTCAGCGTAGTCTACTTAATTGCTAACTGGTTTGAAATGATTGACTGTCAAACAGAAAAAGGAATGTATTCATTGAAAACAGGTGGAGCAGACTTTAACCTCTGAGGGTAAGTCATCGTCTAATGACCCTACACTATAAAAAAATGAAATTTTTCATTGAACTAAAAAAAATCCCTTCAACTGGTGACACTAAATTAAATCAAGTATTAAAAAATTAAATGAGTAAGTCAGACTTGATTTAATTTAGTGTTACTAGTTGAAGTAATGCATTTAAGTTCATCCACAATTTTATTTTTTACAGCGCATGATTAGTCCCCACAAGCAGCTTTCAGGGAAATTCCGGCTTTAGAAATTCCTCAAAGATCTTTTGAAATTTCACAGTGTCGTTTTAGAGAAACTTTTTTATTAAAATAAAGATGAAAGCTGAAGAAGATGGAAACCTTTGTGTTCTCAGATCATCCTGTGAATAGAACTACTTTAATCCCAGGATGTTTCAGCGGTAATCTCTCTGTGCTGCTGATGTGACATCATCCTGTGACGCTCTGTGATAATCCAGCAGCATCATGATTCACTGCAGCCGCGTTTTTTCGGAAAGGTTTTTACCCAGATGGTGAAAATAGAAAAACAAAGACTCAAACAGGAAATTATGAAAGTAGAACTGATACCAAAAAAAGTCAAAATCAATGGCAGGTGTTTGAAACGGTTTTCTCTGCTGTTTATAGTTTTATTGTTTTATGTATATTTTATTGTTGGCCGGCAGAAGGTTGATGGAACTTGTAAGGAACAACTTTATTGAAGCCGATAAGATAATACAGTAATCATGAGGACAGGGTACAGTTTTCTTTTTAGCCTTGTTTTCTCTTCCTCCCTTCAACAAATCCTTCCATCCTTCCTCACTTCCATCCTCTGTACCTTCTATTGTCTCCTTTACTCTCCTTCCTTCCTCCTTTCCTCACTTTTTTCATTCCTTATTTCTTTTCCTCCCTCCCCTTCTCATTTCCTCCCTCCTTCCCTTCTGTATTATACTTTCCTCAACTTCCTTCCTTCTTTTCTTCCTTCTTCCTCCACTCCATCCTTTCTCCTTTACTCCCACCCTTCTTTTCTCCCTTCTTTTTTTTTCGCTCTTTCTTCCCTACCTTCCACCCTTCCTTCCTTCCTTAGACTCTTGGACTGCATTTGCTCCCTTTTTTAACTGTTTTGGCGCCACCTGCAATAGTACTCCCCTCATTAAGGATTTGTAGTTTCTAATTACGTTGTAAAGACTTTACGATCATTAATAAACTGCTGTGACTCATATGATATAGAGGGTATCAGATAGCTGAGGCTTACCAAATAGTGACCACACGTATGAGTACAGCTTAGTTATATATGTCACAATCTAATGACTTGTAAAGTTTTTACAACATAATTTATCACCCAATTATTATGACAATAAATGTTTCAAACCTAAGAGTCAAAACCTAATGAATGATTCTGTCAAGATGTGGTGTCTGGCCTGAGCAATGGTCTATCTGTGGTCATGGGTTCTGTGCTGGAACAGAACCTGGCTGCAGATGGACTCAATGTTTAAGGTCCAGAAACCTGCACACGTTTGCAGCTGAAGTGCATGGTGGGACAGATGTGGTGTCGTCATAAATAAAGCATCACAGCAGATTTGTTTCCTCCACATCCTTCAGCCTGAGCTGAGGTTTCCAGCCGTGATGCATTAAAAAAAAATGTCACATTAAACTAAATTTAAAGAAATGGAGACATTCCTTAAATCAAATTTTTTAGTTCCTCTCACGATAGAATTTATGACTTGGATGAAGCTGTGCATTTTGAGTCACTGTCAGACAAAATTTTAAAACTAAAGACAAAAAATAACATTTGCACAAAGTAAAAAAGATGAATTGTTACTGCATATAAACACAAGCAACATTTTTTATTAGGTTACAAACTGTCTTTTTTCACTTTGGAACAACGTGGAGTCAATACCAGATATAGGGTGAGACGTGGGGTTCCACCTGGATGAGTCACCAGTTCAGGCATGGATTTTAAACTGCAGCCTTCCTGCTATGAGGCAGCTGTGCTCCACACGATATGTCACCATTCATTCACTCATTCATTCATTCATTATCAGTAACGACTTATGCAGTTAAAGGTCGCAGTGACAGGATCCTATCAAAATAAATTTGGTCTGATGTAAAGTTTAAATTTTGTTTGAAATGAAACCTAAATCCAGCTTAACTTAACTTAAAACACTCTTTTATTGAGTCTAAATATTACAATTAAATGAAGTCTTTTCACCATAAATGAACTCATTGGACTCAATAATCATGTGATCACGTGACATGAAACCCTCTTGGTTGAGGTGAAAAACAATTATTTATTTTTCCATTGTTGTAGATTTATGACTGACAGCGGATGTTTGCTCTGGGACTCCTTTACATGCTGTGAAAATTAAGTACTTACTTTTTCTTTCGTATGCATGTTAACAAAGTGCTCTTTTATTTAAAACTTTAAAAAATAAAGATCATTTAACCTAATTAATAATCATAAACTTAAACCTGAGAAATATACACAAATAAAGACACGTTTTACATTTTTGGACCGAGAGGTTGAATATGAGCCAGGAAACCTATCTGATGTGTTTCTGGCTGATGACTAATGTTATATATTATATTACAGTATATTTTCAGTGTCTAGCAGATACAATGATGTGTCTTCAAAGGTCTAGTCTGTAAAATGTTGCGACATATTGTGGTGAAATTTAAAACGCAACCTCATTTCTTCCCTATACATGAATCTAATGTGGCCTTCAAGTGTCAAAATGATGTAGTCTATAAAAGAATAGGAAAAAAGTTCACATCTACGATAGCAAAAGTCATTATTTATTCCACTTTTGGAGTGGGACGCCTTTCAGCCTTTCAGCATTTTGAAGCTGACAAATCCGCTATTGATTTAAAATTGTTGCAGCAAAAACCAAATCCTTTTTTTTCTTCTTCTTCTTCTTTGGTTTTTAGAGGCGGGACCTTTAGAGTTTGGTTTTTAGAGGCGCGTCTTTCTGCTACTTCAACCTAAAAACAAGAAAAGTCCTCTCAGCGCTCGTCACCGAAACATTTAAGACTTTATTGAACTGATACAGATAATCGATGTCAATCTGACTTCACTTGTCAGTGGTTATAATGTTATGGCTGATTGGTGTAAACTCTCCCCAGAGGGTTTTAACATGTGTGGGATGGTTCTGAACATCTTGAAAGTACATGATGACCCTCCTGGTGTTTTTCTCCATCACTGTGAAAGGAACTCGGACGGCTGAGGTGGAGCAGCAGGAGGGGGTGGGGGGTGGGGGTGTTGTAGGACGTGGAGGTTTAATCTGACGAGCGATTCTTCATGTTTGTGCTGCTGACGGTAGTGTTTTATTTTTAGAGATGTGATGTGGTTTGGACAGTAGAACAGAAGTCCCATCAGCACAGAACTGAAACTGTTTTGTCGTCAACTTAAACACTGATGTCAGGACATCTTCATCCATCCATCCATCCATTTTCTCCTTTTCAAGGACTGGGAAGGGGACTGGAGCCTATCCCAGTTGACATTTGGTTACACAATTCCTGGATTATTCACCATTTCATCACAGGAAGGACACACAGATACAGTAAAACCATTCACAACTAAGGATAATTCAAAAAGGCATCGGTTCCCCTTTTATCAATCTTTCTGGACTGTGGGAAGAACTCACAGAACCCACACACACACTTCTGCAAACTCCACACAGAAAGGCCTCACGCTCTCGGGTGGATTTGATCCTGGGCCCTACTTTCTGTGCGTGATAAGAGCTACCCAGAGCGCATATCTACATTAAGAATGAGATGATGTTTATCCGGCTATGTTTTAATGGATTCAGAGGAAGTCACCTGAGGAGGCGGTCCCTCAATGTGGGCCAAAACCTGCTAGCGTTCACACTGCTGATAGAGTGAGGCCACACGGTGCCTGGTCCACCTCTGAAGTCTGTCTGAAGTGTCAGATTTGCTGGGTGTTTTCACACCACGACTTGTGATGGTTTCACTCTGACTGAGGCTCTGGAGGAGACGCTGTTGCCCTGTAAACCTCCAGTGGATTACGTTTGATTAACAGCTGCTTTACTCAGAACCCGTTTCTTATTATGGCTCTGTATTTAAAAGCCTAAGACCTCATTTAGATCTGAATGTGTTTTGAATAGAGACCTGTGAACAGGAAATTAACACATGCATGCATCTTCACAGTTTAAGCGGCCAGTAGGCCCAGAATCATGTTACTATCTATAGTTTTTGCCTTTTTTTTAAAAGTGCACAATGCTAGATTTTGATAAACCCTCTTATGTCACAGTTAAGGTTGTAGTATGTTCATGTAGCTCCCCCTGGTGGACACAGGTGGTATTTAGCTGCCAAATCCAATTAAATTTTTGTCCCATTGTGGGTCCACTATCTATCCAACCCTTCCAAATAGAGATTTTCCTGGTTCAATCCCACAATAACTGTGTATAATAACATGTAGGGTATTTATATTAAATGTGATGCAGTGGTTACCGAAAAGTTTGTGAGAAAATTCTGATAGTTTTGTTTGATGGTGTTACTGTAGTATAATATATATACTGATGTCTGAGGCTTTGATCTACAAACAAATCAGCTCAGGATAAAAGATATTGGTATTTCTGTGTTTAATCAGATTACTCACGCATACAAAAAGGGAAAAATGTTATTTTTTATGTTTTCTTTCCTTTTTTTTTCTTGGCTTTTACTATTTTTTATTAATTTAAAAAGAGAATATATGATTTTAGGTCTTACCTATCCACTGACACCAAGGTGCTGAAGATACACTTGATAGTTATGGTTATGTTTGAAGGTTATTTTGAGTATCTACGCTTAACTTTAAATGAAAAGTGAGAAGAAATGTTTATCTGCATGAATGTTTGGAAGTAAATTAACACATGATGCAGATACAGTTTCTTTATCTCATAGGTTACTGAGTCGCTTTGTGTGGATTCCTTCAGCTTTTTGGTCAGAATAATCAACATTATTGTAGAGACCCCACCCAGTCATGTTCAGCCTGTAAACGGTTTTACTATAAGGCATCACTGTTTTCTCAGTCTCCCCCTGCAGTGAAAGTATCTCACAGCATCATGTGATGTCTGATTTTCGAGCCTTCTTCACCCAACATTCAGAGATATGTTCACATTTTACATCTGAGACGTCGGCTTCCGTCTCAGATCCAACTTATTCTTATTCTGTTATAACTTCCATGACAACAAAAACTTAAATTTTTCTGCTATTTTTCAAATTCTCTGATGTTTCTTGTCATTCTAGTGTAAATACTGTCGCAGACACATGTAGACTTTAGGGTGTTTCCGGGCTTACTCTTTGTCTGTAGCTCACTGGGTTGATGTGAAATACAGAGAATAGTATTTATTTATCTATTTATTTATCAAACATAAGAGGGTTGGTCCTGTAGAAAGGAGGAACCCATAACATTTGGATTGAGATAGAATGGCAAAATCAGAATTTTCTTTTTTTGGCGCACTGTGTAAGTGTATTAAAATGTAAAATATGTTTTCTTGAAGACCACATTTTTCTTTTATTTGCACTTGATTCCTAATTTTACTTCCTTCATAGTTAATTTCTACCGGCAGGCCAAGCGACACGCGGCTGTGGCAGTCACGGAGGCAAAAACCCGATCATGAGAGAAGTTCGTGAGACCATGGAGGAAGACTTTCGGTCGGCCCCCAAGAAATTCTGGCAAACCGTCTGAGGGGGGTCAGCGTTCTTTCGTCCACTCTGTCTACGGGGTGGAGGGGGACTTGCTGACCTCCAGTGGGAAAGTTATCAGGCGGTGGAAGAAATACTTTGGGGATCTCCTCAATCCCACCAACATGTATTCCCAGGAGGTACCAGAGCTGGACGACTTGGAGGTGGGTCCGTTCATCACTGGGGCTGAGGTCGCTGCGGCTGTTAAACAACTCCGCCGTGGCAGCGCCCCTGGGGTGAATGAGATCCGCCCTGAGTGTCTTAAAGCTCTGGATGTTGTAGGGCTGTCATGGCCGACACGCCTCTGCAACATTGCGTGGACGTCGAGGGCAGAACCTCTGGAGTGGCAGACAGGGGTGATGGTTCACCTTTTCAAGAAGGGGGACCAGAGGATGTGTCCCAAGCCAGGGTACTGGAGAGTGTACTTTGAACCTCGCATTCAGGAGGAACAATAAGCTTTTCGTACTGGTCGTGGATCGCTGGACCAGTTCCATACCCTGAGGAGGGTGCTGGAAGGGACATGGGAGTTTGCCCAACCGGTCCACATGTGCTTTGTGGATCTGGAGAGGGCTTACGACCGTGTCCCTCTGGGCATCCTTTGGGGGGTGCTCCGAGAGTATGGAGTGGATGGCCCACTGCTACGGCCCGTCTAATCTCTGTTCTGTCGGAGTCAGAGTCTGGTTCGCAATGCCGGCAGTAAGTCAGACTCGTAACCAGGGCAGCCCTTTGTCACCGATTCTGTTCTTAATTTTTATGGGCAATATTTCTAGGCTTAGCCAAGTGGCGGAAGGTGTCGGGTTGGGTGGCCTTAGGATCCTGCTTTTTGTGGATGATGTGGTCCTCTTGGCGCATTCGGACTCTGACCTCCAGCTCGCACTGGGACGATTTGCAGCCGAGTGTGAAGCGGCCGGGATGAGAATCAGCACCTCTAAGTCTGAGGCCATGGTTCTCAGCCGGAAAAAGGTAGAATTCTCACTCCGGGTCGAGGAGGAGCTTTTGCCCCGACCAGGGTTTCAGGTATCTCGGGGTCTTCTTCACGAGTGAGGGGAAGAAAATAAATAAATAAGTTTGTTATTTGTTTTTTTGTCAGTAGTTGATCAGACTGGCGCTATATAAATACAGTCCATTTACCATCTAGCATTCTTTAAATAATGCTGGAATAAACTGTAAACCATATAACTCTACTTAATTTCTTTCTCTTGCTGTTAGTATTAATGAACACTTTGCATCCTCCATATATAGACTGCATGCAAATATTATATAGTTTCACCCTAAGGCTCCGCCTCCAACCATCAGACAGCCAATCATACGTAAGGATCATGGATTGGCCCCTCCTCGCTGGACATTTCGCTTTTCTCATATCAGACATTCATGGTCTCATATCTGCAGCATTCATGTCTGACTGTTTTCCCTCCTTTTCCCCTGTTAGGAGAAATTATGGGCTGCGTTAGCTCAAAGAAGGAGGAGGAGTCTTTCACCAAAGGGTCCGGGAATGATGAACTGCAGGACCGAGCACATACTGCCCACTATGTCAAAGACCCCACAGCTGGAAGCTCTGGAAGCAAACCTGTAAGCACTACTGAAAAAACAAACATGTGACCAAAGCGGTGGTTAGTGTTCATCACTTGCTAATGATATATATGTTATATTTATAAGATATCATTACTTACTCGTTAGTATTCACATCCTTGAGACATTCTTCTGACGTTATTTGATCAGTGTCTGATGTCATGTGATCACGCTCTGATGTCATGTGATCAGGGACTGATGTCATGTGATCAGGGTCTCATGTCATGTGATCAGGGTCTAATGTCATGTGGCCAGGGTCTGATGTCATGTGATCAGTGTCATGTGATCAGGGTCTGATGTCATGTGATCGGGGTCTGATGTCATGGGATAATTGAGCGATTATGTTATATGTATTATGTAAAATCCATGCTCGAGATTAAAGTCTAGATGATAGAGTTCCCAACAGAACAACAAAGTACAGAAGAGGTGTCTTCTAGTACTTGCACATTTTTATTTGTTTGTATTTTGTTTAGAGCTCACATAATTATATTATTTTTTTTGAGCCATCGTGTGTAGGAGAGGTATTTCCTTTTATATTGTTTTAATCATTTTTTTTTTTTATTTAATATTAAGATGACAACCAACCATCCTATGTCCGACCATCTTAACTTCATAATTTCACCAGCACTTAAAGGTCTGGAACTCATAGCTGGTGTCTGGGTTTCTTATTTTATAGGCACATTTCACCATGTCATAACAGTTTGCGTAGATTCCCCTGTGATGGAGTTTATGGTCTGTACACAGCAGAACTCACTGAGTTAACTTGCAGCAGGCCCTCAGAGTAGTTGGACATAAATGCTATCGTTTACAAATAAAAACAGGTTTAAACACACTCTCGCTGCAGAGCTCTGACAAAGAATGCGGAGCAGTGGAAGAGAAGGTCAAACATTTTCTCCTTTTACCACCACCGACTGCTTGATGCAGTTTTCCTCTTCTGTGGCTCATTATGAATATGCATAGAGGCCAGAGGGCCGTAAGTCGGTGGCAGAGCTGCTGCTTGTCACTGTGGTTCCTCGTGGTACTTCCTGTTTGTTAACATCTACTCGCGGTGAAGAAAGAGGAAGTGACTGAAAAAGATCCTTAGCCCTCAGAAATGAGATGGAATAAAACTGCCTCGTCATCTGCCCATGTCTTATCTGAGGAGCCAATGTTGTATTTTGATGATAACGAGGTTGAATCAGGCCCTTTAAATGGAGGGATACATTTTCTACATTTTTTTTATTTAGCTCAAACATATTATATTCTTTTGTTTGGCTGGAGGGGGGCTTCAAAGTCTGTGAGAGACCCTTCATCCCTGCCAGTCACGATGGCGCAAGGGAAATTCCCACAGTGGGGCCCGGTCTTCTCCAGGAAGAGGTCCTGGAGGGAAACTCCCACACCCTGTGACTTGTTAGCGTATAACAACATAGTTTTCTTACTTTTCCTCGCTGGATTTTAGAGTTGAAGAGTTTCTTCATCCTTTTTCTGCCACTTGAATTTAAAAAGCTGTAAAACTCCTCTCTAGAGCCACAGATCTGTTTGAGCCTTCTGGGCTACTGTACAAACATGGAAGTGGCCCCGCCCCCTCTGGAGATAGGAAGAGCTGACAGTATTTTCAGCTGACAGCTCTAAACTTTCTAGTGGTGGCATGTATTTCTCCTCCACGTCCTGACTGGACAGAATGATCTCCCAGAAGATAAGCTGACCCTCTGTTAGACTGGGAGGATTCTGAATCCCCTTCATTTTCTTAGAATTGTATTTTCCGGCAATTTAAGTGTTTAAGTCTCCACTTTCTCATCTTCATCATCCTCATCAATGTTAGACAAGTGTGTTCAAAATCCCGCGTGCGGTACCTGCTTACCAAACAGCAGAAGAGAACAAAGTGGAACATGTAGAAGCTGAAGATGCAGATATGTCCGACTGATGGAGGTGGAGACTAAACCACAGGAGAATATAATGAATATTCATTTATTAAATATATAGAGAGCTTACATTCCTCGGAAACGATGATGATTTGTGAGGTATGATCATCATCGCCATGATGAAGACAGTGATGATGGTGTTTATCTAGCATTGCACAAGTCACCAATAATTAATACACGTTCATTCAAGTTTATATTTCTGACTTTAACAAATCAAAGAAGGGAGAATGAATACTGACTGGATCCCATCACATGTCTCTGTGTCTGACTCCTTACAGAACAAAACGGTACCAAACTCTACAGAAGGTGAGTCATAACCTTTAATTTTTTCTTTTTTTTTTTAACTTTGCAGTCATTCAGCTGATATTTTCTTAATTTAAAACATTTCAAATATTGAAATGGGAAATATTCCTGTCAACACAGCGGAATGGGTTCTAATGTAAAAAAACATAAATCGTAAAGTCAATGTGAAACACTAATCTGCACCAGCTTATTGAAATAATAATAATAATAATAATAATAATAATAATAATTATAGTAATATGATTATGATAATACGATAACTATAATGATATATAATATACAATGAATTAATGTTAATAGCGTGACAAATTTAAACTGATACAAAATCCTGCTGAGGTTGAAATTTGAGACATTGAAAACAGAAAAGCGACTCCAGTCAGAACCTTGTTGGTCCAGCTGGCAGTAACCCAGCAGAAGATCGCTGGAGATCATCTAAAGCTGCAGAACTTTTCTAGACTCAGTCTCCAGTTTAGCCTTTTTCGGCAACCATACAAACATGGCAGGGGAACAATAATGACGGCCTCCATGGAAGAGGCCCCACCTCTTCTGGAGATATAAAGGACTTCTTCGCTAATGTTAAAAAACATATTGTTGGAATAAAAAACACAGGAATGTCACATTCCATTTACTCAAAGAGATAGACCCTAAATTCTACAGGACTGCACCTTTAATCCTTTAACGTCCTCTTAAAAAAGAACTATGGAAAATCATTTCCTTGCATATGTTATTTCTTTCCTGTGGTGTCCACCAGGACTCCATCCTTGGTCCCTTACTCTTAAGCAAGGTCACATATTATACTCTTCACAGGATGACCATAATGCACTCGTGACTTTTTATGCTCATCTGTTTTCTGTTCTTTCTGGCCTGTCTATGTAGGAGAGAACATCGCCATGGCGCTGTACGACTATGAAGCCATCCACGAAGGAGACCTCGGCTTCAAAAAGGGAGATAAGCTCAAGATCCTGGAGGAGTAAGTGGCGTTTCACTAGCGGGAAAGATTGTATTTAAGCATTTTGATTTATTTCAAGCCTTTATTATCGTTGCACAAATTATGGTAGAGCGTCATTAAGAGTGCTAGTTCTGATATGGGCAAAATAAAACAGACAAAAAGACACCAGAAGATCAAAAAGAAAAACAATAGTTTGCTAAGAGTTGTTCCACATGATAAATATTGGACTTAAAATGTTTATGAATGAGCATAACACGTTTATGCAGTTAAATAAAGAAGGTCTATGAAAAAAATCAAATAAAGTGCTTATTAACAGGAGATTTCTACGTACCGATGTTTAGTTGTGTTTACATGAAGAATGAGCTTTATCCGGTTTTTACAGATGAGAAATATTCAAATGCCTGTAGTGTTTTATAGTTCTTTCTCTCTCTCTCTCTCTCTCTCTCTGTCTCTCTCTCTCTCTCTCCCTCTAGATCAGGAGAATGGTGGAGAGCTAGGTCCATCAGTTCGAATCAGGAAGGTTACATCCCCAGTAATTATGTGACCAGAGACACTCTGGAGGCAGAAGAGTAAGTCAAGTCAACAACAAAATACTGAAGCAGCTCTTTCACTATCTACTTCCTTTTTTCTTCTTTTAAAAAAAAATTAAAACTAGGTTTTTCAAAACACTAAATTCAAAATTCTCAGAAATGCAATAAACTAGAATTACTATGAACACAGACAACTGAAAGAACTTTTCTTGTTTTAGTATTTTAGTATGTCATGCTTGTTCGTGACAGTTCAGGTATGACAAATCACTTTGCATGAGTTGGTAAATTCTGCTGTTGTTAGTAAACACTGCAAAAAAGAGAATTGTTGATGAACTTAAAAAATTTCATAAATTGGTAATACACATTTAAATTGAGCGGTTAAATTGTAATTTCATTAAAATAATTAAAGTGAGTCTTATTTTAATTTGGAAATACTTAATTTAATTGTTTGTTATCTTTGAAAACATCATCAACAATTCTCTTCACACAGTGTGGTAGTAGAGAGGTTTAAGTTCCATTAGTGGTAATAATATTAGAATCATTATACTTAAATAGCTATGGCTGTGTAAAGTTCCACTCTTTGCAGAAGCAGTGTAGATTCTTTCCACAGAATTGAAGTAAAGAATGACGACAAACATGTGAGCTGAAGGTGTGTGTGAGGAGATGTTCGGTGCTGACGGTTGTGTTTCCTATCGTTGAGGTGGTTCTTTAAGGCCGTCAGCAGGAAAGATGCTGAGAGGCAGCTGCTGGCTCCTGGGAACAAAGTGGGATCCTTCATGATCCGAGACAGCGAGACCACCAAAGGTGGGAACAACCTCTTAGACTGTTTAGATGGGGTCTGCTTCAGTCCGAATACATGATGTGATGTGATGTCCTGCATAAAACAAACATTAACAATAACATCAAATTGTATTTTCCGTTTTGGTAGAAGTCAGTGTTGATGAAAGCAGGCAATAATGTTGAATAAAAATAATCTACTAAAATAAAGAAACAAAGTTTGTAGAATGTGAGCAGTAGAACGTTTTATATTATACAATATTTCTCTAAAAATGTAAAGAGTAAAACTTAAAGGTTCCCCAATTAAGGCACTGCTACCTAAAACTAGCACTTAAGTTCGCTAATGAAGTATTACCACTTTATTCATACCTTGAGGAAGTCAACAGTGAATACTTCACACTCAACACAACATTGATACTGTTTACTGGTTCTAATGTTATGGCTCATCGGTGTATTTGTGCCCTGCAGATTTATTTGTTAAATTTATGCTATAAGCTTTGCTTTTGCATTAAATTTACTTAAATTATTCTTTCTTTCTCTTGTGTGTCGGCTGACAGGCAGCTTCTCTCTGTCTGTGAGGGACATCAACGCTCAGTCCGGAGACACCGTCAAACATTACAAGATCCGAACGCTGGACAATGGAGGGTTCTACATCTCCCCCCGCAACACCTTCAGCACCCTGCAGGAGCTGGTCAGCCATTACAAGAGTGAGTTCAACCGCTGCTGGAGCCTTTAAGACGGTTTCCGTGGTTACAGGAGGGCTCAGCATCCTTTCTGACATCAGTCAATCACTGCCGTTCATTATTTAATCCCTCAAACTCCAGGTGAACGATCTCATGGGATCCTCATGAAGTATTTCACGCTTACAAAGTCGCACTCATACGTTAATCATTTGCGTAAATATGTAATTCCCCCCAAAACATTGTAACGTAGTATATGGATATATACTATAGTATCCAATGTTCAGAATTTGAGGAGGAAAGACTTTTTTTTTTCTTTTTAAAGTATTAATTTTTGGTTTGTTTCCAGAACAGGGAGACGGTCTCTGCCAAGGTCTGACGAACCCATGCTTGAGCCTCAAACCTGAGAAACCGTGGGAGAAGGATGCGTGGGAGATTCCCAGGTCCTCCCTGAAGCTGGAGACGAAACTGGGAGCAGGGCAGTTTGGAGAAGTGTGGTTGGGTGAGTAAATCCCAAACGGTTACTGATGAAGAAGAGAAACCGACCACTAACCTTCTGATTCCACACACTGTTTGGTTTGAAGCTACGTATAATAAACACACAAAGGTGGCTGTGAAGACCATGAAGCCTGGAAGCATGTCAGTGGAGGCCTTCATGGGTGAGGCCAACCTGATGAAGAGTCTGCAGCACGACAAGCTGGTCCGATTGAACGCCGTCGTCAGCAAGGAGGAGCCCATCTTCATCATTACAGAGTACATGGAGAAAGGTGTGTGTGTAAATTATCAGCGCTTGTGCAGGACACTATTCCTTTATTATGTTTATATTTATTTAACTAACATTTTTCAGTTAGCCAGACTCCAAATTATGCCTTCTGATTTTAAGTCTAAACATTTTTAGTAAAATTTATATTTCATTTGTTGTGCTTAATTTATATGTAATTAGCTTTTTTTGTTGTTTATTTTTAATTCACCTCGAGAGTTAAGTCAAACATTTAGCATTATATTGCTTTTTTTTTATTATTATTATTATTCTTGGTGTTGTTGTTGTTGTTGTCATATATAATATTATAAATTGAATATATATATAGTTTAATATCAGAATGATTTGTTCTTATTCCTGAATCTACACATTTGTCATTTTAGTAATTTTCATTCATTTGTTAATTTGTCAACAGATATATTATTTATTATATATAAAATGTGATTTTGTCCACATGAAAGAGTTTTACAGTTTCTTAATAATAAAAAAATGACAAAACGATTTTCTGTGATACTAATTTGAACTTTTTATTTTACGTTCATTGATTTTTCAGCGGAAAAAAAGATAAACTAAATCTACAAAACAAATCACAAAGATGAGCAAATAGGCATCAAATATATAGATCAAACCATTGTGGACATCAGAATGTGTCTAATATGTTCATTTGTTTGTTTGTGTCCCTGCAGGAAGCTTATTAGACTTCATAAAGAGCGATGAGGGAAACCGTTTGCAGCTGCCAAAGCTCATCGACTTCTCTGCTCAGGTGAGATTCGTGACTTCTTATTTTCACCCTGCGCCCGTGAGAAGTGAAGTTAAAACTCTATGCAGTCAAACGTAGCTCACTTACCTCCAAATCCTTCTGCAAAACAGAAAAGCCATATTGTCCACGGCGTTCTAGACTCATACAAGTCCAGATTCGCTGGCACAGGTTTCGGCACACAGGATAGCAAAAAAATAATAATCAAGCTTTCTGTAATGTCAGTGTGTTGCTAACAAACAAATAAACTTTTTTTTTTGGACATTCGCCCTGAGTTTCTGGAGGCTTTTGACAGTACTGGGCTGTCATGGTTGTCAAGCTTATTCATTGTCGCGTGGCAGACAGGGACGGAACCTGTTGAGAGGCCGACCGCGGTGGTCCCCCTTTATTAAAAGGGGGAACTGGAGGCTGTGTTCCAATTACAATCGATTCAAACCTCTCGTCTTCCTAACATTTACTCTAGGGTTCTGTAAAGGAGGCTGCCACAGATTGTTGAACCTCAGTTTATATACATATACATATATATACATATACATATATATATACATATATACATATATATATGTATATATATATACATATACAGATTACTGTAGTGGATTCAATCTGTTCAATAGGTTCTTATGTTTTAATAAATGTTACTAACAGTTGTTACTATATGTAAACTCTTTGTAGATAGCAGAGGGAATGGCCTACATCGAGCAGAGGAACTACATCCACAGAGACCTGAGAAGCGCCAACATCCTGGTCAATAAAGCCTTAGTGTGTAAAATCGCTGACTTTGGACTCGCTCGGATCATCGAGGATAATGAGTACACAGCCAGAGAAGGTATGAGAGGAACCAGCTGTCAGCGGATATGTTTAAGGATGAGTGAACAAATGGATGCATTCAACAGTCATCCGTTTTGGAGAAAATTACAAAAAATGTAATTTTTCATTGGTTTTTAATGTTCCCCACAAACCAGGAGCTAAATTTCCCATCAAATGGACGGCACCTGAAGCCATCAACTACGGTTCCTTCACCATCAAATCTGACATCTGGTCCTTCGGCATCTTGTTGACGGAGATCATCAGCTATGGACGGACCCCATACCCGGGTGAGGGGGACATTAATTTCATCTTTGATATACAGTGAGGAAACAGCAGCTGCTTTATAAAGTTCCCAGTAGTCTGCTGCTGGAGGGTCCAGAGACAGCAGAAGGATGAGGGGTAGAAGTAACTAAAATGGAATGATGAAACTGAAGGAGGTAAAAAGCACTGAAAAATGGACTGATGAATTATTGAGTCATTCGATTAATTCCAGGCGGATTTGATTAAAACGGTAGTGATGTAATGAGAACAGATACCAAAATCTCATTTTTTTAAGGACAGAGCAGGAAAGGGTTTGTTGTAAGAAGAGTTTCCTGTTCACTGCAGCAGGTTGGACCCCTAGGGCGGCAGCGATTGACATGAAGACCTCGCTTCACTGGATAATGAAGAGGGCGTCTTCTTTTTCGTGGTTGGGGGATTTTTGGGGGATTTTTGGCTAGAAGTAACAAAAAGTATTAGTAGTATCAGTATTTTGTTCCTCCACCCCTCATACGGGTCAGCATTAGTTCATTTTGCAGACTCGGCACCTCTGGAGGCAGGAAGCAGAGGAAATGTCATTTAATGTCACCCAATAAAAAGCCTGACTTTCATTTCATCCTGAGGTCACGGCGCTGTGGCATCTTCTGAACCACGTTCATGTTCTCTTGTTTTCAGGGATGACCAACCCTGAAGTGATCCGTTTCCTGGAGAAGAAACACAGAATGGCGCGTCTGGAAAGCTGTCCCATTGAACTCTATGAAATCATGATGGAATGCTGGAAGAACAAGCCGGAGGACCGTCCCACCTTTGACTACCTGCAGAGCGTCCTGGAGGACTTCTATACCGCCACAGAGAGCCAGTACCAGCAGCAGCCATGAGACTCTTTCATCCATCACAGTCATGAGGTCCAGTCTCCACCAGCAGAAGCGGCGTTCCCACAGAGACGAGCTCCCAGTGATTCCCTCCCCATCTCCCTCTTCATCTCCCTCCTCTCCCAAACACTCAGACTACAGTGATCAGGGACGTTTGAAACATAAAATAATATATGACGATGAGATCATTGGAGAGGAGACAACCCTCCAGGTGTACTTGTTTGTTGTGCTTAACCAGAACATAGAATTCCAGTTTTTAGTATCCAAAAGTGGAAAAAAGTAGCAGAAAACAAAATTCCAGCATGTTGTCCCTGCTCTGAGGAAGACTGAAAGATTTGCATGCTGGTTTGACTGTATGTTAAAATAATGGTAAAAAACTAAATCAAATGGCAACAGTAAGATAATATTGAGAAGAGTAGTAGACTAACCTAAATCATCAAATATAAAAAGAGACAAGGTTTTATTCTGGAAAACCTTAATTTCACAAACTTTTGATACAAATAACAGAACAATAAGAGAAAAATACCATAACGTCACGAGTCATTACCGTGGTCTTAATGACAGATGGTATTTACAGTAAAATAACCCTCAACATTAAGTAAGAATAACTCTTTGTTTCTACAGAAACGAGACATTAATAATAATATGGTATATATTTGTGAAATAATGTCTAAGGTATTATTTTTCTAATTGACTGTCATGTTACTTAATGTACTTGAAAAGACATTCACAGTACATCTGGGGGGGGGTTTCTTGGTAATTTACCATAATGTCTCATAAATGGCGGTATTGTATAGTAGATTATATAGATTTTAATTTACCGTGTACTTTTTCAACTTTGGATACTCAATGTTGGTATAACACAACAACAAAAAAGAGATTAAAAAAAGGCAAAACATCTTAAAAAATATATATATTGTAGTTATATTATGCTATTATCGTTTATATTATTATTAATATAATGACAAATTAATCAACACACTCTCTGATAATGTTCTGGATGACAGAAGCATAGATAAATCATCTGGCTAAGAAGCATCCAATCACGGATACTGGGATGGCATTGCCAAGATATTTACTCTCACTTCTCAGGAAATAAGTGATTAATTAAGATGTGAAAAGTCTTGCTTACATGCATAATGGTGCTCATATTTTTGAGTTAATATCATGCAGATCAAGGTTTGAATCCTACTAAAAATCACTGTGGCCTTGACCTGTAGAAGAGGTCATCAGGGGTCACTCTACCTTCCCTGACTTGACTCGTATTCAGGAACATTCTCCATGTAATGTGCCAGCAGAGGAGGTCACATGACTGCTCCTCTCTTCAGGGCTTCCAGCATCAGGTCTATTCGCAAGACAAACAAGATGGTACATCCTGCTGGAGTACAAGCTGCCACTTTTACGTCCTTCGGCTCACTGCCGACCGCTTTAAATGTCTGTTTAGGGCTTTGAGGGGCCGCTGGAGGTGGTCCACAAGTGTTCCATGTGCTTGTGTGCGCTCAGCTCAACATTATTCCAGTAAACCTATTCCACTTCTTATCACTTTTACTAAGAATTCTTCTGTACCACTTCTTTCTGTTTATCAACTCTTACAGCTTTGACCAGACTTATGGAAATTGAACACCAATTTTGTTTGACTGAGAAAAGGGATCTTCTGACTTTTAGTAACAATTTGCAAAACAATTTTCGCAGAATTTTTCTAATGGCTGCTAATCAATATAATAAACTAGAAAAAGCATTCAGAGCTCCGCCAAAGCACAGGAGTACCCTAGGTTTAGAAAAACTTCTTGCAGATTCCTCCATTAATGTCTGAGATATTGCTAGCCTCTAAATCTACCGACAACTCCAAAAAACTCTCTGAGTATCCCTCAAATACTGTGTTGCCGCTCGTCTCCTGCGCCTTCCACTTCAGCGTCTCTGTTCAGCCCCCTGAGCCCCCAGCTCCGCCACCAAAGGAACATCAAACGGTTGTCTGATGTTTCCTGTGATTCCTTTGATTCCTTTGATTCCTGTGATTCCTTTGGCATCTAATGAATCAAAGGAACTCTTGGCTCTTCCTCCATCTTGGGGGAAAAGAAGGTCTTCTACTGCTGTAAAAAATTCTGAGAACAATTAATGTTTTCCTTAATGAACAAAAAAGATAAATATCCTTTACGTTTCTCAGCTCTCATACCTCCTTTAAAATTTTTGTACAGTCCCTGACTTAACATTCAGACACACATTTGACACATTTGACTGCCTGCTACAGGTTCTATTCACAGGTAAACACCTGAGGCTCACCATGATGACAGGATTATGTTGAAATGCTCCAGCTCCCACAGTATAAAGCAAAATATTTAGGTTTCACCTTTGATACTACTGGGGTTTGCTCAGAAATTCAAGCCATAGCAGAGTTGTACATGGTTCAAAGAGAATGAGCCTTGTCAAATAAGGCTTAAATCCCCTATTTATTTTCTGGATATTTCCATTATTCTGAACTCCTCTATCAGTTTGCCTTTTGCAACAATTCCTCTTTTTTTTCAAATCAATTAGTATACATGCTTGTGCTTTGTATTTATAAACTGATGTACACAATAAATACAAATATTTAGGGGTAGAGTATTTCATGTGTAGCCACATTAACTATTGATAGTCTTTGAGCAGAATTGACCAAACTGTTTTTCTGTATTTTGAGACTTAATTAAAGCATTGGATGCAAATTGTCCTTTTCTTCTGTGTGAAAAATAAATAATCTATTGCTGCAGAAACACCTCTGCTATAGACATCAGTGCATCTTGAAGGGAATCATTCCTTGCTATGTAAAAAATATATAATATAATTATTTTAGTTAAGGTTTACTTATTAAATAGTCTAAGTTCATACAGTGAAACAGTCCAGGGTTCATACATGAGTCCGTCTTGATATGGTAAAGAGAGAAAACTACAGATACATGTCTTAAAATGTTGTTTTTTTAAGTCAAGTCAATTCTATTGTCATTTTCACACAGGTGCCAAACATATGCTGAAACTAAAATTACGTTTCCATCCATCCACGGTCCATTAATGCAAAACACATAAATATATGTACATAATTAGTGGGATTAAAAGTAAATACTTATAAGATAAACGAATATGCCAGTAAAGTAAAGATATCCGAAAACTCTTCCTGAGAACAGTTGTACATTTGTACTTTATTATTATTACTACAAACTCTGGTGGAGGTGGGTGCAAATATCGGTTACCTACTATGACTGAAACTACCAGTACTATTCCTACTACGGCTACTCCACTCGAAGCCCGTCCTCCACTGATTGGCTAGTGAATAACGTCACCGTAATATCAACCCTGTCAGACGCTGAAGAGGGCGGGGAATGTTGCTGCTAGAGTAGAATTTAATTTACATTATTTCAAAGGAAGCCGAGTCAATATAATCCTCTTAAACAAATCCATTCAGTAAAGTGAAGTTCAGATAAATGTAAGATTACTCGTCGATCCCCAAATATTGCCCAACTTAAAGATTTATGGTTGTGTGAAATGCAGGCGGAACTTTTACCACTTCCGCAACGTCACTCATGACACGTATTCATAATGGCGGCCACGGCTATGGTGAGTAGAGAAGCGAACTCAATTCCTCTTAAGTACTCATCCGTCATCATGCATTCCCTCATTTACTCAGGGAGTTTATTTATGGTCGAGTAGATAACTTTTTAGTCTATGAACATCATTTTGACGTTTTATCTGTTCGGAATCACGGGATTTCGTTGCTGTTTGAATGCTAACTGTTAGCCTCTTTCAGCTAGCTCCACTGTCAGTCATTTAGCGGCAGCTTAAAATGTTATGTATGTTCTTTTAAGAAATTAATCTATCCTGACAGCGTAGTAAAATCATTATCAATTAGACTGTTGTTTTACTGTCACTAGCGGAACAGCCGAGATAAATTAGTTATTCGAACGTTGGACTCAACGCTAGTCGCTAACAGCAGCGCCTGTGAACGAATTATTACCAACAGATCTACAGCTAATATGTGTCAACTATTTGTAATATGTTAAATGTGTCAACAAGAACTATGTTCATCAATCAACCTTGAGATATAGTCTCAAAGAAATGCTTATAAAGCCAGTAGCCATGCTTTCCATCTTTAGTCAGTGTCAGAACTCGTAACGTGATGGATAAAGTATAAAGATGCTTTACTCCAGTAAAAGTATTAATAAGTAACAAATGCCATACTGTAAAAATAATGTATTACAACCCAAAGACCTGTATTCTAAAGTTAAATTATCTTACGTATTATCAGGAAATTGTACTTAACCCTGCTATTGTCTTATGGTCTTATGGTTTTTATCCGTTTTCAAGTTTATTTGTGTAAAACAAGACTTCATTTTTTGCCCAACATTTACCTGCTAAATTCAATCAATCATATTTTGATAATTTCTTTTTTTTTTTATGTCTATTAAAGATAAATGACACATCTATGCCACTCCAGGTCGGATTTGAGCCAACAGGGAATATTGACTATGTGCATCATCATTTTGAGCTGTGGATTCAAATTGGTTCAATTGTCTAGAGTCAATTGGTCCTTGACTCTAGACACATTAACTTTATGTGAATATGCGGTGTGCAATAAAATAAATCCAAAATGGGAAAACTGGAAGGCCCCATTCTTGAGGAGCTACACAGTAAATCCTGGCCTTTTGAATGAGCTCCCTGGGAGTTAAGATCAGCTCAATATGAGTGTACACATGAGACCATCATGTATACACTAGTATAGAGGCTAAGTAACACTTCTCTAGGTGTCGATCTTTTAACACCTTCAACAAATTAATTTGAACTCTTACTGTAGTTAAAATTCTACTTCCAATTAGAGTAAAAAAAACTAATCTTGAGCAAATTTCTTTGTGAAGTCGTTCAGTTTCAATAGACAATACTACTACAAACAATTTAAAAGAATCTTTCTTTGGGCACACATTTTGCATTGTCTAATTTTACGGTGAAAATTACAAAATTCCCCATATTGATTAAATCAATTACCTTCCTTTTATTTAAAGGCTCCCGGTTTTAAGAATGCTTATAACATCTGTAACAATTTACATTTGAAACAACCCTTTTTTTTCAGTAACAGGATTACAGCAGGCATTCACTTTACAACAAACTGCCCCAACATTTGGGAGATTGTGCGGTCAGGTGAGAAATGAATAAGACAGTCAATAAATAAAAAACCAAAAACAATCGACAAAAGTAAAGGAAGTTGTCAATACCACATCCCAGTGAACTGTGTCAAGGAAAACGCCTTGAGTGCAAACATTGTACAAAACACCTTGTTCCCCTCTGTCTCTGTAATGTAAGCAACACATTGTGTATACGTGTACCTATATACATTTTGTCCAGGGTTAGATGTTTGAAGTTCCACAACAAGATGTACATCGCTGACACAGAAGAAGCTTTCTGTCTAATTCTATGTAGAAGTTAAAATCCTGGACTTTTCAAGTCAGTGTAGTCAGAAATATGGCCGGAGGTTAAAAATACATTAGAAGCTGTAGGTAACCCTATTCAGCTAAACGTAGTTCAAACAGGAGGAAAATATATTCCCAATAAGAATATTATTTATATTGATTAGTCAGCCACAACCACACTGTGCAACAATGGTCCCTGTAAATGCACATTATAAATTTGTTGTAAACTGAGTCATATCTCCTTACTGTTTTCACCGTTTGCTGCCGGTTGATGCTGTTGATTCAGGGATGCGACTGTGTTCCCTTTCTTCCACTGCAGTTTCTACAACAAGATGCTAACAAGATTCACCTCCTGAGCCACACTTCTCTTCCTAAAAGTTCCTGTTTGAAGCCACGATTGCATTGTTATTAAACCACTCGTAATCGTGGCTTCCTCTGCTTACTGTCTTTTTGTCCTCACGGTTTAGCTTGTAACAACTTGGCGCGTGCGACTCAACCCAATTATGATGCAGGCTGATAGACATCTGAGCAGAAAAATACAGGAAAGGCTAACCTTATTTTAAAGCTCATTTAATTTATCTCATGGTAACAATATTTTCATTTCATTCATCATAGTATTTTTGATAGTATTGTACGTTTTTAAATTAATCTTATTTAATTTATTAAAAGTAGGTAATTTCAGAGATTCCTTCGTGTACCATTAGAGGCACCACCAGTGGTACGCGTAACATAGCTTGAGAACCACTGGTCTAAACAATATCGATGGGCTCTGTTCCACTGCGATAAAGAGACATCCAAACAAAGAAGTTGTTGTACAATATTCGCCTAAAAAATGCTGAAAATAATGATTCTGAAGGAGAATGTCAGGACATCAATCTCTCGGGTCATGCAGTGACACAAAAATGCCACGCAGAGGAGTTGTTCCGCCTCTGAATAGAGCAAAATGAAAATTAAGTGTAGGAGTGGCGTAGTCATGAGTTGTAGACTCACAAACCCTCAGCTGTGGTTTCATTGAAGAAATCCTTTAAAGAAGAGTGGGACAAGATTCCACCATGTCAGGGACTCCAATTATCAAATGGTTTGGTTACAGTTGATGCTGCTGACGGTGGAATATCTAGTAGGTATTAAGTTCATGGGGGTGAATACTTTTCCGCATATTCTATATTTTCAAATATTAATTTAAAACTTAAATGATCTATTTACTCTGGTTGTCTTTGTTTTATGTTGGTGTGAACAAAACCTTCAACTACCAGATTATTACACATTATTTATTGTGTAACCTATATTCAATATATTATCATATCTATAATGTGTCATTGTCTCCCACACAACAAACAGGTTTTTTTTTCAGGTGTGTTGTACACCCGTTGCAATATAATACAGTAATTTATGGGGGTCATTTCATGTTAGTTCTCCCTGAGCCTATTTCTTGTACGATATTTGTTCGCTTTTCTCGTCGTCTCATAATTTGAAGAACAGCACTTTAAAAAATGTCTAATATTTATAAATAGTGTTTTACATTCATGAATAAATAAACTCATATTAATGATATTGACACTTGTGTGTTTGCAGGAGACGTGGTGGGCCTTGCTACTTTTGTCCTCGTCTCTAGTCCAGCCATTCTATGTTCCTGGAGTTGCTCCCCGGGACTTCCTGGATGGAGACACAGTAGATATTAAGGTATGACTATAGATTACTGACTTGTATTATTACAGGACTACTGTCTCAGTCATGAGTTTTTAGCTGACAAAACTGCAATTTTCGTCTTTTTCTGTCTTTTTCCTCAAGAGATAGGCAATGGCACTCGCAGCTAATTTATTTTATCCATGCAAATTAAGCTCAACCAGATGATTTCATTGACCAGTGATGTGTTTGATATGCTGACCACATATAAATCTACTTAAGTACACTGGTGTTCTAACAGGTTCATCTACTAAACGCAGTGATTCTGGGAAATGCACGTCTTTATTTATTTTTTCTTATTCCTGTTAACGTATATATACTGCTGAAAAAGACTAAGGGAACACTTAATCATCGCAGTATGACACCAAGCCAGTTAAACTTCAGGGATATCAATCTGTCCATTAAAGAAGCACAAGTGATTGTGAATCAGTTTCACCTGTTTTGGTGAAAGTGACAGGTGCAATGGAGAATAGCAGAAGTGGCAGGTTCGCCATTGGTGCCCCGTTCTCTACACAGATCAGAACAGGATTTAAACTGAGGTCATGTGGCAGGCCTGACGGAGTCTAAAGACGCTGTTGAGATTGTCATGCTGCTGCACGATCATCCAGCAGGACCGGTTTGGTGGTGGGTCAGTGATGGTCTGCGGAGACAAATCCTTGGATGGTCTCACAGACCTCCATGGGCTAGCCAACGGTACCCTGACTGCTGTTAGGTACCAGGATAAAACACCCACCCACTATGGACCTTATGCTGGTCCAATGGACCCTGGGTTACTCCTGGTGAAGAACAATGCCCAGCCTCATTTGGTCAGAGTGTGTAAGCAGTTCCTGGAGGATGAATGTATTGATGCCTGGTCCTTATGTTCCCTGAACGTGAATCCACCTGAGAACCGCTGAGATGTTAATGTATCGCTGCATCAGGGGGCCCCACCACTGACCAAACACTATCCAGTACCTGATCCAGGTCTGGGAGGATATCGACCAGGACACCATCCTCCATCTCATCAGAATCATGTCCAGACGTTTCCAGGAGGCCCCTTAGGCATGTCTGGCTCAAACACACTCCTGGGTCACATTATGAGTTGTTGTGATGAATTAATGGTTTAAAGATTTAGATTTCCAGTGATCATTCTTGCATAATTTTGCACTCTAAACAAATAATGCAATGTATATCAATAAAGATTTTCAACTTGGATGTTTCTTTAATCGAGATCCGGACTGGGATTACGGTGTTCCCTTAATTTGTTTGACCGGTGTAGTTATGCTTGTCACAGGATAACTCCAGGTGAACATCGTTAGAAATGCTCCTAATCTCAAATCCTTGTTGTTATCTTAAATAATCAGGATCAGGCTGATTTTGTCATAATTGTAACAGACCTATTTATGTCGTTAATATTTCACAGATTAACAGAAACATGGGGATATTCGTCGGCTACTAAATGCCTCTAACTCTTTGTCTCTCTTCAGTTTGTTGAACACACACATGATATGTCATCAAAAAGTCACACCCTTGCTCTGCCGGTCTGTCTTGTGTTTATTGTGTACAGCAGGATAAAAAAAAGCTCACCTGAGTTTAACAGGCCTCTCTCATTCTTGTGCATCACGTCACAGCCTACTTCCCACTATGCTGCATCTCAGTCCTTACCTTGAATTATGGGTTATATGTGTGAATAAGTGATTGTTCAGTGTATTTTCGGTGATCACTGTATCTCAGTGAGATCTTTTTTTTTTTCAGGCAGTGAAGCTGACCAGCTCCCGTACACAGCTTCCTTATGAATACTACTCCCTACCTTTCTGTAAACCAGATACTGTAGTCTACAAGGGAGAGAACCTGGGTGAGTTGGAAAAATCATTTATTTTATTCTTGATAAACCTTTCAGTCTGTGAACAGGGTCTATCTGCTGACCAGAAAGTTATGCCAGGGTTATTCGGTCATGGTTCATACATGTTTAGTTATGAACAATGAAATAAATGTTTTGACTGTATACTTTAGATAATATGTCGACCTGTGTGGATAATAATGTCTATCTAGTCATCGATTTATTCAAAGACCAAAATCTATTTGAATTTTAAAAAAAATTCTTTTTGTGATAAATACTGGTATATGAGACTAATTTTGATGAACTCATTGCATGTATTTAATGCGTGTGATCATTTGATCATTTCCTGTAATTACCTGACACCTGTATTTTTTTTTATGATGGATCTTTATTTAGAATTATATATTTGTGTTGTTGTAGGTGAGGTGTTGCGTGGGGACCGTATTGTGAATACCCCCTATAATGTTCAGATGAACAAGGACAAGAGATGTGAGATTGTGTGCAACAAGAAGAAACTAAGTGTCCAAGAGAGTAAGCTGGTCGCCGAGAGAATCCAGGAGGAGTATTATGTTCACCTGTGAGCATCCCGCCCTCACTGTTTTTTAATAGAATAATGTAGTTGGAACATTTTTTTTCTCTCCCCATAATCAAGTCTGTATTTTTACATGGATTTATAAATGCTGAATATGCAAACCCAAACTAATGGAACACTTTTTTTTTTTCTCTCAGTATTGCAGACAACCTGCCAGTTGCCACCCGATTAGAGTTTTACCCCAACAGAGAGGCAGGAGCAGTGGAGGAGGAGCAGAAGAAGGACGTGGTGAAAGATATCCAGTTTGAACATGGCTACCGACTGGGCTTTAGTGACAGCAACAAGGTAGATATTCTGAATATCTAGATTAAGAGAGCCATTGTAGATAGACAATCAATGTCATAGATGTCTGACTTCACCAGCTAGTGGACATAATGTTATGGCTAATTGGTTATGATACCAGCCAGGGTTATTACCATACAGTGTTCCCTGAGAAATGAAAGAAAATCCAGTAGAACAGCTTGTCACACAATGAAGAAAAAAAATTAAAAAAAACTCTGGATCCTTCCCTCTTGAGTCAGATCCACTCGGTAATTGAATGGGTTCTCTCTGCTTTTGCCTTTCCACCAGATATTGTTGAAATCTGCGTAGGAATTTTTGCATAATCCTATTGACAAACAAAGAAACATGCAAACAAGGGTGAAAACAAAACAACTGTTGTAGTGTTAACTATATATATATATATATATATATATATATATATATATATATATATATATATATATATATATATATATATATACATACATAATTCTCATTTACATTTGTAACTTGAAGTGTATCACCGTACATTTAATAATTGTTAATTGGTATTCTCAACCTCATTATAAATTCACCACATTTCACAATAGTAACGTTAAAGCTAAAAGAACATGCAGTACATGCCTTCTAATATTCAGCTAGCTAGCTAACTAACTATCTCTCTGAGAAGAGTTAATGTCGTCTAGAGAGCCAACGAGCAAAAGAGCCTCCACTCCATTTTTTATAACTACTCGCATGCTCCATTTCAGGACAGGTCAGCTTTGCAAATTTTGCAGTTTACAACCTTTTTGACCATGTTGATGGAGAAATGCCCCCACACCTTGTTTGTTTTCTGTCTCGATGGTGTTGCCATGGCGCTACTGTTTACTTCCTTCTAGCAAGCACTGTCAGAGGCGGTGTACGATGTCATCGCCGATTTATCGATTATTAAGTTTGTCTGCAATTTATTTCATAATCCTCATAATGATTTTGTCGATTGAGTCAATTATTGGCTGCAGCCCTTATATTGATATTTTTCGGACTTTGGGAAAGTTAATGATATACCTTATCACTATGGATAATTTGTATGTTTCCCTTTCTATTCTCTCCCCCACAGTTTTATCTGCACAACCATCTGTCCTTCATCCTGTACTTCCATAGGGAGAAACTTGAAGAGGGCGATATTCACAACTACAGGGTGGTTCGATATGAGATCATACCCCAAAGTGTGAAAGTGGATGGTAGGTTTCAGCCAGAGTGTGTAATGTCTCTAGTACATGGTATTTAAAAGCTTGCGGAGACCAATGTAGAAACTATAATTAATTCGCTTCTTATAATTCTTAAATCTGTCAAATTTATTTGCAGATCTGAAAGCCATCGAAAATGAAAAGAGTTGCACTTTGCCTGAGGCCAGTGGCTCCGCCCCCCAGGAGATTGACCCGGTTAAGGAGAATGAGGTCCTCTTCACCTACTCAGTCCACTGGGAGGTGAGTGATTGCTGCCTGAGAGTGGTTCATAACAGAGAGGGGAGGTTAAGTGTGACTTCCATCAATGGGAAATCTGAGGCGGCGGGGGGGTTTGAAAACATCCCTCACATCCTGATGAGGGGCAAAAATGGGCTGCTGGTCCACAGACCTCAAAAAATGTCTGTTGTTGACTACGCAGGAAATGTCCCTTAGGAAAAATAATTGCATGATGAGATCACAGATGTTAAGTTGTGTGTGTTGACCTTGTTCCTGAAGCCTTCATGTTAATTCCGTTCCATCATGAAAATAGTTGTGTTTTGTGGTGTTTGTTTTTGTTTTCGTTCTAGTTTTGTTTAGTAATTAGATTTTTTTCCCCGGTCTGTGCAGGAGAGTGAGGTGAAGTGGGCGTCTCGCTGGGACACCTACTTGACAATGAGTGACGTACAGATTCACTGGTTCTCAATCGTCAACTCAGTGGTGGTTGTGTTCTTCTTGTCTGGTATGTCCACGTTGGAGTCTGGCTTTCCAAAACACAGTACAGATCTTAAAGTCACGATGGCCACCACAGCAATCATACCAACTAAACAAATATCTTCTGTTTTGAAAAGAACATTTTGTTCAAATGTAAAATAGTACTGGTCTTATGCCTCTTCCAAAGATCTTTGAATGTGCAAACTATCCAATTCTGTGACTGTATTAAAATGTATGCATTTATAAATAAATTATTTTTACACAAAAGTAAATCTGTATTTAGATAAAATATTAAGACTTTGTGTTTTTATCTTGTTTTTGCCTCTCTGTCAGGTATTCTTAGTATGATCATCATCAGGACGCTGAGGAAGGACATCGCCAATTACAACAGAGAGGACGACATCGTAAGAATAATGTTTTTGGTTGGATTTCTATGAAGTGTGGTTGAAGTGGCCAAAAAAACAAAGCAGAAACATTAACTGTAAAAACTAACAAACAAGAAAATTATGATGAGGACGATAAATAAGTTTTTGGCCTACTGTCAACTTAACGGTCAAGGGATGGCTGCCTGGTGTGGGAGGATTCGCTCACCGTTAGATGCAACTACATTCTACAGACTGCACCTTTTTAAAAAATAAAATAAAAAAAAAAGTTTTGATCAGGATGATTACCAGGGGACTTGTTTTAGAGCTCTGTTGTTTAAAACCCGGGGTATTCCAAACGCATGACCACATTAATAACATATAACTTTCTCTCCAGGAGGACACCATGGAGGAGTCAGGGTGGAAGAATGTCCATGGTGATGTCTTCAGGCCACCCCAGTATCCCATGATCCTCAGCTCACTGCTCGGCTCAGGGACCCAGCTGTTCTGTATGGTCCTGATCGTCATCTGTGAGTTTGTTTTTTCTCCTGTTCATCTCTCCTTATCTCACAGGTTTTGGGTTATTGATAAGAATAAAATGTATGATTAAATTGTTCCAGAAGAATGTCCTCATGGTGCCAGGCCTCTATTCATGAACATATATGACTTAAATGCTGAGGTATGCAGAAACTGACTGATGGAGGCTCCTTTGGGGGAGTTTATAAAGTTCTAAATATGAATGTAAACCAAACTCACTAAACCCGGGCTAAGTTACTAAAGACAAACATATTGATCAGCTCTGACCTTATCAGTTCTGCAATGTGTTGAAAATAATAATTGTGAGGCTTCTAATGCCATTTTGACAGTGTACTCATATCATCCATAATAGTATAACCACTGACATTTGAATGCAGAATAGCATTGATAATCTGTTTTCAAAGGTACCTGTCAGACGGGGTGGGATACATTGGTTCATTAGTTAGTTAGGGAGCAAGAGAACATTTTGTCTTTAAAATTCATGTGATTGAACCAGAGAAAATGGGCAGACCTAAGCATTTTTTTAAAACGGCCCAATTCCGGGAGAAGTTGAGTCAGACGAAACTTGCGCAAACATATATGGCAAATTCAAAATTATTCCTGATTTCCTGTAATTATAGCCTTAAATGCAGCTTATTAAGTAACGATGATAGCAATATAGTAATAAGCATTATGAAAATCAAAATAACGGCTATTGAATTGAAAAAGTTAATAAAGACAGAGAAGCTAAATAAATCAACAAATTAAATAGAAACTAAAAAAAAGGACTGAAAAAGCGAAACATCTGCCAAGGCACAACAGTACCAGATGTAAACATTATTGTGATCTGACATTTTCATACAGACTTTCCTCCATTAATTTAAGATTTATTGTCAGTATCTTAATTTGCTGACAACTCCAACAAACTCTCTCAGTACCTCTCAGATGCTGGAGAACCGTTCGTCTGTCCTCATTCGTCTCCCATGTTAGTGTCTCTGCTCGGCACACTGAGAGACAAATGCGCCATGGCATCATTCAACGGCTTTTTTCATTTGAAATGTTATGCCAGCTGTCATCGTTAAGGAAAGGCACAAAGTTTATGTTTGGATTAACTTTAAAACTACATTCTCAGATTAAAGATTGGCGCTGGAAAACAAGAGCTATCAAGAAATAAACATAATAAAATCATAAAAGACGATAGAAGACAAATAATAAGAGGTATAAAATAAAATAATAATAATATTTTGGGAAGTTTTGAATCAACCGATTTTATGCTTTCATAATTTATTATTTATCCGTAATGAATGACTGGCTTCCCACTTTATTAAGTCTAGTCAAGCCCGCTGCAACGTAATAAATTTCTTGAATTCTGAACAATGAAGTTTCCAGGCTACCAGTGTAGCATCCCGTTCTCGCTACTGTATTTTCCACACATGAGGTTTTTGGTGCTGGTCCAAAACTTTGGTCTTGGCAACACTAGCTTTATGCTAATAATTTAGTCTTTACCCTAAGCTATAACAATAACCTCTAACTGTAGCTTTGTTTAGTCTAGAGATAGCATATCTAGCTCTCGATAAGAAAAACTTAAATTGTGCTGAGAAATATGCCTTTAAAAGTTTAAATTCTAACCTCCACATGTTCCTGTTTTTGTGTGGTGTGTGTGGTAGTTGTTGCCATGTTGGGCATGTTGTCTCCATCCAGCAGAGGAGCCTTGATGACCACTGCCTGCTTCCTCTTCATGTTCATGGGGTAGGAGCACTTCTTCCATCTCTCTCATGCTACTTTGGAGAAAACAAAAAAGTATATAGAGAAACGTGTGATTATAAAATCAACTTTCTTTTGATTTTCTAGAGTGTTTGGAGGCTTCTTTGCCGGGAGACTTTACCGCACACTGAAGGGCCATCGGTGGAGGAAAGGAGCGTTTTGTGTGAGCCATTCAGTAAAATTCTCTTTTCTGATCGATGTGCTCCTCTCGACCTTTTTACTAACACTGGATACTCTGAGTCTGTTTGGTGTTATTTTTTGGTGTGTAATTCAAGAACTTGTTTATCGGCAGATGTTGTTCCTCTGACAGAGAAACTTTTTGTTTATTTTGTCTCCACTACAGACGGCCACTTTGTATCCTGCAGTAGTTTTCGGAATCTGCTTCGTCCTCAACTGTTTCATCTGGGGAGAACACTCCTCTGGGGCTGTGAGTATGATCATCAGATCGTCATTATCTGAAATATATGCATGCATTCCATGTACCTAGAACCAGTCAGTGATACCAGCAGTGGGCACGCCTAGCTGCCTTCCGCCGTCAGCTACCCATGATGCTTCACATCCACTCCCAACGTTCATTCATCTGGGTCTTTGAATCACTCTTAGTCTGATTCCTCCCCTGAGACTACTTTGCCTTTGGAGACCATATTAGACAGCTCCCTGGATCACAGAAGAGCACCCCCACCCCCCTCACAGTCTTATCGACAAATCTCCGGTTTGTTGTTATACTGTGGATGGAGCATCCTCTGCTGGAGGCTTTGCTCTCAAATAATGATGTTGAGATGGTACTGCACCTCAGTTTTGTTTTTTTCTTTAAATGTGTTATACTTAAATGACTATGCTACAAGTACAATCACATAGATTGCCAAACATAAGATAAAAATAAAGTTAACTGCAGCTGTGTGACTGCAGCGGTGCAGTCTTTGCCTTTCCAGCGAACACAGGTTTAGAATCACAAGCGGAGAATGTCCACTCTCTAATCCAGCTGAGCACACAGATCATCCGCGTCGGAGGTCCATTTGAAGTTATTGTTAATGTTTATTCTCAGGTACTTTTAGAAGCTTATCTGTTCAACCATAGTTTCCAGCAGCTGCAGTGTCATGGGATCTCACTTTCCCGGGGTCATTTGTTTTGTCGACATTCAAAATGAGGTGATGTCTGCCTTTTTATGTCTTCACATGTCTCAGTGTGACACTGCTGTTGTTCCTCCAGGTTCCCTTCACCACCATGTTGGCCCTGCTGTGTATGTGGTTTGGGATCTCCATGCCTTTGGTCTACCTGGGCTACTACTTTGGCTTCCGCAAACAACCATACGACAACCCCGTACGCACCAACCAGATCCCCAGGCAGGTTCCTGAGCAGCGCTGGTACATGAACAAGTTTGTAGGGTGGGTGCTTAAGATTTAAATCTTTATTTATGTTCCTTCACCGAGTAGCGTCTGAACATTTGAAGGCAAACATGTTTTGTTTTAATAAGATGTCGTTGTTTCCTCTCCTGTAGAATCCTGATGGCTGGAATTCTGCCATTTGGTGCCATGTTCATCGAGCTCTTCTTTATTTTCAGTGTGAGTACAGCTGCCCTGTCGGGATTGCAATATCACATCGTCTGTTATTCCCCCATCAAATCTCCTCCTTATCTTCTAGTGATGTCACTTTGCTACCAATCCCATATCAGCCTACATGAAAGCATGTCCACATTCTCCTGTGTTTGGGTCTGATGATAATGAAACTACTTTAGCTATTCGGGCTAAATTGGTCTTTTTGCTCATTGTCCCAGCAACTTAGGTCTGACCTGTAGCTGGTAGCCCTGTGCTGATTAGCTTTTTAACCATTAAATAAAGTCTAACCCACAGTTTACTGAAGCTGAATCAATTTGTCATTTTGAAACTGAGACTTTCTAATATGATCATTATGCTACTCGTAATTAAGTTTAGGTATTGCTGTGAATTTTCGTATTGCAATATTTTTGCAAAATTGAGCGGCGTACTGTGACAAAAATGTGGAAAATATATTTGCTATTTCAAACTTTTTTATTGTGATTCATGATTAACTTGTTTAAAATAATGTGATTTTGCGATACATTTTGATGAAAAACAGTAAAAACACTGTAAATTGAATGCAAGTAAATGAGTACTAGGTAGTGAATCTACTGAACAATGTCATATAACAGATGTTCAACGACACATCTGGCCTCTAAAAAGTGCTAAACACTGGGAAATTCTAAGACTGAACTGGTTTTAACAAAACAAGCATTAAATATAACCGACATTATTTTTTTGTTGTTGTTTTGAGAGGAGTTCAGTGACCGTTTGCTTGATTTTCTCCAGGCCATTTGGGAGAATCAGTTCTATTACCTCTTTGGCTTCCTGTTCCTGGTTTTCATCATCCTGGTGGTGTCCTGCTCTCAGATCAGCATCGTCATGGTTTATTTCCAGCTCTGTGCAGAGGTACGTCGGTTTAGAGAAGTGGGAAAACAGCACTGTTCTCACCTTCAGAACCATGACCGTTATCTAGTCTGAACCCGAACGGGCTTAGTTACAGATAATTATACTTCGTACATTTTAATTCTGTTTTAGCCTTAATTTTGGCTGTCAATTATAACTATTTACAATATCCCTACAAGTAGACCAGACTGTTTTAAGAAAAGTAAATAAAAATAATCTTTGTTAATAAAGTACTTTTAAAAACCATAAATACACATAATCCCATAAATAGAAGAATTAAAATGTTTCAAAATAATTAGGATAAAATACGAGATGCACAGACTCAGAAAATAGGGAAAAGTATAAAGCTAAAAGGATGAAAATTATAAATATAGAAGAGAACTAAAGGAAAATAAAAAAAAGGAAACAATGACCTCATAATCACGACTTGAAAGCAATAAAAAAATGACATGGACAGACAAAAAATTTTGAATTATGTTATTATTCAGAAGCACAAGTGTTTTAATTAAATAGCGATCTATAACTAAATAGTACATATATAATATCAGAGTATTGTTAGTACTAATAATATAATACTAATACATGCAATATATTTTTTATTTTTTCTTTATTTTTTTTCACTCCGTACTTGTGTATACAGTTTTTAAATAGCTATTTCAGGCACGATTGCACTAGAAAAAAATGTTATAATAATAATTCAATTTAAAGAAGTATAACATTGTTGTGATTATATAATGTTACCATGGTATTCATCCAGTACATACGCTTTGACTGAATTTTTAGGTGCGTTCGTACCGTTGAACTGGGCTCCAGTGACCAACGTGGGCTGAAATTTTAAACTCATAGATATGTATCTTAAACTCATGTCATATATTTATAAATGAATGTCTTAGTATGACTTAAAAACAAAAATAATTGTTTCACACTCCTCCTCCACTACGATGATGCTAAACCCTGATTTTACAAATGGAGCAAACAGTCTGTGTTTCCACCGTGACCCAGATCCTGGAAGCGGATCTGCTTCATCTGTGCTCACATCCGTCTCCTCTCTCCTGTTTTCCTCACGGTCAGGACTACCAGTGGTGGTGGAGAACGTTCTTGGTCTCGGGAGGCTCAGCGTTCTACGTCCTCATTTATGCCATCTTCTACTTCATCAATAAGGTAAAACCTGCAGAAGAATCATGTCACAAAATGTAAGACTTCACAAACGTCTGTTTGATTCCAACTCATTCTCAAAGCTTCTGATTGATGATCTTGCACTGTCCGTAAGGTTTATCCAATAATGGCCAGTTTTTGTGCTTCCAGTTAAACTTCACTTTTTCCTCCATGTGTCAGAATCTTTGTGCTGTTTTACATTTGGAAGAAAATTCCAAATATCAGGTTTACTGGCAGAATATACTAATATTTGTATAAAATGTATAGTACTAACTTTTCATTACCCAAATCAAACAAGAAAAGTCATTTAGTGAAACAGATTTCAAGACATTTTTCTACAAATAAAATAAACACAATAAAGCCCCGTCCAAATGTTGGGCAGATTTTCATTGACTGGGACACCATCAATATCCCAGCTATCATGTTCAGAACCTTTACTGTTCAGACTTGAAATTAGATGTAGACTTATAGTTTAGGGAAATGTTTGCACAGGTGGGATTGCTGTTTGTTAATGGTGTGTGAATGCAGCATGAAGGTTATACATTTGTACGGCTGAAAAAAACTGTCACCAAGTTCATGTGTTAGCTGAAGGCCTGAACTCACATCAGGGCTCCATGACGGACCTCCAAGAACATCCTTCCTACAGCGAAGCGTTGGGCACATTTTCTGATGGTCTGGGCTGCTTAGCTTCCTCCATATAGTCAGATAGATTCCATTAAAGAGCAGAAAATCTTGGAAGGAAACCTCCAACCATTTGTGAAGAGGCTGATTGGATGTTCCAAAAAGACAATCATCCGAAGTCCTGGAACCTCACAGTCACAGGACCTGAATCACATACAAAATCTCTTAGGGCTTTTGAATAAGGAGGTGCAACAGGTTATCCTAGGACTATCCCAGAGCTGGAGGCCTTTGGCATTGAGGAATGGGCTAAGATTTCTCAGGAAAGCTTCAGGAAGGTGCTGTCTGACTATGCATTCCGCTAGCAGCAGGTCAGAACGGCTGAAGGTCCTACAAAATCCTAGAGAAGCTCATCATGAAGTCTGGAACCGTTCAGAGACTCCAGTTCGGGTCACCGGCTGTCCTGCCTAGCACAGCATTTTTCATCTCTTCTCCTCCTTTCCCACATATTGAGACGCGTTTTAATGAACCAACACTGCAGGAGAGACACTTTTCTAAAATCTCGATTCTATACAGTGGCTGTAAAGGAAGCAGGAAGTGCTGTCCTCATGGGGCTGAGTGTGTGATGTCAGTGAAACTGTGCACATGAGTCAACCTGTCGCCACACTCGTGAGGGGCTCCTAGGAAAATTGCCAGTCGTAAGTCACAAACGCAGCAGATTTCATCGAAATGTGATGAAAAGAAAGAAAGAGAATAGAAAATGATCTATATGAAACTTTTAGTATAGTACTTTAAAACTTTTATACTTTAATTTAATACTTGAATGAGGCTGAATCATTCCTGCTGTTGTGGTTCATGTTATACCGGAGTGTGTGAGAACTCTAAATGCCTTAATAATTTAAACGTTGTGTTATGGTAAAGGACCAGTCGAGTCACTCATTACAATCTAGAGAAACTTTAACCCGGTCGCTTCAATAGAAGCAGGAAAACCACCCAGTGAATCTCTGTTTTATTAAAAGATGGACAAAGTGTTATTATCACTATACCCTCATATAATTATCATTCGGATTATTGCCCGTAGATCATCATCCTCGTGTGAAACTTAAGGTTCTTTTTTGTCTCACTGTATTTACAGTGGATAATGGAAAGTTTCATTCATGTTAAAACGTAGTCCTCCTTGTTAAATCCTTCACATGAGGCTTAACCTGAAACCTGCAGTGTCCATCTTGTGTTTACTTTTCAAACTACATAGTCTAGATTTTCTAGAAATTTGGTGACGTCTGTCCAACATTTGGTTCTTTGGGATCTGCTCACCATGCTGCTCATAGAGTTTAGTGTTGGTATATTTTGCCGTTACGTTTGTCTTTTCTCTGGAGGACTTTGTGAAGGTTGTTCAAATATCTGAGTTTACCAGCACACTGGCCCTGAATCCTCTTCCTCTCTCTGCAGCTGGACATTGTGGAGTTCATCCCCTCCCTCCTGTACTTTGGCTACACGGCCCTGATGGTCCTGTCCTTCTGGCTGCTGACGGGAACGATTGGCTTCTACGCCGCCTACATGTTCATCAGGAAGATCTACGCTGCTGTCAAAATCGACTGAGACGCTGCTGCTGTCCTCATCTGTGATTCCGTTTTTCTGCATTCAGTTTTTTAATGTTTGTATTTTTATTCTTCATGTCCAACAAGCACTGACTTGTGTGTCGAGGAAACCAAAAGGGGTGTTTTTTTTTTTTTCTTTATGACACGAGAGCCCCGCAACCTTGGATCATGGAGAACAGCGAGATGTCGGCTGTCCCCTCCCCCTCCCCACCCCCTCACCCGTCCTCACTGCTATACCTTCTTTCCAGGACAGGAACTCAGAGGAAGTTTTCCTCTGATGGGCCGATCTGTGTCCTCAACAACACCACCGCGGGCCAAAGTTTGTTCGGTGATGGGTTCCGCACAGTTTGTGATTCTTTAACTTATCCGTGTTTATATTGTCATCATCGCAGGATTTAATTTCTGATTTTTCTTTTATTAGTCCAATGTTTATGTTCCAAACGTCACTTTGGTTTAATTCTGGAGACTGTGGAAATCAGGGAAGGATTGGGCCGTCTTAATCGTGGTTATGGTGCAAACCTTGTGGTGAAATGGATCCTGGGAAATTCTACATTGTAACACAAGAAGAAGAAAATGTATTATTTTTTATACTTTCCATGTCCTGGTGTGACCATGATATAAGTGTAATTTAAAACAACCTTCTTCCAAAACGAGGCTGTCATTGATGTCAGAATGTTGTTCCTAAAGGAGCCGTTCACCCAAAAAAAATCAAGACTCACTTATTGTCAACTCACTCCTTCGCCATTGGAGCGTCAGCAACAAGACCTTTCTGGAGCTTCACAGTTATAGAACGCTTCAGCGTTCTCCTAAACTACAGAGGCAGATGAAAACTTCTTTAAAACAGCTTATATAAAATGGCCACATGCAGCTCGTATCATGTAATCCCAGACTCACTGCCGTCTTTAACTTAAAAGCAGGTCTATAAACAGGGCAGGAGTGAGAGACTGAGCGGTCATTCATCAGACTGCGATCATTCTACACTCGTTCTTCTCCCGACGGTGGCTGGATTTGAAACTGGTCGGTCCTAATTTTCAGCTCAGATTATCTGGTTGTGTATGATGTTCGTAGAACCAGTCCTACTCCTCCTGAAGTGCTGGACAGTCACGGCTGCGATTTGGTCAGGACTGTCAGATCAAGACCTCATCAGCTAGAATGTTTCAACACTAATTCATTTACAATGTGTTGTGATTGTAAAGCAGGCTGATAGCTGCGGCGACCTCCACAGTCACTCTTGTGTAGGTTACCCAGCTTCTGGAAAGATCTCCATCTTTGAGAGGTTGTGACGACATCCTTTCGTGTGAGATGAAGCTCATTTTCCAATCTTGTTTGTTTGAGATTCAGGAGAAAATCATCTGTGGAGCTTGTGTGTGTGATGCAGCACGTTTCATGTTATATTTTTTGAAGTCTCAGAGCCCCATCCTGGAGGCTGCAGAGAAGATATCAGCTTTAAATTCTTCATAGGTCCTAATTTAAACCTCTGAGCTACTGTAAATTTTGATTCCTCCGGTTGAGGAGATTGACTCATCTATATTTGTGTGTTGTCCTCATCTTCACTTGTTTAGGAGAATGTCACTCTTTTGCTGTGAGTCATCCATTCCGTTTTCCTCCCCACTCCCCAGCCACACTCTCCAGCTCCTCCCGGATATTCCGGAAGCATTCCCAGGCCAGATGACATATATAGTCCCTGCATAGAGTTCTGGGTCTACCCTGGGGTCACCTACCAGTTTGATGATCCTTAAAAACCTCCCGAAGGAGGCCCCCCTTATGAGATTAGACATGAGAAGGAGCAGCCCCACTCTGAGCTCCCTCCAGATGTCTGAGCTCCTCCCCTCATCTCTGAGGATGAGTCCCGCTGCTTGTATCCTCAACCTCATTCTTGGGGTCCCTACCCAGAGCTGTAGACCATAGCTGAGGGTTGGAACCTAGATGGACTGGTAGATTGAGAGTGAATGCAGTGAGTCTCCAGAAAGATTTTGTGGATGGCGGAACCTCCCCTGGCGTTCCTTCAGCATTGGAGGGAGTTGATGACTACGTGATTTTAATTCTCGGCTGAATTATGAAGACAGTGTCCTGCAGCAGTAAAACTGTTGGGTGAAGAAGAGGAACTGAAATAAGAAGTGGGCAACACAAACTGGTGTGTTTGAAGGCTCCATTAGTAACTGAAGTGCAAGTCTTTATCAGTGCTGCCTTAGCCGAGCCTCACACCTGCTAAACTATGCAGTAATGAAAAAGAGTAAAACGTTTTTCTGAATGTTATCTCTAAAGGTTTTCTTTAGTTTAAATCTGATGTATAATATGTATGTGACATGAATGGCAGCAGAGTCACCTCATCTTCATCATCACAGCGCTGGCTGTCATGGAGGCGGAGCACAGATATGTAAATGTTTCTTCTAGATCTGGACTGATGCCCCCTTCCATTCACATCTCCTTTATGAGGTTGCAAATATGTTATAACAGTTTTCGGTGTCATAAGATCAGAACTTCAAAGATGCATTTCAAACAAGTGCTTTAGTGATTAAAACAAGTGATTTAAAAGTTGTTACGCAGTAATTACATAGTATCTAATATAATTATGAGTGGGAAAGAATAGATTTTGAAATGCACTTATTAACTTTCTTGCTCGGAGTTGGATTAGAGTTTTTAGTGTTAAAAATTAAGCTACACCCAGGTGGTAGTTGGCCCAGACAGGAAACAGCGATATTTCTCTTCAACTGTCCAAACGTCACAAACATCCAGTTTGTGGATGACTTTTTCAAGATATTTTACAAACATCTTAAAAAAGTAATAACCATAAAGATAAATCCAGTCCATTAGAAGGCATGCATAAGTTAGAAAAGATAAATCTGCGACTGAACATGTACGAGATAATAATAATAATAATAATAATACATTTAATGATCAGATAGTTCAGAAACATATTGATTTAATACCATTTCTCTTATATTCATTTCAGAATTACTTTTTTTTATATACACTATCGTGAACACACACCTCTATTGTACATTCATATCCCTGTATTGGCAAACTATAAGCCAGATATGATGGAATCAATTCATGAATTCCGTTTCCAATGGCCTTATATGGTCTTAAATTGAACTCGCTGAAACCTGCAGAAACCCTGAACTTTACGGGAGTTGTATTCAAGTCATTAGTTTGTCTTTCTGGGGAGTGAGGCCAAAACAATAGAATGAAATGATTGACACCTTCCAGCTTTCCTACCATTACTCTTATTTTCTCCCAGCAAACACCAGTAGGGGGCGTTTCCTGACCAAACACCTATAACTGCCTTCTCAGCCTTCTCAGCCTCCCCACCTAAGGGGTGCCCTCACATAATTGGATTTCTAGAGACAGTAATGAATAGTTATCAAGAACATTTACTTAAGTACAAATTTGAGGCACTTCTACTTAACTTAATTATTTTTCCTTATACTGCTACGCCACTACACTCATCCGACAGCTTACAACATGAACAATGACAGCAAATTCCATTCAATTCAGACTTTTTTATTTGACCCCGAAATTAAATTTGAAAAATATTTTTACTATATTTTTAGCTTCCTGTTACTGTAGAAACAACAGTATGGTCTTGCTTAATCGTTAAAGTTGTTTTTTTATGTAAATGTAAATGTACATACCGACAAAATCTGTCCTGTCATTTAGACGGAATAAAAACATTGCAGTAATGACTTTCGTGTAACGTTATGGTATTTTAACATTCATTTTATGAAATGTTTATACTTTCACTATTAAATTCCTTCATCTACAACAATCGTATGCTGTTTTGAATATACCGTATTTTACTATTACTATTTTACAGTGTAGTAGACTTATGATCATTCCAAAATCATTTTTATTGAAATTATGCAAATATACTAAGTCGCTTTGCTGAAATGTATCCAAATGTTCCCCACGTTAGTTTCACAATATATTAAGCAATAGCACCTCTACGTTGAATTGTTTTACAGACAGAAAAGTTATAAAATGAAACTGCCTCAGATTTGTACTTAAGTACAGCACTTGAGTAAACGTACTCCACCATCAACTTTAAATATTTCCAACAGGAATATAAATCAGTAAACATCCTGTTCGAAGGTAAAATTCTTATCCTCCATGTACTTTATGCTGATAATACTTGGATACCTTTACTTGAGTAAGGTGTTAGGCGCAAAACTTTAACTTCTTGTGGAGTATTTTCAAAGTACTTTTTACTCAAGTAAAGGATATGAGTACTTCATCCTCTGTCTACAGAAACATCTGGACATAATTCTCTGACTCATACTTTGTGGAGCTCCTCCTGGAGACGTCTCAGAGTTGGTTCCTCCAATTTGTCATTTTTAGAATCATATCCAATTTAATTGATTTTCATGTCAGGGCTCTTAGGAGGTCCAATCAGGGGGGCATCTGCATCCTGGATGATTAATGTTCTAGCATTCTGTTTACATCAACACCATCAGTATGGATCCAAAGCAGGAGCTGAGGAGTCCCTAAGAACTAGACCCATGACTCCTGGAGAGATATGGAAGAACAAGATTGTTCTTCCGGTCTGAAGAAACCCAGAACCACCTCCTGTAAAGATGAGGTGGTGTGTGTGTGTGTGTGTGTGTGTGTGTGTGTGTGTGTGTGTGTGTGTGTGTGTGTGTGTGTGTGTGTGTGTGTGTGTGTGAGAGAGATCCAGGGTTTTACAATGTAAATAAGACCAGAGGCTTTGTATCTGTAGGGTTGGTATAATAATCCTTCTTCTCCTGTGAGGCTCCTGGTTTTAGACAGAAGCATGACGACAGGATGTCCTCTCTTTTACTTTGTCTTTTTCTTTTACAGAATGTTCAAATGTAAAATAAATTATGCCAAATCAATAAAGTGATGACCAGTTGAATACGTAAACTAGGTTCCATAATGTCTCGGAGGATTTTTCAGGTTCTATCCAGGTTCACACAATGAAACAGTTTGGGGGGGGGGGGGGTGTTTCAGGAAGCGGGTTTAGCGGAAACATTGAGTTGTTTAAGCCTGAGATGAGTGAAAGCAGGATAAGTTGAGCTCTGACTCAGTTGCCGTGGTAACGTATTCCATGAAGCTAACCTGCTCTCTGGTGGTTGTTCCTCACTCTTCCTCCTCCTGAGCCTGAAGAAGAATTGTCAGACCTTGTTTTTTGTGTCCGTCAATCATTTGTCACGTTAACACTTTGACGTTATGAGAGGACTGAAAGACCCATATTTATCTTTGCTTTTACTCCATGATTTATCTGAATGACATTCATCATGCCATGTTGGCATGTACTTCTTTGTATAACGTGTGCACATAATTAAAAAAATTGTAGCCAAGGTTTCCATTGTTGTGGCTCCACCGAGGATTAACTCGGATTTGTGTTTCATTTTCGGCTGTTTGCGCGTGCGCACTCCGCCGCCTTGTCATGCAATATTCAGAGAAAATAGGGTAAAACTAGTAGATAAATTCACTCAGGCTGCCTCCTACGACAGTTTTATCTCTCTCGCTGATGAAACCGGGTCTCTTCCTTTAATAAATATACTTTGTTGAGCACATTAAAACTTCCTGCATCAACCATGGTGAATTACAGAATCTGCGCTCCATTGAGGATGTCTTCTTATAGTCCGCTCGCGCACGTTCGACTCGATGTTAACCAACTCTGAGTTGATTGAACTAGTTCATATCAGCTGTTCTGAAAACCGGATATCCCGAGTTTCTCAGATCAGGCTTGGTCAAGCTCGAGCTCAGAATTAATGACTGAATTATGATGTGTTTAATTACTTTGTGTGACTGTTAATGTCAGTATGGACCACGTTTGAAAGTAGTTTATATTATTATTTTTATTGTTTTTAATTTTAATATTATTATCACTATTGTTATTGTTATTATTAGGTCATGAGCACTGACCGTGGGAGGATGCTATTGCAACACAAGGACTTTTTCCTATTTATTTTCATTTATTTATTTTCCTTTTTCCACCAGAGGAGTTTCCTCCTGGGGGCTTTATCATGTTTAAAAACTCATGAAACTTTTCTACGTGTAATAATAATAACAACAATACCTTTTATTTATAACGCACTTTACACTTGGATCAAATCTCAAGGTAAAAGCAGATAAAAGCACTAATAAAAACAATATAGAGACAAACAATATATAATAATAATAATTCAAAAATATGACCAAAAAGCAGCAATGGTAATGAAAAATTATAGGTTCTGCTAAAAAAAAAGTTTCTAGTCCTTTTTTTAAAAGTTTCAGTCGTCTGTGGAGGTGCAGGTGAAGTTGAAGCTTGTTCAGTTAAAACAGTTGTGAATTAATGATCTTATTTACTTCTTTGAGTAGATTCTCAATGTCTGCTTCTGATATGATATTTTTAAACGATTGGCCTCCTTTTTTGTTTTTTTTCTGATGTATTTATTTATTTTTAACCCCTCTTAAGTGAAAAGACAAAAAAGCCCAAAAGAGGCCCAATGATTCAATTCCAATGAAGTAGTAGAAGTGTTTCAATATTCAAATTTCTTACATTCATATTTCAGTTAATTCAGCTTTAACTAGGGAAAAGTTCTTCTAAAGCCTCCGTGTGACCAGAATAAAATACATTTAGTGATAGAAGTTCTCCATGAAGAAATGCAGGAGAGGCTTGAATCGGGTATACAACCACTGGTTTGTCTTTTAATAATTTCAACATAACACATGACAACTCAAAGATACACGGTTCTGTACAATAAGTCAATAGTTCTGTTGTTGTGTTCATCATCTCTTTGGATCAACCAATATACAAATCTGTCACTTTGACATGGCAGCAACTGATTGCATGTGAGATATGTAACAAAAAACACAAAGACTTCTTTCTTTCTCTCTCTCATAGAATTCTCCCTGTAGCTGATAGAAACACGAAGACGTGAACTTCCTTTCACCCTTTTTCTTCCAGAGGTGGCCGTCAACGAGAGATCAAAATAAAAACGGGCTAAAAGTCACTAGAGGAGAAACACACACAGAGTTTGGAATGCACCACTTCCAGGAAGCTAAGAAACATCATCAGCCTACGGCTGGATGACGAGAGGATCTCTGACATCTGATGAAGAAATTCCCTTAACGTTTCTGTGTGTGTGTCTGTGTGTGTGCGTGGGTCTGAGTGTGTGTCTGTGTGTGTGTGTGGGTCTGAGTGTGTGTCTGTGTATGTGGGTCTGAGTGTTTGTCTGTGTGTGTCTGGGTCTGAATGTGTGTCTCTGTGTGGGTTTGAGTGTATGTGTGTTTGTGTATGTGTCTGAGTGTGTGCGTGTGTGTGTGGGTGGATCTGTGTGTGTGTGTCTTTCTGTGTGTGTGTGTGTGTGGGGGGGTCTGAGTGTTTTTTATGTGTGTACTTGTCTGTGTTTCTGTGTGCATGTCTTTCTGTGTGTGTGTGGGTCTGATTGTGTGCTTCTGTTTGTTTGTCTGAGAGTGTGTCTGTGTGTGTTTGTCTCCGTGTGTGTGTGTGTATGTGTGTGTGTGTTTGTCTCCGTGCGTGTGTGTGCATGTGTGCACCTGAAGAAGAGAAGGTGAGGATAAGTGCATCCCTAGTCGGTGCAGGTCGAGGTAACTAGCTTCAGCCAAGAACCGGAGCAGAACGACATGTGTGTCAGGAGAACCTTCTGAGTTCTGACTCTACACTGCAAAAATAAATGTTTTATTTTGACTTATCTCAACTTGTCACGCAAAATAATTTCATCTCAATCCAGAATTATTATTATTATTTTTTCATTAAAGGCAGTTCAATTTTAAATGATATCTGGATTTAGATTAGATGTAGAATTATTTTTGTGGGACTAGAACACAATGGGATTGATTCAATTGAACGAACCCCTATTCTCAGCGTACGAGTATCCAGTTTTATTTACTCATCTCGACATGTTCAAGATTTAATAACAGCTCTTCGTTTAAGCTGCAATCCCATAATCTACCTCAAAAAGAATGAAAACAGAATCCGAAATAAAAACGTATAATAATTCAGATTATGAGACATAACAATAATAATCAGGTCAGACATAAAAATACGAGATGAATTCAATCTGAATCTATCTAAATTAAGACATAAACACTGAATCACAATGTCACGTTTTTGGGTTTAAACTGTCCTTTCATGCGTATCATCAATTGTCAGTGATAATAAAATCTAAAATAAAACTATTGAATATTAATGTTTAATATAAAGTAATATTTATAATATTCTGTTCAGGTTTTTGTGATTTGACACTGAGGTTCTGTACCAGACTGCAATAATGAGGTTTGTATAGAATTTTAATTAGAGACTGTGACGTGAAAACGATGGGTCACGGCAACAAGGTCATGGGTTCAAATCCCCCTCTGGCCCTTGGGCCGGTCTGTCTGGAGATTGTTTGTTATTTGACTCCACATCAGCCGCAGGTCTGACTGTTTTGTTGTTGTTTGTCTCTACATGTCCGTCCCCCGATGAACTGGAGACTCGTCCAAGGTCTCATCTAGTGTCAGCTGGGACAGGCTCCAGCCCCCGCATCACCCCGACCAATATGTTTAATTGGTTTGTGTGACTGTGAGTGTCATTATTATTATCGAGCCTTGTCATAATAATAATTATTATTATTATTACTATTATTGTCATTATTATTAGGGCAAGAGCACAAACAGTGTGAAGATCCTATTTGACGCGTCTTTCTTATAATTTTTTTTTCCTTCTTCCAACAAACGAAATCGCTGAAAAACTCATGAAACTTTCCCTCCATCCCTCCATCCATCCGTTATCTTTAACCGCATACAAGGATCAGATTCATGTATGTTATGGGTCACGGGTACAAGGCGTGGGAAAATGGCTCCACAGCGCCACCTAGAATAGCAGCCCCCCCGACCCCATTTCACCTGGAGGTATGAAACATGGTTCACATGTTTATCATTCCAGGATCTACCCAGAGACTCTTGATGCGATGATGTAAACCTAACAGGAAGTCCGATAGTATGAGCTGAATTGACCCAAAGTTTACCCACGTGATGTATAGATATAGTATGTATAGATATAGATATAGATATATATCTATATATATATATAGAACCTGTTCTTGCTATCACACATCCCGCCCTGGTTCTCCGTGACAGACATGTCGTTCCTGCTCTCTCCAGGCTCCAGGGTTCAATGAGTTTGAGAAAAAAGGAAAAAGTTCACCCAAAAAAATAAAGTTTCAAAGGAAGGGGGGGGTCGGGGGGTCGGGGGTCTCTTACGTAGGAGGTTAATAGTGAAAAGTCTATCAAAAATACTGTTATTCTTCTGGAGAAGAGAAATACACAAAGGTTGATAAAGTCTACACATCAAACTAATGGCACATAAACAGGATCAATACAAAATTAAAAACACATGAACATATAAGCTGAAATTTCAAAGAAAAAAAATACTCTTTTTTTTTTTTTAGGTTGAAAGTGCTAGAATTCAGATTAGCTCACAGAAACCCAGGGAGGACAAACTTAAAACATGCCAAAAGCTTTTTCTTTCTTTCTTTCTTTTTTTTAAAAATGAATTAGGACTAAATGAATATTTGTTATAAAAAATATAAAAATGCTCAATTTGATTGCTACAAATTTGGAACTTTTTAAGCTCACAATAAAGATCAAATTTGAATCTTGACCCTTTTTCTTTTTTTTTTTTAATATATCATGTCATCTTCTTAGAAAGGTGCCGACAGCAAATGAATTTAGGATCAATAAGATCATCAGAGTCACAATAATGACTCTCCGGGGGAGACTAAAGGTGTCAAAATGTACCACCCAGATGGGAATAATAATATTATTATTCATGTTTTAGGTCCTACAGTATCGTAAGCTATTGTGCAAAACTGTAGTTTCTTCTCCCCAGGTTTTGGTAAGAAAAAAAAAAAAAAATGAGGTGATGTGTTGTGTTGTTTTTCGAGGTCCTGTTTTATACAAACAGAAAATAATATATCATACGACAATAAAACAAAACAAATATATGAATATGAGCAAAACCACAAAGTTGTCCAGCCAGTCATGTGACCCCGTCCATGCTTTGAATGTCAAAGCCTGGGACCTCAGTGACGGCGTTCCTCAGGGTTTTTACTGTCTGTTCAGACCCTCTGACTCTACAAGCAGCTAAAGAGAGGAAGAGGAGGAGGAGGAGGAGGAGGAGGAGGAGGAAGAGGAGAAGAGGGGGATGATGAAGACTATGTGGGTTGGGTTTGTGCATGTTTTCAGCTCGCTGTCCATCTTGACGCAAACGTTGAAATGTTCTAGTGGTCTACAGTTGTCAGCGGCAACCGCAGCTCAAAGCAGCAAAAGGATTCCTCTTTCTTTATTTCGTTTTTTTTTTTCATCATTTTTATGTCATTTATGTCTTTCCAGCGTTTGTTCTCGCTCAACATTTAGGGGATTCCTGTGGCGGTCTACACAGAGATGGAGAGCCATGTCAGCTGTGTTGGTTGTGCACTGTAAAAAAAAATTCAACATGATTTATAGTGTAATACCAGCAGCTGCTTTTGCCAGACTTTTGCCGTGAAGAAGACGTCCACCATGTTTAAGACACTAAGACAAATGAGCATAAAACGCATATAATGTCAACCTGTTTACAAAGTTAATGGCATCAAATGATAAATGTCGATGGTTTTGAACCTTGAATCAACATGATTTCATTAGGAAATTACATATTCGTAGCATCTTTTTTCTGTAGAAATTATGGGATGCACTCGCTAAAAGGTTATAGTTGGATAATTAAGTTATGGTAAAAGCTAATTCTGTCATTTAGACCTAATTAATACTTTAACAGTAAAGACTCACTTTTAACATTACTTGCATTATTTTCCACATATTCTGACGGTAGATAACTTAATTATTAACTGTTTCTTTATATAAAGTAATCCCTCGTACCGATTACAGTTAAACGCTCTTTTGAAGTTTATGGTTTTTTACTGTTGCAATTTTTAATAATTTTTTTCTACACGCGGCAGGTTACACAAACATCAAAGTATAACTCATATATGATTAAAACAGTCTTTAATCACCCGCACCAAAACTACTTTTTGTCACGTGAACTAAGTGTTCCAGTCTAAAATATATAATATATACACCGATAAGATCATAGAGGGAAAATTAAAGGTGCGATACAAAGAACGCTCACACGCTGGCATTATTTCTAATTTAGCACTTTGAGATTTAATACAAATGTAAAGTGCTTTAAAAATGAAATGTATTATTATTATTACTATTATTATACACTATGCTAACAGGCTAATATGCTGAGGTAAAACGACACCGTAAAAACTGTCAATAGAAATGATGGTAAAAAAAGACTTAACAGTAAAAGATTGTAAAATTCCAAACGGTACCAGATGTGGTGAATTACCGTTAAACAATTCTATTATCAAGTAAACAATGATCTTTTTTATGGGTCAGAAAATGTTGGAAACAGAATTTTACTGTAAAGACATAAACTTTTGATAAAAATATACAGAAAATGAAGTCACATGCAAGAAATTGGTGTTAAAGTATTATTCTGTGTAAAATTCAGATTTTAATGATGTGGACATTAAAAATAACAGTAAAACAAACTTTTAGCGATAACATCCCTTCAAAGTGTAAAATACTGTTAATTTCAAGGTTTAAAAGATTCTGAATTTATTGTAATTTGTTGTCCTTTTATGAAATGTCCTTTTTACCGTCAAGTTTACAGTAAATCTGTTTTTATGATAGTTTTTTAATGTCTCACACATGGTCACTGTATTTTTTTACAGAGACATTTCGGTAACCACAGCTGACGGTATTTCACGTTTAATTACGCAGAATTATTTTTGCAGTGTACCACAGATAAACAAAGAGCACCTGTGGGACTTTGAGGCTTAGGTTAACTTTGGGCTCAGGTTTTTATAAGTGGGTGGTGAAGAGAGTTCCATCGACTCTCAAGATTCCTACGACTCAAAGTCTCAGATCCCAGCTCAGAGTTTAATCTCTGGATCGTCTCCATCCGCAGCTCTGGTTCTCTGGCTAAGATAACTCACGCACAGGTAAAAGGTAAAGGTGTGGAGATGACAGAGGAAGGTAAGGGGAGGGGAAAAAAATAAAAGCTAATACTTCATCCTTTTGTTCCATCAAAAATGCAAGATACACACAAAATGTAAACCTGCCAGACATCAAAAACATCTTCTGAATATGTCTACCTAAAAATACATCTTACTGAGATAAAAGCAATAATAATAGTCGTTTTTCAGATATTTTTTCGTACACTGCAATAACATTCTTTAACACATTTTTCCTCATCTGTCACTGCGATTCTTTCTGGTTTATTCACATCTGTCAGGGTTCATCATCACCTGATGATGCATCTTTTTCAAAGACTGCCCAGAGACGCGTCTCCGTGGCGACAAGCTCTTCAAACATTTATTCACTAGACTGGATTTTCATGCCGACCCGCCTCTGCAATGACATTTAGACTAGCCTAAACTCCGACTCAGGAGATCTGTATTTACTCCGGTTTAATCTGCTTTTGACATCCGTGTGTCTGTAATTACAGAAATCTAACTAGTAGTAATTCCAGATTCAGATCAAATATATTGTTCTCTTTAGATATCTTAAATTGTTTGAACTATTTAGAATAACGTTTTAGATATCTCTAACTGGAATTATGACCGGTCAGCAAGACGTAAAGACGTAGTCAAACAAGAGCAAAGTAAGAAAAAAACTTATCATTATCACAAAGCATTCAGAAAACAAAGTTTTGCAGCGTGTTTTCTCAATGGGTTGTAACTTTTGCAGTGTGTTTTCTTTATGTGTTGTAACTTTTGCAGCGTGTTTTCTTAATGTGTTGTAACTGTTGCAGCGTGTTTTCTTAATGTGTTGAAACTTTTGCAGCGTGTTTTTTTTAATGTGTTGCATTGAAATGTTTTTCGTGTGTTTTCTTAATGTGTTGTAACTTTTGCAGCTTGTTTTCTTAATGTGTCGTAACTTTTGTAGCATGTTTTCTTAATTAGTTGTAGATTTGCAGACTGTTTTCTTAATGTGTCGTAACTTTTGTAGCATGTTTTCTTAATGAGTTGTAGATTTGCAGACTGTTTTCTTAATGTGTTGTAGCTTTTTGCAGTATGTTTGCTTAATGTATTGTATTGAAACTCTTGCAGTGTGTTTTCTTAATTTTTTTTGAGTTTAAGCAGCATCTTTTTCTTGATGTGTTGTAGCTTTTGCAGTTTGTTTTCTTAATGTATTATAGGTTTTGCAGTGTGTTTTCTTAATTTGTTGTAGCTTTTGAAAGGTGTTTTCTTAGTAGTTGGGTTGCAACTTGTGCAGCATGTTTTCCAAATGCTGCTCATTTGTAATCAAGTTCATGAAGATGTTTTCTTATTTTGTTTGTGTTTGGTCTATTTCCAACGTGTTTTCACCGTGTTTTCACCGTGTTTTCACCGTGTTTTCACCTGTCAGTTAACAGATGGAGACAGAGATGTCTCCAACCGGAGATGTGTTCAATCCTCATTCTGCTTCGTCAAAATGTAGTTACAGATATCTTAAAATATTGTTTGACTGAGTGAAATGACGTCGCAGGTATCTCTAAGTACATCCGAGGCTCCGGCAAGTGGGGGGTGGGGCTTAACGATCAAACCTCGGCCCTGCTACCTCAAACACGTACACGTGCACCAGAGACCTGGTTTGATGTCCGGAAATCAAATTGATGAATATTCTGGGCGGAAAACTGTACATTTTTGGTTGTTACTCCAGAATGTGGAGACCTGAAACCATCCAGACGTAGTGGTAAGTCTTCTGAAGACCATGAATGAAAAATACGCTGTAAAAAGTGCTCTCCGATGAACGAAGCTCTCTCTCGCCACGTGTCACTCTTTCTATTTCCTCACATTTTCTCACTGCTTTACCCACAGCAGCAAACGCCACCGCTTCGGTCGCGTCATCGTTCAAAATCGTTCCGAATGCTTTGCTGGATCGACATCCACCGAGAAGAATCCGACGAGAAACGGTTCTGGCTAGTCAAAATGACGTTAGAGATATCGAGAGTAAAGGTTCGTACTAGTCAGAATCTAATTCTGACGAGTCAGCGTGAGGTTGTTGCTGAGATGTTGGTTGAAGGGCTTCTTGCCAAACGAGTCGGTGTTTCACTAATTCTAGAGGTCAGATGTGAGGAGGAGGGGCACTTTTGAAGGTAACGGTAGGACTGATGGAGGAGGGGGGAGAATGTCTACAGGTGATCATCCTACAGGTGAAGTGCCTTCTGATAAATAAAAGTGCTTCTCTTGAGGAACAGTAAAAAGGTAAGTGTGATATTACATCATTTTCCACCAGCTCACACAGTCGTTTTTTTTTCTCTTTTTTCTCGCTGTGTGTGGCTGGTCTTTTCATTTGATGATCACTTTGATTCAGACTAACGGGACTCTAGGAGTCACCGAATCATCATTCTGGTTTGAGGAGCACTTTTTTTAATTATAGGGTCGATTCTGCGGCCGGAGCTTGGCCGTCGCGAGGAAAGTTCAGGTTTCTTCATTCCTTCACTGATCCTGACAGTTTAGATGAGACCCACTCTACCATCTTCTTACATTTGGAAAAGAGAAAAACAAAATATCCACTTCAAACTATATACTTTTTTTTTTCTGGGTCATAAAAATACAAAAAAAAAATCTTCACTAAAATGATCTTTTTTTATATTATTACTTTAGAAAGAATGCAGTACCACACCTTTTAGCCTACTGATCCTGCCCTCTATGCTAAATAAGAGATGGAGGGGGATAAAAGGGGAAGTAACTGGAGATAAAAGGAATAGATGGGTTAATATGTGGTTATAAGTATAGGATAGGAGAAAAATAAAGCCCAAATAAAAGCTGCTTCTACTTCTTTTCTCACCTTTTCTTTCCTTTTTGATCAAAGGGGTTTCCTCTTAAGGCTCAATCAAAAGCTTTTGTGCACTTTCATTTAAGGCTCCTACGTGTTCGTTTTAGGGTTTTACACTCCAATATGTTGATCGTGGCCTGCAAGGAACCCCAGCACCAAATATCCATGCAGATCCGAGCCCAGCTGTGCTGAGCCAGGCCGAGTCGAGGCCGGTGCCGAGGCCATCTTGTCTGGTACGGGCCGGGCCGGGGGCTCACGGTCTCACTGGAAGGCCTGGTGGAAACGAGGCAGTGTGGTGGTACTAAGGCTGGAGCTGAACACTGATGGGAGGGGGTGGAGGGGTCCGAGGCCCAGACCCCCACTGGAGCTCTGCTGCTCCTGAGGTTGCGGTTGCAAAGAGGTAAGAGGTGTGGCGGCGGCAGCTGCTGCTGCAGCAACAGCTGCAGCGTGGGGCTCAGCAGCGTGCAGAGATGAGGAAGAAGAGATGGAGGAGGTGGAGGAGTTCGCAGATGAGGTGTAGCCCATCACCAACCCCCCTGTGTTCATGGGGGCGCTGTAGGGGGGCAGGTTGAGGGGCAGGAACCCCAGCAGGTGGGAGAAGTCCATATTAGCAGCACACAGAGACTCAGCGATCATCGCAGGGCTCTTGGACAGGAGGGGATCCCCACAAAGCTCATCTCCCAGGCCCACGGTGGGCTCCAGGCCGTCCTTAGGGGGCGAGGCAGCGGCGTGAGGATCCGCACAGGGAACTGGGCCCGGGGAGCCACTCTGCAAATCCATGAGGAAGCTGTCCATCTCCACTTTCAAGGGCTTGTCCAGCAGGTATGAGGTAGATCCCAGCTGGTATTTGGGGGCAGGCTGGGGCTGGTGCTGCTGCTGGGGAGCCGGAGGTTGGTGGTGAGGGGGCAGCGGAGGAGAATGGTGGTGGTGGTGATGGTGGTGGTGGTGGTGGTGATGGGAGTGTGGGTGAAGAGTTCCAGGAGATTCCATGTGACAGCCCATGCCCATAGCTGCAGACAAGGAACTGGGCATGAGGGATGGGTGGGGGTGGCCCACCCCAGAATTCGACATGGCCTGGAGATGGTGATGGTTATACATTCCCATCGGGAAGGGGGCCCCGCTGGGAAATGGTTTACTCATCATGGGATCTTTGTTGGGACCCATGCCACACATCATGGGGCTGAGCTCCTCCTTCACCGAGCACGGCGGTGACCCAGAAGCTAAAAGACCCAACATGTCAGGAGGCTCCGTCTTGATCTTCAGCAGCTCCTGTGAGTGGCTCTTTTTCACGTGCCGCGTCAGATGGTCCTTCCTGCCGAAGCGTTGGGCACAGTACTGGCAGAGGAAGTCCTTTCTGCCGGTGTGCACCACCATGTGGCGCCTCACATCCTTCCTTGTGTAGAAACGCCGATCACAGTGGTCACACTGGTGTTTCTTCTCCTTGGTGCCACCTGAGGACTTCCCAGAGTGGCTCTTGAGGTGCTCCAGCAGCACCGGCGTGCTCTCGTAGGTCTGCATGCACACTTTACAGGTGAGATCCCCCGCCGTGGCGGAATGCATGGCAACATGCCGCTTGTATCCCAGCTTGGTGTTGTAGTGCTTCCCACACTCCTCACATTTGAAGGCCTCCTTGTTGGGGTCATGGGTCTGTAGATGGTTCTTCAGGTGGTCTTTTCGATGAAACATCTTCTCACAGAACGAACACTGATGGGTCTTCTGTGGAGAGTGTGTGGCCATATGCCTGAAACGGAACCAAAGAAAGGAGAGTCTATAAATGTCAGCTGTGTTTTAGGTAGAAGTTACACCTTCCCGCTCCGCTGAGACGGATTCCATGTCCTGAAAAGCCTGGATTAGTTCATCTCTAAGGATGGGCAATCATTTCAAATATTCATTCAACTGGTACTAACAACATTATGTCATAAAAATGTTTTCCCCTGCTTCTACCTTAAAATATACACAATGGACCTGTGATGAGTTCATGCTTCGCACAAAGAACCGGGTCTGTGGAGCATCTCGGCAGCGGCTTTCATCCACTACATCCTCTGGAGAACCATCTCCTCCGCTCTGCTTAAGTGAATGGTGACGTATTAAAGGTAACAAGCTGCCATGTTTGGACTCTTGGGCTGTCTGTAGCTCAGGAGGTTGACCATTTATCAGAACCTTCAATCCCCGATCCCTGACGTCTTGAAGTGTCTATTAGAAAGAATACTGAACCCCGGTTGAACCCAGATGGCGGCTCTTTTGGCGAGACGTCGCGGTGTAAGTGTGGTTTGAACGCTGTTTGGTGTTGTGGTGGGTTGAGCAGGATGTGGAAGTTTTTAGACTCATGAAGAATAAACTATCTGAACTCATTCATGTCTGAAAAACTGTGATATCTAGGAGAAAGCTCAGCCTGGTGAGTAAAAATAGGAACTTTATGGGTACCAACGGTTGCACCAAGTGTTGGGAAATTATGGACGGAATACTTTTGGAGATAAACCTCCCTCTAGTTGAAGAAATATAGAACCAGTCTTTCTCAAATCAATCCAGTTCTTCCTCCAACTAAGGTCTAAATAGGTATAAAATTACAAAAATGATCCATTTAAATAGTGTTGGAGTTATCACGTTGACATCAAGGATCTGCGTCAGACGCGCCGATGACGATTCCATGATATCCTGACTTTTCAGGGATACAATGAGCTGGTACGACTTTTACCGCCTGGAATTCTGAGTACGTAAAAATCCGATTTTTAGTTTTTAGTGTAGGACAAATAAGCGATCAGAACAAAACATAACAAGTCGGCCTCAAAACTCAAAAATCTATTGCAATAAGTTGATTTGAAAGTTTAAGCTGTCCTTACTTTATTTTAACATTATGTCAGTTAACTGAAGTGATTTTTAAGCTGTCCTTAATTCTCTATTTACATTATCTGAGTTAATAGAAGTGATTGTAAATTTTAAGCTGTCCTTACTATGTTTTTTGTTTCTTTTATAGTATGTGAGTTTATAGAAGTGACTGTAATTTTTTAAGATGTTCTTACTATTCTTTTTTTTTTTTACAATACGTGAGTTGAGGGATGTGATTAGATATTTTAGCTGTCCTTACTTTTCCTTTTTCTTTTTTCTTTTTTTTTTTTACAGTATATGTGTTTTTGGAAGTGATTGGAAATTCTAAGCTGTCCTGACTTTGTTTTTTGTTTCTTTTACAGTGTGTGATTTTATAGAATTGATTGTACATTTTAAGATGTCCTCAATTATTTTGGATGTGATTGTACATTTTTTGGATGTCCCAAATTTTTCTTTTTTTTTTTCTTTTTTACAATGTGAGTAATTTTATGTGATTGGAAGCCGTCCTTACTTTGTTTATTACAGTGTGTGAGTTGACGGATGTGCTTTTGTGAGACGGTACCTGAAGAGCTTGTATTTGGAGCTGAAGGCCTTGGGACAGTGCGGCTGAGAGCAGTGGAAGGGTTTCTCTCCTGTGTGACTCAAAGCGTGGACCCTCAGCTTCTCCTGCGAGGCAAACAGCGCTCCACACGCCAGACAATCGTTCCCACTCGCTCTCCCAACCTCTTCCCCTCTGGCTTCCCTCTCTTTCCCCCTCTCTCGCTCTCTCTCTCTCTCTCTCTCTGTCCGTGGCAGTGGGTCGGCGCCACCAAACAGCTTGGCAGCGCTCCGTCGTCCCTCTTCCTCCGGCGTCAGTGCGGTAATACGGTGTGAGGCATCGGCGGCAGCAGCTGCCATGGCAGCCCTAGAGTGCCGCTGCCATGAAAACTCACCGTAGGCTCCCCTGCCCTGCAGGCTCAATTTGGGAAGTATTTTTTTTGGGGGGGGGGGGGGTCGTCTAAAGAAGAAGCTCACAGGGAGGTGAGATGATCCAGAAGAAACATCAACGAATCTGTGGCGTGACATAACATGATTTAAAGTTAAATATTGCCAGTTATATGGTCCTATCGAACATATATCTTTAAAAAAAACCTACTTGTTATGGGTTTAAGTCCTTCTAGATACTTTTTGTCTGCTTCAGTCACTCCTCTTCTTCACTCTTCTTCTCTCGTGGTCACCCAGTCCCAACAGCTATGGTTGGCGGTGAGTGGGAAACACTGCTTTGCATTTTTACTTTTCTGCAAGGAGACAGCAAACATGATAGACGGAGGTGAGATGACATGAAGGGATTTTTCATTCTGAATCTTTCCTTTGACACATTTCTGCCGAAATGTTAGCTCTTCCTCTCAACAGGCCATCATCTGCTTTCTACTAGGTTATAGCTTCTTCTTTTTTTACAGCGCACTGTTGGATTTTCATAAAAGACTAGGTTAAATATTTTATTTAATATATAATTATATACAAATATAATAATTTGTATATTTTACTATCCTTTATCCTCATTATTATCATATGGTGTCACATTATGAGATGATTTTTATGATTTAGTACACTACTATTCGTACATTGGATCCAGAGGTTCCACAGATCTTTAATCTACTGCACATCTTTTAATTAACTATCCATATTGTCATAGTTTTTACCATATACATATTGTACCTGTGTTTTATTGAGTATTTATTTACCTGCTTCTGAAACAACTTAATTTAATTGAATAAAGTCACCTATATATCTATCTATCTATAGTGTTTAAAAAAAAAAAAATCGGTGTAATTAACAGTAAAATGCCAGCAGCTGTGATTGCCAGATTTATACCGTCAAAGCTATAATGACCCTTTTTGAAAGATTATGGTAAAATACCATGAATGTAAAAGATATATACTGTAAATTGCAACACATTCAGACTGATACATAAATGCTAATATATAATAGGATAAATAGATAATTAACATATTTTAAACATCTTGTCTCTATACACAGTTAAAATTTCAAGCTCAAAAGTAAGCTCAAAATAAAATGTAAAAAGGCAACGGTAAGAGAAGATAAAATTGGGAAAAGTAGATTAATTGTTAAAAAAACGCTTTATATTGAAAATACATGCCTCAAGAAAATAATTATTCACTAAGTAAAATTCTCTCAAAATGGCTTTGCTAGTATGTACATCAGAATTTACAGTACATAATGTATATTTATAAAATAAAAACAATTAGCCATTTAGCATTAGCATCCTCTCATTTCTACAGGAATGAGATTTCAGGAATACAGGGTATATTTATAAAAATATTCATGAAAAATGTAGGGAATTTGTTTTGTACCTTAACGTCATTAATTTATGTCCTTGTGAAGAGATGTACATTGTATTATTTTTGTGGTACTTTACCTTAATTAACATCTGGCACAGGGTCACCATATCTTATACGGTGATATTATGGCAACCTAAGCGTCCGGTATTTTACCATAAATTACATTTTGCAGTGTATAATTTTGATATTTCACCTGCTATTATGATAACATAGATATTTGAATAGCCATAACCATCAGCTAACATTCCTATGCAAATAGAAAACAATATAAAAAAAAAAACACTACTGCTATAGCGTTATCTCCGTTTTAAAAGAATGTTCATTCCTCACTCACTAGGGGGAGCTAGATGACAAGCATCTTTACCTGAGACTTTATCAAGTGACACCATGATACCTGTGTTGGTTGGTTTGTTTGTAAATATTATAAATTATTTGTTAGGGAAGTGGAAACGGCTCCTGCAGTCTTTGGGAAAAACACGTACAAACCCGCCCAGGCAGGTAGAGAGACAGGTGAGAGGTGTTCAGACACAAACTCAGGGTGTTTAGGATTCAACAAGTTCCTGGCGGCAGCAAAAACAAAAAACAAAAAAAAATGCACCTTCATCATTACTAACCTGCGGTTGTTTTATTAGAATAAATAAAAACATGAACCCTCGTTCTCTCCCTCTCATCTCTGCTCTCAGTAACCTCTGACCCCTGACTCCTGCTGGCCAACACACCAGCTCAGTCCAAGGTTGAGCTGACATACCGCCGAGGTCGCTGCAGTCGCTCACGTGAACCAGCCGAGGATCTGAGCACCCGAATCACATGTGAGTATATGTGACAGAATGCACATACACACACATGCCCACACAAACACGTACAGTACACGCGTTAAGGCCTGCACACACACTGCACACAACAGAGGAGCCTGGTCCTCCTCTGTTTCTGAGGGCCAAGACGGAAATCATAATATAATAAGAGTAACTGGTTGAAATAAACCAATTACCTTTCTGAGTATTATTTATAAAATCATTTTATATTGGAAGAAATATGCCATTTAAATTCAGTTTTTTGCTTCAACAATCATCACCTACAGGACGGCAAGGTGAAAGGCAGTCAGTGTGATGTGGAAAGCAGAGGAGGACAAACTTCACTATCTTCCTCTGGAGGCGGGATCTACCAGATCAATTTAATGGATTTCAATGTGCTTCTTTTTTTCATGCTGATCGCCTATTGGCCAGAACACAAGAAAGGATTCTCCAAGGGAGGCGACCTCCCTGACCAATCAACCAGAGTGCAGTATTGACACGACACTGGTCCAATTAGAAAGTCCACATTTTCTCTTCCTGTCTCTATAATTCTGAGGCGCTTGAGTTTGACACACTGTCGGTAAAGGAGAAATTTAATTCATTGACAAATACTTATAAATACAGCTAAAACATATTAGGCCTCAGGCCTTGTCTGAATTAATTTCATTAGTTCAGCTTTAGCAGCTAACTTGTTGGATTAACAGTTAGCAAATTCCCTGAAAAGAGGAACGTTTCATTTTTGTTTTTGTGAGGGTGGCCAGGGTTTATGACATGCTTTTACTTTGAAACTATAAAATAATAAAACAAACAGGTGAGGTAGTGCAACATGAAGAGGGACGCTGGTACTTTATTTTCTCATCAAAGAAAAACACTCCCAACTCACTGTCCGACTTGACTTCCACTCTCAAACTTCAAAATAATAGCACTTCCCACAAAACTGCTTGGTAGCAGGAAACATGAAATCAGTTGGAGCGTTTGCTGATCGGACCCTTGCCAGCTCTGTCCTGAAGTGTCCTCTGGTCTCTGTGGAGGAGGATGTTAACCAAGCTGACATCCATCCTGAACAACACCTCCTTCATCATCAGACTGCCACACCCATAGTGTAAAACAGAGCGCTACCGCAGGCCCCTTTGAGCCGGACAGAAGTCAGACTTTATTAAAAAAATCACTGCGAAACTGTGTTGTGTCTGAAAAACCGGAACTCTTCCATCATTCATCCACTTCTCAGTAACTTCACGTCACCAACTGAACAACTGAACTGGACTCTTTGAATTTAAAGAGTTTCAACTCTTTTTTTCCATATTAATATCTTATTTATCCTATTTAATGTATGTGTGTTTATATATGTATGTACATATCCACATGTTTCAATGTCTTTATTGTTTTCTATTGTCACATGACCACATTGGAGCTGATGTCACGCCTACATTTCTCCATTAGGCTTAAAAAAGTTCCATTCCATCCCATTCTATTCTAATCTAAGACCATAAAAGTTGATTCCATGTGTTTGTCAGGTTACGGGTGACAAGGATTTCTCACTTTTGTTATAAAAAAAAGTATTTGATCATGAATATCATGAATAAATGCCTCGTGGAGTAAAGTGAGAAAAGCTTTCATTATGACTAATTAAAAATAATCTCTCCATCGTTCTCAATTTTAAACTCACCAGCCGCCACTTTAAAACCCACACACACACTCACACACACCCACACACACACACACACACATAATGACATCCTCTGTGAGAGGTCGGTGAGTTGAGAGAAAGACGGCTTTAACGTTTACTAGTTTACATAAAATGCACAAACACGTTTTTACATGTGGCTCAAACATGTCGGGGGGGTGGATGTGGGCTGTGGGGGAGGGGGTGTTTCTCCTCTCGGCGGCGTGGACAGTGGAGAACATGCGTGCTTGTGTGATAATGCATGTCTCTGTGTGTACATGTGCATACATGTGCAGTTGTTCTCATAATGTATGTGTGTTTACAGCGCAGCTTAAGAGGATGTGACAGCTGTGGCGTTGTGTGGTGGTCATCACCCAGCGGGGAGGGTGCAGGGGGTGACACCCGTCCCATTGACCACCCTCAGGGAGCCCGGCTCTATTGTACAGGCTACCCACGTCGCACATTCCTGGCCTGAACCATGCCGTGTCGCCCTGTCTCTCACCTCTGCACACAACACAGAGTTTTTAGGTTTTGCCCAATGCAACATCATGTAGCAGCTCTCCCCCTCCAGTCCTGCAGGTTCAGACCCACTCACACCCCCACAGAAAGATAAAAAGAAAAGACACCATCTTGTCACAGAAAAAAAGCAAAAAGGCTGGAAGACAAACAGCCCCAAGCAACAGAGGGGCCGCCCCCCCCATGATGCCCTTATGTCTGAAAGGATCCATAAAGACCCGAGGAACCTCACGATGCTGGTGCTATGGATGAGCTAGTGCTGTGCTGTCATCTACGCTGTCATCCCCCACAGCAAGAGTATGTCACCAAAAATACCCCAGTATCCTGCGTTGTACAGGAAATCCGGATTTAACTCCTCAAAAGAAATGTGAAACTATGTCCCAAAAAACTCCAGTGAGTAAAATATGAACCGATGGATTAAAACATTACGTATAGATAGACCGATACATCTCCTCAAATGGATTCATATGCACCGAATTTGGACTAAATCGGACCAATGGTTGAGGAGCTATGGCCCTAAAACTGTGAATTTGGAGATAAATGGGATTACCGTTTGTAATCCTTTATTTTGATCTGATCCTGTCATGGTGTTTTATTTGGAATGTTATTTTGTTTTCACTTTACACTTCCCCTCTTTTATCTTCTTCTCTTGTTTTCTGCCCGGGCAGTTCCTCAGTGCTGTTATCAGTCTTCCTACTCTGACCCGTGGATCCAAAAAAAAAGTTATCATGTAGTCTGTTCATGTAGCTCCCTCTAGTGGACATAGGTAGTATTTTGCATCCAAAAATCCCTCTCTGGGGTCGAAACGCCATTTTTGTCCCATTTTGGGTCCGTTGTCTATCCAGCTGATCCAAATGGAGAGTCTTCCTGGTCCTATTTCACAAAAACTGTGTGAGATAACATGAACTTTTTAATACGTGTTATTTCTATCAAATGTGATGCAGTTATCAAAGAGGTTCTGAGAAAATACACTGATTGTTTGGTTTCACGGTGTTTTTGTAGTATCTAGATCTAAAAAAAAAAATCAGCTGGTATTTTTTTGGTATTTTATTCACAGATTACTCACACAAACTAAACTTATTTTTTTACTTTTTCCGTAGCAAAAATATGTTGTGCCTGTAAAGACCAACAGAATGAAAAGATAATGAACAGTTTTTTTGCAGGTTAACTATTTTCAGTTAGCCCGACGGGTCTTCTTGGAACCGTTTATAGATAAAGGTGAGTCATGGATCGTTTTGACACTTGAACACCTCTCTAGATTCTTGTACAGGGAGGGGTTAGCTGTGTTGTAATAACTGTTCCAATCTTGATATTTACCATTGGATGAACCTTGATTTCACACCCTGTACCTTCGACCTGAAGGAAGGTGGCGCCTAAAACAAACCTATCTGGAGCTAAACCCAAGTTATTGATCTAGTCCTGAAGTTGATGTGTGTATGTGTATGTCAACATTTATAAGAGTGAATAATTATAAGATGGATATTCAGGTCGACTTTTTTATTTTTCCATTTGTGGGTATTTGGAAGAAGAACTTGGAGGATAACCTTCTAAACGCCATCATCTACCTGTGTTTGTAACACATCTATGTTCCTGCTGCTGCAGTCCAGTCACAAGTCACAGCTTGTTCTCTCATGACATGTAACAGGTAGATGATCTGCTGCTTCCCGCCTCTCTACAACATCGTCACTCAGTCAGCTTCTTCTGACAGGATGGTCGTCTGTTTCAACATCGGCTGATTAAGGGGTTTGGCTTTAACAACCTCCTCATAGACATTCAACCTGATCCAAAGCTGATCCGGAAACAAAGAAGTTTTCACGACTGGTCAGTTTTCCTATGATTGGCAGGAGTTTGACATCAAACCAACGTTTTTTGCACCCATCCTGACCATGACGGCCGAGGAAAATCGATTCTTTGAAATATTAAAATGTTCTTTCCCTGAAAACTCAGAAAATAACATTTATGAAAAATATTGACAGACTGCTTCTGGGAAATGTAAAGATTTTGCCAGATATGCTTCAGATGACATGACATCCCCCCTCAAATTTCCAGAAGTATGTTTGGGCCCCCAACAAAAGGTGATTCATTAGGGGAAAAACAGTATTTCTTCTGAGTTTGGATGGGGTCAGAGCTCGGGTTCTAATGAGCTGCAGCCTCGGCTTCGCTCGTCAAAACCAGCAGCAGATTACGGGTCAGAGCAGCACAAACACAACGACTGCAGCCATTTCCAACCACTAATCACGTTTCAGCGCGCTGCAGTGATCAGGACACACACACTCATATACACACACACACACACACACTCCTGCAGCCTCATTCCAAAATGGCAGAAGTCGCCTGACGGCACATTCTCTTTGAATCTCCACTCACTTCCTCCAATCAAAAAAAGCAGAACTGAGCTGCCACTTTCCAACTGCACGGGTGTCTTTAGTTTCTGTCCTGGATGAAAGAGCTTCCACATTCCTTTCCTGTGGGGTCAGAGGTCAGCCTCTGCACTGCCTGCCATGACTCCCGCATGCTGAGTGACTAGTATTAACCCCTTCATGGCCTACCCCGTCCACATGTGAGAGCAGTTTGATCTGATTCTTTGTGGAGCTGGTGGACCAGGCCGGACCAGAGCAAGCTGGTGATATCTGCAGAACCCGGATCTACATGACAGGACGCCCCGGCTGCAGAAGCTGTGGGACCAAAATACACGAACAAACTAAATTTAGAATGTGAGTTCATCGTTCGTAGCTTAGGGTGACAACAGCCGCCCTCGTGGTGAGAGGAGGAAGGTTGGGGGGTGGGTGGTAGGGTGACAGGGTCTGTATGGTGGGTTACACAAACATTTAAACTTACACTCAAAGGATTCATTAGTTGCACTACAAAAAATCATTTGATTTGAAAGTATGATCCCGAGGACTCAACTCACTATGCTAAAGAAAGAAGGAAGACAAAAAGTGAATTTGCCCTTTAATCTGAGTTTTTTCCTGGGTTTGTAAGAATCTGTCTGCTCAAAAACAAATATAAACAAGCAAATTTATCACTTCACTTGTTTATGAATTGGCGAATTGGCGATTGTGGCCTGGAGATAGGCCGCAGAAAGCACTCCATCCACGGCCCCTCTGTTGTGGCGACGTCCTGGTGGGGGCGCTGTAAACTGAAGCCACCTACTGTATGTCCTAAAACGATTCCATGCCACTAGCAGTATCTGCATCGTGGCTGCATCAGTATTAGTAACATTGTACCTGTTACATGTGTGAGTAATTTTACTATGTGTGAGTAATCTGTTACTATGTGTGAGTAATCTACTGATATATGTGAGTAATCTACTGATATGTGTGAGTAATCTACTGATATGTGTGAGTAATCTGTTACTATGTGTGAGTAATCTCTTACTATGTTTGAGTAATCTACTGATATGTGTGAGTAATCTACTGATATGTGTGAGTAATCTGTTACTGTATTTGAGTAATCTGTTACTATGTTTGAGTAATCTACTGATATGTGTGAGTAACCTACTACTATGTTTGAGTAATCTACTGATATGTGTGAGTAACCTACTACTATGTTTGAGTAATCTACTGATATGTGTGAGTAATCTACTACTATGTGTGAGTAATCTTTGATCAAACACAAAAAGTACATGTATTTCTATCCTCAGCTGGTGTTATTAGATCAAAGGTTATATCACAGTAACACCATGAACCGAAACAATCAGTGAATTTGCTCAGAAACTTTTCATAACTCCTACAACACGTTTGATAAAAGTACAATAAAGTTCTTGTTATTCTACACAGTTTGGGATAGGACCAGGAGGACTCGCCATTTGGACCAGCTGCAAAAGTGGACCCAAAATGGGACAAAAATGGCATTTTGGCTGCAAAATACCATCTATGTCCACTAGAGGGAGACACATGTGCACACTACAACCTTTGAATGGGATATGAATCAATAATTGTATTGAAATCGGGCATTGCGCACTGTAAAAAAAAGTTAGCAAAAACAAGGTAGAAGCCTGATTAAGAACATACAGGGTTGGTATCTTCAAATGTTAGTTTGAAAAAATATCAGAAGTGAAGTTAGTGAAGTTTGTCAGGAACACCATCTCCTTGCACACTCAGCTCAGCTCAGCTTATTTCTCACTTTCATTCAAACCTCTCTCGAGCAGTTGTAGTCAGTTGATCTCATCGGCTGACCACATCCATCCAACATTAGAGCGACAGACCTTTGTGGTTAGCCTATCATCTTCCTGCTGCTGCCTTCTTAAATATGATTCTCTCCATCCTTTAAAGTTCCGTCATGCTGCTGCTGCCCACACACTCCACCTCCCCATCTCCACCCAGTCCCCATAGATCCACCAACTTCAACATTAATCAGTCCCGGCATCATCAGCCACCACCACCAACACTATCCAGATTCCATAGGGGGGAATCTGTCTGCTGCTGCTCAGAGCCTTCAATCTCAACCTACCTGAAGTATTCAGGCACCGGAGACATTCTGACAGGCTGATGGTCACAGATTATCTTTACTTCATTCTCTGACCATGCAGAGTGAAATTAAATTAAACAAATTTTATATTCATTATTCGTTTTTATATGAATTACTCTATTCCTACCACGTTGCTGATTAAATGTATGCCTTTATAAAGAGATTTTATGTGTGGCTCAGGGGAATTTAGGATTTTAGATCCACTATTCTAGATAAGGCTGTTTACTTAACCCTTATACGGTATAATATTCATACTCATGAACCCAAACACATCAGATAAGAGAGTAAAACTCTGAAGGGAAATATTTGACTGCATCAGGGGAACATCGAGTGAAAGCTGCAGATTTGAAAACAGATAGTCACTGGCGTGAGGTTTATAAATACAGAACGTTTACTGGTAATAAAGTTTCTTCTATCGGAATTATGCGAATCCTTGATCAAGCGTTGGAACCATCCGGGTTCAGTCCATGAATGAAGCAGGGGTGACAAAAAGGAGGGAAATTGGGAGTCATTTGCAGCGGGTGGGGGGAGTCGATTTCCAACAGTCAAGTGACTCCAGAGACGAGGGGACGGGGGGCAGCGTGGGGGAGGAAGGTCATGCTTTACTAACCACATTGATCAGAAGCGGCAGCATGGAGGCTCGCTGCTGCGACTTCCTTAAACTTTATTTCTACGCTGGAGAGTTTGATCAGTGAAGACCCAGAATCTGTTAAGTTTTTATGAACATGGCGGATCATTATGGACACAAGATAGCGATGAAGATCAGACAGCTCTTCAGTCAATCAGCGATATTAGCTGTCCGTTAACGATAAATGCACTAAAGCGCCGCAACTAAGGATTATAATTCGGATTTGTTGGAATTACATTTTAGAGTGACCAACCAGTAAAAATAAAGTTCATGTCCAGAGGTGGTGGACAGTCTTTATTGGAGTAGAAGTATAGTTACTGATGTGAAAAAATAACTTTGTAACAGTATGGATTCAACTTCTTTACTCAAAGTACACGTGAAAAAGTCCAGACTCTGAAATAACTCAAAGTATTAAAGTAAAAAGTATAAGAGTGAACTCTCCTGTACTAGGATTACTATGTCTTTTCAAGGTTTTTTGTATATTTACAACCTCTTTTATTCATTATTGTTGTATTTATTAATGTGCTCCTTTTATCCTTGGGGAATAACAAAATTAATTTTCAGTGTAGTGACTAAAATGACAAAATAAAGTGTCTTCTGTCCAATGTCTTACTATTGTTAAAGTAAAAAGTAGTAGTATAAAAGTTAAAAAGAAAGGTATGAAATGAGAAAAATATTAGTTAGAGGTACAAGAGTAAAATGAAAAAGTATGAAATTGAAATAGTATGAACATAAAAACAAGTATAAAATAAATAAAAAATACTGGTTAAATGTGAAAATGTACTTATATAAAAGTATAAAAGTGAAAGCCAGTAACGAGAGACTGACAAAGCAAGACAGTTTGTATAAATGAAAGAAAAAATTTTAAAAAAGTAATTATATGAAAATTAAAACAGTGTAAATGTAGGAAATAGTGAAAAAGCATAAATGTAAAAGGAACTAGTACAAAAGTTAAATCAGGATAAAAGTAAAAGGGACTAGTGGGAAAGTAAAAAGCAATAGTAGAAAAGTTTTTTTAACAATATGAAATTAAAAAACAACAGTTAGAAGTACAGTAGACTAAAATTTAAAAGTATAAAAGAAAAAAAGTATAAAATAAAAAGGTACTGGTTAAATGGGAAAAGGTACTTTTATAAATAGAAGTGAAAAAGTATTAGTATTAGAGTTTATAAAGTTATTATGTCTTATTTTAATCCTTTAACTGATTGCATTCTCTTCTTTCTTTTACATAGCAAGGGTCTCCTATAAGCTGCTGCTTTTATTGTTATTATTGTTTTATATATTTTAAGTCATGTGTTCCTTTTCCTTCCATTTCCCATTTCTGGTCATGTCTGCCCTGTCTCAAATGATATATGTAGGGAGTGTTATTTAATAGAAGTAGTGCTCTCCTTGTTGAAATTAAAGTTATGATGATTGTCTTGTTTAATGAAAACCTTTTGGGTCTTTAATCTTCTAGCAATGCACAAAGTAAAATGAACAAAACTAAACAACAGTACTGATGTGTTAGCACTAGTGCATGCTCTCTAACGGTCCCTGAACGCATCGTGTTGTGGCTCCGCCTCCTCCAACTCATGTCAGCTGATGCCTGGAAAGAGGCCTGGATGACAGCAAAGCAAACACCGTAGAGTTTCTTCCAGAAAAAAAGTCGTCAGTCAAGACTTCTATAATTCAGCAAACAAAAACGATTCAAATGTAAACAATAAACAACAACATCAGCACCTCATCCAAACAGGCACCCACTGGAGTCTAAGATGACGCCTCTGTGACCCCTGACCCCACATGTTCCAGGTTCAGTCGTTCGGGAAATAACAGTCAGGGCAGAGAGGTTAAAAAAACATACCAAACACCAGTATGTTAGACATGAATAAATCTGGTATGTAAGATCTCATGTTTAACCTACCCATGGGTTGTTTTGAGTTAAGGCTCCCCTGAATGACATACCAAAAAATAGCCTTCAAACATATCCACAAATATCCGCTGTATCTGCATCACCTTGGTGTATATGAACAGGTAAGCGACCAAAAATCATTTATTTTTAGTCTCATTAACATTGTATCTGTAACTATATGTGAGTAATCTGTAAATATGTGTGAGTAATGTGTAACTATGTGTGAGTAATCTGTAAATATGTTTGAGTAATGTGTAACTATGTGTGAGTAATCTGTAAACATGTTTGAGTAATATGTAACTATGTGTGAGTAATCTGTAAATATGTGTGAGTAATGTGTAACTATGTGTGAGTAATCTGTAAATATGTTTGAGTAATGTGTAACTATGTGTGAGTAATCTGTAAACATGTTGGAGTAATATGTAACTATGTGTGAGTAATCTGTAAACATGTTTGAGTAATATGTAACTATGTGTGAGTAATCTGTAAATATGTGTGAGTAATCTGTAAATATGTGTGAGTAATGTGTAACTATGTGTGACTAATCTGTAAACATGTTTGAGTAATATGTAACTATGTGTGAGTAATCTGTAAATATGTGTGAGTAATGTGTAACTATGTGTGAGTAATCTGTAAATATGTGTGAGTAATGTGTAACTATGTGTGAGTAATCTGTAAATATGTGTGAGTAATGTGTAACTATGTGTGAGTAATCTCTAAATATGTGTGAGTAATGTGTAACTATGTTTGAGTAATGTAGTAAGTAACACAATGTTAATGCTGAGTAACACAACTATGTGTGAATAATCAGTTATACTTATACAGTGGTTTTCCAGCCTGCTTGACTACTCAAAGAGAGTAGTCAGCATTCAACCAATCATGAAAGAGGCTGCCATACAAGGTGCCACAAGGTCATCAGGAGCAGTAACCAGTAAAGCAGTAATTCACACACCAATGGAACAGCCATTGGGAGCATACTGGGGTTCAGTATCTTGCTCAAAGACACTTTGACGTGGCTGCAGCAGCTGGGGTTTGAACCACCAACCTTCAGATAAGTGGACAACTGCTCTACCAACTGAGCCACCTATGCCACTGTTTCTGTAGTAATTTGTTACTATGTGTGAGTAATCTGTGGTTTAACGCAAAAACTACCAATATTTCATCACATTGATAGAAATACCACAAAGTTCTTGTTATTTTACAGTTTTTGTGGGATAGGACCAGGAGGAATCTCCGTTTGCACCGGTTGGATAGACAATGGACCCAAAGTGGGACAAAAGTGGGATATTGACCCCAGATAGCGATTTTGGCTGCTAAATACAATCTAGGTCCACTAGAGGGAGCTACATGCACATAATACAACCTTTTTGTTGTACATAAACCTAGGTATTTTTGTTAAAATCTAGCATCTGATGTTACCACTTTATTAATATATCCTGTTGCGTATCTTTATTTGTAGGATCATCAGAGCCTGTTTCCACCACTGATCTCTAAAAAGTTAACTCCCCCAAAAGATCTACTCCGTGACATTTTCCAGATAATCTAAGATGTTTTCTTTTCATATAATTTATTTCTCTTCAAAAGCAAGATCATTTTCTCACCATATAAAGAAACATTTAATGATTTAGTTTATCACAGATGTTCAGCATCAACACATTTAGAGACATATGGTTTCCACCAGACAGGAAGTGTATGAAAAACTGTCATCTGAAAAGTAATCTGGTAACTAAAGCTGCCAGACAGATGTAATAGAGTATAAATTAGCCCCAAATGGAACTCATCAAGTACAGTACCTAAGTTTTGTGCTTCAGTGCAGTACTTGAGTTCATGTGATTAGTACCTGCCAGCCCTGGATGTAATATACAGTAGCATCCCTGACATATTTAACATCTGCTGTATCTTATTCTGTTTGATAGGATTTTACGATGAAACATTTTTAAAACAGTTTGAATAATGTTTCAACTTTGATTGGCAGGTCTTTTGTGCCCCGAGGTTAAAACACTCCCTCCCCTCTCTCTTCATCCTTCCTCCCTGAAGTTTCAGTTCCTCTCCGTCTTGTGTTTTCTGACCCAGGATGAAGTTCTACACATGGAGTAAGGGGGTGCGGGGCAAGAGAGAGGCACCATCACCAACACCCAGAACCAACAGAGCTCAGTTCTGCCATCCCGGCAGTTAGTCCAGGCCACAGTGGGCCGGGATGTGGCCATAAAACCAGAACCGCTGCCCTGGTGTCCGGGCTAAAGATAGACCAGTCTGTGGTCAGACTGGAGGAAGGAGGCTTGGCTCCTCCAACCGTCACCCAGGAGCACCTTCACCCTGCTCTCCATATGCGTCCTGACCTCAACCTGCTGCTGGGATCCAGACGAACCGGATTAACGCTTTCCCTAAACCGTTACTGTTATTGTACCAAAATTATCTAAAGACGCCAATAAATAATTATCCGACACTTGTAGATCACGTGAATAAAAAGATTTTGAAAATTCCAACAACAAGGTGATTCAAAAAGCTTTAAAAATGTATTAAAAATGAGTATTTAAAGGAATTTAAATAAGAAATGCAAGAACAGAAAGACAAGAGTAAAAGTCAGAGTGCTGTGTAATAACTGCGTAATTACTGTGTTATGTAATAATTGAGTAATTACAGTATTGTGTGATAACCGAGTAATTACAGTACTTTATAATAAATGAGTAATTACAGTACTGCCTTATAATTGAGTAGTTACCGTGCTGTGTGATAACTGAGTAATTAAAGTACTCTGTGATAAACAGGTAATTGAAGTACTCTGTAATAAATGAGTAATTACAGTGCTGTGTGGTAACTGAGTACTTAAAGTTCTGTGTAATAAAAGAGCAATTACAGTGCTGTGTGATTACTGAGTAATTACAGCACTGTGTTAAATTGAGTAATCAGAGTACTGTGTAATAAATGAGTAATTACAGTTCTCTGTAATAAATGAGTAGTTAAAGTACCGTGTAATAAATGAGTAATTACAGTGCTGTGTAATTATTGAGCAATTACAGCACCGTGTTATAATTGACTATTAGAATACTGTGTAACAAATGAGTAATTATAGTTCTGTGTAATAACTAGACTGAATTCAAGTCCAACAGGAAGGTCTTACAACCCTGATTTACGAGAGCTGAGAGTCGTAGCCGAACCTGCAGGTCTCTGGGGGTCCGTTCCAGATACGTGGGTCCCAAAACTGAATGCTGCTTCTCTAGGTTTAACGTTGATGCTGAGAAAAGTTAGTGGAGCTGTACTAGAAGACTTGAGGGGTCTGGATGGTACTCATCTTCTGTTTATATATCTATCCAACTATCTATCCAAAATAATACCTGCGGTACCGTAGTGTGTATTATCTCGGCTGACCATTGGTGTCGGATCAGGACTGTTGTTTCACTCATCCAGAGTCTCACAGAAACCGTTTTCCTTCACCATTATGGTCAGGCTGGGAGCCACGAATGCTGTATGAGATCATACTTAGATAAATAGAATTAAAAGTATTTATTCATTCCAAAATAAAGACTCTTCCAAACTCAGAGAGATCCGACCTCCACCAAGGCCCAACAGAACCCAACGCAGACATTACTGTGATCAGAATCACTTACATCACTTTATTTAGGTTACTTTCTAATCACTGAACCCATCTATTTCATAAAATTCCCTCTAGATGTAAACAAATATCCGGATGTACCAGAGGTGGTCTGTTATTCTAGATGCAATTTAGGATTATGGGATGTGTAAAATTACCAAAAAATTACTAATTTTTGGTGGGTAAATTAATCAGTCCAATCATATTTTCAGTTATTGCCCTACCTTGCAATGGTTAAAAACTTTATTATGCTGTAAAATCATTAAAAGGCAGTCGCTGCTGGATTATGATAAAACCTACATCTGGGTACAATTTCATGCAAATCCGTCCAGTGGTTTTTCTTTAATCTTCCTGACAAATAAAAAATACTAATAAAAAGAAAACTGACAAATCCAGTTAAAAATATTAACTCCTAATAACTTCCATCAAAGGTAAATGAAGATGAACTTTATCTGCCACTATATGAACTCATGCACAAAGAAATTGCAATTTCCCCATGTTGCAAAAGTCTGTCTATCTCTTACAGATGGATGGAAGGACGGACAGACGATTGAACTGACGGACAGAGAGATTTAAAGAGTTACATATGAGCCCCCTTGGGTGGGGGGCATAAATAAGCATATCATTTGATGCAAATCTTGAGTTTTTGCATAATTTGATGCAAAGTCACATCAAAGGCACAGCAATACTAGTTTAACATCCCATAATTCAGAACATAAATCCAGTGTGTGTGTGTATTTGTGTGGGTCTGTCTGTCGAAGTTTGGGCGTGTGTTTGTGTGCTTGTGTGTGATTGTGTGTTTGTGTGTGTGATTGTGTGTTTGTGTGCGTTTGGTTGTTTGTGTGTGAGTGTGTGCGCATGTATGTGTGTGTCTGTTTGGGAGTGTGTGTTTCAGTGTGTATCTGGGTCAGTTGTGTGTGCGTGTGTGTGTGTAGCTGGTGATGAGGTTTCAGGGTTCAACCAGATTGTTGGGGGTGACACTGAGTCCATTGCCAATCCGACACTAAGAACATGTTTGTAAGTGAGACCACACGCTCTGAGACACACAACCACACACACACACACACACACACACACACAAGCATGGATACGTGATGTGCCCTTCTTCCCATGCGCGCTGACAGACCTGCAAACCCAATCAGAAATCTACACATGGAAAACAGCTCACTGTGTATAAAATAAAAGTAATGTTAACTTAACTTCTGTGATTAATTACAGTTAAATTACAGAGACAATAAGTATTAACACTGATTAGGGTCGCCCTGTGACCTCATCCGTCAGTGAACACGTAGAAGCTTAAACAGTTTCTGCTGATTCAGGGATTTACTCACTGACAAAACACATTGGAATTTAAAGATGATTTAATGATTCTAACGGCAAATACTGAGGAGAATGAATCGGAAACAATTATTTGTGGTTGTCTTCAATTTTTCACTTAGAAAGACTCAGAAAATATTTATTTTTATTCATTTTTGCTTTACTCTGACGTTAATCTCAGATTTTCAGAAAAAATGTATATATATTTTTTTTTTAATGTATATAGATTTTTTTCTTTTCTTCGAAAAGCACTTAGTAGATCTGTCTTCTTTTTAAATTTAACTTTTATAGGTACCGAACAAAGATTATTTAGATCATCAGCTGTTCTAAGAGTTGAGAAGAGTTGAGATGAGATGTGATGAGTTAAACTAAAATAAACTGAGATGAGATAACATAAGATCATTTAAAATAAGATAAAATGAGATTAGATCAAATTAGATCAAATAAAATGAGGTAAAATAAAATTAGATCAAATTTCATTATTCCCAATGGATTAATTCTAGAGTTACAGCAGCAAGAAGAGCAACAAGTAAACAAATACACAAACAGACAAAAATAAATAAAAAACCTTAATAAAATCTAAGTGAAGGAAGAAGACTAAAAGAAACTGAAATGGTTACAAACAATTTGAGAGACACCGATGTATACGACCTTTGACCTGGAACACAGCAGCAGGACGTTTTCTCAGAGTTTAAATTTCCCAGCGTGAGCAGGAATAGTCACCATCCGAATACCGACCTAAAATACGAACCTCATCCTGCAGCTCCGCTTGTTAGGAGAACGATGCAACACTCAACGTGGGAAAGTAAAGTCTTAATCTGGAATAACTCATCAACCTCTGAGCAGCAGAACAAATTCTTCGACACAAATGAAGAAGACTTTACTGTCCTAATAAATGAATTAGTAACCATCAAAATTAAAAAGATTATATATTTGAATAGATAAAGCTATATTTAAAGGAAGAACATGAAGATCATAGATCCTTTATGAGACAGATGACTCATAGAATGATTTTTTACTTTTGAACCTTTTGGTCTCTGAGCTTCAGAGAAACCTCGACCGGGAAGCTTTCAAACTTTGATGCTGTTTTCCACAAATATGTTCAGTGCTTGAAAAAAAAAACATTAAAAACTCTAAGCGCTTGTTCTATCAATTTGAGGCAACATAATTCAGTGTCAGGTTAACCAGATACCACAGTCAACTACTCCAAAGATGTTTCCAGACGTCTACTCAGAGTGTGATGACAGCAGCCGAGCTGAGGCTGATCTTCTCCAGAGCCTAACTCTCTTCCACCGATAGACGGATACTAGACAAAAGCTTTAAAACATTCTGTGGAATTGTAAAAACTAATATTAAACCAGACTTTGATACAGATTCCACATCTCTACCGATTCTAGCAGAGCAGCAACTTCTCCCTTAACGTCTGATGACAGGAAAAAAAAACTTATCCTGACCAGCTGCCAATATTTTACTTTTGATTATATGGAAATCTTTGTACAGCGTGAGCGCTTTAAATCATTGCAGCTAGTTCATTAAACATAATTTCATTAGGAGCTACGATGACTCAGAGAGATCGATAGAAAATGCTGCAAAATTCCTATTATTTTTTTTTGTCAGGCCTAAGGATTTGTTTTTTTGGGTGCAGGCGTTCATCAGAATAAACTTTCCTGTTAGCTGAGACTCTGACTGGTCTCAGCGTCATCACAGGTTCTTCCTCTGGCGGAGGGGCTGCTAGCATCACACTGTGGAAAACATCTGGAGAACACACAGCCTTCCACTAATAATGGTTGAGGTTTGGTTGGAGGCTAATTAGATGATTAACTGACTCCAAAAACAAGGTGCGTCTCCCTCAGCGTTAATCTGCAAATAAAAAAGCTGAGCTTAAAACGATCACTCTGGTCAACGGTTGCATCATCATCATCTTCATCATCAACAACAAGAACAAGGCCCAGGCGCCTCTGAACAACCATGGAGGCAGCAGTTGTAATATTAAAACTATAGAGTTCTCTGAACTCCCAGCAGGGGCAACAGGAACGCTGGGTGACATCGTCAAACAACATTGTCAGAAAACTTTCAGGAACATTTTTGTGTAATAATAGCCTTTAAGAAACCGATGAAAAATATAACTTTTCACGAAAATCATGCCGATTCCCACCAGAATATTTGTTCCAGTCCATTTTTCAAATACTTCTTTCTTTTCATACTACACCATGCACGACAAAAAACTGCACAGATCAATAAATAACAGAACTAGAAATCACTGAGAGCCAAACCACTGATGTAAAAATTGACAGTGGAAATTACTGCAAAAAACAGCCTGTCAAACCTCAACAGTAGAAAAGCCTAAAATTCATAACAGTATGACACTGTAGTAGATACAGGGAATTATCGTAAGTCAAGAAACAGTAAATAATTTTGTTATTTATAGTCAGAATATATGGAAAACACATTACTGTGAAAATACAAACTTTCGGTGAAATTAACAGAAAAATAGAATAATGTTACAGCTATGTCATTACCGTAAAAGTATTCTTCTGTCTTAATGACCGATTTTTCCCTTATGTTAACTCAAATAACCAACTATTACCATTTAGCTTGAGAAAAAAGAGACTGAAAAATATGTGATATATATTTGTGAATAATGTTGTTTTATTAGTTTCAAAAAAGTTTTATGTCATTAACTATGTTACTGTAAACAGGTTGACATTATACTTGTTTTTATACTACTTTACCGTAATTATTGTATTTTCATTGGAAAAATTCTGGAAACCCCGGTTATTTTGCTCCAAATTATATGGTATTTTTTTTATAGTGTCCACCAAGATACAACAGAACCTGAGGTAGATTAATCCCTCCATTAATTTATGACTTACTGTCAAGAACTAGAAAGGTGCACTCATCTTACAATGGTTACGAAAATGTTATTATGCCGTAATGTCATTCAAATTTAACCACCTCTTGGTATAATTAATTATGTGTGTTATAAAGTGTGTTGCTGCAGAGGCATGAAGGTCGAGGTCTAAGACTAAAGTCCATGAGGTGCATTTCCTGTTTGTAATCCATCACTAGTTTAACATGAGTCCTAGGGAGGGGCTACATGGGGGTGGACAGAACTTCAGGCCAGAGTTGGGGGGTCTGCATCAATCATATTGAGTAGTAGATGCCCTGAACCTTCATCCTTGCATGTTTATATTAACAGCGGTTAATAAAACACTCATTCTGATTGTTGATGAGCGGTAAGAAAAAAAGAAAAAACCTACTAGCTCAGATCATCAGCAGCATCTGAACGTCAGTCTGATAAAACGTCAGCAACAAATCCACACTCAACACATGCATGTGTGTGTGTGTGTGTGTGTGTGTGTGTGTGTGTGTGTGTGTGTGTGTGTGTGTGTGTGTGTGTGTGTGTGTGTGTGTGTGTGTGTGTGTGTGTGTGTGTGTGTGTGTGTGCACAGAGGTGATTCTGGGGAAAGCCCTTCTGGCAGGAAGTCCTGGCTGTGACACAGAGCTCCACAGCGGTCGGAGATGTGGGCACAGTGCCAATGGGCGCCACGCCAAACCTTCCCCCTCCTCTCTGACATGTTTAAAAAGCACTGCCTTTGCGGACACAACAAACATGGCCGCCTATCTCTGATGCCTCTTCTGTCAGAACAATCCGTCTGTAATAAACATTGAAGTAAGATCAACTGACACTCACTGAGTTCTTACCTCCAATCAATAATCAAACTATGGATCATCCGTCCCAAAATCCAGCAGCAGCACGAAATGATTGTTAATAAAGCGTTTGAGAAATCTGACATATAGCGTCACTTCCTTAGTCCTATGGAACCACGTCTGCATCAGTGGATAAAAAAAGTCAAAGCGCTCAAACTCATTCACCGCCGCTGAACGAGGGGAAATGACTCAAAAACATCAGAGGTCTGTCAGCAGTTAACTTTAGGCGAGGTCTCCTCCTCAGAGTCTCAAACGCAGAGAGGCTGAATCACACATGGAAGTTAAGTGCTTATTTTCACCTCTGACGGGCTCATAAATGTTAAAAATGTAACTGCTGTTAGAGTTCACCAACATAGGAGGGTCCTCAAAGAAGTTACCAGTTTGTCACATCTTGGCATGATGTCTTCTATTTTTTTTTGTACAAAATAACGAAGAGAAGTAGCGCTTGACAAATCTTGATGAAATGAGTATCTAAATTTTTAGTGCTTAGAATTGAGATCAAGATTTTATCTGCTCACTTTATTGCATTCATTTATACCTTAGTGGTAAAAACAAAAACAAACAAAACAAACTGGGCAAAAACCAGCACATCAATCATCATTTAGTTCACGCCACGCTGTTTCTCATGTGGGAGCCCCGCCCCCACATGAGACATGAAGAAGAGCCAGGAGTAAATGTGTTCAGTTTACAAGAGTTTGAGCACATTTACAGTCTCCTTGTACAGATTTGTACGACATGACAGAATTCTCTGATTTGCAAATCTGTGACTTCAGCAGCACTCTGATCCCCATGCCTTCATCCAAATAGATGTTATTAATTATTCTCTTTACATTAAAGTGACCAGTCTGTTAATTCAAACATACATTTTGATTTTGTATAAAGAGTCAATGAACAACCTTTAGAACCTCAAACCAACATAATTGACTCACTATTATTTTTTGGATAATGACTTTCTCCGTTGTTTGTGCTAATAAACTGTCCCTGAACACATCGTATTCAGTAACGTGACTCCGACCCGACCAGTCGGTGCTGGTCGCTGCAGGTTTGTGCTGAGCAGCACAGATGACATAAGTCTAAACACTGAACGCCGTTTTGATCATTTCAGCTTCAGAGAAGAGACAGCGAAATAAAATATTCCAGAAAAACTACATCGGCAACAAGGAAACATCACTGTGAAAGAATGATACTGCTGAGTATGAAGAGTGTGCTTCACAAAAAAAAAAAGGAAAGGAAAAAAGTAAAAGACCCGCAAACGCTTTTGCTTCAGCAATGAAGCCGCTGCTAACAGAAATTATTACAACATAAGATGCAACAGATTGAGGAGGATGAGTTAAATAACAGATTCCACTACGTATCGTCACTAAGGTCATGACACCCAGAGATACACTCTCAATGAAAGATGGGATGTATCGTCACAGAATCTTTTTCCCAAACTGCCATGACCAGCATGCAGGTATGAAACAGCCGTCCTAAAAAAATATGGTAACCACTCTCACAACCATCCTATCAGGGTCTGGAACCTATCCCAGCTGACAAAGGTGAGAGGTGAGGGTTCACCCTTGACGAGGTGCTATTTCATCATAGGGTGAACACATGGAGACCCTCATATTCACTCCTACGGCAATTTAGCATCTCTAGTTCAGAGGTGGATTTGAACCACAACCTTCTTGCTGTTAAGCAACTGTTCTAGAATCAGTACCTTGGATGAGTGACTGGTTCTTTTACAGCTCTAGAATCAGTACCCGTGATGAGTGACTGGTTCTTTTACAGCTCTAGAATCAGTACCTTGGATGAGTGACTGGTTCTTTTACAGCTCTAGAATCAGTACCCGTGATGAGTGACTGGTTCTTTTACAGCTCTAGAATCAGTACCCGTGATTGGGGACTGTTCTTTTCAGATACTCATACTGTTCTGTGATATCTGTGGCTGGTTCCTGGCTGACAGAGAGCGAGTGGCTGTGACTGGATCACATGCAGACTGCAGTCTGACCCGGCTCATCCAGCCGCTGTGACTTTTGTTCCCCTGCTCGGCTCATGGCTCTCTCTGATTCAGATGTGGTCAGCAACAAACAATCTCTAAGTCTGGCAGCGTCAGCTGAGCTTAAAACAACAGGCATTGTCAGGAGCGCTTTTGTTGACAGAAATATACAGGTTTCACTGGATCCCACAGCCTTTTCTAAAATGTTCCTTTTTCCTTCCTCCTCATAATACAACGCTCGCTCACTACCTCGCCTCTGTTGTGTTTGTTTGCAGAAATGCTCCCCTCCCTCTTCACCCACTCTACATCTGTAGCTTTTAAAGGATGTTCAGGGTAATGCAGAATGAAGGAGGGAAGTGGTGTGGGTGTGGGTTGAAGGTTGAAAGGTAGAGACTTGTAAAAATAACATTCTTGCATAAACAGGGCCTTGAAAAATGGGCAGTTGGCAGCTCGCATTCTTTGAATTTTTTGAAACTTGATCAGGTTCTGAGAATTGGAGGCTGCATGCACCTTAAGACGGATGCCAGCTATATGACGCGCCAGCATGAAGGAGAGAACACAACAACACCGCCAGAATGAGTCCCATCAACACCAGGACGGTGGCGTCCCATTCAACTTAAAGTCCTCCTGCTCTGCAGCCACATGGAGCCGGTTCTCACAGATGAGGCTTTGTGTATGTGTGAGCAGTACACTATGGATTGGGTAACGGATCAGAGGTGGGCTACGCAACAAAACTCCTGCCTTCATTCAAGAACGCCTCCAAGAGTTATCCCCCGTCCAACTATGACTGCTTATCCTGCTTAATCTGCACTGTAAAATGTGTGATATGTATGTAATGTACCTCAATTTCAAAAGTCAGCAGTAAGAGACCATAACATTCAAAACAGTATTCCACTGTAGCAGAAAGGATACATCATCCTGATTCAAGACTCGAAAAATCCTCTTCTTTTTGTTCCCTTTAGGGATGTCCACAGCGGATCATTTGTTTCCATCTTGCCCTGTCCTCTGCCACGTCAACTACTGCATGTCCTCTCTCATCATTCCATAAACCTCTTCTTTGGTCTTCTTCTTCTGCCTGGCAGCCACATCTCCAGCCTCCTTCTACCAAAAAATCCACTGTCCCTCCTCTTCATGTGTCCAAACCATCTCAATCTGGCCTTGCTGACTTGGACTCTAAGACGTCTAACCTGGGCGGTCCCTCTGATGTGCTCCTGTTTAATCCTGTCCATCCTCGTCACTCCCAAAGAACTTCTGAACATCTTCAGTTCTGCCTCCTGTCTTTTGATCAGTGTCACCGTCTCTAAACCATCCAGAAGGGCAGCTCTCGCTACCATCTTGGAAACCTTTCCCTTCACTCCTGCTGCTACTCTTCTGTCACAGATAACTTCTGACACACTTCTCCACCCACTTCTTCCTGCCTGCACTCGCTTCTTCACCTTTTTTCCACACTCCACACAGTTAACCCCAAATAGTTACACTCCTGCACCTTGTCCACCTCTATTCCTTGCAGCCTCCCTGTTTCACCTGCCTCCTTCTAATTCATACACACAGGTATCCTCCTCCTATTCCTCTTCTCTGCAGCACATACCTCCACCTCTCAGGTTTTTTTCCACCTGCTCTCACTACAGATCTCAAGTTCATCCATCAATATCATAGTTCACAGAGACTCCTGCCTGACCTCATCCGTCAGCCTGTCCATTACCATAGTAAACACGAAGGAGCTCAGAGCCGATCCTTGATGCAGTCCCACTTCCATGGAAGCTTTAAAGCTGTAATTGACATATATGGTCCAAAAAAGAGGAGAATTCCTGACTCCACCGCTTTATCTGGATCCACTGCCAAATGCTTCTACCATTCTCTCGGTTCATCGAACGCCATCTGATAGTTTTATGTAATTGTTTAAAAATATTATTAAAGGAAGTGATATCAAAACAAGGTCTAGCCCCATTTATCTGGAGTATTTCAGATATGTAATGGGGTCTTCTTCATTATATGGTAAACGATCCTACGAGTTAGTTATGAAGGGATATAGAACCAGAACACCAACCTGCAGAGAGCATAGAGCCTAAACCACATACAGGTGTCTGGATGTGAACTAAGTGATCGGTTCTCAGAGGCATCCTCAGTTCACGATACTGGGATAACACCTGTACTTAGGGTTGTCCACTCAGAACCAGGTCTGAACCGGGTCATAGTGAGGATCTGTGTCTGTGAAGATCAGTCTGAACGGAGAACTTTTTAAATATGCAAAGAAAAAAGCTTTTTATTTTTCCATTTTTTAGAAAGATAACGAAAGAAAGTCCTCCGCACAACATCACTGACAGAAAATACAAAGAAAGAAAGAAAGAAAGAAAGAAAGAAAGAAAGAAAGAAAGAAAGAAAGAAAGAAAGAAAGAAAGAAAGAAAGAAAGAAAGAAAGAAGGGTTTAGTTGGGCGGAGAAAGAACAGAGTGCTGCAGAGGGAGTGTTGAGCTCAGGAGTTATTCATTAACACATTTTAACACCACACTTTCTTTCTTTCTTTCCTTCTTTCTTTCTTCCAGCCCCCAGAGATAAAAACACTCTCTTATTTGAATGACTGGGATGCCAGAGGGTGGTCTTCCACCTCACTACCTCTCCAACACCTAAAATTGGAGTTTGCAATGAAAGAGAGAGAGAGTGTGGGGGCGGGGAGGGGAAGGAAGGAGCTCCGTCTCTCTTTGAGAAAGGTTTAGGTTTCAGTCGGAGGGGTAAAATAGTTAACAGATTGCCCAGAACCCAAACCACGGCTCCTGACTGCACAGCACCTCCTGTTCCGACTATTACTGGTCCCAGCAAGAACTCCAGTGTTCCTCTGAACAATCAGTGGGAGCACCAGCCCATCAAACGCAGATTAATCAGTCCAGATATTGATCAACGTCTTGTTGGCCATGCTGCCATCTAGCTGAGACTGAAGGTAGATCCGGCAGCCTTCATCTCGTCCTCACAGCGACCAGAACATCTTACCTCACAAAACTGATAACAGTCAGATTTACTGTCTGCAAATGATTAAAATTTGATTATAGTCAAAAATATTGTTGTTCAGAGCGGGGTTGAAGACCCACATAGAGACATATTATGATGATGTCTGGTAAGAACTGATTGGATCACTCAGGGTAGATGGTTCTACCGGGTTTGGATCGGGTCTTACATGAAGTAAACACACATCAATATACACTCAAGCACAGGAAACTGTCCGGCTCTTACATTTACTTGTAACTTGTAACGTGTATTTTTAATGGAGTTCTGTCATGTTTGCCCAGTAAACATGACCACATCATGTCGCCGCTGCATGAGAGACAACAATTTAACTTTAGCAAGATTCAATCAAACTGGCATCAACTGATACGACAGGTTTCATGTGGTTTCCATGTTTTATGTCCAACCTCCACGCAAACTGTATAAAAACATAGAGTCCTGCGTCCGTTCACACTGTTTGCATTCAAGAGCTTTTTTTTATCTATTAATTTAATTAAATCAGAGAAAGTATTTCCATATGATTAAATGTATTTGTTTCACCATGAACAAATATTGATTTTATTGGGCCATGTTTTTTTTTTTTTGTTAGAATAACTCCATTTAGTTGGGTAACTTCACCACAGCAAAATTTAGGTGTACCATTTTCCAAGTAATTTAGTTGAACCTTAATAAAATATGTTGGACCTTATCCATGTAACTCAGTTGAACCAACCTTTATTAATTGAATTGACCCAACCCAAGTATAATTAGTCCCACATGATTACTTAATCCTGAAAGAAATCAATTTAATCTCTTGGATCTAGTTTTTTGTTAATAAACTACTGAGATAAACAGTTTATTTTGACAACAATTATATAACCAAAGAGAAAGACGGCGTGATCCTCAGTGTGACAACAGACTCCACAGTTCAATGTCGACCCAGTCAACTCTAAGCCGATATACTGTTAGACTGTGTGCATGTATACAGAAAGACAACCCAACAACCCAAACGGTTCTGTGATGTTCTGACACCTCTCAGTGAGGACCAGCATCAACCTTTTCATCAATGTGTGCTACAGTAGATCTTCTGTGAGATCAGACAACACAGATTGGCCTTCATTCACCCAGGACATTGGTGGTCTTTCCTTAGAATACTTTGTTAGGTTCTAACCACTGCTGACCAGGAATACCCAACAATACCTGCAGTTCTGAAGATGTTCTGACCCAGTCCTCTAGGCATCATCAATAAAATATTCACCTGCTGCCTAGTATATCACACCCACTGACAGGTAGCCATTGTAACCAGAATAAAATATTCCACACATTGACTGGTTACCACAGTAACCATATAATATGTACCACCCACTGACAGCTAACTATGTTGACCAGATAATATATCACACCTATTGGCAGGTAACCATGGTCACCAGATAATCAATGTTATTCTAAGGTCACCTAGTAGAACTGTACATGTTTAGCATCTTTTCTTGTCTGCTTGACCTTCAGAAACATCAAGAGTGGTAAACATTTATGCAATCACTCTTCACTTGGGCCCTACCTCATGAACTACAACCGTCCTGTAGTCATAATGTTATGGCTTATTGGTGTATGTTAGCACATGTACAGACGGTGAATTCTCAACGAGCAAACTAAACATGGACAGCTCTCTTCTCTTTTCCCAGCTCCCAATCCATAGTATGGAGACCCCCGTATATTACGCTAGCAGCTTAGCTTAGCTACTCGCAACAGTTCAGGTGTTGGCTTTGCTGCAGCTCATGTTATGAACTAAAATGCTGCAGAATCGTTGTGGTTCATAAATGATATCGCAGATACGACTAAATCAAGATCACATCTTTTTACGAGTAATCACCCGCCCTAATTCCAGCTCTAACCAGTTCAAAAACGAAAGGCACCAAACCCCTGAGCAAATGAATACTGCTCCATCTCAAAGGGTCGCAAACCCAAAGGTAAACCAAAAATCTCGTATGGAGTTGTTTTCTTGTATGCCTTTTTGAATCCCTTATTTTCTAACAGTGTCTTTATGTCGATAAACTCATATAGCTGAGGTTGCACACACAAACACACACACACACGCAAACTCACACACAGCTGCGACTGAAAGTCACTTGCTGGCAAAATGAGACCATCCAACCAAACCAGCTGAGTGAAGAGGAGACCGATGATGCGATGGGATTGGCCGAGGCACACTGGGCTGGGGAAGGATGGGTTGGTGGGGGTAGCGGGCAGCGAGGCAGCGTCACGTGACTGGGTCCAGCAGAGAGTGGTATAATAGGCCCCCTCTCGGAGCAGAGAAGCAGAGGCTGGATGTGAACCAAAATCCCTCTACCACACACAGGCAGGCCATTGTTGGCTATTCACTGGACTCCATCTCGGGGCACTTTATCATTCAATTAGGACAGCTTTCACACCGCACACCACAGAAAAGAGGCCTTCAATCAAACTGAAAACTTCACACTGGCCCTGGAGGGGACGCAGAGAGGGGACTCACAGTAGTCACCCCACTTTCATTTTTCCAGCTTGTTGTTCAGCGAGACTTTGAGCGCACAGAATAGATGGAGAGATGTGAGGAAGTCCCTCAGAGTGCCAGTACATGGCCGAACCACGTGTGTGTTTATGAAGCTGATGGAATACTTCTTAGTGGTCGAGGGGATTGATTCGGAGGAAGAGAGAGAGCAGAGGGAGGAGTGAGGAAGTAAAATCAAAGCTCTGGGAAGAGATTGGGGGAAAAATAAGAAGGATAATAATGTTTGAAGAAAGAGGGGGGGGGGGGGTAGGGGGGCAGAGCCCTACGGGGTAGAGTGAAGGGGGTGGAGAGAGAGGCGCTGAGTCTTGAAGATAAACAAGTTAGAGAGGGAGGAGCTGCGAACAGGTGAGAGCCTTTGTGCGACTATTTGTGTGCAAAATATTACAAGAACGGAATTTAATTCAATTATGTCAAAGAATGGGACGAGACCCGAAGAACGTGGACCAGATTTCTTTTCTGCTGTAAATATGTTTTTGTGAATTTCTCATTTAAATAAGGCAGCCTAAGCATCTAGTGCAATCCTACCGCTGTTAAACTGCCTCAGAAAAACGTCACCATGACGCCACGGCAACGCGACAAATCACATAACCACCAACCGCCAATAAACAGCCAGCAGCAGGCCCAGCTTCTGGATGAAGTATCGCTTATTTATGTTTAAGTAACGTGGACATCGTATCACCTCCACACAGCAAACACCTACATTTTAATCAGAAACAAACAGCTAGACTCATCTTGAAGTCAATTATTGTGTCTATTTTCTACACAGCTTCAAAAAAGTTGACCTCTTACTTTTTTTGAGCAGCGTGTTTTTCCTTACATACATAAAACTTTACTTTCATTTTGTCTTTGGGTCAGAATTGACCCATTTCATGGTCTCTAATATCAAACATATGGATTTTTTCATCTAATTGCAATAAAAGTAATGGGAGGTCCATTATTAGGCTACCTGTGATTAAAATGAATGGCAATTAGTTCAATGCTGATTTCAGCAAGTTCTTTTTTAACATGAGTTGTGCTGAGTTGTTAGTTGCATTGTACTGCATTGATGATGATGTTGCTTCTTTTGTTGCATCATGTGACTTCTTGTTTAAAATCAAGACTTTGTGTGGGTCTCTCTCCACACGGCAGCACGGACGTCTGAAAAGATTTTTTTCTTGATTGTTTGACGCATAAATCCAAACAGCATGAAGATGTCGAACCAACTCTCAGTTTATAAACAGGTAGACGTGGTGGGTGCTGTATTTTTCTAATCTAACTTTGACGTTATTGGATTCATATTTTTGGTAGAGCTAAATGAGGAAGTGATGGTGTTTGATGGTGTAACGATGAATTCAATGATTCATGATTATAGAATCTGATGAATTTTGAGCCAGGAAAACAACATAATGTGGTGCCAGTAGAAAAAACAAAAACGGTTTCAAAACAGAATCTTGAGTAAACTTTGACATGAATCACTATCAACAACTATTATTCTATAATAAAACAGTATACCATATACTTGAATTACATATATTTAAAAGTTTTTTAACATATTTACATTTATTACACATTCTTGAGTATTTATTATTTTGTTCACTTGAACCAGAGTCCCTGCTTCGTTCCTGCTCATGAACCAACAAGTTGAAATAACAGTAAAGAACTTTGAATAATAAATTGATCTAAAAAGAATTGAATCAATGGGAGTTTGTGGGAGGAGGCATATCACAAGGATGTGAAGGGGGGGTTGCTTGGGTGGTCACCCTGACCCCTTTCAGGGTAATAGCCCATGTGGAACCAGTGGAACGTAGTTCTACTGTCGCCCTAAACGTCAAAGTACTACAACCAACACAGGATTGCATCAGTGCAAAAATAAGTGTCCATGACGGCCCGCTTGAAACCCGACTTGAACTTTTTTGACTGAGTCCCAAATATATTTTCTAAATGTTTGTCCCATCCTAAAAGAATCAATCGGGCTTTGGTTGAATATTCAAACTCCAATACACACGATATAATGGGAGGGAATGACACAATCTGATCTTCAGAAGACAGATTGGGTAGCTGGGAGCATCAAGCAGGTGGACACACGTCAGGACTCCACATGAACATTAACTATCGGAGGATCAGAACGTTTAAGGACGGATATGTATAGAAAGACCTGGATCAGTCCACCTACCTGCTGCGCTCCATCGCCCCACCCCAGTGTTGGATCACTCTCAGCGAGAAGCCCCCTGGTCACAAACTAGAGGGGCGATCACGCCGACAAGCTTCAATGACCCACACATTGACGTTATAATTGAATTGACATGACGTCCAGCGTGAGCGATAGGAAACCATCAGCGATGTCACCATTCAGATTTTTTTTTAAATTGTTGCGTCTGCCTGCGCTGCCATTCATGTTGCTACAAAGCTAATTCCACACCATGTTCAAGTAAATCTAATATTTCAGACTTATTGGGATCCCATTCTTTAACTGATTGGCATAACCAGGTTGGTTTCAGCACACATGTTTCAACCAGGGATAAAACTTTAATCCTAATGGTGTGAAATATAGTTTCACTGCAAGGCTCCAGACAAAAGAAATATCTAGGAGCCAAACCTAAACCAAAAGCATTTAGGAGCCACATTAATTCTTCAGGAGCCAAAATATATCGATGTCAGAGTACAATGTTAAATGTCTGCCCTAACCTTTTCTTTTCCTTCTATACTGTGCCTTTGTTTGCCCTGCGTCCATTGTGTGCACAATATATTCTTTGAACAAAATGTTCCGTGTCGAATATACAGCAATGTTGTTATAATAAATGCATAATTTCAATGTAAAATCTTTTTTTTCACAATAAGTTTGATTCCTGCTTATCCAGGAGTTTCATTAAAGTCTGTATCTATGTCTGTGTCTCCCACCCTCACAATGATAAAATCCCTGGCGTTCCTAAGCTTTTTACTCTCAACATGCTTCTTCACTGTTTCTTTTAAAATGAATAGAGCTGATGATGATATATGATATATAACGTAGTTCATAATGTTTCACAAGAAGGATAACAATCATAATAATGGACTGGAGTAAGGTAAACTTTTGAACTATCAAAAAAACCACATTGTATTGTAGTGGCTTATTTTTTAGAAGATAAAAAATGATTCTGGAATCCAGCCTGAATATCCGGTGTCTGCCTGCACCTCGATGGCATAAAAACGCATCTTCTCTGTTACTGAACTGTAAAAACTAACTTACTCTCCCTCCCTCAAGGAAGTCCGTCTCCTATGCTGCCACACTCTATTAAAACAGTAACATTAGTTTCCAAATCTTTTCAAACCCAATCGGTTATGGCAGTAGGCCGTCCACCCTGAATCTTGGGTCTGCTCGAGGTTTCTGCCCATTAAAAGGTAGTTTTTTCTCGTTCACAGAGGAATTGGTTGGTACTCTGTAACTAAATAAATGTGCTCTTTTGGAAAACAGTCATTGTCAATTGGTTCAATATAATTCAATTTGATTGATAATGCTGACTTAATTATCATTACAAATTAATTTGGTTAATATAATTGAATTAATCATCAGAATGATGAAAATAATTTAACCGAGTAAACATTGAACATATTAGGCAATGTATCCCAATGCAATGTGCGGCTGACAGCTACGTCAGCGAGCTCCACTGCTGATGCTAACAGAAATAATTGGTTTCATTTGATTTGTTGTTCACACTTAAATAAGTGTGAACAACAACGAATTAAATAAATAAGAGATTAGTGGCAAAATAAATAAGAGATTAGTGGCAAACACTGAATGTATTGTATAAGTGGGACTGGATGGTCGCCAGTGGTGACAGGCAGAAAAAACAGGTTACAAAAGAAAAAAAGTATGCAGAGTTGATTCTATAAAATATTTAAAACACCTGCATCATTTATAAGCAGGAGTAACCGAGGCAACCTTAGCTAGCATGCTTGTTTATATTAGCTAAATTTGCATCTAATTAATTTGACATTAGCTAACATTTTCAAAAACAGCAGAACTCTTCTAAAATGTTTTTCTTTGAAGAAAAACGTTAATGTTTTTTTGTCTCTTGCTGGCTGGTTTGTGTACATTGTGTCTGATGAAGACAGGATAAAAACAGTTCAAATGTGATAGAAGGATAAAATCCTCAGCTACAAAGTAGTAAATTCTAAAATGTCTTACCACATGGAAGTCAGTAGGTTGTCAGAGGATATATGTTAAATATCTATGTTTTATACCCTTCCTGGTTGCAGTGCACAACATCCCTCCTGTGATCACAACAAACAATGCTGCGTGAGAAATGTTTATGCCCCGCCCACTTACAGCAAACCGAATGCAGATCAGCTGGTGATCGGTGCTGGTGTGTCTGCGCGGGACGTCTGTCGGGTTATAAATCTGATTTAAAGCTTTGAATTGTCACACAATTCGTGCTGGAGTTTATATAAAGCACAGGTAAGAAACAGTGCGGGGAACATGTCCATCATGTCCGCTGGGCCCTTGGATGGAAGGATGGAAGGATGGATAGATACTTTAGTAACCCCAAAGGATATTCAGCTAATAAAGTAAAAGCTCTTCACCGCTATTACTCCTTCCATCTCAGTTTTGTGAACATGAACAGATTTCTTTACTCTTCACACATTCTGAGGTTTTTCTGGTCTTTATTTAGTCACGGATGGAATTAGTGAGCCGGGCGGGATGTTATATTAAAATCACTTCACAGGACGGAAGAGGAGATGTGTCACTGTGGTTACGTTCTCCGCACTCGCTTCTTCCCTCTCTCCTGGCTATGAATAAGGTATGTGTGAGTGTGTGTGAGTGTGTGTGTGTGTCTGAGTGGGTCTCCCGGCACGGATCCAGTTTCATCCGGTGACTCATTAATCGGATTCTCTAGACTGGTCTGGAAAGACACTCACACATACAAACACACACACACACACACACGAGTGTGTGCTGACTCACATGTTGAATCTCGGCAGCACTATGCGTCAGTCCGTTCTCTGCGTGCGCTACTAGTCGGTCTAGAACTTTTGCATTCCTGGGCTGCAGGGCTCCGACCGCAGCCCAACTTGTGGAGCAGTGAGCATCAACAGGAATGCTGCCGCTCAGATATCCGATCTGATTTTTGTTTTTTTTTCAGTTCCGTTTGTTAATTCAGTCATTATACATACAAACATAATAAAGTAACTATAATCAACATCAACAGCACAGAGAAAGTCAGCAGTTCCTATATTTAAAAAAAAAAAGATGGAAATATGTTTTTTTTTAATTTACTTAAAAGTGGAGAATTTCAAGAAAACATTTATGTTGAAGTATTTATATCATCTGCTTTGTTTACTTCTCTTGAAGATGTTGTTAGGCGTGTTTTTGAATGAACAATTTTTATGAATGACGCTAAAGCAACAGCAGAAGTGTGTTGCAGGAAAATGAGAGTCATGTTTGGTTCTGTTGGGCCGCTGCTAGACGGCACCGTCATCATCACAGGTGTGCCACTTTTTAAACCAGTGAGAATATTTGGTGCATTTAAACAGCAAAAGTCCAATCAATCTTGAATTCTACAGAACTTTTAAAACAAAGTGCCGCCATTCCAGCAGCTCTAACAGCAATGAAAGAAAAGAACTTTAAAGAACGGACGTAGGGACCAAAGCTCCGAGACGAAAACCACGACAGAAGGATGTTCAGAGAATAACATTTTTTTTTTTTAAAGAAAAGAATAAAACGATGAGATAGTAGGAAATGTTGTAAAAATCATGTTAATAATAATAATAATAATAATAATAATAAATAAAAATGAATAGCAATGACTAACAATAAAATGCTTTACTATAAGTACTGAAACCTTTAAATTCTAAATAAAAAATTATAATATTTTTTTGGACAAAAATATGATGTAGAGTTCGTAAATCTTTGTTTCAATAATTTTCACTTTTGAAGTGAAAGTTTGGATCACATGGAAACGATCCAGCGCAGCCACAGACGGTACCGGCGGTTAATAGCAACCGGATTTATGACAATTGCTGGCCAGTTGACAGTTGGACCTTTCACATCGATGTTCTGGAACCCGCAAGAACAGGATTTTATTTCTCAAACTCTGTGATTAGCTTCCCTCCTCTATCAGAAAAATATGAAATATAAGTCGTGTCTACTTGTACTGGAACGTAAGCTCAGCGCTAAAATTCCTCCACAGATCGGGTTTGTCTGAATTATATCTGTCAATCAAATCATTTCAACACTGGCTCGCTTCAGTGACCTGAAATAAGAGGACTCTAGAACGTCTTGATCAGACATGAGAACTACTGGAACTCTGGGTCTCCGACCACGGAGGCCTCATATCTAACCTAGAATACATCATAAACAAGGATGACACGGTGACCGCTGCAGGTAAAGACATGAAACAAAGTTAAAGCTGCTTGAAACTGATAGAAGGAAATCAAGAGAGGAGCTGGACGTGATGAAGAACTGGATTCCACTGAGAACCGGACAAAGACGTTACTTATAACGTCAGCAATTACAGCAACATAGCCATAGCATTTTGCTGCTGGTACATAAATCCTCCACCTCCCATCATCTTCATCATTCACCAGTTTCAGCAGATCTATCAGCAACCACCACCAGTATCCAGACGCCGAGAGGGCATCAACCTAACCCTAACCCTACAATCACGATCTCCCTGAAGAACCTTAGAACCAGAGACCTTCTGACAGTCTGACTGCTGGAGTAAACAAAATCTTTTTTTTTGTATCCTTATTATATAATTCCATTTTGTCCTTTTCTCACTAAGTTCTTAGGCAAATCTGTGAATCTGTGACGATTGGCCGAACTCCGAATAAATCCATAAACAGGATGGAGGAATGGACGGGTGAATATTCATGATTGCTGACTGAAACCTCGCAAACTGCAAAATCTGTCGGTAGAAATCTCGGCCTAAAATTGTCAAATGGAAACAACAAAAAAAACTTCACTTCTTTTAAGAATCCCCAGGTTGACACAACATTACTGTAAAATTAACCGTATTATTCTTTAGTATATAAAGTAGGTACATTAAAACTCATAGTAAAAAAAAAGATCCTCTAATTTCTATAAAGATGTTATAAAGGTATATCATTTTGAAAAGTCGGGGCTGTTATGCGGCCGCGGATCGTTTGTGTGAACGCGGTACCTCCAAAATTCTTTCATGGATCATTTTCAAACTAAATACATACATAGTCCTTCGTGCGAGGAATGTCTTTAACAGACATACTTTCTCAACCATACGTCCGATTTAGTTCACACTTGTTGCGTTTTTAATCGACTCGAGGAGATCCGTCTTGTATACACCATGTTTCACTTCAACAGTTGATATTTTACTCACTAGGGGGAGTTTTTATTTCCTACTAAAAAAACTGTGGAAATGAAATCAGGGGGATTGTTTGTACAACGCAGGGGATTGGGGTGCTTTCAGGGCGTTTGGGGACGACGGTGCAGGACTAGTTTTATGTCCTTGTAAACCTTGAACGCGTTTACAGTAGACATGTTTTTTTTCAAGCTATTCTACAGTAATGTGTTGTACCCAGTTTACCGTTTTTCTTTTTTAACGGTGAACTTCTGGCTGCCAGTATTTTATAGTGAATTATAGTCTTCTTTTATGTTGCAGCATTTACTTAAATCCACAAGAGGACCTTTTAGTCGCATGTTCCCGTCTCACCAATACAAGAAAATCCCAAATACTGTAACTAATGGCCAAGTTTACAACCCAGTGTGCTCTCATTCATTTGTGTTTTTCTACTTGTGTTTATTTGCAGCCGTCGCTCCGTGACTTCATGAGCAGCGGATGATCTTTGAAGGCAACAGACCTTCCTCTATTCCCCCGTCAGTCGTTGCGTAGGTTAAGCACAAGTCTATCAGTGTCTGAGAGACAACCCCTAAACCAGCGCTGTGTTTACTGCAGAGAGAAAAGCCTATTAATAAATCTGCAGCAGACAGCCTGGCGGAAGTGGCCCGGGGCTGTAAACCCAGTCTGAGGGACAAAACAGAGCGGGATGGATGGGAGTATGAGAGAGGACAAGAAGAAATGAAGATACATGGAAATGGAGAAAGGAGGGAGCAGGGAGGGAAGGGAGTGTTGGTGTAAACTATGGGTGCTGGTTGATGGATGGGTCTCGGTTCTGAAAAGCCACAGCTGCCCAGCGCTTCCTAGAAAAAGATCCAGAAGGAAAAGTGGCAGTATGCGGTTCAAGCATCTAGCATCCTCTTACTATTTCTGACCGGCACGCTGCACGGCCCGGCGGAAAGAGCGACGGTCCCAGCAGCCTCTGGGAGTAAATGAGAGCATGTGTTCTGCGCTTATTAACGTTGTGCCTATGCATAACAAAAAAATTTTTTAAAAATATGACGGTTCTTTTTTCATTTTAATTAGCCTTGTAAAAATCGGTGAGCATGCGTTTCTGCGTGTCTGTATGCTGCGTTGCACATTCGCATGTCTGTTTCCAATCAGTCCAGCATCATTCTCTGAGTCCAGCTGCCAACTTCATGTAGTTAATATTCAGAATATAGAGCTTTATTTACTGTAACCACACTGAAGTCAATTTTTCTGCACCGAGTAGATTTTATATCCAATAAAAACCCTGTTCGTGCACAAGTTGAGAGCAAAGAAAAACTCACACGAGGATTGAAAGAACCGGTAAACGTTCATGTAAAAGATAGAAACTGGTGCTACAAATCTTGCATCCATTGGTTAAACTAAATAAAAGTAATAAGGAAAACCAAGGATTTTACCAATTGCACCAGAAATCCCCTTGATTGAACTCCTCAAATTAAATGCGACTCACTAATAATCCTAAACAGTCCATATTGACTCGACCGAACCATTTCTTTGAAGTCAGCGATACGCTGATCAGATCCAAAACTGACTCAATAGTCAAGATAAATAGTTAACTAGCTTTCCTGAGCTCAGGAATAATAATTAGACAGATTTCCATGAGTCAATTCATAGCAGTTAAATTTAGACACAACTGGACTGATGGTTCGGAAGTTATCGACCGGAAACTGTGTTTTTTTCCACAAAAAGAACTATTATAGCGAAATAATATAGATATACAAGATACAATTTTGAATCAAAGCGTTTGTTTTGGTGGAGACATTGTATCCCAAAAACTTTTGGAGATGAATCGCCCCGTAGTGGCAGAAATATGCAGCCGACCTCCACAAAATCAATCCAGGTCTTCCACGCACTAAAGTCTATGTGGGTATAAAGCTAAAAAAACTATCCATCAGTCAATCATCCATCAATCCATCTGTCAATCATCCATCAATCCATCCACTATCCATCTGTCAATCATCCATCACTCCATCCACTATCCATCTGTCAATCATCAATCACTCCATCCACTATCCATCTGTCAATCATCAATCACTCCATCCACTATCCTATATCCACTATATTATTTCCCTGCTGCACACCTGAACCTCTTCACCAATCAGCTGTGCAGCACTGATGACCAAGTTAGTCATCCATGCATCCCGAGATCATCAGCTGTCTCACAGAGGAAGATCAGTTGGTCAGCTGCGTTAGTTAGAGAACTTTTTTGATTCTTTGTGTTTAATTCTGGGATTCTTTCTTTATTTCTTGACGTCACAAGGACATCAAAGCCATCTAGTGACGTGCCACAAAGACATCGCTGCTCCTGCTGCTCCTTCTGCTCCTTCTGTTTAGTGCTTCTATTGTTGTTACTGCAATACTACTACTACTACTACGTGATGAAACAGTCCAGGATTATACCGTGAAACAGTCCAGGTTCCCCAGTAGCCACTGAGTGAAACCTCAAAAATCATGTAAAAAATAAATAAATCCTTCCTTCCTCAAAATAACACTGACAAGATGTAAAACATACAGCGGGTTTATATGGACGGCCCTAATTCCCAATGGATTCGGAAAAGATGCCTGATCGGAAAAGAAATGCTGCATGTAAACAGCCCTTTCTGAAAGAAAAGGCACTTTCCCCATTAGATTTAATTCCTTTGCAAAAAGGTAGTCTAGGTTCTTTCGGAAACTTTTCCGATAGCCAGTCGCTGCATGTAAACGCTGTTTCAGAAAGATATCTGGTTGAGTTGTATCTGTGCCTGCCCAGCGTCATGACGTAAGGCTGCACAGCTCCGCAACGCATTGTAAGTATGGCGACTTCAAAACAGCTCCGGTCTACATTGGAGAGTCATTAACTCATCGCAGCTTTCAAAGAATTGAACATATCTGGACGGTTAGATGGACAAAAAGTCCCTTCAGCTCATGCCCTGTTTTTGGTGTTCTTCTTCTGGGCGCTTGTTGGTGGTTGGCGCCCGGCTCATCGTAGCATTATCACCACCTTATGAACGGGGGTCGTGGATCGTCTGCGCATGTCTGAAAATGTTTCCGATTACGTGAGTCGATGAACGTAAACACCGGGTCAGAAAAGATCACAGGTCATTTAAACTGGCGACCGACATTGCAATTCTGAAAGGTTTAATTCATGTAGGAGAAAAGTGTCCCGTGTAAACCCACCTACAGAGGCTACGAGTAAATACACAAATGGCTTCTCTTGTGTTTGCACACACACACACACACACACACACACACACACAAACACACACACACTCTTTCCTCCGATGCTCTATTTTCTCCCCAGCTCTCAGGGTCTGCACTTTTTTCTCCCGCGGTTCTGAGAAAATAACAAATAGAACCATCCTACTGCAGCCCTTGAGCGAAAAACATCCATTCTAGCACGAACCCTGTGTCCCTCGTTTCCTCACCCATCTCCTCCTCACCCCCACCCTCCCCCACCCCTTCCTTTGCCTGCCTCTAGAAGGTGAAGAAGTACAAAGAGAGGGATCAGAGCTTTTCCGATTCTTCCCTGGTTATTAACTACCGTTTGTCGCCTCAGAGGCCGCCGCCCCCCCCCGCCATTAACCCAACTGATGCTCTTTTCTCATGGAAATCAGTTGCTGCTGCTGCTGCTGCTGCCACCTCCACCTCCTCCACCACCTCCACAACCACTGCTGCTGCTGGCCGCACACGGCCAAGGAATTGTGGGGGGATTTTGAGGGGAGAATACCTCGCTTCAGGCTCAAAAACAGCCCCCTCCTCTCTCTCTCTCTCTCTCTCATGAACGCGCACACCTCCCCTGACAAACAGACATGTGTGGCGGCGGCGCTCCCAGCAAACATTCACTCCATCACAAAGCCAAACATGAAACGTGCTGCCTGCGACCACAGGGGCACGCCAGCAATGCACAGCAACGCAGGGAAGTTAATGAGAAGAATCTGGCTCCGGGATCTGGCAGGAATACTATGGAGAGGAGAGCAGTTCCAAAGGCCCGGCAGGGCCCGGCACCCACAAGACCAGAATCATCAGAGTTTCAGGGGCGCGAAGAAATCATTTCTACAAGTAGAACGATTGGTGGTAAACTTCGTCACAGATGCTGCCAATGCGAGGGGAAAGTCCAGTTGATGTGGAAAAACCTTCAGTTCAAATGTGTCTAAAATCTCAAAAGAAGCAAACTAAATATTATGGGATGCAGACTTTTACGGCCCGATGCAAAATTCCGCAATATATAAGAAATCACTTTTCATTTCTGTCACGTGTTTTTTCAGGATAGACTATACCCCGTTATGTCCTGACAGGGTATAAATAATAAAACTGTTTAATGCTTGTTTACGTAAGATAAAACTTTATTTATCCTGGAAGAGGTTCCAGAGGTTCCAGTAACAGACTACAGAATAACTTAGTCAAGACTATAGAACATATTACATGGGCAGCCACTGCTCAGTGGACAGAGCGGCTGCCTAGGGAGGTAGCTGGTTCCAGCCCCAGCGGGTCTACATGCCGTAGGGTCCTTGAGCAAGACCCTGAACCAGAAAATGTTCCCCGGGAGCTTCCCAGGGAACTGCTCCCTCAGGGATGGATCAAATACAGAGAAAGAATTTAGCTGTGTTTCACTGTGTATGACTAATAAAGGATAAATTCAACTGACTTATGTAAGAATGTAAAAATGGGAATAACCGCATGATAATGACCCTATAGTTGTACATAATTATAATACTGTGAGCTAAGAGAAGTTATATTACATATGATAATACTGTTAAGGATTATTACACATGTTAATTATAGTAAAAAGTAATTTTCGGATTAAAATAAATGTTATGATATCTAATGGTCTAATACGCCGCTGCATTACTGCACAAAATATTGTATTATTATTGTTACATACTCTGTTGCTCAAAATGTCTTTAGTAATAATATTTTTTGACGTTATTTACCACAACTTTTGCTTTTCTTTGTGTTTATCAAACTCATAATATTAGAGTAAGGTAGACTTGTTTGCAAATTGTGCGGCTGGTACTTTAGTTTATAATCAAACCTCTACCGTTTCTAGAAATTAAAACTACAAACTCAAGTTAGTTATTTGGAATATGGAACAGAGCAGAATTGAATAAACATGAAGACTACCAGGGCCAGCAGTGGGAAACACAGTTGCCTCAAGGCAAAAAGGTTGTGGGTTCAAATCCACCTTGGGCTCTTGGGCCTTTCTGTGTGAGTTTGTCTGTTCTGTCTGTGGTTGTGGGTTCTCTCAGGCTCCCACAGACCCAAAACACAGCAACACAGCTTTAACCGTAATCAGTCGATTACATTAAGAATAATTCAAATGTATTAATAAACAAATAAAAGTAATGAGTTGACTTGAAATATTTTTGTATTTAGATCATAAAGATAATTAAAAGAATATGTTTCAGGTGCTTAAACGTTGTTATGTAATTGGTAACAGCATAAGTTTTGAGTATTCTCAACTTATTTTGTTTTTTACAGGGCTCAATCAAAGGTAGAATGAGAGACAAACTGAAAGGAAAATAATAACTTCAAAACTATCCAAATATAATCATAAGAAGAAGAAAACTAAAGAAACTAATTATGGGATGCACACCGTTAGGGACCACTGCAAAGTAAGTGAGAAATCTGACTGAATACTGTCCCATGGCTCTCTTTGATGTGGATTGACCATAATTATATTTATTAATGGTAGAATGAGATTAAACTGACATTTTGGTTCATGTGAGTTAAAATAAAGAGTTAAAGAAAGTTCAAATGTGTCTAAAAATTAAAAAAAAAGAAAAGAAAATCACACAGATTTCTGGTTGCTGGTTTTTTTAAGTATAACATTCTTATTCCTCAACAATGTCAATATAATGAAAGTTTTTTCATGTTATTTGTTAATTGTTAACAAGAATTGACTTCTCCTACACTGTAAAAAGGAAAACTGGAAATTGTTTGAAATAAGATAAACTGAACAAAAAAAATATTTGAACTGAATCATAAACGATATAAAATAGTAGAAAAGTGATTTTAAATAAAAATAAAAAGTTATTGAAAAATAAAATAACCGAAAAAATTAAATAATAATACTAATATTTTAGTAATAAATAAAACATAATATCTGACTTCACTTGCCTTTTAAAAAGAAAACCGAAAATTGTTGGCCCGAATAGGATTGTTACATAAACAATAAAAAGTATTTAACTCAGTCATAAACTGTATAAAAGAATTGCTCTAAGTATCTTAGATAGATAGTCAGATAGAAACTTAATTAATCTCCAAAGGGTTTATGTTGATTTTTGTTGGCCTGTATAGTTGGACCTGAATCCAGCCTTGTTGAATTAAGGTTCTTAAAGTTCTTTGATTGTTTTTAGAATGAGAACATACAGTAAACTCAGTTTTTAGAATCTGAAAGATACATTATCTTAATAAAACCTAACTTACCTACTAAGTTACCTTCAAACTCTAAGTTCTCCTTGCTACTTATTTTTTAGGGTGTACACTGTTTTAACATCTGCTAGCTTAACGTCAAACTGTGGATCCATCTCCAAACAGGAGCGCCAGGAGAGGAACCACCTCCAATGGTCTGAGGAAATGAAATCTGTTGAAGGTCGTGGACCGGGTCGATCCCTCACAGACCTTTTCTAGTCAGAGACACAAACATCAACACGGACGTATCAACTTGCGGCAACAAACGCATCGTCTCCTGAAGAACTCGCTTCCATTTCGTTGTTATGTAGCCCGAGGCCTGAATGGACCTCAGACCTGCTGCAGGGTCTGAACTTACCTCAGCAGACTGACGGTCGTCTTTAAGAGGTCGTGTTTCAACTCAGCTGCTGTCTAAACAGTAACCTTCAGGATTATCTGTTTTATTTACCTGAAAATCAGTGATCTCCACCTCCATTTTTTTCCTCCCTCATGACTGCATGAAGTTATCCTGCAGCCACGTACGAAAGCAGAGCCACCAATCGCATTTGTCCTTTTATGTTGAAATGTATACGAACACAAGGGGGCAGTGAAGAGTCAATTGTTTAGACAACGCCCTAAATATCGCCAAAATAATAAGTGTACTAGAATGAAAAAAGATTAACATTCAAAAATTATCTATCAACAGCATGTTTCAATGGAACAACAATCAGCTCTACAAAAAAAAATTATTTGAATAATTCAATAAAATATACTCAGCAATACTACGTACTTATAATAACGTATTTCCGCGTTGTTGATATTTTTTCCTACTACATATTGCTGAATATCCCCTCCAACCTGTTTAGACATCTGTGTTTTCACTCATTATCTCCACTTTCTTTATCCTTTGAACTATTTTGGCGAATCAAATGTGCAAAATATAAATAAACAAATATTTTGGCACCGACTGTGATGAAAGCAGTAGTTTATTTGCCCTTTGGTCTTTGAGGACGGACGCGAGGGGCAACAAATGAGAAGTGGAAATGGGAAAGTTTATTTTTAATTTTTTTATTCATTGTTATTTAGTCATTATTTTTATTATGTTTTTATTCCGTATTTATCATTTATTATTCTATTTATTTTTATTATATTCTATATTCATTGCACTTTTTTCTGAATTATTATTATTTCCAGCGGTACTGGTTCATTTGAGTTTCCAGAAACACAAAAACGGCTGAAACTAAAGTAGAGCACGGAGGAAAAGCTCCGTCTGTGTTTGAGTCCATCTTCAACCTTCAACATGAAAGATCCTTCAAGGCTGTTTGTGTCACGATGAACAAAGTGAGTCGCTGCTGAAATGAATCACCAGCGACTGCAGAAAGTGTCGAAATGAAGGAAGTGACGATCCTCTGAAGACTGTGGAAGTGCTGCTTCCTGTCCGGTGTGTATTAACCTCTCGATGGATTTGATGGATTTATGTTTTTCATGGATTCATCCATTCTCTGTAAACGCTTAAGCTGTTCAGGGGGCTGGAGCCTCTCCCAGCTGACCTCGGACGAGTCACCAGTTTATCACAGAACCCACACAGAGACAAACATCAATTCTGTTTAGAGTCACAGACTCAACTCTATTCACGTTTCCACCACAGAACCTGGACAGAACCCACACCAACACAGAAAGGCCCCAGGTTCAAAGCAGGACTTGAACCCAAAACCTTTGATGTGATGATCATTGATCCAAGACAATCCCATAGGCTACTAAATTAATACATTTGTTTTTTTGGTTTTTATTTAGAAACTCATCAAATCAGGAACATCTCTGCTGTTTTTCTGTGGAGAACCACCAACATGAGTAACCAGAACCGGAACCCGTCGTATCGTTTAAAACCCATGCTGAGAAAACAGATGAAAAAAAACTACAATTCTTCAGATCTTGGACTTTCTCCTGGGTCTATCACTCAAAGACTGGGAGACATTCTCCAGTTTCATCTTTCAGGTGGAAGCTTGGATCAAACCAGAACCTGCGACGATCCGTCATTCCACAGCAGCTCCACAAGTCCGAAGCGTCACCTTTAGGTGAAACACGTCTGTGATGATGATGAGCACCGAGACGTCTTCAAGACAGGAAGATCTATCTACAGGAGGGAAGCAGCAGGATGGTGCCAGAGGTCCAGCCATGAACAACAACAACATCTAATCTGACCAGCACAACCACCAACTGGGTTACAGCAGACTGAAGGCACAAGAACATAGCTGAAGATCTCCTCAGGAGAACCAACATACATACATACAGATCTCCTCAGCAGAACCAACATACATACATACAGATCTCCTCAGGAGAACCAACATACATACAGATCTCCTCAGCAGAACCAACATACTTACATACAGATCTCCTCAGGAGAACCAACATACATACATACAGATCTCCTCAGCAGAACCAACATACATACATACAGATCTCCTCAGGAGAACCAACATACATACAGATCTCCTCAGCAGAACCAACATACTTACAGATCTCCTCAGCAGAATCAACATACATACAGATCTCCTCAGCAGAACCAACATACATACATACAGATCTCCTCAGCAGAACCAACATACATACATACAGATCTCCTCAGGAGAACCAACATACATACATACAGATCTCCTCAGCAGAACCAACATACATACAGATCTCCTCAGCAGAACCAACATACATACAGATCTCCTCAGCAGAACCAACATACATACATACAGATCTCCTCAGGAGAACCAACATACATACAGATCTCCTCAGCAGAACCAACATACTTACAGATCTCCTCAGCAGAATCAACATACATACAGATCTCCTCAGCAGAACCAACATACATACATACAGATCTCCTCAGGAGAACCAACATACATACATACAGATCTCCTCAGGAGAACCAACATACATACAGATCTCCTCAGCAGAACCAACATACATACATACAGATCTCCTCAGGAGAACCAACATACATACAGATCTCCTCAGCAGAACCAACATACATACATACAGATCTCCTCAGGAGAACCAACATACATACATACAGATCTCCTCAGGACAACCAACATACATACATACAGATGTCCTCAGGAGAACAAACATACATACAGATGTCCTCAGGAGAACCAACATACATACAGATCTCCTCAGGACAACCAACATACAAACCATCTCAGGAGAGCAAACAGATCATCTCAGGAGGACCAACATACATAAAGATCTCCCCAGCAGAACCGACATACAGATCATACAGATCTCCTCAGGAGAACCGATAGATCATCTGAGGAGAGCCCACAGATAGATCATCTGAGGAGAACCCACAGATAGATAATCTGAGGAGAACCCACAGATAGATCATCTGAGGAGAACCCACAGATAGATCATCTGAGGAGAACCCACAGATAGATCATCTGAGGAGAGCTAACAAAGCGAGCTTCTATAGCTCTGATGAATGGTGTGACAGAGAAGATGCAGAAGAAGCTGAGCTTCTCTTTAAATCCATTTACGGACTTGAAGTTCACGTTTGTTCTGCAGCAGCAGACGTCTCTCTGCTCCACACACGGTCGTCAGATTATCACGTCTGTCACCCATTACTGACGATGTGGAGAGAAATTAAGAAAACAAACATCAAAAATCAGCTTAGATGTTGAAAAGTTAACAAAAAAATGGCTTTAGATGTAGATGTGGTAGTTTAGTCTGAACTCTCCTCCAAACCAACCAGTGAGCCTGGATTAGTTTAACCAAACCACGTTAATCACAATTGATTATTGTGATTAAAAACTGAGCTTGCAGGTTTTCATGCGGCGGATCACATGACTCGTAAGAGTCACTTCCTGGTAAAAAACTGTTTTCTGATTCTGATCCGACTGGAGCGAGTTCTGTTGGTTACTGTCAGCTACAGAGGTGGAGAGTAACTAAGTACATTTACTCAAATCAGAGGTACTCCACTACATCTAAGAGAAGGATTGTACTTTCTGCACCGTTGCATTTGTCTAAAGCTGTTTTTACAACAAAAAATAGTTTTTTTTCAATTGATTTAATTTTATCATGTTAAGTAGTTGCAAAAAATCAATTAATCAAGATCTGGATACATTTTATAAATTAGAGTTTATATTAACATGATTATTGCACACAAAGGCCTCAGGATGGGATTTGAAACCAGAACCTTCTCTCTGCGTGGTGTTAACCAGCACTCCCAGCATCAAACCTGCAGCAGGTCCGCTCAGAGGCAGAACCGTCAGCGGAAAGTAAACTGGACCTGCTTTTCTTTTTTTTACTATTACTTTTAATAAAAAGTAAATGAACTTTATTTAAACGGGGGACGTCACGTAAAAAATGTCAATTAAAAAGATAGAACTGCATGAATTATTAAAACTTACTAACATTCATGCATTTCTAAAAGTGTTGACTCTGATGAAACGTTTGTGATAAAGTCAAATGTTTCTTTAAGAGTTTAGACTATTCTCCTTTTTTTTGTCTCAATATAAATGAATGATTAAAGGTTTGATTCTGTGGAGAATCAAATAGAATCAGTTTGATCAGGGGAAAATATGACTTTTTAGAGATCCTCGCAGGAGAGAGATGATCTTAGAGATTAAATTACTCAACTGCCTCTAAAGTAGTTCGAATACAAGTCTACACTTTAACGGAACACTGTCGGAATTTAGGGCTCATTAACTGTCATTTGATGTCATTCGGTATGTAACGGTAAACAGGATGACGTTAAATATTATTCTTATGCTACTGTAAATTATATGGAATGTCTTGACAGTGTCTATTTAACTGTGCAGTGAAATGGTCCATTTGAGTGTTTTACTACTTCATAAGGATGTTATCTGGAATACAAAAAAAATGACAAAACTGTCTATTATATTATTACGCTGTCTAAAAATATCTGTAAAAAAGAATTCAGTATAATTCACGGTTAAGTACTGGCAGCTCGGTTGGCAAGAATTTTGCCGTAAAAAATATAACCAATATACAAGCTATTATGGTAAATTAGCATGAAAACAGACATAATGTCAACCTGTTGACAATAACATAGTTAATGACGTTAAATGACAGTAAATGACAGTAAATTCAGACTTTTAAGCTAGAAATCAACATTAATTCACAAATATATTTTTTAGCGTCTTATTTTAAGTAAAATATGATTTGACAATTGATGGAAGATTAAAGTTGGTTATTCAAGTTTTCATACCAGCAAAATCTGCCATTAAGACAAAAAAAAACAACTTATTGTAATTCACTGCTTAGATTAGAATTGTTCCCTCTTTCACAGTTACCATTGGACATTTTTTAACCATCATTCCATAGACAATTTTGAGTGTATTGGTACTTTTTTTTAAGTGAAGTAATTTGATTACTCCATCCTCCACGGCTTAGTTTCAGAAATCTTAGAATGAGTTACTTGTTATTCCACCACTGACCGATGATCAATAATCCTGAAGATCAGTCAAGTGCAAAGACTGACACATAGACACCCCCACCCCTCAACCCCCCTCACCCCCCCTCTCAGGAGGGGTTGTTATTTACCCGCTTCCAAGGAAAAAGCGCACGGCGCGCGCGCAAAACTTCCGACAAACATGACAGACTAGTGGAGGGCCGCAACAATGGCTTCAAGATCTGAGGGGACCACTGAAGATCCAGACCCAGGACAGTCCACATCATGAAGATGCACAGAAACACCCACACACCCACACGCACACACTGCCGCACTGACATCAAACACTTGATGAAGAGTAAAAACTTCGCACTCACCAGATCGCGAAAAACTTGCAGAGAGAGGGGGATAGAGAGAGAGAGAGGGAGCGTGGGAGTGGGAGAGAGAGCGGACAAAGTGCGCCGTGTTTCACGTAAACGTCACTCGGTCGCTTTTGCAACATGTTTGTCGAGCGGCGAGCCTCGCGCGGGGGCAAAAGAGGAGGAGGAGGAGGTGATCGCCTAAATTACTATTAAATACCCACGATCCTTCCACGCTGTCGTGAAAAAAAGCCCAACACACGACACACTCACAACCCCTCCACGAGACGCGCACGTCCGCGTGAGCAGATCTGCAAACATGCACGCATCAGGACGTGCAGCCACACTGTGAAAAAAACACACGAGCAGTTCACCCACCAGAAAGTTTCCAGCAGCATTAGTCAATCTCCCACGGAGCCCCGGTAGCCTTCATCCCCGCCGCGGGAGAGCCCACGTCACGCTCCACGCTCCGGTCTCCCCTCGATGGCCGCTCGGGATATTTTTTCTGATTTTTTAGAATAATTGTTCTATATTCGGGGCCTGAGAGAGTCTGGCTCCCCTCAGGCTGCAGCGGAGTTATGGGGCGGTAAGCATTGTGGGAGTGTGACGTCATCAGGCCACTTTCACAAACTTTTTTTTTTCTCAGCTTACTGCTGTTTGTATCCCCCCCCTCCTCCTCCCTCCTCTCTCTCCCTCCACCGTCCTCCCCCCTCAGCCCCAGACCATAATAACACCTGCAGCTTCACCAAACTTATCTAAAACAGTTATCTCAAAGTATTCAGCGCTAAATTCGAACAATCTTTTAATCCTATTTTTGTCTTAATCTTATGTGGTATTTACTTTAAAAAACATCTACTTTCTTAGCTTTTGAGAACTAATATTGAAATATTATTTTTTTTTATATTGCATCATATTTAGAATGTAATATTTACTTTATTTAGAGAAAAGTCAACCATCTCTACACTGATCATCCTTCATTTTAAATATATACTAATCTTTTAATAATTCTGTCTCAAACTTAGTTTTGTAATAATAATAATAATAATAATATATTTAATTTATAACACACTTTACATTTAATGATGCAGTTTATGAATACCTAATATATGTGTGATTTTTACATGTTTTTTATTCATTATAGCATGAACTTCCTTTTTCAAAATCTATTAATGTCCCCAATAGACTTTAAGAATGATTCAAGATGTTGAAAATGAAATATCATTTTAAAATACAACTCAAATTCATCGAATAATATTTGATACTCAATATTTAAGTTAGGGTTTACCATCTCTGCACTTATCAACTTTATTTTCTTTCAATTTTGTTTCAATTATTACAATTTTTAATCTCAGTTTAACTGTGTTTATTAGTAGACCTATCTGATATTTGTGTAAAATATTTGTGGATTTTACATTGTCTTTACTCATTCTAACATCATCTTTAACTTGGAAATCTATTAATGGCCCTGTTAAGAATTTAAAAATTATTCCAGTCATTCAATATTTAATATGATTTAAAAAAATACGATTCAAATGCCCAGAAACATATTTATTATTAAAGTCAACATTCTTTTTTATGACATGAATATTGTTGAAGAATTATTCTGCCTTCAACTCAGTTCAACAATGATTTAGGGTATAATGAAAAAATGTATTAATAAAGTAAAATAGTAATAATAACCAGTACTAGGTAATGGTTTGGGCCAGATATAGTAGTGAATAGTATGAAGTAATAAAAATAATAGTATATTATCTAATATTCTAAAATATTTAATAATAATAATTATAATCATTCACTCTTTAATTTCCACTTTGGAGATGAATACGTAAATGTGGATTAATTATTACGCTATTATAATGATTGCTAAGTTAATAAGAATCCATCGGTATATATATATATATATATTATAAGGATATATATATATATATATATATATTATATATATATATATATATCCTTTATATAAATAGGTCTACATGACAGCATATCTCTTTGTTGTTGTTGTTGATGTTATTTAATGTTGACATTCCACGGGTGTTTTTTCCACTTTTCAATCTTTATATATTTTTTCTCGATCCTCATTATTAAAAAAAACAATTTATGCCTCATTTAGTGGATGTCACGTGATTTTTATTTATAGTTTGTAAAAGTAATATACCCATAACATTTTCGTAAATAACGGCACCGTCACCACGACCTCAAAATAAATGTACTATTTACCAAGATGTAAATGTAAAAGTGTTCCTGATACATGGAGTTAAAGTCATACCAAAAAGGTTGAAAGCTGATGTTTTGTTTTTTTGTTTTTGTTTTTTTACAATTCAATTATTCAAACCTTTGTATCAAATTCTTTAATTTCACTTTTTTTTTTCGACAATTGTTTTTCTTCATTTTCTCCTTTCCTGGAGGAAGAAGAGCAGCGTGGTTCTCAGGCCTTTGGCAGGAATGTGGAGGGTCGTCCCGGGTCTCCACGTGGTAAGGGGGGCTTCTGGTGGTGGTCTTGTTTCTCCCACCTTGTGTTTTTACGGTGAGGGGAGGGGCGGTGGGCTGGGGGGATTGAAAGAATTACTTCCAGGGCAGATCAACTCGTTTCCTCATCATCATCCCCCCCCAAACCCACCAACAACACCACCTCCCTCCACCCCCCCAGAGTCAATGTGTTTGTGCAGAGAGAGGTAATATGGGGGTTGGGGGAGGAAGAGTCTTCAATCATGCTGCCTTCATGTGCAGCTCAGATTTTATACAAAATGCGTCAGTCGGTGTATTTAAAGTTTAGTTTAACCATTAACGGGTTATTTTCCTCATAACTAATTTAAAAAAAAAATGGAAATACAATACTATTACATGGCTTTCTGATTGTTTGCAGTGTTGGTGCTGAATGTTCCCAGTTGAAATGTGAAATAAAATTCTTTCATCATTTTGTTTGAATATCAAGCTGCTGCCCGACTACTAGAAAACACAGCGTTACAGAGATTTCCGGTTGATTTTATTCATAACTCGATATGTAATCAATCGTTGTGTACTGATTTTAACATTTCCGACGGTTCATGAAGGCATCGGAACACTGTGGTTCATTCGGTAGAGTGAGAGAGAGAGAGAGAGATGTTAGGAAATACTCAAACGTCGCTATGCTTCCTTTCTGCTGCACCAATAATGTCAGATCATTTAGATAATGGCCAGATTAGACATTAAAGTAACAGCTATATTTATTATTATTATTATTATTAATAATACAGTAATTATTATCGTTATTAGTATTTAGGTCAGTAGGGCTTGGGGATGTTTGCTTTTATTATTACCTATTTACCCTGAAAAAAAGATTCTGACCCCAAGTAATTGTTACATTTTTGTTCATTTTAATACGTTATTGACTCGTAAATATCTTCTTTTTAATATGTTTTAAATTGCACACCCCTTATTTTTAAAAACAAGTTAATTTCTCTCAATTAAAAGCAAAAATAAAAATAAATCCACCGACAATCCTGTTAAGAACGTATTTAACTTAAATATGTGGAGTGACGGTAACTTTTTGAATCTCTTTGTGTAAATCAAAGTCAACACTTTGGAATAACACAGCCTAGTTTGCAAACTATATAACTGGAACTTAAAAGAAATTAAAACTGTTCAGTTTGAAGAACTTAACAGTTTAAAGTTGCATTCTAAAATTAATCAATTAGAATGTTTTTTTTCGAAAATGTGTTGAAACGTTTTTGGTTAGAATTTCTTCTGATTATAAAAAGATGTAACAACGAAATAAAATGTTAAATTCACAGGTAAGTAAAAGAATTTAGTTGGAAAATCTTTAATTCTGATCAATCAAATAGTGCAGTCAAATCATTTCTTAGTGCTGTTATTAAATGACGACACTCACAGATGCAGAATAGAATTGAATAATTATGGACACTAACATGGCCTGCCTCACAGATAGAAGGTTGTGTGTTGAAAACCCACCTCTGTTGTCCTCGTGTCTGTGGGGGATCGCTCTGAGTTGTCTGGCTCCCACAGTCCAAAAACATTCAAAATTCATAGGGACTTTGATTTAACCGAAATCAATCAATTACACTACCAGTAATGTAAATTTACTGCTAGTGAGAAATTTGACATTATGAGAATTTACATTTTCTCAGTTAATGAGGTATGACATACTTCTTGAGTATATTTTTACAGTGTGGTGTGGCAATCCCCTGGAGATAAACATCTTTCTCTTTCAAAAACTGTCTGTGTTATTGTAGTTGGGGTTTAATTAATCAAACTGTAGTTTTTATTAACACAAAAGCACCGCAGAAGCTACACAAATTATTTTCAACTCTTTAAGCTTTCACTACATATAATAGTCAATTAATTTGAAGCGTGCATTTTCTGTAAATCCTCAACTTGTAGTTTTAATTATCTTTGGATTTATCATTTTAGTTACATGACTTGCGAACAAGTGTTTTATGATTTTGATCCACTTGAAGGAACTCATAAAGCTCAACATTTTTTTAATGTTAGTAAGAAACTCTAAAAAAATTATAAATTTTCACTAATGATTTTTAAGTAACTGTTTAATTAATTAGAGCATTCAGGTTAACAGTTGGATCAGATCCCAGGGTAAAAACACATTTTTTTTTACCCGGCTTCTCTTTATCTGAACAACTGAAGAGCAGCCAGAGATTTGGGAGGGGGTCGAGACCCTTCCACTTTGTGCTGGATGTAGAAGTAAAAAGGAAAAAAATACGTTGGACATATTCATAATATATGCATACGTGTACACTGTAAAGCCGTAAACTCAATTTAATTACATCAAATGAGTGTTTAGGATTAGTTTATAGAATTTCTATTAGCCGTAACTTTTTTGCCTCCATTTGTGTTTATCAAACTCAACATTTGTGAGTAATATAAACTGTGTTGCAAATGATTTAACTGATACTTAAAATTCTGAATTTAAAGATAAAAAAAAAACAACTTAAAACTGCATGCTGGAATTAACTAATTGAAAGAAGCTCGGAAAACTTCAGACATTTCCTTGGAATTCCTTCTAATTATAAAACGTCGAGTCTGGCAGCACCTGCTTCTCTTTGTCTTTGTCAAATTTACATCATTTTATTAATATGTACTTTTTTCAAATTATGTAACCACTCCTTAAAATGTTAAAGTCAGGTATTAATAACGCTATTTTTGCAAAACATCCAATTTTAACAAAATAAATAGTGTACTCAAATAATCAACTCTTTTCTTTAATTTAACTGTAACCAATCTATGATGTTTAAAGTAATTTAAATTTACTTTAAAAAAATTCAAAACATTCTCAATTTTACAGGAATTCTAAACAAATTTTAAGTTTTCACCACTTATTTTTATTACTTATTGTGAGCAATTTTGGTTTACAGTGTAAAGTGAATCAAAATATAGTAGTTAGAATAACATTAATGCAGTAATTATTATGGAATCATGATCGCCGCTGCAGATCCTTCACGTTAATGCGATAGCTCCAAAACTATTTCACGGGTGATTTTCATATTTTATAACCACAAAGACCTTAGTGTGAGGAAGAACTGGATTGATTTTGGGAAATTGTCGGTTATATTACCCACAAGAAGGTTAGGTTTATCTCCAAATGTTTCCAGGGATACACCGTTGCTGTCAGGGTCAACAGTGTAGGATTAGTTTTAGCACTTAATAACACAAAAATGTTTCAAATAAACATAAATGGGTTCAACATAATTAAAATCATAAAACGCAAAGCAATTCATGTTGGGTTTATTGAACTAATATGGTAGGTAATATGGTTGGTACAACTATAAGAGTCTCATGGGATTTTTTCAATAATGACTGACAGGATCCAGCAAATTGTTAACTTTTTTTTTCTTTTGAAGGTAACAATTTGCCAACATGAGTCTCTAGTACTTTGTGTTGCAGTGTTTGTGGGCGGCTCAGAAGAACTTTTCTGTGAGGGAGTTCTATCAGTCAGAGAGAGGCTGCAGCAGGGTGATAAGGTTCTGATGGGTGGAGCGTGGAGCAAAGGTCTGCATCTACGTCAAGGAGGAACACCGCTATCAAAGAGAGCCTCCCAAAAACAGACAGGGACATTTATTAGTGTTTTATGGAACCCTAATGTGCCAGATAAGTCAAATATACACTCAATAATGAACTCAAATCATTATTTCAACTGGTAAAACTCAATTAAATTATGAATTTACAACTTAAATGAATAAGTTGGACTCAAATATTCTTAATTCCAGGTTGGGAAATGGTTCAAATCTTTTTTTTTTTTCTTTTTTCTTTTTTTTCATAGTTTATCATAAAAACCTAAAATACAAAACATTAAATACTATTTGTTCCTTATTAATGCACTAATACGATAGTATTTTTATTCCTACAGTGTTTGAAGACAAATATTAAACACTGTAAAAAAATAAAAAGAGTTATTGGCGATTTTTTCGAAGATGACCTCCACTGGTGACGCGATTAATATAAGCATTTTCAACTTAAATCTTAAACTTAATAATATTTACATATCATCTCAGGCTGCCAAAATGTGATATGAGAGGAGAAACGAAACCGGGTTCAAACCAACCCAGGTTTTTTTTTTTATAACACTCATTTTACATAATGCAACAAAAACTAAGAGACGGATGGGTAAATGAACAACAATCAGACAATTTAAGCAAACATCTAACGTGTTTGTAATAAATCTTTAACATCAGTAGTGGAGTAGGTGGATAATTGATAGTGTGCTGAATCCAAAAGAGTGGTGGAGATTTCTCCTCCACAGTGGCTGCTGTCGTTTATTGCAATGGACACACCTGGCTCAGGTGAGTCACATGACTCTGATGAAGCCTATTACAGTGTATTATAATTTATTATTTCACAGTGAATCCTCATTAAAGGATTATTATGAAAAAACAAATCCTAGTCCACATTTAATCAGCATAAAATAAAAGATATTCCGGTTTGAAGTTCTTACTGGCTCAGGCGTTGCTTTGTGACGGAGAGGAGCCTCTGGCTGGAGGGTCCTTGTTCTCCAGGTGCATTATGGGTTCAGATGCAGAGGAAACAGCGTTTTTGATGGGGACAGGTTGGCCTCACATGCAAAAATTCTTTAGATATATAAACAAATAAATTGGTATGTATGTCAATAAGTAAATGTATAAGTAAGTGATAAAGCAAATAAATAAGTAAGTTCATAAATAATGTGTTAATTTAAAGGAGTTTCTTAGGTATTCTATCAAAATGTTCCTCTCTATCTTATACAATATTAAACTGTCAAACTGCAAAACAAATTAATGAATTCAGTTATACATGCTGGTTGGTCCAGGTCCAGTTTGCAGTAACAAGATCAGAACGGTCAGCAGGAGGCAGGTGACATTGGGATCATTACCCGTTCTGGAAAAGCATGGGAAGGAAGAGGGAGAGATGAAGTCAGAACAGGAGGATGGTGAAGATATTCAAGCATCAGTAGGTGTTGCTGTAACTCTCTTCCTCTGCAGCAGCTCAGAGTAGAACATTATGTTTCTGAGGAACTCAGAGATCCAAAAGGGAGATTAAATTGTTAAAGCTGAGGACACTGAGTCAGAGAAACCAAAAAAAAAAAAAGAATAAAGGGTAGTAACGGTACTATCAAAGGCTACAGGTTAATTAGTAACGCTACCACCGGAGTGTACAGCTGTATGAGTGACAGTACCATCAGACGCTACAGGTGTATTAGTAACGGTACCACCGGAGTGTACAGCTGTATGAGTGACAGTACCATCAGAGGCTACAGGTGTATTAGTAACGGTACCACCGGAGTGTACAGCTGTATGAGTGACAGTACCATCAGAGGCTACAGCTGTATTAATAACGCTACCATCAGAGGCTACAGATGTATAAGTAACAATTCTATCAGAGGCTACAGGTGTGTTAGCTACAGTACCATAAGAGGCTACTGGTATATGAGTAACGGTACCATCAGAGGCTACAGGTGTAATAGTAACGGTACCATCAGAGGCTACAGGTGTATAAGTAACAATTCTATCAGAGGCTACAGGTGTGTTAGCTACAGAACCATAAGATGCTACTGGTATATGAGTAACGGTACCATCAGAGGCTACAGGTGTAATAGTAACGGTACCATCAGAATCTACAGGTGTATTAGTGACGGTACCATCAGAGGCTACAGGTGTAATAGTAACGGTACCATAAGAGGCTACTGGTATATGAGTAACGGTACCATCAGAGGCTACTGGTATATGAGTAACGGTACCATCAGAGGCTACGGGTGTGAGTAAAGGTAAAGTTAATTTAGTTCAGATTTAACCATCTTAAAATTTGATTTACTTTAGTTTTATTTCAGTGTAATTGTAATTTTCTATGTGAAAACCGTGTATCTCCCGATGTGTTGATTTTGAATGTTCGTGATGAACTGAAGAATAAGGTGTTTCTTTATGCCCTGAAAAAAGTTCAAAGCCCTCTTTAGACAAATAAACTTAATAAACTGTCCAAGTCGACTCTTTCTTTTTTTTTTAGAAAGTTGTGGTTCTCACATGACGGAGAAGTTTGAAACAAGCTGTGATCGTCTAGTAGACAAAACTACTCAGCAGCATAAAGTCGATCAGCATCTACTGCTGATCGACTTTAGCATCTACTGCTGTAACGTTTTAGGCAGTTCATTAAAGGTGTAAATGTTGTTATGTTCTTGTTTTCGTGTCACGTGGTCACCTGGAGGAAGGCCGACGGTTTCTTCTGATGTTCTTCTCATTGGTTGTGCTTCTCTGCATTGTTATCATGGTTGTCACGGCCAACAATGAGGAACACGGTGTGTTGAGCGATGGGGGAGGAGCAGCCACAGGAAGAGAGGGAAAAGCCGCCAGCTGTCGACCGTCAGAGGAAAGAAAAACGACAGTGATCGAACACAAAGAGAGGATCCGTTGGACTGAATCGGCCGAACCACAGGATCAAGAAGGATTAAGAAAAAATGTTTACTGTGAAAAAAGTATATGATTCAAAATGTATTCTTTAAATGAGCTGTTTGTAAAATACAGGTGTATCTCCCAAAATAAATAGGATGAATTATTCATAACTATGTTTTTATTGTTTTTGAATTAGCCTCAAATAAGAATTGTTTAGCTCAAAATTAGTCATTTATACCTCCAGTGGGGCGGGGCCTCTTCCACGTTTGGACAGTATCCTAGGGGGGGACAAACAGAACTATCGCTCAGGAGGTAACTTTTTATGTTTTTAGTTTGAAATGTCAGTTTTTCATATGATTTCTGGAGCCTACCTCGTGTTCTCCTATTTTGTTCCTAATGTGTTTTTTTCTTCTTTCTGATTTTCCATTTCTTTGTGTTTTCCATTCCTTTGACCGGCGGTCATTTTGAACTTACTGTTTACCTACTCTTAATTTTCCTGCGTGTGGATAAATCCTTGAAAAATCCCCAGAAAGCACTCCCTGAATTTCGTGTTTTTTAATTGTATAATTCAAAAAGACTTCAGAATCTTTCACTTCAGCACATTTCTTCCCAGCCTTAGGCTAACATCGTTTACATTTTCCCCCCCTCATAAATCAACTCTCCACATACCATAAAAGCTAAGAGAAACAGAATTTTAGGAATTATTTAGCAAATCTATTAAAAGAGAAAAACTAAAACATCACATTGACATAAGTATTTGGACACTTTACTCAGCACTCGTTTGGCGGCCATTACAGCCTCCAGTCTTCTTATGAAGGACCTGACGAGTTCTGCACACCTGGATTTACGAATGTTCTCGTGTTATTCTCTGCAGATCCTCTGAGGCTCTGACGGGTTGGACGCCGACCAGTTTCCGATCTCTCCAGATATGTGTGATCGGGTTAAGGTCAGCGTTCTGGCTGGGCCACTCGAGGACCTTCCCAGACTCGTCCCATGTGTTGTCACCTGGTCATTGTCCTGTTCGAAGATTAACCTTCAATCCAATATTGGGTACTAATCGCTCTGGATCAGATTTTCATTAAGCATATCTCCGTACTTTCCTCCGTTAAGCTTTCCATCAACCTTCACAAGTTTCCATGTCCCTGCTGCAGAATAGGGTCCATCTGATTTCCACTGGAAGCAAAGCACAAAGGTCCAGCAATGTTTCTGCTAATTTTATTGTCACCGCTGAGTCTGCAACAGACCCTCCATGTTAACACGATAACTCAAAAACAGTTTCATGGACCATTTTCATATTTAATACACAAAAATAGACATTAGTGTGAGGAAGAAGTGGAGTGGTTTTGGGAAATGACGGTTTCATATAGTTTAAGTGTCACAGTTTTTTCAACTCTTGATCTGATTTTCTCCAAATTTGATGCCAATGAATCGACTGGAGGTCTATCTTATATCATATCATATTTTACTTTCATAGTTCATATCTTATTCACTAGGAGCAGCTTTTAACAAAAATAATATTTTTCGGACGTAACATCATATAATTTGAAGAGTTCAATCAGGGAGATTATTTGTACAACCCAGGGAATCGGGCGCATATCCTTGCTGTCGGGGATGACAGCATAGGATCCGACGACATGAGCAAAAAAACACAAGCAGGTGTATCTGCATCACCTTAGTGACTATGAGTAATCTATTACTTTGTGTAAGGGATCTGTTATTATGTGTGATTAATATTTTACTGTTATGATCTGGCCCAGATGGCCAAAACAAAAAAAGGGGGAGACACCATGTTTTACTAAAAACAAGACTTATTATTAATCAATCATCACCAAAGTAAACAAAATTAGTGCAAAACAAATAATCTTTTTCTAAGTTTTTATAATATGGATGTGAGTATTCGGTTGAGTCAGTGGTGTAAAGTGTGTGAAGATGTTATAAAGTGTAAAACAGGTGAACCAAACAACTGCAAATGGATTTTCTCCAGTCGGAACACTTCTTGCTCCACCCCTGTAGACAACAGCGCCCTCTGCTGTTCAAAAGTCAAACCTGTGGGCACCCCCACCGTACAGCCCCTGGCCCGTGAACCCCAAGCTCACACTTCTGTAACACACGTTTTTTTTAAATAAAGATGACGAAACAGCATTTTTCAGTTCATCTTAACGAATTTTGTCTGTTATTATAATATCATAATGGTCTGCAATTTCCAACAACTGGTCTTTTCTACAGCCATTTATAAATGCAAGCATAGGCTCATCAAAAAAGAAAAGAAAGACCTTTAAAATTGCACATGCCAATCAAACATGGTCCAATGAAACGACAGTACATGATGTATCCCCCAGAAACCGACACGGCACCAGACTAAATTCAAAAACACAGACCAACCAACCAACCAACAAGTATAATCACTATATTTTTTCTTAGCACACAAAGCAAAACCTTTACAAATTAAGCTAAATAGATGAGCCCACATTTTTTATGACCTGTCTAAGACGGCCACAACAACAAAAAGGGGAGACACACCATGATTAACAACAAAACAAGACTTTTTATTAATCAATCATCATCAAAGTAGACCAAAGTAGTGCAAAACAAATAATCTTCTCTAACTATTTGTAATATGGATGTGAGTATTCAGCAGAGTCAGTGGTGTGAAGTGTGCATGAGGGGAGAATGTGTTTGAGGACGCTGGAAGGTACAAAACAGGCGAAGCAAACCAAACCCTGCTGATGTTGCCTGTTTGAAGAGCAGAGCGGGATTGATTTGTCTGCAGCATGGCCTTAAGTAAACAGGAACTCCTGAGCGCCACAGGTTTCCCAGGTTACCCATCAGCCACCTGCAGGAAAACCCAGTTTTCTAGTGTTGTCCCCGCCAAGATGAACTCAGGGGACAGAACAGTTACTATTTGTGAGTAACCTGTGATTAGACACAGAAATACCAATATTCCTAACCTCCGCTGATCTTTTTGGATAAAGTTTCTAACATCATTATATAATAGTAACAACATGAAACAAGACGTTCAGGGAATTTGCTCGGAGACTCTTTGATAGCTACTGCATCACATTTGATGGAAATACCACTACGTTCATTTTATTCTACACATTCTTCATATTCTTGTGGGATAGGAACAGGAGGACTTTCCATTTGGACAAGTTTGATAGACAATGGAGCCTAAAATGGGAATACGGTGGGATTTTGACCTGTACCACCTATGTCCACTAGAGGAGGCCGAGTGCACTCACTTTAACCTTTGATTGTGACATAAACCTAGGGTTTATTAAACTCTATTATTGTAGACTGTAAAAAAAAAAATAATTAAATGAATAACAGAAACTGTAAAAATCTGTTTATGGGCTTTTCTGGTGAAAAAAATGTTTATGGTCTGGTGCAGCATCAGCATATACAAGCGGCTGAAAAGGAGCTTCCTTCGTACGGTGCCTTGACTCAGCCTTAGATATAAAATGAGGATCTCAAACATCTTGAGCGTGCTCAGCTCCTTCCCGTCTACGTAACGGAGCCAGCTGAGATAGTGTAAATGAACTCTCTTGGGTGACTTTATATCTCATCTGGCAGGGGAACACCATGGGATCCTCTAGAATGAGCTGGACAGTGTTTCCCAGAAGAAGGACGTCTGGATTGTCCTCCCTAGTCTGCTGGCACTGCGACCCGATCCCTGATAATTGGAAGAAAAGGATTGCTGGTATTTAATGAGATTAGTTTACATTTACATGCACAAACATTTACTTTCAGTACACAGACAAATATGTTTTCCATAACACAAATTACCAGCACACACAGGAGGGATAATATCATAGTTATCAAGTCGTATATCAAATGTACGAGACAAACATTTTTGTTGGTTGTATTGGTTCCTCCAGTTAGATCAGATCTTCGGATTTCTGATGACACTTTTCGACCCGAATGAGGTTTCCTCTCATCCATTTCATCATCAAGTCACATCTAAGTCTTTCTTCCCTCCCAACTTCACAGCAATATTCTGCTTGCTTGTTGGCTACGATACAGCTTAGCCTCTCAACAAGAAAATGTTCCTCCCTGCCTTGGATGAGATTTGAAAGAGCCGTGAAGCTGTGTAAAATGCAAAGTAGGTTTGTGGATGGTAGGGTAAATAAGAAAGATTCACAGCTGCGCTAACAGGTGTTTGTTATTAAGTTTATAAACTCTATGCAGACAGATGTAGCTAGCTTAACTCCAATTCCCTCAGCTACTAGACCAGCCAACGGTCCAGATCCATCTTGTTAGCAAATTGTTAGCAGACAAACTTTTTTTCAATTTTACAGAGTTACCATCATATTTTCATAGTACTTATATAAAACAGCAGGGCAGAACAAAATAACAGCCAACCCTGCGTTGGACAAGCTGGTTAACCCAGAATCTGTTCATCGATATTGAGTAATTCATTAACATTTACATTAACAAATTTCAACCATATTGTTGAGATTTGGTGACTTTCATGAGATCAATTTTGTTTATTTGTGTTCGTTGGGATGTTTTCAGGTAAAGGTGGTGAATCACAAGGAGAACTCTCCCCAGATGGATCTGTACATGTTGAGTCGAGCCGACCATTTCATCGGTAACTGTGTCTCAACATTCACCGCCTTTGTGAAAAGAGATCGGACCGTCCCTGGCCATCATTGGAACATTAAATCATGAGAAACTCTGAGCACACGGGTCAAAGGTCATCCTCTGGGCTCTAATAGTGGATGACCCTCGTGAGAAGAGAATGTGGACGGCAGAGATATGACATGATGGATCTTGGGATTGTGGTTTGTGGTATTTCCGTCTGAGGTCCATTTTAAAATCTACTATATGTGGTTTCACGCTCAGGTTTTGGCTTCCACCTGTTTTCAGACCTCGACTAGAGACTAGAGAAACATGAATTGGTCCTCCTTTGTATACTGACCTCAAGGAGGAGGGACACGGATTCTGAACTTCCCTTTCCTGGACCAAAACTGATGACATGTGTGGGAGGCTGCACTAAGTGTTATGGGAATATTGATGTTTAATGGTGAATGTGAGAAGCATTTCAGAAATGATGTGGGGAGCATCTCTGGTTGAAGTGGGAATGCATGGCAGGCCCATTATTGAGAATCAGGTTGAGGATACAAGCGGCTGAAGTTAGTTTCCTTCGTAGTTTGGTTGGGCTCAGCCTTAGAGATGGGGTAGCTCTGAAATTCAGAGAAAACTAGGAGTAGAGCCTCTGCTCTTTTGCGTCAGGAGCCAGTTAAGGTGGTTCGGCCATGTGATTAGGATGCCTCCATTTTTCAGGCACGTGCAACTGGGGGGAGACCTCGAAGTAGACCCAGAACTCGCTGGAGGGACTATATATCTCGTCAGGCCTGGGAACACATGTGATCCCCAGAGATGTGGTGGAGAGTGTTGCTGGGGAAAGGAATATCTGGAAATCCCTTCTTAGCCTGCTGGATAGATGGAAGCTTTGGAAGTCAATAGTGGTTATGGTGACTATTAGCACTTTGAGATTTGATCCAAATGTAAAATACATTATAAATTAAATGTATTATTATCATTATTATTATTATTATTATTATTAATATTATTATTATTATTATTATTATTATTATTATTAATTAAGTATTTCACCAAATATTAATTTGATCTGATATTATACTACAGTTGTTTTACAGTTTGATGTTTTTTTTTTGGTAATCCAACCTGACCAGGCGTTACCGTTAGTTACCAGATCACTCTGAACACTGGATGGATGAATGAATGTTAGATACATATAGTGATACAGTCCAGGTTCATACAGTGAAACAGTCTGAAACTCGACTGAGCAGTCATCATTTATTTATTATTCTGATTTATTCTGATTTATTCATTTGAAACAGTTCATTCATTATTTCCATTTATTTTAACAACTGATCAATCATTATTAAATGTATTATTATTATTATTATTATTCACCTCTCTTTATTTCATTAGTTAAGTGTAGTTTACCCTTTACGTCTTTAGGTGGCGTCTCCAATCCTTGGTACCGCCCACCAAACAACAGAAAACTCGAAGAAGAAACGGAAGCAATGCATTGTGGGGTAGCAAATAAACCTCAATGGCGGTCAAAAAGCAATCAGGTCTCTTTCTGAGAGTAACATTTATACTTTTACTCATTTTTCTCCAAACGTGTCAGGCTTTGACCGAGCAGTTGCAGTGGGATGAAAATGGCTACGTTTTGTACTGTCCGTGCATGGGTAATTAATATTTATAATAATAGTTATGAATGGATAGTTATTATATCTATCCATTCTGTTGAACGAGAGAGTTTCATTCATTAGTTGCGTTTGATATGGAAAGAAATGCTAAACTGTTGAAGGTATTACACTAAAATTAACAACAAAAGTTTCGATTTTACAGTTGAAATGTTAGATTATTAGAGATATTTTAAAGTCTTTAATTTTAAACATTTGCCCTGTAGTTAAGTTCATTCATTCATTCATTATCTACCGCGTATCCTGTTCAGGGTCACAGGGGGCTGGAACCTATCCGAACTAACATCGGGCCAGTTCATCGCAGGGCAGACACACACAACAACACACACACACACTTACGGGCAATTTCGTGTCACCATTACACCTACACCACATGTTTTTGGACTGTGGGAGGAAGCCGGAGTTCTTTCAGTACGTGCAAATTCTGTCCTGAAAGGCCGGCAGATGTGGATTCGAACCCGATACCTTCTTGCTGTGAGTCAGCAGCGCTAACCACTGCGTGGCGTGCCACCTTCACGTTGGCATACTCCACCGTGAAGAGGATCAGTGTCCTTGCAAATATTCCTCAGTGTAAACGTTTTCTCATGACCCGGATTGTTAAACTGTATGAACCGACAGCTAACATACTGCATTTACCAATATTATAATTGTATTTATGTATCTATTTATCTATTTTGCTCCTTATCCTGTGTGTCACTTTGTCTTATTTAAACTTCTTCCTTAAATTGTTCAGAAAACCTGCAATGTAATCTAGATTAAAAACAATCCCATTACAATCAGTATTTGTATTTGTTTTGATAATGACTTCTCGGTAGATATAGTGTCTGATACCTGTGGTGGTGCCGTATTATTAAATGAGAGAGTTAAGAGCTTTAATGTTACTGCTCAGGTCGGTTTGGGAACCAGGCAGATCATTTCCTGGGATCTCTGGCCTTTGCTAAAATGTTGAACCGGACGCTGGCGGTCCCTCCCTGGATCATGTACCGCCACAGTTCACCGCCCTACACCAATGTGAGTATAAAGAATCAGACATGAGGAGCTACTACTGTCTTTGTGGAGTTCTCGTGTTCTCCTTAGGGTGACCAGATCCCAACAAACTAAATGTGGGACAAAGAGTATTTTTATGTTGGAAAAATGTTACCAGTGCTGAGTGGCAGTTTAAAATTTGTTTGGAGAGAAGAACATCTGAGATAGCCATCACAGCCTGCTACCACCGTTACCTGACCCTGGATAGGAAAATCAGCATAGATGGATGGCTATCTAACTTAAAAAACAATCACACAGGACAGACTACTACATTTTATTTAAATGCAACTGTTCCATCGATATAATAAAAATAATGTAGAACCGTACGTTTCATTTTTCTTAGTCTATCGATGATAATCTGCCTATTCCCCTATTTTCTGTATATTAAGTATAAAACCCAAGTTATCCAAGTCACAAACAAAAAAGTCAGTAACAAAATATCCACTCTCAGTTGACTAGTAGGCAACATGTTGTCTGGTGTTTGATGGTCTTCGTTGGTGTGATGACACTATAACATTAAACATCATTAAAGAAGAACTCAATTCAACCTTTTTTTTCTTGCAGTGACTAAGGGTGGTATAATTGTAATTTCATCAAGGAAAATAAACGATCACTGGAGGCAGCAGTCCACCAGCATCTTGTATATGTCATTTCTGTTGAAATAATTTGTTTTGGCTGTCTGTTGTCGTTCTGTTTGAACGGATGGCCTCGGTGTTGAGGTACACAGTTGGACTCACACCCTGATGGTTCATGGGATTGATTGACAGTGCCACCTGCTCTGTCCTCTGATCCTCAGGTCCATGTCCCCTATAGTGATTTCTTCAAGCTGGAGGCCTTGTCTGCCTACCATCGTGTGGTCAGTCTGGAGGACTTCATGGAGAAGCTGGCTCCCACATATTGGCCTCCAGGACAGAGGAAAGCGTACTGCCTTGAGATGGCTGCACTCCGGACCAAAGACAAGAAAACTTGCCCTATGAAGGTGAAAGTCCTGACTGTTCTCCAGCCGTAGACCTGTTTCTCATCTGTCTGTTTGTGAAAGAAATCTCCAAACATTATTGACAGATTTCAGTTCAAATTTCGTAGAGGGGTAGAACTCCGGAAAACAAGGAGTTGATTCATTTTTAGGCAGATTTGGATTCAGGTTCTGGATTAGGTTCTGGATTTCAGGTCCACCGCAGCATCTTAACGGGGGTTCAGGTCCAGACTCTGACTGGGAGACATTCAGAGATGGAGTTACAGACTGATGAACTGGCATTCTCCCTCAGCGAGATCCAAGTTTCCCTCAATGATGGCTAGTGATGATGATAGAAAGATGGAAAGAAAAGCTTAAAAAGAGCTTAATTAGAAAGAATGTCTCTGCAACCTTGTCATCAGATCATAACAACAGAACATAATCTTTCTGATTCTTATTTTATGCCTTGTTTTATAACATAAATGCATGATTCTGGTTATTTTTCAGGAGGGAAACCCGTTTGGTCCATTTTGGGACTATGTCAGTGTCGACTTTGACGAATCTGTCTTGTTTGATGGTGTTTATTTTGGCGCCTCCTACCAGCCCAATTGGAAGAAGAAGTGAGTATATGTTTGTGTTGTACATACGTCTTTTAGGGCTTGAGTGGCTCTCTGGGGCGCAGACTTCCACAGAGTCAACCTGAAAAACACATCATGAATCAATGCTTCACACTGGCACGACAGCGTAGGACTAGTTTAACAGACTTTTTACTGGCCATCAGTTGAACCGTCCACCACATGGTTTCAGTTGAGGGGTTTTTGTATAATCTTAAAACAAACTAATGCTGATGGCGCATTCTGCTCATGCTTCTCCCGTTGGAACAGGTTCCCCCCCTCAGAGCACCCTGTCCTGGCTATGGCTGGAGCCCCTGCCCATTTTCCAGTGAAGGAGGAGCACGTGGGTCTGCAGAGCTACATGGGCTGGTCAGACAGGATGGTGAAGGAGGGAGAGGAGCTTATCGATGACCTGCTGACCAGACCGTACCTCAGCCTCCACCTGAGGAACGGCGTTGACTGGGTGAGATGATTTACTCACAGAGCGAATTCCAATTCAATCTAAAGATTTCTAAATGTGTTTCAGAGCAATTATTGATATATGGTGGATCCAGTCTGTTTAGATCTTCAGATTTCTGAGCACGCAACCAAAATGAGTTTATCATCCTCTTCGTCAAGTCTAAGTCTTTCCTTTCCTCCACCTTAACAGCAAAATTCCTGCAGATTGCTGCAGAATGAGAAAATCGGGCCTCATTTCATGGCTTCACCTCAGTGTGTTGGCTACAACCGAGAGACGGCCTTGCCTCTCAGCAACATTATGTGCCTTCCTGACCTGGAGGAGATTAAAAGAGCTGTGAAGCTGTGGGTGGAGAAGATCTCTGCCCGCTCCATTTTCATTGCCACTGACTCAAAATCCTACAGTGGAGAGATTGAAAAAATGTTCAATGGCAAGGTGAGTCCCAGGTGCCCCAGTAACACGGGCTTTATATTTCATTTGTGACTCCTGTTTTCTTATAAAATCATGTTACATTGTTTTTACCTGGGAGTAACGTGATACTATCGCCAGAAGCATTGTCCGGTCAACGAAACCAACCTGTAAAGCAATTATTACCAGTACCACCTGTAACTAGGTCCCTTTAACAGCAACTAAACCAGCTGCCCCCACCAGTTAACCTCCCTGGTGAGGAGGGTGGGTGGATACCTAATGGGATTAAAATCAAATCCTGACAAAAGGCCAAAGAGCCAACAGACATCTACCAGAAGCCTTCAGTAGGATCAAGGTTACTTCTGGCTGCAGTGATGTACCTTCAGGTTTACAACCAATATTTACAAACGAAGAAGAACTCGCTTTAGCCATCATCAGGCACCGGTCAAACGGGAATACAACTGTACTGAGAAATTAGGGAAATGGAAGTGCTGCACCAACTGAGCATCAGAGAGCTCCACCCTCAACGGAAGAAGCTCTGCCCACTGTTCAAGGTGTCTTTATTATCCCCGGGTAGCAATTCTGTCCACAGCCAGCAGTAATAAAACATCAAACAAAAATTACAAGGTTGATAACGGCAGAAATAAATTACTTTTTGTATCTATCACTTCTACATTGTGGCAGATTTTATCTGCGCCGCCCTAGATGGTACTCTAGGCTTCTCTGACCTCTGTAAAAAAAAAAAAAAAAAAAAAAAAAGGACTGGTGTACCACATCTCTAAAAATAAATATCCCTGGAGTTTTCCTGTGCATGGGAAACTTCCCATCATTCTTATTTGTTGTGATTCAGACAAGAGCTCAACAAACTCTCTCCAGCACAGAGACTAACGGAATAGTTAGCAACACCACTGTAAGCAGTTTGTTTATGCGCAGACAGACTTGAGTATAAGCGACCATATACTGATAAAGAAGAACAAGTGCATTGCTGAAAAAATCACACCCAAAAGCAGTTTATGGCAACATTAAGTATTTGTATATGAAGCTGCTTTATTAGATTTTTCTGTTTAACAGTGACCTGTGCACAGGTTCAATAAGAGGAATAAAACCTCTTCATAAAAAGTGGCGTCGACATGACCATAACTTTGATTAGTGGTCAAAGTTATGGTTATTTTTTTATTTGGGAAATTCAAAAAAAGATTCATTGACAAATTAAAAAAAATGTATAGATTGATTAAAAAAACAGCTAGTAAAAAACAGTAGGGCAGAACAAAAGAGAAACCTTCCCCGCCGTGAACAAGCTGGTTACCCACAATCCTTCATCTTTAGTGAACCTGTCAACATTTACTGGCCTTGAATACAATAATTTCTCCATTGTTGAGATTTGGTGACTTTTATAAGATCAACTTTGTTGACCTGTGTGTTTTTTCTTCTGGTGTTTCCAGGTGACGGTGGTGAATCAAAAGGAAAACTCTCCCCAGATGGATCTGTACGTGATGAGTCGGGCCGACCACTTCATCGGTAACTGTGTCTCGTCTTTCTCCGCCTTTGTGAAGAGAGACCGGACCGTCCATGGCCTTTCATCCTCCTTTTTTGGAATGGACATCATTGGCACATTAAATCATGAGGAACTCTGAGCACAGGGGGTCAAAGATCATCCTAGTGTCATTAATGATGGATGGCCCTTGTGAGAAGAGCATGTGGACAGCAGAGATGTGGCCAGATCTTTGGTTGTGGTTTTGGGGTACCTTAGGGAAGAGCAACGGCAGTGTCTGCCATCATGTTTTCACTTTCATCGTCTTTTCTTTCTCCCGCTCCAGTTTCCTCCCTCCATGTCATTCTTTTATTCCTCCCACCTTATCCGCCCTCTTGTCCGAGCTGAAAATAACACTGGTCCTCCTGTACACTTTGGCCACTGGGAGGAAGGACACAGATTTTTTCTCTTTCCTGGACCAAAACTGATGACGTGTGTGGAAGCCTTTTTGGGTGAATGTTGCAAGAATATTGTTGGTTTTTTTGGTGAAAGTGGGAAACATTTCAGGGATGATGTGGCGAGATGCACTGGATGAAGTGGGAATGCATGGCAGGCTAATTTTGACTGGCGGTTATGGAAGCCAATAGCGGTTATGGTGGCTATTTATTCAGTGCCATTATCTTTTGTGATCTTAAGATAAGAGTTTGTTTTCCATGATGACTTACATTATCTTGATACAACAAATGTTTTCTCTTAACTGAAAACATTGGTAAAGTTGGAAATTTATTCACAAAAACAAGTTTCCTGGATCAATAACTCATAAGAAAAAGTTGTCGGAAGACAACACATCTTTTGCAAGGTATTTCTGCGAGGTTTAATTTTCTTCAATAGTAGCTGTCCATTCACTCAGCAGGACCAATAAAAAACAAGGAACTTTTTGCTGAGTAAAGGGACCATCTGACAAAAGAAAAAACTACAGTCTATGTAAAGAGTTGGGACTGTCTGCAGAGAAAAAGATGGAGAAAAGAACAGAAAAATCTACTTCACTGAAATGTCCTGTAGCCTCTTTCTCAATCCTTCCACACATCAGTGGAAGACTGCTGGTTCTACTGCAGTAATCTTTTATTGAAAAATCTACTTTTATAGAATTTTTAATCAATTTTTTCTACTGGTAAGAATGTTCACTAAATTCATTTAAATGCATTGAAACTTTAAATGACTAGTTTTTGTAGCGGTCACACCAACCAGAAAGAGTTGTTTAGCGGAGAAAACTCCTAGAGTATGGAGTGAACATGGAGACACTGCAGTGTTTTTGAAGGAAGTTCTTCTGTTTAATTAAACAGAAGCATATTAACCCAAGAGATCTGGATCCTGATTTTCCCAATTGTAGAATCCGGATTGGAAACTCCTTGATCAGACATTTCATCTTAGATCTGCTAAAGCTGTGCAGATCCCATCAATGTAGCATCTGAGACTCGTGATCTCTGATAAACAGGAAGGTAAACAAGCCTTTTTGTTGTTGTCTTAATGGCTTTAAATAAGAATTGCCATCGCCACTGCTTCCATAGAAGGCAGTGAATGTATTGAGTTTTTTTTTAAATCAATAAAGCGATTCCTTAGCAATGTTTTTTATGAAAGAATGGTCTCAGTTTACTGATGCTGCTTTTAAGATAAACTCAGTAAATCTAAACTTCTAATTTCCAATCTCTGAGAAACTTGCAACTTGGATAAGCAAATTGACTATTGATGAATCATGTTTATCTCAATAAAGCTTGAGTAGACTAGTGGGCTGAAAAGCAGTTATAACCAAACACGGATTGCTACATTAATATGCTAATTATTCATAAAAAAAAACAGTATTTCACAAAACGTTTGTTTGATTTATTAAAAGAATTTGCACAGTTCACTTGTTTTGGTCATTATTTTTTTAATTTAGTTGTTTAAATCCGATTAAAAAAAATCTAACCTGACCAGACAATCGTCTGGAGTATGTAATAACCCAAATGTCCGGTGTGTCTTGAACGCAGCATGATGCCTTAAGGCTTAAGCGTATGTATAAAGGGTGTTTTCAGTCTCGTTACCTCCGTATTTAAAGTGTAAACATGTACTAGTTTGTACTTAATGATCAACCTGTACAAATGTAAATCTTCTTAGTCACAGTCTTATAGATTACTATGTTTACTCGATGAGTCCTTTCAGGGGGATACCAGTACCCGGATCTGGCAACCTCGTAACGCGAACCGTGTCCTGAAAAAGCTGCGGCTAACGGATGACTGGGACTTTTAGAATAACGTTTCTCCGCCAATGGTAAAACCTAAACGACCTTCATGCTTGTCTGACTGAAAGCCATGTCTGTGCTTGATGAGTTTCCTGTGTCTTAATTTAATATTTATACTTGTGTGCTGAAATGTGTGCGTAAATGTTAGGCTTCGCTACTAGCCAGCAAATGCTAGCAGGCTGGTAGCTGAGGTTACCGGGATGTTTGTCGTTGCGAGGCCGGTTGGTTCCCGATGAGAGGCTGACGTTAGTCAATTGAGACACTGATTCAACCGATCATCGCCTTTCATCATCATTCATTTCGGTCATTCACGTTAATCACAAGGAGTACTATCAGAAAGCAGAAGGCTGTCGCTGACCCAGCTTGCCAGATAATGTTAAGTCTATGTTATGGTAATTAGCTAATCTGAGAAACGTTACTGCTACCGGAGAAGTAACTAAGGAATTGTTTGCGTTACTCTCAAATGTTAATAAAATAAGAACTAGAAAATATCTAAAGGTAATTTAATATACCGATGCACAAATTGAAGCACCTTTGTGAACCTGCACAGATTCACTGTGTTAACCTGGACTGCTCCACTGTGTGGACCTGCACAGATTCACTGTGTGAACCTGGACTGCTCCACTGTGTGAACCTGGACTGCTCCACTGTGTGGACCTGCACAGATTCACTGTGTGAACCTGGAGTGCTTCACTGTGTGGACCTGCACAGATTCACTGTGTGGACCTGCACAGATTCACTGTGTCAACCTGGACTAAAGTATTGAGTTGGCCTTATTGTGATGCAGTTGCCATGGTTATGAATATCAGGAAAAGAAAATATGAGAGACATCTTTGAATTGAGAATTGGTGTAATGCAATAGTTTCAGATTTAGTGATCCCCATAGTTTCTTAAGAGATCTTCAAATCTTTTTTTTTTACAATTTTTGCTAAAACTGTTTATTAACTTGTTACCAAAGCAGATGTCAGAGTAGTCCTGCTCAAAATGCACACTTTGATGTATAATTTGCGTACAAGGTTATATACAGTATAAACTTGATTTAAGGTAATAATAATAATAATAATAATACATTTAATTTATAATGCACTTTACATTTGGATCAAATCTGAAAGTGCTACAAAGTAAAAGCAGATAAAAGGATCAATAAAAAATATAATAACTATATAAAAACCTGACCAAAAAGCAGTAATGTCAATTAATGTTATAGGTTCTGCTAAAAAGGAAAGTTTTAAGTCCTTTTTTAAAATGTGTCAGTCGTCTGTGGAGCCCTCAGATGGTCAGGGAGGGCATTCCACAGAAGAGGGGCAGCAGAACAGAAGGCCCGATCACCCATGGTGCTGAGCTTAGTCCGGGGAAGGAAGAGGCGGTATGAGTGGGTAGAACGGAGGGATCGTGTTGAGGTCAGTGGGGTGAGTAGTTCTTTTAGGTAGGGGGGTGCGTTACCATGGATGCACTGGTGAGTGAGGAGAGAGATCTTATAATCAATTAATCAGATTAATGAGTATCCTGACTAGATGTCAGATAAACAATAAAGTTGATCACTTTGCACATTAAATATTTTGTGTTTGTACGTTATTATTTGTATTGCCATTATTGTATTATTAGTATATTTTATCACATTCATGTTATAAAGAATCATTACATTTTTTCTCAACATTTTACATGATTTCAAGGTTCTATTTATCTAGAAAAAGTTCAGGGCTAGATTTCCAAACGTTTTCAGGGCATCATTTCTCAACTGTTGTTCTTATTTAGTCTAAATTTGTAGTTTATTAATCATATCCTGATGATCTATCTTATATTTATCGTATTTTACTCTACTAGTTCATATTTAAGTTTGGAATAGGATTTGTAACATTTTCAGAGAGTCATTAGGTCATTGAGCATAGATATATCTTCAAGTTGTTGTTTTTTTGTGAATATGCATGTAATCTCACAAATGATATAAGTTTTTGATTACCATGGCGACTGGTTCTAATCACTGGATGTGTCTCCACCAACAGCGTTTGATGACGGTGCGCTAAGGGTGCAGAGGGCCTGACGTTGCGATTGGAGGAAGGACCATACGGCCTGCGGTTCTCCATTATGTCCAAGAGCAAGAGCTCCGAGTTGGTCAAGGTGGTGGTTCGCTGTCGTCCTATGAATGAAAAAGAGCGGGCTGCCAAATTTGAACGAGTCGTCTCTGTTGATGTGAAACGGGGCCAAATTATTGTGAAGAATCCCAGGGAGGCTTCATCCAGTGATGTTTCCAAAGTCTTCACTTTTGACTCGGTCTTTGACTGGGACTCCCGACAAATCGATTTATATGATGATACCTTCAGGCCCCTGGTGGACTCAGTTCTTCAGGGATTCAATGGGACTATTTTTGCCTATGGGCAGACTGGTACAGGGAAAACGTACACCATGGAGGGAGTCAGAAAAGATCCAGAGAGGAGAGGAGTGATCCCTAACTCATTTGAGCACATCTTCACTCACATCTCACAGTCCCAAAATCAGCAGTACCTGGTGAGAGCCTCGTATCTAGAAATCTACCAAGAGGAGATCAGAGACTTGATCTCTGAGGACCAATCACTTCGACTGGAGCTCAAGGAGAGGCCTGATGTCGGCGTGTACGTCAAAAACCTATCATCGTTTGTCACCAACGGCGTCCAAGAGATTGAGGAAGCCATGATTTTGGGCAACAGGAATCGTTCAGTGGGTGCAACCAACATGAACGAGCAAAGCTCCCGTTCCCACGCAATCTTTGTCATCACCGTGGAGTGCAGTGAGCTGTGCGAGGACGGGGAGAACCATATCCGAGTTGGCAAACTGAACCTGGTAGATTTAGCCGGCAGTGAAAGGCAGGCCAAAACTGGTGCTCAGGGGGAGAGGCTGAAAGAAGCCACAAAGATCAACCTGTCACTTTCTGCTCTAGGGAATGTCATCTCGGCTCTGGTGGATGGAAGAAGCAGCCACATCCCCTACCGAGACTCCAAACTCACCCGTCTGCTGCAGGACTCTCTGGGGGGCAATGCCCGCACAGTCATGGTGGCCAACATCGGCCCAGCGTCCTACAATTTTGAGGAGACCTTGACAACACTACGATATTCCAGCAGGGCGAAGAACATCAAGAACAAACCACGAATCAACGAGGACCCCAAAGATGCCCTGCTCAGAAACTATCAGGAGGAGATCGCCAGACTCAAGGCCCAGCTGGAGAAACGCTCGGGAAAGAAGAAAAGGAGGAGGCAGAGAAGGAGAGCTGGAGAAGGGAGTGACAGCGAGGACTCGGAAGAAGGAGAGACTGAGGAGGATGATGATGATGATGATGATGACGGGGACAACAAAGGAGATTACTGGCGGGAGGAGCAGGAGAAGCTGGAAAAGGAAAGAAAAGCTATCATGGAGGATCACAGTCTGGTGGCTGAGGAGAAGGCTCGCCTTCTGAGAGAGAAGGAGAAGAAAATGGAGGACCTGAAGAAAGAGAAAGAGTCCAGAGAGATTCTAGCAGCCAAAGTCAAGGTAACAACATTCCATTTCACTTTTATAACTGTACTTGAATGTTTATTTGTTGTCAGTTTTTGATAAAATGCAGCAGAAAAACTCATTTTAAGCACCTTGTGTTATTAGTTATCATTTAGTCACACCATTCAGTTCCATATTGGGGTCTGTTCTTATTTCGCTCTAACGGTAGTCTCTTAGTTACAGGTATCAGTAGAATCCAAGCTGATCTAGATCATATTCCTATCTCATATCCTGAGAACTCTGCACACGGCTGCACCCTGCTGTTATTCCCTCACATATACTCACATCAGATACTGAATTTTCAGCTGTGTTTGAGTGGATACAGATTTATCCAACAGAAAGAAAGGACACAGCGCCGACTCAGACATCACGTCGGACAAAATCATTTTGTCAGCCTTACGGCGGTTGTTATAACCAGAATTTAAATTTGTATTCACTTTCACTTGGTAGACCAGGCTGATCTGATCAGGTTCATTGAGTGTTCTTTCAACCAAGCTTTTAAAAAGTGTAATTGTTGACTTCTTTTTTTCCCCACATGATTTAAAAAGTTTTAATCCCCTTTCTTTTTTTTTCTTTTCCACCTAGGAAATGGAAAGTAAACTCCTAGTAGGGGGAAAAAACATTGTGGATCACACCAATGAACAGCGAAGAATGCTGGACCAGAAGATGCAGGAAATTGCTGAACAGGTAAACAAAATGTCACAAATAAAAAGCCTATTCTTTAGAGGGATAGGTCAAAGGTTATGGTGATTGTTATAATGAGACTGTGTTGGTTTGGAGGGTTTGCAGTATGACGATTTTGCCATAAATAGACATGTGGTAAATGGACTGTAGTTTTATAGCGACTCTAGTCTATCACAGCGCTTTAGAACGCAAGTCAGCATACACCCATTTATACACATTCACTCACATTCATACAGTCATACAGGGGTGGCAGCGGTTACAATATAAGGGGCCACGTTCTTCTGTTTCCGGATCATCTGTTTCCATCTTGCCCTGCCCTCTAAATCTTCCTCTATCACACCAACCAACTTTGATCATCTTCAGCTCTGCTTCTGTCTTTTGACCAGAGCCACCATCTCTAAACCATCCAGCAGATCTGCTCTCACTACCACCTTGGAAACCTTTCCCCTCACTCTTTCCTCTAATCTTAAGTCACAGATAACTCTTGACACCCTTCTCCACCCTGCCTGTACTCGCTTCGTCACCTCTTTTCCAAACTCCCCGTTGGTCTGAACAGTTGATCCGAAGTACTTAAACTCCTGCACCTTCTTCACATCTACTCCTTGCGTCCTCACCGCTCCTCCTACTTCCCTTTCATTCACACATATCTTGCTGCGACTGCAAAGTGCCACCTTAACAAGCGCTAATTAAACCTCAGACAGGGGGAAACAACCTGGCAACAGTGATGATAAATGCTATTTCTCTTCCATTCAGCTATTTCAGTTTAGATGAGTCAAAGTGATTGTTAAACTTATATGCACACAAAGCAAATAATTGGATTCAGGGATGATGTAATAATTATGACAGGCCTACTCAGTCAGCACCTGCACCTTTCTGAGTTGATTATACTTGAGTATATTTTTGTTTGATTTTGTCTAGTCCTATGGAATGTACTCCTTAATCTTCTATGTTGAGTGGAGTGGAGACAGTTCAGACTAATGCTTGGAGATAAGAACCTGCTGAGATACATTCATGTCTGTTTACCTCAGGAACGGAGTTCCATTATTTATGTCGTATGAAAGTTGTTTTTGAACATTCATGGGTCTCTTTGTTGGGGGTTAAAGTCATGAATGAGACTGATTTGCACCGAGGCATGAAGTTCGGCGAGATGAACTTTTACATTTTCCACAAATGGAGTCGCTGTGTTCCATGACTGATCTTATTATATTTCTTATTCATCCAAAGTGGTACCACACTACTGATTTAACGTCTGTTCTGAAGCATGGTTATCAGAGAACTCTTCCTGACTTGTGGCACCAGCTGTAGAGTCTGAGGTAGTGGAGGACTAACAGAGATGCACGCGTGAAATACTCTTCACTATTTAATACACTGGGTATAAATCAGAGGAGCACCGATTGCAATTTCCTTTAGATTTTCTAAAAAAAAACCTTTTTATAAGGTCTGTGCGGCCGATAAGGATTTGGCCGTTGTTGTTTTTTTGTTTTTTTCCCCCTGAACGTTTTAAAACCATACTTTACATACTTACAGGAGTCTCTCGCTAGCTTTCGCCGCTCTGCCGAGGTTTGCTTCTCGAAACTTGCTACGTGTGTGTGGGTGACCAAATTAAAGTGCCTTTTAAGTTTGTTGTGCAAACGTTTTCGCGGTTGGTCCTCTATAGCTTATTTTGTCCTTACTGGTATTACAAATTGCAGGCTTTGAGTTTTCTTCATTCACGGTAAAAGGTTTACAGTCTGGTGAGATGCTTGTAGCTGTGGTAGCTGATACTTGGTGTGGACCTCACTATCACATAAAAATGAATAAATAGTATGAATAAATGAATAAATACACGCAGGAAGATAGATGTAACATTTGAATTTGTTCATTGTGCAGAAACGGCGAGAGTGGGAGATGCAGCAGCAGGTGGAGACCCGTGACGGAGAGACCCTGGAGCTGAAGGAGACCTACACCTCACTGCAGCAGGAAGTTGATGTCAAAACCAAAAAACTGAAAAAGGTATCGGCTGCTGCGCCGACTGGATGAATTTCTGGGCTTCTTGTCCTCCACTGATAGGGACGTTCTGTTTCCTGCGTCCTGTAATCTATAAGTCAGAAGTTTTTAGAGTTTGAATGAGCAGATTGTCAGAACTGGTAGCACTAAAATGACCAGCATGGTAAATAAACGTAAACACACACTTCTACACCCGTCGGCTTCTCAGAGAGCTACAATTTATTCAATAGATAAATTCTACAATACTCAAAAAAGTTAAGGGAACACATTAATCACAGATCAGAACCCAATGAACAAAACTTTCAAATAGGACAATCTTCTTGGATATACATTTTGTTATCGCTTCAGAACCAAATGAGGTAAGAACGGTCAAGGAAAACCAGAACCATTAACCAAATGGGACTGGATTCTAAATCAGACACAGAACCAGAGGGAAGTACTGAGAACACAGGTTCTGATCCAACTGGTGTGAATTTGATCCCAATAACCATAACATAATGTGTCTCAGCGGAGGGTTTTACCCAAACGTGCCTGAAGGTACTCCTTACAACGTCTGGACCTGCTTCTGATGGGACGGAGGATGGTGTCCTGGAGGATCTCCACCCAGAATCGGATCAGGACATCAGTGAGCTCCTGGACAGGCTGTGGTTCTACTTTGTTGTGTCTGATGCACTTATACATAATGCTTGTTGACCAGGAAGAGCCCAGAGTCCACTGGACCAGTGTAAGGTCTGACCGTAGGTCTGGGCTGGGCTGTGAGAACAGGTCCCACTAGAGGACGTTGGGTCCTCATGCCACACTCACGGAGTCTGGTTCTGACACTTTGTTCAGAAACATCACAAAAGTAGCTGCTTGACGTCATCTTGTATGGATCTGGCCGCCCGATCTAGCCACCATAGCTCCTCACTAACATTAAGAGTTTCCCTCCCGTCCTTCATTCTCTGACGTTTTGTGAATACGGTTTGAGAAGTGTGTGCTGAATATCCAAAAAGTCCTCCATCGTGGCGACCCTGACGTTCTCTCTCTCCGTCTCTCTCCCTTCTAGTTATTCGCCAAGCTGCAGGCAGTGAAGGCTGAAATCCATGAAATCCAGGAGGCACACATAAGCCAGCGACAGGAGCATGAGCAGACCCAGAACGAGCTCACCAGAGACCTCAAGCTCAAGTACGGAGCCCTTGGATCACAGAGTTAGCTTGAGTTAGCATGATTACAAGCTCTTAAAACGATGCAGCTTACTGAGTTTAAAGCCTCCCTTTTACAGACAGGATTTTACGCAAGTAGGAAATGGTTGCCAACTTCATTGTTAATATCGAGGCAGGTTATCTTGTTGAACCAGATTCCTCTGATATATAATGTCGAATGTGAAGTGAATTTCGCACTCCTGCTACCGTGACACTCGTCTGTTTGTCTTTCAGGCATCTGATCATCGAGAACTTCATTCCCTCAGAGGAGAAGAACAAAATAGTCAACAGGGCGTATTTTGATGAGGAGGATGAATGCTGGAAACTGAAGCCCATCACACGTATAGAAGAGTAAGATGCACAATATTAACAGAATCTACTGCTTAGAAGAGCCCCAGCTAGTATAGAAGGTTATTAAAGTTTTAGCTTTTTAAGAAAAAGGAAATTGACAGCATTTATAATCAATGTAATAGTTGAGGGTTTAAGTGCTTTTAGATGTAGTATAGAGTGAGACATCTGCATTGTTTGAATGATCTTTTTAACGGGATCAAACATGCACCCTTTGTCCTGTGCTTCAGCCATTTGAAGACAACATGAATTTATATTTCTGCTCCTGAAAAGTCTGGACTGTTACATATCTGCGTCCGCCGCCACATATGCTTCGTGTTAATGCAATACTTAAAACGATTTCCTAGATCATTTTCAAATTTAACCTTTATGGAAGGAAAAACTGGATTGATTTTTGGATAGATTTTTGGGAAAAGTTAGTTTTAAAAAAAAAATCCATTATTGACCAGACCCTGAAGCAAAGCATCCTTAAAGTAAGTGAAGAGCAATGTCAAAAGGTCCAATGTCAAAATAAAATGTTCCAATATAATATCCAATACTGAAATGTTAAACAAAAATGCAACCAGAACAGTCAATGAAAACAAAAGCTTTGTTGGCCAACAAAGCTTCAGTATTTAAAAGGATAGTGAAGCCTTTTAAGCTCTTCCGCTCTCCGGGTTTTCCACGACTGTCGAGTATTTACAACTTTGCTCCAGTAATTTGACCCCAGAACCGCCCTGTGTGGATCTTTACACTGCGGCTTTATACCGAAATATAAGACAATTTCTTTAAAAAAGAAAAGGCGGCCTTAAAAATGCTTTCACAGTATAATAGTCAAACTTTGCTGGTGATCCACGGATCACGTTTGGGCCGAACCGTGCAGTGTGAACTGATCCGTAGTCAGTGACGAAGATCATCCGTGGTCATCCGCACCAGGATTATTTAATGTTCATTGAATTAGCAAAATTATTTCCACATATTTTCTGTTGGTTTGTTTGTTTCAGTGACAATCAGATGATGACCAGACCCGTGTCTGCCATCGGCTACAGGAGACCTCTCAGTCATCACGCTCGCATGGCCATGATGATGAGGCCTGAAATCAGATACAAAGTAAGCAGAATCTCCTTCTCATCTTTTCCACGCTTGGACCTCCAGCTGATTAATGTCACGCATGAAACACCAGAAACTTCTCCTCTCTCACTGATCCCACCTGTTGGGTCAACTGAGATGTTCTGATGACACCTAATCCATGAGATATTCCTGCTGTCGCCATGGTAGCTAAAAACCAAGTATTGTAGGCTTATGAACAAAACGATGATCCAGATTATTATCAATTACAACAAAAAGGTGCTTTCCTAAAAGGTCTAGACCCAACTTCTTTATTCATTGTTCTACAGAGATCCCACAAATAACAGAGAGGGGGCGAGGTAGTAAGTGAGAGAGGGGGAGGGAGTGCGGGAGAGAGAGTGTGAGAGATTGGGAGAGAGAGTGAGTGAAAAAGGTGGAGGTGGGGAAAGGACACGGACATTCAAAGCAATGTCTCAAAACCAAGTCATTCTTAAAACAGACATCAGAGTAGTCCTGATCAAGCTGCACATTTTGATGTATAATCTGCATATATGCTGTAAAAGCTGTGACACTAAATACACGCTTCACTTGCCGGCACTGGACCTGGTCTGGTTCCTGCTGCTACTCCTGAGTTTAGGGGTTCTTCCACCTGTCAAATACCACTTTTCCCCTGCTTACACTGATCTACTGTTAATTATCAGTTATCTACTTCTTATCAACAAAAATCCGATATTCCATAAAGGTGGATCCAGATTTATTTTTAGATGGTAATTTTGAGCCTTCGGGTTCTAGATGTTAACCTTCATTGTTGACATAATTCTTTTGTCTCAGATGAATATGCTCTTGTTCTGATGCCCTCAGGCTGAAAACGTCCTCCTGCTGGACATGGACCTGCCCGCTCGGACCACTAAAGACTATCAGCAGCCGGTGGTCAACCCAAAAGTTGCCGCGGCTCTTGAAGATGCTCTGAGGGACGAGGAAGAAATACACGTCGACGCCTCAGGCTTTCGCAGCAGCTTAGGAATGACCTCGCCCTCCAGCGCCAGTAACTCCCTCAAGAAACCAAAGTCTGGGTAAGACAAACTTACGTAGCTCTTCCTCCAACAGTCCAGACCAGCTACCAACATTTATGTAACAGCTTATTCTGAGGTTAGACTGGCAGGTTGGGTACTGTTACAAGTAGCTAGCTTTTCATGTAGAGGCAATCGATACCATTTTCAGGTCCTAGAGTGAGCATCCCTCTAACCTGAGGAAACACCAGGACACACACAAGATTTAAATCCTAATGCTGGAGTGTGTTTGATGTCCTGAAAGAAAGCACACCTGCAGCAAATATCAGCTGGTCTGCCACCAGCGCTGCACTACCATGCCAGGAAGTATTTCAGGAAGAGGGTTTAGTGGAAAGTCTGAGATGTTTAAGCCTGAGATGAGGGAGATTCTTCGTTTGTAAAACCTGAGATGAAGGGGAAACTCTCATCTCCGTTTCAGAAAGCCAAGCTCTGAGTCAGTTACTATGGTAACTTGTTTTTTTTTACGTTAACCTGGCAAATTTACTTTAACAAAGCCTGAGTTTGTTTCTGACGCCTCGTCCTTCTGAGCTTGAAGCGGAACTGTCAGATGTGACCTGTCCGTCAATCATTTGTCAGTTTATAGATGACGTCAGATTGAACCTTTTCTTATTCCACGATTTATGTGAATGACTTTCTCCAGCCGTATTACTCAAACATCTCACAACCTGGACGTCTCGCACATCCAAACAGAATCTTCCTCTCCCAAAAATGCAGTAAATCTAGTAGAAACATTCACTCAGGCAGCAATTCCCTCCCACGCCAGTTCACTCTCCTTCTTTGATGAAAATACCTTTCTTTTTTCCTAAATATCTGCTCCTGAGCAAATTAAAACCTCCTGCTCAAATGGCGTGAAGCATGCTGATTTATTCCATAATTAATTACAAACCGTGAAATTTATTAGGGTCGGCAGTAATTTTTTTTTTAATTGCTAATTATAACGTCAAAATTTTAATGATAAAAATTTCAAAATTACTCCGTTCTAAGGTGATGGTGATTTTTTAAATTTTTCCTGAAAAGATAGCAGTGAGCTTCTGTAGTTGCTGCCCTCTGCTGGTAGATAAATGAACGACAGATATTTACATGTTGCTGTGTATCTTCCGCCTCTGAACAATTCTCACAATATATTTGAGTGCTAATTTTTTTTATATCTGAGATGACTTTTTTATCACTACAGAGAGAAAACGGTACTTTTACAAAACAAGACTGTTGTGTTTTGGTACCAAATTCCAGGTTCTGGTACTAAGACTTTCTGTGCCTGATGAAGAAGCAGCTAAATGTCTGAAAATGAAAGAGTCAGTATGTGTCTGTTCAGAACCGTCTGCAATCAGTCTGTTTAACCCTCTGCTGTTGTTTCTCAGTCGACCCAGAACAGCAAAGAAGTCGACCAACCCGACCTCGCCGTTCAGCCCCACCAGTCCAGGATCCCCGCTGTACCCAAAATGCCGCGGCCTGGTGCCCAAGTGACAGTTACTACTACTAACATCAACCCAACCGCTTTTGTGCACCTTGCCACTTTTGGGACTTGACTTTTTTTCTTTTTTTTTTTCCTTTGACATGAAAGAATCATGGATTGTACAAATGATAACGAAAAACTTCACGTCTAATGCTGTTTTAAGGAGGGAGTTTTTCCCTCTGGAGAGTGAAACAGAAACCACCTCTCCACACTGCTGTCGTCTTTCCCCACATCACCCTGAAGGCCAATCGTGTCTCATGTTCTTCCTCTACAGGAAACATCTCTGCTCCCCGATCAGTGAGTTTTGTAGAGCTTAATTAACGGTTTCCTCAAACTTATGATTGACAATTCGCCGATAAAATTAGGGTTGTTAAAATAATTCATTAATTATAGGAAAAATAAATTGAACGCTGGTTAATGGCGTTCTGTGACATCATCAGTCCACAGCGCTTAAACAAGATGAATTAAGATAATGATGTGTTACTTATCTCCGCTCTCTGCTCTTAAACACAACCGAACACTGGAACGCCAGGTAGAGCGAGCGTGGAGGCGGAGTTAATCACTCTAAGATATAAGAAAGAAGGAAAAGCTCATAGTGAGCAGAGATGCTTTTTATTGTGAGAATACTTTGATGACAACCAACACTGAAATACATTTATCGAGCACAGAACAGATTTTCGTTTGCTCAGGTTAAATTATTCTTTGCTTAAAAAATATTTTTTCTTACAAAATAGAATTTATGTTCTAGTACGAAGGAGACAATTCCACTGCTGCTCAAGAATGAGGCTCAAAAATAACACCAGAGTTATTGATTAATTGCAAAGAGCATAATTAGATTGTTAATTCTTGGTTGTCTGGCATAACATGTGTCATCGTAACATTTAATTGTTGAATTGTTGAGAAGTGTTAGGTGATGCTGGTGAGGAAGGTAATCCCAGTGAAGTGACCAGAGACACCAAACAATCATATTTATGACAAGAAGAGCTGGTTTAAAATCAATACAAAAACAAACCTTTAATGCTGGACGGTCCTCTGATACACGGTAACATAATTATATGAATTTTCCGGCCCTGTTTAACATAAACAAACATGTTTGTCCTTAAATCCACTGGTCAAACTTAACGTTTAGTATCAGGGAGTAGTGATTGGAGAGGATAATGCAGTGTCCGTTGTTTGCACAGTATAAAAAAGCATGCATTGAAAATATCTACTGAAGGTCCAATCACTCGGCTTTTCCCGTTGGACTTTTATAGCGGAGATTTGAAAAGTCTTCTTTGCGGATTTATTTATTGAAGGAATACCTCAACAGTTTGGGACACAATTTAATTTGCGTTGAGAGTCAGATAAGAGCCTGTATTCCACTTCTGTAAGATTCTCTCCAGTAAACTGAGATCCCCTCAGAACGGGTTCCCCTGTTTGTCGGTCACATGCAAAGATTGGTTGGTGTTGTTTGTTTACAGTTGCATTTGGACGAGGTTCTGATCCATCTTTCACTCCAATATAGAAGTAATCCCATATCTCTGTCGTAAACAAAAGATAAAAGAGATGGCTTAACCCCGGATCTCTGTATGCAACAATCTGTCAAATACTAAAATGACAACAGAGTTGGATTATTTGGGTGTGAGTTGGAGCTTTTAGTTTCCCCCTGCTGCACATGCACTTAATCCTAGTTTTGGGCCCGAGCTGACTCAGTGGTTTCTTCTGGGGCTTTTCATCGCATGTAGCCTTGCTACCGGTCAGATGATGCATTTAGAGCCTAAAGGGTCCATGTCAGTAGCATTCATCGTTGTTTCCATAACCCGTTTAAAGTTTCAGGGGGTTGGATCGTCCATCCATTTTCTCCCATTTGTCCGGGGTCGGGTTGTGGTTGCAGCAGGCTAAGAAAGGCATTCCAGATGTTCCACACCTCAGCAACACTCTCCAGCTCATCGGGGGGATCCTGAGGCATTCCCAGAACAGATGTGATATACAGTCCCTCCACAGAGTTCTGGATATACCCCGGGTCCTCCTCCTAATTAGTCATGCCTGGAAAAACCTCCAGATGGAGGCGTACTGCATGATCCTGATCAGATCATGAACCAGCCCAAAGGCTTCTTTTAACGTGAAGGAGCAGCAGCTCTACTCTGAGCCCCAACCAGATGTCTGAGCTCCTCAGCTTATCTCTCAGGCTGAGTCCAGCCACCCCTTATGAATGAACCTCATTTCAGCTTTTTGTATCCATGACCTCATTCTTTGGGTCTCTGCCCACATCTCATGACCATAAGTGAGGGTTGGATCCTAGATGGACTGGTAGATTGCAAGCTTTGCCTTAGGACTCGATCCCACGGCTGAAGGACCATCTGCTGAGTCTTTCTGACCTCTAACCTGCCAGGGCCTGAGACCCACCAGTACAGGTCAAGGGTCACCGAGGGTCCACTAGGCCCAAAAGGGTGAAGGAGGACTAACTGACGAAACCGCACTTGAATTTCACCCTGAGGTAAAAGTTTTCAGACTCACACAGAATGTCTTAGCAGTCAAGTAGAGACTGGACCTTAAGGAGAACAATGCGGTTCAATATAACCAGCAGCAGGGGTCTGTAGGAACCAGTTACCTTTACATCAGATTCAAATTGCATCAAAATTTGTATCAACTCTTTGCTGATTCCCTCTTCTGTTAAGTAGCATTGATGAATAGTGGTCAGTTGGATGGACTGAGCTCATCACCTGCTGTGTCTGCTCCTCATGTTCTGTTACAGAGATTTGTTTCCTAAAATGTTGAACTATTCCTTTAACTCTATGTGACTGTAAAAACACAAGCTGTAAAAGAAAGCTCTGAGCAGAGTCGTCGTCTGACGAGTAGATGCTGATGGAGGGGAGGTGGGAACGATGGGAGAGAGCTCACCCTTAAACCAACATGCACACAGTCCAGGTTACACATCAGTGATCAGTGAGAAACACGTCCTGGGTCACCTCAGAACATTCAGTGGAATGTTCTCCACACTCATCAGGGTTCCAAGGTGCCTTAACCTGCTGTCCTTAAACTCTGCTCATGTACTTGATGTGGGCGCACAGATCTTCTCAGTGCTCCACCACTTCATCATTCCAGCGTCATCAGGGACTTTAGTTATCCTGCTTCTGGCATTCCTGCTGGAGACAAGCTCGCTCCTGGAGAGGAGTGGAACATGTGGACAAAGTATGGCATCGCCTACCTGTGTAACGGTCTGACTGGTCTGAGAGGACGTTTGATAAAAACTCAATAGGGGAGCTGAAACCTTAACTTTGCTGTAGAGGCGCCACAGAAGTCGTGATGAGAGATTATGCAGATTGAAGCCGTGGGATGCATCAGCCGGCACTGTAAAATTAAAAAAAAGTATAATTTACGGTAATGTAAAAACTGCTGTGGTTGCCAGAATTTCTTTGTAAAAACTAGTACCATGCCATAACCCAAGGGTATATCCCCGGAAAGCCCCCAACACCCAGGGTTGTACAAGCAAACAAAGCAAAGCAATTAGAAATGAGAAATTATGGCCTAAATCTTTTGGCGATAAACATCTCCCTGGTGACAGAATTATAAAAAGACTTTTCCCAAAATCAATCCAGTTCTTCCTCACACTAAGGTCTATGGTGGTATAAAATTATCAAATGATCCATCGGTGGCGATTCCATAATATCCAAGACTTTTTGGTGACATAAATAAGGTGAGCATATACATCAAATGTTACGGTAAATGACCTGGAGACACTAGATATAATGTCAACAGTTTGTCGCTACATTACTTACTATTGCTAATTATCAGACTTTTGCGGTAATTACTCACTCACAAACTCTGACCAAAAGTTTCTACTTTCGTGGTATAATTCTGTATTCTACAGTGCTCCACCGGTGACATTGAAAAAAGTCTCCACAGCTCGTTTCCACGAGATTGTAAGTCGTTCCCACACCTTATTAAGTCCTGTCAACCGGATCGTTTTTTTTCTTCAATGTCACCAGAGGGGCCACGTAGTTTTCCAAAAACTTATCCAAAAAATAATAATTTACCGTATCTCTTATTCAAGTAATTCACCCCATCTGATGCAGAGAGGTACTGTTTTCTTATTTTACTGTTGCCATTTTACGATTCTTTACCCTAATTCCCCACAGACCATTTTTACAATGTGCGTCTCTGCTGCTCTCGGTCCGTCCCCCCATCCTCCCCACTGTGAGGGGGTATTTCTCTGCTCGCTGCTGCTGCTCTGTCGGGTCTCACAACCCGCCGTGACATTTCAGCAGGCAGGGGTCAAAGGTCGAATCAAGTCCCATCAGTTATTGGTGGGACTTACTCGCCGTTTGACCCCCGCCTGCAAACTTTATGTATGTAAATGTGTAACGATGTTATGTGGATTTCATTTAGTCACTTTTCAGACATATATAAGAAAAAACACTTGGAAAGTCCTTAACTTATGGTTATCGTTCGGTAAAAGTTTTATACACAGATGTAGATATGCATTCCCTTCAGTTTCTTTCTTAAAGATAGATTATTGTTTTATTTTTTGAGCTTTGTAATTTTGTGCTGACATTCTTTATTATTTCTTTTGCATCATACATGTGTCCCAGGTGTTTGTGTGTTTGTATGTGTGTAGTAAATTCTTTTCATGAAGGCAGCGTTACAGTCCAGTCCTCTTGTTACATTATCTCTAAATCTATATCCGACCTTCTTCGGAGAAGGGCAGCCCACCTTTTTTGCATATATAAGGTTTTATTATGTATGAGGTGATTTTCATGATCTTCTGCGTCTGTTTGAGTTATGGTCAGGAGTAAAACATTCATTCATTAAATCTGAAGTTGCAGGTTCGACGCCGATGTTTTTGACCAAGTCGGTGGGACGGAGGTGCGGTCATGTGGTCCACGGTTTTGTTGTGTTCATGTAGATGGCTGTAATTTCAACATGACTGTTTTCTGGAGGGACCGACAGATCGTCTCTAGACCTGCTGAAATCCCACTTTAACCCCTGCTGAGAGTTTCTTTCACTTTACAAACCCAAAGCTAACGTTTAGAGACTCGCACTGCGCCGCATGATCAGAGCTTCAGTCATATGTCAGGATTCATTCAGAGGAGTTTGTTCATCAAAATGTGAATGTCTTAATGTGACTTTTACTTTTTATCTGTATCCCATTAACACATCGCCGGAGGAGACACTCCGTATCTAACACTTTAGTGACCAACTCTGAGGTGCTGGTGATTTTTTTTTTTTTTAGCCAGATGACGAAGACGATGCTGATCTTCTGTCTTCTACCTGTTCACTTCACTTTATTAAAGATAATTTAATGATGAATGTTTTGCGTTGTCATTTCTTTTGGGTCATAAATCTCTTTGAATATTTTAAACGGAGCCATCTAGAAATGCCAAATGAAGTCCACTGGGTTTTATAGATGTTTCTGGGCTGGGGCCGGATCCCATTCCAGCTGATGTTGGACAAGAGGCGGGATACACGGAAAATACAAACACCGACATCCAGCTACTTTCAGAGTCATCAATTCAGCTTAATGACATGTTTCTGTATGAAGCTGGGAGAACATCCACCTCTGACCCGAGCACAGAGGAGGATTTGAAAGTCGCGGCCATAATCTTCTTGATGTGAGGAAACGACGCCACTATGTCGCCCGTACCACATCTGCACAGTTTTGGAAAATAATGTTTGCAGTAGGCAAATGGCTACTGGGTGTCGGGAATATTCAGAGAGTTTAAGAGTAGTGTGTAGATTTAGAGGCTGACAATCATTTTCAATCATGGAAGACTTTTTCCTAAACCTTTGTGGAAGTTTTTACTCTATGCTTTTTTTAATAAGCCATATAGTTACCTTTATAATTTAGTTACCTGTGGGGTCTCAGACACAGACGACCGGAAGCATCTATGTCTGAGATTTGATCCAAATGTAAAGTGCATTATAAATTAAATGTATTATTATAATTATTATATACAGTATTCTTAAATATATCTATATAGATATATATACACACCATAAATCCACATTCAGTCATCATCTGTAACCGCTTGTCCGGTTTAGGTTCGTGGGGTCTGGAGCCTATCCCAGCTGACATTGGGAAAGATGTGCCACCTGATTGAACCTATGGAAACCATCTCTACTACTAGGTAGAAAAATCCAAATTGTATGCATCATTTTTTGGCTATATCACAACATGTGAGGACTCACTGAACAGACGTAGGTAACTCGATACAACCATAACAAGTCTCAGAACATGTCTTTGTCAAATAAAAATAAAAATTAATTAATCTAATTAAAAAATTGACTTTTTTCCATAAAATGTCATTACGATATATTTAATATTATTTCATCATATACACATTATATCTTCTTTAACTGTTGTTTAAAAACATGCCTCACTAAATAGAATCATATCATGGTAAATGTAGAGTGGATAAGATAATAAATTAATACATGCTCCAAAGAAACAAATTATACATCTGTTTTCAAACCTGAGTCTTGAGGGGTTCACACTATAGTGAGGGAGAGACGGCCGCTCTGCCCGCTGAGCTGCAGCCGCACTCTTTACTGAGTTAAAGCAGGTACCGCTGATAAAAACTGATAACAGGTGTGCAAAGCGATCAGACATGGATAATCATTGGCCGTGTCGGCGCCGGACGGATCAAAGGATTTGAGCTGGATGTTTCTTTGTATGATGGACTTTATTGACAGCAGTCGATGGTACAGCTCAATCTTTAAGACAGCAGGAGAGTCATTCCCACAGAAATAAACCCAGGAGAGTGATAAACCGTATGCAGAGAATCATGACTGCACACAGAAGAAGTGTCTCCACACTGGAGCAGAAGGTTCCACTGATGACGATCCAGTCCTGTGGACCCATCAGCTGCAGAAGCTGCGCAGCTTCAGGTTCCTGCTGTCGTCATGATCCCACAGATCGTCTCACCTAAACGTGTCTTCTGATGCAGCTTCTCCTCTGATCAAACATCACTCTGTCTCCATCATACCGTACGCGGTTAAACAAATGTCATTTCAGAAAAAAAGATTCCTCCAGGTGAGAGACTCGCTGTGGCTCTGCTGCTTCATCTCCAGAGTTTAGTCCTCGTTTGGCACAGACGGGGGAGCAGAACGTTTGGTAGAAAAGCAAAAATAAAACCACAAAAGAATAATGCCCCATCTAGATAGCAACCAAAAATACGACTGGATGCCTGCTCTACTTATCTTTAAATGTTTCAAAATGATTCACGACAAAAAAAGACTATTTCATAAGTACACAACGCTTCAAGTCTCAAAGTACACAAATCAAGATCAATATATTCCATAAAAATACAAAAAGAAATGTCATGCAGCGAGAGAGGTTCTGCACTCTGTCAATCAATCATCTCAAATATTGTGTTTTTTTATGAGGCTGGTTTATTTGTTAAATAGGAAAATTAGTCCGAATGTGATCTTTAATGGTCGTAACGACCGTTTGGACGTAGATAAAGCTGAACTTTTTCCGTCTGTTTCTTCTCCAAAGACTCAACAAAGAAATCAACCTTCTGTTATATCAAGTGAGAGAGAGAAGATGATTAACCCATGAGAACCAGCCGGAGTCACAACCCCTCTGAATGATAACATTAAACCGAGGCTAAACAGCCAAACGAGAAGACTCAATAGTTCAAACCCAAGTCTGAGTTCAGGTTAATAACTGCGGGAGTTCGATCTCGGGTTTACTGCAGGATTCTAATCTAGGGTTCACTGCATGAGTCTGATCTTGGGTTTACTGCATGAGTCTGATTTCAGGTTCACTGCATGACTTTGATCTCAGGTTCACTGCAAGACTGTGATCTCGGGTTCACTGCAAGACTGTGATCTCATGTTCACTGCATGAGTCTGATCTCAGGTTCACTGCATGAGTCTGATCTCGGGTTCACTGCATGAGTCCAATCTCAGGTTCACTGCTTGAGTCCATTCTCAGGTATGCTTGAGTCTGATCTCAGGTTCACTGCAGGACCCGGTGGCTCACTTTTTCTTCATATTCCCTCCATTATGAGGCATTTTATTTTGCTTTTTTACAGTAAAACCACCAAAGTTCAATGTATAATATTTTTTGTGGAGACAGGTATTCCTTAAACCAGAATCTATCAAATGGATTTAGGGAAATAATGTACTAGGAAGGCCCGATTTCAAAGCTACTGAACGTAACTCTACTCGTCTGTGACACTGGGGCGCGGGGCTTCAAGAAAATAATTTAATAAAAATGTTTGATGTGGTTCACTTAGGCTCTTTGATAGTTTTCCTTCAATGAGAGAAATGGGTCGGGGTTGTAATGGGTTAACCTGATGGACTCTGATGGATTATTATTCAGATTCGAGTGGATAGAATCACTAGAAGATCATTTCATTAGTGGATGGCAAAACCGCTCTCTCTCTCTTTCTCTCTTGAATTCATACTGACGGCTTTGTTTTGTTCAGATACCTCTGGGCTCGCTGGGCCCTGACCCACCGGGCCGATGCTGGACCCTCTGGGAGAGTCTGTGGGCCTGATATAGTTGGCACTGGTAAGCCTGAGTCTGTGGCTCCTCCTATTGAATCTGCGGTGGCGCCCACCATCAGCAGCTAATGCCGGGTTCAGACGACACGATTTGGTCGTTGCTGACAAATTTCCTGCATCAGAACTGAATATGGAGGCAACGACGAACACTCAGTCAAACAACAGCGATGTGTCAGTCGGAAAAGTCTAGCATGAGAGAATTTTTTTTTTGAATCCCTCCCGACCTGTTCTATGGTTGACCAATTGGATGAAAGAGACCCTGTGATGTCATCATCGTTGTCAGGCGGAACAACGATAAAGAAGAAAAGCTCGATGAACTGTGGCAAAAATACGAAGGATAACGGGGGTCCTTCCTCTTCCTGACATCCAGAAACGGGTCCACAGAATTCCACCAGCACATCAGAGAGCTTCCTCGCCATCTGACGTCACATGACCCGACATGACCAATTGTCGGAGTCAAATTCGTAGGGTTGCGAGTTTTTGGACCAAGAATTTACGGCTCTGTGAACATCTGATCTGACTATGGGGGGGTCTTCATTGAAAGACCATCATGGAGGACAAACGATGGTGCGGTCTGAACCCGGCGTGAAGAGAACTAGCACAGGAGAAGAGAGCCGGAGAGGTTGGCGAGTGAAGGTGGTGTAAAAGTAGAATCCTGCTTTGTCCTTGATTATCTGCAGTTTCTTCTCGTTTCTCTCTCTGGCTGGCTGTCACACTCCACCGCCACCTGCTTCTTCTCTCACAGGAACGCATCAGCTCGCTGACCATCAGCTCCATTCTCTAAGGTGCAAATTCTTGCCACAACAGGCGGCATACGAGTCGATCTTTGAGGGGTTTGAAGCGAGCGGGACGTGAAGCCTCTGATCGGCTACGCTCTTTTAGGATCTTAGTGTCGTAGAGGGTCAGAACATGTTGATAATCTGCAGGTAGAATATTTATTTTTTCAGTTTCCAAAGGGACTGTGGGGCTGTCTGTCTGTTATTGGTGTGGCTTGTTTGAGGAGCTTAGCCCCGCCCCCTCATCCACTGGTCAAATTAATACTGTCATAGATGACTCAAGTACAGAAAGGATGAAAGATGGTGAGGCTGAGAGATCTTAGAGCTGTGGGGGTGGGGGGGGTCTCAGAGGCGTGTTCTCCTGCCTGGTCCAGATGGTTCTGGTCTCAGGTTCATTTCTCTCTGTAGTACAGCAGGTACATCTTGAGAGGCTCGGGGAGCGGCAGACCCAGAATCCTCTCTCTCAGGACGTTCACGACTGGCTGTGGACGGAGCAGCTCCCCAGTCTCCTTCTCCCCTTCCTCCTCCTGCTCCTCCTCTTCATCTTCCTCCTCCACCATCTCCTCCTCTTCCAGCACTGCCCTCCCCGCCCGCCTGCTCCCTCTCAGCTGTTGTCTCACCTCTCTCTCTCCCGCCTCCTCATCCTCTGCTCTTCCTCCTTGGTTGTTGTTGCTGTCCAGAGGGGCGTGGCCGATGCCGCTGCTGGCCACCACCTGACGGGTGGCCATGACGAGGGCGTTGCAGTGGCGGCGGTGGACACGTCTGCGTTTGAAGCGAGGACCGTACTTATGGAGTCCGGCCACTGCCAGACCCCTGCCCACGCTGAAAGAGGAGCCTCGACCGCGTGATTGGCCGTCTCCTCCGTTGTTGGTCACTCTGAGGGTGTGGCGGATGCAGACCCGAGCCAGTTCCTGCAGCGTCCGCACCTCGTACGTGGCTTCAAAGGAAAGAACAGAGAGGAAAGACAGAGGAACACGGGAAAGAAAATTGTAAGAATGTGAGCAAAACGACAAGAGGTGTGAAAGTCATGATTCCACTGAACGAGAACACAAACACAGCAACAATGTCAGCTCTCCCTCATGCAGGGCAGAAACCGGTTTGGATCATATTTATTCTACATGGACTGTTGTGAAGGGCAGATCTGGACGAGGATTTGGCTTCCCGCTGTGTGTTTCTTAAACCAATTGTATGATGTGTATATATATATATATATATATATATATATATATATATATATATATATATATGTATGTATCCACATCCACTAGTGTCCCTCAAATTAAGAGCACTTAAAATGAACTACTCATTATGGTTTTAAAACTTTAGACAGAAAGACAGAGGCCAACATTGGGATTGTACGGTCAGACTTTGTAAAAATCAGTGATGGTCTAAGCTATTTGCATTCGGTTCACCTTTATTACTAACCAAATAGGACACTATCAATAGTCATGGTTGAGGCCTCTTCCTCGCTGGTCCCTTCGACATGTGGTGTGCAGCAGAGCACCGCCCTTGGCCCTTTACTCTTTAACATATATATGTACATTATTATACATATACATGCTGCCAGTGGATCATATTACAAACAGGTTCAGTCACATTTTACAATAAGAAATGGTGACTCAAAATGACCTCAACCCAACAGCTGAGCAGGACATTCAAGGGGTTAACAAGGGGTTTGACAGCTGCAAAGTTGAGAAGGTGTTTGCTTGTGGCTGCAGCTGCTGAGACTGTAGTGTGAGGACCAGGATGAGGGCAGCTGGATGAAGATGCGGTGGGAGAGTCTCGTCGTGATGGAGGTCAGCGACACGAGAGAAGAGTAAATCTCTGCAGGAGTCTTTTCACACAGGTGATACAGGTGTGATTACCACAGTCTTGTTTCATCCGTGTTTGCCAGCGTGAGCGGACTTGTCAGCATTTAAATCCTTTTTTCATGCGAACTGCCAAGTATATTCAAAACTCTTTCCTTCGTTGCGTTTTGTAATCCAGCTGAAACGAGCGGCTCCTCCTAATTTAGTTACCATGTTTTTCCCCGCTGCTTCTGGAAGGTGGATGATAATTCTACTACAAGACCGAAAAACCAGTCTGGAATCTGTGGTTGACCTGTTTGGCGACACATCGTAACGCTGTGCCATGTGGAGTGGAGATGTTGTGAGTGAGGGAGGGAGTTCTCGTATCTAAGATGGAGTTTTAGCTGAAACTCACAAAGACTGGTAGCAAACATCAAAGTGCTGTGTTTCTATATTTGTGAAGCGAACATGGATCAGAATTCAGACTGCAGGATTTAAGACAGACTCACGCAGTGGGACGCTCCTGGGTTTTCCGTTGGTGTTGTGCTTGGGCAGAACCAGAGGAGCAAAGGACACGGAGATGATCTTTTTGGTCTCCCAGCTGTTTGGTCCCGTACGTGTGATCTTGGTCAACTGTGGGAAATACAGCAGGAAGAAATCACAAACGTTTTCATCACATCTCCTCAAAACTCCCCAAGATATTAACATTTTTAATAATGGAAAAAATCCCCTCCCATCCTTCCACACTTGTCTTTTTTTTCCTTCTTTATTATGTTTTCTTCCAGTCCACTCTATCTACACATTTATTTAGTGTCACAGCTTTTACAGCATTTATGCAAATGATAAATCAAAACCATCAAAGCTTCACCAGGTCAAATCTGCTTTTGAGTAACAATTCATGAAAGAAATATTCAAAAAATCACAAACTGACAAAGAAAAAAACCCTCCAGAAACAATTGGGATTCTGTCAATGAGCTCAATCTGTAACCATGGCAACGGGACAACTCTTAATGCAGAAAATGCAAAACTACTACTACCAACAGTTCAGGTTCACACAGTGAAACAGTGCAAGTTCTCACAGTGACACAGTGCAGTTTCACACAGTGAAACAGTCCAGGTTCACACAGTGAAACGGTCCAGGTTCACACAGTGAAACAGTCCAGGTTCACACAGTGACACAGTCCAGGTTCCCCCAGTGAAACGGTCCAGGTTCCCCCAGTGAAACGGTCCAGGTTCACACAGTGAAACAGTCCAGGTTCACCCAGTGAAAAAGTCCAGCTTCACACAGTGAAACGGTCCAGGTTCACACAGTGAAACAGTCCAGGTTCACACAGTGACACAGTCCAGGTTCACACAGTGAAACAGTCCTGGTTAACACAGTGACACAGTCCAGGTTCACACAGTTAAACGGTCCAGCTTCACACAGTTAAACGGTCCAGGTTCTTCCAGGTGATTAAATCTGTGCATCAGTCATGTTTCAGAATATATTCAGACAGGTGCTTCTATTTCAGGCACACATTGAATGTTCTTAAGAAATTGTTTAGTTAATATCTACTATATGTGTGTTTAGAGATCAGCTGTCACCCGTGGGTGTCCTCAGGAGGATTAAGATCCATGTTACTAAACAGTAGTGTGCTATTAGATGTCTATGAATGCATAATGACCATGAAGATTTGAACTTATGATGAGTTTCTGGTGTGCAGCACCAACCTTTTCCTCCAGGGGCATCACCAGAATGCCCCCCACCTTCAGAAGGATCTTCATGTAGTCTTCGTGTTCCTTCTGCACCCCCGCCCCGCAGTAGACCCTGTCATACTGACGGCTCTCTGGAGGGATCTCCAGGCAGTTCCCCACCACGAAGGATGGCTCGCAGAACTGAAACCTGCAGGGAGACCCCCGGGGAATTACCAATGAACAATGAAAGTGTAAGACGGTTCTGCCACAGCCGGAGACCTACTTATCGAAGCTGTCACTGGTTTTGATGAAGGAGTCCAGCTTCTGGTAGGCGTACTCAATCACATCAGCGTGAAGCTCTATCCCATGATTCACTCCGAGCGGTCCTGAAGAGTCAGAACACACATGAAGTCACGTAACCTACCGAGCCTGTTTGAACTTTATTCATACTTCCGTCCGGGGTGGTCCGATTAAAACTGGGCCACTTTTGAGTCCAGTTGCTCACACCTGGCACTATAATGGAAATATAGAGAAATTTCACAGAGAGAAACAACTTAATGTAAAAGAAGATAAGATAAGATGAGATAAGGAAGTCCAAACAGAGACTTAAGTAGATGAATCTCTTCTTAAAACAGATATAATAATAATAATAATAATTAAGGGCTGGACGAATTGGTGAAAAAGTCATATTGCGATGATAGTGGACAGTATTAAGATTAAAGATTTGATTGCGATTTAGTTGTTGTCAGGGAGAATGCACACATCAATGATCGTTTTGAAATGTGTATTTTCTCAGTACAAACATACAAAGTTAATCTTCATCATCTCTCTACAGAATGGTTTTCAAAATGACAAATTTTTACTCAAATAAATCACAAAACAATATCTTTTTCAAAATAAAGGCATTTTGCAAACCTTCAGTCATAAAACCGAATAAGATAAATAATAAAAATCAAATTTTTTAAATAGGATATTTTGAAAATTCTGTGTGATAGCGACCTGGCACTCCTCAGACAGGGGGGGATTTCAGGAAGTGAGATTTACAAACTCTGTGGGATTAACAAAGCCTGAATGTATCCAATAGTATTACCGTATTTTTTTCCGTTTGAATAAAAGAATGGAGCTCAGGGAGCTCAGATGTGAACGACGTCCACCGGGTGAGACGTTGAGATGCACGGCTTGGAATGGGAATCCTAGATTTTGACTCATATCAGGCTCAACCAACTCTGAGCCTCCACTAAGCCTGACAGACACTGATAGAACATTTCTTTATTGTGGCCGTACACAATAAGCAGACCGCACACAAACAGAGAAAGTGTGGTCCTGTTCTCTGACACGTGTTTATTTCATTAAATGACAGTCTTTTGCCGTCACGTAATCCCAAAGCCTGACATCGCGATTGTTGATTGCTATTAGATTAATCGTTCTAAATGATTAATGATGATGAACTTAGCTTTACACTGGTGCTTCACAATTCCTACTCCGACCGCTGATCAGACGGTTAATATTATTTGCTTCATGAAGTCTAAAGATAAGATAAGATAAGATAAGATGAACCTTTATTAGTCCCACAAGGGGAAATTGCAGAGTAAAGCCCAGTTTAACGACTTCAGGTGGAATAAACATGATTTATTTGCAATAAATTAGTTTATAATTCATAATTTGCTTCTTCTCTGGCTCAGCGCTGGTCGGGGGGGGATCTGCTGTGGGTCACATGACCACGTGCGTCTGGGCTGTAATAGAGATTTTATTCATGGCTTTAAGAAGAAATGTTTGATTTTCTCGCACGTATCGGCAGACTGGGGAGATTATGTCACTTGAAAAGAGGAGATGTGAATAAGATGCAAGCTTTTGACGCACAAATCTTTCCACAAGATTGTTTTTGTCGTTAACGACAAATTCAACAGTCCCTCATTGTTTCAGCGATTCTCCGCATCCTCAGTTTTCACTGGAATTGATTTAGATTTGGTTTTACATGGTGACCTTAGCGACAACCACAACAAAAGTTTACAGTTATCTCTTCAAACTGGGAAAAATGGCTTCAATATGTAACACAGACTGGACATTATATCCACAAAGAACTAATCATACATACAATGTTAAAGGAAGATATCCTTCCTTACTTACTCTGGTATAATAATATTTTTCTTTCCCTCTTTTTTAAAAAATCATTTATTTATTTTGTACGGAGGCCTGCAGCGGTAAAATCACAGTAACGTAAGAAATTGATGAAGCAAAAGTAAAAAACATCTTCATCAATATGAAAACACGTGCGCTAAAAAAAGCCACAACACAACAAAGGTGTTTATGAAGGACATTCTAAAAGTGGTGATAAGTTAAGATCAGATTCATTGGTAAATTAATGAGGTCATTATTGTGTCAGAGAATGCTAAATATTACAGTAACAGAAAATACAGTAAGTGAGTAAAAGATAAATAGGATGTAAACATAAGTGGAAATGTAAAAATAAGTGTTACAACAATCATCATTTAAAAAACTTTAATATCTGACGCTCTGACCGTTGTATACACGTTACCATGGCGACAACTGAAGTCAGTGTGCGCCCTGTTGGTTAAAAGGTTTCTTAAACCAGTATAACACTCCTTGTTTACTGCAGCTTTGGGTATTGTGCATGTTAGAGTCGTTATTAAGTGTATTTGTTGTTAGCATGGCTAATCAAAGCGTCATGAAATGTTTGTGTGTCATATCTGTTTGATTCACTAAATGAATAACGAGAAGTTAAAACTGGGGGGGGGGGTTCATCGCTTACAGGTATGGAATCAGTAGTCTAAAGGGGGCTATTGTGATCTGCATAAAGAGTGTGTGGAAATGAAATGGGATTATGAACTAGTCACTGGAGACGCGTGGAGACGCATTCTAATGCTGGATCAGATCACCCAGGACGGACGGTAGTACCGTGTTTGAACAGGCTGACTGAGATGCCAGATTTTAGACATACCTAGAATGAGGCCGACCATGGTGCTGAGGTAGCCGGTGCCACTGCCAAGGTTGAGGAAGGAGAGCCCTGGGTGGAGATCCAAAGCCTCCATCACTTCAGAGTAGATACATGGAGCAGACAGATGGATGTTTCCATGCCGCCACGCCAAGTCCTAAAATAATTACAGTATATGTGAACTAGCTTTCTTCCACCACCAAATCCTTCATCCTGTCAGACTACTGGTCCAAACACGCCGGATGTTTGAGGACTTGTTCACTCAGTCATTCAGTTCACCTTGTAGGCGTTATCCCGGTACTCATCCAGGTAATAGTCAGCCCGGTCGATGGCCCGGAACGCCCGCTCCACCAGGTCTGAGCGGATGTAGCACGCCTCCTTCAGGTTGTCAATCAAGTCGTCATTGTCCTCACCGGCACTCACAGCTCCACCCATCTTGACTGAAGGCAAAGAGGAACTGATCAGTATCCACACATGACAACCTGATGACCAGGATGTGATCAACAGGAGAACGTGTCAGGGCTGGACTCCCTCCCTCCCTCCATCCATCCATCCATCCATCCATCCATCCAGTTCAGGATTGCTATGAGGCTGGAACGGGGGGTTCCCTTGACAATTCGCCAGTTCGTCACGGAGACAAACTGCCATTCATATCTACAGGTAATTCACCAATTCAGCTATGTGATCACATTTCTTGACAGTGGGAAGAAGCTGAAGAACCTGGGGAGAACCCACAAAAAAACATTTAGAACACACAGAAAGGCCTCATGTTCCAGATGGTTGGAACCCGGAACCTTCTCTCTGTGTGGTTCAGGGTAATCTACAGTACCCCCATGCTGCCCTCCTCAACAACTCCCGAGAAGACGTTCAGGAACCATTTCGGGATCACCATTTCATCTGAAAACACAATCGTTTTTCCCTCACATTTCAAAAAGTTCTTCCTTCACTGCCTTTTGGAGATATTCCTCCTACACAAGGACCTGCAAAAAGGACTGAGGAATTATAGAGCCGACCTTCCAATATAAAAGTACTACTGTGGACAAATACTCTCTTTCAGCAACCAAAATGTTGATTACGAACGTTGCCACAAACACTCAACTAGTCCACCCTGAACTGGGATCTGCTGAAGGTTTCTGCCTGTTAAAGGCAGTTTTTCTCCACCCTGACTCCTTGCTCTTGGTGAATTGTTATCTCTTTCTTGAAAGTGCCTCGAGATTGTTGCGTTTTGGAACTGTGTAAATGAAAATGACTTCATTTTCTAAAGTCTAGTTGAGCTCTAAGCTCATAGACATCTGAGTGAATTACCGAAACGTGGTGAACCCTGGAAAATGGAAGAGTCACGAAAGTGTGTGAGGAAATTTGAGGTAGATCTCCAGCAGCACATAGGATAGAGGCGGTCATAAAAACAGCTGATCTGCATGTCAAACCTCAGCCCCCAGGCTGCGTTCTTAAACCCCTGATTTTGGACTGCTCCTCAGTGGCTCTGAATGAAGATCCTGTTTGCTCCTCATTCAGCCGATTGTAAAGACAGTAGGTGTGAATGCTGCTGCTGTGGTCGTCTTTCAGTTCTCTGTTAAAAGTAACGCCAGAGATCAGACGGTTTCCTGGTGGCCAAATGCTGGCTGTTACAACCAGGCTGTGAAAAAAACAAACAATGAACCGGACTTCAGTTCTGACCACCTCAGGAGCCGAGCTGAAGAGGAGGCGGTCATGACCTGAACCATTAAAGGACGATCCGTTGCCTCAAAGTGTGTCATCATCAGAGAAGAGATGGTGCCTCTCTGAGCAGAACGCTGCATTTACTGGTTCGTGATGAGGAAACACTGTGAAGGCTACACCAGAAGATAATAATAATAATAATACATTTAATTTATAATGCACTTTACATTTGGATCAAATCTCAAAGTGATACAAAGTAAAATCAGATAAAAGCATCAATAAACAATAAAATAATAACTATATAAAAAAAGATGGGTTGTATTTTATTGGTCAGACATTTAAATGTGTCTGTTTATGTCATTCTGTGAGCTGTCTACAATTCAGGAAACTTATTATGCTTTACATTTATTATGCCGTGTTTTCTTCTGTACCATTTTTCCCACACCAGTTATGCAAATTATGCATTAAAATATGCAGCTTGATCAGAAACGGTGAGCCGTTTATGGGAGGGTCGGGTTCGCTCTTTATTTTAGACTCTTTCGAGTTTTTTTTATTGTGTTTATTTAATATAATTGGCCTCCACAGAGGGACTCCACATGAAAATGAACTCTTACCTATATCTGGAATTACATATGTATTAATTATTGTCCCTGCTAAATAAACAATGACATAAAATAAATAAATAAATATGACTTAGTAACATTTCTGAAATGCAGAAAAACTGCAGGAAAAGTCTCGAAAGAAACAATGGGAGATAGCAGAATGTGCTCAATCTGTAACCAACGGCAACGCTGTTACCATCTTGCTCTGTCCTCTGCATCTTCATCTGTCACACCAACCAGCTGTATGTCCTCTCTCACCACACCCAGAAACCTCCTCTTTGGTCTTCCCCTTTTTCTCCATCTCTTTTTCTCCATCTTTTTCTCCATCTCCTTCTACCAATAGATCCACTATCCCTCCTCTACACACATCTTCAAACTATCTCAATTTGGCCTCTCTTACTTTTTCTCCAAGACGTCTAACCTGGGAAGTCCCTCTGATGTGCTCCTTTCAAATTCTGTCCTTCCTCTTCACTCCCAAAGAACATCTGAAGAACTTCAACTCTGCCTCCGAGCTGCTCTCACTACCGTCTTGGAAACCTTTCCCTTCACTCTTGCTGCAACTCGTCTGTCACAGATTACGCCCGTCACTCCTTTCCAACCTCTCCGGCCCACTCCACCATGACTGCAACCTAGCTTCTTCAAATCTACTTCTTGCATACTCACCGATCCACCTGCCTCATTCCTCTTTACTCCGGTGCATACCTTCACCTCTCCAGGTTTTCCTCCACCTGCTCCCAATACAGATCAAAATGTCATCCATCAACATTATAGTCCATGGAGATTCCTGTCTGACCTCATCTGTCAGCCTGTCCATCACCATAGCAAACAAGAAGGGGCTCAGAGGTGATACTTGTTGCAGCCCACCTTGAAGCCATCTGTCACTCCTACAGCACACCTCACCGCTGTCATGCATATTCTCTACCAATCTAGCGTACTTCTCGGACACTCTATACTTCCTCATGCATTCCCACCATTCCTCCGTCGGCACGCTGTCGTACGCTTTCTCTAAATCCACAAAGGCATAATGCAGCTCCTCACCATCAGCACTCTCAGAGCAAACCTCTCATCTGCAGTGCTCTTTCTTTTCATGAAACCATACTGCTGCTCACAGATCGTCTCCTCATTACTCAACCTAGCTTCAACTACTCTTTCCCAACACTTCCCATTTGTGTGTAAGTGTAGAATAATATTAACATATGATATAATTTGGCAGTTTGAGGAAGGGGATGTTTAGAGTCCTCTAAGAGCCTGATGACGTGAACCAGAAGCGTTAGTAGTGTTTGACAGTAAATGCTCAGATATGTTAGTGAGGGGAGGATTAGATGAACAGTCTTTTCCTTGAGGCTTGTTTCTGTCGCAGGATCTGGCAACACGCAGTAAGTGGATCAGGAGGCTGGTAGGCTGCACACTTCCTGCACAAAACCTCATCTAATCCTCAAAAACCTCCAACTATCCATTTAATGAGCTGCTACCTTCATAGTTTTAACAAGAGATCACGTGACAGCTGTTTTGATCTGACCTCGTGTTGTTGTTATTTACGTCACTCAGATGATCCAGTTTGGAGTAAACAAAACAATTCAATCCTCACGATCTTGAAGCACGAACAAAATCACATATTCCTGCTGGAACAGACTGACATGACTGGGCCAGAGGAAGATCCGAGCGGCTGCAGGAGAAGGTTCGACAGACAGACAGACTGGCAGACAGATAGACAGACAGACAGACAGGCATACAGACAGATAGATAGACAAGCAGGCAGACAGACACGGTTTCTACCTGTTTTAAATGCCCGCTGGACTCTTCTACCGTGCTGTATTTCCTGCACTCCAGTCGTTAGTCGGTAGGAGATCCGGTCGGTAACACACCACCGTTGGATGTAAACATTTGGTCAGATGACGCGCTGACGTCACACGCAATGTTTGTGCCGTAACGTCGAGAACAGCGTGACCTACTTCCTGCACTCACAATGGATTGAACCAAAAAAATAACTTTGAAAGCGAAACAAAGTTATTAACAGCAGACTATTTACGGATTCATTAATAAAGTGTTTTTTTTAATGTTTTTTATTACGTGAGTCAGACCTCAGTTGTTTCACTGTATGAACCTGGAATGTTTCACTGTGTGAACCTGGTATGTTTCAGTATTTGAACTTGGACTATTTCACATATGAACCTGGATGTTTCACTATGTGAACCTGGACTGTTTCACGTTATGTCACGTTTCCAGTTATAAGGTCCATAATCTGGGCATAAAGAAGGGTTGGGGGGGGCATTAACTCCCTCAATTTTTCATAGGTGCAACTGTAGCGGGCACATTGTGATTTAAATAGCCCAACTCATCTCGTTAAGAGACGGGTATGTGGTTCTTGGCCTTGCCTTCCCGCCCCAGCTGTCCCTTAATCCCCTGTCCTTCTCCTGCGTCCCTGTGCATATATGTCCAGAGTTGGGCCTGGATCCCAGTCTGTGACTCAGGCCAGGTATCGGTTGTTAATCTGTTGGCACTGTAGGGAAGTGGTTATAATAGAATTGAATACAACAAACTTTATTAGCCCCCACAGTCAATTAATAAATTAAATGATCAATAAATTGCCTTTGGGAATTACAATATAGAAATTGGATTGGATGTAAACATTCAGTACTCTCTTCCTAATACTGATAACCCATATGTGTTGAAGGCAATTCCAGAACTTCTTTTATTCTCTATACCCTTCTTCTCTTTCAACATGTGGTTTCCCCCCTGAACTGGCTCTCATTTCTGTTTAATGTTTTTTGGGGCGTAAGAGTAGCAGTCAGCACAATCCTTCTGTAAGTTTACTTAGTTACTTTCCAACACAGAAGGAGGTCAGCTTTTTTTAAAAACCTGAATGTTGAAACCAGTTATTAGTCTGGAGATTGGACCCCTTCTAGTAGTTCATTTTGTCCACATACACCAGGGGTGTCCAAACTTTTTTCCCTGAGGGCCACATACAGAAAAATATACAAAGGGTTGGGCCACTCACTAGAGGTGAGGTATATCGCCTCACTACTAGCGTATTAAATTTAGCAAAATCGATCAAATGTAGGTAAATCATGCTTGATAACTGAATATGCTTCAAGAAAAAGACCAGCCTACATCACAACTTTCCATCAATGGTTTTTCATTTATTTTGTTACAAAGAAGGTCGGCAGCACATTCTCAAAACGGCCGCTTCAAATTGCTTCTTAGTCAGGATGGTGTCCCCCCTTCACAGCCCGGTATGAAGGGGGGAAAATAAGGGGATATGGGATGGGTATATCTCAAAGCTTGTTATGCAAATAAGTTTTTGGTCTTGTTAACACATCAACTAAGGTTTGTTAGAAAATGCTATCAACTTTAATCGAGTGAATTTATTAAGGAATAAGGCTTATTTACACTTAAACACTCTGTAATATAGTTTTAACTCACCTATAATGGGAACAACATTCCACTCAGTCGGACGAGTGATGCTGCGCTTCGGACTGAAGGATGACTGGCAGCTCAGGAGAATGTTTGGTTGTTGAGATGCAAAGGACATCACATAGATGGCTGTCGGTCATTTTTAGTTCTCAGTCAGCTTTTGTTCAGAGTTAACAGAGAACTGACTCATCATGGTGTCTCATCAGGGGAAACTTGGCCTTTTCCAAGCTCCGGTAGAAGTTGGGTTGGGAGAGAAGCTGATGTTGATTCTTCAGGGAATTATCACACTGCATTTCGATAAGTTCTAATTAGAGACTCGAGAAAAGCTTGATTTCTTTCTCTATAATAGAAAAATCTTGGAGCGCTGACTGAATTCTGTCATGAGAGATGCGATCACCAACAAATATTTCCCCTTTTTATTAGAAAGCTTGGCCTTCGGAAAAGCAAATTTCATTTCGGACAGTGTGGGATGTGACAACAGTGTGTTACATTGAAGTTGTGTAGTTGTCACTCAAAGAGACGGAGCATCACATAGAATGCTTTCATTTGCAGATAAAGTTGTGGTTCATGCTGGTCTGTGCCTCGTAGGCTCATGTTCTGTGTTTTAAGATGATGGGTATGGTCAACTATAAAAGCCAGGTCTGCCAACAGTAGAGGGTCACTCAGCTCATGAAGAGGTCGGTCCTTCTCTTTCAAAAGCTGGTACATTTCTGATCTCAGGGATCTTTAAACCTTACCTGTTGTTGTGCCCTTTAGACTCCTTGGGTCAAGCAGCTCCTCTGTAACGCAAAAGAAATCGGAAAAATTTAAGAGCCGTGCAGAATCTGTGCTCTCATCACTTGCAATCGAGTAAAAATCAAGAGCACAAGCTTTATCTGCCACTTGTTGTTTCAAGTTAGCAGACAAGTCTTCGATTCAGCTGTGTTTCTGGACGTGCTAACATAGTTGAATTCCTACATTTTCTCCTGGTACATTATTCCTGCAACCTTAGTGAGGCACTGTTTGATGGAGTCACCATCTGAGAAAGGTTTCCCGTGTCGAACAAAGAGTTGAACGACCTCCTAAATGGCTTTTGTGGCATTTTCTTGTGTTTTGTAAGCACGGAATAAATATTGTTGTTGGGTTAGCAGGCTAGCTGCCATTTGCCTAACATTCTGTTTTTCACTCAGCGTCAGTGTAAGACGTGTACGACTGATGTTTGTTTTTCTAAGTGTCGTCGTACATTATAGTCTTTCATCACTGCAACAGTTTCATTGCAAATCAAACAGACAGAATTTCCTTTGACTTCTATGAAGAAATATTCATTTTCCCACCGTGTTTGAAAATTTCTGCACTCGATTGCTATTTTTCGTTTCTTTGGTTTCGCCATTTTTGCATTGATCCCATAATGCACCCTTTCATGGAAATGGCAGTGGCCTCTTACAGCAGAATAATATTCCCTGCCATTCAGCAGAATGGTTCAGTAAAGGCTTGCAACAGGTTCAAGGCGCTGACTTGGATTTGAGATTCATCAGATTTCAATCCAATTGAACTCCTTTTGGGTGTAGCAGACCTGATCCATGGAGGTCCCACTTCGCATTTGCTGCCACCATCTTGGTGCTATTTATCACAGTACACATTCACAGGTCTTTTGTAACCCATTTCATGATGAGTCATAGCTGTTTTGGGAACCCACACAATGTGAGGCAGGCAGTTATAATGTTTTAGATGCTTGTTTGTGTCGTTTAAATGATTTTTACTTTCATGAGTCTTGCATGAATAAGGAGAAATGCCATATTATTAAGATTTTGGAGATTTTGTTGTAAGGATCCCCCTCACTAAAAAGCATACCTGATGCATGTATTTTGTTCAATAGTATTTCCAAGTACACTTATGTAGTAACATTAATACATTCACAGTACACTTTCAAATGCAGTATTATAATACTTCTTGGGATTAATTTTTTAACTTTTGAGTACCGAAGCTAAGTACGTGTAAGTGTTATTGTCTATATTTATGGTAAGAACATGAAATGTATGCTCCAAGTATTCTCTTATTTTTGTACTTTCAATGAAGCATATAAATAGAACACATAACCAAATTTATTCCTCGTAAGGGCAGTATTATTAGCACAAAGTGGGTGAGGTGGTTGATGGTAATTTTTATTACAGAAAGGTTTCATATCAATGCACTGTTTTGTAAAATGCCTAAAATGGCCATATATTATGTTTATCACAAAAATAAATAGAGACAGAAGGGGGAGAAAAAAAAAAAAAAAAAAATATATATATATATATATATATATATATATATATATATATATGATGCAGTTCACTCTTTAGCCTGAGTGGCAGTAGTGAACGTCAGTAGAGTCCAACCTAGCAGAAAAACAAAGAAGAAGAGAAGAGTAAACCGGAACTCTGTAGCTGGCTGCTGTGACTTTTTCTCTAAACTCCAGAGGGATTCTGACTTTCTTGCTTCCTATCTGTACTAAAAGGTTTGAGTACATGTCCTGAAACATATAGTGTCCCATTTGTTAAAAGTGTAGTCGCAGTAAGCTAAAAAGTTAATCTTTAGTTTACAGTTTTTCACAGAGCTAATGGCACTAATAATAATAATAATAATAATACATTTAATGTATAATGCACTTTACATTTGGATAATGCATGTATGGATGATTAAATATGCATAAAACAACAACCAAAACAAGACAACGATACAATGTCTGCACTGTAATACTGCTCAGTGGAGGTAGTTTAGTGTACCAGCTCTTGTCTTGAGCTTATGGCACTATAAAAAAGAAGCTATTGCACTCGAAGACAGTATTGCACTTAAAATATAGAAGCAAGTATTAAACAGAAGGGATATTGCACTTGTGTGCTCCCATAAATCTACACACGGAGATCTATTTTGTATTCATTTCATCTCACTATAATAGATCAAATATTACTCATGAAAGGGAGCTTTTTTTGAAAACACAGTTTCTGGTATTTAACTTCCCAATCATTACTCTAACCATTACCAGTTGTTTCAAATTTCGCTTTTATTTATTGACACAAGGAAATCTGTCTTGATTTACTCCTCTGCTCAGAATAACTAGTTAACTGTATTTATCTTCATTATTGAGTCACTATGGGATCTTATCTTAAATCAAATTAGTGACTTCATAGAAATAGTTAGGATGAGACAACATGGACTGTTTGAGATTATTAATGAGTCACATTTAATTTCAGGAGTTCAATCAGGGGTATTGCTTGTACAATACAGGGGATTGGGGCCTTTTTTAAGGGATATACCCTTTTGTCTGGGAGACCAACATGGGACTAATTCGCAAAAAAGGATGTACAATGACCGGACATGTTTCTGTTTTAGCGAACAACTCGGTAGCACTGTCATTTTACCTCGTAAAATGAAGAGGAGATGTGGTCATCCCTAAAAATAGAGTAAAATTCTAAATTAATTAGTCAATAACTGAATAGATAAATAGGTAGGGTTCAATTAAAAGCCGAATTAAAAAGGTGGGTCTTGAGTTTATTTTTAAACGTGCCGACATCCTGTAATACCCTCATGTCTTCATCTCTTCAGCTCCTTCAGGTCTTCAGGCAGGCTGTTCCACGAACGTGGGGTGTGGTCATAAAAGGACGCCTCGCCGTGGGTTTTTGTTCGTACTTAGGTATTATTAAAAAGTCGCTACCTAAAAACCTGAGGATCCTAGAGGGTTCTTACGATTAAAGCAAATCTGATAAACAGCTAGGACCAAGACTGTTATGGGATTTATAAACTAGTGAAAGGATCTTAAACTCAATTCTGAAGCTCACAGGAAGCCAATGCAGAGATTTTATAAATGCTCTGTGTGTGTTCGCTGCTGAAGCTTTGTGATGTATTTGTTTATGGTCGGTTAGTCTCGGCCCTCCCGAGTCAGGATTGTTCTTCCTCTGAGCCTATCAGCTGCCAGATATCCACCTCATCACCGGTTATGGGACCATTACAAATATTTAAGCCAAATAAGCAACCAGGGGCCGACAGATATGATTTATGTTTGATTTTATATCAGGTGAAGAAAAAAAACAAGAGGTCGGAGTTCTTCTCTACTGGCATTCCAGTCCAAGAAAAATAAACACAGAGATTTAACAAACAAATACATTTTACTGTCTAACTTGTCACTTATCGATGTTTAAGCTGTACGTTTACGTTGATATTTTGCCTGTATATCAAAGAGCTGAAAGAAGAAGAAGATCAAGGTATTGAAACTGAAGGGAACATTTTTCTCTTCAGTATAAACTCTATTTTAGAAAACACAATCTAACAGGTGCACAAAAGCACTAACTAAACTAAACTTCATATGTAAACTAACTATACTTCAGATATAAACAAACTCAATTTCACAATTGCAGTTTCTTGTAATTGGATATTTTATCTCTACATATGTTAGATAAAGACGAACACCCTCTGGTTTTAAATTAAGGAGATTTCAGAAATGCATCTGAAAAAGATCAAATTTGTTATTGAGGCTTAATATTTGTTGTTTTTGTCATGTTTTTTGTTTCAGTATTCTTTTCCTCTCCTTCTACTTTAAATGAAAAAAAACTGAAACTGACCTTTGGCCTCCCAAAAATGGATCAATATACCATTTCAAACAAATAGTAAACACAAGTGAGACAGAGATCAGTGTGATGTAAGAGGGCAGCCTGTCTGACGCTGTAGAGGCCTAAACTGTAAAAAAACAAAAGAAGGTGCCATCTTTAATTTAGTGGGGTATAAAACGATTAGGAGTCAACAATTCAGTTGATAAACAGGAAGTTATTAAACAGAAACAAAAAGGTAGTTTTGGTGAATGACAGGGTGCGACTGTAGGTCTTGTTGGGTTCTCCTGGTTTACAGCAGTTCGAACAAACCATGTGGTCTCAGGAAGGAGAACTGGTGAACGACATCGGGGTCATGGCCTCCTAGAGAAGGACAGGCTTGGAGCCCACGGAAGATCCACTGCAGCACAAATGGTTCTGATAGGAAGGTGCTGGCACACACAGAACATCCCTTTGCTGTGGACAGGTCGCCTAGCCCCAGACCATTCAGAATGACCATTCTGACCTCACTTCACTGCCAGAAAGGGAATACAGTGGGCACATCAACATCAGAACAGGTACAAGGAGCAGTGGAAGAAGGTGACCTGGGGAAGAGTTGGCGCCAATATGCACTATGGGAAGAAAGTGGGAGGCTTTGGACCAAGTTATGCTGGGAAACCTTTGGTCCTACCGTTCATGTGGATGTCACTTTGACCCCGTAGCATCCCCCTTCATGGGAATGGTTTTCCTTAATGGCAACTTTCTCTCCCAGCAGGAGTATGCTCCCTGACACACCGCAGGAATGCTGCAGGAATGGTTGGAGGAACAACAATCAGTTCACATTGTGAACAACAAGCAGTTCAAGGTGTCCCAAATGCATCGACAAGCACTCCCAAATGCATCGCTCTTTTGCTCGAATCTTAGAATGATGAGGGTGACTTACACTTTAGTTTTTTTTGGACAGTGTCTTGAGATTTTTTTTTTTGATTTGATGCCGTACAAATAAAATTGTTACAGTAGAACATCACAAGTTTTCCATGCGTGCATCTTCTTGTTCTGATTGGTCAGAATCCACATCCGTGGTTGGATACGCTTTACATATCATCATCAACTGTTCTTCTGTTCAACATCCACCCTCACACATGTGCATTAAATCTACTGACAAGGGTTTGGAGATAATTAAAGGCAGATCACATATCCTCCTGATGAAGTAATGATAGAGCAAAGATGAGGGAGGCGTGTAGGGGTCGCTGGCAACACTTCTTTTTACACTTTTGGTTTGTGTTTATGAGGCTCTGATGTCTGCAGACTTTAGGTAAGTAGACAGTGTTTGAGGGGAGGTGGAGTCAGTGTGATAATGATTGTCAGGTGACCTACATACAGACCTGCTGCTGGCAGACTGTCAGTCAGAGGTTGTCGGTGAAGCTGAAGTGCTTTTGAATTTAGTCTGCAAGACGCCATGGCTCAGCTGGTGGAATGCGTGCCCAACTTCTCTGAGGGTCGAAACAAAGAGGTTGGTTTTTCAAATATTTACGTCTCAATTACTTCACACTCAGGAAGTTTGTAAACTGCATGACGTCTTGTTTTATTTATATGTATTTATTTATTTATTTTTATCTTGTTTTAGTTGGACAAGTTTGTCCTGTAAAAGACTCAGTTTATTGCTAAATAACGGTCCCGCAATTTGTAAGATATTCGTACAATATTGAGTAAAACCATATCTGTCATATATATTCCAGATAACAATATGTACACATTGACCTAAAATACAATAAAATAATTGGAATATCCTTATATCTACTGAGTGCCATATCGTAGTGTATTGCGTAACCATTTATTTATTACATTTAGTACTGTTTATAAATGATATTCTGGCAAAAGAAACAAAACCTTCTCACTTAATTATTACAACAAAAGCACGATATTAAAAGTGTGAGCATTAGAAAGAACCTGCATCAGAGTTAAACAGCTCTGAGAAAAACTGATGAGACCGGTAGGTGTTTGTATAAACTTATTAATGACATGACTGAGTAGGATTTAACCAAAAACATCCATGAAATACGTCAATATGAAGAGGAAATTGAGTTTGACTTTTAGTTTATCTATTTGTTTTCAGTAGCTGAGCTGTTTTTACTTTTTGATGGAATTAAAAAAAGGAGAGAAGTTTCCCTCTGGCGACTGAAATGTGACCTCTGATCTTTGCCCAGAATAAACACTGAAATTAAACATTTACCAAGATTTCCCAGTTGCACACCCCTTTTTTTGTATAACGTTACTAGACTGTCACTCAGTAAACCTCCCCGATTGTCCAACAATCACCTTTAAGTCAATCAAGTCATATCAAAATGAAATTCTTAGTTCTTTAGCCGTTATTTCTCAGGCTGACCTTCTCTATGAAATCTGGTGGGTCCATCGGATCGCACGGTGTTCCAACCAGATAAATTCCTGTTCTACCACAGAGTCTCCTTCCAGTTGGACAATCCTCGAAAACCTCCATAAAGAGGCGCCTGGATCCTCATCAGATTCCTCAACCACCTCAGCTGCTCCTTCCGATGTGAAGGAGCAGCTGTTCCAGTCTGAGCTCCATCGAGATGCTCAAGTTCTTCGCCTTATTTCTAAGGCTGAGCCCATCCTCCTTACAAAGGAAGCTCATTTCAGCCACTTGTATTTGTTCCTTCACTCTTTGGGTCTCCACCCAGACCTCATGACCGTTGTTGAGGGATGAAACGTAGATGAACTGGTAAACTGAGAGCTTTTCCTTGGGACTCAGATCTTTCTTCACCGTAACAGACCGATGCAACACGATCTTTCCTGCTGAGTCTGCAAAAAACCTCCTCTCCATCCTATGGTCCATTACCTATCACTCATGAACAGGACCCCGGAATAATTAAACTCCTTAACTTGTCGCAGTAACTACCCTCATCTTCGAGGGAAGTACGTGGAAAAGAATGCTAGATCTCCCTGCGATACGTTAAACATATTTCTCATGTGCAGTAAACACAAGTTAGTGCTGCTCCAGTTAGTCTCCAGTTAATTAGTCATTCGCAAACGAGGGATGGGGCCCCTCCAAAGGGTCACTGGATAATTCTGAGGGGTCATCAAATGATGTATGGAAAAAAGATAGAGGAAGAAAAGACAAAAAACAAATAATTCTCAGAAAGGGAAATTTATTCATCATATTGTAAAATTGATCAGTGTATCCTCTCTCGGCCGAAAGACTATTTAAAGAGTCGAGCTACTAAGAGCTCTCTGGAAAAAGAATGCCAGGTAATACTGTTTTATTATGTACATATAAGTTCATCATATCTCAATCTTGTAAACACTAGAAAAACATGTATCCATGGAATGTGGTGGACTAGAATAAGAAAATGGTTGAAAATGAAAATGATCAGAGTTTTTGTTTGTCATGTATGAATATATTGGTTTGTCTTGTTTTGTTATGTTTTTGTTTTTTTTATCATTAATGTACATTTGTATTTGGAGGAACCCCTTGAAAACGAGATGGTTCCATCTCAAGGGGATGATCCTCTCAAAAATAATCTTCATTCTAATAACACACAAACTAGAGGATCCCTCGTTAGAACTCATATTTACTGCAAGGTCTGTTTAATTATCATCGAAACCCGTCTGCAAAGTGTTGTGGAAGTCTGTTCAGCAGTGTTTGTCTAGTTTAATAAAATGTTGAAAAATGGAAATCCATTTTGTAGTTTTTTCTCGTAACTCCGCTGAAAAACCAACCAAATCAAAGACTTTGTTAAAAATAGAATCGTTTTGGAAAGAGTGATGAAAAAGTAAAAGAATAAAAGAAAAGAAAAAGGCAGGTGAAACCGGAACTGGACTATTTTTCCTGTTGTTTCAGGTGATTGATGCCATCTCGGCAGCCATCAGCGGTACCGCCGGCTGCAGCCTGCTGGACGTTGACCCTGGAGCCTCAACCAACAGAACTGTCTATACCTTTGTGGGCTCCCCTGACGCCGTGGTGGACGGAGCACTCAATGCCGCCCGGACGGCCTTCAGCCTCATTGACATGAGCAAACACAAAGGTCAGCGACGTCCTCCAACAACACACCAGGAAGAGATGTAATACCTAACGTGTGTTTGCTACCTGTTCAGGTGAGCATCCTCGGACCGGCGCATTGGATGTTTGTCCCTTCATCCCCGTCCAGAACGTCTCCATGGACGACTGTGTCAAATGTGCCAATGCTTTTGGACAGAAACTCGCAGAAATGCTGCACGTCCCTGGTGAGACGCTATGCTATGACTGATTTTGTGAGTTTGTGTGTCGTATTCAAATAGAAAACCCAGATTCTGTCGGTTGAGCACATTTTTAGTCTCCATTTCTTGATGAAAAATGTGTGCCACTTGACTGAATCTGTTTATATTACGACCCAGTGGCAGTATGTATATGTAAAGAGTAAGGGGCCAATGATGGATCCCTGGGGGACACCACAGGTCAAAAGGACCACCGAGGACTTGGCATTGATCATTGTTGTTGAGAAAGTCCTATTCGATAAATAGGATTTGTTTGACATATTAATGGCATGTGTTCCTGAAAACATGCTTTACTAAAACAGTTTGGAGATTTCACTTTATGGTAGGTAGGGAACTAACGGTGAGCTAAATAAATTAAAATGAGCTTTTTTTAAACTGTTTTAAAACAAGCTTAACCAAACAATTTGTCTTTTTTATGGTAAATTTAGTATGTCTAAGGTTTGAAAGTAATGAATGAAATAAAATATGTAAAAAGTAGCTTTTTCATGGTTTCTTTTTCTTGGAGAGGACATTAAAGTAAATACAGTGACAACAGGAAAAAAACGATATGTCTAAATGTTTATCACACACAGTATAACATCCACGTCGAAAACACGGCTAATAATCTATTTTTTTACTGTTCAGTTTACCTTTATGGAGAAGCAGCCCGAAAAGAAGCTAGAAGAAGTCTTCCAGCTGTCCGCACTGGAGAATATGAAGCTTTACCTGAGAAGGTGAGACACTGGAAACCAATCAAACGTAGGCTATGGAAACCCTTTTTTTTTTATTTCTCTTTTTTTTATCTGTTTTTTTTCATAAATTATTCTCTAATTTTGATAATAAATGACCAAGAAATCCGATATATTTTATAATCATAATATTAAATATTTAATGATGAAATAGATGAGATAAGCTGTTTTTGTTTTTCAAAATAAAAGATAGAGAAGACATAAATTAATAAAAAAATGTTCTTTGTTTATTTATTCAAACTTTATGTCCTACCTACCATTTGATTTAAAGGTTAAAACAAAAAGTAATAAATTATATAGTTCAATAAATATAGAAAGTATTGGGTCACCAATACACAGAACAATGTTGACCCTAGTTTAGGTGTTTTGTTTGAACAGCCAAAAAGTAGCAAAAATTACTAAAATGTTAATCTCAAATTAATGGATGGAGGGTGAAATAGCTCCAGCTGACGATGCTGGAGAGTATGACGCATTAACTGAGAACAGATGTCAACCTCTGGTTCTTATTAAGACCTTATAGTTAAATCGGATGAGAGACCTATTTAGAATTTTCAAAATAAAAAACTGCTCGGACATAAAACATAAAAAACATTCCAACATAAAAATAAAAATTAGATTGTCTCTGATTTTCAAACCCCTATGCTAGTTGAGTTTAAAGATGTAATTTCTATTTTTTTTATTTAACTCCAGTTGAAGGTTGATGAATGGGCCCCTGACTTTGGCGCTGCTGTGTTTGTACCGTCGTGGGGGGCCACTGTAACCGGTGCACGCAAGTTCCTCATCGCCTACAATGTCAACCTGATCAGCACCAAGGAGCAGGCACATCGCATCGCTCTGGACATCAGAGAGCAGGGTCGAGGGAAAGACAAGGTGCATGCTGGGAGTCTAATTTAAGGATAATATCAGATAATATCTGTTTGGTTCTGAAATTGTGTCTCGTGTCAGATGTCAGTTATACTTGCTTGGTTTATTAATATATTGATTATTATTTTATATAGCGTCCAATTAGGATTCATCTCAAAGTGAAGTTAGAAATAGTTTTTCTCACCTGAAGGATCAGTTCATCATGAGGAGAACACCTCCATGAATCAATACTTACATGTGACGTTATTCTGCTGTATTTGTGCCGAATTGAACTTTCATTGTTGATTGATCATGTTGTTACAAAAGCTCAGGATACAGTCATGCTTAAGTCGATACTTGTATATCTTTGGGAGAGGGATCAACACATTTAAGATGTTTTTAGTGCATTAGATCAACTAGTGAGGCTCAGGCCAACTTGCCGTGACCTTTAATGACCTTTCCTTTTTTTTTTGTTGAGCAGCCCGGGCTGCTGAAAAAAGTGCAGGGGATCGGCTGGTACCTGGAGGAAGCCGACATCGCACAGGTGTCCACCAACATACTGGACTACGAGCTGACGCCCCTCCACACTGTGTACGAGGAGATCTGCAGGGACGCTGAGGTCAGAGGTCAACACACCAGCTCTAACAAAATTAAATTAAAAATAAAGTTGTACATAATGTAAATATAAGTCAAAGAATGGGAAATGTTTGTTTTTGCTTACAGACACATACTTTTAATGAAATAAAAACATAATGAAACAATTATGGTGTTTTATAACTCTAAATGTTTAATTAATCTACTAATAAAGAATAGATTATAATTCATGATTATCTTATTGATCGTGTGTTCAGGACTTGAAGCTGCCGGTGGTTGGCTCTCAGATCGTCGGTCTGATCCCCTTAAAGGCGCTGCTGGACTCTGCAGACTTCTACATCCGCAGAGACGGTCTCTTCATCGTGGAGGAGGAGCACAAAATCCGGCTGGTCAGAAATCCGTCGTCACAATGAAAAAGACTTAAAATGCTTTGAAATGCCAAAGACGTCTCTTTGGGGTTTTTTTGTGTGGACAGGTGATCAGTAAACTCGGCCTTGACTCTCTCGGCCCCTTCAACCCTAAGGAGAGAATCATCGAGTGAGTTTCTCCGTAATGTGACTGGTCCTATGCTGTCATCTCTGACAAAAGGGTATATCCCTGATTGAACTACTATAATTAAATGTGAAGTTATGTCCGAAAGAATTGTGTTTTTTGTAAAATAATCTCCCCCTAGTGAGTAAAATATGATGTGTTAGAGCAAATTATGATTTATGAAGGGTAGATCTTCTTGAGTCGATTAAAATAAACCAAATTTGGACAAAATACGACCAACACTTTTGAAGATAAAGCTCCGCCTTGTGTCAGGTATATAGAACCAACCTTTCCCAAAATCAATCCTTTTCTTCCTCACACTACAGCCTGTAGGGGTAGAAATTTGAAAATTATCCATGAAAGTGTTTTTGAGTTATCCTGTTAAAATGAAGGAACTGCGGCGTCAGCAGATGTGGCTATGACGATTCCATAACATCCCTGACTTTTTGGAGATATGAAAATATAACCTGAACTTCTATGAATTACTTTCACTGTTACAGGAAAGTAATCAGACGCCACAGCTGTCTCTTCATCGCTGAAGAAACTTATCATCATAAATGTATTATGCCTCATCAACTAGTTCAATGTTTATGAGCAAATCTTCAAAACAAAAGTTTCTGTACATAAACAGTTTAGATATTAATTAGTATCAAATAATATATTTTATTATGAATTATATATTCAGAAAAAGAATCACAGTGTTTACATGTTCTTGTGTTATTTGTATTAATTTATTTGCTGATGGAAGATGTATATTTTGTTAAATACATTTTTTTATTAAATTAGTTCAAAAATATATAAGCATTTAAATAATGTTAATAATATAAATAATACATAAGTAAATGATGGAAGTTTAAAAGCTGCTAAACAATACAAATATCTTGTTCTTGTGTCTTATACTGTTTGAATTATTAAATATTTCTTGATTTTTTTAAATCGGATATCCTTATTTTTATCATATTTCTAACATTTTTTCTCCTCCCTGCAGAACTTCTACTTCATGTAACTGATGTAAGGTTGTTTCATCCGCGCAGGAACATGGTGAAGCCACAGGACAACAGCCGACTGGTTTCTCTGTCTCTGCGGCAGTTTGTTCAGAGTGTCGGAGCTCGAACAGCCGCTCCCGGGGGAGGATCAGTTTCTGCTGCTGTGGCTGCTCTGGTATGATGAAGCATACATTTGTCTTCACAGAAAGTTGAAGGCATTTCCAAAAATTCTATTGAGATACCTGCACTGTGCCATAGGGGGCGGCTCTGGGCGCCATGGTGGGCCAGATGACCTACGGGAAGAGGCAGTTTGAGAACGTGGATGGTGTGATGAGGACGCTGATTCCTCCGCTTCATGAAGCCATGAACGAGCTGCTGCTCATGGTGGATGCCGACGCATCCGCTTTCAACAGCTACATGGTGAGAGATGGCTCCAAAAACCAGCTGACTATGCTTATGACATGTCCGAACCCGGAATTTTACATAGAAACCAGTATGGATGTGAGACACAGGTAGTGTTGCCTTTTTCTCAGCGTTTGGACATTTGTCCACATGAAAACGCAATAAATGGTCACCATAAACAGAACTCTGAAAAACTCCTCCCAAGTTGAGACTTTTAGAGTCTTCATTTGAGACGCTGATGTGTGGACGGTACCGATAACCCAGTAAATCCGAGTCTGTTGTCATGAAGTCATAGTGTGTGTTGCCAACGGCTTGCTCTGACATCACCAAATGTGTTGTGACTTTGTTTGTTTAAATGTCATTCTGAGTGTCAGTGCAAGGGAGCTTTCTCTTGTGAATGGAGATACTTTTAAATGTGTGAATGTGTCGACAAGATCACTTTCCTAAGCGAGAGGAGAAAAATCTCAGTTTTTAAAAACCGGTATGTACGTGTGGACCTAGCCTTTATGTGGGTGAATTCATCATTCAGGGTTTATTCTTTGTTACAGGTGGCGCTAAAACTGCCAAAGAACACAGAGGAGGAAGTGAAAAGGTAATTCTTTAAACTGGCAAAGCATTCATCATGACCAGCCAAAGTATAATCTACCAATTGTATTCAAATGCATCTTTTAAATACATTTAATAAAACTTATTTATTAAATGTTGAGAGACAATTTTTGAAATTAATTTCACAGTCAACAGTTGACTCCAAACTTGCAAATTAAATTGTAAAAAAAAGGTCAACAGTGGTAGTGGAAATATTGCCATAATGTAGAACACAAATACTACAGTATGAAAATACTAAAATACAAATCAAGTCCTGGATTCGAAACGTCAGTGAAGGAAATTTTGCATGTATTATCAGAAAACTATAAAAGTTAAATATCTTTTAGTATGCTATCTGATTTTTGGGGGGTATTAATGTAACAGCTGTATTTATGTGTATGCTGCAGTCTAAATGAGTAGATGTTTAAGGTTGAGCTCTTTTTTACTACGTTATATACTTCAAGCCATTTGGTCTGGTTTTACAGTTATACATCGATATGTTGGTAGGTTGTTGTCCTGTGAGAATTACATGTACATCAATGAGCTCAGAAGAGCCCCGTTTAAATCTTTGAAGGTTTCCCAATAATTTTAGTTTGGACAGACAGACAGACAGGCGTTCAGATTTCAATTTATTTTCACCAAGCTAAAATAAGATAAGATAAGATAAGATAGACATTTATTAGTCCCACAACGGGGAAGTAGCAGGGTTACAGCAGCAAAGAGCATGTTACAGAATATTTAAAATATACTTATAATATAATATATAATATTTATATTTATATTATATTTATAATATATTTATATAATATGTAAATATTTATAAAAATTGAGGACAAAATAGGTCTATGGTTAATAAATAACTATAAAGAGAAATGAAGAGTGCCAATAATTTAAATGAGAAATGATGCATTTAAGAATCAATATTGTTTTAATGATTGTGTCATCAGCATACAGATGTATCTAAGATGGATATATTCCTTGGAATAAAATAAGAGGGGCTAAATTGGATCCATGTGGTATGCCTTTATTCACTGTCAGGGGTGGCTGAGACATAACTATTCTAATAAATAAGCTATGGCTATGAGAGACATGAACCCTGATACTTGTCTGTCAGGCGAGAGGCTGCGATGCAGGAGGGTCTGAAGCGAGCAGTGGGAGTCCCGCTGGCTCTAGCAGAGAGGATCAACGTCCTCTGGCCATTTCTCAAAGGAATGGTCATCCACGGAAACATCGCATGCCAGTCCGATGCTCAGGTAACGCAACCTCTCTCTCAATATCTGATTGACTGTTTCTATTTCTCCGGTTTTCATCGAGCAACTTCGAACACCTCGTGAGGGGAGATCAGAAAGTCTGTACGGAGAAACAACATGAAAAACCAAAAGATATTCATAAAATCATTCTGTCCATGTTTTATCACTGAAGCCGCCACAGAGCCTTTGTGTGAATGCGATTACTTATAAACTACACTATACAAAAATACAGCGAACACTTAAATCCCACATCTTAAATCTGGATGAATGAAATATTCCAGTTGAAAATCTTTATTGATTGCATAATGTAATTGTTGATAACCAAATAACGTAAGAACGATCAATGGAAACCAAAATCATTAAGCCACTGAGGACTGGATTCAGAATCAAACTTAAAATCAAAGTGGAAAAATGAGATCCCAGGCTGATCCAACTTTTGTGAATTTCCTCGAGACAATATTATGTGGCTCAATTGTGTTTGGCCTCCACGAGCCTGTATGCACTCCTTACAACGTCTCAGCGTGCTCCTAGTGAGACGACAGATAGTCTCCCGGGGGATCTCCCCCCAGACCTGGATCAGGGCATCAGTGAGCTCCTGGACAATATGCGGTGCAATATGGCTGCAGTGGATTCAACGATACATGATATCCCAGAGGTGCTCGATTGGATTCAGGTCTGGTGAACGGGTGCGCCAGTCAATAGAGTGAATGCTTTTGTCATCCAGGAACCGCTGACACACTCCAGCCACATGAGGCCGGGCATTGTCGTGTACCAGAAGGAACCCAAGGCCTGCTGCACAAGCATACGGTCTGACAATGGCTCTGAGGATCTCATCCCGGTCACATGTGCTCAGTATGAACCTGCTCTCATCTGTGAAGAGAACAGGGCGCCAATGGCGAATCTGCCAATTCTGGTGTTCTCTGGCAAATGCCAATCGGGTTGCAAGGTGCCCGGCTGTGAGCAAAGGCCCCAATCATGGACATCGGGTCCTCATGCCTTCCTTTTGGAGTCTGTTTTTGACGGTTTGGAAACATGCACAAGATTGGCCTGTTGGAGGTAATTTTGTAGGGCTCTGGCAGTGCTCCTCTTGTTTTTACTTGCATAAAGGAGCAGATAGCAGTGCTGATGCTGGGTTGCTGCAATCCTATGATACCCTCCCCCTCTCATGGTGTACTGGCCAGTCTCCTGGTATCTTCTCCACGCTCTTGGCACTGTGCTTGGAGACACAGCAAACCTTCTAGCCACGGCGCGTTTGGATGTGCCATCCTGGAGGAGCTGCACTACCTGAGCAACTTCTGTGTGGTGCAGATACCGCCTACTGTTACCACTAGTGGCGAGCGCACTAGAAAAATGCAAAACTAGCCAAAAATCAGCCAGAAGGGATGAGGAGAGGGAAATGGTCCATGGCCAGCACCTGCAAAACAATTCTTTAATTGTCTTACTAATTGCCTCTCCTTTCCACCTGTTGTCTGTCCTATTAGCACAACAGCAGGTGTAATTGATTCACAATCATTATTACTTTCTGACTGAAAAGGTTGATATTCCGGAGGTGTGATTGACTTGGAGTTACATTGTGATGATTATGTGTTCTCTTTATTTTTTTGAGTATTGTATTTCATTGATCATTTTCAAATGTTATATCCAAATAGACATTAGTGCAATGGATAAAGATTTAACCATTGGTCTGATTTAATCCAAATTCAGTGAATTTGAATCAACTCTAGGAGACCTATCTTCTATATGTCATATTTTACTTAAAATGTTCACATTTTACTCACTAGGGGGAGCTTTTTAATGAAAAACACTGTTTTCCAGACATACCTCAAAAACTATTTCATGGATCAATTTCCAATTTTATTCCAACATAGAGGATATAGTTTGAGGAAGAACTGGATTAATTTTGAGGAAAGTCGATTGTTTTTGATAGTAGGGGGGAATTTTACCTCCAAAGGTTTTTGGGTCATAATTTCTCAACCATTAATCTGACTTATTCCAAAATTGGTGCATGTACTCGAGAAGTTCTATCTTGCTTATATCATATTTTATCCATATTTTATTCTAATATTTCCTATTTTACCCACTACGGGGAGTCTTTTTTTTAATGAATAAAAATACTGTGTAAATAACTTTTTTTAAATTTTAAATCAAGGGGTTAAATATGGGGGACTGCTTGTACAATGAAGGAGATAGGTAATTTTTGGGGATGTACCATTGCTGTCGGGGACAAGATAATATAAGACAAGATGTCAGATAATTTCGACTCACAATTACAAATACGAGATTTGCACTGAATTATTGAGAAAAAATGATAATTATTAGAATTTTGTTTCAAAGCTAAAACAAATAGTTATGATTAGCAGTTAAAGGTAAATATTTAGCCCATTTAGTAATTCATCTTCAACATTATGAAACATAATATATTGTAACTCTTGTTATTATCTTTTCATAATTTCAAGATATGGATATTAATGAAGAGAAAATTGTGCTACATTTTGTGTGTGTGTGTGTGTGTGTGTGTGTGTGTGTGTGTGTGTTGTGTGTGCGGCTGTGGATGTGGGTGTTTGGTTTCAGGTAGCAGCTAAAGCTTTAGAGACGGGTGTTTACGGCGCGTATTACAATGTCATGATCAACCTTAAAGACATCAGAGACGACGCTTTCAAGCTGGCCGTAAGTTCTTCCAAATGTTATTTGAACTATACATGTTTAATCATATAAGTCTAATCATGAATCGCTGGGAAGTAGACTTCCTGTAACAGATGCAATTTCACTACATCTTCACCAATAACTTCTTCACCTTCTCTATCACCATGTGGTATGGTGCTGTCAAAAACAATACTAGAAAGAAATGTATCTATCAAACCTAAGACAGAATCCTTCTGTGTGAAAATCTACTAGGCGACGAATGGTTCCGTTTAGTTTTGTGTTTCTGCAGTTGTTTTGTGCTTGCAGACTCAGAAGAGGGCATCGGCGTTGCTGCAGGAAGCGAAGGAGGGCACCGCTGCTGTCCTGAAAGCTGCTGAAGAGAGAAACTAAAAACGGAATTGAATTGCTACTTTTTTTATTGCTGAAATTGTAATTAAAACATAAACAAACAGTGTCTGTTATGTGAGTCCATGTTTGGTGTGATGAGTATGGATCGTAAGAATATAGAATATGAATATGTTGACATAGTTAAGTGAAAAATTTAAATGTCCTTCATATCTGGCATGCCTGTTTTCTAGTATGGACATGAAATGTGTTTTATGTTTTAATTCTCCAGGAGTTGAATAGATCTTAAAATGTAACTGGTTGGAGATTGTAAGAACCCTTAATAAACACATTTGTATATTTTGACTTTCCTCTCAAGCATAAATTATGTATTTATGCCTATACTGGCAAAATTAATAGCTATACTAAACACTGGATAACCCAATAACAAGCCAGTTTAACAAACACTGCTAAGTACAGCTCCATATCAAAGATGATTTTGAATAGTTTGTTTTGATAACATTTACATCTGTAATCTGAAAAGTAAATGAGTAACTACAATTGTCCAATAATTGCTATAGGCTAAAAAGTATGAGATTTTCTAGAGATGTAGTTGAGTAGAAAGTACAAACGTTTATCAAATGGACATGTTTTTTTAATTTTTTTCAGCAACGTTATTATTATTTCTCAAGAATTTTTATGTAAACACGCTATCATGTAATGTTAACTTTCGTGATTATGAGACCAAATAATCGGATAGAGTCTGTTTTCACGTTAATTTCTCCCGCGTCTCAGGGACTGTCGCGAGACTTCCACAAGGGCGGGGCAGTTGCGGCACCACCTGACCCGGATAAAGGAAATTAGACCGATAGGACTATAGCGTAGATAGCTAGCTAGCGTAAAAAAAAACGAAGACGTAAGAACCATAATAGAGTCTGGAGTTTTTCTTTTATAAGAAAGTGTTTAACTGACTGCTGGATTACATTTTGGCGTTTTTACTGAGGACTGGATTTTAATTTAGCCTACAGACGCTCAGCACTGATTTAACAGTTTAAAGGCGGATGCCGTGAAGGAGGGTTGCTCATGTTTCTTTGTAAAATGTATAACGGTACAAAACTGAAATCTTTCATCAACCAGCGACTGGCTGAGGCTGCTGAGGAGATATTTGAGCTGTTTGAAAGAACGATATCAGAATACGAGAATAAACTTCACCAACAACAGAAACTACTGGACAATGTTCTTAAACCTGAGGTCCGGTTACACAGAACAGGTGAGTTCAACAGATGTATGTTTTATAGAAGAAGTGTGTAGCATATCAAAATATAGGAAATAAAGACCCAGTCTACATTTTTCTTTAAGAACAAAAAGACAGTCTTACAGATAAGCAACATTAGACATACACAATGGTGGATTTCTGTGGTCGAGTATTTACCTGAGTGAAAGTACTTATACCGCAATTTGAAAAATACTCCACTACACGTTAAAGTTGTGTAAGGCTATATAGACGTATGTAAGTTTTATAAACAATATGTTCTTAAAGTAAAAAAACTTGAATTCATTCGGTTTTAGTATCATATGGGATGTTTACAAATTCATATTCCTGTTGTAAATGTTAAAGGTTTATAGTGGTGGTCAGCAACTAAGTATATATACTGAAATACTCTAGTGAAGTACACTTTTGAGATAGTTTGATACTGTATAAGGAGTTTTGTAGTATCTTTCATGGTGCATTGATATAAAACATAAAGATATTGATGTAAAAGATTGAAGTAATCTAATTACTTTATGCCCTTTTTTTTTAACATTCTGTCCTTTGAGAACCAGGTAGCCAACTATAAATAGCATCAAAGATGGTTTTTAAATAATTTGTTTGAAAAAAAAAAAATTGAAAGTGTGTCTGGAAAGTAATTACTGCTATTAGAAAAATAGAGTCGTAGTAATATAGTATAAAGCCGAATTTTTTCTTCAAAGATGTAGCAGAGTAGAAATAGCATAAGATAGAAATACACGGGTAAAGTACCTCAAATTAGTACTTAATGGCAGTACCTAAGTAAATGAACATAGTAAATATCCAATCGATATATATATATATATATATATATATATATATATATATATATATATATATATATATATATAATTAGCTGTTCAAATTCTAAACAAAGCTGGTTATTATGAATTGGTTGATGAAGTATTCAAATCCTTTTCTTGAGGAAATATTGTTTTTCAAGTGAATTATATGCTTGCCGTTTTTATTTTGAGACTTCCAAAAAGTTTATACAAAATGAGTGGTGCTGCTACTATTTTAATGATTAACCAGTCACTTATTTTTATAAACAAATTGATTAATCTAACAATTATTTCTTCCCTCAGTCTATAGATGGTTTTCAAATTGTTGATAAATATAGATGTTTTTGAAATTGACAATTCAATTTTACTTGAACTTTGATCATGAATCTTACATCTAGTTACTCAAGCAGCTTGTCATGGAAATACCTTTTGTAAGTTGACCATTGATTGCCATCGAGTATGATTTAATTAAAGTTGAAATATTATACCCCTTTTACACAAGTCAGTACCATTTCAAATGGGGGTTGAAACAGGCTCTGGTTGGTGGTGAATAACTGCCAGATGACTGGGCAACCACAGCAAATGTGATAAGTGAGACAGGTAGGAAGGTGATTGGTGTTTCATCTGGTCAGAGGAAAGAAAATTAGGAGACTTGGTGGTGGAATGAAGAAGTTCAAGAGAGTATAAACAGGAAAAGGTTAGCAAGAAAGAAGTCTAATAGCAAAATAGATGAAGAAAGAAGGCAGGAGTACAAATAGATGCAGTGTAAGGCGAAGAGTGAGGTAGCAAAGGCTAAACGGGTGGCCTATGATGAGTTGTATGAGGGATTGGACTAAAGAAGGAGAAAAGGACTTGTACGGATTGGCAAGGCAAAGAGATTGAGATGGGAAGGATGTGCAGCTGTTTAGGGTGATTAAGGATAGAGATGGAAATGTGCTTACAAGTGAGGAGAGTGAGAGGACAAGATGGAAACAATGCTTTGGAGAACGGATGAATGATGAAAATGAGAGGGAGCGAGAAGGGTGGAAAGTTTGAGACTTGTAAATCAAGAAATATTGATGTGATCAGTAATGTTGGAAGTTAGAGTAGCATTGAGAAACATGAAGAATGGAAAGGAGGTTGGTCCTGATGTCATACCAGTGGAGGTATGGAGGTGTCTTTGAGAGAAGGAATTGGAGTATTTAACTAAATTGTTCAACACGATGTTGGAGAATGAGAGGGGGCCTGAGGAATGGTGAAAGTGTACTATTGCCGATTTCCATCACAATGGTGATGTTCAGCGCTGTAGAGCTACAGGGGGATATAGCTGATGAGTCACACAATGAAGATTTGAGAAAGAGTAGTGGAAGCTTGGTTAAGAAAAGGGGTGGAAATTTGTGAGCAGCAGTATGGTTTCATGCCAAGAAGGAGCACTACAGATGCACTGTTTGCTTTGATAGTGCTGATGGAGAAGTACAGAGAAGGCCCTCAATGGGTCAGTAGGCCATAAAAATATCCAAATAAGTAAATAAAAACATTAAAATCACAAAGAAATGTGTGATTTTCACAATATGTCCTCTTTAAATGGTCAGGGCTAGTTGTATTAGTAAATTAACTTGCATTTTTTTCCTCCGTCAAAGGCTGCTTACACTATGAAAAAAGTCATAAGCGCCATATACAAACAGCTAACAGCTTATAATTATGCTGGAAACTGGTGTTGCTATGCTAACCATCATACTTCTGGTCTGAAACACAACAGATCAGGACGCGCCAACAATTTCCAGGCACTGACACCGTGAAAACAAAGAAGCTTGCTGTAATAAACAAATTTGCTGTAGTCTAGTTGTTTTCAGATCAAAGAGCACTGGGATATTTCTTTAGAAGATATGGTACACCATTTCTGCTTCAGGAAGTTTGTAGAGCACCACGTTATTAGGTGTCTGTTTTAGAAATTCCCACTCGTTGGATGACAGGGTATGTTTTTTAGTGATAAGCTTTCATTTTAAAGCATACCCATAAACGAGAGCTGCCACCTTCATTGGGAAGAACATAAATACAATGAGTCACTGAATTCCAAGTATTTTTATGTATAGTTGTAATTGATGATGTCAATACTTCTTTGTAGCCCTAAAATGAGCAACATTTCTTTGAATATTTCAGAAAATTGAGGTGTCAATCATTTAAATATTTCCAAGAAAGGGATGTTTTTTTTTAAATGTATGTATCTTATCTTTCTCCAGATGTCCTACTGCCTTTGAGGAGTACAGAAAAAGATGCCCCTGAGCATCAGGAGTGGAGCCCCACTCTGGAACAGGTCAACCAAGCAGAGCAACCACAAATCAAGGAGGAACAAGAGGAACCTTGGAGCAGTCAGCAGGGAGAGCAGCTTCAATCCCAGGAGGAGGCTCATATCACAAAGTTACCATTCATTCCTGTTCTGGGGAAAACTGAAGATGATGATGATGGTGATGAGAAACCTAAGTTCTCACATTTTGTAAGGCAAACTGAACCGAACAGAGATGTGGAGCATGTGAAAAGAGAAGCTGATGGAAGATCAGACCCAATTACCCATGAAAATATGTCTTACTCCTCTGAACCCAAGACTAATAACTCGGAAGAAACCAGTGAAACTAATTCAGGTTTAAACCATCTACGAATCAATATTGTGAGTGACATTGAGTGTTTTTCTGGAGAAACATCAGTTGGTTCCTCTGAATCTATTCCAATCTTTAGCCACAAGTTACATCTGCAGAAGCAAAACAGAGTCCAAACTGGAGGAAAACCGTTCAGATGTATGGTTTGCGGTAAAAGATACCCTGAGAAGAAATCCTTAGTAGCCCATATGAACCTTCATTCAAAGTGTTTCAGCTGTTTGGTTTGTAAGAGAAGTTTCCAAAGCCGAACCGATTTGGTAAGGCACACGAGAATTCACACAGGGGAGAAACCCTTTAGCTGTTCCTGCTGTGGAAAAAGGTTTTCAAGGGAATCATATCTGAGACAACACATTAGAGTCCATACAGGGGAGAAACCCTTCAAATGTTCCGTGTGTGGCAGAAGATTTTCAAGAAAGGACAATGTGGATCGACACATGATTAGCCACACTGGGGAAAAATCCTGTATCTGTTCAGTTTGCGGTAAAGGGTTTGCTCATAAGAAGAATTTGATACGTCACATGTCTGCCCACTCAGTTGAGAAACCCTACAGTTGATAATATGGAGCATATGATTCCACTCAGGGATGAAATCCCTCAGTTGAAGCGTCTTGGATCGATCATTCTCTCAGTTTTATTAAAAGACTCAAGTGTGCTGGTGACAGCAGGAAGTAAATGAGGCTGCAGAGACTCAAACCCTCCTGATAATATGGATTATACAGGCAAACATGAAGAGGATGGATTGGGGTGTCCAATCTTAAGTTATTTAAAACAAATTTGGAGCGGATCCAAATTTTGCACCCAGTAGGACCTCTACAGACTTTCTTAAGCAGCATTCTTTAATGTCCTCACATGTCAAAGGTTACTGAGATAAACGGTATATGACTGGTTGCTCTCCACTGTTCACTAACAAAGTCATTCATTAAAACTCATTTAAGAACTCCTCCTTAATCAGATCAAATAAATATGATACAATTTAAAAAAAGCTGCTTGTTTCTAATTTTGTGTTTCAGATAATACAATAATAATTTGTAGTCCATCATTATTTCCATCTTTGGATCCCAGAAAAGTTGGGGATATTATTCAACGCCATGTGGTCAAGGCAGAGCCTTAGTTTAATTAAAAATTATTCCATGGATGACTTAAAAATGTTAAACCTTCATGGACCTTAGTGCGAGGAAGAACTGGATTCAGTTTGGAATAGTTCATTTGCATATTTCTGCCAATAGAGGGAGCTCTGTTTCGTCCAAATTTGGTACCTATGAATCATATTCAGGTCTAGTGTTTAATATTTTATTGAGTAGGGGAGCCTTTTAACAAATAAAATCTGTTTTTTGGACATCTTCCTAGCTGTTGGTCTGATTATGTCAATATTGCCTCATATGAATCTACACAAGGAGATCTTATCAATATTACAGTATGTATAAATCAAAAGAAAGAAACCTTATTGATGTCCGGAGGGGAACCTTCAGTATCGCAGCAGTAAGACAGGGAAAAAGGTACAAAATAAGCTAATATGTAAGAAAAATATGCAAAAATACCCCCCAAAAAAACAACACTGAACGATTCAAATGTATTTATGTGTGTGAGAAAAATATATGACATTTTTTTTTTTTTAAATGTACTATATAGAATAATTTCAAATCAAATATTGAGAAATATACAAACGCCTGCGTTAAAGAATGTATTAGAGAACGGTAGGAGAAAAAGAACGAAGTATACAAAGTACCGTCAATTAAACTTAACTTAAATATTATTCATCTGTTACTTTAATATGAATTTATTGATAACATTGGACCTGATACATTGTATGTGAACTTTTAAACTTCCTCACACTCATCATCATTAGAAATGTTCTGTACTGTTGAAAAGTATTGGATGCCGGAATTTCCTCTTTTTGTGAGGATCATAAATCTTTCAAACAAAACTAATCTAACAGTTCGTCTTTCCAGAACTGTGAGCGTGAAGTGATCTTCCCATACGAACCTTCATTCAAAGTTTTTCAGCTGTTTGGTTTGCAAGAAATTTCCAAAGCAGAACCGATTTTACAAGAGACGCGAGAATTCACACGGGGGTGAAACATTTCAGCTGTTCCAGCTGTGGATTAAAGTTTTCAAGGGAGTCATATCTAAGACGTCACTTTAGAGTCCACACACGCGAGAAACCCTTCAGTTGTACTCTTTGTGGCATAAGATTTTTAAGAAATGAGCGCGTGGATCGACACATGATGAGCCCCACATCTACACATTGTGCTGTAAAGGATTTGCAAATAAGAAGAATCTGATGTCACATGTCAGACAAGAGGGTGACACCCTACAGTTGCAGCATCGATACCACACACATGCCGACAAATGCTCATTAAATGTACTTGGAGCTGCCCTGCACTGGACTATCTTGTCATCATCTGCCCACTGCCATTAAAACCCAGGAACCATTTTGGATTGACTGCCAAACTTTCTGATAGAGGAAGACTCTGTTAATATACATCATGACCAGCATTAGATGCATTAAGAATTAACAGTGACCAAACATTCTGTCAGTCTCATCTTATCAAAAGACCTAAGTGTGCTGGTGACATTACGAAGTAAATAAAACTTAGTTTGCCGCAAGCTGTACAATGTGAGCACACAAGTCATGAACTATAAAGATTATTTATTTGTACAGTTTGGATTGGAATCAAACAAAGATGAAGATAAAATAGGATAATGTATTCCCAGCTTTAATGTGAGTAAGAACGCAAGCTCCCCCTTGACCATGTCATCAGTCGATATGGACTTTCATTCCATTTCTACGCTGATGACAGGCAAATCTAGTTTAAAACGGACACACTCTTTGTTGCTTAATAATTAAAAGAACTGTTAAGCTGATTTATTTTCAAATCAGCAAAAGAGATTCCATAAAATCCGTGTCATAAAAGTGACATTACAGGTCTCTGACTTTAAGAGCAGCATTTCTAAGATAATTCCTTTTTTATACCCATTTCCTTTCAATAGAAATGGGCCTGGCCTCTTATGGGTTCATTCGACATCTAGTTGAGTTAATGTATGAATATAAAAATAAATGAAACAGTGAGTCAAAGTCTGAAAGCTAATAAAAGAAGACAGATGTGATAATTCAAAAAAAATCAGGCTGTGATATTCTGACCGGACAGATTGACCCTTTGGGTTGCTGTCCTCTAGTGGTCGTTCTGCATCACTACAACACCACATGATATTCATACTTTATAAATAAGGACATAATGAAAACCAGTGATTTAAAAGAACATTTTTTTAAATTCGTTAAGTTTAGTTAGCAAACGGATATTTTAATCAAAATAGTTTCTAAGGAACAGCTCAACATTTTCACTGTATATATTTTTGGACTCTGGAAATCATATAATTAAACACAATTTACCTGAGGAACCAGTTTGGGTTTGGTTGGAGTTTGGATTCTAGGGGTACAAAAAATTAAATCCCCTCTGTAAAAAAGTATTCGCTCCCATGAAAGTAATAACTAGTTTGCCCACCTTTAGCAACAGCAACTGCATCTAAATACTTCTGATAGCTGGATATCAGTCTCTGGAATCACTTTGGTGGAATTTTGGCCCACTTTCCTTTTCAGAACTGCTCTAGTGTAGCCACACTTGAGGGTTTGTGAGCATGAACTGATCTTTTCAGGGCCGACCACATCATCTAGATGTGGTTCCGCTGCAGACTATAGAATACTCCAGAACATTATTAAACTTTAGTTATGAAATTATTTGGATAATCAAGATAACATATTTGGTCATATTTTAAAAACCGAGCTTAGCTTAGCATAGCACTGCAAATAGAAATCGTCAATTTTCGCTTTTTGCATGCCAGTTTTTTCCCCACTGCAGTAGCTACAACTATTAAAGTGTAAATACTGTGAGATTCATTACAGTTTTTCTGTCTTCAGGACAAAAAATATAGTATCTTATTTATCTGTCATCTCAATGTCGGAATGTTAAGGAGATGTTGGACTTTTAGGAAATTTAGGAAATTAATTAAGTCATAATTCGAGTTGTCAAAATACATTTTGATTAATACAGTAAAATACATTATGTTGTCATAATCAACATTAAGTTTTTATTTATTTGTTGTGAAAACCAGTAATTCTGTGAAACAAATAAATTTCGTAGACCATTTTATTTTACAAAAAAAAGTCCTAAAGGTCATTTTATATTTTTTTGTGATATCCACTCAGTCTTTGTTTTAGATCATTTAACTTTTTTTTTTTTTTTACCCCATTTATTTATTTATTTGGCTAAACCCTTTCTTGTTTGTAACATTTTTTCACTTGTTCAATGTTAATGTACTGGATTCTATTTATTTAAGAAATGTATTTATAATTGTGCTCACGTTCATTTCTTCCTTTGTTACTAAGGGATTTAGGAGATACCGCGAGATTTGTTGGCTTATGTGACCCAGATACAGGAAGCGCGGTAAATTAGAATAGTGTCGCAAGGTGTACGGTCTACGTGTGTTGGATTATTATATATAGTTCCATTAATTTTTAGGATTTAATTAACTCATTATATATAATCATACGAAAGAAAAAAAAAGGTTGACTTATTTAGCTAAATTATCAACCAAGCGCTCTTAAGAGTGAAAAAAACGTTCAAACAAGAGTTTCCCGGGGTAAAGGTACTTCTGTTGATTGTTAAAAATATCTAAATTTATAACTCTGAAGGATTTTATAAACCAGAGACTGACTGTGGCTGCTGAAGAGATTATCTAGCCCTTTCAAAATACTATAGTAGAGTTCGAAGTGGAACTTCTCAGAAAACAGGAGCTTTTGGACGCTGTTCTCAAACCGGAAGTCAAGACTGTACAGAGCAGGTTTGTGTTAATGTTAAGTCTCAGTTTAAACTGTGGGGAAATCATCTTGTACAAGAAGTTTAAGTCATTCTTACTAAATAGATATATCAAATTAATCCCATACTGGGATATTCCTGTTTTAGAGCAGCAGCATAAGTCTGAGTAAACACACTGGGAATATCAAAATTAAAAATCATTTTTTAATAGCAAGTATGATATAAAAAAAAGGTAAACTGAAAGGTTATGCACGATGAAATAGCAATAGCTGAATTAAATTAAAATAGTTCCTTAAATCAAGTAGATCAACACCCATGTGGGACAACAAATACAACTTTAAAAAAATTAAATTAAAGACAGAAAGTATATATACTAAATCTGTGACATAATGTGTTTTCTGACACCTTTCATTCAGGACCAGCTTGAACTTTTCTAGCAGTCGGTGCTGCAGAAGCTTTTTTGGGAAATCAGACTAGAATACTTTCCCACACCTCAATGAACTTTGAGGCGGGTACGAGGTGTGTGTGTAAGCAGGGTGTCAGCCCATTAATGGGGAACCCAATTTTCTCTTGCCAGCGCTCTGATGTGTAATATTCAACATTTCATGTTTACACTTTCACATTAAATTTAGTGCAACTTGTGTATTCTTAGTGTATATATTGTTATTTTTTATTCTGTTATATTGCTCTGCTATAATACTGCAATTTCCCCTTCGTGGGACTAATAAAAGCTTATCTTATGTGCGAAGACTGTTTTGTTTGTTTTTCGCTGGTGTGAGTCACTCATTGAGCGAAAGCTGCATGGAAAGCAATCAAGCTTCAGTTAAACAATTTATAATGTGAGAATTGAACCATCAACCTAATCGTGAATCATTTTGTCCGATCGAAGGGCACGTGAATACATAATCTGCTACATATCTGGATGTCAAATATGCCAAAAATATTAAAATTCTTCATAATAGTAGAGGTGCATCATCTGCAATTTTTTCGGCCGATCACCGACTTTTATGAAGTCTGACCAGCCAATATCAATTTCTTTTCTTTAGAGGTTTAAAATCATAATGAGTAATGTATTTTAAGTGCTCTTATTTTGAAGTATTACAGTGGAAGTAACAAGGCGGGTCAGCATTATGTAATGTGAATGTATTTTGACCTTTTGAAATTAATGTACCCTCAGTGGCTTGGTTTTGGGACTTAAGGGCTTGTGGCTGGCTCTAGGCTCCCGCTAGCTTTAGCCTTTCTTGGAACCGAGCCCATAGCTCGACCCAAAAGAAACAGCAAAGGAACTCTTGAAGAAAAATCACAGAAGTCAAAGGAACAAAGGCAGCAATACCGATGAAACTTCTCCAAACTGCTTAAAATGTTATTTTATTGCCTTTATATAAATGCTGTGAAACGCTTTACGTCGCCAAATTTTAATCTCCTCTAGGATGTACCAAAACCTACTTCTGGGTAAAATGTCCGGCACATTCATCTTGTAGTATTTTCATAATCTTTCTCACAAACAAACAAACATGATGCTCCATCACTGTTATATATTACTAGGGTTTTAAAACTCTGATGAGCTCCCCGCCCTCTCATCACTTCTCTTTTTTTTCAAACTAATTCTTTGACTTCATTGCAGAATAAAATGCATCCTGCTGATCAAGATTCATTCATATCGGAGATTCAACTGAATTTTGAACAGGGCAACATCCTGATCCGTCTCCAACACTGGAGTCACTGATGTGTTTGTATAAAAGACAAACTTTAGCATCCCTGCTAGGATCAAGTAGGTTTGCTGCACTGCTATATGCTTCCGTTGGGAGATGCCCGATTGATGACATCAAGTGAAGTACCATAACTTTTGCACTCCTGGCAAGCTGGAGGTTCACACTGTCAAACACTGAAGAGATATTATCTCATTTTAGGAAATGTGAAAAGTTCCTAAGCAGCAAGGCCCTTATATGATCACATGTTATTTGAACACTAGACTTGTGGGTTTACAAGTGCACATAACTCGAGAGAATGAGAGATTTCTTTTTTTTTGGCAAAATTCAAAGTTCTAGTGGTTTAAGTTAAATGTGCAACACATGGTTTAAATGATCATGTTTCTAAATTGTTTGTGTCTCATAATTCTCCAGATTTCCAACTGCTTTCGTTGAATGAAGAAGACTATTCCCTTGGGCCTCAGATATGGAGCTCCAGTTTGGACCAGCACAACCCTGCAGAACTACCACAATTTAAAGAGGAGAGATGGGGACTCTATATCAGATAAGGGGGAGAGCAGGAACAAGCCCAGGAAGAGGCTGATGCTCATACCATGAATATTACATTCATTGTTCTCCTGTTGAAGCAGGAAGATGATGATGGTGAAGAGAAACCCCAGTCCTGACAGCTCCTTCAAAGTCAAACTGAACACAACATGGATTCAGAGCACTTGAAAAAATAGGCAGACGGAAGAAGAAATGTTGTACTCCTCTGAATCTGAAAGTGCTGAGTGTGCTGAATGTGACTGGGAGGAAACTAGTGAGCTTCCGTTAGGTTTAAAGCATTCACCAGTCAGTGGAGAACCGGTGGAACGCACTGCTTTACCAGTAATATGAGAGTTAATTCTGTGAAAAAAGATTTCAGTTGTTTAGTTTGTTAAATAAACTTTCGAAGAAGAGCCGATTTCGTTAAGCACATGTTAAACCACACCAAGGAGTCCATTCAGTTGTTCTGTCTACGGAAGAATATTCTCACAAGATGAAAATCTGAAACAACATGTAGGAGTCCATTCAGTGGGAAAACCCTTCAGTTGTTCCTACTGTGATATGACATTTTCAAGTGAGGAACGTCTGAGAAAAATGAAAGTGTCCACTTAAAGCAACCCTACATTTGTGCAGTCTGCAGTGGGAGATTTTCAAAGAGAGACACATAAGGGATGGCATCTTCAGTTGCTTTGTCTGCGGTGTACAATTCGAACAAGGGTCAAATTTGTACAGGCATGTGAAGACTCACGCAGGTGAAATTAATTGAGCGTGTTGACTTTGTAGTGAACACTTTAGTTGCTCAGTTTGTCCGCACACATGAGATTGCATCATGAAGCAGCGCCAGCCTCTCCACACAGAGGAAAAACCATTTCCCTGCCCTGATCATTCTAAAGGATTGGTTCGAAGGGGACATCTGAAAAATCACTAATCTATCCACACGGGGGGGGGGGAGAAACCCTACAGTTGCATTGTAGGTGATAAACGATTTACCCAACATCGTAAGTCTGTTGGTACCAGTACATGAAGTAAATCAAGCAGCATAGGTGCTCATTAACCCATTTTTTTCTCCATCAGTATGAAAGTTATGATGACTTAACTGGACTTTACATCCAAAATAAGCTGCACTTCATATTTTCTATGAAGATGAATCCACATTAATATTCACTTCTAATTTATTCAAACATTATTTTACCATTTCCAGTCCAGATGCTGTTTTTGCTGTTAAGTGTATTCATGTGTGTAGAGTTGATATTTAAAATATGTATTTCATATGAAAAGACTGGTCGACATTTGTTGATAAAATATCGGTTTCTTGTGAAATGGTTTCACAAGCTTAGCAATAGAGAAGAAGTACAGAAAGGGAGATCCTCTCTTAGACAGTGAGAGTTGTTAGTGGAGAGTTTTGAGGGTTTGTGGATCTATATAGAATTATATACTGAAAGTGACTAATTTTAATTTAAAGTCATTTTATTAGACAGTTTACAGCACCCCTGGTGGTGGATTTGAGATCTCTTCATGTGGATTTCACATCTTTTCTGTTTATAATATTGGGCAGATTTTCTAATTGCTTTCAGAAATGTTTTTTTTTTTTTTCAAACTTCTACCAAAAGACTTGTCACTCAAAAATGAAGTGAGCACAAAATTGTATTGCAAGAACTGTATTTTGCCAGTTTTCATGGGGAAGATAATGGTGGTTCAGTAAAAAAAAAAGATTTCACTCTAGAACCCAGTTTGAAAAGTTTAGGAGACCAGGAGAACATATTAGCCTCTCTAGGAAACAAACATGTAAGGGTAGTTAGTCACGTAAAGTTGTTCACAGATGGAATGCAGCATCACTTCACTGGCTGTCACAGTATGTCAAGACATTGTAGGTATTAGTTTGCCAATGTTATTGAACCACTTCACCCGTAAATGTCAGTCAGGACAGGGTCCACCATTGGTTGAGTTCCAGGACTGCCTCTTTTCATGCGATGTTCGTGGTCGTAGTACTTTTAACTTATCAATGATAAGCCTGATGTTTAGGAATTGATTAATTCAATACCCGTCAATTTTATGTATACAGAGTCAAATCATCACAAATATTATCTAAAGGCACTTTTTCCAAAAAGAGCAGGTCTATACCGTAACCTTTATTCAACATAAACAACCCAAAATTTCCCAAGTTCATGATGTTGAATGTAAAAATCTCCCTCTTATCATGATCCGGCCAGAATTGGTGCTCAGTGAGACCAACGGTTGTTGGTTTTTGTGAAAGCTTCTCAATAGTGGGAGCGCTTGTGCAAAGCAAGACAACACTAATGTCATACCGCTATAGCTCGATGAGCTGGTCCCATACTTTATGTGGAAACAGTCAAAGGTTCAAATCCCCACTCTGTCTTCTCATTTGATTATCTCAATGTCAAATTCTTGTGAGAAAGAGACACTTGAGTTTGTCTCAGTGAGATAAGCAGATAACTGAATCCATTTATTCTTCTTTGTCTTTCGGCTGTTCCCTTTTGGGGTCGCTACAGCACCTCGCCTGTTTTCATCTACAGTCCTGTACCCTGCTGGTAACAGTATCAGTCATGGTATTTGTTAACTTGAGCGCTGACCGATCTTTTTGGAGTGAGTTTTGTTTTCCGCATATTGAGTTGTCATAGGTTTTACGCCGGATCCCCTTCCTATGGCAACCCTTCCCTTTTATCCGGGCTTGGGTACCGGCATTACAAGGACACTGGATTGTGACCTTTTTGTTGGTGGATTAACTTAAGTCCTTTTTTACACCACTTTATTTGTTTACTCTGATTAAAATAGTAACAAAACAACAACACACCAGTGTCGCATTTTAGATGGCGAGCCAGGATTTCACAAAAAAAAGGTGCTTATCTAGTGTGATGTCTTGTATATTATGTCATCTAGCATTGCATTCCAAAAGTAGATTATCATGCTAACTAACCTCTGACCGCATTCCTTTGCTCAGAGCAGGGAAAAGAACTCTCGGAAGACGTACTGTCTCGTTAATTTCAGATATTTAGATTTCATCTTCCTGTTTTTGAGATAGCTGATTAACGGCCCCTGGCTTTTTTTTAAATGGGGTTGTGAGCCGCATTCAAAATTAATCTATCCTGCCTTTCCAACTCGCTCTCCAATATCTAATATCGTGAGTGTTCTCATTATCAGCATGTTGGCTGTCTTCACAGCTTCTGATCCGTCCTTTCGTTGTTTGAATTTAAAATTCAAAGCAAGCTGAGGATCAATGTTCCTACCTCAAATCATCAAAGAACTCCATTATCAACCTCTGTGGTGATCCTCCCTGACTTCATAATGACTGCTACAAGTATATAAAATTCACAATTTTGAGCGAGGATCAAACTCGCCTTCTCGATATCTCCCAGCAGACACCTCATATCTTTGGCTATTTCATCAGTCAGAAGTTATAACGCTTTTGAACTTTTCTCCTTTCACAAAATACTCTTTATTCCATATAAACCTTGAACATTTTTGATTTCTTAGTATGGGATTATGCCGATAACTCAACATTCAGGACTTCTGAAACAACTTCCTGTGTTAAGAATCCTAATGTGGGATAGCAGAGACCGTGTCCCTTAATCAAAAGTGGAATGACACAGTAGACAGTAGATTGCATTCCGCCAACAAGACCCAACAATTACAGCCTATTTCCAAAAAGATATGTACAACAATGGCTGCTCCAAAGGTTTGGTAGAAAAATAAAGAATCATGGATTCTACTCTTAATCCGAATCAAGTCAAAAATTGCCTTTTTGAATAGTTTGGGTAAAACTATTTCTTACATTTTTTTTGACGACATCTCTGCTCTTGCCTTTGAACCTTCTTCTTATCACGAGTGTCCAGCAGTGTTCATTCCATTTGAACCAATATCTCTTGGCTCTTTATCATATGTAGTACAGCATTTGCAGCCTGCAAATAGCCCCCTAGTCAGCATTCCTCCTCGTTTACTGAAAAAAGTCTCTAATTCTGTTGGTCCCCACATTATGGCCTTGATTAATAGCTCCCTCACATCTGGGACTGTTCCAGCTACTTTAAAACATGCTGTTGTCTGGCCTTGTATCAAGAACAAAAGTCTGGACCATTCTATTCTCTATGATTTAGTGCAATCTCTTGGTTGCTCTAAACCAAGCAACCAAGAGATTGCCTGGTTACGCGCAACCAATCAACCAAAAATACAATTGATTGACCAGAGCTGTGACACTGGTTCCAAATTCTGCTATTGTGGTGCTTTTAGACCTCACTGCTGTTTTTGAAAACTGGATCATCAGATTGTATCTATCATACCTTAAGTCCTTTGTAGGCATCGGAGGTACTGCCCTCAAAAGGTTCCAGTCCTATCTGACTGATAGAGTTTCTCTGTTCGCCTAGATGAATATTCTTCCATAGCAGCCCAGCGCACCTGTGGTATTCCCCATGGCTCCATTTTGGTCACCCTGCTCTTCTCATTGTACATGCTGCCCTTCGGGTCCATTTTTAAGAAACAAAATATTCCCTTTCATAGCTTTGCTGTTGACATAAACATTTATTTGCCTTTACAAATAAACGGTAAAGATTTTATGTTATTCTTGCGGAACTGGTTACATGATGTAAAATCCTTGATGGCGTTCAACTCCCTGAGTCTTAATGTGAAAAACAGAGGTTGTCGTATTTGGAAAAGCTGACTCCTGAGACGATGTTGAAGGTTGTCTTGGCCTGTTAGCCTTACCTTAGGCCCATAGCCAAAGTAAAGGGATATCTGTCTCCTACATACTTAGAGGGATGTGTGCCTTCATTAATCTCATAAGCCTCGCGGCTACGCTACTGTGACTCCCTGTACTTCGGTGTCGATCCCTCCGCCATCTGCAGTAAGTACAGAATGCAGTTGCCCAACTATTAACCTGGAAAAATAAAAAACAGGAACGCATTACACTGTTATTGTCTTCTCTTCACTGAAAGATGTTTTTTGAAATGATTTGGGAGAGGTAGGGGAAAGCACAAAGGACAATCAAGTAGATTTTAGTTTGGAAGAGGATGCTTTTCTCTATAAATAATCTTTTCAAGGATTATTTACCATTATGTGACAGAGGCAATTACAACAGTTCACTGTTCAACTTCATTGATAATGCCGACAATGCTTGGGTAAAAATGGACCAAAGACAAATTCTGATCCGGTGACATTGAATGTGTAAATAGAGAGTTCTCCTAGAAATGTATTTGTTTTGAGGAAACAATTAATTATGCTGTGACGAAAAAAAACGACATCTGTTAATGCGGCCGCACTTTGTGCATGTCTATGTCTTCAGCCTAATAGTGATGTGCATAAAGAACAACAAAAACAATGGCTGGACATATAACTGTCGGGAAGACTGTGACTCAGGAGGTTTAGCGGTCCTCCAGTGCGAACTGAGGTCCCCGTAGTCTACATGTCGAAGTTCCTGAACGCTGGGCCCCAATTTCTCCCCAAACCTCACATTAGGCTGCCCAATGCTCCGGAGGGCTGGGTCAAATGCAGAGAATAGAACAAATGTTGCAATATTGCATGATTGTATCTGACAACAAGGCTTCTTAATTTGTTTATGCACACGCAAGATGATATTCTGGTGTATTGATTTTGGAAAGTTCGAGTTACACCGTCATCTGCTGGCCTGGCATACTACAGCGTTTCTGTGGATCCATGAATCCAGATTTATTTTCACAATATTGTTGAATTAATGAAGATCTTTTTGGAAATAACAAGGAAAAACCTTCCCCATTCTTAGCAAAATCTTTGTCAAATAAATTGCTTGATGCTGTCTGCATTTTTTCCAACAACAACTTAAGGAATTATCTAAATTTCTGTAAATATCCCCCCTCCCCCATTCCTGCTCTCCTCAGGGACTCCATCGTCTGTCAGGGACCATATGGTACCCTCAGAGTGCTTATGTCTGAGTGTGTGTTCTGGAGTGGGAGGCTCAAGGTGTCAGGAGGGAGGGTGGTTTAAATTTAACTGCAACAGGGCTGATATCTGCATGGCAGGTCGTGTCCCTCCCCCCCCTCTGCTCTCAGTCGGTCTTCACAGTCCCCAGCCTCAGACATCATCACACACGTACAGCAGCTCCCTCAGTCCGACAGGAAACGCTCCTCTTCCCCCTCTTCCATCTCTAAGACCACCTGGATTGTACCACAGGCCAGCCGAGGACACGAGGAGGCACGACGGCAGGCAGAGCAGAGCAAAGACTCACGGCGAGGATAAGGCTTCATCTGAGCTGGCAGGCTGAGGCAAAGTCAGTGGCACTGCAGAGGCGGAACAGAGGACTAAAGCACTGCTGCTAGAGGTAAGACTGGAGTTTTGATTTGGGAGGCATTGATTGCCGGTACATGCTTCAATTCTGACAGACCCATGATTCTTCTCCCAGGTGTGTGAATGCGAAAGAAGGGAAAAAAATGCATGACAGCGTTTCACAGATGAGCAGCAACCACCTCTACTGTTACTGATAAGATCATACTGAAATACAGAGTCATGATAAGTTTAGCCTGCCATTACAAAATGCTTCAAATATTGCACATGCTATTAATAAATTATGCACTCCCTGGATATCAAACCGTGAGATCCTTTTGTGCAGTTTGCAATAGCTATTAGAAGAGACATGTTTTGCATTTAGAGAACAGATCTGCATTGTGGCATCTTTTCTGCAAAGTTGCTGCTAATTAGAGATTGGAGGCCAGGAGGAAGAGACCACCAGAGGTCACATGGCAGGTCTGCTCAATTTTATGTGACTACCTTAAGATTTCCTTAATTTGTTTGGAATGGGTGAAGTATATCATTTTTTTCCTCGTAATTTTTTTTTTTTTGCACAATTCTGTCGGTTTTGGCTGAACGTTTTAGCTAGAAGCGAAACTTTTCAGGTGAATTTGCTGACAAGGGCATAACACGATACCACCCTGGCAGCGGAAAAGCAGCCCTTGGTCAATTCAGCCAAGACATCGAAGCTGCGGTGATAATTCTTCCGCTCTTGTGCAGCGATACTGTTTAGAGCGGACGGCGGTGTCGCAAGGTGGGTCCTATTTTGCAGCCAGGAAATTTCCAAAGGGCAGCATGTCCATGAGAGCCCGCTGTAGTGTCATACAGTATGTAAGTTCAGGGAGGACGTGTGGAGGGAGAGAGGGGATCGGGTTACTAGGCCTGCGCCCGTGTCTTAGTTTGGAAACATATCAAGTGGAGTGGGAGAGGAGAGACAACGGTAAAATGTCAGGCCAGTGAGGCACTTAATTGTGAAATGCAGACATAGATGTTTTAAACTTTGGCTTCAAAATAGCCCAAGCTATTATCACATGCTCAGATGGGATGTCTTATGCTGGCATCCGTAGTTTGCTGATGTGCTGGTATGTGATGGTCAGCATAGTGAAAGAGGTTACCAGGAAAAGGATTAGCATAGCTCTCAAATATCAACACCGTGCAGCGAGGTTACGAATAAAGAAAACTGGAGTCGGCACATTTTAAATAAGGCGTTTCTCCGTATTATAAATCAAGTATTTGCTTCCTGAACAAATAAAGCAGTGGTATGAGGTAAGGGCCGTTTCGCTCTGCCACAATAATCATGAAGTGAATCAACAGGTGTGGGAGACTTCCTCCCTCCTGTGAGTAAATGTTTGGGCTGACAGATGGACAAAGCAGCACGCTTCCAGATGCAGCTTCCAGAGACTTGGAGGTCTGGCATGTGACTAGAGGTGACAGGATAATCCCTTTAAGTAGCTATGATAGTCAATCTTGTGGTAATCTGACGTAAGACAGCAAGACGGCAGACGACCAACGGATTGAAAGGTGTTTTCAGGTTTGTTACAGTCGGAGTTGATTTAGTTAGTATGGATTTGCATAAAATATTGAACACACACTCATGATATTGAACACACACTCATGAAATTGAACACACACTCATGATTTCCACACGTTTCCATGATTGTCTTTGGGGATCTGATGACTTTTCCTGTAAGGAAGTGAGAAGGTTTGTGGGTTTGGTTGACAAGTCCAAAAAAGGGAAATTATTCGTATCATGTGCGCACAATTTATACCATGAGATAAGTTACCACTTGTGGGCCCAAGTGAGGCTGGGGTGATGTTCTAACTCTAACCTGAAAGCAACATAGGAGATGGGTGCCAAGTGAAACCGGAAGTAAACACAAATGCGGTCCCTTCAAATCTGCCTCGTTCATTTGTAGTCGTAGATCAGATACATTATGGAAGAGAGACGTATATAAGAATGCTCAAATCTGAGTTTTTAATTAGCAATTACTGGGCGCCATCATCAGCTGCAACGACCAGAGATGATGGCGGCAGTAGGGATCGTCAAATGCCATGCCAACTACAGATCTCGTTTGGTTTTTTATGACATGACTGGCCCCACAAATGTGAGATTTCTTTGTCATTCAGATGACCCGTACCGAAAAAACATGTCAATTTTGAGGATCCCTGCCATGTCAAGGACAAATGCATTCACATCAGCGCTAGATGCACGTCGGGTAGTTACGAATGAGAAGTCCAGTTAAACAAATCTGACTGAGTGGACTAATGGCAAATTTAAAGTGAATGTAGCAAATAAAGTGAAGGTACAGGTCAAGATGTCTTTTACAATCTGAGCAGAGGAAAAGACACAGAAAAACATAAAACATAATATATTGATTCAGTCAAAAGTGACTTCTTTAGGGGTCACCACAGCATTTTGTCTAGTATCTCGTTCCGCATATTGATTTGCCATAAGTTTAAGGTTGGATGCCCTTCCTGACACAACCCTCCCATTTATCCGTGCTTTGGACCGGCTGGTAGCAGGAAAGACCTTGCCTTAGGGTCCATGCTGGACTTTAACCCCCCCTTGACAGGGATTCGAAACCCCTGTCTGCTGGGGTCGCTGTTCAGCCATATTTAAGATGTCACACCTGACGCTGACTCTTTGTCAAATGCCACTCCTCTTCACTGAGGTTAAATACTTGTGCAATATAATATGCAATATATGAGGTGCAATACGAATAGGTCAGGTGCAATATTGTATGTTCTGACACATTCACTTCTATCCTGACATGCTCGATTGTATGTTTTGCGCCGTTCTTGCCTTTCACAATCACGTGCAATTTCTGTAAAGTGCAATTTTCAACTTCGCTTTGCCCACGTGGAGTAAACTCTTTACATTAGCCTATTGTTTGTCTGTTTTTGATCTTCCTGCTCTTGTACATTGTGATCCTCAACCTCTATCCGCTTTAATTGAACAGAGCTGCATGACTGCAGAGCTGCTCAAGGCAAATTTTCCCAAGAGCACAATGAAGTTCCTTTCATCTCATCTTATCTTAAAACTACCTTGCTATCTAAAACGCCGCCCCGGCTCAGCGCTGGACCCCCGCTGTGCCGTTTGAATAAAAAAGATGACTAATAGAAAGGTATAAATTGTTTTAGTGTTGCACCATCACAGTCTTCAAAGAGCTTATTCCAGAGGGCAGGTTTCAGATCAAAACATGGTCCACTGTTGGATACAGCCTATGACATCATCTGAGAGCGTATGACATCACCTGACAGGTATGATCGTACAGTCTATCTTATATCTATAAGTGTGAAGGGTTGGAAGAGAAAGAGAAGCATGAATGGATGGAAGAGAAATAATATTTCTGCGCCACAAAATATGACATTAACTTTTAGAGAAGACGGGTAGTTTGTTTTGTGCAGGTAAAAAAATGTAAAAACTCTCCTGAGGGGTTAAGCTTTGATGTTGTTGTATTTTTGGAGAAACCTAAAAACGCAGCAAATGTTGATAACATTTCAGCTTTATAGCACCTTGACGCTCCTTTCCTTTCTGGCTGATTGACAGATTGAGGGTAGTGGGGCAGAGATCCTTAACCAAGACACGCATTAAGTCAAACCTCCTGGCACCTTCGGCCTCACCGGCTGTAGGTGGGATTAGACGGCGGTGGGTTTTATTCAAGGTGTTAGATTCCTCAATGGGGAGAGTTTATTTCACGCTAGCTGTCTGTGTTGACGAATCAAAGAGAATCTAATCGTCATTCACCCTTAAGAACAGATGAAAAACGCATGCAATTCAGTTTGAAACTCCTGGATCGGAGATTTGTGCAATTAGTCTCTGGAGGTACATAAATACCACGATAAAATATGGGGATTGACAGTTTTCCCACAGTTTACTGCCCTCATGTTCCCATGCCATCTCGACCGAGCTCCAAACCACAGTCACGTTATATTCGGAGACGGTTGATGAGAAATCGTGGAACAGTGCTTTGCCTTGTGAACACTGTTTAATCACTCCGAACAAAGAAAACACAGAATATCGTTGCAGTGGTTGTGCTATTTTAAATAGAAAAATAGTGATCCGAGAGCAATCATCAAGAAAATTGCGTCATGTGGGTGGACAGTTTTTTGGTATTCACTTTGCTTTTTGTGTTTTTGCCTTGTGCAGAGCATGTCTTAAAACCATACGGTAGTAAGATGGATTCCATCGTCCTCATCTCAGAGTATGAAGAGCTCTAGCTGCAAAATCCAAAAGAGGACATCTTCTTTTGCTAGCTGCTAAGTGCTAACTGCTACAGGCTTCTTCTTTTTTTTATAATGTCCAGGCAGCAAGTCGCAAACACAAAACCACATCAAAACTTCATCGCGCAACATGGCAGCGATGAAGACCCTTATGTTTGATGCCTTTTTTTTGTTTTATATAGACATCGGCGGAGCAGCGCTTAGGCGCCTCGGTCGGGCTCCTGTGAAAAAATGTTTATAGTATTTAAGATAAGCACCAACGTCTGGTGTGACGTCAAACATGTAGGTCAAACAGTGTTTTAAAATAATAGAGTAATGTGAAAATCGTTTAACCTTCACTGTTGCATGGTGACTGATCTTATCTTCTTGTGAAACACACACATAATAAAACAAACTTCACATCTCCGTCCTGCTATTCCTACTTTATGTCTCCCTCCGCTGATGTTTCAGACGCGGCCTGCTCAGACCCCCGTTCACCTCCCCTACATTTCTGCATATTATAGGGGCGGAATAAAGGCAAAACCGGCCGGTCTTAAATTTTTTGGTCCTTTTGATTTACGCAAAAGACTGACGTAAACCTCTCTTTTTGTTTTTTGTATTGAGTTGCAATAAAGGTGAAACGGTCCCACTTTGAACCAGCGGTCAGAATGACTTATGTATTCTTTTTGCATATCGACAGAAATTTATATTGATTTTCCACACCTTAACAGAGCAACAAATATTCTAAAATTCATGCAAATCAAAAAAGCCAGCATTGGCAAGACTTGACAGGGAGCGCTGTCCAGTGTCGTACGACTGTTTCTAGTTCACTCAAAGCCCATATATGTTAGTTCAATAACACATTGGGGATTACAACCCAGCAACCAAACCATCCAGCCTTCGGTGCTATAAAAGGAGGTGTAGCCTAGCTCCCCTGTAGTGAGTGAAAGTGCACTGATTTGTTTCAGGGATATACCCTTGTTATCAGTGACAACAGCATAGGTCTAGCTATATTTGTCTACAGGATTAATTAGGCTATAGGATATTCATTCTCTCGATGGCTGCTAGTCCAGTTCTGAGTTACAATCCTGGAATGATGGGCCCTCTAGCGTTTTTCTAGCATATATATATATAGCATATAATATATAGCATATATATTAGCATTTGCTTACCAAATATACTACATGTTTGAATTTTGTTTTGGATGGGTTTTACAATATGATCAATGAGTTTGGGTTTTCATGTATGACCACAGCGTACGAATAAAGTGACAAACCTCCCCATTACATCTCAAGCAGTCCGCTGTTTCTTTAAGACCCAGTTTGAATAAATTGCAGGGGTAAGGGTTTTGTTGGCTACTCACACAATCACCTTTGACAGCTCAACTCACACCTTTACCTATAACTTGAAATTTTCTTCTCCAGAGCCAGACTGTTGTATGAGCAGGAATGCCAATGTTCCAGGCATGATCCTCTGCGCAGTTTGAATGCTTCTAGCCCTTTTCCTTGACTGCACACTGACTTTCTAGTCTATTGGAACACTTCTACCTGCGGACATGGTTGGATGAAATTTTGGACTTGTCCATCTCAATTATACCAAAATCTTTTACTTGTTCATTCAGGTTCAACCACATTTGTAGGAAATCCTGAGGCTACCTTACAAAACTGTGCATGTTGCAGATTTTCCACCAAGTATTGCAGCATGGAATCAGTGAGCGGCTGAGGTGGGGTCGACCAGTACACGTAGAGCGTGGCTTGAGGGACACATGTTGTTTGGCTGCAGGAACAGTTACTTGTTTCAGCCCTGCGGATCCGGTTTCTCTCACAGAATACCAACCGCTCGGAGCTCTGGGAAAACAGCACTATATATATATATGTGCACATATATATATATATATATATATATATATATATATATATATATATATATATATATATATATAATTTGAGAGAAACACCAATGTCGTCCAACGTTATCCCCCGTTCGATGTGTCACACATCGAACGCTGGGCGATGCTTCCGTAGAACCCTGTACCCCATGAGGGAAAGTGAAGACCAGCCAAAGCGGCTCCGAAATAGGTGACTATAAAAGGGGAAGGGACTGTATTAGGAAGATTATTATTTTGAGGCTTTATGAATATCTTTAAAGGAACAATTCACCCAAAATGGACAATTCAGTGTCACAATTCTGAACGATGAGTCCCGTCTCAATTCGAAGGCTCCTAGAAATGGGGCCGTCTTTTCGTGGACCCGCATTGAATCTTGCGATGGGGTCGGCCATGATAGATCTTACAGCTTTTCCTACAATCGGCTGTAGTGTCTTTGCCAAGACTACATCTACTACCCAGCTCTTATTACAAACCACTTTTAACTATGGCCAATCATCAACTAATCAACTTCAGCTGTCAATTTTGCCAGGAGCGTGCCATGTGGTGCAAGGCTAAATACAGGAGGAGCTGCTGATATTCTTCACAGACCAGACCATCTCGTGTCCAGACACCCTCTGCACGGGCGTGAGTAGATAGAGACGGGGTGATCTGTTCCTTTAAGGAGGTTTAAACAAGTTAAATGAAAGACTTTTTAAAGAACATCTAAAATAATTAAGACCTATTCTGTGTCCGTACTGGTCAAATGTCTGCCAAATTGATGTTGAGAAAAGTCACTTGAATATTTCTGACACTAGGAGAAGTTTTGATTCCAAAACTTTCTGGAACCATACATTTTGAAGCATAGGTTAGATTTTTTCCTGATTTGGTCAACATGAACTGACTGCAGGAGATTTTTTCTTTTCTTGTATTCAGTGTTTTATTTAAATAGTTCATATTCTTCCCACTAGGGGGAGCTTTTTCACAGAAAACACTGTTCAATGACATTTCCTAAACGTCATTTCCTAAACGTCTGTCCAATTTAGTACAAATTCAGTGCTTACGAATCAACTAAGGAGATTTATCTTGTATATTCTCACATTTTACTCTTAAATGTCTTATTTTACTCACTAGGGGGAGCTTTATTACGAATAAAACTGTTTTTTTTGACTGCTTCATGGACCATTTTCAAACTTTATACCCACATAGACCTTGATACCAGGAAGAACTGGATTGTATCTCAGAAAGGTCAGTTGTATATTTCCGACACTAGAGGGAGCTTGACCTCTAAAAGTTATTGGGGTATAATTTCTCAATAATTAATAAAAAATAAAAAAAAAAGTACTGTGGAGATGATCTCCCATTTCATAAGAGAAGTGGAATCGGGGGAAATGCTTGTACATGAAGTGGATTGGGACGGCATGGGTCTAGTTCTTTGTGCAGAGCCTCTCCAGTCAGCACTTCAAAGTTTCATCACAAATAATTCATTCTGGATGGTATTTGATGAGACACCCTGCAGGTTGCCGGTCCATTACCTTTATGTTACACTTTATTACTGAGACCTCAGGAGGGTCTTTTACGCAGGTGGAGAAATAATTCACTTATCTTGAAGCCGGGCTGGCTGAGAGTTTTACATGTGATTTGCTGCTGACACGGTCCTTGCTCACGTCTGTGGAAGTGTAAATGTGAGTAATGCTTGTACCTGCGTCAGGAAACCACTTAGCATCAGTGATGGATGCTCTGCCTACCAGCAGGGAGCCACAGCCGGAGGATTCAGTTCTAACCTGGTGAAATCCAAAAATAAGCCAGGATGGGGTTTTTTTGGGGCGGACTTTGAAGTGCACATATGTGCTTTACATAGTTGTTAAAATCAGGCAGACAGCTTGAATCAATTTTTTGGCATGTCTGAGTCAGATTTCTGGAAACTCGGAGAAGCTGTTCTTCTTTGATCAAATTTTAAAACACAGTCATAGATGTTACGAAATAACGCTCTCACTTACGTTCTGCATTTTTCCTCCGTCTAAAAGCAACAAAAAGTAAAGTGAGTCAGCAATATGAGAGGCGGAACAAATAGAAATGGTTTGTGTCGCTGATCTGCATCACAGCTGGAAAGTAGGAGAGAACAGAGCATGGAACGTTCCCACTCATCAGCCTTAACATTGTGACCAAAGTTGAGGTGAATAAGATTGCTTATCTCACCACATTGCAAAAACAAGTTCAAGGACTTGACTCTGCATCATAATTCCCAATTCGCAATTCAGTTGAGCATATCTGGGATGTGCTAGACAGTATGATACATGGAGGCCCCACCTCAGAACTTCCATTATGTAAAGGATCTGCTGTGGTGGTCTTTGTGCCAGACACCACGGCACACCGTCAGTGGTCTGCCGAGATCCAGGCCTTGATAGGTCAGAGCTGTATTGGCAGTTAAGATGAGACCCACACAATAGTAGGCAGGACATGATAATGCTGCGGATGGATTACGCGCTTTGTAAGAAAATCCTAACAGAGAATCTCAGGTCGTCGGTATGTGTTGAAGCTCATGCTGTGAGACAATGATCCCCAGCAGAAGAGTACGTCTTCCTCTGGAACTAATGTTGGGATGTGGCTTAAATTCTGCCCTGAGATGCTGTGGTGGGATCTGAAAAAAATCTGACGTAGTTAAGTGTGAGATACAGTGACAAATAGTAGAGATGAAGAGGAAATCTAAGACTTTTTTATACACATCTGTATCCGTCTTCTATTATCTAACCGTATTTTAATTCAGAACATAACCAAATCTTTAACTCCTCATCGATGTGATGCTAACAGAAACTTTGTACACCTACTACATAGAAGTCATAGAAGTTTTTTTTTTTTTTTTAAACCCTGGCTGTCTTCGTTTCATTTCCAAAGGCTATTCATGTTGGTCGTTCAAATTCCTCACCTCTGCCAGTGCGTCATCGCCTTGACTTTATTTAGTGCCTATGCTCTATGTTAAATATACGACCAGGGACCCCTGAACTCAGATTCCTCTGCAAACTAAGGCCAATGCTTTCCACGATGCAGCAGAAATGATCACAGCCATGTGCACAACACTGCATGTCTCACGCAGATTAGCATGTAGCCCAACGCTACAGAACACACGTATTCCTTCCAAAACTTCCCATCAGAATATACAGTTTTGGGATATCACTGGGAAACATATCACTGTAATGATATGTTTATGCAGTATATGGCAGTAAAACTGAGGCTGAGTACAAGTGTATGTTTAAACTTAGCTTAAAACAATGGCCGTATGCAGGGGGGCAACAGCTAGCATAGTTCTGTCCATCAGGAACAAATCTGCTTATGAACACCATTGACATAATGGGAGTAGCTTCTTGACCTGCAATTATTTGCAAGCTAGATTATGATTTATCTAAAATCTAAATCTAAATACTGCTAAAAAGGCAAGCGTTCCAGTTTTTATGCTAAGCTAGGCAAACTAGCTGTTGGCTTTGGTGCAGGAAAGTAAATTTCACAAAATGTCACACTGTTCCTTTAAGTATTTCCGTATTCTATTTAGCGTCATCTTATTTGCAAGCTTGATCGTGATAGGACTGATCTAAATACGCCCTCTAGCAAAGACTAGCCTTTTCTCCGCTAGCTTAACTTGTTCTTCAGCCGTGCGTTATGTAAGCGAACTCTAAGGTGAAGCTGCTCACATCTCGCCTTTATTTCTGCCGCGCGTCCCAACCACGAGCTTGGCTTTGGTTGTGAGATTCTTTGCATGCTTGACATGATTGGATAGAATGACAGGTGGCAGTCTGGCAGTAAATATGCACCGGAGAGGATAAAATAAAACACGGCGAGAAGCCGCGCTGTGGAAGCTCCTCTTTTGAGCTTCAGCCTCCATTGTTGCCCGTCTCTGTTTACCGTCGCTGTAGAGATGCACTCAGCTCAGAGATGAGCGGGCTTAGCATGGCTCTGTGACTCTGCATGACTTCGGTGTTCGCTAAATGATAGGGTCAATTATGGGGCTATTTTTTGATGAACCTCCTTTTAACTCGCTCCCTCTTATTTTAGCAAAGCTGGGCATGTTGAGAGCAGTGACACTGTGTGACTTTATTCGGCCTGCACCTCACTGCCCAGAATTGGGAAATGCCTTAAATGAGTGTGATTCTGTGTGTCACAAGTGGTGCTGGGACGAGGGCCAGGGATCGGTGGATGAGGGTGAAGACGGGTGCATTAAACCCCTCTGCCAGGATGACTCATGGGGCCTTCAGGGGGCTTAAACCACAATAGACGGATGGACTAGAGCTTTAGACAGCTCATCCTGACAATCAGCTTCCTGCCTCTCTTGATCTGTTCGCAGAGACCCTCATGGGCCGCATCTAAGGTGATATGAATACGAAAACTAACTCTAGACTCTCATGGGTTATCATGATCCATGATTGAGTTCACTTTAAGGAAATGTGCATTTTTCACCTGATGTCCACTCTGCATTGATGACTCACACTATAAATTGCTCGAGGAACTTCACCGGTACAACTGAAGCACACGGAGAATAACAACATGAGTCACCCCTCTGAGAAAATGCAGTTTCCGACTCTGAATACAAACAAAGCTGGAGACAGAGAGCTGCAGGATTATGCTCTATTTCCTCCTACGGGGCTTATTAAAATCTATCCCATTTGTTTAATTCAATGCGGCAAGTTGGTTAAAGGAACAGTTCGCTCAAAATGAATGCGCAGTCTTTGTATCCTTACCTGCATATACCAATGAAATGTTTCCAGAAGAAAATGATTAATGCAGTATCATCTTTATTTAAAATCTCTAAAAATGACCGCGAAGACACTCTGAGTTCTTGAATGATTTGCTAAAAAATGATTTCATCGATCGGTCATGATTTCTCAACAGTTGGTCCGATTTAGTCCAAGTTTGGTTCAGATGAATCGACTCGTGGAGATCCATCAGGCAAATATCATATTTTACTCACAAGGGGGAGCTTTTTATGAAAAAAAAATCACTGTTTTTTCAGACATAACGGTTTAGGGAAAGGTCAGTTGTATATTTCTGACCTTTCCCTAAAAAGGAAAGGTCAGAAATATACGTTGAATCAATTCACCTATTCAACATAGGTGAATTGGTGACTCTAAGTTACCCTTAGGACTGAAGGTGAGGGTGAATGGTTGTCTGTCTCTCATGTTGACCTTATGATGAACTGGCGACTCGTCTTGGGTGTACCCCGCCTCCCGCCCAGTGTCAGCTGGGAAAGGCTCCAGGCCCTGCCACCCAGAACAGAATAAGCGTCCAAGGTTTGTGAATGAATAAATTCACTTCATAACTTTACATTTAATCTGAGGAGTTCAGTCAAAGGAAGTGCTTGTGCAGCGCATTAGCGGCTCTTCGGCGATATACCCTCGCTGTTGGGCATGACAGCTTTGTACTAGTTCCTCATTGTAAACACATCACACCGGCCTGCTTGTTTGTAAATCAGACACAGTATGCCATTTGACTTTTAAACAGCTGAAAGAGTGACTCTGCAGTTCTAGAGGGGGTTGCTGGGCAACTGGGATGGTAGATCTGCAGGGGAAAAAAAAGTGGAAGGAGCTAGCTAAGCCTACATGGAAGCTAAGCCTCCATGTAATTATCATTTAGAAAATGTTTAGATAAGGAAGTGGTGTCCGAAGACACTTCTTCCCCAGGGGATGGGGATTAACGGATTATTACGGATTCTGTAGTGGTATGCTACATACTATTACTGCAAAGAGGTTCACATCAGACACTTGACAAAATAAAGATTTTAGATGTGCTGTTGATACATTTTCTTTTGCCTACTGCTCAACACATCACCGCCATTACCACTCATACCACTCAAACATATAGACCCTCTCCAAATACATAGTGTAATATCTATATCCATATGTAGAGCCAGGATGATATATAAAGGCTTTTTTTCTGGATATTTGGCAAAAATAATTTTGTTCTTGTCTTGTTCTTGTTGTTGGCGATAAAATTAGAACAGATAGCTGTGAAATACCTGTACAAAAATAAAAGAATGCTTAAAAAATACTATTACAAGGACAATTATGAGGTTTAGCTGAAATCTGATCTGCTGCTGAATGATTTTGTTCCAGTCTTGCTTCTGGTTCACAGTCCCTACAACCACTTTTTTTTTTTTGCATAAATAAAAAGCAGAAAATCACCATTGGGTTGATATTTTTGACAGATTCGTCAAAAAGAGACATAAAAACAAAATCTAAAGAGTAAATACTTTTACCATAATTCCTTTGAAAGTAAAGTCAAAATAGGAATTTTGCAATAACTATTACAATACAGCACATATTATTTATTCAGTCATTATCTTTAAAACCCCTTATCCTCTTCAGGGTCGCTCGAGCTGGAGCCTATCCCAACTGACATTGGGCGAGATGAAGGGTACACCCAGTGCAGTTTAGAGTCACCAGTTCACTTCTACTGCACGTTTTTGGCCTGTGGGAGAAAGCTGGGGTGTGCAGAGGGAACCCACCCACGATGCGGGGCAGAGGTGGATTTGAACCCGATACTCTCTCGCTGTGAGGCAATGTGCCACCATGCCACCGCAAATGACGGTAATACGATACAATTAAGAAAAATTCTGAAAATTAACTGAAAGCCCCAACGCTTCAGAACATCATTAATTTCGCGTCACTCACATCGAGATCAAGTTGAAGTTTCTTTATTTGTAACTCTGAAAATACACACTTGGCTCACATTTGAGCCAGACTCAGTTCTCCTTGGCACAGCATACGTAAGAAAACACGTTACAAGTCTCATTATAACTCAAAAAAGTCAGCAAGTGAATATATAGGTGGCTTAATACTGTATAAATAAAAAGGAACAAGAAAAACAGACCCACATTTATTACTGTTAAGAAAGAGTACCTGTAATAAATAGTAAAATGTATTAAAAAGAATAAGAGAGTGCAGGTAAAAGCCACCCTCAGTGTAGTAGGGATTCAGTGTTGGTGTTGAGGGATGGGGGCAGGAGTCCGAGACCGTTCAGGGTCCTGATGGCCGGGGAAAGAAGCTATTCCGTCTCTACTATACCAACATCCTATAATTATATTGGGCGGATATTATGGAATCGTCATCGCCACCGCCGGTCCTTTGGGTGAACGCGATAGCTAAAAAAAAACCTACTTGGATCATTTTTTAGTGTGAGGAAGAACTGGATTGATTTTTGAAAAGGTGGGTTATATATTTCTGACACCAAGGGGAGCTTTACCTCCAACTGTTTTGGGCCATAATTCATCAACCATTGAGGAGATCTGTCTTGTTTTCGGCCATATTTGATCTACATTTTAATCTAATATTTCAGATCTAATTTCGTATAACTCTGCATTTATTCCATTGTTCAGAACAAGCTGCTCATTACAATTATATAATATATCACACTGTCTCACTTTCAAGCCTCCCGTACTTCATGGCTTATGAGTGGAAGGCACCTTCAAAACTTGAACTGTTGCCCGCTGGAGGATAAATTCAGCCGACTGGAATACTGTTCCTCAGCGGGATGTGTTCCAGCAGCAACGTCTCTGCTCCTGCCCTCTCCTCGCTTGTACTGCCGGGGAGATTAGATGACCCCTTATTTTAGCCCGGCGTTTGTAGGCCACTGAACAGATTGGATTACAGGCAAAAAGGAAGGGGGCCGCGATGGTCATTAGTCATTAGGGGGAGATAACGAAGAATATACTTATTTTCCTGCCTTATTTGAGACTGGATGTTTTACAACCCTGAAGTCCAGAAACAGCCTCTGATGATGATTGGACATACATATGAGGGAAATTATTGATAGGGATTTGATCTAAAGTGGTATAAATATGATCAGTATCATCTCCTTAAAGGAGGTTATGTCCTCATCCATTTTAATAAGGATTGGCTGGATTATGCAACAACTGTATCCACAAAAGTTGGTGGATGGATGAATCATGTTCATGCAGGAACTCATTCGGTTTGGTCTCAGATTTGGTTAAAGGGGTGGATTCTTAACAAGGATTGTGTTGGGGACTTTCCTAAACACAAAAAGAGATTTTCGGATTTCGGAACGGATTTCCCCCGAGCTAAAATATTGGATTGATCGACCTTGACAGCCTTTGTGTTGCTGCCGCAAAGCCTTTCAAACATTTCTAACATGGTATTTCCTTAAATAGTGTCTTTAGGTTCAGGAAATGTTGAATGCAAGAAGAACAGTCCACTCAAAACATCCATTCCGGGTTTAATCACGAATCTTCTCACAACCAACCAGGAAGCTGGAAATAAATATAAAAGCGTCTCTGACTACAGTTCAATAATAAATCAAATCACCCCCAATATTCCTTCTGCTTTCAGGCCGCTGAATTAAAAGAGCTCAGTCAGACAGCTCACGTATGAAATGTTTATTAATATTAATGCAGTGTAACATTTGCGTTCGGTGTCAAGGCTCCGACTACATCGGTCCCCTGTAGATATTTTAAAAACAGAGACTGTTTGGTATACATGAGTAAACCACTGAGCCCCCTCTACCGGAGACTACAGGTGGATGCTGGGGTGGAGGTGGAGCTGAAAGTACAGGCAGCAGCAGCGAGGCAGGCTAAGGAGGACATGGGAAGTTTTAGCTTGAAAAGAGTGTCCTCGATAACCAGAGAGGATGATGATGGTGTGTGAGAGTGTTGTTCCTCTGATAGTGTTGCTACCTGACTCCATGTATGCGCCCACTCATAGCCACCTGTGTTCACCAGGGTGTTTCTGTCGTTCCTGAAGGTTTCCCATTCTGCTGCTTTGCACCCCATCCCAATGCCCATCCCTGCAGCGGGTGAACCCACAGCGGCTCCATGGAGCTGGTCCGGGCTGAGCTCGGTCGACCCTCTGGAGCTTGCCAACGAGCTCCCCTTCCTGGTCCGGCTCCAGAAGGGTGAACCTATTCTGAGCGATGTGTCAAACTTCTTTGGTGCCTGTTCATTAGGGGCCTTCAAACGTTCTCAGCCTGACCCCTGCCTTGAGAACACTTCACCTCAGGAGACCATACCAGCTCTTGAAGGCTGTCAAACTGAATTTACCAGCCTGGACAAATTAAGTTGTGTGAATCTGAGACCAATAATGACACCAGATCGTACGGGTACCTTTTACATGTCCAAGAGTCACACAATGAGGGACAAACCATGGTTTAGTCAATGACATAATGGGGAGTTTGAGCTGACGGTATGTCTTTCTCGTGATACTTTAAAGCCATTCCTGCTGGATTGTGTGTTGACTGATACAGAATGTAAATGGTTGGAAGGGAAAAAGGAAATCTTTTATGATACCTGCCGTTTCATGATTGATGCTCCGCTGTACGACTTCCTGGATTGTGCGTCTGATGATCTGGAGCAGAGGAATCGATGATCATTGGACTGACACCTCGGTATGCGTGCATGCTGTGAGTAAAGTGGCAGTACTCTGATGGATGCTGTGACCCGGTAATCCTCTCCTGTCAATCCTCTGTCAGTGCAAAGATGGAGGGACTGTCTGGGAATGTACCGGTGAATGAATGAGTGAGTGTGTGCTGATATTTCCTCAAAGGGTTACTGTGTCTCTCTGGATTACCAGTAGGACCGCCACTATTGAAGTCATTGTTTAGCTTTGAAGAATCCAAACCTCTTATGAAGTGGCCCAGGGAATAATCAAGACAAGAAGACAGATTTCATTATTTCTATATAGGGGGCGGAGCCTGCAGACTAAGGGACAGCCTGCTGACAAGCTGATGAACCCCTCCCTAATCCGCCGCCAATCCATAGTCAAAGACAAAAGTACAACATCTGAGGGCATGCTCCTTTGAAATAGGGGCATGGGACGCGCTCAGATGTTTTATCCCAACCAAACGTCACACCGGTTGATGATTCAGGTGCAGCTGATACTTGTTAAATGCTGCTTAAGCAATAACCCCCTCATTTTGTAAAAACATTTAGTCGCTAATCTGTCTAGCATGTATCTGCTACTTCAATAAATTAACAAAGGATAGAATACTGAGATTTCACCAGTGTTTTAGAACACATGCACAAAACCAGAACTACAAAATACAATGCTAAATTACATACAAAAATAACAAAATTCAAGATCTTTTGTGAATATTCTCTTCTCTGGAAAATTCTTCCTGATGACAGAGGTCTTCTGGGAATGTTGATGTCTGAAAAACCAACATCATTTTAATCTTTTGTATTGTCCAAAATGTTTAACTGCATATTAGTTAAACATATTAACACATTTAACTAACTTTACGTTGGCAAATTTCTATCCGAATCTGCTGAAACTTTACAGCAGTTTGTGCTACAATAGTTCTGAGCAATCAGAAAACACATGCATCACCAGTTCAACAGGTCTCTGTTCTTGGACCGCTTCTGATCAGTTCTAACAACCGCGGCCCAGAACCACCTAACAAGACCTGTCGTTTTTTTAAGATGCTCATGTAGCTGTCACAGTTTGGCCTTTTTCAAATTCGCTCCGATCCTTAACCTTCCCCATTTTTCCTGCCTCCAACATGGCATTCCTGACAAAATGCTCACTTGTTCCCTAGTTCTGTAGTTCCCACCCACTTACCGTTGCCATAGTAACCAGGTAATCAATGTTTGAATGAATGAATGAAGTCTTTAATTTGAACATGTGATAAAATAACATTTAAATATGCAAACATTAAATATCCCAGTCTATAACCAAAATCAATCAATTATTAAAAAATAACAATAATAATAATTAATTAATGAAACAAAGCAAATATAAATATAAATGTATCTAATCCCAAATCTTCTCCATTTCTCATGAATAAATATATATATATAATTTAATATATATAAATAATATAATATTAAATAAATAATATTATATTAAAAACAATCTTTATGTATTTATTGATTTTAATTTTCCACAAAACAAACAATTAAGAATGCAACATAAAAAACAATTACAACAAACAAAAACAAGAACATCTGGGCTCACAGGTACACATTCATATTCAATGGGTGAAAAACTCAGGTTTTACATGATTTGCAAGAAAATATAAACAGGAACAAATAGCTATATAAGAAATTTTTCATTTACATTTCATTAATTTCCAATACCTGAGTTACAATGCTCCCATATTTTGTGAAGTACATTGCCTTTGTTACATAACATGCATTTCAGATTTCATCAATGACAAAGATTCAAGTTTATTCTTTTGCCAAAATGTCTTAGATGGAACTTTGTCTGTTATCCAGTTCAGAACAGTAGGCCTACATTTTCTTGCAGAGAACGTGAGTATTCTTTATAGTTTATTTTTGTATTGTTTAGTCATGGGTCACGTTCTTTTACAGTGACCGTTTAAATCTTGACAAAGGGTGAGGCGCCTGTTTCTACTTTTCATTTGGGACATATTGGAGAAGAGTAAACATTGAACTTATGATGACAGGAGGGAGGTACATGAACCGTTTGTAGAATCTGGAGTTGATTGCTTTCACCCAGTTACGGATACTTTTTTCATTCTTCTAATCAATGCTATTCTGAGGTCACCTGTCAGTGGTAATAATGTTGTGGCATATCGAGGAACGTTTGCAGAAGCATATTTTTTATGTTTGACTTGCTATTTTTTTTCTATGCAAGCAATTGTTCCTTATTCCTAAAAAATGTATTTAATTGTATAATATGCAGATAGAGTGTTATTATGTTGTTTATTTCTTTGTCTTTTTCTTTGATTATCCATTTTCTGCTATTTTATATGAAAATTTGACCATTGACAACACAACCAAAGACAGAACCTGTGGCTACCTTTGCAGTTTGATCAGAAAACTCTGACTTATGCTTTCAGGTGACTTTACTGAGACCCTTCTGCCAGTTTTTACAGTGTACGTGTTCTGACAAGAGGGCCGTAAATCTTAACTGGCTGCACAAGTTATATTTGTGCATGAAAATATAATGACAGAGTCGTTGTGGATGAAAAGGCCAAACCTGTAAATAAAAAAGTGCTGCCCTCTTCTGGCTGAATGGAGGTAAGGGTCCCACCAAAGAAACCTGTGAGGCCAACATTGTCCTAACATGACATTTAATATCTGGGGTCTGATGACAATTTCTCAATTTCTTTAAATTGAGAAACGGCTTTAAAGTGACATTACGAATTACAGTTAACCCCTTCGATGTCCTGCTCAACTGTTTGGATGAGCACATTTTGAGTCAGTAGTTATTATTGAAAAAGTGACTGAATCCGTATATAATAGGACGCAGTGGCAGTTTGTATATGTTAAAGAGTAAGGGGCTAAGGGTGGAACCTTGGGGGATACCAGAGGTTGGAAAATTAAATAACCGTGGCTATTTAAAAGAAATCCAATAAGTAGATTTGGTTGTTTTGTTTTTTTGTTCCTTGCATATTTAAACCATGTGATGAAGAAATAAAATATGCAAAAAACTATTTTTCCCATTGCTACTTTCCCCCAATACTTTCAATAAATTGCTCCAGTATTCTTCCTGAAATACCTGACAGAAGGAACTGACACTTTCAGAACTTGTTACTTTGGGTGAGTTTAAATCTATCTTTAATATTGTGCCTGGTCAGTGTAGATTTTTCTGGAATCCCCCTGCTATCTTTTTGATTGATTCTCTGTATTCTCTCATTTTAGTGTATGGAAGTGGTTCACATACATATGTATGTATTGTATATTGTTTCTGTTTGTTGTTTCTCTGCTGCTCTCTTGTTAATAAAAAAGAGATTTTTGTTATCAATGAGGATTTTACCTGGTAAAATAAAAATAAAGAACGTATATATAAAAACTACAAGCGGCCTCAGCGTAATTCTAAAGTTAATAATGCTGATTATTAGTTGGTTATTTAAAGGAGAATACTGAGAATCACTCATATCTGTGCTTGTTATGTCTCATATCTTTGTTTGATGCTAAATTTGTGACTCTTTATTTTTCTTCACTGAGGCGATGTGAGCACCAGTGTTATACATACCATGAAACTTTTCTTTATATATCTGGTTAGATTCTGTGGATTTATGCACCTAGAGAGGGAAAGTTAGGTGTTGATTCGATCTTGAAGCAGATCTGAATTCACATCGTTGGAGGTTTGGTTTGAGTTTCTCTGTTTTGCCACAACATCGGGTTCATTTGTTCCAAACTCCTGCAGGGCTGCATCTCGTCATTGTATGATGTTCCGCCTCATGTTGATATGAGGCGGAACATCCGGCAGTCCAGGTGTTGTGCTGGGAGTGTATGTTTTGGGGTGAGGAGGAGAGGAGTGTCAGGAGGTATGGCATGGAGATGATCCGTCTTCTTCCTGGGTGGCCCTCGTGGTGACAGACAAATTCAGCAATTCACACCTTCCCACCATCTGATCTGTCTGGTGCTGCTGTGTCACGCTGGGATCCTTCAAGAGAGGGTCTGGGGAGAAGGAAAATATTTGAAACGAGGGCACAGCGATCTGGATGTTTTTAAAAATGTTGGAGGAACATGAATTCAAATAAGAAAGTGATCTTGCAAATTCAATTTCATGCAGAAGGAACGCGTTTGGACGCTCAGGCCTGAGCTTGGTAACGTTTTGGACGGGACGCAGATTTGTTTCTTCGGACACGTGTGGCGGACGAATTTATTCTATTTTTGTTTTTTTGTCTCTCTATCTGATGAGTGACACGTTTGTGCAGAATAACATCGGTGTAAAAATGTTACAGATATTTCATCAGCAGTGAAAGTAAAAGATCCATTTTAAGAGTGAAAGCTACATATTTATGGTATTTTACACATACTTTCTAGGTCTAAAAAACTCTACATCGGGAAATAGAACCCTAGAACCTCTGCATTCTGGGTCTGGTTGGGTGGTTTGTAGTTTGGCTAGGTGGTCGGTACGGTTGGTAGTTTTTGTGGTTGGTTGAGTTTGTTGTTTCGTTTGGTGGTTGTTTGGGTTTGTTCATTCATTTGGTGGGTGGTTTGGTAAATGGTTCGTTCGTTTGGTGGTTGGCTGGATGGTTGGTTAGGTAGTTGGTTTCTTGGGCGGGTCATTGGTTTGGCGGTTGGTTGGTTGGTTTGTTGGTTGATTCGGTGGTTATTTGGTTGGTTAGGTTTTTGATGGTAAGTTGGTTGGTTGAATTTGTCAGCAGAATAACACAAAACTATTAAATAAAGTTTCATGAAACTTTGTGGAAGGATGGCTCTGGGGCCAGAGTCAAACCCTGTTCTAGACTGGCTCTTAGCCAGCAACAAAAACTTGATGACACATGGGTAAAAACATAATAAAGTAATAACTGACAACAGTCGGTCAAATCATCAAATCGTCTTTTCTGTAACGCCAGTAGTAATAGTAAAGGCAGTGGATGCGTGAACATGTGCTGCATAAGTAGAAACCATAGGAAAACTAAAGGTTTGGGAGGAGGAAGAGGAGGAAGAGGAGGGGGAGGAGATCTCTCATACGGACCGGCTGCTGCTGTAGTTTGTATGTACCAGGCCCAGGTGTGTTCCATACCACTGATTAATTCACTAATCGGTCTGAGGCTCTGGGGAAACACAGCCCAACAGATGATCCGTCACTTCCTATGAGAATTCGCCGGTGATCATGATAAAGGGGCGGATCTATTAGGTCTGTTCAGACGTATGTAGTCCCGGCGCCCTCCACGTACATGAAGACAAAGCAATGTTGGTCCTTTCTTTAATATGTTAGGAATAAATCTCTAAGCCATGCAATAAATCAAATCGACTCAATAGTGTTTTTAACATCATCGTCTCTAGTCACAACACAGGACGGCATGTTTATGACGTCATGAATAAAGCAGCATGAGGCCCACCACCCGGCCCACCGCTGAACTGGGTGACCCTTCATGTATGGAACTACATGTATGATGTTACTGCTGCCAAGTCAAACCCCATCTGTCCCTCTCCTCCTCATAATCACCTGCTCCCGAACCGACATGGTTACAGTCCGATGACACCGAGCTTGGGGGGGACCTGCCTGCTGATGAAAGCCGATACGGGAAATTCATCCGAGCGTGTTTAGAAACGTTCACAGAAGCTGACACGAGCATCCAGCGGATAAACACGGAGGCAGGTTGTTTGTGAGAGAGCGAGAGAACGCGGTTCGCTTCATGCGTCCTAATGATGTTTGATCCAAATTATCAGCCCCATTTGACAGTACCGGTTCTGGTTGAGAGGGCGCTGAACTGGTGCACTGCTGTCTGCCTTTGTTTTCACCAACTTGACCCTGTTAGAAGTGAGGACGTTGGCGTGGGTATACAGCGAAGGCCTGCACAGTTGCAGATGTTCCACACACTCGCTGGAACGCAACACTCGGAGCCAGCCATGAGATCATGAGAAAGACACCGATGGCAAAACTGTTTGCTCCAAATCAGACAAACAACCACACAGTATGAGTGTGTGTGTGTGTGTGTGTGTGTGTGTGTGTGCGTGTGTGTGTCTGTTTCTGTGTGTACACATCCAGTTAGTGTTACCACACGAATGCTTGGCCATGTTTTAGGGTCTAACATCAGACTTGGCCATCCTCGCAGACTGAAAACTTCCAAATGTAAACCGGGTGTCCTTCCTCCTATCTTATCAGAGGCCTAATCCTTACAGTCCACGGCTTCATGTCACGGTACCAGGCTGAGCCAAACCCGTTTCTATTTTGGTCTCTAAAGAGACAGAGAATGCTCGCAGACCCCGAGGTGGAATCTTCATTCTGCTGTTTTCGTCAGAGAGATTTAGTTTACTGTCAGAGAATAACCATGGATTTCTTGGATATTTTAAAGGAATTATCCTTTTCTATTAGATATTTAATCAACAAAGTATTTGAAAACCCTTACACCGATCAATCGTAACAATAAAACTGTCCGACAAATATTGTCTAGATCATATCAGCCGCCAAATCAGCTCTGTGATGCGTTGTGTGTTCTGACACCTTTCTATCGGACGCATTAACATTTTTATTTTTGTAAACCTTCACTCATCACATCAATCATCCTTTGGCTCCCATGACCCTTTTCACTTTTTTGGTAGGTACCAGTCGATACAATCAAAAACACGGTTGCAGTTCTGGAAATGCTCTAACCCAGTCGTCAAGTCATCACAAATTGACCAAAGTCAATAGAATCCTTACATTTTTGCTGCTTCAAACATCCAATATAGGACCAAATGTTCATTAATATATGCTAGCCACTGACAGGAACCATTGTAACGAGATAATCTATGTCCTCCTGACTTCATCTGTCAGCGGTTATAATGGTATGGCTGATTAGTGAATAAGTACAGTCCATTAAATCTAATTTATCCTGCTTGGCTCTCATCACTGTGAAGTTGTTGCTCCTGGTCGAGAAATAATCTGGCACCCATTCCCAGACTTTATGCTAAGCTAAGCTAGGAGCTAAAAACTGCCTAATTACTGTAGCTTCTAATTGAAGGCAGATATAGGAGTGTTTGTTTTCTTTCTGTGATTTAAACGACATGAAAATCCCAAGCATAATCCAAAAACATGGACTTTCAAAAAGTAAAGATTCCGATTATTAGATGAACTCCAAACACATAATTGGTGATTAAATAGCTTTTATTGTGGAAAAACTGTTCACTTGCTGCATTTCCATCTCTATCCTGAATCACCTCTGAGTAGCGGGCCTCGGCCAATTAGTTTCGGGTCCGGCATATTGATTTGGCATAGGTTTTTATGCTGAATGCCCCCCCTGACACAACCCTCCCCATTTATCCGGGCTTGGGATACACAGTAGAAGTACACCAAACTTTACCCCGTCCTACTTGGGTTAACCTATGAGAGGGACTCTTCTACTGTCCAATGAGTACTTTTACTTTCTATGCTCTAAATGCAGTACATTTTTGCTAATAATAACTAAATACTTTTACTCAAGTAAGAATTTAAATGTTGGAGTTTTGCGTGTGGTGGAGTGTTTTAACAATATGGTATCAGTACTTTTACTCAAGTGAAGGATGCGACTACTTCATCCACTGCTGCATATAAACACGTTGACAGTAGAGGGTCTCTATTGTCACCTGTCCATCGCTGATGCCCTTGAGACATACTTGGAGGAGAAACGTACAAAACTCCTACAGTTTCCAAAGATTTCCTGGGATTGCATCATTTAACAGAGCGGAGGCCATAAAGTAAAAAAAAAGAGAAACCGTGCAGTGGCGTCTTCTTTCACCCCTCAGTCCCTGTCATATATCCTCCAGCATGCTATATCTGAGCTGTAACATTTCTGTTTGTCTTCCCGTCTTTCCTCGCTGGCCGTTGTGGATGAGGTGCGCTCACGTCCTGAGCTGTGGACGACTTCAGTGCTGAGGAATTCCCAAACCACACAGACCTAATGCTTACAGGAAACATGTCCGACGGTTTTATGGTACCTCATCCAACCTTGAGGCCTGAACGCTGATCGTTACCTGTTGCTGCGGCAACCCCTCCACTGTTTGTAAATACCTCAGTGCTTTATTGTGGCGGGATGATGGAAACCCCTCTGGCACAGCGAGCTGCTCTCTGGAGGGACATTATTTGGGTGCTGTAAGGTTCACTGATGCATTTTACAGAATTTACGGAGACTATAACTGGAGCGGCGATTGTAAATACGAGCGCTAGATTTATGTTTAACCCTTTGAAAACTGTTCTCAGGTCATCCCCACCTCGACATTTCAGTGGTGATGAGGTCCAGACTTAGACTAGGCCACTCCAGAACTTTAATTATTTTCCTTTTGATCCATTCAGAGTTGGACCTGCTCTTCTGCGTCGGATCATTGTCTTGCTGCATGACCCAGTTGCGCTTAATCTTCGACTCACAGACTGCACTTTAGAAAGAACAATTTGTTCACTAGGAACTCACAATTAAATGAAATTAAGAAATATAATCCAGCCAGAAAATTTTGTTGAAAATACTTTACATTTTTGTAAATCACCAACAATTGTGCAACAATTTTTTTAAACTATCTAATATTTCTCTTAAAACACTGCAGGAATAAAATAATGTCAGATTTTTTGCACCAATACTTAACAAATATTGATTATTACTTTATATTTTTGGTTTTTTGAAGGTAAAACAGTGAAAATTTTCCAAACTGGAATGCTTTTGGTGTATAATGATGCACTGTAAAAAAAAAATTAAAAATTGTTGAACTAAAAGAAATAACATCAACTAGTAACCTAAATTATACCTAAATTAAGTATTTTTGATTCCAACTTATTATTTCTAAGTTGTAATTACTTAATTTAATTGAGTGTTGCCAGTTGAAGTAATTTTTTGAATTCATAAAACAATTCTCTTTTTGCAGTGCGATGAACTGACATTGTCCTATAAGATTTTCTGGTAGATCGCAGAATTCACATTTTTCTCTCTAAAATTTGCGCTCAAGTCCTACAACATGAAACCCTTACTTCCATGTTTCACCACATGTATCATATTCTTTTTGTGGAACTCTACAGTTGGAATCTTAATGTTCTTCTGGGTCAGAAATAACTCCATCCTCCCCGCTTTCCCGTGACGCTATTTTAGCCCTGTGTCTTTGGAATAGTGGAGCCATGACCTCTGACCTTTAATGAGATGAGAGAAGCCTCCATGAATGAACCGTCACCGTGCTCTTTGATCTGTGGATCTGTGGATCTGTGGAGAACCTTAGAAATAGCTTTGGAACCCTTCCCAGTCCGATAGATTTCAATCAACATCTGGAATATCTTTTGATTTTGGCATAGTGAGCATCTGGTGAGACCTACAAGAAAATTTCCTGCTTCTGAAGATGGTCTACTGAAGTGATTGAACGGAGCTGGTGGTGATCATGAGAAGGTGGGTGTAGCCCAGCCGGAAGTAGTTATTAATGCAGTTTGCTCATTTTTGAATGAATTTTGAATTTTGGATTTAGTTCCCAAGGAGGCAAATAGCTGTTTTAATAAACAAAATGTTATTATGAAAACTGGCGTTTTGTGCTCTCGGGTTGATTCATGTTGAATCTTGTTGGAAGATTTGACACGTTTGAAGATGAGATGCGTACAGAATCGGAATTATAAGGGGGGTCAAATACTTTTTCAAAGCGCTGTAACTTGTATGGTGCGGGAAATTCTGATGCTCTGCCATGAAACAGGAAGTCCACTGTTCATGAGCTAATCCTCCTGAAATGTCACATGTTGGATGAGAGTCACAGCCTGATAACATGTGCATGCTAATATTCAGTTATGGTGATAGCACCTCCTGCTGGTAGCAGGAAGTAAGCCTGAAGTCATATGCTTCATGGGATGTTTCATGGGATGTTTCATGGGATGCCACCAGAGTAGGAAGTACAGTCCGGTCTTCTTTAGCACCCATTAAAAGTGCTATAGTTCTGTTGTCCGTAGAGGCAGTGCCTCCCTCACAGTCCAGCAAGAATCGGGTGTAAAGGCCAGTTTGTATCAAGAGGTTCTGAAAGCTACAAGGGTGTCACTGTCTTCACTCTCAGCAGCTAAAACAACGGACTCTTCTGCGCCATAAAAAAAAAAGGGTGTATGAACTCACTCTTATTTTCTCATCGAGCTTTTTTCAAGATGTTTTCATTCCATCCCGCCAAATAAATGTGGACCTTCCACTGAGCCCAAAAGGAAAAGTGGTTATTTTGGATTTTAGGGCTTTACGGCCTCATCCAGTTCTGCAAGTTTGTAGCTTAATCATCACTGACGTTTAATTTTATTTCCTCCTACTTCTGTCTTTCTGTTCCCCGCTCAATGTGTGACCTTGCATCCTGGCAAAACCTGACGTTACACACCGGAATGTGTAAAGAATAACGCGTGAATAATCGATGCCATGAATTCACAATGGATTCATATGTGTTTCAAAAAAAACGTACAGATTGGACAGTAGCTAACAATGAACGAACCTGGACTCTTTACTTCTTGTCATCAAAGAGTGAAATAAAGAAAAATGAATATTTGCTTACACGGACCAGCACATGGCCATGACCTGTTAAACATCTCACATGACCATGACTTTGTGGAGTGTGAGAACTAAGCAGCATGTGATCTGATTTTTCACGGACAGCGGGTCACATCCTACTGTACAGCTGGCTCTGATGTGGATCTACGATTTTACAGAGTCGCTTCCAGTCATGCAAAGCAAGCATTCAAAACCTAATCTGCCACATCTTCCTCCCCAGGAAACCAGCATCTTCTCCATTTGATCGATTTTCTACGAAACCAGCAGCATGTCAGAGCAAAACAAATGTCAGGTCACTCAGTAAAGTCAGACACTCACATCAAACTATAAAACAGGGCTTGCTGCTCGAAAATGAATCGTAACCTCAAGGCGGATAGCAATTTATTTTATTTTTTTATATAAAAGGTTTGTATTGAAAGTTTATGAAAAGTCGGCTGCCATTTTGCCCATTTCAGCTTCTTTTATGGGATTGGGTCTGGACTCGGCTTTAGAGATAAGGTGCAGACTCAGAAATTTAGAAGGAGCTCAGAGTCGAAAGGAGGCAGCTGAGGTTGTTCCAGCATCTTATTCAGATGCCTCAGGAACACGTCCTTTTGGAGGGCTTCCAGGTAGGCTATGTGAAACTGTGAGGAGAACTCGGGTAGAACCAGACCTCTCTTGAGGGGCTACTTATCTCATCTTACCGGAGAACGCCTCGGGAGTACCCCCGAATGAGTTGGAGGGCTTTGACAGGAGGAGGTACGTCTGGAATACTCTTAATGGTGCGCTGCAACCCCGCAACCTGACCGGTGGATGGATGGCAGCCATTTTGAATCTTACTTTTCCTAAAGCAGACCTCTCCAAACTCAAATCAAGCTGTGAAATTGAAGTGTCCTCAAATAGTTTGTCTATTTTTTGCTTGCAGACATTCATGAATCAAGATTATGAAAACTAAACAGTCTGTTTCTTGTTCAAAATGTTCTCAGAAAAATGTTGTTGCTTTGATTCGTGCTACATAAAGTAATAGATCAAAATTTTGAGAAATGTTCTTATTTGCTTTCTAAGAATTAAATGTGAGACCGCTCTCATTGTCTAAACATTAAATACCATTGTACAGCCATTAGAATGTTAGCTTAGCTCAGTGCAATGATGGAAGCAGGGGGAAACTGCTAGCCTGGCTTTATCCAAAGGCAAAAGAACTTACCCCTCACCAGAAGCTTTAAAGTTCGTGATATGTTTGAGAGGCCTGACCTGGTTACTTCAGGACTGTCAGGTGTTTCTCGGTCTTTCTGCTTAGGACAGCTGCCGTTGGCTTCACACAAGCATGAGAGGAGTATCAATCTTCTTACGTAACGTTCCAGTAGAAAGCAAATATTTCCCTTAAAAATGCCAAACTATTTCTTAAATTTAGCAACAGATCATCAAAGAAGGGCCTCGGACTACTAGTCCAAGTTGTGACGGTATTCTGAGCATGAGTGAATACAAAAGGAAAAAAAAAAGCCAAAATTTGACCAGTGTAATTCTTTCCATCGCTCGTTTTCGATGGATTAATAACACGTTTTTTTTGTAATGTAAAAATGTGAATTGTTCAGGAACGTAATAAAAAGGCTTGTTATGAGTCTGTACAATTTTGAGAAATGTTATAGGACCGACTGTACTCGAGCCAAACGGCAAAGTGGCCTAATGTGAGGGGTGATTTAGTGTTCCTTTTGTGTACAGTAAGCGGCGTGAGTAGATCCTCAAAAGGATAAACCGCTGCTGCTCCATCTTTCCCTCCCGTCCCCTTCTCTCCGCTCTCTTTTGATCTGCGTTTCTCTTCCCCTCAATCATATTGACGGCGGCGTGATGTCAGGCTGCAGGAATTTACTCTGTAGTTTGTCTGTGGGTGTGTGCACGAATGCATACGTTGTGTTTGCACAGGCTGCTGTTTGCATGTGTTTCCATCCATAGCATGAATGTGTGTTTGGATGAGGTATATATTTTTTTGTAGCACACCTGCTACCTCACCTTTCACCTTCTCAACTTTACAGGCCCTTCCTCTGCTTCGCTTCCAGCTCACATGAAAAGTGATGTCACCGCTAAAACCCCCCTTTTTTTTTTTTTACCTTTCAGAGACGGCTAGTGCTCATTGTAAAATATCCTGCTTGACAAGGTGTTGGTAACATGGGAAGGCTCTCCAAATTTTTGAGGTGGTTTAGATTGTGAGTCCCAACAGTCATAGAAAAGATCCAAAATCATAAAGCCTCTAAATAATAATACGCTTAATGGGTTTCTGAAGGGTTCAAATATGTGATAATGTTCCCTCATGGTCATTATAAGCAGACTTTACGAGGCTTTGTGAGCGGCTGGCTGGCTGGCCGACTTCGTCCTGTATACACTCCTTGAATGAATAAGCTTGTTGACCTGGTAGCTAGTTGGACAAACCTTGGTGGTCCCGGCTAGACGAGCCCTAAACTGCCAAATGTTTCCAGTAACAGCTTTGCTTTTGGCATCAGCAGTTGTCCTCGTGAAAACACAAGGTAATGGAAAGGCCTCGGGAGGGGAAGAAAGAGAACTCGCTTGAATGAGCAGGGAAGCTGTTTGGGTAAATGTTGCTAATTTAGCAATTTGGCTCTTGAGATGGAAAGCATTTTTGTACATACACTCATAAAAGTCCACCTTGTGTGTTTGTAAGCTTTTTAAACGTAGCCAAATTCAGCCGGAGTAACTTATAAATAGGATTTGACAGACCAACAAAGAATGATTGATTTGTTCACACAATCAAAACTGGATTATTAATGCAGCACAGAATAAACACAGTTAAGTAAATCAAATGACATAGCATTTTCTAACAGTTATAAGCAACTTATAATAAGCGTTTCAACATTCTATACATAGGCTCACTATTTGGCGAGGAACAGGTCACTGTCGCCATGCTTATGTAATGATATGTAGCAGATTAATAATGACTTTTAAAGTGTTCACGACCTGCTTAATAAACTAGTTATTAACTGTTTATAAGCCTCTTATAAGGTTAAAAAGTGGTATCAATTTGCTATGATGATTTTAAACAGGTTATAAGATTAGTCTTAATTGTACCAACTGATGTTGCTGAGCTTAGTTATAATCCATGTTTAGATAATTCTGTAATTACCCAGTACAGCCATGTTGGTTGCACATAGGTCTGCTTTTTTTCATTTTAAATAACTGATTAGATTATATCCAACACAACCAACTACTATTTCCAGATCAAGGAAATTCAACGAGTTATTTTCTCGGTGTATTCGTGCTGCCGGACTTTTCCGGTGGTGCCTCCATCAGGTCAAATCCTCTGCTTATCTTATGTAATCAAAGGTTTGAATGCTCATGTGCTGAACTCGGATACAGAGCAATAATCTTAGCTTTGCATCAGCAGTTAGTAGGGTTCATTTTGTTAAATTATGACAAAAAATGTTTTTCCCTGACAACACCGACATCATCAGCCCCTCACTACTAAATCAGTTTTAATGAAAGGTGAAAGATTTATTTTAAAACAAAGTCATTTTAACCTCGTTTCTAAGGTTTGGGATTTGGTCGCATTTATTCCGAGGACTTTTGATGACAGACCGACAGGATTAGCGATGCAAATCATGCACGCATTGAAATCCTGATTCAAAATGAATCCAGTCTGACTTTTTATAAAATTATTTTCGAACAGGTCAAATATGGGGTCCAGCCTTCAGCCACGTTCCCCTTCACCTCTGGATCCTCCTCAAGACATCTGTTGTATCAAATCTCTTCTTATTTTTAATTTTCACCTTAAAATGCTACCTGCAACCCTCTGTCAATCATTATATCCCCAACAGGTCGTGGATATTATTTATTCATCATCGCCGTCGCTGCATGTCTTTTGTGTTAGCGCGATGACTAAAAAAACTATTTCATGGATCATTTTCAACTTTTATATCATCAGAGACCTTCGAGCAAGAAAGACCTGGATTGATTTTGGGAAAGGTGGCTTGTATTTCTTACACTAGGGGGAGCTTTATCTCCAAAAGTCTTTCGGGCCTTTATTTCTCAACCATTGATTTGATTTAGTCCAAATATTGGTGCGTCTAAATCAACTTGAGGAGCTCCATCATGTATTTATCATGCTTTCCCCTATGATTTCATATTTTACTCTCAAGGGGGAGTTTTTGCTTAATGAAAAATACTGTTGACATAACATCACATTTAATTTAAGGAGTTCAATTAGGGGGTTTGCTTATACAACGCAGGGGATTGGGGACTTCTACCAGTTGCTGTAGGGGATGGCAGCGTAGGCCTCATTTAGATGATGAAGCGGCGTCCCAATAATACAATTTCCTTTGTTCACCACTGGCTTTATAATAAATTGGGGGTGATGGTACAGATATGATATCAAATACAGGTCAAATAGATAGATAAAGTTGTGAACAATCAAGGGTAAGAGAGGAGAGTGATTGGATGAGAGGACAAATCTGAATTCTGACACTTTCCACTGCAGTGTGAACGCAAGTTTTTGGACTACTGGCTGCTGGTGAGTCTGAAAATGAAAATGAATCTTCAGTAGCGACACCTACAGGGGAGCAAAGTGAAAGGCAGTCTGTGTGCGGTTGAGAGCAGAGGAGGACAGACTTCCCTCCTTAATGAGTCCAAAGGATGAAAAGATATATATTTTTTTAAGTTAAAGACAATTTTTTTTTTTTAACTAACCGATTGATTTATTCATGATGTTCATGATCAAATGGGATCGGTGATGGAGGACGTCCTCCCTTGGAACATCATTTCCTGTGCTTTTGCCAGTAGCAGAGCAGCATGGGGGAAAAAAAGGAGATTGAAACCATTAAGAAGGGAAGTCTGTCCTCCTCTGCTCTCCACTGCACACAGACTGCCTTTCACTTTGCTGCCCTGTAGGTGTCGCTACTGAAGATTCATCTGAATTCAAACCGAGGAGGACCATCCCTCTCTGTATAGTTCAGAGTAAAGTGCGGCTGTTTTTTTTATCCTTATTTTTTATCTATTTATTTGTTGGTGAGGAAACATCCATTTAACAGGCGGCAGGCAGCAGGTTTGATCCAGATCTTGGTCTGGATGAGGTTTAATTCCTGCAACAATTTTAGATTTAACAAAAAAAGCCTGAAATTCTGGAGCGATGATGTAGTTGTGAAAACGTCCTTAGAGATTTGAGTACATTCATCAACAGACTTGAATGCGCCACATTTATGTCCAAGTGCGTTGTATAAGATCTTAGCACCTGTTGACAATGACATCACCTTCTGGCACTGCACCCCGCTCCTAAAATGAAAAATGACTCAAGTTTATTCAAGCAGCTCTACCAGAATCAGTTGATGGGACGGGTGACAGGACAAACACGGTTAAATCATCTGTGGGCGTCTTTTACATCACACACCCGCTCCTTCATGCTTCAACAGGTGGAACGCATGATGTATTGTTATTACGCTAGAACAGGTACCAACATGAGAACTCTTGTGTGTGACTTCATGAGAAACTTTAATATGCGTCAGGTTTACAACTATAAAAATCTTTGTGGAGACATTTTGAAGATTATCCCTTCATCCATTGATGACGGACAAACACATCTACCTACTGGCCCTGAATTAAAAAGTCTCTGCGGCTCTGACATCGTTATCCGAGGTAACTTCATAAGCAGATGCTGCCAAGATGGTTATGATGTCTGTTCTCGGCTGCTTTCTGAGCATCAGAATTTGGTTCAGCACTGATTTCCTTGAAACTTTTCAGGAGGGAACTATAGATGTTGATTCACAAATGTTTGGTAAACTTCATTTATCTTGCAGGATTTTGAGAATATTTTTTAACATTCTACAGGAAATGAAAAATAATGATACATATTTATGGTGTTTATAATATCTGTGAGAGTGATGCAGAACAAGATAGTAATCCCGATCTGCTCGATCAAAAAGATTTGAGTTAAAGTTTAACCTCTGTAACTATATTTTAATGGATATGTAATTAAGAGTTAGAAGTAATATTATATCTTGACTTCCTTGTCAACTGTTACTAATTTTTTTCTTTATCTATCTATCTATCTATCTATCTATCTATCTATCTATCTATCTATCTATCTATCTATCTATCTATCTATCTATCTATCTATCTATCTATCTATCTATCTATCTATCTATCTATCTATCTATCTATCTGGGGGACATAAATGTTCTTGAATAAATGTCAAACCAACATTGAGACCAATGTGATTTTGTACTCCAGGGCTTTCATGGTTAAGAGTCACATTACGAGGGTCAAACTATCATGGGACTGTTGCATTATGGGGGAACTAAGGCGCCTCATGGAGTTTTTTTTTGCCTGAGTGCTGTTTTGTTTAGATTTGGGCTGCAGTGGTGTAACATCGAGAGCCAGTGATGGAAATCTGATTTGATTCATTGGGAGTTTATGATTTTGATCAACAAGAACAATCGGCCTTGACTTTCTCACTTCTAAAATGTTTGATATCAGAGATTCCCTGTGTGATAAATTCACTACAACGTTGGGTATCTTTCAGACTTTTAGCTCAAATCTATAAATCCTTTCAGAATGGAATCATTTGGACAATGAAACAGAGGTTTTTTGGAGCGGTACAATAAATCATTTTCACATCAGTCTGTGAACGCAGCACTTTTGTCCAATTCGCCATTCCAATGTTCCTAATTCTGCCCACTTTGCTCCAAGTTTCCAATAACCAACAACAGAGTTCACATCACTCAGCGGAGATCTGACGCTGAACTCAACGTCTCCAACTCCCACCAGGACAGCGAGGGTCTGATTTAGTTATATGTCAGGGCCAATATGTAGCCATTTTCCCGTCCTCTCTGTGAACCTTTTCATGAACTATGTGGTATATTTCTGATCCATCTCGGAGTTTTCACAGATATGTGATACTTGCACATGCAGGAATCCCAGAGGGAACGCGTTACACGTCTGCGACCCATAGATTTGTTGCACTACCTCAGCCACACATCTGAATCCTGCAGGGTTGTGTGCGTGTGTTAAGCATTTGTGCGTTGCATCACGGCTTTGGAAAACTTTAAGAGGCTGCAGTGAGTTAATGATATAGCACGCATAAACTGTTACATACTGTTCTGATGACGCTCAACGCGAAGCAACAAACACACACTGTTCTTTAGCCTTAACTAATAGTGCACTACCTAAATCTGCACTAATCACACACACGCACGCACACGCACACGCACACACACACACACACACACACACACACACACACACACACACACACACACACACACACACACAGACACACACACACACAAGCACACACACACACACACACACACACTCTCTATGAGCGGCTCTGTCTATTGCCTGTAAGTCTGTCTTAGACTGCAGGGAATTACCTCAGCTCCGAATCATGTGGCGTCTTGCCTAGAGAGTGCACAATGCAGTCACCCCGCCATCTTTCTTACTCATAAACTGTCGGAGGGCCTCACAAACAGGCTGGACACACACATCCAACACATTCTTACTGAGGGACAATTAGGCCTGGCTCAGACTAACTCTCCTGGAGGGCTGAGATGTTCGTTTTTGTCTCAATGTCAGCCGTAGACCAAGGGTTTTATTGGATGGACAATAAAAGGGAAGTTTAAATAGTGTGACTGCATGAAGAGCTGTGGTTGGATCCTGAAGTTTGGCAGTGGCTGTAGCAATACCCTCATAAAGTAAACCTTATTAACTCACGTCTTTGTACTTGAAAATAAGACGCGAGACGGATTTGCCGCTTTAACAGCAGTAATGCAAGCGCGATACAGGAACTGTACTCATATAGCGCTTTTCTTTTCTTCTTGACCACTAAAAGCGTTTTACAATGCGAGCCAGTATTCACCCATTCATACAGTGATGACCGGGGCTACCATGCAAGGCGCCACCTGCTCTTCAGGAGCTGTAACCGTTCATACCATCGTTCACACACCAATGGAACAACCATTTCATAAAAACAATCCTCTAAGAACATAATACAACTCTAAATCAAGTATCGAAATCAACAATAGACCGCACATAGACCAGACAACAGTAGTTTAAACAACAAAAGATAAAACTAGACCTAAGCTGTCGTCCCCAAGAGCAAGGGTAGATCCCCGGAAAGTTCTCAATGCCCTGCGTTGTACAAAAAAACAAAACCCTGATTGAACCCCTTAAATTAAATGTGAAAAAAAAAGCGGTGTTAAATATGAACTATTAGAGTAAAAACAACAACAACTGGAAAGAAGGTTCTGCAGTCTGCGAACCTGTCATATCTCAGTGTTCACAAATCTGCTGAGTGTAAAAGAAATCGTAATTACTTAAAGTAAATTTAATCTTTTTATCAATGTTGGCTAAGTTCCAAATCTGTGGGCTTTGAGGAGGAAAAGGCCGGTGAGCGAATGTTGTTTGGCATGTTTTGGGTTTATAATGTGTCTGAGTTGAAACATTTCAACAGATATTTCTATGCAGATAGGCTTTTGCATCACAGAGGTCCACAGCTGGTCCAACGCGGACCGGCTTACACGAGCTGTCTTTGTACGCCTCCAGATAAGGTTGTGACGCCATGTATTTCTTTCACATGGATCCCTGACTTCCACGGTAAATACACAACGACGACTGTGTTTACATTAGTAATGCCTGATGATGGAGGGAAAAGAAATGTGTGTAGCGTCAGACCCTTGAGCGGTTCAAGTTTACTAAAATGTTTCGTCAGTGACAATCGTGTGAGGAACAAAGTGTGTCAAAAGTCATTGGGGAGGATGTGAGTGGTGGAAGAAGAAGCTACTTTAAATTGAATTAAATACATACAATATGCAGAATATTGTGCTTCCAGAGATTTAATAAATAACCTATAAATATATATATATATATATATATATATATATATATATATATATATATATATATATATATATATATATATATATATATATATATATATATATATATATATAAATGCAAAATTGCATCATGCATGCATGAATTTGTCCCTGCCATTAATATATACTTCTATTTACCAATGAAAATTTAATGAATCATGTTTTTTCATTAAATCTTCTGGAGTTAATTCCATTTTTTTTGCAGATTTGAATTCAAACATTTCATCCTGTTTACTTATCATTGTGATTTTGGACATATTTTGACATTTTTCATAATTCCTCAAACAATAATGATATACTATGATGAAAATAATCACATCTAGTCCAAACAAGTACATCAAGAAACCTTAACTTACAATTTTAAATTAAATAGTTGTATGTTTTTGTAACGTATTTCAACGTATGTAATTCTACTTTATGTGAATAAATGTTAATATCATCATACTTTATATTACAGTCAGTGATGACATGTCTCTGATTTATTACAAGCTGTTGTGGCTTCATGTGGGAAATATTTCCATGAGTTTTAATAACGCCGGCGCTGGCAGAGGTGAACGCTCCGGGTTATTATTAGATCATTATTATTTCATTGGCATAGGAGGAGCATGGTAATGTTTTAGTTGGCTAACCATTAGCCAAAGATAACTTTTTATTTCCATCCATTGATTTATTTATTTTTATATTCATTTGATCAACCAGAATGCATTTTATGTATTTAATGAGAATTAAATTTTATTGCCGTTATGGCCTGTAAAAGCTTAATCTGTTCTGGATCATCATGTGGGCTTCGTTCGGTAACTGCTATGTAGAAAGTTTCTTTGGTAGATAATATTTTAGTTTTTTTTTACAAGGGAAACATACATCGGAAAGCAGGTAGTGAATCCGAATCCCAAAATGAATCCAGTTCTTCCTGACACTAAGGTCTATGTGTGTATAAAGTTTGAAAATATTCCATGATATACTTTCTGAGTTATTGTGTCAACATTAAGGGTCTACGGCGGCGGATACGGCGGCGGACATGACAATTCCATGATATGATGGCAGGAAAGGCCATGTGCAGAAAGATCATCGTCCTGATTGAACATTTGCGTTTCATTTCTGCGCCCTGAAGAACTTTTAGTCGTTTTTTTTATCAGGAGTATCCATCTCTCGCCCGACCGGCAGCCTTTGAGCTCATTGTTTGAAGACTCTTTGTGGTGGGAGTGGAGCCAGAGAGAAGATGATTTAAGACCTTCAGGCAGATCATCTTCTCACATCAAACACTCAGGAATGAGTGTCAGCATGCTTTCATTTTTGTGCTGGATTTCTGTTTTGGATATTTCACTGAGCAACGCAATAAATTACTTGTTATATTTGTATTGATCATGAATAATAAATAAATTAATATTGTATTATTGATCATATCTGAGTCAGTGAATCGGTGAGGGAGGAATTTGTGGGATTCTATAAAGAAGTCTGGAATGGCAGGAAAGTATGTTGGAGTGGTACAAGATATGTTAAAGAGCAGTAAGACAGCAGTGAGGTGTTCAGAAGGAGTGACGGAGGGGTCCAAGGTGGAGGTGAAACTGCACCAAAGACCAAATTTCCAAGCTCAGGCTCTGATCAAAAGACAAGAGGCAGAGCTGACGTTTTTTCAGGTGTACTATGGGAGTGACGAGGATGGACAGGATTAGGAAGGAGCACATCAGAGGAACAGCCCAGGCTACACTTCTTGGAGAAAATGTTAGAGGCCAGATTGAGACGGTTTGGACAAGTGAAGAGGAGGGATAGTGGCTCTGTTTGAAAAAGGAGAGAGGACATGCAGTTGGCTAGTGTGACAGGAAGATGCAGAGGACAGGGCGAGATGGAAACAGATGATCTGCTGTGGGGACCCCGAGAGGGAACAGCTCAAAGAAGAAGAAGAAGACTGAGTCAGTTAAAGGCTCACTAATAAAGTTATTCCAAACTGACCTTGGTTGCTCCATCTTCTTCTGTAGCGACCACATACCACCAGTCATCAAGCAGATCGCAGACGGCAGGACTGCAGTGTCTCAATCCTCTGGAAGACTGACTTTGGAGGACTTTCTCTCGGCACAAATTGCAGGCTTTGAGGAAAGTCATCATCCACGAAGGACGGCTGGGAGCTTTGGATAATTTGTTGTGACAGAACTTGAGGATCGAGGTCCAAAACAGCTCTGGCGCTGTTGCAAAAGTTGCAGCACGATCATGCTTTGTGGCCGGCAGTATGACGCGGTGATGATGACCGTTCCGCTGAGTGACTGATATTACCATTCAGAAAATGACGACATGCTGCTGCAGAGACGGCCAGTGTGGAGTTGGATGTCTAATTTATGGCGTCCTCTCAGCGTGATGACACAGCAGGTTATATCGGTGCCGGGCGGAGGGATGGATCCCGCTGCTCGGCATGATATGTGATAAATTATTAAGATGATTTCACAGTTTCCAAAGATGATGAATGTCAAGACTCTGCTGATTTTCTGCTGGTTGATATTTTGTGCTCATGTTGTTATTTCCTGAGTATTATACTCAGTTCCTTTTTATCCCTTCGCTCGGTAAAGCCCAAAGTCTCTGCACAGAGTCATCAATTAAAACATCTAATTGATTAAATATGACAGGATTAAAGAAGATTCTTTACAAACGTCATTGATTCCAATCTATGTCTGTGAGTGTGTATTGTCTTTGTTGATTCCCCCTGTTTTGAATTTATGCAAGGATGAACTAGGGGCCCACTAAACAACATTTTAGCTAAAAAGTGAAAAAAAATAAATAATTTTTTTACAATAAGCAAAGCTGTGCGATAAGTTGAAAATCATTTTTAAAACAATTATCGCACACAAAATTAAGCAATGATTACTGAAGAGGCTTTAGAGTGTAAACCAGGCCAGTACCTGGAGGCATATCTTCTCAAAATCAACACCACAGAAGAAGTTCGACCAGGAAATAGAGATTATAGCAGCCAGCAGTTCCACAGATTGCTGGAGGAGCGTTATAAAACCAGATTCTACAGCACAAACAAAACCAGATAGTCTGACATATTTTAAGGCTGGAATTGTATCAGCTGGTACAAAGTGGGGATGTGATGTCACCGTTTTCACAATAGGTCTGATTGCCAGTTTGCATGGAGATGGATACCGTAGATAAGACTTTGTGTTTTCAGGTAACAAGAATGCTATTATACGACATGTAGGTGAAAGTTTAACTTGTTTTTCTAACTATTTTTAACCACAATCCTGAACCAAACTCCTTCCTGGTTTGTCATGAACCAAAGGTTAGACCCCCCTTGTGCCCCTCAACCAGACGGAGAAGCCAGAGCAACTCATCTTCTTCTTCTTCTGGCTGTTACCTTCAAGAGTCTCCAAAGCAGATCACCGTCCATCGTGTCTTTTCCTCTTCATCTTCTTCTATCAAACTAACCAACTGCATGTCCTCTTTCACCACATCCAGCCAACGTTAAGAGTTCCCTCTCTCACCCCCATACTCCTGCCTTTCCCCATCACTCACTGTCTCCCCACATCTTCTCCCTCTCAATCTTCTATATGTCCCACCAACAGTAGCATAGTTTCCATCGGCACCCTGCTGGCTAGCAGTACCAATGGCGGTTGTTGTTAAACCGGGCCCCGACCAATCCGGTTTGAAAATCTGCATTTTCATTTGGTGATGGTTTCATGTTGAATGCCCTGACGCAACACTCCCCATTGTTCTGGATTTAGAACCGGCACTAGAACTGCATCGCTGCTTACTTCATGTCTGGTTTGCCGATTAATGTCAAGGATTGAAAGTGGAATTTCACACAAAACTTTCACCTGGACTGCAGACTGCATACTGTGAAAACATACAACACTGATATCTTCCTCAATCAACCTAAAGGCTTGAATCCAACCTGGATCTGCAACATTATGAAAAAGGCACAACTTAAAGGGGTTCTTTCCTGACCCAGACCGAATCCCGCTAGTTTTCTGAGAAAAAACTAACTTTTTGCATAATTATTCGAACTAACAAACCAACAAACAAATAAAAAAAACTGTGACCTCTTTTTCACAGGTAAATATCACCCTCATCCTCAGTTCGTCCATTCATCCAACGGGTGGAGAAAAACATGCAATCCCGCAGCAACAGTCTGGAGGATTTATCTAAGGCCAAACCGGGGCAGCAACGGCTAGACTCACGCAAGCGATCGGCAGAGCGAGGAGAGCCCTCTGGAAGGGCTGAGCGCCGCAGCCGACACCGGGAGCCTCCAGACGACACCAGCACCATTCAGAGGAACCACAAGATGGCCAAGAACTCCACCTTTTCTGGCGGGAGTGGAAGTGGGAGAGACAGCGGCGGTGCAAAGACGGGGCGGAAGGAGAAGGGCAGGGACCTCTCCAGAGATGACCTGGTCTTTCTGCTGAGCCTGCTGGAAGGAGAGCTGCAGGTAAAGCAACATGTGTGATGACCAAACACACCAGCAGTAGCCACGAAGGCCTACGGAAATATAACCGGTCTCACTCTGACTTTTAGTTAGTCAACAGTTTTGGGAACTGCTGACTGGGGAGTTCCTCCAAGAACAAGATCCCCTTAGTGGCCTTTTATCTGTTCCTATCAGTTTCAGAATTAAACTATCTGAAATTGGCAAACATACAAACAAGCAAACAAAAACTCCCAGAGAATACCTGCTCTGAAAAAGTGACCTCAGAAACAGCATATCTGGTCAGAATGGTGCAGAATGAGTAAAATTTTGGGTTCACAGAATTATGGAAAGGTTTCTCCAGTGCAGTCACTCATGTCTCGGGTTGTAGTAGAACATCCAATGGTACCACCAGAACTCTATTAGGAACAATAGAAGAGAATAGCTAGATAATTGTGTGCTTACTATGCAAATTGCAATAAATCATTCAACTATTTGGCCTCTTAGATCTATTCTTCAATCTAGTTCTGATGAATACGTCCTTCATAAGTGACTTTGATGACTGAGTCAGACAACAATAAGAGTTCTAACTATTTCTACCAAACATCTGTCTTCCCTTCTTCCCTCACCAAAGGCCAGAGATGAAGTGATCACAGTGCTGAAGGCACAGAAACTGGACCTGGCCCTATTGGAGGCCAAATACGGCTTTGTTACACCACAGAAAGTCCTGCAGGCCCTGCAGAGGGACACCATCCAGGACCGGGCCGACCTCTTCCAGGAGGACATCTATGAGAGGCCAATGGAAGAGGTAAGAGCGACTCTCACTCACTCGATGGTTCCTGACCAACACAGAGCTGTGAAGGATTTGCTTCCGCCCACAGCTGGACAAGTTAGTGGAGAAGCAGAGGGAGACGCACCGGCGGATGCTGGAGCAGCTGCTCATGGTGGAGCAGTCCCACAAACAGGCCCTGTACAAGCTGGAGGAGGAGAAGAGGAACCACGGAGAGTTCATGAAGAAGAGTGATGAGTTCACCAACCTGCTGGAGCAGGAGCGCGAGAGGTCGGTGTCATCGTCGTGTCGTCATACATTCAACACCATCTTCATTTTGAATTCTCCGTACAGTGTCTTAAATGAAATTTCAGTGACTCCCAAAGTGTGGGCTGTGGCCCCCTGGTGGGCCATGGATTTACTACAGCTGGACCAAGAGAGGTCCCAAAATACCATCAAAAAGTATTTACATTAATTAATTATTTACACGTACAAAATGTACAGGAGTACCTTATTTAGTAGTTTTCTTCCAGCTTCAGAACCCATACTTATATCCTCGAAATGGGATATGAAAGGGGATTCTCTAAACGTCGCATGTGTGGACGTCACCAGGATGTTGATGCAGGAGTCGACGAAGCTTATTGGAATTATGTGCGATCGCCTCCAGGTAGGGTCGTGAACTCAGATACGAAGATGTTTGGTTTTCATATCTATGACTTTTATAATAAATATTAGACAGCAGTTGAGTTTATGTTGGTCATGGTTGATAAGAGGAAAGAAAATGTTTCTAGAGTACTAAGGATCTCCCTGCCTCAGGCTCTCAGGTGACGAATGCAACATTTCTTTTTAAATGATGTATACTGAGTTTTTATCTCTATTTAAGTTTTTATCTCTTTTTAAGTTTTTATCTCTTTTTAAAAAACTTTCAAAGAGAGTTTTTTTTTTTTTGCTAACATGATTACGCAACATCAATGAACTGGAACATCCATAAACCTTCGAGGAGGGTTTGGGGCAGGAAACCATTACATTTGGGTCTGGACTCAGGAAGTGGGATGGATTCAGTCAGATTTGAAACTTTCTGTAACAATTCAACATGTTTTCCATCATTTCTCAGGAAACAGTTGTGATGTAAAGTCTGCATTCCATCTACCCCTGAGGAGGCAGTGGGCGGCCCCCTGGGCGCCCGGGAATCATATTGCTTCAGGGTCTTGCTCAAGGACACTAGGACTTGTAATCTTGACGGGGCTCGAACCAGCTACAAACTCGTCTTCCCATTGGGAGACGGCCAATGAGCCAAAATAGGAAGTTTCGTTAAAAAATGTCAAATAACGTTTGATTTATTATGTGAAAATCAAGTCCAACTTGAAACCATGAAAATGGAAAAATGAATAAATAAAATCTCGAAAACGCAGAAAGCACCAGTTCAGCACTTGGTTGATGAGTTTAGAAGATCTAATAGGAAAAAATGATGCTGTTTTTGAGTTATGCTCCAGAAACTAAACATGGCAGACATACAAACGGACAGGACCCATTCCAAAATCGTACTCTTACTTCATTTTATGGCAGGGTGTAAAAAATAAGTGCGTGTACCTAGCAGCAACGTGTGGCTGAGGAGATAGAGCGATGTCCTACAGCTTTTGGAAAGGATTTTGGATGATTTGTGATTTTTGGGGCGGATCTAGATCTGCTTTGTGTAACACACGAGTGGGATTGTCCCCCCCTTGGAGCAGGTATGTACTGACATTCCAGGTTACAGTGAAAATGAACATTTGGAGTGAGCTGAAATGTTCTGGATGAGGCCTTAGATTTAAAAGCAGCAGCCGCCAAAACTTACACCAAAGAAACTTCATCCAACGCGTCGGAGAACACACAGAACAGACCTGCAGTTAGTTCCTGCGCTTTTCCACGAGGGCACATTTGCTTTCAGCAACTCTAAATGCTGACTTTGCAAAAATGTTTTAATGTTTGGAGACGTTAAAAGAGAAGATATGAACTTTGTGGATCTAAAATAGTTCTGGCTGCATGAATTTCATAATAGAAATATTACATCATGAGATAAACCAAATCTATACTTTTTCAACCTTTTTTCTATAAGAGATGTAGAATTCTTAGTAGAAATATAAAATATAAATATAAACATAAAATAATAATAATATTATTATTTATATAGCAGATTTAAAATAACAGTTTTAAGATAAGATAAGATAAACCTTTCTTAGTCTCACAATGGGGAAGTTGCAGTGTTACAGCAGCAAAGAGCATATTACAGAATAACATTATATACAATTAAATAAATGTTTTAAAGTAAAGTAAAAGTTTTAAAGTGCTTTGACAAAAAAAAAACTAAAAATATGAATATTATTTAACAAGATGAAAATCTGAATGTTATAGAAAGAATATGAAACCATGGATATTATGGATATGTTATAAGTTCGTCTTGATGAGTTGAGCAGGCGTTGACAGCTCGGTGAAGAAAAGCCCACTGTTTTTTTTTTAGATGTTTCAGAGTCTCCTTGAGAAGGATGAAGGTGGTCCTGGGTGTGGGGGGTCTTTCTTGATTTACCATGCTCTTCTGTAGAGGTAGCTTGACCTCCAATTAAATAATATGTTTCCATGGGAAATAAGACACCAAAAAAAACACACATTTGCACAAGTTTCAAAATGTCGACGTCATGATTGATATATATGATAAAAGTTTTCGGAAGCGGGTGAGTAAAGTCTGCAGGAAATGTGCTTCAGGGTAAAATAAAACGAGGAGTTATGGACCTACGGAGTAAATCCCTTTGTTATTTTACGGGAGAAATGAATGTTTTTCCCGTAATTTAGGCACTGCATCTCAAAGAGTCAACTCCTTTTTGGAGAACATAAACCATACAGTTTGTAAATCTGGTGTGATGCTCCACCTTTCAGACAACATTTCCTCCTGCCTTCCCTTCAGGAAGCTTCATGTCAGTCTGAAGCATCCCTGCATTTTCTCTTGTAAAGGTATCAACGCTAACGATACCCAGATGTTTAAACAGTCTAGTTCAAGTGTCAAGGAGGGTGACAGGAAGGCACATTCAGCAGACGTCTGTCTTCCAAAAGTAGATTTTCTTTATTCAAACTGCTCTGTTATATAAGACAAATAGAAACGAAGGAGAAAAACTGATTCTCTAATTTAACTCCAAAATAACGTTTTATATGGCCTTAAGGCCCGTGTTTTGCTGCAGCACATCCCTAAACAACTCAAAAATCTAATTCTCCACTGCTTATATAGCTTGATCAATTTCACACCTGAGATTAACTAGGACAATACCAAAATCAAGACAGGTGGGTAGATTCAATCACCCTTGGCAATAATAGCAGTTCAAAATTATAAACATTCACAAATATGACTTTCATTGCTTTAACGGAGGGAAATGAATGATCATAAATTATTTCAACACAATTTTATAAACCAAACTTAACATTTAAAAGAGAAAAAAAAAAACTCCGCACTTGGATGTGACCAGTGATGTCATGGATGACATCACCAAAACCCATAAATAGCAGGAAATGGTGTGCGGCTCCCTCTCAAACAAAAGCTCCACCTGGTGTGAACAGAGGAGGAGGAGAACACATGTGAGTATTTCTACAAATAAGTCATTTGTTCCATGATGATGACTACAACACAATAATGATAATTGAAAATAACTTACAACACTAATGTGATTTACTTCTATGATTTCAATTTTAACTTATTGCAAAAACAAATAAACAAGTGAAGCAATGTTACTTCTGCAATTGTAAATTGAAGCAAAAATGAACACGATCAAATGAATATGGTGTAATGTGATGAAGGTTAAAGGACAAGTGTCGAGTAATGAGGATGGCCCACCCCCACTTTTACACAAAAGGTCACACGGCAGCTACGAGGAACCTTACATTGGGCTAGTTTTAGGGAGTTCGCTGTGGGCGATATAAGGACTAACCCATTTATCTCCAGAACAATATCCTAAATGGTTCTGGGGAATCCAAAACAGTTGACTAGTTCACCTCTTCCGACTTTCAGTGATGGAGCGCCACTGGCTTCTCTTCCTCTCTTTTGATGTGGCTCAACCCGCCTCTCGATCGATGTCAGCTGGGTTAGGCTCCAGCCCCCCTGCGACTCTGAACAGGATAAGCGGTTGATAATGAATGAATGATGCACAGTCCAGCGCAGAACCAGAATGTGCTGATCAAAGAGTCATAGTCATCATTCTCTCCACCATCCCACACAAAGAATGATGTTTGTGAGAAAGTTGTTGATCTTGGCGTTTTATAACATCTTTGCAGCAGTTCTATCAGGCAATTATTTCACAATTTTTTGATTCCCTACACTTGAGAAACAACAGAGCCAGACCTCGGTAACCTCAGTTGCGGATGCGGCCATGTTGCACGAGACACGGCACGTTTCAGTCATTTCAGCCTTGGATTTAAGTTGAATGCGTGTTTGTCCTCTCGTTACTTTGTGATGGAGGGTGAGGGCAGACTTAAGTGAGTTGAGCGTTTCACTCGAAAGCTTTTTGTCATCTCGTAATTTCCTCTATGCCAAAATATAAATGACTCAATAATCCTATGCAAGGCTCCCATTAAACCGTATGTGTTTTCTCTGGATTACAGAGAACAATGTGAGCGATGCTTTCATTGTTTTTCCCATGACCTGTAGTATTTATTGTCAGCGTTTATTGAAGGATTCCTGGAGAAGAGTGAGTGTTGTTACTGGAGATGATCCAGCAACTGAGAGAAGGAGGCAAGAGTTAGACGACAGTTCATTTAAATTTAAGCTTGAATACACCAATAAGCTTTATGTTTACTGCTTAGCTTTATGGTACCGCTGTGGCTGTTTGATCTGTGAACAACTTTCTTGAACACAAGTCTGCTTTTCAGTGGAAGTGAGGGTCAGAGTAAAAAAAAAACCAACGGATTGTTTACAGTTGTTGGACCACGATCGTTCTCACATGTATATCAAAGTTACTTTGCTTTGGTTTGTTTTCACTTGTGATTCCCTGAGACTGAAATATCTTGACATCACCGGAATGGATTGCCGAAAAATTCCCCTCGACATTCATATTCCCCAAATGTAAATGGTGATGCCCTGAATGTTTTTCTAGATGATCTCAACCACGAGGATCCATTTGAGTCTGAAAGAGATTTCACAACAACTGTTGATGGATTTCTGTGAAATCTAGTGCTAATTATAATAAATACCAAATGGCCTTCAGTGCGATACTCCCATGATTAAACGGCCTTCCAGTAACTTCACTGAGATGCTACAGCCTGTTGTCAGAATGCCTAACCGACCTATACCTTAAGGACCTGCAACATTTATTAAGTTGAATACAGTGAGCACACTGAAACCATCGAGGATGCACCACTTTTAAAGAGGATGATTTTACTGCTTCGCAAAAAGATTTCGCATTTATCTCAAATATTTCATTATGAAATGGTAAACTCTCAAAAACCACATTGTCAAGAGTTTCATTTACTCACCCCACCACCAAGAACGCACCAACACCATCAAATGTAAGAAGTAGGATTTAGCAGAGTTTCCTCTCAGTCTCCGACCGAGCTGCTGGGTATGAACACAGGTGCCCAAAGGCACACTGGCAGCACCAGACCTCTGGACCTCCTTCGCGCCATCAAAGGAAAAAAACATCTAAAGCCGGCAATAATCCACAGCTTTTAGCAGTACACCAAAATCTACTAGACTCACCAAAGCTGTTCATCATCTGAAGGCAAAGTACATATTCCTCTTTCTTTAAAAATAGCTTGATGACGCGGTCGTGAAGGACACCGCTGGTCTCTGCTCTGTTATGACCTCCTTTCCATTGACATGAAGGCCAACATACCAGTGATTAAGAATGATGCATGCTCAACTTCAGCTCAGTGACTGGCCTTCCTCGTACGTAATAATGACGCAGATATGAGGCCAGCTGGAAGGACAGAGTGAGTCAAAGAACCCACCCAGCATGACGGTTCAAAATATCACAATCAACAAAAATCAGTTTATTTTAACAGAGGAGGGATTTTTTTAAATTTTACCCGGAGACAGCAGTGGAGAGATCTGATTGGATAAAACAACCGCACCAGTTTACCTCTTAATAGTTTCACGAGTCGGGTTGTCATGTTTTCTCTTCTTTGGCTGTAAGGTTCCACGCTCCACTACTTTTTCTTGTACTAAATAAGTATGACCCTACATTATTCATTGGTTGATTCTTTAGCATTTAATCAAAAAAAAAAATTGTTATCTTACATGACCTTTGACTAACAGATTTGCAAAACAAATAACAAAATAAAACTTCCCATTTTATATCGGTCATCACAGACGATGACGACGGCCTATGGATACTTGAAGGCCACAGTAGATTTAGTTGGAATTTTTAACCAGTCTTAGATTGGGGTAGTGTGACACTGTTGCCCACAAGTAAAGATTCACAATATGTGAAACTCTTTTACCAAAAGAAAAACACATTTACATTTTAGAAACTTTTTGGATTTTGTTTTCCTTTTTTTTCTTTAATGTACATTTGTTTTACTTTTGATAAAAGTGTTTTACAGGTTATTAAGTTGTTTTGCACTTCAGAGCCACCGAAGGGTGAGCTGAGAAGCAATATAGGTTGCAACTTTGAACTTGATGACTGGATTTCAGTAAATGTTACGCACTTCACCTTTAAACATCGGATCATCTCGAATGTGGTTTTAGACTAATATGAATACAAATATTTAAATTTTTAATTTATTTAAGAAAATGCATTCAAATCAGGGACATATGTCAGATCTGAAGCATGACTTTTGTTATCCATTACTCCCCTATATTATCTGTATGACTGACAAGTGGCAAAGTTCACTCCTTGTGCGCTGACATTTACCACATGACGCAACATTTTCCTGACTACTTCAGATATCAGCACCCCAATTATCAAAGTTTAAACCCACTCGTCTTCAATGTAAGACACATCTGGGACAAAGATGGCTGAGACCCTGACATTGAAGAGTACCGGATTTATACGTAAAATGTCACTCTGGGCAGGTATCTGATTACTGCTTCCTCAGCAAAAACACGTCATATATACAAAGAGGGTGTGTGCATTCATAGAAAATAAAAGTTACCTACAGCGAAGTCATACAGTCACAACCCAAGCAATTAATTTCAAACAGGAAACACTGGATGTCGGCCCGTGACCTATTTGGGACATCGTTTCGTTTTAGCCTGAGCAGAATGTTTGACTTGGACGGGAGGACGGTGTGACGATGGCCTGTGCTTTGTCACCCAGCATGTCAGGAAGGACGGGCTGCCATGAAAAATAGACCCCTGACCGGTGTGGAGCTAATTACTGCGTGAGAAAAGGCGAAAGATTTATACCACTGAGGAGAGCTGAAAAAAAATCAAACCTAGTGGCTCTGAGAACCATCAATCACGCGGCGTGTTCTACGAGACGGCAGACTGCCATGGAAATAGTTTATGGTGGTGTGTTTCAAGACAACATGAGCGAGTGAAATGTATATTTTCATCCGTTCTCGGTTGTTGGATGCAGATCTGTTTATGTAGCTGAGGAAGACGGGTGTGTGTGTTGTCTGAGGTTAAAAGGTTAATGTGTGCGTTCAGTGGTGTTATAAAGAGGGCCATAACCACCCCGGTGGGCTGTGAAGGGACTGCAATTTAAATGAGCATAATATTTTCTTTTATTAAATAGTTAATAGAAAAATAACCACCACCAAAAGAATGACATCATGGAATTTTAATGTTATTCCTCATTTAACTTGCCTGTTTGGATACGTCAGTCCCAGAGTTTCCCTCTAGCTCATAGTTTTCATAGTTCTCTTTTTATAAATTTCACACACAACACATTTTCATTTTACATTTGTTTCACATTCAGATTATCTTTATTTTTATTCTGTTAGACATTTATTCATTTCCATATTGTTTTAGTTTTTTTTTTTATTACAAGGTAATGACCGCAGGTTTAGTGATTGTAATAAATGCATTTCTATGAGTCATTCCTAAGATTTATTCTCTCAAATAGTTATTCTTTGAGGAAAATATTGGGTTCAGACACTTTAAATTTTATATATATATGGATTTTATTATCTAGTGTGAAACTTTGGGGCTAAATAATTTGCTTAATTTCTTAATAGTTGCGTTAGGAATTGTAAAAATTATGTTTCTGTATTTGTTTGCGTCACCATATACCAATATAAACTGCTCTGATTATACCTTTAAAATACAGCCATCAGGTGCTACCTGGCCGAAAATAAAAAAGTTAAGATCTAATTTATTTCTTCACTACATTCTGTAAATATGTGAATTGAGCTGGATGGGGGTTCAGCTACTCCTTTAAGCTTCTTAAAACAAATGGTATGCAGGAGTTTCGTCTCGTTTTTGCATTTTTGAGCATCATCCTTTCAGTTAGAATAATGGAAAACACCAAATTAAATATGCAAACAGATTCTAAACGAAGGATTGTGCAGTAAAATTTTGACTGAACAGTTTGTTGAAAACATCCATTGTTTCATTTCTTGTGCATTTAGTGTTGAATTTCAAGCTCTGGCTTGAAACAAAAAAGATTAAAGATGGGATCCAGATGCAGTCACTGAAGGCAAACTAAACGATCAGAGACAGAATGATAACATTTTGAAAAAATCTAATAAATACATGACTGAGTATGCCTTCAGGTCAAACTAGTAGAACAGTCCAAAACCAGCGTGCAATATCCAGATGGATTAAACAGAACATTTTTAAAGTGAAGTCATAGACAAGAACAGAGAGCCAAGGATATTAATTCAAAACTCAACATGACAATGACAGGACTTATGACACATTATTGTAAAATAGTGGGTAGCACAAGACTGAAGACACTGTAGACAAATTAGGGATTTGTGAAACAAATGATGCGTTCAACATCAGAAAAAAGCAACAATGGGAAGTTCACCCTACTTTAAAATGTGACACATATGGAGAGAAATTGCAAAATAATACAGGAATTAACTTTATCCAAAAGCAGGACTTTGAGTTTTCACTGTGCTCATTTTCTTTTATCCCAACAATTTTGTTTTTACAGCCTTGAATATAAGGCAAGCTTATCATGGTCAGAAATGTGAGTTTTTGGTTTTACAGTTATTTGTGTGCTGGGCAAGGTTATGCTTTAACGATCCAATTCATGGAGTTTTCCAAAATATATATCTAACACAAGATGTTTCAATATTTCAGTCTTGTATATTTTAAACTGTGATAATTACAAAGCTTTAGAGTTGCTGGGATGAGGAATTCCTTTTAGTTTGAATAGAATTTGCTTAGCTGTTTTATGTCTTTATTGCAAACCTAAGATATCTAGGCTCTCTCCGAAGCTTCATTTATCCAGTGCAGATGTCAAAGTGGTGATAAGAAAGAATGCGATCAGTGATGTAAAGGGCCAAAATTAGCCTATTTTGTTGGGAAAATGGGCTAAACCTTAGAGATAAGGTAAGGAGTTCAGACATCCGGAAGGAGCTTGGACAGTTAGGATGGATCCGGGTAGGATGGGCTCTTCCTTTTGGAGATTTCCCTGGTGTGTTCAACTGGGACATCAGACTTAAATAGTTATTCTTTTAGGCCTGAGAACCTCGGGATTCCTCAGGATGAGGCAGAAAGTGTTTCTGTTGAGAAGGACGTCTGGAACTCCCTGCTGCCAGACAAACACAGACAGACAGACGAGAATGGATGAATAGACGGACATGAAAGAGATGTAAAGCTTCTTTTTCCAACTCTTACATTTGAGTCCAACACAAATGAATCTGGAATTTTCTTTTATTTATGTATATGTCTGATGCTCAGACGACATGATGAAGCCCACGGGGTGTAATCGATTGAAAGCAGCTTGTACATTGCGGTGTAAGCTTCGTTGGATTTGAGTGTGATGAGAGGTGAATTGTCGCGTAGATCCTCGTTAGTGGAGTTGGTGAAATCATGTTTGCATCTAGTGTGAGCCTCCAAGTCATTCATTTTGTTATGAATAGACTGAACGTTGAGAGAAGAATGTTCGGGAGTGGATGGAGGCGGCGTCTGTCACTCAGGCCGTACTTCCTCAATCTTCGTTGAATGCCTCTCCTCTTCCCTCTTTCCCTTTGGCACTTTTGGCACAATACTCCACTGACTGCAGTATTAAAGTCACTAGATCGTAGCAAGGAGTGGATTTGAAAACGTTGTTGCTTACTGCCAGTGGTCGGAGATGGAGTAACTCTGGGCCGTAGGTGATCCTGTTTACAGTGAAACCAGCAAACCAAAGTGCAGCAAAGGTACCTGAAAGACATTGAACCGTCATGGTTCAAAGACAAGGCCACACAAGCACCAGACAAACATGCTTCTCCCATGTTAAAGAGGTAGTGATCGCCCCCCCCATCATACAGTGATCCATCGTCTCATAGCTCTCTGATCCACTAAAGAACTTAAGGCAGACTTTGTCCTTTGGACTGCTTTGAGAATGAACAAACCAAAAATCTCTTTGGAGCTTAACTAAACAACATTTTTAGTTATTTCGCCGAAGCAGGAAACCCAGAGTTTGCTCAGCAGCTTCTGTTCTGCGCCCTACTCCTTCCAAAATATTATTACTGAGGGCTAAAGGAACTGAAAACCCCACAATATCATCTTTGGTTTAACCGCCGTGGCTCGACATGAGAGAACCAGGCCTTAAGTTCACCCTGGTGCAAAATGGATCCTAGATGCTCATTTCCTTTTACCGGGACTAGGGACATTCTGATTACATCTTGGGGATGTAATCAGGTATCAGAATGTTTTATTTATTTTCATAGCCTGGTCATCGATTGACTGACTGAAGTATGGAAATCAGGGCAGGAGGTTGGGGATGAACCCAGTTCCCCTTCTGATTATTTGGAGATCAAGCGGCCGTCCATGAGTGATGACCTCATCGAGCAGCGGGTGTTTCAGCAACAGCAGGGGTGTGAGAGCATCCTAACTATCGGCAGATGTACATACACTGCTACGCAGCGCACTTTGCTCGTCTTTGTTCTCATGCGGAGAAACGGAGGGCAAGGGGCAAACTTTACGACCATCTGCATCCTCTGATGTCATGCGTCACATTAAGGAGCCTAAATCCTCAGATGGAACACACCGACAGATGGTGGGGTGTGAGAAGTTCAGCTAATGTTGTCATGTGACGTGAGGAGGAATACAAGCCGCTTCATCCATGGCAGCATGAAAGGCGAGCGCCGAGCTGGAAGCCCTGTGATGTAACATCGGTAAAATGTGCACAGCAGGAGCAGAGAGGTTTTTGGTTTTCCTGGATGAGAGTCGCCAGTGATTTGTTGGAGTTTCCATTTCATTTTAAAGGTTTTAATGCTGGTTTCTTTGTGCGCAGGGATCAAATGTACACACGGACTGCCAGTTCAATTTGCAAAGACATTTAGAACATCCTGAACAGTAAACCTACTTTCAAGAAGGGGGAGAATGCCCAGGATTAGACTCTTATGACCACCATCTGTACATTGGAGGAGGTTTTGGATGGTCTCTTGCTTTGAACAGAGCTAAAAAGGCGTAGGATTGTTCAGCCTAGGTGGAAGTTTACACTCTCCTGAGAGAATTCTTTTTGGTTTTGTTCTTGTAAGAACAAGTTGAGTGTCATGATTTAATCGTACCAAGAGAGTGTCATGATTTAAGCATAACAAAACAGTTGCAGTAAGAGTGAAGGGAAAGGTTTACAAGATGATGATAGTGAGAGCAGCTCTGCTGGATGGTTTAGAGATGGTGGCTCTGACTGAAATACAGGAGGCAGAGCTGAAGATGTTCTGATGTTGTCTGGGAGTCCCGAGGATGGACAGGATTAGGCAGGAGACATCAGAGGGACAGCCCAGGTTAGATGTCTTAGGGACAAAGAAAGAGAGGCCAGATTGAGATGGTTTGGACACGTGAAGAGGAGGGATAGTGGATCTATTGGTAGAAGGATGCTGGAGAAGGAACTACGAGGGAAGAGAAAAAGGGGAAGACCAAAGAGTTTTCTGGATGTGGTGAGAGAGGAAACGCAGTTAGTTGATGTGACAGAGGTAGATGCAGAGTACAGGGCAAAATGGAAATGAATGATCTGCTGAAGGGGGACCGCCCAGAGAAAAGGAAGAAGAAGAAGAAGAAGAAGAAGAAATGATGATGTTCTTGTATGACTGGAGGCCTGAATATAAGATGTCAATCATGTTTTTATCAAAGTTTTAAGGGGTCATACAGTCCTCACCACAGCACCACCGAGGTGAATTGGTGTATTTAAGCTTTTGCTTTGCTTAAATTGAAAGGGTTTCTTTCTTCACGATTAATACCGGGTCTGTATAAATGCCACTCAAACCTTATGCACACAAAACAATCGGACCAAGACCTACTGAACAGGATCTGTGTCGTGACAGAGGTTTCCTTTACACATTCTATAAGCTCATGAGTTCTCAGCCTGTAAAAATATAACCCTAGACACACAAATCTAATGAGCACATCTGGCTCTGCAGGTAGAATAACACAACATACATAGACAGCCATAACATTATAAACACTGATAGGTGAAGTCAGAGTAACATTGATTATCCATTCATAATGGCACCTGTCAGGGGTCAGTCTCATTGGTGCCCATGGCTCATTAATGCATATGGGGAGCAAAGTCTAGCCAGTGTTGTCTGAAACTAACAAGAAGTTCTACTGTAGCACAAATTGCTGAAAAAGTCAATGCTTGCTCGAATAGTAAGGTATCAGAACAAACAGTGCATAGCAGAGCTGCTCTGGTGGCACAAAGGGAACTGACACGATATTGGTGGTTTTAAACGTAATGGATGATCAGCGAATATGTTATAAAAGCTGTCCAATCAGGTGGCAGCTTCATCTGCATGCTTTTTATTTTCTATCTTTTGGTTCCAGTTTGAACATATACCAGGACAAAAATGTTTACCTGCAAAATATGTGAAGCTCTGCTTTGGTGCAAAGCAAGAGAACCGAACTACGTCTGAACCCACCCTAAAACGCCTGAAGGAATACAAGGATGTTTGTATGTGGCGACTCTTGTCACAACCTGGTATCCAGTCCAGGGTTTGAATGTCAACTTGGATAGGATCCAGCCCTCCTCAGCAGAGGATAGTCCTCCATTGAAAAGGTCTGGCTTAAATAGTTCATCTTAGAAACTGTTGAAAAGAATTCCGCAGAAACGCGTCATGATTTAGTTTGTCTAATAAAGGGGGCTGACATATTTTTTTACCGACACATTTTATTAGTTTATGGCTATCAGAACATTCAAATATTGATACTGGTATCGGCATCAAAGATCGCAGTAATAGTCGGGCTCACGTCACCACGCCAAGAACACATTCCGTATGTTATAATATATTTAATTCATGGTATAAAAAAAAGCTGATTATGGTGTCACATAGTTCTTTGGCTACTTGAAAGATAAATGAGATGTGACTCATTAAAATCAGGTAGCTGGGGCAATGAGCGTCACTTTGCTTTAGCAACATATCATGATTTAAATTAATAACATATCCCCATTTCCCATAAAATTCTTCAAAATTATAATTTCTTTTTTATTAGTCATGTTTGCGCGGTGCACCTAATCCTTTATGGGAACATCCGAATAGTTGCCGTAGAAACTTAGTAAACAGCTGGTGGATGAAAGGAAACAGCAGCGGTTGACGTCATTTACTGGCACCAGGAGTTATAATCACTACAACCGGCTTCGTAGATAAAAAAAAAAGAAAAAAAAAAAGCACAGTAGCTGCGAGCGTGACACCACATGACCTTCCTCCTCCGCTGTAATGATTTGCAGGGCACACACTGTCTTTATGTCACCTGCTTGACTCCAACCGTACATGAGGTGATGTCACTTATGAGGGTATGCGTGAAGAATGTTCTAGATGTGATCCACATCAACATCTCCAAGACGCTTATTATCCAGACCCGCACTGTTTTTTTTTTTTTTACATTTAATTTCTTTAACGATCTGGATTATTATTTATGCTTCCCGTCTCTGCAGGCTCACCTGGTGGTGAAAATATTGTGTTGTCAATTTAGGACGTTGTCAAGCAGATGTTGCACATCTTCCATGTGTAGGATGTGTTTCCAACTGCTGGGATGTTATCTGTTCTATCAGAGCTGTTGGTGAGGAGACGGATTCTTCCTCATTCATCAGCTCTCTGACGTGACTCTCAGAGAATGGTGAGAAGGAGAGGCACACCTGTGTATCTCCCAAAATGATGTTCCAGGCTGGTGCATGTTGCACATTCCTGCTCAAAGCCAGGAATGTGCAAAGAGATAAGATATGAGGAAAGAATATATTTTATTATTTATAAGATGCCAGTATGTGAAGGCATGCCTGACTTTTTTCTGGGTTTTTTTTCGAAGCTGTGTCAAACTCTTCCTTTTAAGGAAATCCTCCAGCCGACAACTGTACATGACGTTTCTCCGATGTTTGCAGTTGTGAACCTCGTGCCCCCATGCTGAGGTCAGGACTCACGCAAACACGCCACATTCAGCGACACCCTCTGAGCACACAGACGACATCCAGCCACCTCTGTGGGATAGTTCAAAACACATTCTTCCAGAGCTCACAGGTCGAAAGCACAAAAGTCTTTTAAAAAATGAATTTATGGATGAACTGAATCCAGAGAAAGAGAGAGAGGGTAAAATGATTAATGTCATAACTGTTAATGTCTTTGTGGCTCAGCTGCCAATAATGATGTGATTTTTCTGACCTTTATAACGATTATTAGAAAAGTTCCAAGATATTTGTACAGTTCAAGCGTCCATATAAGAATAAAGTGGAGGTTAATAAATGAAAACCTGCTCTTCAATAAAATCCCAAAGGTTGTTTTCTAATTTCTACTTCAATAATTTATTACCCGCACCAATTTATTATGTTTTCACATACTTTTGCCGGTTAGCAGGATTAAACGAAAAGCAGTTCACGGATTTTCGTGGAACTTGTTTGAGACCATGATAATGACAGTGCCCTCCAGAATTATTGAAACGTTTTACAAAAAGTGAGTGTACCTAAAGTATATTTCCTGTCCTTATAAATATTTGTAGGTTCACAAGTCTGAGTAGGAAGTGGTGAACAATGCCTTCCTCATTTACTGGGGTATGAATGAGGTGACAGGGGCCTCATTCTCATTGTCCGGGAAAGACCAGAGAAAAACAGCAAAGGTAGTAGAGCTACACAAATCTGGTAATGGATAAAAGAAAATCTCTTAACAGTTAAAAATGTCTGTTTAAACAGATCAATAAACAAGTTTAAATGAGGAAGAGGAGTTGTCTGCAAACTGACCCAACACACTGTGAGAAGGACGGTTGGACTGGCAAAAGACTCTCCAAGGATCAAAGCTAAAGAATAGCAATGGTCAGTTGATTCTTGGGGTCAGAAAGTCTCCTTAACCACCATCAGATAGGGGTCCGAACAGAAGCTACATTTCCTACAGTTTGACAAACGCCCGTGGAACTTTCAATAGAACAAGGTTAGATGTCATATGAACCCAAAGTAAAGCTCTTTTGAAACAAACATCAAATATGGATGTGTCCTACTAAGAAAGAAAGCAAGCCATAGAGAAGAGCACCTCATACCCACTGTAAAGTCTGGTGGTGGATCTCTGATGATGTTCGGCTGTTTTTCTTCAAAAGACCCTGGGCATCTTATTAAAGATATGGCAATTTCAATCGGAGATCATGGGTATAGATCAGCGGTCCTCAATAGGTGGCCTGCCAATTCCTTTCGGAAAAGCCTTTCCGACAGCCAGTCGCTGCATGTAAACGCTGTTTCAGAAAACATTCTGTTTTGAGTTGTATCTGCGCATGCCCATCGTCGTGACGTAATGTTCCGCTTAGTTTTTCAGCGCTGTAACAAATTTTAAATATGATTATTTATTAATATTTAAAAAAAATAACGGTCTGCATCGGAGAGGCATTTGTTCATCGCAACTTTGAAATATTTTTACATATTTAGACGGTTAGACGGGCGAAGAGTCACTTCTCTGTCGTATTCTTCTTTTGGGCGATTGTTGGCGGTCAGCACCCAACTCACTGAAGCATTCTTGCCACCTTATGAACGGGAGTGTGGATCGTCTGCGCGAGTGTGAAAGTGTTTCCGATTAGGTGAGTCGATGCATGTAAAGACCGGGCCGGAAAAGATCAGAAGTCATGTAAACAGGGAAAGGAAAGGTTTAATTGGTACAGGAGAAAAGTGTCCCATGTCAACCAGTTTGGTCTGCACGTGTAAATGGGCTGTCATCTCTATGCCAACGATGCACTGATGGGCTGTTGCTGGGTCACAGACACAACAACAAAAAGCAATAGAGTGCTCCCTCAGAGTGGCGTGGTTGTTGGGTAAGCACAAGATTCCCTTTCTCTCAAGCAGCGGCGTTTTAAGCATGAAATAGTTTTCATTGCACTTTGATTCCTGAGATTTTGATAGATTTGTTTACCAAAGCATTCTATGGAGGTTATTTTTTTTTTGACTATTTATTTGAATTTATGTCGAAATGGTATTTTATTTTTGTACGTATTTTTGTCGTTGTTTTGAAAGAAAAGGACATTTTGCTTTGATATAACAGTATTATGAATTGTGGATTGTCCGACTATAATAAATGGACCTTTGACTCGTTGAAAATATTTTTTGTGGACCTTTAATATTTGCATTTGAGTGCCCCTGGAATAGACAAAGACATTTTTGGTGTCTAATTTAATTCACTTTTTTAAACAGTTTAAATTCTGGAGGGCTGTGTAAAATTTCGTTGAGGAATGTCAGCACTTAGCTCGACGTGGTCGTAGACGATCTCATCATATTGACACTTGAACTCCAATGTAGGTTTTTGAATATAGGCGGTGAGCTGCGGTGCATTCCTCCATAGGTTGCAACATTGAACTTGAATGAACTTTACTCACTCCGCCTGGGACCACACCTGAGTCAGACCTGGACTAAGGGTCGGAATCCTACTTTTTTGAACATACTACAGGAGTTGCTGTAGTTTGACTGCAGTAGTCAGAGGGTCTAACAAAACTACCTTAAAATCCAAGAAACAGATAAGGGTCCCGTTCTATCTGCTGTAAACCAAACCCAGCAATCCACCAAAAGAACTTGGATGATTAGATCGACGGTCAAACATGTCATGTTGTGGTCGACGTTGTGGAGATGACTTGCTGCTTGAGGGCTGGGATGAGTTGTCATAATTGTGGGAATCTTGAATTCTGTTCTCTACCAAGACATTCTGAAGGAGAATGTCAGGTCATCAGTCTGTCAGTTGAGGCTTCATAATTATGGGTATTTTTTTAAAGATCTAACTGCTTCCTCACCACTAACAGCAGTAAGTCGACGCTCAGATGGTGTTTCCAGATACGGCGGGTACTGTTACTACAACACTCGTGCTTTTTTAGAACGGCATGTCTTCTATGGACGATCCACACCTCTGATGTCATCACCAGATTTTGGAAGCAGACGATGCCAGACGAGAGGAGAGCACAGCTGACATCAGAGCAAAGTAAAGGTTTGAATTTGGTTGAGTTAGGATGTCTACATAATGACATGCTCTGCAGAACTCAGTGTGCAACATCTTTGTGTGAGTGTCTACCCACTCTTCCCTCTATCACTCACACACCATAGGAAAAACTGAGCGGCTACTGACCTAATTCTGGCCGGTCCGTAGACTCCCTCTTCTCCTTTGGCCAGATAACGGGCCGATTGCTCCACCGTCTCCTCCACGCCAGGCTCATTTGTCTGAATCTGAACACACTCCTCTTCTCTAATGTTGAGCTTAAAAGCTGTCAAGTTTTACAACTTTATCTCAGGCGCTGACTCTCTGCAGACTGATTTATGTAAATAATGAGTTTCCCTCAGTCTGAATACAAATTCAAGAGTGAAGAATGATTGTCCGATAAGAAAACTAGCCTCGGAAATGTTTTGGTTTGCAGGACCTTTGTGGGAAAATAAAACCAACTTAAATTTCTCTTATTGTTTTAGTTAAAATTTCTTTGACAGCAGTGTGGAAAAACACGGGTCGTCACATTATTTCCTTTTTTTTATGAGAGAGAGAAATCTGAAAATAATTGACGCTGGATTGTTGAGCCAAGCACATCCTTAAGAGTCAATGGATTTAGGTAGTTGTCATTTCTTTCAAATGGTGCCTTTTTTTTGTCAGTTTGGTCTCCATGGTTACGAGCTGGACTGGGGCTCGCACTGCTGGTGGTTTTAGTTTTCCAGAGGAGATCTAGCATACAATTATTCTGAACATAACAAATATAACGAAACTACAACTGGAATGGAGCTCTTTGATATTCAGGAACCTTTTTTGTTTCCATGGCTTTTCGTAGGAGTCGATTTTGTTTCACTTGATGCTATTTGTTCATTAAACATTTCCCTGAGACCTGCTGTCACTTGTCTAAAACTTTGGAAATTTTACTCTTAACTTCTTAGGTTTGGCATTAACAGGAATAGTTTAATGATTAATTGAAATTTTTCTATGATCAAATATTGCATACCATAGACGCCTTTGTCAATAAACAAGTACTTTTTTTTATTCCTCAAGCCGTCTTGTACTACTAGTATATTAACCTGATCCATCTCCACCCCACAGCCCCTTGCCCTTCAGTCACTATAGCAGGACATACTGTGTGTAGATAAGTAATTAACATAGCATCTGTTTATCTATGTGTCTATCAATAGAACAGATGGATAGAAAAAAAGAAAGTGAATACATTTCAAAAAATGATCAATGGATAACCATTCCCTCACTGAAAGTACACCCGGTGGTTTCGAGTGACACGCTACCATCAATCTGGCAGCCGGCGGCAAGAAGCTCCGTTCAGTTACAGGAGGTGTCATTAAATAACAGCAGACATCAACAGTATTAGACATAATCCTTGAAACATGAGGGCATAAAATGAAATGTGGGGGGGATCTGGATTAATTAATGCCTGTTTGATATAAAATGTGCACCGCCTAAGAAAACCTTCAATCTAAAGCCTCAGATCTTTGTTCAAAAGAATAGGAATAAAATCCGTGTCTCAACGCGAGGAAACGATACAAATAAACTTAAAGACACAGATGGATTTAGTGAAAGATAACTATTAGAATTAAGTCAACAGTGCACGGATACAAGATTTAAAATCAGGCGTGTACGTGAAATGTTTCTAGCTAGAAGCTGGAGTGAACAAATGTTTTATTTTTAACTTCCTTTTGAAAACATTTAGCGATCTGACATCAGCAGGTTGTGGGTTCCATGGCTTTGGGTTGTAATTGAGAAAAGCTGCACCCCTGAGTTTCTTTCCCCTGTTTCTGGGAACCTCAAATAAACCAGCAGCAGATGATGGCACCATTCCTATTTGCTCTTATGTCATGGCTGAAATATGAGGACAAGGTGCACCGACGCTCACAGCTGGATCACAGCTCCAAAAGCAGATGCCACTCTTGTGAAAGTATATCTGCGAGCGTTCACCCGCACCTCACTGTGTGTGTGTGTGTGAGCAACTGTCAAAATATTACTCCACCACGTCCGTGAGCGAGGTGGTAATTGGACTCAGTCGTCATTGCATGGCGTAATGTGATTACATCTCCTTGGCAGAATGCAGCGATTAGACCTCGCCGACCGCAGCGCTCACTGCTTGTACTTTTCCGACCTTTTTTAGGCTTGTTATAAAAAGAAGAGAACACATGATTCTAAAATAAGCCTTAAATGTTGTTTCCTAGTCCTCATCTACTTCAGCTCATTCGTTTGAGAGTGCAGCTTCCAGCTAGAAATGATCTTTGTGCAACAGTTGCACATGTTTGGTTCAATCTGGGCAGAAGAAATGTAAAGAAATCCATAAAACGGTAAAGCTTGTCGGAGCGCAGTGCGCTTTTTGCATTCAGGCTCACTTTCTCCAGTAACGTACTGAAAAAATTCCTTTCTAACCAGCAGTTATGTCAGATTGTTTAATTTTAGAGCAGCTTAGAGCGGTAAATGTATACGGGCAACAGACTAAATGGCACGTCTGTGACATATGTCAGAATCTGTCTTTCAGTAAAAGGGACAATTATGTGAATAAGCGTGACATGTAGTGGGTGACATGATGGAGAAACATAAAGTCTGTTTTGCAGAAAAAATACCCTCATTATTATCACCGAAAGGTTAAGCTGATAACGTTGATTATCTCGTCATGAGGATCCTGTCAGAGGTGGGATGTATGAGGCAGCAGTGAGCAGTTTTTCCTGAGGTTGCTGATGGAAGCAGGAACAATTTGGAAGTGTACGGCGCTGAGAGATTTTCACAAGGGTCAAATTGTGATGACTAGACGCTTGAGTCAGAACCTCTCCAGAACAGCAGGTCTTGTTCGGTGTGCCTGGTCTGCAGTGGAAAGTACCTGCCAAATTTCGATGGAAGACCACCAGATGAACCGGTGACAGGGTCCTGGGTACCAAAGGCTCATCTGTGTATATTTAGTGAAGGCTTGGAGAAGATAGTGCTGATAGAAATGTATTAGAACTCAATGACATCATAGCTTCCTGCTGGGCTGTATAGACACGTGCATGTGCGTCACTTACCTGGGGAAGAGATGGTACAAGGATGCATTATGGGAAGGACAGCCAAAGGAGGCAGTTGTGATGCGGTGGACTATGTCAGGGAAACCTTGGGTCCTAGGATTCATTTGAGTGTTCCTTTAACACGTAGCATTGCTGAAGTCCATTCATGGAGACTGTCCTCTAGCAGGATGAGGCTCCCTGACTCACTGCAGGAATGCTTCAGGAATGGTTTGAGAAACACAACAACCAGTTTGAGGCCTTGACCTGGCCTTCAAATTACCTTGATCTCAATCCAATCCTGCATCTGTGGGATGTGCTGGATGAAAAAAAGACTGATCCATGGAGGCCCCGCCTCACTTCTGGACCTACTGCTACCATCTTGGTACCAGAAAACACAGCTCACATTCAGACAGACCGAGCGGTTATTACAGCCCAGTACAATGTCAGATGGGTGGTCATAATATTATGGCTAGTAAAAGAGATATTGAAACATATTCAGAGCATATTTGTAAGCAGAAACGACTAGAACCGAGCCTGACAAATGATTGTGGTGCCTGGGAATCTGTAGGAGTGATGTATGAGCTAATCTCCTATTTGTAAAAGGAAATAGCAGCGAGGGCGGAGGGCCGGGGGTCACGGAGGAAAAATGTGGCTAATGTGGAGTTAGCATGACACTGCCGTGCTCGTGTGTGTGAACCATTTGTGGCCTCTGCCAGAGACGGCGACTGACAGCGAGACTCAAACAGAGACTTTAAAAAGGACGTTTAGAATGACGTTGTACTTTTGTTCCTGCAGACTCCTTCTAGAGTTACTGCCTGGCACGGCGTGGCAAAAGGAAGCCATTTTTCTCTGTCTGGGAGGAAGCGACACAAACTCGAACATTATGTAGCGTCTGAACAATGTGCCCGTGCTCGCAGACGCCGTGTGTTTAGATAGTGAGTGAAATATGGAGGGGGGAAACAGCCTGCCTGGATCTGCCAACTAAAATGTCACGTTGTTGTGACTGAGCGATCTGGACGCGGCCCTGATGGATTGTGCAAACAAAAGAAGTCGACCAGTGAGGAGATATTTTTGCCCTCTGATTTTTAAGTAAAGATTACTGCCATGCTGTGGGAGGCGATTAACTTAATGCACTTATTTTAAAACCTGACGTAACTCCTCCTATTTGACATTTACACTAGTCAGCCATAACTTTAAAACCACCTGCTTTCGATGGGAAAACAGCTTCTGCTAATTCATCCTATAAGCTGATGTTGAAAGCCTCATGGAAGGCTAGACTACTGACGACTGGGTCAGAACATTTTTAGAACTGCAGGTCTTGATGCTTTCCCCAGTCTGCAGTGGTTAGTTCCTACCAAAGTAAGGGCAACTGGTTAGCCGGAGACAGTCATGGGAACCCAAGGCTCACTGATGAGGGTTGGAAGGAGGGCTCGCATATTTTGATGCAGCAAAAGAATGTGGTGGCTGGAAAAAGTGAATGCTGGTTCTGATCGAGAAGGTGTGACAAACCAGAGCATCACATAGCTGACTCAACTTAAGACCTGCCAGTTCAGACCAGCATTTAGTTAATGTTTGAATTTCTAGCCCATCCTGTCATTTCGACTGACTACATTTTCTGCCTTTTATCGCATTTTTTACTCCATTCCATGATTTTATTTTGTTTTTTTTTCTTGTGTGTGTTTTAATGCATGTGATTTTTTGTGTTCTTTTTTTAGTTTATGTAAATTTGTCTTGTCTTTTTTTATTCTTTAATTGTTTTTTGCTGTTTTTAGTGACACCTTGCAAAGCACTTTGAGTTGCATGTTATGAAAAGTGCTTTAAAAAATATTATTTTGGAAGGAAAACATGAACATGAACATTAGCTATGTGGGAATTTGATATAATGGCTGACTCTTGTATTTTCTTATAAATGTTGGCCTTTATAACAATGTCTATCTATGCATTTATTGATCAGAATCTATTTAAAGTAAAATATCTTTGAATATTTTTCATTGTAAAGTTGATTAATTCAATTAATTAGATCAACTAATTGCCACACATCTAATTATTAATAATTTGTATTAAAATCTTGTCAAACCTGATTTTTACATCACAATCCAGTACATTTACAACAAATAGACATGTATATACGTGTGTGTAATTGTTGTAAACAAGTATTAATGCTTATAAATACTGAATTATGGGGGCATAGTTGTTATTGGTTACTGAACAGCACAGAAATGTAACTTCAGTTAAAGCAAAACTTTGACAGCAAAATGAACATTAAAGAAAATCATGGATGCTGCATGATACCGTCTTTTAGTCGAGATATGAATCATGTGTAAGTTTAAAAAAATTTCATAAAATAGCTGACAACACTTCGTCGGATGTCAGCAACAGCTCCTGACCTCATATCCTGTTTGAGCCACTGGGATAAAGATGCACTTTCACCAGGACTTAAAGGCAACACAACCCCACCTACGGGACCATATTTGGCATCGAATGGGATCACTTTATCTTTTTCTTCCCCTTCCTACATTACAGAATGGAAAACTCTGCCTCCCTCTCATGTGGGGAAGTTCACGTCCCATCTTGTGCTACTTATCTTGACGGACACCGTGCTGGGCAAATAAAACTCGCAATAATAGCAGCCTGTCAGGCGGTAGCAGCGTTTGCGATTTGGGCCTTTACTGCCGTGTTGTTGGTGTTTGCCTCGTCTCTGACTCGGCTGATGTTGGGATTGTTGACACAGGCGATGGAATATAAAGGCTAATTATTATTCATTAATAGTCATCGCCGTCACAGATCCTTTGTGTTACGCGGTAACTCAAAAACTATTTCATGGATCATTTTGAAATGTATTTCCACCACAGGGAATCCATTGCAAGAAAGGACTGGATTGATTTTGGGGAAAGCCAGTTTTATGTTTTATATAGGTTTCTGAGCCATCATTCCTCAGCCGTTGGTCCCATTAGTCCAAATTTGGTGCAGATGAATCGACTTGAGATTTATCTCGTATTTTACTCACTGGGGGGAGCTTTTTCTTTGTTTTTTTTTTTACCAAAAATACTGTTTTTTGACTACTTGTTTTCCATAATCTTTTTTGAATAACTGAAAGTCTGAAAACATGGACAGTAAGCAGTCATCCACTGCCCCAGTCTCTAGGTCTGATCTAAGGCTTCCAGAGGACATGGTGGAGAGAATGTCTACGTACCTAGCCCACGTTCGTATTACGCGGACTAAAGTTTAACAACTGTTGTTGATTTAAAGTGTATTTTTTCATCACTCAAGTGGAGTAACTGGTGTTTCAAACCTTTCTGCTATTTGCCCACTCAATTGAATATGTATCTTCAACTTGAAGGAATTAATCAAAGTCTAATACTGAGTCTGTTAAGTCTTAGTTAGTATAATCTGTATTGTGAGTAGGAGATCAATGCCAGCTGTGTTGCCCGGCCGTTGCTGGCGGCTAACAGGTAGTTTGTTGAGTTATCGGAGTGGGATTCAAGATTAAGATTTGTTTAGTTTTTTATCAAATCAAAAATTATACTTTACATCAGAACAGATTTAGCTTTTGGCTTCATGGTAAATCTCTGTGGGCAGTGACGTGCAAGCTGTAGCGAGGAAGAGGGGATACCAAAATGCCACCTTGTTATTGATTATTAGATGGTGTTTAATAACTGACAAATCCGACCTGAGCGTTGTTTTTTGTCTAATTTCAGTCCCTCTACTACAAATGGTAGATGACTTGCATGCCATACATTATGTCATTCATTAAGAAAAGTTACCACAATGAGTCATTGCGTCTAAAACCGCTGGTGGATTTCATGGGATTTGTGTAAAATCGAAAATAGCTCTTGTTACTTCCTCCTGGTGTTGGGAAGCAACCGATTTGGAGACGCTAACCGTTCATTAGGGATGTTTATAGGGAGCAGGGCTTCATTTTCTTTTCCTTGACGAACTTAGAACAATTAAAGCTACTGTTTTTTTGGTTTTTGGTTGTCCCTTGAGGAATAATATCGTGCAATTTTCAACATTAGTCATTTCAAAGGAATTTTGAAAATTTCCTAAACAAACGCAGACACCACCCAGTTGGGTTTCGAGGTACTATATGGAAACAAAAAATTCTAAACTGGAAGATTGACAGCTTGGCACGGGACAATGGAGAGCTTTCAGTGGGACCACCCTGCCCCAATGCATTCTGGGCTTTAACTCTCAGACAAACAAGAGTTGGGTTTTGCGTTCCCTCCTCCCAGCTTTGCTGCAAGGTGCTGGAGATGATTGATGAGTGTTTTCCTGTAAGGTCACGAGGCAGGAGAATGGCTGGCACTGGTCTGATCCAGGCCTGGACTAGGAGGATAAACATTGTCTTTTCAGACACACCTTTTCCCTCCATAGTAATCAGTGTTCTTATAAGCATTTCTTCAAAAGAGATATCTGAGTAATGTACTGTGAAATACTTGAACAAAAGGAATTTGCATTAAAAAACAAGTAATTTAGCTGGCTTTGACGTTCCATAATGAACTATTTATTCATGGTTTCCAAAGACGCAAGCTGCATTGAAAGCTAAATACATTTTTAGTATTCAAAAGCTAAATCATAGAAAGTATTTCCAACATGATTAAATTATTTTCTTTTAGCAATAAACAATTAAGTTGGCTTGCCTTAATTTATTTGACTTAAATCAACTCAAAAATAAAGAATGATAATTGCTACTAATAGTATAATTTTATTACGTCAAAAATTGTTGGGCCAACCGTTATTTGTACATTAGACCTAAGTCAAGCAACTAAGATGAATCAACCCAAACCAATAAAGTTGGACATAATCCAAATGATAAAAATAATAATGTATGCTGAATTACCATATAGTAACTACAGCAAAGGTAGTTGGACCAACACAATCAAATAATATTGCAAGTTTTATCTAAGTATAAACTAAATGTGAAGACAAAGTTGAATCAACTCAAATAAATGAAGCTGGAAATAGTCAAAATAGGCAAGTTAAATTAAAACTGATTAATTGTTCGACCAAATCAGAGTAATTGACTTTAATCAACAAGTGCAAGTAACTAGGCAGGAAACAGTCCAAATAATTAAGTTGAATAATATACGGTGAATTAGTCGGGTAAGTTATCTCCTCTGAAATGTGTTGGACCAATACTATCAAATTAAGTTGTACAAGTTTAACCAACCTCCATTAAATAAATTGTAACTAATTTAAGGAAACAAAGTCAAATCGATTCAAATAGATTATATTGACCCAACGCAAGTAGAGTAATGTAGCTGCTGCTTAAAGTTTAGCCAACTTTATTTAATAAAGGTGAACTTGTTCCAAGTAAATCAATTGAATCATCTCGTCATCTTCAGCTTATCTGGGTCCGGGTCGCGGGGGCAGCAGTTAGCAATTATCACAAATACATTAAGCTGAACCAAATCAGAGTAATTGAATGACTCCTACTGAAAGAAAACCAAATCAATCATGTGGAAACACCATGACATTTTAAAGTTCATTCAAAGAGTCATTTCTCTTGAGTGTGGAAAAGCTGCTTAGGACCTCTGCAGAAATGGAATTTAATGCTCAATAATATGCATGACTTGACAAAATTGTGTTGGGGTTTTTTTTATGGCGGAGGATGAACCTCCTGCCAAACAGTGCTTTGGCTCTTATACTTAATAGCTTATATTCAAGGACCACAAAATGCAGGATGCACTTTTTGGAGACAGAGCACTATAACAGCACAACAAAAAACGTCCACCTTCCTCCGCCCAAAACTGTGAACCGCACGCTTCCTACAAGTCATTTCCAGAGCCCTTTTGATCCAACCCCAAAACCTCAATTATACTGTATTTTTCCAAGATTAAATTATGCAGTCAAATTAGTTTTTCTCAAAAATCTCCTATCTTGATGTTGTGGTGAGCGACATTTGTGCTGGAACTTTGTTTTGTATTCTCGCAACAATGAAAGATTAAGAGTCCGATGAGGTTTCAGCACCATCGGAGTTGGTTTGTACACTGCACTGTAAAACATTAGGGTGATGAAATCATATTTCTGTTGAAGTCTGTGGGCTGATATCTCCGGACAAATGTTTTTGGGCTTCAAAATGAGCAGATCCTCCTGGCAGAGGCTGAAGTGGGGATGGGTGGGGAGTATGACTAAAGTGTGGAAAAATGGTTTTAGGGGTCGATCCAATTTCAGCAGCCTCTCATGGCTTAGCGGAGTGGAAGAGAGGGAAGTATCCATGTCAACAAGGAGACGAGTGAGGCTGGATACCAGTTACTGAGCCAAATGTGACATTAACCCTGTGTCTGCCTTCATAAGGTTTTACCTAGAAAACATAAATGTCTACTGCAAACAGCTGCCATATTAAAATAATTCTGAAATCATTTTTTATAAGAAACGTCAGTCCTGATCATAACTACCAAATATTAAGTTATATTCAGGGTTTTAATCATGGTGGCCGCCATTGGAAAACGAGCTGCAAAGCATCTTCATCAATCCGACAACACGTCTAAAATTTGTAGAGCTCGCTGCAAATACCACAACTAAAGGACAACGCACTGCAAATACAACACATTATGAAAACACTGCAAATGCCACAACACAACAGATAAAGAAAACACGCTGTGAATACCACAACATATTAAGAAAATACTACAAATACAACAGAACAACACATTAAATGAACCCCTGGATGAACAGATATTGAACACAATCAAGTATATACAGGTTTCATTTGTTATTTTTGTCCACTGTGTTTCTCTTGTTTGGTGCGGTCATGTAACTTTGAATAAAACCTAAATAAATTGTAAATACCACAAAGGGAACTTAATAATGACCCGAACATACACAAAGGCAACACTTGATTGATGTAGATGTGTAAGCATCAGTATAAATGACTCAGTGACAGAGTGATAGTCATACCTCAATGGGTACATTTTTGTCCTTAACATGCTATAAGTAACATTTTCTTTCCACACAGTAAATTATTGATATATTATTAAATTCATGAAGACCTGAGGTTGACATGTCAATATTTCCCCCCAAGATAAATAAGCTAAATTGATTCTAATTACGTTATCACAGTCAAAATTGTTTAGATAAAAATGTCAATGGTGGCAGACAAAAGTAAAAGAGATAGTCCCTAGCGAGTAAAATGTTTTATTCTGTAAGTTTTTGCTCATATCATTCCTTCAGATATATGCTATTTGTGGGTTTTATTTTCAGTCTGCATGTCCAGAGCCAGTACCTTCTCTCCTCGTATCCAGAGATTTAAGAAGGGTTGTTGTAATGTTTACGCCCGCTGAGGAGGCGGCACAGTATCTGCGGTTTGGACAAAGAGCAAACACAAGAGAATAGCTGCTAAGCCTAGATCTCTCTAATTTAATCTAAGTATAGCATGAGCTCATTCCTGAGGTGCACTCATTCTTTTTTTTCAAACAAAGAAAATTATGAGCTCTCGTTACGAGAGGCCATATATTACAGCTCAGCCCCAAAAATCCGATTTCGCAGCTTGTCTTTTGCTTTTGGCCTCTTCTCATATTTTATTATTGGGTTTTAAATGGAAGCATCTCTCTTAGCCGGCAGGGTCGAATTAAAAGATTATCAAATGAAAAACTGATTGGCATTCACATTTTCTCTTCCCAAAAACAGAGGTTATTTGTCCTTTTCTCAGCAGGCTCCCAGTACTTAAAGGCATGGGGAAAGCAAATGTTAAAAGGCGTGCATAGGATGGGAAGGTTATTGGCTCAAAAAGTGCTGTTAAGGTTCCTCTGGCAACCTCTGGGAGCTTAAGCCCCACTAAAGCCCCGACTACTCAAGTGGTGCTACTCAGAGGCCAACAGTCCAAAACTGCTGTTGCATTAGCGTTCTCCCCGGTGTGATTCTGCAGCGAAGCGTTGGGAAAGAATGTGTCATGCAAAACGAAAAAATAATCCTTCCTTGTCTAAACCACCGTTGAAGAAGACGTTAGAAAAAATAGGCTTGCCAACTAAAAATTCTTCACTAGAAGATCACGGAAGAGATAAATGATTTGCAGAATATACCGTATATGTTGATGTTAGGGCAGATTTGCTTTTTCACATAGTAATTAGATTATAACCACCTGCCTAAAATAGTTTTGCCAACAAAACAGCTCTGACTGTTGAGATATTAATTCAAGCAGACCTGAGGTAGGCTGCAGATCCATTATGTCCTGGAAGTTGTGAGATGTGTCTTTGGGTCCAAGGCACTCTTTTTTTTTTTTTTTTTTTTTTGAAAGCAACATTAGAAAATAAAGGATGGAGAGAGTTATTTTGTTTACAAGGTTCGGCACAGTGACCTTTGTCAAAGCGTTTTAACAATATTTTAACCGATGATTTCTTCAAAGACTTATGGAAGCTGCTGTTCCAATATTTTACAATATATAATACAACCAACCACCCAGTTGACCAACAAATCACCAAACCACCAGTCAACCAGTCCGTCAACAACCAATCAAGCCAACTATCCAACCAATCCATCAACATCCCAACAGTCCAACCCTCCAACCAACATTCCACCAAATCGGAGCCCTTGAAAAGTATAAAAACAACAAACAACATAAAGACACTTAGAGTATATATAGAAAAGACGACATATGTGGTTTACAATATTAAGTACTGAAACTCTTGCTGATCATTAGATGAAGTGCAGCAGTGGAGAGTTCAAGTACGCAGTACAGTTATTGCACAAGAGTGGAGTCATTGCACAGAATATCAATGAGCTTCAAGCGACCATGATGCTGTTGCTGATTCACCGGCTGTCCTTCCTTTGACCATTTTGGGAAGTACTAGCCGCTGCAGACAGGGAACACACAACTAAATCAGTCATCGAAATTCTCCGACAGTTTTCTAGTCATGACAATTTGACCAATTTATTCAGTCTTTCATACTCTTGTCCATTTGTCCTGCTTCAGACACACCAACATAGTTTTGACCTCCTGCCTCATACATCCCAACTCCTGACAGGAACCATTGTGACCAGATAACCAACATAACTCACTTCAGCAATATTTTTATGATGTTATGGCTATAGTGTAAACATTTAGAAAAAATATGCTTCAATGATCCACACGACTACGCCAACATATGTTTTTACGTTTTTTAAATACTCTATAAAAACTTCTCAAGACTGGCTGCTTTGCCAGAGCTAATTGCACTTAGGCAAAAACAAAATCTCCATCAATCCTCATCAACACTGGAAGTCAGCGGACAAAGCTAAACCTCATAAGCCTCAATGCTCAAATGCCTCTCTGGAATCTGTCCAGATGTGAGCCATCTGTTGTGTTCAGTCACTGAGGTGAAACTAGTCGTGTCTATCCAGACAATGACATCACCCGCAGTACAGACGGGCTCGGGTCCAGCGCTGGAGCATTTCATTAATAACTCTGCTGATCCGGGCCTACGACATGCATCCCACCAGTGCGCTTGGTCCGCATTAGATTATTTTCTGCCGTATGCATCCAAATGATGTAAAGAGGCCCACAAATATCAATGTATGCTGGACAACGGATCCTTCTCAGCTTCCCTGAGGGCTGTCAGGTTTAATAGACTGACACAGAATGAGGTTAAAGCTAAAAACAATTGACGAGCTGCAGGATGAAAAGGCGTAGAATATTAAGAAACACCTCAATTTGTTGACTTCACTACACACGATATGTACTTACTAACTTATAGAAAGAGCTGCACGTTCAAATGGCTCACAATTTATTTTTAAGACAGTTAAACACTGACAGAAGATACCAGGTATATTTTTTTGTTTTTCAAAACTAGATAATGTATATGATATTCTAAACTTCCAAAGGTGGCCACATTACATGAATTCTTCACTTAAGTTGAAGTGCAGTTACTTTGTAAAAACCATCCAACCAACAAACCAGTGGACAGCCCAACCAACCAAGTCCAACCGGAAGTTCAACGTCTTTTTGAGGCTCTTTTTACAGTATTCTGTGGTATATTCCCACCAGCCAACTAAACAAACAACTAACCACCGATGAAAATCCTGCAAATCAACAACCAATCAAACCAAAAACCTGATCATTAAACCCAGCAAACCATCACGCTATCCAACCACCAAACTAAAAAACCAACAGTTACAAAACCGTAACTTACTAGCCACAAGGAAATTGTGTTTGAGTATGGATTTGAAAAGATATTGTAATTTAGGGCCTTCGGCTGGTATGAAGACTCATAATCTCACTGACTTCAGGGAATTTTTTTTCTGACTCCGATGATCACTGACGTTCTGGAGTGGAATAGTAGGAATGTAATCATTCATGTAAGGAATTAACTCTTGGGGCTGTCTGCATGAGTCACCTTCTCAATAAAATCAGCTTTTTGCTATGACACAATAATCCACAGCATGCCAAGAAACTCAAGTCTCTCATGGCGATGTGGGGTTGATAGGGAACAATACATGAGAAATTATTGGAATGACGTGGCAGCGAGATGGAATTACCTAAACTCTGTTTTTCCTCACTTTCATTCTGAAATAATTTGAAACCAGCTTCCCAAGTACTAGCATTATGAAAGCTGGATGAGACATGAGCAGACAATAAAAAAAAAAGAGCTTGGATCCTAAACTGCTACCCAGCTTGGGTCCCATCCCCTCTGAACAGTGGGGGGGAGGGAGGGGTTGTGATGTCACCCAAACACGCCCACTGAGACAGACGATCTCGCATAATCACACTCCATCACAGCTCTGTTGCAGCCAAGTAAATTCCAGCGTCACACCCCACATCGCAGAATCACTATCATTTACATTCCTGGTGAACACAAAGAGGTGAACAGCGGTTGGGAGCAGACGGGGTGGAAAAGCAGCCACAGGATGGCTCTAATGGAAAACTTCAGAAAAGATAAGACTAGAGGGAGAAGGAGCCAAAGAAAGGTGAAAGGGAGCAACCACACCTCTAAATTAACAATGTTAAGGAAATTGTTCCAACAGGAAATAGTTTTTGTCGGGTTGCAGTACTGGAGAGATCATATCAAACATGGTGGATGTGAATAAAACAGATTTATGTGCAACATGTTCTGAGCTTTGAAAGAATTTCCTCATAAATCTCACAAATGTATGTGAACATGTATTTTCTAATTAAATAAGTCCAATCATTTTGTTTGTAATAATTACATCGTGTTGGACTTGCATGAAATTCAACACATTAACTTCTACAAGATCCAATCAAGTTGACATAAACTGATCCAATCATGTAAAGTGCATTATAAATGAAATGTATTATGATTATTATTCTGCTCACGGAATTTGTACAGGGCAGGTATTTCTGCTGTAAATGTAGTTGAAACAACCCTGTTAAATAAGGTTTACCTAATACCAGTAACTTAGTTGAATTAACCCTAATGAAATGAATAAAAACTAATACAAGTGCCTAACTAGTTTTAATCCAAATGAATGAAGTCACTGATGTAACTAACAAAGTTTAATCAACCCTAATAGATTATAGAATAATAGAAGTAATCCAAGTAAAAAGCACTTGTTTGATTTAGCACTTGTTAATCACCTCAAAACTTATCCAAGTAACTAAGTTGGCTCAACTAAAGCACTTATAAAGTTTATTAAGCCAACCCAATTCACTTAAATCAATCTAAAATAATTGAGAAATATTGAAATAAACCTTAGTAAACCATTACTCCTGTGGAAATATTCCATATTTATTTTATTAAAGGTCATTCAGAGTACATGGCCAGTAATCACTGTGTGAAATCCGCTCAGGTTTGATTCACAGAGGAATTAAAAAGAAAGGGATCATATGAGAAAAGTTCTGGTAACCAGACGGCACCTAGAGAACTCAACAGAGAGCGCTAACCTCCACCATGGCAGCTCACTTTCTCCATGATGTCATCACACCTAAAAGAACAGTCCCATGATGGTGGGTTTATAAGGCTCTACGTGGTGTGGCACCAGACTAAATGCCATAAAGGCTTCTGGTTTATAAACCAGCAAGGTCCCTCGAGGTCCTCTGGTTCTTCTTTTAGTTGATCCTCAGAGAAGACTTAGAGCATTCGCTGATTTTCGCCGTCAGGCTCCAAACCGCCGGAACAGCTTTCCAGAATATTTATGAGCAAGAACAATTAACATTTTTCCATCCAAACCTTCTATTTAGTCTCGGTTTTAGTATTCATAGATAATTTCACTGTTAGTCGCTATTTTTTTAAGTTGTATGATGGCTTTCAACGTAATTTGAAGCATATCTCAATCATTTTATCTCTTTTTTTATCCTTTTTCTAATTCTTCTCCTGGTTTCTCTATGTAAACATTTTTTAAATCTCTTTTGCTTCAATATCATTTTGAGAATTGCAATTAATAGACATAAAAACTGTTCAGTAGGTGCAACATGAAAAAGGATTGATTGATTTTTGATTGTTTGACCCTCATAATGGGACCCCTAGATAATTAAAACACTGATGTAAATTTTTGGAGAAAATGTGATTCCAAATTCTATTTGAATCAGAACAGTTTCGGGAAAGAATTTATCTTACTGCTAACGATAATCTTCACACATTAACCCCGATATTTTTCTAGACTTAATGGAGTCCCTTAATGGTAAGCGTGATGATAACTGAATGGAAATGAAGAACATGGTAGGATACACTCGTATGAATTCATTATTTTTATATTTTCATTTCGTCCTTTCATTAGCTGTATTCGGATGGCACTTCTCACGTAAACGTAATGGATCACCTGCCGTTTCTTCCCCATCACTCTAATTCCTCAGATGAGAGCCATTATTTCTGAAAAATGAGGTATGCCATCTGAGGTCCTTCTCTTTTGGAGGAGCAAACGGAGCCCGGGGCTTCAGACAAATGACAAATGAAGACATCTGGCGCGTTTAGTGATGGGCATTACGTCTTCCAAGAAGTAGACGGAATGAGGGACCGATGGACTGACAGTGACGGTAGAAGGAAGATGGAGGGCTCAGTTTATTATAAGCTGTTATGCAGAGAAACAACTTTAGATTTAAAAAATGATGATACATTTAAATGTATTCCACCATTCATTTAGCAAAATAAATAATAATAAAGTGACGGCACACACAATCTATTCTTAGAGCTGCAAAGATGAATATAGCAAGATGCAACATTTTTACAATATGCTATTTCTTTTGCTTTACTCACGTGTGTTTATTCTGTTCTATATGAACTAATCTATTTCATACTTTTTAAAATTCGTATAGTTGTGTCAATCATATTTTTGTTGATCTAACACCTTTTAATTTAAAGTTACAACTTCCACAGTTGTATAAATTCAAAAAGCTAACACATATATATTATCTAGATAAAGACCTCAGACCTCAGATCGCAAACCACTGTATAATAATAATACATTTAATTTCTAACGCACTTTAGATTTGGATCAAATCTCAAAGTGCTACAAGGTAAAAGCATCAATAAAAACTATAATAATTATATAAAAATATGACTAAAAAGCAGCAATGTTAAATAAAAGTTATAGGTTCTGCTAAAAGGAAAGTTTTAACTCCTTTTTTAAATGTGTCGTCTGTGGAGCCCTCAGATGGTCAGGGAGGGCATTCCACAGATGAGTGTCAGCAGAACAAAATGCCCGATCACCCATGGTGCTGAGTTTAGTCAGAGTTTAGTTTAGATTCGTTTTTGATTTTCAAGAGAATGATTTCTAAAACTCTTTTTGAAGGCTACAAGTCAGAATGATTTTTATTTATTTCTAGGGTAGCTAAGGCAAACATGTAGATAGGCGGGGCTGATGTAAGCATTTTTTCTTCTGCATGAGCCTTTCAGTCACATGTATATACAAACTATTGGTTTTCTTTGTGTTGTAAATATTATCTGCAGTTTTCGTATTATTTGTACATATGTTGACTGAATTAAAGAAACTGAAACATATCAAGAACTGCTGCTATGACGTCTACAGGCGAGAACAACTTCCTCTGAGCCAGCTGAGCTCCCTACATGGACAAACTTTCTAGGTTGTGAAATGGTGTGATGATGCTCACTACATAAATGCCAAAAGTTTGTTCCCATGTCTGTTATGTAAGACCCTTTCCTGATTCAATTTTTTTTTTTTTTGCCTGGCAGCTCATCTACACTAAAAAAAAAAGCAGTGACACATCCGTCAGTGGGGTGTATTTTACAGCAGACTTGACTTTCGATACTGATTCTTTCCATTGAAGCAGTTGTGAAAGGGTGATAGATTAGGAAACTCATTTCCTGTGTTTGAGGATACTGGTGTTTGTAGAGAAGTCAGAGAATGAGTTGAGTTTTTTGGACAGAAATCTTGTTCTGACCTAACATCCCATGACAATGTTTGTCCGACAGAGCAGGTGGTGAGAGGAGAGTGTGCTGAATTCTAACTGAAAACAGGCATTTCCTGGTTGTCAGGTAATGTTTTGGGGTTGAACCTCCATTTAGACCCTTAAACACAGCCATGGCACTGAAGACTTTGTAGTTCACTGCGCGAACAGAATCTTTGTTTTGGCTCTGGTTAGGCCTAACCGGGGAGGGGGGGGGGGGAGTTGGCATGTAGGCATGTAGGCATGTAATATCATGACATAGATGCCTTCAAGTTTTCCTACTTCACCACTTCAAGCTCGTTCTCCCTTGAAATCTGATTAAAGAGCAACTCTTCTATGCTCCCATGGACAGTTTGAGATGAGTGCTAATCCAACAGGAAGCCATCAAAGAGTCTCTGGAGGCAGATCCACCCCTCACCTGACAGCTGGACAGATTAGCGTGTGAATATCACTTCCTGCTATCATGTTATTTAGTTAAGCCATTGTAATTGTTGGAGGAGGCCGTGAAGCTGCATGGAATCACCACCATGAACATGTGCGTTGTAAATAGCAGGAGTCCGGCTCTAAATTTACCTTTTTAGCAACACAGATTAGTTTGAAATGTGCCAATTTCTTGCAATACAGCAAATAGGGTTCAGTAACACAAATAAGTTCATAAAAATTTGGTTTATGTAAATTAAAAACAGACTGTGATCACAAATTTCCTTGTAGGATGTAAAACTTTTGGACCTCACTAGTATCACTGAATTAGTGGGATTGTCTCACATGTACGAGTATCTATTTGAATACATGGAGTAGAATATTTATAACTAGTGTATCAGCTGAAAATAAAAATACATTTTGAAATGTTAGTCTGGAGAAAGCCCTCTCTATGTGGAGGGAGAGGGTCCTCTTCCATGGAGGTTGCCATGTGTGTATGAATGGAGAAAAGGTGAACACTGTCTGTGGAGAAGGGTTTTGTGTTTATTTGCAGGGAATTGTTTCAACTAAAACGTTTTAATTTGTTCTTGCTGGTTAACTTTGTGTTTTGACAATTAGAAAATCATACTTACTATTTCTGCTCGAGTTTATAAACCGTCAATGGAAACCCAAAAACCCAACTTTTGAAGCATTTAATAGTTAAAGTGAAGGAGTCTGTTCAATCCACCCAGCAGCGAACGGCAGTTGGTTCCTAGCGCTTGTCCGCCGATTGCATTTCCTCTGCGGCAGTGCAACACAACTGGCTTTGGGTCTATTAGGAAAGGTTAGGGGGAAGGTGCTTTATGGCGCCCCCCATCCCTTTCTGGACCTCCCTGCGTCCCGGGGCTGTGAACTGAGGGCTCTCTTTGTCACTCCTCCCGGTGGGAATGATACCTCCAGGGCCGTGTAGCTAGTTACTGCACAGACCTCGCTAGCTTACCTCTCATTGGTTTCACGAGTCGAATCTTAATGTTTACCTTTTTGACGATGAGGTTTCATACTCCAGGGTGTTTTTTCTTTTTCTTATTTCAGCAGTTTATAAATAAACAAACATAGCTACGAATATTATATTCCTTTCATTAAAATTAAAACCCTGCATTTTACTCGCACTACTGTAATGCTACATAATGTAGCATGTAATATTATGCACTTTGGACTGTGGTCCATGTGCTGTTCTTTATTACTTGTTTATATACATACATTCTAATCATAACTTTATTCTATTTACAATGACACGTTTGTATTCCTTTTAGAAGTTCTTACTTGCAGTTTACAAATGAAGCTATTTGTTCATGCTACTATCCAGTGTCTGTTTCTTTTTTATGTTGTGTACCTACCCGACATATACCTCCCTCCACCCAGGTGATGGGAGTCTTCTTGGAGTTTGGGTCTGGAGCCTTTATGTATAAAATTAGTGTTTTAACAACATCATGGGACGGCCTTAATGAGAGACTGTTGAGGGGCTGAATCATTCTAGGGGCTGCAGCAGCCAGTAAAGTAGCATCTTGTGTTGGGCCTGGAAGTAAATTTCTGCCACTCGATGATTCTAGCTTACATTTAGCCTAAAGCTACTTATAATAGCTAGGAGATGATGGGTGGCCCCGGGGCTCCGAAATCCACCACGTTTGTGCAAACAGCAATTGAAACATCCTCCTCAAGTGTTGGAGATTTACATCAAAGTCCAAAGCGCTGGAGCTGTAATGATTATCAGCTGTACCAATTGAGGGTAGCAGACAAATGCCGGCTTTGCTCCCCACACACACAAACAAAGAGGTAAACACCACTACTTTTGCAGAGCATCTGTCATCCCTCCTGAGGCCGGAGCTGCTGTTAGTATGTAAATTGTACTTTCTCTGGTCCAGATCTTCAATCTGGAGAGACAAGATTGATTCCTCCCTACGGTCTTAGATCACTCCATTGAGGGATGACGTGTTTCATTTTTATTCAGTTGTGTACAGGGGACTATTTGTTGTTGAGTACTGGATTAAAGGAGAACAATGAGGTGATTAACTCCAGCGGGAGGTAATGTTTTCACATTCTTATTGTCTGTTTGTTTGTTGGTTGTCTTGTTTGTTAGCAGAATTACTCTCAAACTGCAGAACAGATTTTTTCGAGGATGGATTAATGTGCAAGGATGGGGCACATGCTTGGAAATAAATATTTAAGGTTATCTTTATGGAATATCATTTTCATGGCTATGTTTTTGTTTGTGTATAATCCACCGAATCATCTTAGAGTAAGTGCTTTATACCTTCAGAGGGAGCGGGTCCTCTTCCATGAGCCCACCATATTTTTACAGTCGCCCAGAGCAGACAGACTATGGCTTTTGGACGACCTTTTGTGTTTTTAAATTGGAATAGCAGATTAAGGAGCAACACTTCCAAAAACCAATGAGGAGGTTGACGACTTAATTCGTTGCTGGCTTACCAATTTAAATTGTGAGAAGATTGTGATGTTTGAAAAGCTACATTTTGACAAATGGAGGATCATGCTTTTCATTTAGCGCAAGGAAAGGCAACAACATGAAAGCTCACAGTCAAAGAAGCAAAAACATCATTGTGAAACTTCAAGTTTACATCCTTGGATAGACAACCAAAACTTGGAATTTCAAATTTGGATGCCATCAAATTTAACCCACTGCACGTTTGAAATTTGATACAGATAGAGAAAAAGGGGTCTATCGTTAAAATGGGAAGATAAGATCTGCTAAAATCTACTCTACCAATTTCTGCTAGACATTTATGGAGGCAAGGTTAAGAGACTCATTTAGGATTGAGTGGCCTTGGTGGAGCTATTCTAGTTTTACTGATAACTCAATCAAAAAATACATCTTCAAGAAGACATTTTAGATATTTGGGCCATTTCTATCCTCAAGGATAAAAAGTTTTTGCTGGAATGTCTGTTATCTGATTTTATGATTTTCTTTTTTGTAATAATCCATTTGATTTTGGAGGTGACATGGACCATTACAGGTTCTCTGTTCATTGCTCATCAAGAGAAGGAATGGTAGCAGGTTCAACTTCAGGTGAGCTCCAGTACAAATGTTCTTTAGAAAGGAAGTGGGTCCTTGAATGGGGAAACTGGACAGAACAGTCTTCTGCCAAATAAGACTGTGTGATTACAGTATGGGCCAATAATTCCATTAAGAAGTTAGCTTCATAGGGGAACTTAGCTGCCTTGCCAAAGTTTCCACAGTGTTATTACTGTCTCAACTCATCATATTACATCAAAAATAGGGATTTCAGTACAATTTCCAGCAATTGGGATAGCAACCATTGCTTTTGCTTTTGCTGCAAATAAGACAATAGTTTTTTTTCTAACCATTATATTTAGATTTGACTGATCATATCAACCTTTAAAATACCAGTTAGAATAAAGCAAAAGCAATCTATGGGTTTCTTCAGGTTGCATGAGACTGAAATCCCAGTTATATAAGTGTGAGAGTGACTTATGACGACAGGTAGAGACTCAGCAGCAGAGAACACATGTTTGGATTTGACTTTATTCTGAATTTCAAAGTTAAATAACTTGTTATCGTCAAACTCAATGAAAGGAATGTCAAATTTTCAGAATGTTTCTGGGGAAGGACAAGAACGTTCACCAAATTAGATCATTTTTAAAGTAGCAGACATATCTTCAGTGCAACGACCCCTCCCTGAGGGTTACAGCTGAAGAGTGGGCTGGGGAGGCGGGGGTCAAGGTCATCCCCAAGCCTCACTTTTCATTAGCAGAAAAATGCATGTTCGTGCACACAACTGTGCCAGGCACTGACGTGTGGAGAAAAAATAACTTAAAGCATAATTGAAAAATTGCATGCCAAGACAGAACATGGGTTAAAGAGGGAGAGCAGGTTGACACTCCGGCAGAATGTGTGAGTTCAGAGGTTTGATCAGCCGTCTGCATGCAGCAGAACCAGACAGTCACTCAAATTAGTCAACTCCACCTCTTCCAAGCAATTGCAAGTATGTGGACTGTATGTCAGCACAACTAAGAACAGAGAATGGCCATAAAAAACGGATTCTGGCCATAAAAGGCCAACACATTTACACACAAGGATTTTTAGCCTGGCAATCATGTTCTAGTTTAACAGCTGATCCGAAACCAGAGACAGGAAAAAGGAAAAGAAATGGTGGATGAAGACTGGGAGAGCGCAAAGGAGAGGGAGAAACACAAGTAATAAACAAATGGAAATAGGAACATGAAGGCAAAACCATGGGTGGATAGAAAGAGTGAAAGAATTCCTGTGAGAGATGGAGAAGGGGGGACATGTGGGTTCGATTACAAGCCGATGATGTCATGTATGCATGTCATGTAATCAGCCCCTGAGCAGACAGCGCTGAGTGTGCGGGGCAAGATTGGGCCTCGTCTGCGAAGGCGGTGCAGATGCGGGTCGTCTGATGTGCATGCACAAGCTCACACTCAGCGGAGAGGGTGAGTGTGTCTCTGACTTTGTCTGGTTCTGCTGCATGCAGACGGCTGATCAAACCCCTGAACTCACACATTCTGCTACAGGGCAAAAAGGTGCAAATGTGTGTCAGACAGACTTATCACGCCGGGATCCCTCCTGAAGGTCGGGTAACTTGATGTGCTCTGCAATATCTCTGGTTTCCATCTGGTTTGGACATGATTGGTCCCTCAGTTTCATGCAGGTACTATCCCGTGCGCTCAAACAATGGCGCACTGGAGTCTCTTCCTACATGCATTCTCTCATATGGCACCTATGTTTCATTCAGTTTGCTCATAGAGGGTATAAGTAACATTTGTCGAGAATAGCACATGTGTTTTTCACAAATGAGCTTGAAAATGGAAGTCTTTGAAATCAAAGCAGGAATTCAGACCCCAGTCCTGCATACGAAGGAGTTTTATGGCCACCTTGAAAAATAAAAGCATCCTCAAATGCGCGCCACTGTTAGTGAAGTACTCGGATTACTTTACTATCACTGTTTATGGTATTTAAACCTCCATCTACATTATGTGATGACTAAATCCAGAATCTCCTTCTCCACAAAAAAAGATTTCCTCCAAGTCTGTCCCCTTTATTCTGAACAAACACGTTTACTTACACATCATTTTCAAAGTTTTTAAAACTTATGATCAGCTTGTGTTTATCTTCCAAGACATTGTATATTTATTGATTTGTCAAACTTATGTTATTGAAATACAGCTTGAGAAGATACTCCACATTTACTCATTTCCCCTTAAAATGAGTAGCCTGAGTCGACGACTTTATTCTCGTAATATCATGATTTTTTTCTCTCGTAAAATTACGATTTTTGCACTTATAAAAGTATTACTTTATACTTGTCTGGTGTTTTTCAGACAATTACAACTTTTGTCCTCATAATTAAATTTATTTATTTTTTTGTCATAAGGCCTTAATACTCGTACTTGCAAAATGTTGCTTGTCCAATTTGGGTACTAAGTCACTCTTGGTCCAAAAGTGGCGCTAATTTTAACAGAAAGTCCAGACAGGAAATGTTTGCCTTCATTAGTGAGTATTAGGAGTCCATCAGTGGAAGGAAGCTAGTTCAGGCAGCTGGCTCAGCCTGCACTCTTAAATGTGTGTGTGACATCTGTTTTAAAGTTTAAAAAATGTTACCTTTGTCTGCCAATACTTCTGATTGCCTGCACACATATTAGTACCAACTTCGCATCCTCATATCGACTCCGGATAAGGGGGCTTAAAATGTTTGCTCATCACCTCTCAGTACATTTTTGTATGCTTATATTTAACTCGGGACAACTGATCCTGGCTACTGGTCTTACTATAGGTGGGTTAACGGGGACACTTTTCTCCTTTCACAATGAAATCATTCCGAAAAAGAATATTCCTGTATTGATCGTTTACAGGAGTTCTGATTTAATCGGAATCAATGTTTATATGGGCAGACACATCATTCGGAAGAGCTGCGAACAGCTGAGTGACGAGTGCAAAAGTGAACAATAGATGAGTTTTATCAGAGGGTGGGCATCAACCGTCAGATCAGAGCAGTGTTTGCTGTTGTTGTGATGCTTTTAATGAAGAAACTTTTGATAATGACTCGTATTTACTGCCTTAATTGAGACATGAGGTAGGGAGGAAAGGCTCCGTCATCTTTTTTTACTCTATTACAACATTATGACGTTAACAAATATTAAGTTATTAGTGAGGCTATGTTATTTGTTAACTGAAAACCCAGATACACGTAATGACAAAGCGCTTATTTATTCCTTCTCAGTTCAGGGTCGCAGGGACTGGAGCCTATCCCAGCTCTTTTAGTACTTCATTCAGACTCAATAAAGTGAAGTCGGTGGGTCTGATCCATTTGCTTGTCGGGGGATTTATATATAAGCATATGTTGCACATTAGAAAACATGAAGTCTTCATAGTTTTCCAACATTATTTCTTACTTTCCCACTTAATTTTTTTGAGAGATCACATGAAAAACAAACTCTCGGCTGTGGTCTAGATCATTAAATGACGGCATTGCGCACGTGAGTAGTGCGGCCAGACATGCACGCACTCACAAGGGATTATACCGAAACACCGTTTACAGGCAGCAGTCGCCTTTCGGAAAGTCTTTTCGAGAAAAGTCTTTGTTTTTCTTATATTACCCCCTTGCAAAGGAATGAAATCTCATTCGGAAAGGGCCTTCTTTTTCGGAAAGGGTTGTTTACATGCAGTGTTTTCTTTGTGATTAGGCATCTTTTCCGAATCTATTCCATGAAAACCCACCTTGTTATTATACTGTAATAAACTTGTTGTTACAATATTGCCTTGATCTATGCTCATCTTTGACGAGTGACCTACTGATCATTGTAATAAACATGTTATTACATCAATGCAGAAGGGAAGCATTTATAAGACAATGATTTACCGGTATGGAAAATCAGATGGTATTTTTATTTGTTTTATGTATGAACCACAATGCACAGACTTGTACTCAGGTGAGAGAGGAGAACTCTGGGTAGGGAGGGCAGTACAGTCCGAGAGAGTTCTCATACATCCACCCAGAGGGAAAGGCTGGCCAGCTTCGTTGCCCACCTCAGCCAGTAACGGAAAAGATTTTAGAGCCCTTTGGAAAGAGATCAAAGTCCTGAACAGGCAGTTTAACGAAACCAGTGCTGAGATAAAAGGAAGGGCAAATGAGTCGAGATCAAAGAACTAAAGATAATGAGGCTATAAAAATTGGATCAGAACGAGTGTAGCGTGTCATTTGTCGTGAGAACCTGATATTACATCAGCCAGCAGGGACAGAATATGAGCTGGCAGTCTGGAAGAAATGGGCTTGTGATTTTTTTTTTTTGAGCAGTGCTGAATGTCCAACTTGTTGCAGGATAAAGGTAGAAACAATCTGTGATGGTTGGTTCCTTCCCCGATGACTTCATCTCCAGGCCAAGGCTTCATCCATTTTTAAAAGATTGACATATTCAAAGCTGATTTTAAAGAAAATCTAAGTTAACTTTTTGGGGATTTCTAAACTTTTTAAGCAGAAATAGAAAACAAACCGAAAAAAGTGAGTGGATAACATTGGTTCTATCGGTGGGTTTCCTTTTATCCCGCTGTTTGGCTATCAGATTTTGTCACTCTACATTTGGAGAGATGGGTGCAACATAGATCCCCAGTCAGCATCAAACTGGAAACTTCTTGATTATATGATGGGATGGAGATGCCCTGTGGCTAATTATTTTTTCCGTTACAGTAATGAGCATGGCTTTCAAGAGAAGACGCAGGAGTTTTTCTTATCAAGAATCCATAACCTAGCAGATAAATTCATCGCATCCAGCTCACATTTTTACATCTTCACTCTTGGACCTTGTAGTCTCAAGAACACAGCAGCATTTCATAATATCAGAAGACCGTAACTCGGGATTCAACAACTGCCCAGTTGAACCGCACATTTTGCTCATGCAAACCATATCCAAACCTCCAAATTCTTCCGTGCATTGTCATCCCATACCGGTTACGTAATGTTCACCCACTATTTCGTCATTTGGCAGCGGCCTGTCACAGCAAACATGTTTGTGGTGCCTGATCCTCTGCTTGATCCCCGACATCTGTTTCATGTGTACAAAACCCAGGGATGCGAATATGTCCAGATCCAGAAATAGAACCTAATTTTGTATGACCAAATGTATTTCTTTCCAAAGACAACTTGTTTTGTTGCAAAGAAATTTGAGAACGCGCAATATTACAATATGTCATTGTTTAGATCAATACCGAACAATGTCTCATTTCAGCGAAGTGTGCTCCACAGTTTATCAACTCCAAAAGCCTTATGGCAAACTACTAATCTGAAGACTTTGAGGGCTTCAGGAAGAGGCAATCGAGTCGTAATACTTTTGTGGGGACAGAGTGTCTTAAGAGAAGCAAAAAGCTGTGAGCTCAGTCTCAGCAGGGAGCTCAGACATGTCGCTCTGGTTGTACTCTCAGCTCCTCCAGAGCCTGATCCCCCGGCCTTTAGCTGTCAACAGCAGATGTGACAATCACCAGACCACCCTTAATGAAAAGTCTAGCCGATCACAGTGCTCAACGTGCTGAATAACACCTGTAGGATGTGCAACACACTGCAAACAAAATTGAATGTGTGTGAGAGATGACAAAATCCTTACGAAAAAAAAGTTTAAAGTAATTAGTTAGTTTTGGTACAACACCTGGAAATCGCAGAATAATTGCACATTTAATTGAAAATAGTGAGTTCCTTGTTAGGTTTACATTATACCAACGGGAGCCTTTTTAGTAGACCCCTTTGGGATAAACACGTATACCAAATTGCATGATTCTAGGTGAAACAAGGTCTGGGGGCTGCTTGCTCAAAATGTTCTACGGCGGTGCTGTAGAGTCATTATTAGTCATTTCATGATGCCCTCTGCTATGACCTTTAAAATTCAATATTTCTTTGGCGCGACTGATCTGTTTGATAAGTTCTTTTAGATTCTAGGCATAGTAAAGCCCGGAGAAAGGTGACTCAAGGCAAGGAAAAATTCTAATACAAATGGAAAAACTCCTTGCATTACCATAGGGTCCTTTTCTGGTTTGAGTACAAACCCTAATGATGATGACTAACGGGTGCTTTAGGTTATGAAGTAACAGTGCTTGAGGAGTTGCATGTCAGCTTGAGATAAATCTTGTTCTGAGTCAAGTATTGAACGAAAATGCTGTTTTGACCATCAATGGGTTTTCATCAGAGCCTGACTGGAAAGGCCCTAAGAAATACAGGTTTATTGTGGAAACTGGTCACGGATATCTTTGCATCTTTTAATACTTTGCACTCTGATAAACCATTGGCATTTTAACTACATTATTGGTGTGATCTCAGTACCCCCTGAAGAAAGCCAAATGCAATTCAATTGAGGTTTAGAAGATCTAACCATTGGCTACAATTGGCGTCAACAAACTGGCCATCCGAACCGTGTAATATTACCTCATCCATTATCCTCCAACAATGGCCGCCTCCATTTGAAAACAAGGTAATTAATTGCAACTTTTTGCACATGTAGTTAAGCTGCATTGTTTCACTTTGCCTCTCTTTAGTGAATTATGAGTTGTTTCTGGCGGCCCATGCAACTCATGAAAGCTACTCCATCTTCTCCAGAACGAACAGACTTCTGGTCGCAGTTCTGGCAATTGTTTCATTTGTCAACATTTTGAGAACACTTTATTCAATTTTGGTTGGAGTACATTGTTGGCCAGAGACGGAAGACTTCTGTTTTATATTTCGGGACTTGTTCAGACATTGGGGAAGATGCTTTCCCTATGCATGCAAAACCTGATCTTTCATAAACCTACTGCCTTATGTTTGATCTTATACCTCTGCAGTGACTAAAAAACAGAGGTGCATGCAAAGTATCATGGGCGACACCAGTATGAAAAGTGAGCAAGCAGTAAGATCTCAACCAGTGGAGGTTATTTATAGAAAGAATGCTATGTCTCTCTTTTGGTCCCCTCAAAGGTGGATGTGCCCAGAAATATCAAAAGGGAGACATCCTGAATGGATGGATCTTAATGAGATACCCAAACAATCTCAACTGGCTCCTTTAGACATGAGGGAGAGGTGGCCCTTCTCCGAGGATTCCTCTCCAAATGTCCCGATCTCTAGGGCTCGGTCTATCTACAGTATGGAGGAAGATCATATCGGCCACTATTATCTTTTTATGGAAATAGTATCTATGAATTTGAGCAATTTGGAGCAGATCCAAATTAAAATCATGGTCCGTGACATATAAATATCTAAATTTGCACAGGCTCAAATGATCCACGACTTGAGCCAGATCCTTCCCAACACCAAATATCTTCTATTCTGGCATAAAACCCACCCCCCACAGCTTTCATGGAAATCCAATCAGTAGTTTTTGCGTACACCTGCTGAAAACCAATCAGACACAGGTGAAAACAACCTGCTTGGTAGAGGAACAGACGGGTGATGGGACAAAGTGGACAACCAGGAACTTTGACACAGAATGAGGGACCCCCCCCCTTTGCTTCTGCTGCATCACTGTTCTCTTCTTAATCTGAGTCCCATTATTGGCAAAGCTCCTAACTTCTAATAACTGTGGTGACCTCATCCATTGTTAAACCATGACAAATTTCATTTGGTGGGCAGGAGGCAGGAAGTTTCTTGCCCTTGACACTTGCTCAAAGGTCTGGAATCAGTTAGAAGGGCCTGAAAACATGTTGTCATTGAATACACTCTTCAAACTGATGCGTACATTGGAGTAGTTTGCCGTTTTAGCGCATGTCATGCATTGTTAGCAACACCAAACATTAAATCGTGTTGTTGTAAACCCGTGTACGTCAGGAAGTGTTATGTCACTTGGTGAGTTGCCCATATGCTTAAGGACCCATTGTCTTGAGTCAACAGGGCACTTTTTTGTCAGAACAATCAACACTGACAGCTGAGCAGAAACCTCCCTCACTATTAGATTTGCTCCCATCACATGCCAGGAGATGACAGACAGTGTTACGACTTTTGTAGTCATGCGATGGAGTGTGAGAAATGTAAGAGTTACGCACAAGTTATCTGATAATAAAAGTTGAGCCTGAGGCATTGTGCGCCGAACAATGCACCCTTGATAAAACACGAGTGTTTTGCTGTCTGGAGCTGCGATTACACTCTTACATGAAGCTAACATTCTGTTTGTTGAGCCATTAGCAAAAAAGCCACAGGTAAAATATTAAACACCCTTCAGATAATCTCACATGTAGGTGATATACCCGGAGTGGAAGGTCAGAGTGTGTACATGCATTTTATCCTTAGGCAGAGGTTTGAGGAACCTGTTTAAGGAAAATGGCACCGTTCCCATTATCGTCTCACCTCGCCATCAACATATTTCTTAGAAAAAATGTATATAAATCGAGTTAGATTGAAAATGTCTTAAACATAACATATAATAATGTGATATATTATGTTGGTTATGATTAGACCCATGGCAACGATAGATATATTCACCATAGAAGGAAAATGTGAATCAAATTCAAATCACACTCCCAAATGACACATCTCGGATTTTTAAGATTTGGAAAGTCACCTCAGCCAGAGTCAGCTGGGATAGGCTCCAGCACTAGCGCAACCGTAAATAAGATAAGAGCATCCGGAAATGGATAGATTTTATTTGGATGAGTTAACATGTTGTCCTAGGGTCGATGCAGATCTGATTTATGGCGATGTGACATGACTGAAAGCGATCCGATTGGAATTATTGTGGCTTTTCCACAAAACATATTTGGTGAGTGATGTCATCGTCAGCCAGAACTGGCAGCAAAGGGAAAACAAAATGAGCAGAGTGGGGGAATTAAACCATCAATGGCAATCGCCAGCACGTGAGAGCTGCTCACATGCTTATGGAAAACGTTCCCTATCATGGGAAATACGTGTGCTCACATTGACGGTTAATTTAAGATGAGGAGATTCCAATTATTCCACTCCCGGATTTTCCCATATTTTAACCCTTACAGTCAGAAGGCGATGGGTTCTATTATGGCCTTTCTCGCGTTGGTCCACTTCAGGTACTCTGACTTTATACCACAATCCGAAAACATGCAGTAAAGGTGATCTGTCCGGTATGTATATGCTGTAGGTTTGAGTTTGTGAATGGTTATTTGTCTCTGTGTGTTGACCCTGTGACTCCATCATTTTCAATTTGATACCCACATAGACTTTAGTGCGAGGAACAACTGGAGTAATTTTGGGGAAGTTCAATGGTATATTTCCGAAACTAGGGAGAGTTTTATATAAGTTTTGGGGTCATAATTTCACAACCACTGGTTTGATTTAGTTCAAATCTCTTACATGAGAATAGACTGAGACATATTTTCTCCACCCTCGGTACGATTTAGAATTTGAGCAGTTCAATCAGCTGGGTTGTTTGTATATCGCAGGGGATTGGGGACTTTTTGGAGATATAACCTTGCTGTCGGGGACGACAGTTTGTTATCCCACCCTCTGCAAAAAAAACTAAATCAAAATATTGGATCTGTTGCTCTGGTTCCTTAGCATTTTGGCAATGTTAGCATGTCTAGCAGCTAGTAGCAATCCATCAAAAACCTTGTCAGTGAAAACATCTTTGAGGGCTGAGCTATGAATATCCAACTTGTTACACGTCGTGTCTTGTTCCTCAGAGTTGGTCTCTTTTTCCAATTTTCATCCAAGAATTTTTTATTAACTTTGCCGATTCTTCCCTTGTCCCTCCCTGCCCGGATAAATGACTTATGCTGACAAGAGCCAGAAGGAAATCTTGTAATTTGAACTCCTCGTCTCTCCTCACCCACTGCCCTGCCTCCAGAGCGCTGACAGACGAGCCAGATATTTCACACGTTACAAACGTCAAGAAAAACCTTTTCCCTCTTCGCTGCCACATCCTTTAGTTCACTTCAGGGAGAGTGGCTCACACACCACACAGTTACCCTTACGCACAAGCACACACCCCTCATGCGAGCCTCTGCAATGCTAAGATCCATATAAGGGCATGTTGATGATGTAATGGTCCAGAGGCAGGGAGCACATCCCTTATTGTTTGGTCTGACTGCAGGAATGCCTACATTACAGCTACTAAGAGAGTGAGACACACAGAGAGGAAGAGTGGAAGTCGGCTGTAGCACGGCGAGATAATGAGCTTGGGAAAGCCTTTGGCTCAGGTAGGCACGCTGAATATTTCTACAAAACTCTGATCTCTGGGAGAAAACTTTTCAAACTTTTCCATCTTTTGATTGGCTTGTACAGATGTTCTCGGCAGCATCATTTCACAGCGGTGTATGGCCAAAGTTCCTGCTGCTGCATTTGTGGCTTCTTCTTCTCCTCTTAATTCAAGATATTCAACTGAAGGAAGGTCCAGCTGGGGATGAAAAGATAAATAACTAGCAAACTGGGGCTTAATCTCTACTCATAGAGGAATGCTGAAGCACGGTTTATTTCACTGTTTGGTTTCCTGATACAACTATTTAGAGAATAAGGCTTTATCTGAAACTTTGGTCAGACTGCGCAAGAATCCTTCAGAATTTCGTAAATTGCGTTTTGGATGCTTTAAATACCAGAAGCGAAGTATTCTGTGGTTGTATGTATACATGTATTCATGATTAAGTACGGGTTAAAAGTGTCATTTGGTATTTTAGGTAGCAGATATTAAACTTTTTCAAGCAAAGTTCTCCAGAGTTCAAACCCGCATTATTTAAGATGAACCCCTCTGATAGGAACTTTTAGATGATTTATCACAGAAACCATGTCCTAAATTGTCATTTTGTGTATTTTGAGGCATTGGGGTTACCTTTTGCTAGAAAGCCTCTTTTGGGTGTCCCTGGACCTCTTTTCAAACCCCTATGATATAATACAAATAACCCTTAATACCTTGAATTAATTCATTGACAGTTGTAGAGGAATCATGATTGTTTTATTGCTAAAGTGAACTTTTTCGGCATTAATTGCCGATATAAATAAATAAAGGAGTCATCCCAACTCCAAGCCCTAACGCCAACCTCTTTTTAACCACCATTTTATGATATGAATAAACTTTCAATAGCTTAAATTAATACATTTTTTCACATTAATTGACTGTGGTACAGGAATACTGCTCTGATTACTGCTAAAGTGAATGCCTTTCGCATTTATTACACTGATATACATAAAAATAGGAGTGACCTTAATCCTAACTTCTCTTTAAACTGGTATTTTATCATACAAAGTATTTTTAGTAGCTTAATGCATTAAATTGTCTGCCTCTGGTTTGGAAACCTGCTGTGGAAACACTCCGCATTAATGACACTAATAGAAATAGAAGCCAGTTGAAAAAAACGTAGCCATGTGTTCAGGGAATAATTATCCGTGTGGATTTTCGATAGAAACAATTGCAATTTCGAAAGCAGTAAAATCTGATTTAATCATCTCATTTAGGTCTCTTTTCCTTACATGCTACTACTTAGAGTATATTAGCGCCACCAGGAAGTTAATAAACATCAGACCTACATTTTTTACACATGTTGATGGTACTCTGGGGGCATATCACTTCACCTGTGTGGACTTAAAATACGGCCCATGCACTGCATCAATCAGTGTCCTCCCTCTAAACTCATCGGCCCACCATCTGCAAGCTGGAGCGGCCATGTGTGCACGCACAGATATACCGGTCTGTGTGAACATGACCTTATCACATGTGCTTAGGAAATGGCACAGCAGCCTTGACATATGGAAGGTGTAACAGGTTTAAGCAGTGGGTGAGCCACAGATCCAGCTTTGGGAGCGACGTACAGAGGAGGGAAGCCCTCAGTGAGGCTGTGATTGGGCTCCAGTTGTGATTCTCGTACTCTCTGGCTGCCTGCTCCCAAGTGGAAGCTTCCTTTTATTTTTTTTAACTGCTTTTATTTAAAGGTTACCAGGATTTACGTTGTAACAAAAGCCAGAATCAAGTATATAAAGTTATCCCACTTTAGAGGCCTAACCCGGCGAATGACTCCCATTTTTCCATGACACTTTAACCAGCCAGTGAGACGCTCATGCAGAGAGCAGACTGCATTTGATGCCTATTTAAAGGCTGCAGGCTGGGTGGTAATTTAACCTGTGTGATTGATAGACAGCTGTTATGTCATCAGATTAATGTGCTGCACTTCATGATTTGTAACTTTGAAAAATAATGTTCTTCCAAGCTGTATGGTTTTTTTTTCTACACAGCAAACCAGTAGGTGGACCAGTTTAGTTCCTGTTTCCTTGAGCGGCGCTGTGAAAACGTGTTTGCTCCCCCCTGGAGTTTCTGTTTTTGTGTGTTACTCAAACTAAACCCTCTCAGGCCATCCATCCATCCATCCATCCATCCATGTTCTTTTGCTTCTGGTCAGGGTGGCAGAAGGCTGAGGAGAGCATATAAGACGTTCCTCTCCCCAGCAATACCTTTGTATTTACTAATGCACGTGTGTTTACTATTATGCTGTTGTGTTTTACTACTACACACTCATGTTTTACTAATATCCATCAGTTTTTCTAAAAGATGCTTGTGTTTCACTAATATGTTCCTGAAATTTGCGAATACACAAGCGATTTTTACCGTTAGTCGCACGTGTTTTACTAAAATGTAGGCGTTTTATTCATTCGCATGAAAATGTGCATTAATATGTGCACGTGTAAAACACGTGTTAATGCATGTTTTACTAAAAGGTGCACACGTTCTACTAATATGTAAACATGATTTACTAATACGTACGTTTTTTACACATCTTCTACTAACATGTACGCATATTTTAGTAATCCAAAAGCATTTTAGTAATATTTACGTGTTTTACTAAAAGTTACACGTGTTATCTAATACGTTTCAATGTTTTAATAAAACGCGTGCGTGGTTAACAAATATGTGCACGTGTTTTACTAATATCCAAGCATTTTTTAGTAATATATGTGTGTGTTTTACTATGTTTCACTGATACTTGCGTGTGATTGACTCATATGTGGGCGCAATGATTTTTTCTTTTTTTTTTTTATGCATTCCTCCATCCCAGACTCTGTAGTTATTAAATAACCTATTTGGGTCAATAAGTAGGACAAAAATTTTAACCTTTTTTTTTTTTTTTGTTTACTCAGATCCAACGTGTTTTTTTTTCATGAGATGCACACTAACAGAAACCAGGAGGGGTTCCAATACTTTTTCACACTAATGCAGCTATGTGGCAGCTGCTTCTATTGACGTATATTAGATTATCCTGATGCTCGTCGCACAAGCATCAGGATTATGTTACTTCATGATGTCATCCGACATGAATCCCTTCCCTTCCAATAATGGAGCATGCAAACTGCTGCACCATTTATGCAGTAAATTATATTTGAAAAGGAAAACGGTCCCAGATGTGATGATAGCTACTCATATATGTTCTATGTCCTTGATGAAAAGCAGATAAAAAGATAAGGACAAACTGATTTGCATCAATGTTTCCTCATGCACAACAAAGCAAAGGGAATATAATGCCGGAGTGATTTCACAGCTATGAGGTAAGCTGTGTATTTTGGGCATAAGAGCCATGCAGTTTCCTCTCAAAGGGTCTGCCTTTATGACTGCAGTAGACAGGATTATTACTCAGTTCAGGCCTTGAGAGTATTTTAAACCAGAGTGATTAGCAGAGTTTCCAGTCCCACTTGGGAACGAAGTACATTTCTCTCTATTTTGGCTAATGACGTCATTAGAACAACAGTGGAGGTCGAGATAAGAGATTGAATAAACAGTGATTACAGGCGACAGGCTGGTTTATCAAGAGAGACGTCTGCTGGAATCACTTAGAAACTTTCAACATGCACAATCCATTTCGAGGAAAGTGCAATATATCAATGCATACATGTTTTTAGATAAGGTGGACAAAACCCTCATTTAGATTCCTTGAAAAAGTCGCTGAATGTCTTTAGAAAGACATTATCTTCATCTTCTAGCAGCCAGTTCATAACAAGATTAGTAGTAAATAAAGCCTTGAATTAGTGTTATAGTGTGAAAAGCATGAGCACTGAGGGAATATTCTAGTTAATCACGTAGTTTATAAATAAATCAAAAATAGTTGCATATGTCAATATTTACCGCAAAAGCATTTAAACATCTTAAAATCCAAATAGATTTAGGTAAAAAGGTAATATAGAGTATATAGACACTAAAACATTTTTAAGGACAACATATTTTGATTAGCATTAAGGTAATTTTCAAATGAAATTCTGGTAATAAAAAAACCACTAATTCGTCGTCCCCGACAGCAAAGATGTATTCCGGAAAAACACAATCCAGTCTTCCTCTTTGTCCAAGCTGTCTTCATCAACCTGAACCCCTCAAATTCATAGTAAAGTTATTTCCAGAATATTTTTAGTTAGAAAAAAATCTCCCCGAAGTGAGAAAAATATGAACTATTAAATGAAAATATGGGTAATACATGCTTAGAACATGATGGATCTCCTCGAGTTTATTAATATATGCATCTGATATGGACTCAATCAGAACGATGGTTGTGAAAGTATGGCCCAAAAACTTTTTGGAGGTAAAGCTCCCTCTAGTGTCAGACATATACAACTGACCTTTCACAATTTGAACATGATCCATGAACAGTTTGAGTTATCGCGTTAACACGAAGGATCTTTGGTGGTAACGCAATGATGATTCCATAACATCCCCGACTTTTCAGGGATAATAGTAATAACTGAGGGAAAGAAAAATCTCTTGGCAAAAGACAGAAACTGTTTGGATCAAATGGCAAATGGACTGTACTTATATAGCGCTGTTCTAGTCTACTTGACTACTCAAAGCGCTTTTACAACGGGAGTCAGTAAGGCACCACATGCTCATCATGAGCAGTAACCATTCACGCAATCATTCACACACCAATGGAACAGCCATTGGGAGCAACTTGGGGTTCAGTATCTTGCTCAAGGACACTTCGACATGTGGACTGCAGTGGCCAGGGATTGAACCACTCATTTTCAGATGAAGTGGACAACTGCTCTACCAACTGAGCCACCGTCGCCCCCATCAACCATCCTTAGCATCTGATGGTCATGGTTCATGTAAACGACTGAATTTTCCACCCTCTATAAATGATGCGTGCAGTCACAACCAGATAAATTGATTGCTTGCTGAAGTCGCATGACTCCCAGTCAGTTGGATATTTTTGGCTCCTGGTATTACATTAATTTTTTTCTGCTCAGTTCTCAGTTTCGTAAAGCTGTCAGATTTTGCACAACGTTCCACAAATCTATTTCCAGATGGCTGTTTATAAGTTATGTCACAGGACGCTATCAGTAAACCGGGGGTTTACTTATGTTGGAGGAGAACCCCCGTCCTCCTCCAACATTGACCTACAGTCCATCGAGTCCATTCAGTTGGATGTCCAATGGTACCAAGTTCCTCACTGCAGAACTTACAGAGCAATTAATTACCTCTGTCGTTGACATCGATAGCAGTAGCTTTAGCCTACCCTATAATTCAGTAATCCAAAAACTTCCTATTAAAACACTACTTTTTTTTTAATACTTAATACTTTGGAAATATGGAATGCAGGTCTTCTACTTGTAGTGGAGTGTTTTAATTGTTTGGTGTGTTTACATTTACTCAAGTAATAAACTGAATACTTGATCCACAACTCCATATGGGCACGTTCATTGGACCAAGTAAATCTTCTTCTTCTTCCTTCTTCCCGTTTCACGGCAGTTGGTAAACACTGGTGCATTACTTCCACTTACCATTATAGTGTGGACCAGAGGAATCTTTGCTACTGGGGATGTACATTTTTCAGGGTTGTTTGAGGTCAAGGTCAGCAAAGAGCCTGATAATTAATTTAGTGTGGTTTGGAATACAATAGAATTGCTCAAAATATGAAAAAAAAAGTTCAAGTAATACACCTTTTAACCTTAATATTATAAGCAAACCACATATTTGTGAGAAAATTAATAAAAAAATACTATCTTATTTAATAACCATAATGTATTTCTTAGTACACATTTATTTCTGCTTCAAATAAGAAATCCTTATGCATATCCTTTTTATATTCTAATACGCCTTGTTGTTCAAGCTCCCACCGTTTCGCTGCTAACTCAGGAAAGAATTTATACCGCTGAAAAGCGACCCACCCTACCATACTTACATCACGGCCCACATCCCATGTGTACTTGTGGAATCAGAGATTCCACAGCGTATGTGTGGGTGGAAGGGGGTTGGGAGTGGGGATTTCTGTATAAACTCTGTGCAACTGTAATTATCATCTGAAGCAGGGGGAATTCCTTTAAACGTATAAGAAGAATTGGGGAGGGTAGGTGGCAGTGGTGGTTTTGGTGAGGGGGGGATCGGTAGCAGAGGAACCCCTTAATTAAAGGACTGTTCCATGCCATCTGAGTGGAAATGCCTGGCAGCTGTACATACAGCAGTCGTAACATGCCTTCCCCTGGGGCTGGAGGCACTTTGGCCTGGTGATGTATGCATGTGCCAGACACACTGACCCGGTCTAGGCACTGCATCTGTTTCCAGGCAATGGACCTTGACATCATCTGAGCACTCTGCAGCCCATAGAAATATGAGCTTGTGGTAGTTCTTTGCCTTTTATCATTGGTTTAACCTTAAACTGCATTTGCCTCAACACTTTATTTAACCTACTTATTCAGCTGAGCTCACATCAGCATTTGGCTGTCTCCGACTTTTCCCAGAGGACTTAATAGGCCGCATGGAACACCCTCAAAAGCTATGGAAACTTCAGAAATTACTGATTGTTAAACTCAAGGCCTAATATTTACAGCATTAACTCAGGTTTCTAAATCTTTGGAGAATGAGTTGGCAACAAGGGACCAAAAAAAAAAGTAACCACAGGTATTTCACTTTACCAAGCTGAAACAGCTTTTTTATGTTGCGTTAAATATTCCACGACATTAAACATTAATGGTAATCAACCGTGTTTGTCGGTTTTTAGTCTAAATGGTGCAATGGGTGCTGAGTGGGTTAGCAGCTTTGGTAAACAAGAGAAGTTAAAAAAATATATATTTAATAGAAAATGCACTATTAAAAATAATCAAGGGGGAAAGAAAATTATTAAGCAGACGTTCTCTATTTTTATTAATTAATGTCTTTCTTCTTATTTTTTCCAGGTTGAAGCACTTGATTGATCAAGAAAAGGCCTACCAAGAACGTAAGGAAGAAGAAAACGATAAAAAGATCGCAAGCCTGAAGGAGGAGCTGACAAAACTCAAGTCATTTGCGTTGATGGTTGTGGATGAACAGCAGCGCGTCACCCAGCAGCTTAAACAAGAAACCTCCAAGGTCCGAGAACTGAGCGCCAGTGCTACGCTAGCCCAGGAGCAGCTGAGCTCAGCTAATGCCCGTTTGCAGGAGGAGGAGCAAAAGGTCTTTCGATTGGAGGCTGAGCTGCGTGAACACACCTGTCGACATCATCAGGAGCAGGAGGTCATGACTGCCAAATTGACTAGCGAGGATGCCCAAAACAGGCAGCTCCGCCAGAAACTGTCTTCTCTCAGCCGGCAGCTTGATGAGCTGGAGGAGACGAACAAGACACTCCGCAGGGCTGAGGAGGAACTGCAGGAGCTGAGGGATAAGATAAGCCGTGGCGAGTGTGGAAACTCTAGCCTCATGTCCGAGCTCGAAGAATTACGGAAAAGGGTTCTTGAAATGGAAGGGAAGGATGAAGAGTTGATCAGAATGGAGGATCACTGCCGGGACCTCAACAAGAAACTCGAAAAGGAGGCCAATCAGAGCAGGAACCTGAAAACTGAAGTAGATAAACTGAACCACAGAATTATGGACTTGGAGAAATTAGAGGATGCATTCAGTAAGAGCAAGCAAGAGTGTAACTCACTGAGAAGTTACCTGGAGAAGGAGAAGACGGTGTCGAAGGTTCTGTCCAGTGAGCTGGAAGCCTTGAAATTGAGGGTCAAAGAACTGGAGGCTGCTGAAAGCCAACTGGGAAAGACGGAGATGACGTTGAAGGAAGATCTCACCAAGTTGAAGACTCTGACTGTCATGCTGGTGGATGACAGGAAAGCAATGGCAGAGAAGTTAAAGCAGATGGAGAACAAAGTGCAGAACAGCACTGGCAAACTTCAGGCTGAACAGGATAAGGTCACGTCAGTCACGGAGAAGCTCATTGAGGAGAGCAAGAAAGCATTGAGGTCAAAGGCTGAGCTGGAGGAGAAAATGTGCAGCGCTACAAAGGAGAAGGATGACCTGAAGGCCAAGTTGATGGATGAGCAAGAGAAGAACAATGATTTGGAATCCAAGATCAGCATGATGAAGAAGAGGTTGCAGTCACTTGAGAACCTAGAGAGAGAACACCTCAGGAACAAAGCTAAAGAGGAACACATCAAAACACCCGTCGCTAACCGCTTCCAACAAGAAGACAACAAAGTGAAGGACCTGACACAGGAGGTTGAACGCCTCAGACGCAAATTGAAGGACATGAAGGTGGCGGACGGTGACCTCTTAAAGACGGAGACGTTTGAATCACTGGAGAAAAGGTTCTCAGTCGAACAAGAGAAAGCCAAAGCCCTGATGGAGGAGCTGGAAATATCCAGACAAGAGCTTTCCAAGTACCAACTGGCTGAAAAGAAAGAGTGCAGCCAAGAGCATGTTCTTTATAAACGCTTGAAGGAGGAGGAGGCAAAGTCGAGTCACCTGACAAGAGAGGTAGCAGCTCTGAAAGAGAAAATCCATGAGTACATGGGGACAGAGGAGTCCATTTGCCGCATGAAAACTGACCATTCTACACTACAAAGGAAACTGACCCAGCAGGAGGTCCGAAACAAAGAACTCGCCAGGGAAATGGAGACACTCACCAGAGAGCTTGAAAGATACCGGCGCTTTAGCAAAAGTCTTCGCCCCGGCATGAACGGAAGACGCTTTTCAGACTTCCATGTTTCCACCAAGGAGGTTCAGACAGATCCACTTGATCTCATGTCTCCCAGGTGCAAAACAGTGGTGCCACTGGAGCGCGCGGTGGTGAACGGGAAATTGTACGAGAGTGAACCAGAAGAAAATGCAAATTACAGCAACGAGCTTCAGCTCGCCAAATGCAGCCCCTCGCTTATTAATAATGTGAATAATCTGAACAACAACATAAGGAGAGCCCGGGTCCCGTTCCTCAAAAACAAAGACATACCCTCTCAGGTGAATGGTAAAGGGCAACCACGGCAGAACGTCAACCACGTCCCATCTGGAGATGTTGTGTTGACGCACAGTCCCGGGCAGCCTTTGCACATTAAAGTGACTCCTGATCACGGACATAACACAGCAACGCTGGAGATCACCAGCCCCACCACAGAAAACACCCAGTCTTTCACCAGCACCGCCGTCATACCTACAAGTGGCGGTCCACCAAAACAGAGAATCACCATCATCCAGAATGCTTCCATATCCCCGACTGCAAAATCCATTTCCCCTAAATCCAAAGGTTCACCGATTTCGGACGAGCCATGCTCACCAGATAGGGCTCTATCCCCGTTCACCATGGCGACATACTCCAGAGCAATGACTCCAGATTCTTGTGGCTCTGTAGCATCAGACAGAGCCATGTCACCCATGCAAATTGTGTCAGTCACAACGGGCACCCCTGAGCGCTCCCTCTCTACCGAGCCAGTGGAGGTCGTCGGTGGGCACGCAGTCTTCCGCGTGACCCCGGAAAGGCAAACCAGCTGGCAGGTTCAAAGGTCCAACAGCTCCGGGCCCAACGTCATCACAACGGAGGACAACAAAATCCACATTCACTTAGGGAGCCCCTTCATTCAGAGCATCAGCACTCCATCCCAAAAACTGAGTCCGTGCAACACGCCTGTGCTCCAGGAGCAGAGGCCTCAGATGCTGGCAAACTGCAGCACAGCGACTGTCAAAGCAAACAGCAAAATCACAAGTAGCATCATGATTAAGCCCACCTCCACCCCAATCCAGAGGCCTTCACAGATTACAGTAAGTAACGTCTATGACTGACCCGATAACCCTCGAAACCCTCCATCCCATCGTTCGTTACTGATTCCATGAGATCCAACCCAACCTCAGACCCGTCTCCCTCATCACTAGACCCCAATTCATCTTGTCTGTCCTCACGTGACCTCTGAACTCAACCTGGGGTTTGAATGTTTTCCTTTTGCTTTTGGTTGGTTTGTCTGGTTCTGTGTGATTAAGTTGAAACAATTGTTTGCCTGCATGACAAAATAAAACATTTGGAAGCACTAGAAGATTTGATTTAACTTGACATAACACCGGGTTTTTTAACTTATGTGCACTTACTGTATTGTATTCAGTGGCCATTTTGCCATATAGTCAGGCTCTTCACACTGATGTATCATGCCAGTTTTTATACTTTCTATTACACGTTACAGTTACGTTTTCTGAGAATTAAAGTGTGCGAAAAGGAACTGTTACGTTCTTTAGTTTGTCATCCATGCCTGCAAAGTTTTTCACTAAATCTAGCATGTTTTGAATGTTAAAATAAATCTGTGGAAAAATTGATGATTTTTTTTTTTTGGTGCATGCACAGTAACTTTTTAACATGTTTGTTCCATGGTGTGTAGTCAAAACATAAATGATTTCTTTTTTCTCTCATAACATGAAGACTGTCAACACTTTCTCACGCCTCATTAAATAATATCCAAAGTAGAAAAGTTGTGTGGAAAACCATTTTGCTCATGCTTTACCAGATTGTGAGACAAAACCACCTGGTGGGATTCTCACATGTGTTTGTGTTCACATCATATAGGCTGATGTCATGACTTCTTCTTATAGAAGACCCTGGAATGAAAACCAGCGTAATGTGACCTTTTTTCTTAAATAAAACAACGGAAACTCAGCGTGACGCCTTTAAACCTCCGAGTGGTGCTCCATAAAGCTGCTGTTTACTCTAAAAAAATGCAGGATGTAGACTTACCGTGGACAGAACCCATTAAAGACATTTACACCTATCAATTATCTTCTTGCTCGAATGCACCACACAGTTTAAGGTGTGTTAAATGAGATTAGATCAAGATTTTGAACTGAGTTCTGAGTTCTGAAAAACTGAACAATCTCTGGCTCTGACTGACCACCTTAACTAGCAGCGGATTGAGACGGTGGTTATTAAGGCTGTCCTTTAAGTTTACCTTGGCCATCGTCCACCACTTGGATGTGTTCTTGAGCAAGACACTCAATCCTCACTGGGCACGGAGGCATTGCTCTGAAAATCACACTGTAGGTCCATCTGTGTTTGGTAAAGAAAATCCCTGAAATCAAATGTTTAAGTGTTGAAATCAAGAGAGAAACTGGCCTTCGCTGCTCAGGTCTCAGACGAAACATTAAAAATTCCTTCAAGAGAACACTAATGTATGTGATGATAGTTCAGTCTTTTAGCACAGAGTGTCATGTAGCCGTCTTTTCTTTTGCCTAAGCTTTTATGAATCCTCTGAAATTAGTCATCTGCATAACTTAAAGATTGCTCCACCATGTGTGTTCTCCATGTGGTGCCCACATATGTGCCAGTTGTTTACATTAAACCCACACAGGAGGTCAGAAGATGGGCGGATATGGAGACCATGAGACGGGAATGGATGGGTTATGGGGGAGGAAGGGGGAGGATACAGCCGTCTGTCGCAGTGCATTCTTCTACGTGACGTCCTAATACAAATATAATGTTGAGATAAGAGGTTTTGCTGTATGTTTGACAATCATGAAAAGTTTAGAAAGATGTAATATTCCCACTGAGATGGTCCCTCCCATATCTGACAGAAATACAAATATATTTCAATCAAGAGTTCAGTTAAGCTGGATGGTTTTCAAAGACTGAACGTAGAGTGAGTTACTGAACAGTGCCTTCCAGAATTATTGGGACCTTCTAAAAATGTCTTAATTGTTTGCACACATGATCTTAAATTCAAATTAACAAAAACTGTTTGTAATCTGGAACCTCACCTAGATGCCACTAAATCCCACTAACTGGACCTTGAGTTTTGTAAGTGCAGTAAATCAAAGGATAGAATTTAGCCAGATGATGCTTCATAATTGCTATAAGATTACTATCCACATGTACTTTGTTTATCCTCTTTGCAGCCAAGTTCATTCTGCTCATTCTGCAACACCTACCAAAAAACAAAACGGTGTTACTTAAATGCAAAAGCACTCTTTTAAGGACAAAAAGCAGAGAGGTATGTTTCTGCGAGAGTTGATAAAGTGCATCAAACACGTCATGATGAATTTGGGAACGGTTTGTTGTACATTTCTGACACTAGGGAGAGCTTTAACTCCAAAAGTTATGGGGCCATAACTTCCAATTTAGTCCAACTAAATGGTGCAGATGAATCTACTTTGTAGAAAAACCCCTGATATAACTGATAAAACTGCCTCTTAGTTGGTCTAATTTAGTCCAAATCCAGTTCATATGATTCAATTCGGTGAGTTCTATCTTCAATCAGGGGTATTGCTGGTACAATGCAGGAGATTTGGGGGGTTTTCCTGGATATACCCCTTGCTGTCAGGGACAAGAGCGTAGACCTAGTTTCAAACATCGGTGTTTGTTACAAAAGATCATCAATGTAACTAATCTAATGCTCTAATAACTATGGACAAGGCAGAAAGCTGCTGGTCTGGGTTTTGTTTTTATGTGTCGGCGTTTTAGTTACCTTCTAACACGGTCAAAAACTCCTGCAAAGTTAAAATAAAGGCAGGGAAGGAAGAAAGAAAAAAAACCTCCGAATCCACGCCAAACTTTAATCGGCTCTTTCATGCAAGACGTCCAACCCTCCCACCCAGATTAATGAAAATCCGTCTGGTAGTTTTTGTGTAATCCTGCCAACAAACAAACATACGGGCGTTGGCGAGGACAGAGATAATGATGTAGCGAATCCTAGGCATCATCGAGACGGAATCAGACCCCTGCTGCAGGAGAGTGGAAAACTCAACCCCGACACGAACGCTCAGACCAGTGTGACAACGAGGGGATGATTAAATTGAGCATTAAATTGAATGAGTGTGAAGGAGCGCAGCTGGAGCAGCCGTAGCCAAAGCAGTCTGGCGGCGATGAAACGACCCTGGAGCTGAACAAGATGCTATTCATTCGAGCGCTGCTCCGGAGAGCATCCAGCAGCTGTGACGGCTGTCTGCGACCTCAGTTACCCCCTGACTCACTCTGGACTCACTCCTTGCCTAAACTGCAGGCATCTGATTCATCCGAGCGAGACCGATCCTCGTGCGGTCTCGCTGCCAGACTGATAGAATGAGTATCGAGTGACGGGCTGGAAGCCCAGGACTCTTTCTCTGAGAGGCTGAAGTGACGCTCGCCTGCTCTGGCTGAGAACGAGGCTGCAGCTGATAAACAACAGTGCTGTTTAGAAGTTTTTTAACAAAAACATGAAAACCACCAATAATTACGACGAAATTTCAAACAATCGGCTACTTTACTGGATGAGCAATGCTGCCGAGGCGGTTTTCATCGTGGCAGCAGGAGCGGATTTCCTAATTTTGGCCCGAATGATCGCGGGGAGGAGGAATGCGCTCACATCCAACTCCACCTCCACCTCCAAGGGCTATTAAAACCAGAATGATCTCTAAACAAAGGGCTTGGTACGGGGTGTGCTATGAGAGCAGCCTCGCTCACACACCCAAACAAACCTTGTGTTTGGTTGCCGTGGAAACAGCATTGTGGAATACTGGGCAGAGGAAGTGCTTAGCAGACTCCTGCTGCCCCGCTGATATACGAGAGAACAAAAGCCACACATTAGAGCCTATTCCCATGTAAACTCCGCCACGCTCCCGGAACATGGTGCTCATTCAGGTTTTCTGCTCCGTTAGCGCCGGGGAAACATGAGCCGCCTGAAGTTACTACCCAGAATGACAAATGAATATTTAAGGAGGCAGTCCGCTGCAGAATTCTGATTAACGCAGACAAAAAGTTTAACTTATGTCTCTATGCGTATTCAAACCACGACTACGCTCTCGTCCCCGACAGCAAGGGTATATCCCCCAAAAGACCCCAACCCTGTGCGTTGTACATGCAATCCCCTTGACTGAGCTGTATAGTGATGTCCAGTGTATTTAAAAAAAAAAAAATTCTCCCCATAGTGACTAGAATAGGAACTGTGAAATATGATATATAAGAGACAAAACCTCCTCAAGTGGATTCATATGCACCAAATCTGGAGTAAATTGGACCAACGGTAAGTAAGTTATGTCTGAAAAACTGCTGTTTTTGTAAAATGCTCCGCCTAAAGAATAAAATATGAACTTCACGAGTAAATTCTAATATCGATACGCGATAGGAGTCATATGTATAACATTTTTAATAAATAGGGCCAATGGTTAAGAAGTTATGTCTGCAAAACAGTATCTTTGTGAAAGAGCACGTAAAATATGAACTATAAGAGTAAAACATGATATATATATATACACGAGATAGATCTATTCAAGCTCATTCATATTCACAACCAAAGTCTTATGGAGGTAAAGCTCCCTCTAGTGTCGGGAATATATAGCCAAACTTTTGGAAATCAATACAGTTAAGATAAGATAAGATTAACCTTTATTAGCCCAATGACGGGGAAGTTGGAGGGTTACAGCAGAAAAGAGCACACAGGGCAATATAAGAGACTGAAAATACAAATTCTTTCTCACACTAAGATCTATATGGGTATTACATTTTAAGGTGGTCCCAGAAACTGTTTTTTATGTTATGTCTGAAAAAGTGTTTTTTGTAAAAAAGAAACGCCCACTTGTGAGTAAATAATGAACTACTAGAGTAAATATGAAAAATTCCGAATATATCACTTTGAGACGATTCATATGCACCGAATAAACCTAAACCTTTCCAGTCATTTTCAGTCGAATCCGTCATAAAGTTTGTTTGATTACCAGAAATGTTCTAAAAAATCTTGCCTTGCAATTTTCAAAAACCGCAAAAAGTTGAGAAAAATCTTGACTCCGCCCCTTTATTTGAATCCACTCGTGGACTTTGCACCAAAGTTTCACCAAAATATGTGAAGTAACGACAAAAATGGTTAAAAAAAATGTTTCTCTTAAAACGTTCCTCTCGCTTTATTTTATTAGCTTTGCGTAAGTATTATCGCAATCAATATTTGCATTTGCATCTGCTAGCGACGCCGCATTAATTTTTATGCTAATCGCGCTAAGCTAAAAAAGCATTGTGAGACTTTTTTTTTGCAATCTTCAAAAAAGTAGAAACAATTCTTGGATACATCCCCATTTTCCAGATCTACTCCAACATTAGGGTTTGTGTTGTTCCTCACTACATTAGAAAAATAATACTTCCACCAAGTTCATGTAAATCCATCAGGTTTTCTCATATTTCTACTAATCTACAAGATGAACCCCGGTGAAAACTGATCCTCCTTGTTGGAGGTGTTAAGGAAAATGCGAAAAAGCGACTTCGGTCACAAACTGAGAAGGTTGGATAATTTCACCCATCTGTTTATAAAATCACATCCAAGAAATGGAGGGGCTGGTAACCGTGGAAACGTGTTACCAGACCCGCTGTAAACAGGACACGGAGCGATCCAGAAGTGATGCACCTCAGCATCCTGGCCCGCTGCGGCCAATGTAAACACGCTAATTTGGGAGTGACGGCGCAGTGAAGCAGCAGTGAGGCGTTTCACAATCTGGGAAACGTTTCTCCGTGGTAATTTGATCTGAGCAACAAACTCACACAGGAACAACATGAGTGACATAGAGTAGGGCTTGATAGATCCAACCCTATCTATTATAGTTGTTATTATATTCCTCTTTCTTTTTTTTTAAAGTGAAAGTTGAAGCTACAGCTTTTCATGGCTTCTCTTTTTTTTTTCCTTTTTTTTTTCCTCTGGCTGTGTATAATTGGATACATGTAGTGCTCGGGCAATCCACCAGGGCGCAGAAGGGAACACAAGACCTTCAACTCAGGCATCCTAGTTGGCTATCATCCATGAGAAGCCCACATGTGACTTTTCCCGACAATTTTTTGCCAATTTTCATAAAACTTTCAAATTGTTATGGATGATTCAGTATTAATATGTGATAGACTGATTTAAAGCAGAATCTATTAAATTTGTTTTACTTATTAAATAGTAAAACTCAAATCAATCAAATTTGAGCAGGAATTTATGAACATATATCTTTTAATACATCATTTGCAATTGACTGCATTTCATGCATAATGATTCGCATTGAACTAAATACAGAGCTGATTGTTTTAATTGAGAAACTTTAAGATTGATTGTCAAGGACCTGAGTAGATGTTTAGATATTTGATGTCTATACTGTATATCTCATGTGCTCCTGTTGTATGACGACCAGTGAGTATTTGGAGAGAGTGTTACTAATTGTCTATTTACAATGACTTTAAATAAAACTGACCATTTCAGCAATTTATTTTCTATTTAGTGGCAAAAAAAATCAAACAACGAAGCAAAAAATTATGAAAAAAGTTATGAAAAAATGTACTTTTCCACGTTTATTATAAATACAATATTATACATTCATGAGTTTGAAGTTTTAATGGCTTGTTCTGCTTCTTTAAAAAATAGCATGGTGTCGCAAATCGAATGTAGATAAAACCTCTACCCATTAAAATATGATACAAAAAAACTCACATGTGCAAAGTGGTATTTTAATTTTTTTTTATTTATCGGAGATTCAAATAAAAACTCCAGTTTCAGAAGATTAAAACCTGATAGAATCTTTTCCATGGTTCAAAACAAAAAAAAGGAAACAAGCCAACATACAAACAAAATCTTCGTCGATATCATTTGTTATTTATATGTTTAGCATCTTATTTTGGAAATTTCTTGTTCTTATGGAAATAAGTATATAAGAATAAATTAAATACATTCCGAGTGATTTCAAATGTGTATGTTTTAATGAATTGAATGTAATCAAACTTCGTTTATTTTCACTGAATACGCATAATAGTAAAAAACACTGAATTAAATGTGACTCTTTTCATCAACCTCATAAACATAAAAGTGATGATGGTGATATAATACTTGATGTTTCGGGAAGTTAGTTCCTGACAGGACGCTGAATAATTCACAAACAGAAAAAGTAAAGATTTCATGTTATATAAAATGTGCAAGAATATGCAACACTGTTGAGAGGATGTTTTTGTTTTTCCTTAGAAAGTAAATAAGAATAACACAATTCAACTACAAAACAGCAGGGTAAGACCAAACAATCTGGTATATAATTATAATGTTATGTATTTTCCTTCCAAAAGCAAAGATAGTTAGTTTATATCACTCTGGTATTTTCCTTTCCATAAAACACGATTAGAACACGCCATCTAGATTAGAACATCTAATCTAGCACGAGCCACCATCTAGTGGTCACCACTAGTACTGCAGCAGTTGAGTGAGTCCTTGTCTTGTCAAAAACCTCCCTCCTCTGTATATAAACACTCTCTCTATCTAAAATACATCCCCTTCCCTCTGCTGTGAGCCACACTTCAGACATTTAAACGTCTTTGTCTGACTTCATTGTTGAACTGGTTTCCACAGATACCTCTAGAAGCATTCCGACGACCAGGACCGACCAGAATCCCAAAACCAAAAGGCTACAGCTGCTTGAAAGGGACAAACGGCACCTCAGCTACTGTGGGCCTGCAGAACAAGATTCATCCAGTTACCGGGAAAGAAGCACCGGTTCAAGCTCCCGCAGCTCACAACATCAACAACAATAACAACAACCGCAGACTGTGATGAACCGTGACATCAGCACTTGATATACATTTTTAATTAATCTTTTTGATGCAATAGCTATGTTGAAATCCTCAGGAGGCGATCGGTTTGTAGTATGTATCACATATATTAATAAAAAAAAAAAAATGGTTGGAAAAAAAACAAACTATAATTCTGCCGGTGGAAAATAGTAAAAAGCAGGACTTGAGGAACTATAATGGTTCTTATTCATCTATTCCACTCTTATGCTTACCTGTGGTGCTCTGAGGACTGCCAATTGATCTTGTGTGATTATGTGCAAAGTGAATACAATGTATTAGATGTAAATTAACCAAAAACAAAAGAAGAACATTTTACAATGTAGCTCTAATGTTTATTTCCTGTCACTGATTTGTGTGAAAAACGTCGCTGTGATGATAGATAGATAGATGAAGAGTAACAGTAGGACACGTTCCTGTTTCCAGAGATTTGTAAATGAGTGGCTATAATGTACATAAGTGTAAAAGTGATGTTGTCGTAACCCTTGATAGTAATCACCTTCAAAATGTGACATTAGTGTTATTTTTGGTTATCAATAAAGACTTTTTCTACCCAAATCATTCGAAGCGTCCCATGTTGGATTTTGATGATGGAATATTGAATGGAAAGCAAACCATTTAAATGCTAATGTAAAGGTAAAGTTTAAAATATTTTCCTTTAGTCTTTTTTTTCTTATTTAAGGTAAGTCTAAGTTAGAATTTTGATATATATTTTGCAAAAAAAAAAAAGGAAATATTTTTTCCTTAAATAAAATGTGGATTGATTTTCAAATTAGGTTAAAAAAACAACAACTGCAAAATGCCTCAGATAACATAACAGTTCTCTGACAAAAGGCTGCCTTCAAAAATAATTTCAGAAATGTGTCCAATATCAGTCCATTTAGTCCGTTTTCTAACCACTTTAAAGGAAAAATGGTGTTCTTATTCAAAAAACAAAAACTTCTTTGTGAAGTTATATTCACCTCACCTTTAAAGAATATAAGACTCATTTATACTTCATCTACACATAAATATACTGGAGCATAGCATAAATGGTGTGTCAGATCAACGACCATGTACTTCCTCTGCTCCTTTACTTCATATTGAGTTATAAAGAGTTGAGTTATATCCACAAGATGGCCGCCATGAGTCAAGAGCTTCGAAAACAAAAACGACTGTAGGGCAGGAGGTTGTTGTAATACTGTAGGTAATGTAAGAAAAAGGAGAAGACTGGTTCCTAACAGGATTTGGACATTGAACTTATGGACTCGGTCCTCAATCATGAACTGGACTGGTTACACACCCGATGTCCCGTTTAAGACTGCCCGATGTTGCTTCATTATTGCTAAGTAGATTAAGGGAATGCCGTGGAGTGTGTAGGAGATGTCTAAGAACTTCCCACAACACTGCGGTAGCATCCGGGGGGGAAATGAAGCTGGTTGTAAAACTGTTGCTCTGGCCTCTCAAACACTCTCCACCATCCAGCTCATAATTGCTGACCTAAAGGAAACCCTTTAGTGCTGCAGTCGTTGGACCAATTACAGACCACCATGGTCGACCACTTGTAATGTCCGGCGACTGCATCTCAGAAAAAAGGTTCTGATGGGCCACTGCTACATCATCATCATCGAGATCGTTTGCACCCATAATGAGCCTATTAAGCCAAAGAAAGAAGAAATAATCAGAGACAGGATGTTCCTGGAGCCTGACGACCTCACACCGGTGTCGTCCTGGCTGGAAGCCATCCAGTTTCTGGAGGAGAGTGACATCATCATTGTAAACTGACCAGTAATGAACTGAGATCTAAACCTCACTGAAGATCTGTGGCGTTGGTTGAGTGAGCGAATCAGAAGGCGTAAGGATCCTCCTCCTGAGGAGTGTGCCGCCATCCGACAGGATGACATCATCCGGAGGTTGTGCTAGCGTGTGAGGAGCGGGATTACTGCCGGGCTCATTAAAGAAACCAGACCTACACAGTGGCCCCCGACATAAAGGCTAAATCCCTGAGAAAACCCCAATCCACTGCGTTGTACAAGAGATCCCCCTGATAAAAAGGATCAAATTAAATGTTTGAAGTTTATCTTAGTGAGTAAAAACTGAACTATTAGATTTAATCAAATATACTATATATAAGCTAAATGTCAGAGAGTCGATTCATCTGCACCAAGCTTGCACTTAATTGCACCAACGGTTGTGAAACTATGGCCCATAGACTTTTGTAGATATGGGTCCCACTAGGGTCGGAAATATTCACCTAACTTCTCCCACAATCAATCCAGGTCTTCCTCGCACTAAAATCTACGTGGGAATAAGAATTTGAAAATGATCCATGAAATACTTTTCGAGTTTTGCGTTAAGACGAAGGATCTTCGGCAGTGGTGGCGGTGGCGGTGGCGGCGTATATTCCGTAATATCCCCAACCTTACAGGGGTATAATTACATGATTGTTTGGGAAAACTCTTGGAAGTGAAGTGAAACAGACAGGCGACCCTTAAAACCAGCAACAGGAAACAGTTGGACGTTTGTTTTCATCATATCATGGTGCGACGTAAGAGGCTTCCAACACACTTCCTGTGCTCGTCGTCACTGATCTCCAGTCAGAGCAGAGTTTATCGCTGAACGCAGCACCGACAGGAAGTGCTCCCTCTCCTCTTCTCTCTCGGTGGCACACACCCAGGAACGGCGAGGACCCTCCAGGACGAAGGCGTGGCTCACATCTACAGGTAGAGGAAGTGACATTGCCTTGAGTGTCGGGATGATGGCGCCTAGAGGTAACCGGCGCGTGATGAACTTACAGCGCGTGCGTGCGATCTCCCTGACTGCCAGGCTGGCCAGAGCCACGGACGCTAGGAAGGTGTGGGCGCTCCGACGAGACAGAGTGAACGGCGTGTGATGCAGCTCGCGCCGCGTCAACACCAAAGCGTCGCTGAACAGGAAGAGGCCCAGATCCGACACCTGCTCATAGGTCCTAATGGATCGGGTCAGTGACTCCGTCAGATACGCTTTGACTTTGATTTTTGAAGTTTTGTAAAAGTCAGTTCAACTTCTCGACAATGTTACAAAAGCTAAACATAAAAAAAAAAACTTAAATTTGATATTTATATGTGGTAAAGTTACAATTATATATGTCTCTTAAGTGAAAAGTACATTTTGTAATGAAATTGCTGCAATGAAAACGTCTGGGTCTGTCTTCACCATCACTGATAGAGTGGAAGAAAAGTTCAACAAGCTAGGTGACATTTAAACAAACACAAACCCTGCGGTCCACAGACTCCGGCACCGACACCGAGTGCTTTACCTGAGAGAGTCTGGAATCTGTTCATCTGGACTCCTGAGCAAGGCAGCATCCTGCGTGATTATCAGCTGCCTGTTTCCTTCTCTGAGGATCTACAGGAAAACACACCATCATCACGTGAACTAACACACACTTCATGTTTCCAGGGACAGAGAAGAAGGAGAGAGAGGGGGGGGGGTTGTTTTACCGGACAGCCTTGGATATTCTGCTGCGTTTCCTCCATCAGCCGATCTGGACCCTGGTTCTGCTTTAACTGAAAAAAAAAGGCGTTTATTTATCAATGGCCACACTAAGAATGAACCCAGATCTATTATTTAAGATTAGACTCGGCACCTTCTGGATGAATTCCCTGAATCGTAACAGGGTGTTGAGGGCGGAGCAGAGGTGGGTGTAGTCGGGGTGACCGGGGTGTGTGTGCACACACAGAGCCTGAAGCAGTGTCACGTATTCCTGAATCCTCCACGCCGGACACAGAAGCAACTCCTGCAAGCTTCACACAAACACACACACACACACACACGCATACACACACACATACACACAGACGTACACACACACACGCTCAAACGCCCTCACAGGCACACACACGTTCACACACGCACAAACACACGTACAAACACACATACACACACAAACACACACACATACACACATACACACACACATACACGCACACACATGTTCACACGCGCACAGGTTTAATTCATTGCTTCCTGGAAACATGGAATCCGAGTGTGTGAGTGCTCACCTCAGCATGTGTGTTGGAAGAGTTCTGTCTGCTCTCTTGAGGAAAGCCCGGAACAGAGGCTTGGTCTCCCTGCACTGACACACACACAGAACATGCTGACACATACATGCATACTCCAGAAAGCGGGTTTAGTAGAAGTTCTGAGTGAGTTAACTCTGAACTTTGGGTTACCTGTTCCAGAAAGCGAGCTAAGTTAAACGCCGAGTCAGTAACCATGGTAACTTACTCTGTGAAGATGTAAAAAAACCTGCTGGCTGGATGGTTATCCAACAAAATAAAGCCTGAGTTTGTATTTGACTCCTCCTCCTTCTGAGCCTGAAGCAGAGCTGTCGGACATGACGTGTCCGTCAATCGTCTGTCGGATTCTAGATCGACGTCAGGAGAGGACTGAGAGACCCAGATTGAACCTGCTTTCAATCCAGGATTTATCCGAATGACATTCTTTGGCCGTATAACTCAAAACATCTCACCCCAGGACGAGTCTTAAATTTAGCTTGAAACACTCTATAATAGATGATCTGTAGATGTTGTTCCTGTGTCTCTCTAGTTCATGTTACTGCAGTCATTTGTTGTGTGTCGTATCACGTAGATTATATATATGTAGACTAGAAGTTAGACAATTATACAGTTCTTGCTAAGGTTTTGAGTTTATGTTCTAATGTGGTGGCTGATAGGTGTGCATACTTGAGCTGTTAGCCTGATCATTCCTGGCACAAAGCCTCTTTACCTTGTCGATGGCGAGGAGGGCGGTGGTGTAGTTGTTGAGGTAGTTGGTGTAAACTCGGAGTTTCGAGCACAGTTTGAGGAACACATCTCCAACACACTGGTCTGCCCGCCACTGTTGCAGCCTGGCCTCCAAACCCGCACAAAACACCCTGAAACAAACACACATCTATCACACGCCGATGGATAAAAAAAAACGTGACGTGTGATGGAAACGTCGTCACGCTGCGGGTTTACCGGTTGAGCTCCAGTATCTGTGTGACGGGGCTGAGGATGATGTGTAGGTCAGCAAAGCTGAGGATAGCTCTGTTGGAGTTCAGGGCAGCTGTCAGAGGCTCCTGGTACACCTTCAGCACAAATAAAGAACAATACTGAAGACTCAACATCTGCTGGACAAAGCTTACAATAACTGGGTTGATAGTTTCTCAAAACGTCACTTTTGCTGACGACTTCCTTCTCCGATTAAACCTCCTCAATATCAATATCAAACAATATCATCAATATCTCTTTTAAGACAGCCCCAAAGGTTGTGACTAATCAGTAGAATAGTCACTCCAGTACACTCAGAATCATGTAGATAAGACGTCCATGTTTTGGGATGCAGGAAAAACTGAAACATTTGTGGTCAATGGATCAGCAGCACGTCTGGAGGAAAAAGAATTCAGCCGATGCTGACAAGAACACCCTTCCTTCATTGAAGCATAGTGATGGATCAGTGACGGCCTGTAACTGCTTTGCTTCCACTGGAAACCTGCAGTGTGTAGTGTTTGATGGATTCCATCTAGTATCAGGACATTCTAGAAGAATCTGTGAGGAAGCTGAAGCTTGGAAATTCCAAAAGAATAATGATCCCATGTCGACCTCAAAGGCCGCCAAGGCTTAGTTTCAGAAACGGTCCTGGAATATTCTGCAGAAACCGTCGCAGTCACCTGAGGTGGATTTGAAGTGACCTTATAAAAGGTACTGGCAGCACAGAAATATTACAGAACTGGAGGCCTTTGCCAATGAGGAAAATCACTCATACTATCTGAGCTGTTCCAACTCAGTGTATCCAATTCATAGGCTCTACTTGGGCGGCTCGCCCGGGTAAATAAAGACCCGCCCAGGCAGATAAAATCAGAGTTTCGTTTTCCAAGCAATATGCACACTTGTCATTTCATAATGCACACCATAATATCCCATAGCAGGCCCTGTATCTCAGTGCTGGGATGGACCATTATGTACAGCTGGAAGCTGCAGTTTCATTTTGATTCTGCTCTCCCTGAACGTTAGCGTTCACTCTGGCAGATAATCAGTTCTTCAACGGAGAGATAAGGGCTTTCAGTTGCAGTCCGAATATTTATCACCTCTCCACAAAGTGGAAAAGTAATTAGCACTAGGTTAGTTAGCTAATATCTAAAGGTGGTTGCCGCATACACGCTAACAGAATTAGCATGGCTAAACATTAAACAATAACACAAACATCAAGTGTGTACAAATAAACTATTTCACTTACTATTTCAAGTATATTTGTCAGTTAAACTTGAGAAAGTAATGAGCTTAATAAGTCATATTTTCAATTGTATGCTAATTCCATCTCGTCAGAACAAATACACAATGCGGACAAACCGTAATATCCCTGTGATCCTTGAAAATAAGATAACTTACAATACACTGCTCAGCACCGCGTGGGAAAAAGCATGTGCTTATATTATAAACAGACGAAAAAGGTTACAGAATCAAATTCTGACAGTTTTTGCTCGTAGATGTGGGATCATCGTCAGCAAAACTCCTTTGCTACACAAACTGAAGGACAACAGGCAGCAGCCCCCCTAACGGGACTGCCTTTACATTTCTTAATTCATCTCCTGCACAAGATATATTTAGGAACGGATGAATCCACTGTTTCATATGTTTTGCTGATCTACTGTCTGGACCCAGAAACTCTGTCATTAACCGGTGTGCTTAAAATACTGTACACTCCACATTCACGCACCGTTTTCCAGTTGCACAGTGAGCACACAGGACGGAAATTCATTTTCAATACGTGAATAGTTATTTATTAACAGTTATTTATTCCAAAATATGATATATATATATATATATATATATATATATATATATATATATATTAATATGAGATATTTATTTTGAATGTTCATTCATCCACAGATGAAAATTCATTTTGATATGTAAATAGCTTTTTATCTGTTTTTATTTATGTATTTATGTTGAAATAAGATATATAGAGTGATTAATTGTTAGCAAATGGTAATTTATTTTAATTCGTAATAAGTTATTTATGTTGATATAAGAAAATGGTTATTCATTTGCAATAAATGGAGTAATTGATAAACTTTTGTTTAACTAGTTTATTCGTGAACCCATCCGTCACACGCAAGTCATTTTGCGTTCTGTAGGAAACCCTGAACACACTTCAGTGTTCAGGGTTTCACTTCAGTGGACACACTGAACAAAACTCTTCCTGTTTGTTTGCTTTTTGAAAAGAACTGATAAAATGTAGAATTTTACAGTTAATCTAATATACATTGGTGTTCTTACTAGCCTCTAAATATTCTAGTTTCAGAAAAGACATTTCAAATGCGGTAGGCGGCCGCACCTTCATCACAGCGCCCAGTCGCCCCAGATAGAGACACTCGCTGTGGTGCAGCTCTCTGACGACGGCTCCTCTCCAATCAAACGCCGCCTGCAGACACGAAGGAAGGAGCCGTTACGATAAACCGAGCTAATTATACGATCTCTGAAGGGACAAACACCTACCTCTGGGAGCTCAGGTATCCGGCTGAGGCTGCTCTGTGAGTTACGCAATGCTAGAGAGGAATCCTCTCCTCTATTCTTCTCATCTTCCTCAGACCAGCTTTGCAAGAAGCCGGCAAGAAACCCCAAAGGTCTGGTCTGAAGATGAGAGAGAACGTAACTACCTTTGGATCAGGTATTAATTATCCTAGCGTGTTAAAGTAATCACCGTCCCCTCCTGTTTCGTGAGAGCAGAGAGACCCTCCGTCAAAGCTTCATTTAGATCTTCTGACACACAGAGGTCCTCGAGGCAGATCTTCTCCCACAGAAAATGACCTATAAACATGAACCAGAGCTTCCTCAGAGAGTTTCCAGCACAGAGCGTGTTTAAATCAACAGGCATGCGACACCCACCCAGAGCTCGGCCTCTGGTCTGGAGGCTGACCCGCTGTAGCTGTCGCTCTAGGGAGGCCCTCATCTCCCCCAGAGCCTCCTCCATCCACTGAGCCTGTCTGCACCAGGCCTGCAGGACACTCTCAGACACAAACTGGAGCGCCGGAGCGGCTGGCTGCTGGTTCCAGAGTCCGGTTGACACGCTGCCGTCAGACCACTCACTCAGGACTGAGAGAGAAAAACACTCGTGCTTTGAACATAATGAAAAGTTCATTGTCATAGTATCCTATTACCCAACTAGAACCCCCAGGATTCAGCTTTACTCGATGTCCCAAGACAGTTGTAAGGCTCTTCTCCTGTGGAACCATCTTCTAGTTTCCATCCAGGAGGCAGAGACCCTCTCTGCTTGATTGGGTTGCTGGGGGACTTCCCATGATGCATTGCACTTCTCTTTCCTCTTCTCCCTCTTTTTCCCTGTACATTCATGCTCATTAACACGTTACTGACTTTACCCCTAGAGTGTTTCCGGTTTACCTCTGACAATCTCATGGATCAAATTGGACGTACTACTGTGCCTCTGGTTGAGACATCCCCCCCCCCCCCCCTCTTCCTCCCTCTCAAAGAGAGTTCATTACGACTTTTAATGGGAGGGTTGCTCATATTCATTTACCAAGAACACCATTGCAGATCATTCCAACCCACTTAAAACGTCTGGGGAGTTTTAAGTTTGGACAAAAATACTCCTTAGAAGGGATTTCTTGATAGAAATTGTAAAGTTGAAGCTGTTTCAATCTTGCGCAAGGGTGACTCACTGTTCTGGAAACTTCCGGTGGCAAGACCCATTGGCGCCTGAACTTCCAGACCAGTCAGAGTGGAGAGAGTCTGGATTAAAGCCATCCCTGATGCTGAAAGACAGAAGAGGCAGGGAGATGGTGAGACAGAGACAGATTCCAGGGAAATGTGTGTGTGTCCCTACGTCAGTGGCTACGGACCCGATGCAGCCAGCGGGGAGAAAATGTCAATCCCTCCTCCTTCCTCCGCTGTTGACACCCAGCCGCACAGCTTTTCCCAAAATTGTCTGTGGTCAGGGTTCAGTAGAGTCCTCTCTGACAGTCTGTGACCTGAGGGGTCAGTGATAAAACAAAGTGATTCGTAAATTGAAATACATGTAATAATAACTTTTCACAAACCAAGATTTTAAACCAAAGGGTTGACAGAAGTATGTAGATACTCCAATTATCTGGTTTACTAGACTCCTAAACGGTGACTTTGTCGAGGAAATTGGATGTTGAGGACTTTTACATCTATCTCATTTGGTCCAGACTCTTAAGTTTGATCCAGAATAAATAGAAGAACTCCCCCAGACCAAAGTTTGGAACAAACAACTATACTAACTAACTAACATTTGCAATGTAACAAAAACCATGAAAGCAAACACTTGGTTTTGACTTTCAGGTGTGAAAGTGTCCTCTCTAAATTTAACAATGTGCTACAGCGAACTATGTTTGCAACTAAAACTTAAGAAATTATTTCTCATTTGTTACATCCATCTTTTTCTACTTATCCAGCTTCGGGCCAATGTTCTGGATTAACAGATTATTCCAGTGTTGATGTTCTGTCCGTGTGGCTCTTAGGCTTACATTGTAACAAACAGGAGTTCAGGTCTGAAAACGCTGTCGCTGTGTAACCCGAAGACCAAGACTCAACAGAAGTTTACCGTTTTACGTGAAAACCTGGAAGGTTCAGTGACTTTGAGTCTGAAAAAAGCATGAGCTTATTCGGCACGTAAAACAAGTTTTAAATCATAATAGTTAAGTTGAACAATCTTAAAAGGTGACTATTGGTCTGACTCAGTGTGAAATTAGAGCAGTAGATCACAGTATCACCACCATAAAAGTGAAATCTTGCATTTGGCACATTTTGATCCATAGTACTGTGTTTTATCATAAAACGAATAGAAAATTAAATAAAATATTGATAATAGTTAAAAACCCTTTCAATTGTTAATTCACCGGGGACTCCAGAACCTTGGTCAGGAGAGACAATTTGGAGACGGTCCTATAATCATTTAGATCTGCCTGGTAACCACCTTTGAACAAAAGAAGGACAGATTTCCATATTAGAAGAATTTCGCCGGAGTCCAGGTAGGGATTTAAAAGATAAGTTAATGGTGGTAAGATAAAATCAACAGCAAGCGTTAAAAAAAGAAAGCTGTAAAAGATCATAGCCTGAGGATTTTTTGGAAATTTAAAAAAGATAATCGTGCTGTGTACATCTAAAACGTTCAGAGCATTCCAATTAAAGGGATGTGTTACAATCACCTGACTGTCTGGACAAACAGGAAGGGAGTTATTATGTGAGTATTTTAGTTAACACAATAAAATGCTTCTGGTTCCAGCACCTGTGTTCTGTCAGAGGTTACTTGTGAGTTTTTTTTAGAATTCTGGGTGGAAGCTCTGAATAGTTTACGTCTCCATCTAGTGATGTAATGGTCTTCCACAACCTCTGGGGGTTATTGAAGTTGTTTGAAGTTGATTTCAATGATAATAGTCTGACTTCACCTATGAGTGCTTATAATGTTATGGCTGATCAGTGTATAGTCTGGTGGGAAACCATGTAAACATTCCATGTTATCCAGTAAAATGCTCTACGAAAACTAACGACCAAATCAGTATATATGCTTGAAAAACGGTATTATGTTTTCTGGCCTTTGGGTCTTCGCACCGGTCCAGCAGAGTTCTGAACTAATCCCGTCAAATGTATCGTTTTCTTTGGATTACGTTCATTTAGCCTGCTAGTTTTATGACCTGAACTAGTCTCTCCCTACTGCTCAGTGGGTTTTAAAATGAAAAAGTCCCCAGTGGAGTAAGACTCGTCCCTACGTTTTTCATCACTGAGGAAGGGAGAATATAATAACAGAAATTACATTTTGTTTCAAAATGTTCCTTCTGATTTAGTCTAGGGTTTAGCGAGGATAGCCATGGTCCCATCAGGGAAAGAAAAATCTAATTATAGCATCTTATAATTGCTATAATTATAGGATGCTACAATAACATGATTATTAATTCTCACTATGAAGCACATGGATTTCCTCCGTCCCTCCAGGAGCAAGCAGGCCCAGCCTCTGGACCCTCTGCCCACAAACAGCCCTCTCTGCCTGGGTCAACAGGACGGGTAGGGTCCCTCTGTGGTCGTACAGAACCACCGTCACTGCTGCCTTCACTCCACTCAGCAGCAGCTAGGAAAGATCAGACAGGCAGGAGCATCAGATGTTTAACCTCCCTCTTAAAGTCCTTTATATTTTACCTTTCTGTCTTCTCACCTCATAGGCAGGGATCCGATCGGAGATGAGCAGTAAGAGGGTGGGATTGGGCCGATGGATGGGAGGGGCTGTGTGTGTCGGCACCGGCCTGAAGGTGAAGGAGGACAGCAGTCCACTGGCTTTGGGTCTTTCCCTGGGACAGATGCTGGATGATCGGTTGGTGTTCACATCACAGCTTCAGAACATAAATAAGTCTCATTAAAAGAATAATCCAAGGTTGTGGGAGAGAGCATGAGAGTTTAATGAGGCTGCCGGATCATCTGTATTTTCAGAGGTATGAAGTAGTAAAACATGAATACTTTATTCCAGTATCTGCGCTCTACTTAAGGTTTTATTTTTCCGAGAACTTTCTTTCCTTTTCCTCCCTTCATGTGAACGTAATAACATTTTCATAACGCAAATACAACTTTTAGCACTTTCACAAGCGCCCAGCTGAGCCCTATAGACAAAGGCCAGAAATATATATTCACCAGCGAGTCTCGCCCCTCCCTCGAAACCACTTGGCCGAACACCTCAAACAAACACGACCATCAGAATCATGGATTGGACTATTACTGTCTTATTATTATGATTTTTTTATGTTGACTTGAACCAAATCTGAAAGCCAATCCAGATTCTGGATCATTGTTTCAGGTAAGTGACAGTCACCTGCTGAGCCTGGGTGCTATGTCTTTCTCCAAGCCCTGGGTCAAGGCCCGTCCTGCGTTCAGGCTGAGACTGAGGCTGGGAGACCCGACAGTTGCTGGAGGCCAGGAGCTGAATGTCATTCTAGAGCTGGGCCTTCCCGTCTGGGTGCCCCCTCCTCTGGCTCCTCCTGGCTTTGTGTAGCTGCCCCAGGCTCTCCTGGTTCTCAGAGATAGCTCTAAATCAAAAGATATGAGCGATAAAGGGACAGTTCACCAAAAATGATCAGTTCACCCTCGTGAACTGATCAATACTCATCATTTTCTTTGCCTTCCTTCTTTTCCCACTCACTCTTCTCTTCCTGTAGTTTGTCTCTGATCATCTGTCTGATCCTCCTCTCCTTCCTCCTCTCCTCCTCCTCCTCTGTTTCCCCCGCTCTTTGCTGGTTGAGGGTCCCGTACTGCTCGGCTGCCTCCCGTGGAGTGAACCAGTCCAGCGTTGAGACGCAGGAGACGTAGTGGTTCTTCCAAGCTCCGGATTCTTTGTCTACTGGAGTGTAGGGCAGGAACCAGCCTCTTCGGATGCACCGGCCCGCCCAGAGACAATCCTGGATAAGTGAGGGAAAAATAATTAACGGTCCAACAATCAAATTCAAATGCTCCCCCGCCGACTCACCTGCTCAGTGAGGTTCCTCCAGTGCCAGCTGACCTGGGCGGCGGCGCAGAGGTCACGAGGACAGAGAAATGACATCACATACAGAGACAGGAACCGCGGCAGCACCGTTGTGAAGTCCACTTGAGTCACAGGGACTGTCTCCATCAACAAATCCCTGCAGTACCTGCTCAGAGATTTTCATTTCAGGTTTTTAATGTCTCTAAACCTCGAAAAGTGACCTGACAAATATGACAAAGTACTCTGCAAAAGTTATAGATCTGCTCCTGGCTTCTTCTATGTTTGTGTGCATCTCTGTAGTTTATTCAGTCGTGGCTGTGTGCGAGGGCCCATTCCACGCCGCTGACACACACCGGTACATACAAACACACAATACTTATATCCCTGAAAGGTCGGGGATACAAGTATTTCATGGATCGTTTAAAACATTATACAAGAACTGGATAGATTTGGTGAAAAGTCAGTTTGTATATTTACAACGGTAGGAGGAGCTTTATCTCCAAAAGTTTTCAGCGGAGGAAATCTAACCTGCCTATATCATATTTCACTCCAGTAGTTCATAATTTACTTACTATGGGACCTTTTTTCATCAAACATGTAACATGTTTTCTGTATACAACTCAAAAACTATTTAATGGATTACTTTCAAACTTTATACCACCGTAAACTTTCGTGCAAGGAAGAATTAGATTGATTTTAGGAAAGGTCGTAATATCTTTCTGACACAAGGGGGCGCTTTATCTGCATGATTTCTCAACCATTGATCTGATTTAGTCTAAATTTGGTGCATATGAATCAACTTGAGGAGATTGATCTTGATTATATCATATCTTAATCAAATAGTTCATATTTTATTCCCTTTTTTTTACTAAAATACCACGGGGACTGCTTGTATAATGCAGGGGATTAAGATAAGATAAGATATGATAAGATAAGATAAACCTTTATTAGTCCCACAATGGGAAAATTGCAGTGTTACAGCAGCAAGAGCATGTTACAGAATACAGAGTAACATTATGTACAATCAAATTAAATTAAATTAAATGTGCACTCGTGGACATGTTGAGTAGTGCATTGTCCCATAGTGCAAAGTGCAAGTGAGGCATGTGTGTGTGTGTGTGTATTTGTGTGTGTTTGCATGTGTGTGTGTGTGTGTTACTAGCAGTGCTAGTTTAAAAAAAAAAAAAAAGGGGCTATTTGGGGATATACCCTTGCTTTGGGAGAGGACAGCCTAGGCCTAGTCTTTCACAGGACTGTAGGTAACAAAGAGAGTCTTACTTGCGCTGTGACCGGTTGCAGCGGACGAGCAGAGAGTTCATCAGGAGTTTCCTCTGCCTGTCGCTCCACAGATCAAACCAGTGGAGCAGGAGGTTCATCCTCTCCTCGAACAACTGGGAGCAAATGGGGGAGAGGACACCGAAAGACTCAATGAAGGATGTGCGGAAGGATCAGCTCATTAAATAAGAGACTGGCTGCCCTGCCAACAGCTACAAACCTCCGGCACCCTGATGGAGACAGAACGGCAAAACTCCAGAAAATTAATGAAAAATAACACCGTGGCTGAAAACATTGGTGTGACGGCGCCATTAGTGAAAGACTCAGAGTGGGCGTTTTGTTGTTATTGGAAAGTTGACATCATCTCCATGTAGATTTCTTGCGTACGCATTGTCTTCCATCCAGGTCACATACCGACATGTAGATTTTATGACATGTTTTTGGATTTAATGAGGATTTAAGAAACGCCAGGAGCACTTTGTGTACGGCCCAAGGGAGAAATAATGACAAATACAGATGTGTTGCATTAAAACCACCAAGGAGTAGTCTTTCACCTGAAGCTATGAAAACAAACACACTTAAATTATGCTTTTATACGGGAAAAGTTATTATCGTACATTCACAGATGTTTAACGAATCACTAATGTTAAAATCATCCGACCCCGTACGGGAACTTCTGTCATTTTTCTTTGTGAATAGTTTCCTCAAATATTTTTTGCTGAACAGTGAAAGTTTTGAGTTAAAATCAACTCTTAAGGGAGCAGTTCAACCTTTATTTTCTCCTTACCCTCTCGCCTGTCAGTGGGCGGGACATTTAACCCTTTAATGTCCTCACCAAGAAAAACAAAAAACTATGGCAAAATCATTTCTTTGCATATTTTAATTCTTCTGGGTATTTATTAATTTCATGTCTTAGACACTCTAATTTTACAGTGAAATAAAAAATATTTTGGTCTAGCATTATCTTTAATAGTAGAAAAAAATTAAATTTTGGATTTAAATGGAAATTTCAATCACTCTACCTTCCCTTTCTTCACTTCTTTGGTAAACATCTTTCTTTCGGTTTTTAGAAAACTATACATTTTTTTATTTATTAAAAATGTTTTGATTAAGGACCAATAATAAGGGTTGTTTACAGTTCTAATAATTCTGTTTAATAAGTCCTCATATGCCCTAATATCCCAAAAAACTTCTACTTATCAAATAGGACTTTCTCGAGAGTCATTAATCATGCCTCCTCTTTGGTGCATCCATTTACTGCTGGTGTCCCCCAAGGCTCCATCCCCGGCCCCTTACTGTTTTCAACAAGAAATGGGTCCTCAAAATTTGCTCAACCGAACAGCTGGGAAGGAAATTAAAGGGAAAAGGCAGCAAGTGATCGGTTTGTCCTGAAGTTGCAGGGAGCAGGGAAAATGGGCATTATAAAGATCTGATTAACTGAAGGGCCAAATTGTGATGACCCCAAGGTCAAAGGGTCTCCAGAGCTGCAGGAATTGTTGTGGGCTCCTGATCTGCTGAGGTTTGTAGCTACCAAAGTGGTCTAAGGGAAGTACTAAGTAAGGTCCAGGAAAAGGGTCATGGGGGCCAAGTGCTCTTGGATGTAAAGGAGCGAAGGCTACGCTGTAGTATAAATAGGGGATGACATACATTTTTTTTCTTAAGAAGAAGAATATATTTCAACTCCAGGGCCGATTAGCTGCTACACGTACAGGAATGTCTGAGGAAACCTGCAAAATTGTACAACTGACTTTCATAACAAGTGATATTTGTTAATTTATTACTAACATATGCAATACATTAATACTTCAGTCCAAGAACCTTCTCTATCGTATAAAGTAATAATAATATTTTATTGCTTTAATGTGAATCAATCTCAAATACCATCATAATTTAGTCACTTCTGCCATCTGGTGGGTAAAATATATAAATATATGTAATGTTTTTCTGCAGTCCTACATGTTCTGTTGAGGAATTACTCTGACCTGCATGTTTCTCCTCTTGTTGTTCAGGGGGGTCCAGCTGCTGAAGAGATTTTCGGTCCGCAGACTGCGGACTCGCTGTGCGTCATAGTCGGTTCCGCTGAGCTGCCACCGCTTCACGGAGTGCGGGTTCGAGAACGGGCTCGTCTCCATGATCCAACACTGGAACTAAATCCGGGTTTCTCTCATCAATGAAGGGGCCACCTGGCGCTGAGCTGCTGCTCTGCTCGTCTCTGTTACCATGGAGACGCATCAACAGCAGGACACGCGCGTTCCTCAACACAGCAGCTCGTAAATACGTTACATCAATAATAATAAATAATAATACATTTCATTTTTGTAACGCACTTTACATTTGGACCAAATTTCAAAGTGCTACAAAGGAAAAGCAAATTAAAGCATCGATAAAAAAAATAATAACTATATAAAAGCCTGACCAAAAAGCAGCAACGTTAATTAAAGTTATAGGTTCTGCTAAAAAGGAAAGTTTTAAGTCCTTTATTAAATGTGTCAGTCATCTGTGGAGCCCTCAGATGGTCAGGGAGGGCATTCCACAGACGAGGGGCAGCAGAACAGAAGGCCCGATCACCCATGGTGCTGAGTTTAGTCCAGGGAAGGAGGAGGCTGTATGAGTGGGTAGAACGGAGGGATCGTGTTGAGGTCAGTGGGGTGAGTAGTTCTTTCAGGTAGGGGGGTGCGTTACCATGGATGCACTGGTGAGTGAGGAGAGAGATCTTATAATCAATCCTGGTGGAGATGGGAAGCCAATGAAGGGAATGAAGAACAGGGGTGATGTGTTCGTGTTTACGAACTCTCATCAGGATCCTTGCAGCACTGTTTTGAAAATACTGAAGTCTTTGAAGACTTTTATTTGAGATATTATCCAAATGTAAAGTGCGTTATAAATTAAATGTATTATTATTATATACTTATGAAATATTAATATATTTAAAAATGCTATAAATTTTTTTTTAAAAATACAGAAGTTTTTATATTTATGTACATATATGCATTTTTAACATTTGTAGTCATAAGTTAATTCTTTCAAATATAAAAGCCATTGTTTTTAAAAAAAAACTTTTTAAAATTAAACTGCCATTAAAAAAAAATTCATGAAAATTTCATTCATTATTTTATAGAACTTGAAATTTCATTAATTTTAAAATACAATTCTAAATTGTATTCACATTCATGTTTTATCTCAATGTTACGTTATATAAATGTAGCAGAACCCTTAATTGACAGAAATATTCAGCCAGCCTTTAGCTGACCTCCTCAGTTGAGTATACCTCTGGTCTTTAGTACAACCCGAGACCCTCTCTCCTCTAGAGCCACTTCTTGTCAAGCGTCCATCACTTATAAATGATTTAAAAGCGGGGGCCGAGAGTTTCAGACAACACATTTATTAATACTCACAGACACAAAATCATCAAACGAGTTTAAACACTTAGGAAATGCCCACATTCCTCAACAACACTTGATAAAATAAGGTGAGAGTACATGAAGTACAGCAGCATCCAATGATTATCTTAAACCATGTTCGGAACCAAAGATGGAAGTGTTCTTTGTGAGTCCAGGTTAGAGCCGATAAGGCCAGATGATTGAATAATTAAGGCATCGTTGTGACATCAGCATCAAATCAAGACATCAGTGATCACGTGCAGCGGGAGCGGGGTGCTGAAGCTGAGATCAGGTCACTCCCACACAGGAGGGAATGACAACCTCTTCATTTAATGCTATTTTTATGGCCGATCGAATGATTTAATTGAATCAGGAAATGTTACTCTGATCCCTCACATCAGATCGAAGCTTCTGTTAAAGCAGATCTGTAACGACAGATCAGACAAAGTGCATCCGAATGTGTACCAGTAATCGCAAAGTCAGCACTACGCTCACTTTTAAAAACACCATTTGGTTTGGTTAGAAAGGTGTTGAAAATCTAAAGTGTATGGAACTGACTACAACCTGACTTTAAACCAAGAAGCGTTATCCCATAGATCTTAAACACCCCTCTCTATATAACTCTGACTCTAAGCCACTACATTCAGTCATATCTTTAGAACTGTATTATTGACCCTTTTGATGAGGATGAGTTTAGAAGTGTTTTCTTATAAGGCCATCAGTGCATCCGTGTTGGCACATTTCACAATACATCCAGCCGCCGTGTGCAAACATGAAACGCTGGTGAAGAGCTCTGTTTCTGCCATGAGAGAAAATGCCTCAAGCTTGGGATCAACTCCGCCAGATGTGCAGCAAAACCTCCTGGTGGTATCAAACACTCAGAGTGGGTGAAAGGAGACGGGAGAATCACACGCTGGCCCTTCTTGGGATCTCTTGGGAGTCGGCGAGGTTCAGCTTCTGACTGGGGGTGAAGGGTTAAGAAAAAAAAAGACTAGCCGGAAAGAACCCTGGATTTGAAGAAGGTTTAATTTAACAAAAATCATTTGGAGATGAGCTATTGCTATTTTATTTTATTGTCAATTTAGTATTCCCTGTTCACTTATATTTAATTTCAGGCTTCTATTTTGTCCGTTGTGTATTTTTTGTACATGTATAAACTGAATGCTGCTATACTTATCATTTCAGTTTGGGATTAATTAAGGGTAGCCTTGTCTTATCTAAATTGTAGATTAAAGTCATTACAATGGCAACTGTCAGTCATTCATTGGTCAGCAAGTGAACTATTTTGCTTCAAAGATGATGCGTTGGAAGTTGGAAAAGACTCTGCATGACCTTGACAAATGACATATTGTAAAGGCTTAATGACTGGAACGACTGGGTCTAAGCATCTCAAGAGCTGCAGGTCTCATTGGGTGTTCCTGCAGTGGCTAGTACACACCAAAGTGGTCAAAGAAGGACGACTGGTGAACCAGTGACAAGCCTAATTGTCCCCCAAGGCTCAGACCAGCCTTGGGGGACCAGCCAGAAGAGACACCGTGGTACAGATTGCAGTAACAAATCATTTTGGTTCTGATAGGGGAGGTTTCAGAATACAGAGTGCTTTACTGAGCTGTTTTGGTGGCAAAAGAGAACCTATACGATATGAGGCAGATGGTCTTAATGTTATGGCTAAATGTGCATTGTATGCTATGGACAAGATGACCATCGTTCATAATGTTTCCCAAAACACAGACACACACACAAATTAAAAATGAAAAGGATGAACTACATATAATTGTTTTATATAACTAGTTATATAATTTAAGTGTAACTTTCGGTGACTCTAGTATGTGGAGTTTGTGAGATATTGTACGGAAACAAACTATTACATACGGATGACTAGGATTCTCCATTATTTCTTTATGTTGAGTGAGAATTGAGGATTAATGTAATACCTGAACACTGATGGCCGGTCGTTAAATATAAAAAAAGGATACATAGAAGAACTCAGCTCCTCAAGCTGTAGAGAAAAAGAAGATTTGGATGTTATTAAACAACTTAAAGCACATTCTAATTCTATGTGTAATCCTGTTCAACACCGAGTAGCTAATTGTTTTTACTCTGAAACCCCTTGCAGGTGAATAGAATCCTTAATATGCAGCAGTTTTAAACTGTGCATGTGTCAAAAATTGTTATTAGGTGTTTTTTTTTGTTGTTTTTATTACATTTATAGTCAACATTATCTTGTTTCTTGTTGGTCAGGTTTTAGTGAAATAAATTTCTGGACCTGAAAAACAATATTTTTTTTTAAGTCTATGTCATTTATTTCTCTTAAATAATATTGCGTGTAGATTTAGTCTCAGTTGTGCTGTATTGCCTGCATTCTAATAAATATTCTGCAAAAAAAATGGTTCTGTCTGTAGACATTTTACAATAGGTAAAAGTAATCTATGAAACAGTTACATTTTTTTTCAAAATCTGCTACTGAAATCTTACATTAAGGAGTAATTTGTCCATGTTGGTGTCACAAGCCACTTTCCTCTGGTCTTCGGGCATTTCATCCACCTCACCGTAGAGGTCAAAGTGCAAACTTGCCAGCTTCTCCTGCATCTCTCTTATGTGCTCCATCTGGCCGATGGAACACTCATTACCTGACAAACCATGCAGAGGTGAATTCAGCTGGTTATCAGTCTGCATCTAGCGTCAAACATGTACAGGAGAAGGTTAACTGGTCCTCTTTACCAAACGCTTGTAGTTTCCCTGAGTGGAAGTCGTCGAGGAGACCGAGCAAGCCTTTCTCCATCTCCTGCACATCTGACACATCCGTCAGAAAGGAGTGCTGGATTGTAGGTGCAGCCTGGCCCTGGTTCTGATTGGGTTTGTTACCCAAAGCATGATGATGCCTGGATTTATCTCTAACTCCCCTTGAAAGAGACAAGAACACGACTAGTGCTAATTAAATATGATCTCCAGCACTTGGATACTGGGGAAGATAAACAATGACAAGCTACAATTCATAAAAAAATGATCGTAGATGGTCAGCTGTTACCTCCTGCTCTTGGTCTTCTGGCCGGAGTGGGTCCCCGTGTTGTGGCTGTAGCCGACGTGTCGTCCCCCGGAAAGAGAGCTGCTTCTCGGGGCAGTGCCTGTAACAGGAGCCGCAGTGTTGTTGGAGGTCCTGGAGCTCTTTCTCTTTAGATTCCGCTCCTCCATAACTTCATGTTATGATGCTGTTTAGCTAAGTGGACAGACGGTTGGACAGTTAAATAGCAGTAAGCAGCGTAATTAATAATACCGTCCCGAAAAATATCACCCTGTGGTTCCTTATCAGGCTAAAGTCACCTAGCTAATCTGCTACTCCTCAGATTCCTCTTTAACTTAAATACAACAAATAAAGCAAATATATACATCCAGACAGTACTTCTAAAGGGCTATTTTATTTGTAGTATGTGGTAATAACATATAATACACATAGTTAAAGCTTTAGTGGAATACAAAACCTAGAAAATCACCTCTAGTTAGCTTGTTAGCTATCCTGTAAACACTGAATACTTCCTGGAGCGTGATGACGCAATGGATTCAAGCAAGGCTAAATACCAATTCGTTAACACTAACTACTACCCCCAAAAATAAAATGTGTTTGATATGCTAATGAAATTGAAACATATTTCAGTTTTTTTTAAGAGTAAAACTTGCCTCTATTGCCCACAGAAATTATTGAAATTTGTTGAAGGAGCACTCACCTAGTCAGCCCAGTGTCCTTGAGGTGCTCTTCACTAGCGAATTCGAACGCTGCCCAAATAATACCTTTCCTCTTCAATATAGCGACACTAACTGAACTACATTTCTGGCAAAATATTTGTCAAGTAATAAATAAAAATGTTTTATTCATTCTTAGTTTATCTATCAAAATCAATACATAGGCTAAAATTGTAAAAAAAAATAAAAATATTTTTTTAATTAAAATTAAGATTATGCCTACTTAATTGTAGTAAATACAAACTATCACTTTTCTCACTCTTTTAAAATACACTTTTACTATTATTAATCTTTTATAGAATTGTAGGTTTCTGTTAAACACAATGTTATATAATATCGTTTATGTAATGTATTATACAAACGTAATTACTTTTTTATTGTTTGTGTAGGGCAACACAGTGATGTGCATTTTCTCAAACGTGTGCACGTGTTGTCTTTGTGTGCTGAAGTTTCCTTACGCAATCCATCCATCAATCCAGCTCAGAGTTCCCTCAAAGATTTAAAGGCCCCAATTAAGAGGCTTTAAGGGAGTTGTGTGACACCCAACCCCCAGTAAGGAGATCAGAACATGGACTTGGCGCTGGCGCCTGGCATTCCAGACTGGGTTTAGGTGAACTTAGTGGGCCAAAAATAAACTGGTTGTAGTAACTCAAACAATGTTAATTAGAAGATGAAAAACTGTCCCTCTTCGCCAAGATGTGTTTCAAAAACTTCTGGAAAAGTTACATTAATGGAGATTGCCTCTTTCAGACACACTGAACAGTGACTGTGATGTAATTACACAAAGCAACCACAGGGAGGCGACAAGCGAACGTCCAATACTGCTGCCCCCCTCTCTCTTTCTTCTTCATTATGGAATATTAACAGCTGACAAACTTGATGAAAAGAGACACTTTGTACAGTTTAATTAAATTTGTATGCTTTCATAAGCATAAGCTATATTCAAAAATGCTGATTAAATTCCACAACACCATTCAATCCTTAATTAGTGCATGCCAAATAGTTTGCAAAGAATGAGGATTTTGTGGTCTCTGGGTGATTCTATTCTACTCTTGAATAGCTGAAGTAATAAATCATTTTATTCACTTTTGCAGAAAAGTTGTTCTCGATTTCAGTTTGCTTTCTATTTATTCTTGCTGTCCTTTGTCGGTATCTTTTATCGTCTGAGTCGCTCTGAAGGAAAAGAAGAGACCAGAAACTGTGAATTGCTCGATCTGTAGTAGAAAATGATTTGTCCTCACTTCTATCTATCTATCCATCCATCCATCCATCAGTCTTTATTATTATGGCACCATGCAAGCTGTTTTCATGCCATTCATGGAATGATGTACAAAGTAATGCACAATCAAAACTAAAATAATGACAATTATAGATGAATAAGAAATTTTACAAAGTAAAGAAACAAAAAAAGAGAGAAAGAAAACACAAGAAGATAAAAAAAAATAATAATAATATGATTAATAAAATCCAGCTAAAGGTATTAAACTAATATGAATATAAAAAACATAAAATAATGACACACTACAACACAGCCAGACTGAGTCGATTGGTCTTTTTGTGTCAGTCTGTTCAGATCCTCCAGATGTTCCAGATGTTTGGATTGCAAAGTCTGTAAGCAGTGTGACCGAATGATCCAGCTCTCCTCTGAGGAACACCTCAAAAAAGCAAAGGATCTGAACCCATCCTGCGTCATAAAACAGAAGCATTTCTGACTCCATCATATATAAATATATATATATATATATATACTGTATATTTACTATATGTATGTATATATATACTGTATATATACTATATGTATATATATATATATATATATATATATATACTGTATATATACTATATGTATATATATATATACTGTATATATACTATATGTTTGTATGTTCTGTATTATTATTATACATTAATAGAAAGATATTATAGAAAGACCGCAAAGCCACCGACTGCTCAAAAATGTAACATGTTAAAATGAAAAGAAAAAGTATCCTCCCCGTACTCTGGCTTCCACACACTGTCCGAACAAAACATGTTGTTTAGGTGAATTGGTGACTTTTAAATTATATCTACATCTGCATCTTGTCCAGGATGGACCCCGCTTCAACCAGTGCCAGCTGGCAGAGGCTCCAGCTCCCCCCTGAAACCCTGTACTTGGTATTTGATTACAGAAAATGAAAGAATGAATGAGCTGCAGTCAATAAACAATATGTAAAGTAACAAAAGTATTCCCCAAACATGGATGATGCAGTCTCTTCCTGTCCTTTGACGAATAACAATCGACTGAGCATGGAATGGCAGCTTCCTAACCTGAGGCCATGGTCCTCAGCCGGGAAACGGTGGACTGTCCCCTTCAGGTTGTGGGTGAGTTGCTGCCTCAAGAAAAGGAGTTTAAGTATCTGGGTCTCTTGTTCTGGAGTGGTGGGGAAATGGAACAGGAGATGGACAGTTGGTCCGGTGCGGCATCAGCAGTAATGATGGTGTTGTATCGGTCCGTTGTCCTGAATGAAGAGCTGGGTCGTGGGGCAAAGCTCTCAATTTCCTGGTCATCTACGTTCCAACCTTCACCTATGGTCATGAATGAGGTTGAGGATAGAACCGACTGAAATCAGCTTCCTCTGTAGGGGGGCTGGGCTCAGCCTCAGAGATAAGGGGAGAAGCTCAGACATCCGGACAGAACCCGATGTAGAGCTGCTGCTCCTCTGCATCCAAAGAAGCCGTTTTAAGTGATTCATCATACGATCAGGACGCCTCCCTGAGCTGGAGGGGCGATCCAACTGGGAGGTGACCCCGAGGTAGAAGGAGAACTATCTGCTGGGATTATAGATCTCATCTGGCCAGGGATCCTCTCAGGATCCTCCAGGAAAAGCTGGAGAGTGTTGCTGGGCAGAGGGATGTCAGGAAATATCTTCTTTGTCTTCTGCCACCACGACACCAGATAAGTGGAAGAAAACGGATGGATGGATGGATGGATGGATGGATGGATGGATGGATGGATGGATGGATGGATGGATGGATGGGTGGATGGATGGGTGGATGGGTGGATGGATGGATGGGTGGATGGATGGGTGGATGGATGGGTGGATGGGTGGGTGGATGGATGGATGGGTGGATGGATGGATGGGTGGATTGGTGGATGGATGGATGGGTGGATGGGTGGATGGATGGATGGGTGGATGGATGGGTGGATGGATGGGTGGATGGGTGGATTGGTGGATGGGTGGATGGATGGATGGATGAGCAATGAACCAAAACATTCTTGAACTTTTTTTGAAAACCACTCACTGATGGATGTAAATCTTTTTCTCCATCTATGTCGTTTCCTCCTCCACCCTGGTCTCTCTCCTGGTCTCTGTTTTTCTGCGTGACAGTGGCTGAGTGAGGTCAACCAGGATAAAATGTTACAGATGAACAAATTTGGGTGTTCGGATCCACACAGCCATTAACACCGAGGATTTACACACGCACAACACACATGTACACACACACACGCACACACACACGCACACACACAGATCTCTCACAGGTAATTGCTGTGTAGGTGCTGTTTGGAGAGCTAAGTACTGGTTACAGCCTGTTCATTCTTCTCTGCGCACGGCTGCTTGAATTATGCATTGGATTGTAAACGAATGGCAACTCATTTAATTACATGCTTCGTCTTCCCGCTAATTCCAAGTTACCCGTCTCTCTAATGTAGCGCTACTCCAGCGTTTTAACAGACTTCCTGTCGTGACTGTGATCAGGGGAGAAGGCATACAGTATACCTATAGTGCTGTGAGAAAGTATTAGACACCCCGTCTGATATGACAGTTCTGTTCTGATATAAAGCGTGTCTGATCTTCAATCAAAACTTTTAATTGTATTTATGGACCCGGATTGAATTCGACCCCTTATTTTCCAGCTGGACTTCACCCACCCATATCCTGATCGTTGACCATCTCCAGAAGCAGGAAGTTATCCCATAGGTCTCACCAGTAGCACACTATGCCAAAATCATAAGAAATTCCAAAGGCGATTGAAATCCATCAGTCTGAGAATGGTTCCAAATCTGTTTCTAAGGTTCTGGGACTGCAAAGATCCTCAGTGAGAAAAACAATCTAAACATGGAGAAGACTTGGAACAATAGTGAACTTTCACAGAATTGGAAAACCTTCCAGAATTTCTCCAAAAGCAAGGTGAAGGCTCGTTCATGCAGTCACAAGAGATCCGAAAGAAAACATTCAAGAAGATGCGGGCCTCTCGCAGCTACGTAAAGGTCAAAGTTCATTGCTTCACTATTCCAAAGACACTTGGCAAAAATGGGAGATTGGTGGGGAAGAATAGAAACGCCAGGACCCGGATGAGTCACCATCTTGGAGGAGAACATAAAGCTGGAAGGAGAAGGTCAGGTCATCAGTCTGTGGGGTCATGCATCAAGCAGAAGAGTCAGTCCACATCTGAATGGATCTGAAGGAAAAAGACAAATATTTTGGAGTGGCCTAGTCAAAGTGTTGAACCTCACTGGGATGGTTTTGTGGGACCTGAGAAGATCACTGCATGTATAAATCTGCTGCACTAAAGCAGTTCTACAAAGAAAAGTGGGCCAGAATTCCTCCACAGTGGCGTCAAAGACTGATCCTCAGTAACTGGAAGCATTTTTTTTGCTGTCAATGGTGGAACAACTCGATATTAAGTCCAGCAATTAGAAGAAATTAAGGACAGAGTCCAAAATTGAAAAGGTAAAAGGGTATAAAGATACTTGAATAACATTATTATAAATAAAGTAAATCAAATAATCTGAAAACTCTTTCTCTCTGTGGATTTGACCCACAATCAGAGCGGAAATCTGCAGGTCACATCGATATGAGAATAATAGAGATTCCAGATTATTATCTATGAGTCTATATGTATCGCCGTACCCCCCCCACACACCCATTTGACGGGACACTCAGGGGACAATGGGAGACATTGGGTGCGAGCACAGCCCTAGTGGGAATTATAGGTAGACAGGGGGTTACAGAGGGCCTCAGCAGCTGTGACCCACAATTAGATCTTCATATTCCTCATAACACAAATGTACAGAAAGACACACTGGTCATGTGACTCCGTTTGAAAATGACACAGGAGATAAAGATCTTTCTCCCTTCATGGTTTGCCTTCAGCCTCCCCGTATGAGGCAGGCAGACATCTTGTCCTTGTCTTGCATTCGTCCCCCTTTAGCAAGGACAAGGAGGAAAGGACTGGCAGAGATGGATGGTGGAGAGATGCGAGTGGAGAAAGGGTAAACTGGAACATTTATGTTCAAGGACAAGGATGCCCCCCCCCCCGCCACCTGAAATACTCAATTTGTTCTGCTGCGAATGTTAGCAAGACATTGAGGAGATTTGAAGAGAGCGTTTCCTGTCACGTATGTTTGTGGTCGGCTAAGTCTATCTCGTTTTTCCTTCATTACGCGGAGGCGTATGGAGACATAAAACTTCAGAGGTTAAATAAGAGAAATAAATAGCGCACTACTGGTTTCCCATAAAAGCAAGAACATTGACGGTACAGTTGAAGAATCCTATAAAGATAGACGGACGTAAAATAAATTATAATACTTAAAGGTATCGGCTGCGTTTACAAACACACACACCATGAAGTGAGCAGAAATGGGAGAGAAGCAGTAACGGATAGGTGGATCAGGAGAACGGTGAAGAAAAACGCGTGATTTCGAAAAGATGAATCGATTTAAAAATCTCTCATGTCGGGACAGGACTGTAGAAGAGGATGGATAGAACAGTCATCCATACCAGGATTACTTTCCCGCTCTTTTCTTGGATTCAGCATTAATACCCATAAATAGCTTATATATCGTATAATGTGATATTGATGATATGGAATGTAGTATTATACTGTAGATATTGTATTAAATCGTACCATGATGTGTTTTATTATGTCATACTATACTACGATGTATTATATTATATTGTATTATACTGTATTATATCATATCATATTATATTATAATGTAATATATATTATTTTGTATTATGCTTTATAATAATACACGATATCACTGTGTAGTATTGTATCATATTTCCCCATTTTGTGCTATATTAGTATATTATACTATTCTACAATGTGCTGCACTGTAATTTATTATATCATATTGAATTATAATTATTATTATTTGCATTACTTTTTCATTAAATTTGCGCTAAACTTGTAATAGTATAATAATGTTAATCTTATATTCTTATGTTATTATTATATGTTTTTTTTAAAGTCATTTCCCAGCAGGGAAAAATAATTAATGAGATATGATTCGGATGCTGGTAATATAAAGTATCATATATATTTATCATACTGTTTTTTTTATCATAACATTGGGTGGAGAAACATGATTCATTATTTAACATGAAATAAAAAAGTATGGAATTAAGAAGCGTCATTTGGTCGATATAATCGTACGGTATAGCGAATACTGTAATACATTAAACTATACTGTATAGTTTCGTATCGTATATTTTATAAGATCTTCTGTATTATGGCGTGAAATATAGCATTGAACTATTACACATTCTGGGGTGTATTGTTGGTGCATTCCTTGGTGACTAGGCTGCTCTATTTTCTTCACTTTTTCTATTAATGTTGTAAAATACTACAAAAATAAAGCAAATGTTTTTGTTGTTGAACATAATAAAATAAAGATTAAATTAAATGTGGTGTGTAGAGGCAGAGGGGGATGGTCTTCTTCTGGTTCTGAAAGGCAAGAGGGAGATCAAAATATAATAAAAACCAATACCAAAACTGGGAATCTATTATAAATTAATTTTTGAACCAACTTTGAAAGAAATACATTATTGAAATTCCGATGAAGCTTCAAAAGTGACGCCTACAGCGCAGCAAGGTGAAGTCTGCATGAAGCGGAGAACAGAAGAGGACAGACTTAAATGTATTTTGTTTATCATGCTGATGTGCTACAGAGTAAAACACAGGAATGGTTCTTCTCCATAACCCATCAACGACCAGAACACAATATTGACATGGCGTCGGTCCAGTTCTCTGCCGCTGTGAGGCACTAGAGTGTGACGTACTGTCAGAAAAGGACAGATTGACGCATTGAGAACAATTTTTCGAAATATAACTAAAATATACAAGTATATTTCATTATTATTATTATTTATCTAGGACTTGTCCGAATACATTTAATAAGCTCAACTGTCGCCGTTAGTCTCTTACTTTAAAATTATAGCTAGAAGCCCTGAAAAGCTTAGCGCTGAGGATGGATTTGGAACAGTGGTTTAGTTTTTGTTTTTTTGTGTGTGTGTGTGTGTGTGTGTTTGTGTAGCCGAGGGTTTATGACACATGCTTTTACTTTGTAGCTACAAAATAATGAAACACACCGGTGATGTAGTGTACCATAAGGAGGACACCTGTAATTTTTTTTTTCTCATCAAGGTAGAACACTTACTCATTGATCAATTCAACTTCTGCTCAAGTCCTTCAAAATAAGAGCACTTAACATAAACCGCAAAAATGCTTGGTAAACAGGAAACATAAAATCACTTGGTGCATTTGCCGAGGCCAAAACTATAAAAATCAAGTCCATGTGTTTTTCAGGTTACAGGTGACTAGGATTTTTAACATTTGTTATGAAAACATATTTAATATCATGAATATCATGAACAAATGACTCAAGGAGTTATAAAACGCCTTTGTTTCCAACTTACAAAAAAAGATCTCTCCATCCTCCCCACTTTTTAAACTCACCAGCCGTCACTGATTTACTTCAAATTCAGTTAGTGAAAATATTATTTACAGCGTTGAAATGATCACGCATTTACAATAGTCTAAACCACTGATGGTTGGGGGCCCAAATCAAATCCTGCTTAGGGAATTCTTGGATCTGCTCTGTGAGCAAAATGAAACTAGAAACTATAATGATAGGGATAAACTTTAAATGATTTGAGGCAAATCTGGCAATGAAAGAAGGAAATCACCGAGTAATCAACCTTTTCCATCACTCTATATAACTTCAACTTTTGTCCCCCTCTCATTCAACGCCCCCTCTCCTCCTTCCTCTCCCACTTGCCTCTTGCTGTCCTCCTCTCACCACTCTGTAGAGGGTCCAAGTGACATTTGGCTGTCCCCTGCCTCGAGGGGCTCCAGGAGATGCAGACGTTTTTGGCAGGAAGGCACAGTGACGCCTAGGGGTCCTGATGGGAACTCCTGGACTGGGAAGAAAAAGAGAGTACACTTCATAAAATGCACTTGCAATCGGAAACACACACAGGCTCTTTGGGCGCACATGCATGAGCAAACAAGCAGCGACGGACGCCGACACGTGTAAATGTGACCGCGCACAGACGCACCAATGACACGCGCAAAATGAAGACACAACGGACGGCGAGTGTGAGAGGGCGAGGGAAGCTGACCCCATGGAAATGTTTGTGGAATGAACCAGGGTATCTGTGTGAATGGGTAAAATATTGAGCTTCAGTTTGACCGCCTGACTTCATTCCCTGTCCTTCACACCCCTGTATCTCAGGCAGATGCTGCTAGATGTGGGCCTAGAATAAAGTCACACGATATACAAACAAGACAGAACTTGAAACTCGACTTGAAAAAAGTTAGTCTTAAACTTCTTTCCGGGGACGCCACAGCGGATCACTTGTTTCTATCCATATGTCAGAACCCACAGAGCCACAACGACATTCTTAATATCAACTACAGTATGCAATAATCAGAACATCATTTTAAATATTGGACTCAAATTTATTCCAAGAGCTCCTCTTAAATCCTACACAACGAATCGATGACACTTTGCATTGGTTTTGAACTGTGGAGCCATGAACTCTGACCTTTATCCAAGTGAGGTGGACTGCAGGTGCTCAGATGTTTCTCTAGAACTTCTGTGACTTCCTGAATGAACCTTTCCACCATTCTTTTAGAGGATTTTTGGTAGGGTGTCCACTTCTGTGGGGTTCACTACTGTTCCAAGTCTTCTCCATTTGTAGATAATGTGTCTCACTGTGGATCCTTGGAGTCCCAGAACCTTAGAACCAGCTTTGGAACCCTTCCAAGGCAAAAAGATTTCAACCAACGTCTGGAATTTCTTTTGATTTTGGCAAAGTTTGCTGCCGCTGTAACTTCCTGCTATCTATTTAAGTGATGAAGTTGAACAGGGCTGGTCGTGATCAGGTCTAGGTGGGTCTATTCCAGCAGGAACCAGTTATTAATACAGTATCAGGATTACTATTCTGAGGGGGCAAACACTTTTTCACACAGAACCAGTTGGTTCAATACATACAATTATTATTTGAAACCTGCATTTGGTGTTTAGGTAGGTGAGCTTTTGTTGTCTTTGTCTTACGTTAACATTTTGCTGATATACACAAAACCGAGAATAAACCAGAGGGAGGGAGGGGTTGAAATAGCCTTTGCCATCCCTCTTCTGTTATTTCTGCCTCTGCTTTCTAATTTGGTTGAAATTGATGCTGGAAAAAGCCAAAATGAGGTTTTGTGTCCTCATCTCCCACCACTCATGTCCCCTTGGGATTACTCATCCTTCTTTTTACCACTCTCCTCTGTCTCCCGGGCCTCCTCTGAGAGATAATACTCCGGTCATCGGGGGGGAGCGGGAGAGCGAGTGGAGATGGAGATGCAGGGCTAATTGCGGGGTGCCGGAGCTCGCCGGTGCGACACTGCCTGCTGTTTCGGCACAGCCATAATTACCTTGTAGCTGCAGATGTTTCCCGCCATTGTTGTACGCCCAGACAGAGAGGAAGGGACCGACAGATGGACCTGGAAAGAGGGGGAACATAAAAAGGGAAAGACAGAGGCCGAATGAAACTTCCACACACACCCAAAGAATACAGCGACCCTTCTCTCTCCGTCCATCCATCCATCTTTTTACCCATTCTTTCATTTGTGTCTCTCTGTCCATTACCAGACCAACTCTCTCATAGCTGCACCTTGAGTATTGATAGGTGATTATAACTCTGTGTGTGTGTGTGTGAGTGTGTTAGTGTGTGTGTATATTAGTGTGTGTGTGGGTTGAAGCCTCCCCACTGAGGCTGAACAAAGTAGCGTAATAACTCAGACACTGAGCTGACCCTCTCTGCTGCTCTCAAGTACACTTAATGGAGGTGTGTGTTGTATTTGAATATGACTGCTTTCACATACTCGACTAATGTGTGTGCAAGTGTGTGCGGGTGGGTGTGCGTATCTCTGTGTGTGAGCTGGATCCCCTCCGGGGGTGAATTGTTATGGATGCTGTTCTGTTGAAATTACTGTTATTTGTTTCCTTTAAAACAAGCTAATTGCAGCGTAGCGCTCAGCGGCTCGAGTGTATTTGTGTGCGCATCCGTTTGTTAGCTTCCTTGTTTGTTGTTTGTTTGTGTCGCTTTGCAGACACCTCAAATTTCTTAGGCAGAGGCACATTTTCACCCCCGGTGTCAAAACTGTTGCAGCTGTTGGGGATAATTTGACTTTTTAGGAACTGAACAGCTCAGTGGAGATTTCCTGCTAATAAGTTTGATTGTTAACGATAATTCTCATCCCGTAAAACATATTTATTTGATTTAATTGTCTGGTTTTATACTCAACCCTTATTTTTTCAGGCAATGGAAGTCATTAAAATAATACAAATGCATCAGTTAATTTGATTACCTGTACTCAGTTATACGTATTACCTAGAATCAAAGGAAAATACAGGAAAATGCAAATTGAGTGGGATTTAATTTTCTCTATCTGCCAATGGAGACAAACAGATAGTTATTGCCATCCATTATATTAAATGCTTGTTTTAAACATTTAGATTTATTCTGGTCACCATCTTGGTACTGTTAGGAACTAGTGCAGGAACAGAATTTGGACCCTTATGTAGACACACACACACACACACGCGCACAACTGATGAAACTTTAAATTATTTTATATAAAGAGGTCAAAGTCCATAATGCAAGAAACAATATCCAAAACCAGGCTGTCCGTCCAATAAAGCAAACAATTCAAAATCCAAAAGGCAGAGGAAGAGTCCAGAAACAATCCAAATCCAGAACTAAGATAATCCACAAGAAATACACTCGGAAAATCGTAGACAGGAAAACACGAGAGACACGGCTGGGACGCGAGACAACGAAACTTCAACGACGAACTGGAACATAATGAAAGTGAGAACCGACTGCATACACTGGGGTAAGAAGACAAAGACACAGCTGTAGGGAGCAGAGAGGTTAATATTATTGAGAATCGCACAGGAGGAGAAGATAGGGAAGACAGAAAAAGAGAGAAACAGAGAGGGAAAAGGAGCTCGAGTGAAAACACTCATGGAGTAGACTTAAACAGGGGAGACAAGAACCAAAACAGAAAAAGCAAACAGAATAACAGGCCGCAAATAAACCACAGAGGAAGCACAAGGCTAAAAGAGAGACATAGAACAAAGCCTTCAAAATAAAAGGGAACAGGGAACAGGAAACAGAACTATAGAATGGCAATAACCTTCAAAATAAATGAGAAAACCAATACAAAGTAAACCAAGAAATGACAGAAGGAGCGCAGACATGATGATGAAAATAAAACTGAATAGCAATAACCACCTTCAAAACATGAGAGAACTAATATAAAATAAACCAGGAAGTAATGGAACAGTCATGGGAGGCTAATTATGTGTAAACACAAAGTATTTTATACTTGACGTAATCATACGGTACTGATGGGGACAAACACACCGCAACTTAAGAAAACACATGCAAAACGGTAAAACACAAAGAAATAAACAAAACACTTTCATTATTTGGACAGCACAGGTGCGCATTCAAAGCCACAACACAAGACATTAAGAAAAGTGTTCTGTAAAAGCCACAACACAACAGAAGCGTTGAAGGACACTTCAAAGTGATGTACCTCCGTACGCGCTTTTTTAAACGCTTCATTAAGTGAATAAAACAGATAGCTATAATACACAAACATTAACTAAATTTTGATAAGCCGTCTTAGTTCGCTTAACATCTGGGAGCTGGGTCATGTGAGCTAGCAACATGCTAACAAGACGGAAACGAGCTGAATTGATCATTTGTGCCAGCCTGTTTACTGAAGCCCTTAAAAAAGTGGTGACAGGGTATATGGAATGGTAGGTGGCTAGGATGGAGAGAATTGTGATGAAAGCTAGCAACGGTTCACTGTTTAGATTGTTAACTTGATAGCTAATATGGCCGAGAACTTTTCTTTTCCCTGCTGTCGAGTTGCTACCAGCCATAAACGGCACTGACTACTTTCTGTGCATGTCGCCACGGTAACTCAGATGCTCTGATTGCAAATTTGCACAGGTGCTGTGAGAAAAAATGCTCTGACCTCCGGGAATCGACCCATGGCTCTGCTTGAACTGCGCGAAAGCCTGACGATGACCAACCAAATAGATTTCCACCTATTGATTTGCCACAGGTTCTAAGACTTTTGCCAGTCCTGATGCAACCCAACCCATTTATCTGGGCTGGGACCGGCACTAGAAGGACACTGGAGTATGACTTTTTGTAGCCGGGTCAGATTAGTGAGTCAAATATCGTGTTTAAAACAGGCTCAAATTGAATTGAAAAAAAAAAATTACCCAGACCAGACCAAAAAAACCATGAGATGCATGTGAAAAATATTACATTCTTAAATAAAGTATTGAACACAAACTCAAGCAGCACCATGCTGCTGTGGGGCGTGAATCTGAGAGCGACCAGAAAACAAAAGAGTGAGCGTGAAGAAAGATTGACCAAGCGGATGTTAAATGTGTCAATGGGGAGATCTCGGAGAGACAGGCCATCCTCTCACAGGAACCCTTTTCTGCCAGGCAGGTGAGCCAGTGTCTCTTAATCTGCCTCGCTCTCTCTCTCTCTCTCTCCCTCACACACACACATACATCTCTGCCAGCTCCTTCACGCCCCCCTGTGCCAGGTACGTCCACGTCCCGTCTTTGTGTGCGAATGAAAGCACGAGAGATCTGACGAGGAAGAAAACACACACACACACACACACAGAAACACACACACACACTGCATTCTCACGGGGAGATGAGGAGGGCTGAGAGGGAGAAGAAGAGGTGGCCTCGCCTTCCCTCTCATCACTCAATCCAACACTTCTCCTCCTTTCGTTTGGTTCCATTCGTTCCTCAGTTCTTTCCGTTTTGTGCCGTTCCATATGCTGCTGCTCGGCTCTGTCTGTCTCTGCCTCCGCTCTTCCCTTGTCCTCCCTTTCTTTGCGCTCCATCCTTTTTCTCCCTCATCGCACGGCTCTCTTTCTTTCCCATCCATCCCGTCTTTCTCCTTGCCTCGTTCCAGTTTCTAAGTGCTTGGATGGGGGCTTACCGCTCCGGTCACTGCTCAGGGAGTACGGCGAGCTAAAGTAGGCTCGCTGTGGAAGCAGGAAAAACACTTGAACAAACAAACCCAAACGTTCCCTTTCTCTTGCTCCAATTTCAATTGTGTCTTGTTTACTACCTGCATATGTCTCTACCTTCTCCAGATCCCAAAGCTTATCTGTTCACGCAGCCTAAAAAAATCATGAGAACTGGTCTGACATCATACGTATGCGAACACCAAGCGCTCAGAGATAAGCTCTCCAGCTCCTATCTCAATCAGTTACTCGGCACGTCGGGCCAAGCAAAGTTCAGCGCAACAGCACTGCACTCAAGTCCAAACCAGCAGAGGAGAAATCACTCAGCTGCTCTTGCATCTGCCAATTATAAAACTTATTATGGCATTGGTGAGAACTGATACAAAACTTTTCTTTAAAGCCGTTCTGATGTGCAGGACTCAAACGCATATGCAAATGTGAGAATTACACCTCTCTGTTGGATTCCTGCTTCATCTACACAAATATTGACTTAAACTAGTCTTAAACTGTCATTCCTGAGAGCAAGGCTATATCTTCGAGAAAAAAAAACAACCCCTGCGCTGCACTAGAAGTCACCCTGATTGAACTCCTCAAATTAAATTCGAAGTTATGGCCAAAAAAAAATCGGATCAACATTTGAGAAATTTTACCCCATACTTTTCTTTCTTTTCTCTGGATGCTGCTCGGGCTCAGGAGGTCTACTTATTGAAAGGTTGCTGGTTTGTTCTGCTGTCCACAAGTACAATTGATTGATTGTGTGAACAGGTACCACTCCTGAAGATTGATGGCAGCAACATTTTGTTGTTAAGACTCAGCCCGTAAAAAGAGAGGGAAGAAACGTAAACCAAGTGATCATTTTTCTGAATATAAAGTTGTTTAATAGCCCCAAAAAGTTTGGGATATTATGGAATCATTATCGCTGCGGCCCACTGATTGGATGTGTTAACGCGATAACTCAAAAACTGTTTCATGGATCATTTACAAATGTTTTTTACTGTTGAAATAACACATTTTATTTGCGGGGCTCAATCAGGGGAATGGCTTACAAAACGCCGGGGATTGTAGGCTTTTCCGGGTTATACCATTGTTGTCAGGTGCTAGAGCGTAGGGCTAGTTAATTCACTTAATTCCTGTTTTGATATTTACTGTATTTGGATCCTGTCTAACCTTTGTCGGTTGTACATCACCAGTAACTGAAGGGAAACTATTGGTAGGACGGTGATGAGTCAAAGTTTCTCCAGCCATCTTAAATGATAAGTGTTCTATGATCATTTCCTGTAAACAACCTCTTCCTTTTTGTTTTCTCCATCATCTCACCCTCTCCTCCCTCTCATCACCACCTTCATCGTTGCATATTGATTTTATCGTAGCGCTCCAGGCGTGCGGTGACCTTTCACACGAGCTGCTCCTTCTTCAAGACTTCAAAAGGCGCCAACGATTGATGTCTAATTTCTGAAATCCTCTGAAGGTGTGTGCATGTATGGTGTGTGTCTGAGTGTGGGTGTGTTGCTTAGGACCTCCTACAGCTAAGGAACCAAAGGTCCTCTGGGTATTAGAGCAAGAGATCAGGCACGCACACTCACACACCCTCACACACACATTGTGGTGTCTCAGCGACCTCGTGGTGAGTTCAGTGGCAAGGCATGGTGAGATTATTCGTTTGAACCTGCAGATCTTAAAGATCACACACACACATTGATACATATTGATGCTAAAAGAAGGAGACGGATTAAGCTAATATTTATCTAGAAGGTTCAAGGGTTGGACTGCTGAAAAGAAAGTTGGGATAAAAAGGCTGGAGGAGGGTTATTAGACTGGGTATTTTTGGGAAAAAATATCACATTGATGAGGCTCATAAAAGCGATAAAACATGATACTCTGAAGAACTTTGACTACTTTGATACTTTAAGCATATTTTGCTGATAGTCAGTACCTTCAGTTAAAGTAATGACTATCTGTGAGCAGCAGTGTGGTTTGATGCCAAGAAAGAGCCCTACAGGTGAGACGTTTGCTCTGAGAGAGTGGATGGAGAAGCACAGAGAAGGTCAGAAGGAGTTCCACTGGGTCTTTGTGGATTTATAGAAAGCGTGGGGAGAAATTGTGGTATTGCGTGAGGAAGTCTGGAGTGACTGGGAAGTATGTTAGAGTGGTGCAGGAAATATACAAGAGCAGTATGACGGCTGTGAGGTGTGCAGTAAGAGTCACAGATGAATTCAAGGTGGAGGCGGGACTGCACCAAAGGTTTGGTTCTGAGCCCCTTTTTGTTTGTTGTAGTGATGGACAGGCTGACCAATGAGGTCAGGCAAGGGTTTTCTGTGGACTATGATGTTGGTGAATGACATTGTGATCTGTAGTGAGAGCAGGGAGCAGGAGGAGGAAAATGTGTAGAGTTGGAGGTATGCTCTGGAGAGAAGAGCGCATACCTCTCTACTACCTTTTATTAGTCACCTTACTAAAGCGCAATTATCTAAACATTGAAAACAAATTAATATTTTAGTATCTTGCCTGCGTTTGAATTTAGGTCAATTGCACCGAGACAGAATACATGTGTGTGAATGAAAGGAAGGCGGGTGAAGGATGAGGATGAAAGAGTAGAGGTGAAGAAGGTGCAGGAATTTCAGTACTTAGTGTCACCAGTTTAGAAAACCTTGGAGACAAAGTAAGAGAAGCCAGACTGAGCAGGTTTGGACACAAGAAGAAAGAGGGATAGTGGATCTATTGGTAGAAGGATGCTGGAGATGGAGCTGCAAGGCAGGAGAAGAATAGGAAGACCAAAGAGGGAGTTTCTGGATGTAGTGAGAGCGGACATGCAGTTTTGTGGTGACGGAGGACAGAGGAATATGGAGAGAGTGAATCCGCTGTGGAGAACCCTAAAGGGAAAATCCAAAAGAAGAAGGAAATAGAGATGTAAAGTTTTGAATGCAGGATTTTGACTAATAGTGGGTATTTTCACATCACTTTCTCAGTAAAGATGTCCTATTGTTGGCTGGTTGGATTTTCCGTAGGATTATGTAAGAAATATTTTAGGGATTTAAGGAAATTTGCTGGCAGGAAGGTATTTGAGCCAGAATGATTTATATTCAGGTTCATGTTTTTGCCTTTTTGACGGTGTGTTTTCACACTCCATTACTTACTCTTGAGCTGAAAATTTGGTCAAAAATTGGGTTCTAAATCAATCTAAAAGAGCAGAACTTGATGTAGTTGTACATGATGATTTAATTTCATAGAAACTGGATAGTGGGAAAAGCCGATGTGTAAAATAGGTTTCAATCTATAAGGTCATCACTAGTTGACACTAACTTTTACTGAGAGCCCCTTTAAAAGTTAATTCGTCATAGTGACATTTATTCAGGTGTTTGTGAAGAGGAAGTGAGCACTTAGGAAACAAAAACTATGAAGCCTGAAAGAATAACAGCTATTAAAGCAGATGAAGACAGAGGAGGGAGGGTGAGGAAGAGGGGGGAGATGACGGAGAAGAGAGGAGTCTTTTAAAGTGGGTCTTGTAAGGTCAGACGGGGGCTGGGGAGGGGAAGAAAGGTTACACAAAAGGTTACCATTATTTATTTAATCACTGATCCATCATACGTAGCACGCACACACAAACACAACTTCCAACTCATATAAACACAGAACTATGTGACACTCACCTTTGGTCATCACACACACGTGTGTGACGGCTTCATCTTCTGTCAAACACAGACTGTAGGTTTGACTCGGGACTAACAGCAGCAGGGGACACATTATTTACCATCCTGACAATAAAACCTTTACTTTAACTTTAGGAAACACAGCTGGCCATATTTATGTAATTAATAAACATTTTTAGTCTATAACTGAAATACCTGAACTTTACTCTGACCTTATATAAAGCTCATATTTACATTATTTACTAATCAACCAGCATAAACTTAGATTACTGTGTTTTTGTTTATCCTATAAAGAAACTAGTCCTATACTGGTGTCCCAGAAAGCAAGGGTATATCCCTGAAAGCTCCCAACCCCTTGCATTGTACAAGCAATCTCCCTGATTGAACTCCTCAAATGTCAAGTTGGAAAAACTATTTTTCTAAAAATCTCCCCCTCGTGGGTAAAATATGAACTATTAGAGTAACCGGTGATATATTCAAGATAAACCGCCTCCAGTCGATTCATGTTTTATTCTTGTGTTGTGATTTTTGCCCACAACAAAATTGAAAATCACAAAAGAAAAGAAAAAGACACTACAACACAACAGCGACGCCGTAGCCGAAGTGAAAACAGCGGATTGCAGACTCAAGACATGGTGGAGTTTCGTTTCCTGGTGTATCAGCATGGTGGCCAAGATGGCTCTCACAAAGGCAAAAGCCAGGGCCACAACTGTGAAAGTCAAATCGGAAATGCAAAAGTCCCAAAACAAATGCAAGAGTCAGGACAGAGGTGAAAATAAGTCAATGTGCTGCAAACAGGTGTCAATTATATCATCTTCTTCTTTGCACACAGACTGATGATAACTAGGACTTGTCAGCGTATTTGAATATATTTTGTATCTGTGTTTTAATAACTGACAGATATCAGACATCTTATTCATTCATGGACATGTCTTTGTTTTGTTGCTGTCATTGCATTTAAGATATTTTCATTCTTTTGTATATCTCTAAGCTTTACTTAACTGGAACTTTATTGGACAACTGCAGAAGCCGACAGTTGCTACTACTGTAAGCACAACTGCATTCTATGAACTTTCCAAGGCAATTTTGGCGCAATTCCCTGTTGGATTCCTCACCCAACCTGATACCGACATCATGGGCGAGTTTCCTGGCGCGTGTAAAGAGGCACAGGAAGACTAAAGAGAATAGTAGAGTGGAGCATCGCCTGTGCATGCAAAAGAACACTCATGAAATATGGAGGACTTTGGAATAGTTAATGTAATTAATGTTAGCGTTGAAACAAAACGTCCACCCCTGCTGTCATATCGCACACACACACACACACACACACACACACCTTATTCTGTTCGATGGATGGAAAGGATGATGGGAGGATGAAAGTGCCACCCTGGTTTTTTTCCCTGCCGTCTGTGGCGGAGAATGCCCCGAGGCCAGATTGAACAGAGATGGAGGGAGGAAGTGAAGGATAGAGAAAGGGGACGTTGAAAAGAGCGGTGTCTCAGTGACAATGCCAAACCCACCGCCATCACCTCCACCCCTCGCACCCCTTCTCTCCGCACTTACTTTGCTCGAGGACTCACTAGCCCTTCGCGGGGAGTGACCTTGCTGGTCACTGAGATGGTGTGAGATGCAAGGAATGTGCCCATATGGGTGAGGCGGACCGAGAGAAAGATGGAGAGATTCAAGGAGAGTGCCGTCTAATCCTTGATTTGTCTTCAACCACATGTCGTCTGGGCTACATATGTGCTCCTTCACCCCTCTCTCTTGGCCTGGTCTGAGACCCGTGGCCCTGCCACCTTACCCAGGGCAAGGGCTGCATATGTTGGGAAGGTGGGTATGGCTGAAGGGGGGAACTGGGCCGGGTGGGTAGCAGATGGCCGAACCCTGAGGCCGCCGCTGGTGCGGCCGATGGTGAGTGTGTACGCATGTGGTGGGAGGTGTGTTGGAGGTATTTGTAGGTGGTAGGAGTGTCCGTCTGTGTGTGTGTCTGTTGGGTTTTCTGCTTGGAAGGTTGGACGGAGGGGCACCAGTGCAGAAGAGCTTCTTCTGGTCACGGCGAGAGGAAAGATAGAAAAGAGGGATGGAAAGAGGGAATTGTAGTTGAATCAAAGGCTGCCAAAGAGCCAGCGTCTTTTATTTTGAAAATCATCCCTGTCATTTCTATTTACCTTTTTTTAGTCACCTTACTTAAGCGCAATAATCAAAAGATTGTAAAAACAATGAATGTTTTAGTATGTTGTCTCCGTATGAATTAAAGTTTTGTTATTATTAAAGACAGAATAAGACTGTTTATTTTACAATAAGTACTTGCTTGTGGCATTAAAGTATTGTTCTGCTAATTTCACGCATGTTTGTATTTTCCCCCCAAAAATTTGTGTTTCGCACAAGTTATTTATTTACCAAATCTACTATGGTGATACATTTTCCGATCTTTTGTTGTTACCATTTGAACGATTTTTTTTTCCTATGGGCAATTTTAACACTGTAGATGGAATCAAATTTTATCATTATGTACACGTGCATCCGTTTATCAAAAATATATATAAATGTAATTATTATGAATTAATCATAGGAAAAGCTTAAAATTTCTGACTTTTAGGGATGTTTTGGTTTATTTTTACAAATGTCATTCCACTCTCTCTGGAACACATGACTATGAGGGACTTTTATTTTGGGAAAAGAAACTGCAGGTGTGAAAGATTTATTTTTTGACGGTGGCATATTCATGATGAACATATATATTTGATTATTTTAAGGAACTGGTTAAATCATTCTATAACATTTGATTAAATATTTTCCTTTCTTTTTGTTTTTTTATTACAAAGATGTCATTTAAAGCTGTCTGATTTGCGGGTTGGCTGATGTGCACGTTTGAATAAATTGTTAAATCCACCCCTTCTGCGCACAATAAAAATTTAAGGGACTCTTCCTTGCTTCTTGGCCAACCCTTCTACCAAGTTTCGACAAACTTCCTAAGCTAACTGGCAAACAAACTAAGACCAAATGCAAAACAGGTGTTGTGTTTGAGTCCGTTCCGGAAGAGATGGGCGTATATTTGCGTGGTAAAACATTTCTTATAATCAGCTTATGAAAAGGCCGATCATAAAGTGGGTTCATGAATGTCGTTAGCAGTCATTCATGCCATCGTCCAAACACAGGAGGATGGTCCATAAAAGCACAGGAGGACGGTCCTCCTCAGTTTTAGATGGAAAACGTAATATAGTAGGAGTAACTGGCTAAAATAAACTATTCCCAAAGCCCACATAAAATAGTTTTTATATCTTCTTTGGAAAAACATCCATTATGGAAATTCAGATTATGCGTCCACCAGCAGCACCTACAGGGTGAGCAAGGGGAAAGGCTTTCTGTGTGAAGTTGTGGAGGCGGGGCCTCCGATGTAAATATAATCTATTTCAGTGTGTTTTCTTTCAGACTGATCTTGTTCATGAGACGATGTTTCCTCTACAGTTTTCTGCCACTGTGAGGCGCTAGAGTGGGACGTACGGGTGGTAAAGGAGAGACGGATTCAGTGGCAACTACTTTGAAACGTAACAAAAAATATATATTTTATTTAGGCAATGTCTAAATACATTTGAATTGTTCAGCTCTGGCAGTTAACTTGTTAGATTAGCAGTTAGCTTTCCAGCGAGGATGGATTTGGAACAGTTTTTTATTTTCGTGTGTTTATTTCAGACGCACTTACTTTGAAACTAGAAAATAAAACAAACAGGGGATGGAGTGTAACAAGAGGAAGACCTCTCATACTTTATTGATATATGTCAGCAAGGTAGAGCACTCACAACATACTGCCCAATTCTACTTCCACTCTACTCCTTCAAAATAAAGCACTTACCATATAACGCAAAACTGCTTGCTAACAGGAAACATTAAATCACTTGGTGTGTTTGCCGAGGCTAAAGCGGTAAAATATGATTCAACGTGTTTGATTTTTTAAAATTCAAAACATTCATTTCATCGTAAACATCATGAAAGAATTCCATCGTCCTCCCCTATTTTTATACTCAGCAGCCGCCACTGATCCACACATGTTGTCTGAATATGTACTATATGTGTGTGCGTGTGTGTGTGTATGTTCCTGTACATGTGTGTGGATGCGTGTGAGTGTGCATGCGTGTGAGTGTGCATGTGTGTTTCACTGTACATGTGTGTGTGTCTGTGCATGTGTGTGTGTGTATGTTTGACTGTGCAAGTGTGTGTGTGTGTGTGTGTGTGTGTGTGTGTGTGTGTGTGCGTGCATGTCTGTCTGTACATGGCCTCTGGCAACCAGTCTCCCCTCTGTCCTCCAAGGAGGTGAGAGAAAACCTCAACGTTGCTCTGAGAAGGAGACAGCGAGGCAGAAGATGTGAGTTCTGTCCTTCATCTATCCCACAATCATCCTCTTCTGCTCCATTACGGACGGAGAGAGTGTCCCGAAGACGCTCGCAGGTATGACACAGCTGTCATGCTCTGAATCACACACACACACACCTTGCAGGTATGGGCCAGTTGCCATGTTCCAGATAATTGGCTGTTGAGGGTGCAGCTTGTTAGCCAGCCACAGCTGATGTGCCAGACACACACGCACGCGCAGACACACACACACACGGATGTAGGAAGAGCCAAGAGCTGAAGGAGCAAGGATGCGGTGACGACTCAATCTTCTTCGTCTGATTCTTTCATCTTTTCTTCCCTCTAATTCCTTCATCGGAATCACAAATCTGTCACGGTTTTTAATGTTTTTATCACTTCTCTCTCCCACAGATGGGTCGGCCTGCTGCTCCCCTTGTTTCTATTAAAATGACATTAACAGCCGTAAAAACTTGGATCGTCCAGTGGCCCGTTCATAACCATTTAGTCCGCACCTGTTTGGTAGAAAGTTGCAACCAGATCATTTGAGGCTTTTCAGAAGAAGACGACTTTAATTGACTGATCTCACATCTTCACACCCTGAAGACTGCAGGGGGTCACTGTGATTCACCCGCATGTATTTGTCAGGGTTGTGACTTAGCTTTGCATGTTCCAATTTGAATATCTAAAAAACGGCGAATTTTAATTTTTCCCAGGCATAACTTTTTATGGACTCGTCATCCGTGCCGCGTCCACGGCTCAGCCTTCAGTTTAACACGATAGGTCAGTAACTGCTTCATTTATCATTTTTAAAGTTTATACCCACATAGACATGGGAAATTTAGAGCTTTCCAAGACGGTAGTAAGAGCTCTTACTACAAAAAACACTTTTATTTGGACATAACTTCCAAACTGCTGTATAGCTGAATGTCCACTTGTGTCAGGGATGACTTTTAGTTCAAAGTTATGTGTAGAAGTTCAGCTCCCTACACAGATATTCCATAGTTGGTTACCTCTGCCAGCAGGGTAATATTTATACCCTGGTTGGTTAATCTGTTCGATTGTGTGTTTGTTAGGTAGACTAAGGATTAAAAAATTGTCAGATTTGCATGAAATTCTAGCCAGAAGAAGGTTTTGGCAAAACGTTGATTACATTTTGGTGACATTAGGTCATGATTCTCACAACTTGACATCTGATAATGTTTTTCTTAATCATTTCGAGATAGGGAAATTTTGGATATTTGATGAAATAACAAAAAAGTGAACCTTCCGAGAATCAAATCATATGTCGTAATCGGTGTTGCAGCGCGAGGCTTTAAATGAAAATAAAAAATGTTATGGATATTTGAAAAAGAGGGATAACAGAGACAGAATAGATTGTTGTTTTCTCAGATTAAGTTCTGCTTTGTTCGAGAATAGTTTGTCTTTTAGGTATAATTTATGTCCTTTCAGCCCATAATTGTCTGCACAGACTGTGTTCTGAATATAAACAATTATATTAATGTCTGGATGTATGTTCATTGACCTTTGAGGTTGAAAAAGTGAACATTTTCATTGGTTAAATATGAATGGCCCCATAATTCACTGTGGCAATGGGTTTCCGCATGTCAAGAACAGGAAGATGTTCTTTCAATTAATTAAGATGTGTTGGTTGCCTTCATGTGCGTTATTTGAAGTAATCTGTTGCTCAGAGAATGTCCTTGACCCTGTTGCACTTAAACATGTGAGAGGATACAAAGTGATGACCACCTGTGGATCCCATACATTTCGGAGCAAAATGTATAAATGAAGGAAACATCTAACCGTGCAAGAAGAGGCTTTATGATCAACTGTGCATTGGTTCAAGCTTTCTGTTTCCCTGTGCCTGCCTGCAAATGTTTCAAAGAGGGATCCACCTCCAGACCAAGAGCAGCTACATTTGTTCCACACTTTCTCCAAGTAGGTGAATGTCAAAAAGAGGGGAGCGGTTCAGGTAAACAGGGCTCTCAGGGGAGGGTTGACCTTTGGGTTGGCAGTGGGGGGGACAGAAAGAGGAGGGAGGGACGCCAGGGGTATAGAGGCTGAGTGTAGGTGAGAGAGAGAGAGACGGATTGGATGAGGTCCGGTTAGGTTTGTTCCATGGCTCCAAAGGTCGATAGGAATTGAACATAACCTCAGTTATAAAACAATATATATTGTTGGGGCGACGGTGGCTCAGTTCTGAGCAGTTCTCCACTTATATGAAGATCGGTGGTTTGATCCCCGGCAACTGCAGTCCACATGACATGGCAGGAAAGACGCATTCTTTATAGTCAGCTAAATTGAAATTGAAGCTCCTCTGTAGCAGGTTGGCTGTACAGTTTAAAGTGACCCAGTTAAGGTGAGTTGACCATTTTTGTGACATTGAAATGTCGGGCTTTAGGCTCGACTTACCCTGTCAGTTATTTTCTTCTCTGCTGAGCGACACAGTTTGTGTGACAGTGCAGGAAAACTATTTATTTTTTTAAATCAAATTCTTCAAGATCATCCATCCATCCATTTTAACCACTTATCTTCTGTAGGGTTAATGGAGCCCATCCCAGCTGACGGTGGATAAGAGGCAGGGTACATCCTGGACCGGTCACCAGCTCATCACAGGGCTGACACTCAGGCGTCGTTCACACTGAAGGCAAAAGTGGCCCAAATCTGATTTTGTTTCCCATTTCTGACTCATATTTGATTTTTCTTATGACACTCTGAACAGCACAAATCAGATTTTTTTCAAATCAGACCCGGGCCACTTTCTCTTATGTGGTCCTAAATTGGATACATATCTGATGTTTATCAAAGCCATCTCAGTCTGAACGGTCATGTCACATTTCACCCAACTTTTACATCATTGAAAAAATTAAAATTGAGCATTAAGACCTGCAGGGTGAACGTAGCCATAGTGACACACAACCATTCAGACTCACTTTCAAACCTACAGACAACTTAGAGTCACCAGTTCGCCTCTTCTTCTGGACTGTGGGAGGAAGCCGGAATACCAAGAGGGACCCGTGCAAACATGGGGCGAACAAACAAAGTCTAAGGCCAGGAGTGAATTACAACCGCGGATCTTCAATTTTCATCAAGACCCGGGTAAAACACGTCCTGTGTATCCTCTGGGCCATCTGCCTCCAACAGGCCAAAAACACATGTCTCCCCTCATCAGTCCGGATTTATTTAGATGAATATCATACCTCCACGGGGGGCTTCCACCTCTCATAAGGCCAACTCTCCTCAGGAGGCTCAGTGTGCTTATTCACAGGAGAGCAAAAGTCATCCTCGTCTCATCTCTCTCTGAAACTTTCCTTGTTCTGCGACCTTTTCTCCATGTTCCTCCTCTCTTTCAGGTCTGCACTGCTTTCTCTGACTCCTGCTCTCTCTCTGGGTCTCCCAGCGTGGCGGGCGACATCAGGAGCCCTGGGGAAGTGCTACACCGTGGGAAGGAGCCTTGGCTTTAAGTGGCTCTAAGTGGCTCTTGCTGTTTGTCTCTTCGGTGGTTTATTTTCTCCTTCGCTCGCCGCGGGCAGGGAGGAGAGAGGGACACTTAGCGTCAGGAAAAACACAGCATGGCCAGGCAGGGAGGTTTAATACAGCTTAGTAGCCTGCAGAGTTTACAAGTGAGGGCGGCACAGAGACAAAAGTGCAAGTGTGTGCAAGTTTCTCATTGGAGTTTGTGTGCGTGTTGTTTTGAAGATGTCAGAGGGCTTGCAAGCATTTCCTCTTTTTTTTTGGGTTGTAATTATAGTGTGTGAGTGTGTGTGTTTGTATTGACAGAGCCGAAAGGTCCAGGTATGACCTTCTAAGGTGACATTATTTCCCATTGATTTGCTTCTGTTTCATATTTTGTCTCACTGGGGCTACTGTAGCAGCAGTCGCCCACTATTGTTCTGTTTTTAAGGACAAACAGCTACTTAAAAGTCCCCCATGAAAAACTGAAATGTTGTGTTTTTGTTCAATGCCTCAAATTAGTGCTTATACATTCATCAAACCAAAAATACAAAAAAGGTATTTTTAGAGTTCCGACCAAATCAGGACCCTAAATGTTAGTTTGTAAGTTGCCACTAATGACAACAGAACTAAACCCTGAGATAAATGTAAGGTTTATGTCATGTTGGATATGAATCAACGCGTTTATCTTCCTATCATTCAAACCCAGCCACAAGTAATCAACTTCTATTGCCGGTCCTAGCCCGGATAAATCGGGAGGGTTGCATGGGAAAATCCACCGTAAAATCTATGCCCAATCAGTATGTGGAAAATGAAGGTGATTTTCAAACCAGCAGAGTCCCAGCGCTAACTATGGTTGGAAACACACGATCCGCTGCGGCAACCCCCAAGTGGAACCACCAATAGAACTAGAAGGTCTTGCTACCTTTCAGTGGAAAAATCGTGTCCAGGATTGAGTTAAACCTTCTGTCTAAATACACAATAAATTTGAATGTCTCTGAATCTGAATGCTCTCAGTTACGTGTTGCTGGCAGTGTCCTGTCTCATCCCTTCTTCAAGACACGGTTAGCAATCCGGCTATTGATCCACCTTTGGACATGGTATGGAACGTCATGGGTTGTCCATGCCACAACACAGGAGGTTGTTTACATTTAATGTGAAATGTACTCGTAGGTTATTCATACACCTGATTGTCTTCTGAGGAGCAGCTGCTCCTGTCTGCAGGAACAGATACTAACAGTCTACTTTTACTGTTTTACTGTGAAAGAAGAAAGAAACAGCTAAATCAGCCCCGCCATTTACCAAGTGTTCTGTTTGTTATTGATGATCGACAATTAAAAAAAAAAATTTCCGATGTATTTTGAATTTCATCTGTAATTTGAGTATTTTCTATTCTGTAGGTTTGTTCAGAATCCTATAAAATGAGTAAATAATAAAATTGTCACAATACTGCAGGGAATGAGTTTGACGCTCTATGGAGTTGAGTTTCCCTCTCCGAAGAATGAGCTACCTAATCATCAGTCTCCTACCCTAGCTGGAAACTTTCTCCATGTTACATCAATAGAGGAACCGACTCTCTTGATTATATGAAATTTGAGACAGGTTTTTATCTGGTTTACATGTCTGCTCTCACCGAGGTACAAGGAATGCAGGGAAAGGCAGGTACAGAAGAAGCAAAGGATTCGTTTCATCATCAAAAATACCTCCACTTAGATGCAGATATAAAAGCTGCTGAATTTATCCAACTGCACAGACTGGGGTCTCTAAATGAGCCTCGGCTGGATGTAACTTGTCTGTTGGCACGCTTACGTGTTGTTGAAAGATTAAGGCAAACAGGGGTTTAATTTCTCTAAGTGGGATGGAAAGATGAGCTGGGAATTCATGTGAAATGCCAGCGAGCATGTGTTTGTTTTCAAGAAGCAAGTGCAGTGTGTAATGCGCACGAGGCCGGGCAGATGTACGGGGAGAGATGAGCGCTCTCTTAAATAGTCACCTCACAAATGAACACTTCCATATCGTGATGAGGATTACCTGCATGGCCTCACACTGCATCTCTCAACCTCCTGTAAACACACACACACTTGTGCAGTTGCTCATCTGCTCCCGGTCCCCCATCCCCATCACTCTTTCTTCTTTCCATCCTTGTTTTTCTCTCTCTCTGCACACCACACACACACACACTCGCTCGCTCGCCCCTCCAGTGTCCTCACTGTCTCAACTTGAGCAGCAAATGAACACAATTAGCCACGGCTCCACAAACACACACTGGGGTATTGTTTTGCTCACACTCACTCAGTCCTTAATCTGCAGCTCCAGAGGGACCTGATGTGTGTGTGAAGGCAGTCAAGGGGAAGCGCGGCAGAGCCCAGCTGACAGAAGGGGCTTCCAGGCCTTTCTACCCTCAGAGGTTTCCACGACGATGTTCAACTCCTCGCGCCTTAGTCCTTGCTTCGCTCGCCTCACACACACAAACCCAGACACACACACACACACGCATGCACAGCCTTCGGTCAGAACCAGATGTTCCAGGGTGAACAAAGGCATTGAGTCACAAGTTACTGCTCTCAACAGCAGGTTGAGCCTCAGGTCATTATTAACACACATAGACGCACTCCTTCACACACACACACACACACACACACACACAGTTACACAGACACACACTCGGTGGTGGTCCTGCTCACTACACTGCACATGCACTGACTTGTCTTTTCTTCCCCTTCAGCGTCTGCATGTGCCGCCTGCCTAATTAGACAGCAGGTATCTGCCTGACAAGATTTCTTGCAAGAACACCCACACAAGTGGGGCTAATGACTGCCCATTAAGATGCCTCCCGACCTGGGAGGCATCTCGGCAGCCGGCACTCCGAGGTCACAGTCGCACCAGCAGCCAGAGGCCTGGAGCGATTAATACACGGTCCTTGATACATGTCTTTGTCCTGGGTCGCACAATGCCAGACACAAATCACCTATAACTTTTTTCTTTATCTCCACAAAGCCATGATCATGTCCCTCAAACCGTTCCTGGATCATTCCTGCAGGGAATACCGTTTCCGCGAAGGGGTGGGACTTGATCGTCATCAATGTTTAAGTAGGTGTCAAAGTAAAATTCACATGAATGGCGTTCCAGAGGAGTTTTCCGAGCAGAACTTTGGCCAAAGTATGACAAGTTGTGCACGCACTGAGCTTCTACCTGTAGTGCATCCTGGTACCATCTCCTATCCAGGCCCCCTGTTAGCACGAGCAAAGCATGATTCATCAGAACAGGCCCACTTCTCCTCATTGCACTGGGGTCCAGTTCTCCCCATTGTGCAAAAAACATAATTTGTTGACTTGTAACACTATTACAAAATGAAGTACTATTGTGTCTAATATTTAGCTTTGTCACTAAGTGAAGTTATTTTTTCTTCTTCTTATAATGCAGCAGGAACAAAACTATGTCAGATTCATGCAGCAATAATGAGCAAATATTTATTTACTTTTTTATATTTTATATTGTTAGATTGTTTTTAGTTCATCAAAAACTTCTCTTTTTTAAATATAGGCGTGTTGAGCAGTGGAAAGGGGTCAGTTTGAAGCTTTGATGTCACTGTGTGTTCTGACACTTTTCTATCAGAACCAGCATTAGAGTTTTTCAGTAAATCTGCTGTGGGATCTGACAAATGGTCCAACGGTCGATCCCAATGCAAATCCACGAACCCTGTCACCAGTCAACCAGTCCCTCCCTTGAACAACCGCCACTCCAGACGAGGAACACCCAAACAAGACCTGCTGTTCTAGAGATGTTCTGATCCAGTTTTCTATCCATCACAATTTAGCCCTTGTCAAAGCTGCTCATAACCTGAATCTTGATCATTTTCCCTGCTTCTAAAATCAACTTCAGGATAAAATGTTCACTTGCTGCCTAACATATCCCGCCCACTGGCAGACGCCGTAGAAACAAAACACTCAATGTTGATGACTCCACGCTTGTTGAAGGATTTAGGATCTCAAAGGTGAAGCAAAAAAAAAAAAAGAAGCCCTTATCATAAAAATAATTATAGCAAAGTGAAATAATAATGCAGATGAGGGACTGTTTCTCTCTCCTCCTGTGAGGGACAGTGAGAGGAACTGAACCCTGTGAAGCACCACAGTGGCATTTGGAGTGGACACACACACACACACACACACACACACACACACACAATGTCATTACCATCGTTGCATCGGGCCAGAACTCAATCTCAAAGTGCACCAGATGTGCTCGCTCGTGCAATTATTCCAGCAAAGACATTGGCTCAGATGTATTTAATTTGTACGTGTTTGTGAGTGTGTGTGTGTGTGTTTGTGTGTGTGTGCGTGCATACGGTCTTGTTAGAGCTGTAAATGTCTTCGATTTAAGCTGCTGGCTGACCTTCTAGCTCTCAGTTTTTCATGTTTAGCCTTTCCCAACGTTCTCACCTTTGCTGCCAAGTTGACTCCGGCGTCTCCGTCTCTCTGTCGCTCGTTCTGCATCTCTGTCTCTCGCTCATCTCAATAAACACGGCACCGTTTCTCCCTCTCCATAAGTATCTCATACCTCCGGGCTTTTCTCTTTCTCTTTCCTCCTGACATGTAAAACCGTAAAGACCGGAGTCCTCAGCTTTCTCACAAATTAGACATTCTAGCTTCACCAAATTTAAGTTATGTCATATAGAAAATATCAACCATATTGTGACGTTTACAAGGTTTGGATATTTAGAATTTCATGCTGCTTTCCACGGAAATAAATTGTGAAAGTTTACTCAGAGGGGTGGCCATCTTACCTGCTCCTAGTTGAAACGATACAGTAGGAGGGTAATAACATGTCAGGCTGACTTCTAAGATTGATCGTTGGGGATTTTTACAGCGTGTGGATTATCAAGAACAGTCCATATTTTTGCTTTTTTTGGCCCTAAAATAAAATCCAGCCCAGGGACCTAAAAAAGCTTGAGCCGGTTCTGACCCTTAGACGAATAAGTAATATAAGCCATAACATTATGACCACTGAAAGGGGAATTCAGAATGACATCAATAATATTGTTTAAAAGGCACCTGTCAGTGACGTGTCAGATGACATGTTTTTCCCGACAGGCACATAATCGGGCTTCGACACAGTTTTTATGATTTTTTTTTTTGTGCACAATGCTATTTTTGAATAAAACCCCTACGTTTTATCAAGGCTTCTAACAAAACAGTTAATTTGATGTTTATAACAAATACAACGTCATTACTTACAAAAAATATTCTATACAATGTCATTGTTTATTCAGGTACTGTAACGTTATGGGGGGCTTATGGGAGTGTCTGACCCGGGCACAAATTGCTGGAAAAGTTACTGCTGGTTCCGATAGAAAGGAGTCGGACTAGGCCGTCCACGATTGAGCCATTTCAGAAGCATAAAGAGGATCTACACACTATTAGGCAGCTGGTTGTAATGTTGTTCAACAGCAGGTGTACAAATATGGGATTATGTGTGATTAAGTGTTGTTGTTTTTTTATCATAACCTTACTTAATGAAAAAATGTATTCATACAAAGAGAAATGTAAATACAGATTAAAGAAATATATGTTTACAGTGTGACATTAGGTTCAGGTGTAACCTCGGTAACAGTTAGACATTCCCCCTCCACCCCCCTTGACTTCACCTGACAGTGGTGCCAGCTTTGTTTGGCTAAATTGCTGCAGCGTAATTTGCATATGTCTGTTCTCTGCTCACAAGTTCATATTGTTTTTAATCAGAGAAATATGTTAATGAGGATGATTGGGCTTCATGCATCACTCCGGCACGAGTGACATGTGGTGGGCCTTGTAATAAAAGCAGGAGGTGAGGGTGAGAGGGGTGAGGGCATGTGTCGCATAAATACTCACAACTATTATGTCCATTTGCATGAATCCATACGCTGCTGCCGAGCTGAAGTGCTGCCCTGGGATCAGATCCTCTCGCTAGATAAGCACTTTAGTCGATATTTGAAACGCTGGAGTGAGAGTAGGGAGGATTCTCAAAACTGAGAAACCCTGAGTTGTGATGAACAGGCAAAATTCCTTTAATATGTCCCCAGACAATATTAGTCAGGTAAATCAAAACTTCCCATGTTGAGGATTGACAGGTATTAGTGTGAACTCAAGACAGAGGAAAAGACATTTGACTGTTAAATAACTCCTAGAATCTACCAGGATATTTTCACTGTGGGAACCTGGACTGTTTCACTGTTTGAACTATGATTGTTTTATTGTGTGAACCTGGACTTATTCATTGTGGGAACCAGGTCTGTTTCTCTGTATGAACCTGAACTATTTTATTTTAAGAACCAAGATTGTTTTAGGTATGAACCTGGACTTTTCACTGTACAAACCTAAACTATTCTGTGTGAACCTGGATTGTTTCACTGTGTAAACCTGGACGGTTTTTCTGGATGAACTTGGACTTCGAGGAGGAGTAGTTAAAAAAGACTTTCATTTTTGACCTATTAGAAAAAGCCTTTCTTTCCGCCCCAATTTTTAAACCAGCCGTCACTGGGTTTTTATGGAAGGCCTAATTCCGAATAGATTCTTAAAGTGCACCTAATCAGAAAGAAAACGTTGCATGTAAACCCTTTTTACCGAATGAAACGTCTGAATTAGATTTCATTCCTTTGCAAGGAGGTCCTTTGGAAGTCCTTTGGGATTGCCAGTCGCTGCAGGAAAACACTGTCTCAGAAAGATCTCTGTTTGAGGCGCATCTGCGCACCCACAGCGCCGCAACGCATTTTAAATACGCCGACTCCAAAACAGTGATAGTCTACATCGGAGAGTCATTTACTCATCCCAGCTTTGAAAGAGTAGAACATAGTTGGACGGTTAGATGGACTAAAAATCACTTCTGCTCACGCCCTCTTTGTCGTATTGTTCTTCTGGGCACTTGTTGGCGTTGTCAGCATCAGAAAGCGTTTGTGATTACATGCGTCGATGCACGTAAGCACCGGGTCAGAAAAGATCACTGGTCATGTAAACTGGCAACCGACAATACAATTTTTCGGAAAGGTTTAATTCGGATAGGAGAAGTGTCCCGTGTAAACCCACCTACTGACGTCACTCCAGTCCTGCTGCAAACGACCTGCTACATCAGTCACATGGGAAGAACAGTTGTCTAAATGAGCAACAGCTTAGCAATAAAGTCGTCGGCTTGCAGAAGCAGATATCTGTTCTCTGCAGGGATCTGGATGTTTTCATTTAATTTACCCTGGAGGTATCAAAGTAATTATTTTAAAGGTTTTAACGTGTGCTGCTTTTTGTATGAAAGTGTCTCTTGAAAGTGAGCCCTTTGTCGGCTTTAATGTTTAAGATATTAAAGGAGGTCCCAACTAGACAGAAATATCATATACTGTAAAGGAAAGGTGGGAGAAGGAAGGTGTGAGCCTGACAATTGATGCCGGCAAATTCTTATGAAAATGTACAAAATCTCAAGCATAAAAAGAATTTTGCCAAACAAATTTGCCACATTATTGTATCTCGCCAACTTTTAAAGCATACTATTATAAAGACAACTGCCAGTGCTGGAGAAGATCTTCATGTCAAGTTGTCCCATATTTTCTGGGAAAGCCAAAAAATACAGAACTACTGGATGGAAATACTTAAAGCAGTGCAGACCAGTTTTCGTACATTTATAAGAAACAACTAAAAAACGTATTATTTGGGTTATATCTGTAAAGATAAGAAATGTATTGATAAATATCTAATTGACACATTGTTGGTAGATGGGAAAAGGGGCCCCGACCTAAAGACCACGCTGAATTAAAAGCCTGGTGTCTACTGCTACGTCTACTAATCCATGAAGGTTGGAATTATTGCCAGCCTCTGAATTTTCCAGCAACTCCAACAAACTCTCTGAGTATCTCTCGAAAGCTCTGTAGCCGCTTGTCTCCTATGCTTTCCACTTCAGCATCTCTGTTTAGCTCACTCGGCCCCCTGCCCCAACCCAAAAGAAATATCAAAGGACCAAAGGCAGCTTAAGCCACATTGTGACGTCACTACTCTAATCGGCTCATTGTCTGATTTGATTTGATTTTAAATGCTGCGAGTTTTAAATTTAATCAAAGCTACATAGAATATGACAAAACATACCTCCGGATGAAATGTTGTACAAACCCTTCCTGTAGTTTATCCGTAATCCTGCTCACAAACAAACAAACAAACAACAAACAGAAAACAGAAACGCACAGGAGTGAAAACATAACCTCCCCGGCGAAGGTAATAAAAATACATGGTGGTTTCAGCATTGAGTGTAAGTTTGTGTGCGTGCGTTTGTGTGTGTGCGTTTGTGTGTATGTGTTGCACAGAGGGGAGTCTCTGTGGCTACTTGTCATCACAGAGCTACAGGTTTGACATGATGGGATGACCAAAACGCCCTCAGCTAGCCGCACTCACACACACAATCACACACATACCTGAGCTCTAAAAGGCTTTAGCATATAAATAACTCTCCGGGCAGTCGAACAAGTGAGCACAATGGAGTTGGGAGTGTTTGTGTCGGTGTGTGGGTGCGTGCATGTGTGCATGTGTTCAGATCTTTTTGTGATGTTCTCTCTGATTCTATGCCAGTATCGCATCCATCTGTCTCCACCACACACATACACACACACACACACACGCATGCACGCACGCGCACACACACACACACACACACACACATATGCACACACATAGGTAATGAGTTTTACTTTGTATATTTAAAACAAAACCAATCGTGACACATTTTTCTGTCTTTGTTGTGACACGCATCCCGACACATGTGGGACGTTTCCCTCTGGCTAACAAATTCATTTTTCTCAACTTTCCTCAATCTTCTATAGAAACGGTCCAATAAGACTCACGGGCCTCACACACATGCACAGATGCAGACCAACATTCTGATCAGGTGTTTTTTATCCCCATCAGTCTTTGCTATTGAAGCAATCTGCCATCCATGAGGAAGCTGGAGCCTCGCTCATGTGGGTCAGCCGGCTGACCGATGCTGTTTAACGTTCTGGACACCTGGATAAATGTGTTATTTAAGAATAGTCTTGCTCTTTAAGAGACTAATTTCTATTCAAGAGTTAACTTAAGGAGAACGCGGAATTATGGGAATGATATAGATGACTATTTTTCCATGCAAAGGTTAAATATATTATAGTTTGTCTCCTGTGATTGTAGTGTGGGTTGGTGAGGACGGATCTCTTTGTCACAGTCATGTTTTTTGTGATAAAAATCTAAGGGGTGGGGATGATGAGTGTAAAAATAGAGGAGGATGGAGAGATTTTTCTCTTATTTTGAAGGAGAGGTGTGTTGGGAGTGTTCTGCTTTGATGAGAAAATAAAGTACGAGCAGTCCTCCTCGTGTCACATTTTGTCACCTGCGTGTTTTTTTTTCTTTCTTTGTTGGACTTGTAGCTAATATCTTACTGCACTTATACGTAGCAGTTTAATTGATCTCTTTGCATTTGTGTTAATTACAAAAATACTGCCAAATTGGATGATGCAATTGCCACGTTTTTTTTTTTAGATCTTAATAAAAAATAAGGTGCCATAATAAGAGGTCAAATGTTGATCCAGGATTTTATTTTTAACTGCTCAAAGGGAAATAAAGGCATTTTAATAAAACACATTCGGTGAAATATGTGATTTGGTATTTTAATTTATTTTGGTGTACACGATGGGTTGATTTTCACATAACAAACAATTAAAAAAAAGATTATCTTCTTTGGTTTTGTGAAATACTGTGATGCCTCAGCACATATATTTACTGCATTATAGATCTCTATCATCTTTGTTTCTTCTTTGACCTTATTCCAGTGTTTTGTTCACAGTGTAGTTGCCATGTCTGACCAGTGGGTGGGGATATATTCAGTCATACTGCAACGTCCTTCCTCCTCCGTCCAGCATACCTCCACTTTAACAGATCAAGTCTTCTTCATACTGATATTGATTCGTGATGCCTTTTTTTAGTTAATGTAATGTTTAAGATCAGATAAAGAATACAAATAAAAAGCAGCAGATTCTTTATTTTATTTTATTTTATTTTTTTGCATAAATGTTCTTCTGTTTTTAATCACTATGTTGTTAAGTGAATACAAACGTTAATTCTCCCTCCGAGCTCTCCTGGAGTGTATTTAATTTGTCCTGCCTGAGAGTGCTGATCAGATGGCATCTCTTCCTCCTGTGTGTGTGTGTGTTGTGTGTGTGCATGTGTGTGTATGTGTGTGTGTGTGTGTTGTGTGTGTGTGCGTGTGCGTGAATTTTGTTCAATTCAGTAAGTATGTCTATTTGTGTGTTGACCTGATAATCTGTGTGTTTTATAGAGTGCTGTTCACACATCAGTTTCAACTCTGATCCCAAACCCAAACACAGTCATCCCCCCTCGTTTATCATCACACACACACACACACACACACTCCCACACACAAACATAGAAGTAAGGATTTTTTATGTATTTTGTAGACTTAAAACACAATACACACACACACACATACACACACACACACACACACACACACATAGAGGTAAGGATTTTTTTAATGTATTTTGTAGACTTAAAACAAAACACACACACACACCATTCCTCCAACCTAATATTAGCAAATCTTCAAATCTGCGTTTTACTCCATCCGACTTTTTTGGGATACTTTGCCTGAATTACAACAAGTTTAGTCTTTCCAGCACCAACTGTGTTTGACTGTTAATAAATCGTAATATTTTGTGGAATACTAATTCTGACCGTTTTCTTCTGACATGTGGGTCGGTCAGTCAGTCATGATCCAGTTTGGTCAGAGTTCAACCCAAGAATTTAAATTTTCTCTTTCAACCTTTGCACATGAAAACATTTCATTTTTTTATCAACTCTTGCATTTTTAGTGAAATGAAGGACTGTCTTAAGTAGTTAGTGATTGTCAATAAAGTTTTCTGAAGGTAGGGTGTTCGTGAAACAAGAACATTTAAATGATTTAATAATTTAATAATATATATTGGTTTGACTGTTTTATCGCAGCCTCCTTATGTTTGAGCCACAAATAAATTGACTTTTTTTTTTTTTTTGTCTTTCATTTCCAAAGCTTCATCAAGTTTTCTATCTTTTTTCCCAGAGGCCAGTTGTGCAGGATGATACACTCAATCCTACACAGATCCCAAACTCAAACACAGATTCTTTATCAGAGAACACACTCCCTCATAATCCCCAACCTCTGAGTGTTACTGTGTCCCCTGTGCTGAGCTGATTCTCACTTCGTTACTGAGCCGGCATCAACATTCGAGGAAAAGAAGATTCACTGATGGTGGATAGGGGGCGCCGTTTGTATAGTAGCACATGCCAATTTATCAGTCCATTTTTGGAATATTTAGCTCAAAACAACGTTTGAAAAGCAATGACAATTTTTTTAAGTCCCTTTTTATCACATTTACAGCAATATTTATGACCTTAGTCATATTTACCTTCCTAGGAAATAATTGTTATAAATATATATATATATATATATATATATATATATTTATATATATTATATATATATATATTTTGTTGTAAAATGTCTAAATATTAAATATTAAATATTAAATATTAATGATAAATCTTTATTTAAAATTTACATATAATATCCTAATTTAAAATTTAAATCAAAATCTAAATGTTAGCATAACTAACTATGTTAACTAAAATTTACACTGATATCACTGAATTTCCCAAAATAAAAGCGTGATTAAGAAAACCATTGATGTCAGAGACTGGGGGTGGGTTTTTGTAGCAAACCTTTTTGATCCGCCATGTTTGAGAAGACTAAGCAAGAGAACATTGCGTCAACTTGCTGAAACAAAAAACATAAAACTTTACCAAGTCATTTTTAACATCTTGGTTTGATGCTCAACCGTTTGGCAATATTTATGCTTTTTGGTTCTTCAGGTAAACGCAATGTTCTCTTGAAAGTGGTTTTCTTCATCAAGCTTTTATTTTGGTAGTTCCGCTGACGTCAGAGATAATTTGCATCGTAGCAAAATAATACGTCTTCAGCATTTAGATTCAGATAGAATATTTAGTTTGTTTAACATGGCCATTAAAATTTTGATTGGATTCATTAATTTGATATTTGCATTTAGATTTAGATTGGACATTTTGATCAAGGAACCACAATCAGGTGCACCAATGGCACCGGTTCCAAGTACGGATTCATTGGGCAGGTTGTAGTAAGATATGGCAAATATTAAAAAGTTGCTCAACCCAACCTTACCAAACCCCAGCCGACACCACCCTGACAATCATCCACCAAACCAAATATACAAACAATCAACCCAGCCAACCACCAAACCAAACTGCCAAGCAGCAACTAAACCGTCCAATAAACCAATCAACCAATAAACCAGCCTAACCAAACCCCACCCAACACCACCAAACCAAACAAACCAATTACAAATCCAACCAAATCCCACCCGACTAACTTGCCAACCCAACCAACCAACCCAAACAGTGAACCAGCAAACCATACCACCAACGAAACCAATCCAAGCCATCCCCACCAACTAACCAACCAACAAACCAACCGACCCAAACAACAAACCATTAAACCAAACCATCAACCAAAACCAATCCAACCCATACCCACCAACCACGGTTAGCTTTGGTATGTAAAGTGCATTATAAATTAAACGTATTATTATTATTATTATATCACAGAGAAAATAATCCTCTGCTGCAGGATCATATTGAGAAATGGTTTATACCAATCTTGGCACAAACCATAAATATACGTGAAGACAGATTAAAGAAAAATAAATTATGGTTCATAAATGATCTTACTTCAAATCTACAATATAGGAAACAATAAGGTCGGGTGTTTCTCATTCAAAAGCTTTATTCTCTCCTGCGAATAACAAAAATATATTTCTGAAAGGCTGAAATTGAACAATGCAGTCAGAACCTTGCTCCATATTTGTTCAACACTGACGTGTAATGGATTGATCAGAGTTTGGTAAATTGCCTCTCTCTATCCGAGAGAGCTTACTGCTAGAGTGGGTCGCAAAAAAACAAAATCAAAGTAGAACCTGCAGTTCAAACATCATTGGAATCGATGTTTGAGACGAGGGCTCTGGGAAAAATATTAACATTGTTCGTTGTTCCGCCCAAAATGTGACAACATAAGGTTGTTAGAATATTGGCAAAGTCCCCCTTTAAAGATATAATATGTATGATTTCAACCATATATATTTTCTAGTCGTAGGAAGGAAGGAAAAAATGGAAAAAGATTGCGATTGTGAGAAATCATTAAATATATAATCATATATATAGAGAATTTTGATTTATCACTTTTTCTTTCTCTTAAGCTCTTTGCTGCTAAATACTACGTGTTTTTATTACCCTCCAACAATATCTTAACGATAAACGGGACATCACTTATGATGTGGGCCGACAGCGCCGATCAAACATGAGTCGACCTCATTTTCACGGCCGCCGAAAGCAAAAGCTCCATTTCCAGCGCCACTGATGATTAGAAATAAATGTCTAATGATTAAATGGGGCGCAGTGAGGTTTCCTCGTTGACGTCAATTACATCTTTAATTACTGCATGTGTAATGTAAATACAGTCTGTTTTGATTGCTCCCGCGCCTCCTGTCCCACAGTAAAACAGATTTTCTCCCTCATTAGGCAGTCACTCCTTCAAGTGGCTCCGTCCCCCAGGACCTGCCCTGGACGGGCTTAAGTGTGTGTGCGTGCGTTTATGTGTGTTTGTGTGTTTGTGTGTCTGATGTGGGAGCAGGGGTGAGCATATGGATCCAGGAGAAATAACTGTTAAGAAATGTAAAAATGGTAAGAAAACTGGGAAAATGGTACAAAGGGCTAAAACAATTTTAACATTAGCAGAGAATTGTGCGAATAACGGTCCAGAATGTGTAACAAAAGTGCAAATCTCCGATACATCTGTGCACTTCATGCCAGTCATCATGTCAGACGGGGTGGGAAACTCAAAGACGGAGGCTCACTTTACGACATTGACCGAAAAAAATTTGCCAAATGCAAAACTCAGAAAGGTAGCTGTATGAAACAAAATACAATAATGTATATATTTATTACCCAGTAAAGCAATGTGAACATCATTTTCTGAATTGTCACTTACTTTCATCATAACGATTAGACCTGTAGTTCGTAGACAAAATAAAAAACTTCGTGATCTCATCTGAGGATCAGAAAAAGTGATCAACTAACTGAAATGAGGGCATCTACATTTGAGAAAAATACACAAAAACCTATTTTCGTGAATTGAATTGTTTAAAAATGAGCACACTACAAAGAAGCAAAAGCCTACAACTGACAGAACCAAATATAACAGACAACTCCAAGTCACATGGACATACACAAGTATGGTCTCACCAGAATTACCTCCCAGCCAAACCACAAAGCCAACTAGGCCCATATTGACAAGAAAGACGTTTGTGACCTCAGGAGATGTTGTCTTATAAACTGCCTGATCTCCAGTTTCTTGTTGCTCTGAAGAAACAAGACATGTTTGAAAACATGTCTATAAAACATTCTATTATATACTGTGGCTTCATTTTTATCCACCTTTAGAATACCTATATATAAGTCCATACTATTAGTCATCTTGCACGGCCTTTTGTTTGTGCTTCCTTTTGGATACTCATAATAGTCCATTTATATTAGATTACCTAGACCTTTTGGTACAGCATATTTTTAAGAAACCATTTGACCCCTACGATACATTTTTGGTTGTATGAAGTTATATAATTCCACTTAGTAAGTCCTCACATACTTTAATGTGCCCCAAAAACCTTCCTTGCTCATTAGGACTGTCTTGGTAGCCATGGTTGAAGCCTTCTCCTCCTCCGTGGCCTCTTTGACCTGTGGTGTCCCCCAAGCGTTTGTCTTTGGTCCCTTAATCTTTAGCGTATACATGCTGCACTGGGTCATAGTATGAACAGGTTCGGTCACATTTTTCAATATGAGAAGGAAACTCATAAATGAGCCCAACCAAACAGCTGAACAGGATTTCAAAGGGTTTTAACCTTAACAACGTGGTATAAAATGAAGTAAATACATTTCAAGAGACGTAGTATTATACTAATATCTGTTTACATTTTTGGCCATCGATAATTAAACTTCATAATTTCATAATTTTGCAACGTTTTCATGATGAAAGTTTGACTCTGGGACACCAAAGGTCCTTTAAAGTGATATTGACCCGGGCGTGGTGGTTATCACACTGCAATACTTTACGTTTGTTTCTTGTTCAGAAAACAGGTGTATTAATGATTACTGCCGTCCCCTATGAGGATTCGCACCTATTGTACATGTTGGTTCGCTGTCACCATTACTGGGCCGCTTAATGGAACGGAGCCATCCGGACTATTACTGTGGTTCTCCTGCAGTGACGAGTGTAATATCTGCTCTGCAACAGTCTATTTATCGAAACTCCTCAAAATGCGTCAGAAAGCATGTAATCATCATCTTCTTTTATGCGTCCCGTTCCACGGACGCTGGTTTGACTCTGCACTCACACTCTGAAAGCTCCTTTAAGCTGCTGCCATTGTAGTCATTATTTATGTCGCATCATTATTCCCGGGGTCTGTTGTGAATGCCGAGGAATATAAAAGGAATATTTGAATAAGTGAGAGTCGGAGCTTTTTATGCGAACACAACCGGACCGCGTGCTCGGCCGCCCTTTCTTTATGGGATCTAGGTGTGTAGGTTGAGTGCATGCTAAGCCACGCTGTGAAGTGAACTATTTACATCATCATAAAAAGTCCTCTGCGGAAAAGTTTCTGGAAAAACACATAAAAGAAAAACACAAGAGGACATGAGGCAGACAAAAAAAAAAAGAGCAACAGAGATGCGGAAGTAAGCGGGATGGAGGGAGAAAGAATGCAAGTAAGCGAGAAAACGGGGGAGGGATGCCATGTGTCGCACACCTGAGCCCTGAGAAACAGAGGGAGAGCTGGGGGAAACGGAGGTAAGAAGGGGATGATGGGAGAGAATCACTTCCACTACACGCTCATTACCACCTATTCATCTGGAAGACATCTCTGCACAGATCTCACTGTCCCTGGTTGTGTGGTCATGCATTCATGTGTTAATGTGTGGGTTTAAATTAATGTAGCCCCCCCCCCCCGCCAATTCGTAATAAGATTAAGGCGCAGCAATCTACTTTCCTGCTCTTTTCAAGTCCTTTGACGTACCCTGCTCTTATTTTGAAGGCTACTTAGGCCCTGTTAATCTGACAAACCAAAGAGCATGAAGCTTCTTGATGAAGGTCTGTTGCTTTACAAGGTCTATTTGGCCTTTGTCATTAAATGCAGCATTGAATATGATTAAAGAAGAACAGGAAGTCACTCAAAGGCACCATTGGTCAAGGTCAACGGACGGGTTAAATGCTAATAAATACATGTGATTATGCTGATGATTGGACACATATTTGAATAAGAGTGTCTCCACAGTATGAAGGTCCAGAGTTGGAGTGAGGAATACAGTAAATCTGTACAATAAAGATACTGGGAGCTGTGGTTCCTAGAATTTTGCTGAAAAAAATACAGTGACTATATAAAAGAGGTCAGGGTAAATATAATGTCCTACAATGTTTACGGTTTACAAAGACAGAATATATCTTAAAATCAAAATTTCACAAATGAAAAACACTTTTTTAACACCTTGTTACTGTGAATTTAAATGTACATACCGTCTATTATGGTTTGCAGAGAATATAAAATAATGTCAAATTTGAATGAATGCAGACTTTTACTTTTGCCTTTCAATCCAAATTATTTCAAAAATATATACCATATTATATCATCATTTTACTGTAAATTGTAATGTACATAGCAGAAAAATCAGTAATTTAGACAGAGCGGTACTTTTATGGTAAGCACAGGCTTGTGACATTATTGTATTTTTTTTCTTTAAAGTACCATAAGTGTGAATTTTTAACAGATAAATTCTGCTCTGTTTTCCACACATACAAATTAAGTAATTGACTGTTTTGTTATTTGGGATAATTCAGTGTATGTGCTACAACAATTCTTCTTTCTTTGTTGCCATTTGACTTTTTTGTACTTTAATGTTTACAGTGTAGGACACCCAAATAGAAATGAAGGAGTTCCACCACTCCTTTATCTTTTCAACTCATGTCTATGAGGTTATGGATGATTTGGTGTTTGAAGCAGAGAGTGTGAAGCGAACAGAGAAAAAAATCAGAAGTGAGATTGTTGTAGGATGAAAAAAGAGATATATACGGAAATACATGATGGGATGCAGTGGTATCATAATTAAACTTAGTACGGTACCACTATAAACAATCAGATAAACTTTATTGTTCCTGAGGAAATTGTCATTGCATCTATTCATCAGCTGTCTGGATATAATGGCAGATGGGAGAAAAAGACAACGGAAGAACATTTTTCTAAAGTGTCGGAAGCAGGAAAAACGATCATAAGGAGCTGAACAAAATTGTGATGGATAGACGACGACTGGGTCAGATCATCCCAAGGACTGCAGGTCTTGTTCGGCGGTCCTGGTCTGCAGCGGTTAGAACCTCTACTATAAGGGAGCTAAACTGGTGAACCGGAGACAGGGTCATGGGGACTCAGGGGTCACCGGAAAGCTAGTCGGTGCTGTCCGATTTTAGAGAAGAGCCACTGCAGCATAAATTACCATCTTGCCTTTATAAACCTTTGTATCACAACCAGAAAGAACAAAAATTACTCGTAGGAGTCCCAGCTGAAAAGGGGATAAAGTGCGGGGTTCCAGCCTGGAGACTTTACAGTTAATCATAGAGCAGAGACATGTAGACAGACAACCATTCAAAACTCATGTTCATTCAGACAGTCAATTAGAACCACGTAGTGCATGTTTGTAGGCTTAGTCTGGAGGTCAGGGTCAGTGTGGAGATGAGGTTGAGAGGGGAGCTCAGAGTGGAGATCAAGCTCACTGTGGAGATCAGGTTCTGTGTGGAGATCAGACTTAGTGTGGAGGTTATTGTATAATGTTGTTGAATGTTTTTGGACTGTCGGACATAGCTGGAGAGAACCCACGCATACTCAATGGGGAAATCCACCTGCTCCCCTGGTGGATTGGGAGTTTTTTGCTTTGAGGTAATGGTACTAGCCAATATGCCCCCATGCTGCCTTTATTCAATGTTTTTCCTCTATAGTTGGGAATATTATGGAATCATCATCGCCGTCGCCGCGTCCCAAAGACATCATTAGTATGAACACGATAACTGTAAAACTGTAACATGGGTCATTATCAAACTTTATACCAAAAAAAGACACTAACAGGAAAAACTGCATTGATTTTGGGAATGGACGGTTTTATATTTTGACACTAGAAGAAACGTTTTCATTGATAGATTTTTCATTGATTTAGTCCAAAATTGTTGCATTTTAATGAATCAAGTTTCATGGAAAAAAACATTGTTTTCCTGATGGATCATGGATCATTTTTTTTTATTCTTGAAATCATTATTTTACTCACAAAGGGGAGCTTTCTTTACAAATAACCTCGTTTTGGACATAACTTCAAATTTGATTTCAAGAGTTCGATCAGGGGAATTGCTTAGGGAATGCAGGGGGTTTGGGGACTTTTACCAAGAACGAGTCGACCGAACATTTAGACTTCAAACTTCCAATCACGTCTTTGTTACGCAAATCCATCTTCATGCACTCTTGTCTCCTCGTGTGTGCATCACCGCCTGAATGCATGTGTGTGTGTGTGTGTGTGTGTTTGTCTGTGTGTGTGTGTGTCTGTGTGTATGTGTCTGTGTGTGTGGGTCTGTCTGGTACAGCTGGCAGCCTGGCAGACAGGTGGGCCGGCAGCACTTCCCTTCCAAAGATCGTAGCCCAACAAATGTCCCCCCTCCTCCCTCGTCCGTCCCTCTCTCTCCTACAGTGTGCTGCCTTCCTCTTCGTCTTGTTAGCTGCTGTTTTTTAACGCACCATCCCAATCTGGCAGGACACGTGCAGCCGCCTAGTTTCACCCCCCCTTGTTTTGGCTCCTAAGATATTGTCCCACATAAACATTGCAAATTAGTGAGACCAAATGGCCTTTTATGAATTCTTCTGTCACCCAGAACGATTTGAAAAGGCTACTTTTATGTCTCTCTGATGTGCATCTGTTAAAGCATATAAACAAGCACATTTCTGCATGAGAGCGAACAAGAAGAGAGACGTCTCAGTGAGCCGTCCTGGACGCCTGGACTTCTTCTGATTCACGTGTTTGATAGAAAATAATGGAGACGGTTCCTATTCCTGTTTGGGTTTTCTTCAGCCATTGTGTCGCAGCGACACACAATGTCACCCCACCAGCTTGGACAATCAGCTCTGTGAGTGTGTGGGTGTGTTTGTGCGCGTGCATGTGTCTGTGTGTGTGTGTGTGTGTGTGTGTGTGTGTGGATGATGGTGTTGTGCAGATTGCTGTGCCAGAACCCTCTGCCCCTCTCTCCATCTGCTGAAGCCCTCCAGGCTTGACCAAGGTCACATCTCTCCTGTCCTTTACTGTGGTGGAGATCTGTCCGCACATTCTACTACACAACTACTACACAACAACACATTCTACTGCACTACTACTACACAACAACACATTCTACTGCACAACTACTACACAACAAGACATTCTACTGCACAACTACTACACAACAACACATTCTACTGCACAACTACTACACAACAACACATTCTACTGCACTACTACTACACAACAACACATTCTACTGCACAACTACTACACAACAACACATTCTACTGCACAACTACTACACAACAAGACATTCTACTGCACAACTACTACACAACAACACATTCTACTACACTACTACTACACAACAACACATTCTACTGCACTACTACTACACAACTACTACACAACAACACATTCTACTGCACAACTACTACACAACAACACATTCTAGTGCACTACTACACAACAACACATTCTACTGCACAACTACTACACAACAACACATTCTACTGCACTACTACTACACAACTACTACACATTCTACTGCACAACTACTACACAACAACACATTCTAGTGCACTACTACACAACAACACATTCTACTGCACAACTACTACACAACAACACATTCTACTGCACTACTACTACACAACTACTACACATTCTACTGCACTACTGCACCACTACACATTCTACTACACATTCTACTGCACAATTACACATTCTACTACACATTCTACTGCACTACTACACATTCTACTACACATTCTACTACACATTCTACTACACATTCTACCACACATTCTACTGCACTACTACACATTCTACTACACATTCTACTACACATTTTACTACACATTCTACTACACATTCTACTACACATTCTACCACACATTCTACTGCACTACTACACATTCTACTACACATTCTACTACACATTTTACTACACATTCTACTGCACAGCTACACATTCTACTACACATTCTACTACACATTCTACTACACATTCTACTACACATTCTACTGCACTACTACACATTCTACACACACACTGCACTTTCTACAGCCTAATTCTTTAGAGATTTGGAAAAGATGATCAGTAACAGTAAGTAATGTTGCATGTAAAAAAACATTTCCGAATGAGTTTTCCTTCCTTTGCGAGGGACTAGTCTATGTAATGAAAAGCGGCACTTTTCACGTGTATGATGCCGGCATGTAATCATCTAAAACACAGCATAGAGGGTTTTTTTAATGCAAACTCTCAAAAATTAAGTGGTAATGTAAGAATTAATGAATTCTAAAAACACTTCCGAGAAAAACCGTGAGGAGCCTCGATAGACCGACGCTGTGAGAAAAGTACCTAAAACTTTGAAGACGCTTTAAAATCAGCAATTTATGCATAAATCCCGCCACAATGAAGTGGCTCAGACCCAACAACGTCACTTTTCAGGGAGCCTGAATGAAATGTTTAGAGAGCTGGGATAAGCTCCAGTCCCCGCGACCTTGAATGGAGAATCAGCGCTCGTTACGGATGATGTTGATCTTAACATCTATGGTGACCGACTTCACACTTCATGCAAAAAATAAATGAATTAACTGAAGAGGAGGAAAAACTGCTGTGAAAGTCTGACCATCAGTGGATCTGGGTTTTTCAGAATAAAAGCGCCTGATGAGGAATGCTTTTCACGTTACAGATGATGTTCCTGTAAACTTAACCTACAAGTATGTATGTCTCCAGTATAGAAGTAAACATGAGTTATTCTTTCTTCATTAAAAGCATCAGCCAAAATTGCCCACATCACATGATAGACACACTCCTTCTGATGAAACTTTCATCTGATGGTCCCTGTTGCACTCGTCACACAGCTGTGGACAGCTCCTCCGATGAATTTTACAGGAATCAGCATAATAACCTCTCACCTCTGAACACAACTCTTCAGCTTATAGAATGATCATAGTGGCTGTAAAGGTGTAAAATTCCATCCATTCACCTGAAATCCAGTCAATCGGTGCCTGCTAATGCAGTTAAATTGTGTCATAAATGCTTTTATGATTGCTATCTCCCTCCTTTATTTGGTTTGTTTCTGCAGTAGCCGTTGTTTGGTAAGTGCTTCCGTTTCTTCGTTGCTTGCCTGCAGCGAGCGAACGCTGGAGTCAACCTGCTCTTCTTTCATCGACGCTGAGAAACTGGAGAGGAGCCAGAGGTTGAGCTCTCTTTGTGTGTTTTCTAATTAATCTATTCAACGCACCAGCACCGCAAAGTAACCGTCTTTTTGTCACTTGGAGGTTATTACATCGAAAGAGAAGGGAAAGCTGCAGGTCAAAGAGGAGAGTAGCAGGTAGCGCCGGCATGATTGTGCGCTATATTATGTTTAGATACAGTGCGTGTCTCAAGGTGAGACTATCAACCTCCCTTATCTGCTGCGTCTTCAAGGTGGGCTGCCGATTGTTCGATAGGGACTCACAAACACACACAGCTCTACACGTTTCATTCTTCAGATTGAGATCCAACATCAGCAATATCTGGAGCAGGGCTGCAACTAATGATTGTTTTCACTATCGATTAATCTCCCGATAAGTTTCACCATCAAGTCATTAATGAATGTGAGAAGCGCTCGACGCCATCCTCGCGTTTAAGCCGCTGTTTTGACGGAGGTTCAAACATTAAAGGTGCATTACGTAAACTTCAGGGGTGTATCTGTGAATAAATCAAATAAGATATTGAAAACTGTGTTTTTGTTAGTGTGTCTTTGGAATAGTGGACCCATGACCTCTATGACCATTACTGAGGTGAGAGACACCTGCCATGCCACGGATGTATTTTTCCATCTATGTGTGACTCAATGACTCCCTGAATTAACTTTAATCTTTTGGAACGTTGCTCACTTCTGCGAAGATTCCAAGTCTTCTCCATTTGTAGATACCGTTTCTGTTTTTGGATCTGTCGGGTCCTAGAAACTTAAAAACTTAAATCTGTAAACACATATTTGAGAAAAGGGCCAGCATGTGTCCCATGTGGTCTGTTTGGTCTATTGTATTATATATTATTCCCCATAAGACCATAGACCAGTGAGAACATTCTTACACACTAAACTGGAAACCTAAATGGATCTAAGGACCTCATATGGCGGGAGAGTCTCAGAATCCGCTTTTGAATCATCACGTCTGCCCTGATTGTCCATTCACTGAAATCAAACTTAAAAACTTCTATTGAGAACATTTTCAGTACAATGTTAACAAATTCACGCAGGCTTGGAAGGTCACATTACAAATAAACATTTCACATTTCACTCATTAATACTTGAATTACTCTACACAATCTTCCAAGGACTGCTTCTTTGAACTTTAAAGAAGAAAAATCCCAAAATGACACCACATGAAAAAATTGTCTTTTTTATAATTTCCTGTAGGCAGCTGTTAGATCTTTGGCCTTTCACTGTTTTATACATTTTAGGTCACCTTCAACTTGACGATTTACAGAAGATGCAGGAGTAAAATACTCCAACAGACTCAAATCTGCACAGAAACATTTTCTATCATTGGAGAAGCTGCTCCTTTCTCATCCAGAACGAAGCGCAGTCTGGAGGTCAGGCTCAGTCTGGAGGTCAGGCTCAGTCCGGAGGTCAGGCTCAGTCCGGAGGTCAGGCTCAGTCCGGAGGTCAGGCTCAGTCTGGAGGTCAGGCTCAGTCTGGAGGTCAGGCTCAGTGCGGACATCAGGCTAACGAAGATGATCAGGCTCAGTCACGGGTTATACTTGATCCGGAGGTCAGGCTCAGTCTGGAGGTCAGGCTCAGTCTGGAGGTCAGGCTCAGTCTGGAGTTCAGGCTCAGTCTGGAGGTCAGGCTCATTCTGGAGGTCAGGCTCAGTCTGGAGGTCAGGCTCAGTCTGGAGGTCAGGCCTCTTAGGTCAGGGTCACACTGATAAACAGGCTCAGTCTTGAGCTCAGCCAGGAACTAAGGCTCCTGGTAGCTTTTGAACACTGAAGAAAGTCAGAGAGGTTTACTATCGCGCACAGAGACGATGTGCGTGTAAAAGTACAAACGTTTCAGACATCTTCTGAGAGCGAACAGGAAGAGAGATTAGTGAGAACTCTTTTTGTGCGTGTGTATAAAAAACACACGCACTGTGTTTTTTAGTGCGTGACATGATTCAGTTTGACACTGAATCATGTCACGCACTAAAAAGATCATCATGTTTGACATATATGACAAATACATCGACCTAAGAAAAAATGTTAACTTCTTATCTTATACCGTATACCACCTACTGACAGGTGCGATAGAAGGGTAGATAAACAGTGTTAGTCTTCCCTCATCTGTCATCTTTAATGTATAAGGTTACAACGTTACAGTTGAAAATCTTGAAACATTGACACAACCAGACACAAAGGCTCAGACATATGAGAAAGGCCCTACTTCCACGTAAAAACTCCTCTGCATACTGAGAAATGTCACCTTATTCTAGCAAGCTGTTACCCAAATGCCTCTATGCCAAACCCTCCTGCCCCAGTGGAACGGAGACCAAGTGTGTCTGTGTGCGTGTCTTTGTGTGCGTATGTGTTAGTGTGCGCGTGTGTGTGGGTCCCTTGGACAGCTCTTTAAAGTAGAGAGTTGCCCGAGGCAGAATAGGTTGAGCGAATGAAGACAGGCAGATAATAGAGGGGCATCTGTGTGCCAAGGACTGCACCTCAAAGTCACTCTCTCATACACACACCCACACCAATACACCCAGAGAGCGTACAAACACACATAAATGACACACTGGAAGACACACAGTGCTGCCCACCATCATTGATTTCAGATTAAAGATCATTTTCAGAAAGCATATATTTCGTCCTGGTATCCAAAAAAAACTAAAAAAACTTGATGTTTGCTGTCTTCCCCAACAGCAAGGGCGTATCCCTGAAAAGCGACCGATGCCCTGCATTGTAAAAGTAATCCCCCTGATTGAACTCCTCAAATTAAATGTGAAGTTATTTACACAGAATGTTTGATAAAAAAAAAAAGCTCCCCGAAATGAGTAAAATATGAATTTGTTAAATAAAAAAGTAGACACAAAATAGGTGTCCTTGAGTTGATTCACAAAATTTGGACTAAATCGGATCAATGATTGAGAAATTATGACCCAAAATCTTTTGGAGGTAAAGCTTCCACTAGTGTCAGAAATGGAATACCAACCTGTTTAAAATGTATCCATTGATTTTGAGGTATTTCCAGAAAATTGTGTTTTTATGCAAAAAAAAAGAAAAAGAAGAAGCTCCCCCTAGTGAGTAAATTTTGAACAACTAAAGTAAATATGATATTTACAAGATAGATCTCCCTGAGTCGATTCTTACAACGTGCCAACCAAATTTGGACTGAATATGCAAGACGGTTGAGAGTTAAAGTTCCACCTAGCATTGGGAATATACAACCGCCCTTCCCCAAAATCAGTCCAGTTCTTCCCCGCATTAAAGTCTATAAAAAAAAAAAGGAAATAAAATTTGAAATGATCCATGAAATAGTTATTCAGTTATCGCGTTAATTCGGAGCAGGCTTCTGTGGCGGCGAAGATGATTCCATAGTCAATATATCGCTGACTTTTTGGGGTTATTAAAGATTAGAAATTATATTTTTAGATATTTTTATTAAAATAATGATTAGTCATTTTTAGAGAATATTCCTTTATTTAGTAAATTCCTGGTAATTATGAGTCTTTGTCCCCGCGTTGAAGGTCAGATCCTAGAACCACCTCTGCTGGCCAGACCATATATGTTATTACTGCTTGTATTTTTCTATTTATCATTTCTACATTTATCTGAAAGCTTTTCGAAGATGTTTTTCCATCTCTATCACTCTCATCCTCCTCCTCCCCTCTTTCCCCACTCATGTCATATCTCCCTTCAATTTCACATATCTTGAATTAGCTGCAGATAGCCTTAAGTACCCCGCCGCCCACTTCAGATATGCCCCTTATTCACCGATGGACAGATATACAGTGTGTGTGAGTGTGAGAGAATGACATTGTGTAGGAGTTTGTGTGTTTGTGTGTGTGTGTGGTGTTCAGGAGAAGGGAATGTATTTGAGGGCACACACACTAAAAGGCTTTAATATGGAGTGATGTGTGTCTAAGCGCCAATTGATGGACAATTTATTGTTGCACAGTATCTTTTTATAGAGGCTATAAGTCAAATTGATTTCCCATTTATTCAAGCTTTACTGTTTATTCCTGTTTCCTATCTTGTTGTGTTGATAGTTATATTTCGTAAAGGTGAAGACAACATTACCTAAGCAGGAAAGAAGTGCTGATATCATGATTAAACATGTTTGTTTAATATCTGCCATTTTTATATCCTACAAATATTTACATATACAGTATGTAGATACTACACTCATATACTGGATTTCTCAGGCTGAATGATGTCATCCCTTATCACCAGATAAGGGCGCATTCACACTTTCGTTTGAGTTTTCTGGTCCGGACTACTCCAGATGAGATCTATGGTTCTTACAGAAAGTTCTGAGTCTGCCACATCTGTTTTGATGTGACATTTCCTCCATTTTCAAGCAAAGACCCCTAGCTGCAGATTTTGGGTTGCTGAATATTGACCCATCAAAGACCCAGGCTGCATCGTCTTGATGGTACTACACAGCTCCTGCTGACTCGTACACAAGAAGAAAGACCCAACAAAACATATTCAAGACCGAGTACTCAATTCCTCAACGTAGTCCCCAGTCATGCTGCAAAGCCTCTTATGATACAAAACCATTGAGAAGTCCACTAATGTGACCTTAGTACTCTCTCCACGTCATACCATACTTACTACTTTGGTATAAAAAATAAAGCTTTGTTAATCAAAAGTTGTGTTTCCTGGGAAAGTAAAGCTTCTCTGGTTTGGTCTGATAAAAATAGAACGGTGGGTAAAGCTAATTTTCGTCGTTCATTACTGTCAGTTTAATCAGGCAACAGTGTGCATCTGTACGGGGACCCACTCCCCCAAGGTTTGCATTCATTCCATCCACAAATCTGTAGAGTTCCAGTTCTGATGTGCAGATTAAATAAAAGGCTTCCTGCCATAATTACCCGTCGGTTAAACAGCCTCCAGTTTTGATTTAGGGAAAATTCGTTTTACAGCGCGCTTCACGGTTGGATGATGTGCTGCAGGTTTATGTCTTGCCAAAGTGTTTCCAAGCACCTGCACTGGACAGCAGCGTCCTAACTGCAGGACAGATTATCAGCCAAAAACCAGGTTTGATTAGCACAAATTGAGCTCTAATATTATAATTCTCCAGAAACACATTTTAAAACTGTTGGTTTTTGTCAACTTCTTTGTAGGGATTTATAGGCGTGGAAAAATTCTGATTATTCCTGGATTCTGTCAGAAACCTGAATGTGCAGCTGTCCAGGTTAAGTGCCCTAATTATATACTGATCCACCATAACATCATAACCCTTGACAGGTGAAGCAAATAGCATTGATTATCCGGTAATAATTGCTAAATACTGTTCAGAGCAATGGGGAGTGTGTAGAAGTGACAGGACAGAAGCAGCAGGAGTGAAGGGAAAGGTTTACAAGATGGTGGTGAGAGTAGCTCTGCTGGATGGTGTAGAGACAGGGGCTCTGACCAAAAGGCAGGAGGCAGAGTTCAAGATGTTCAGATGTTCTTTGGGAGTGACGAGGATGGATAGGATTAGAAAGGAGAACAGCGGAGGAACAGCCCAGGTTACACTTCTTGGAAAAAATGTTAGAGAGACCAGATTGAGATGGTTTGGACACGTGAAGAGGAGGGATAGTGTATCTATTGGTAGGAGGATGCTGGAGATGGAGCTACGAGGGAAAAGAAAAAGGGGAAGACCAAAGAGGAGGTTTCTGAATGTGGTGAGAGAGGACATGCAGTTGGTTGGTGTGACAGTGAAATGCAGAGGACAGGGCAAGAAGGAAACAAACGTTCAGATCTGGCGGCCCCTAAATGGAACAGTTGAAAGAAGAAGAATCTTTAAAATGGTCATTTGCTGGGACAATAGGCAGCAAGCCAACAATTTGACCAGAAGGTGACATGTTGGAAGCAGGAACTAAAGGATCTACGGGAGATGTGGAGGGTCAGAGCATCTCCAAAACGGCAGGTCTTGTCTGGTGCTCCTGGTGCCAATCAAAGTTGTGTAAGGTAGGAGAAGTGATGGACTGGTGACAGTATTTTGGCCGCCTGAGGCTGGTTGGTGCACATGGGGCAGTGAGGGTCGTGATGTGCAATCCCACTCAGAGAATCATAATACATTTATTTTTTATTTCCAGAGCATTTTTTCAAAAAAAATACTCAAAGACACTTAACAGGTACAGACATAAAAGGAAAACAACTTGTAAAAAAAGTCCAGACGACAGCGACAATAGCAAATACGCAACACTGATTAGACATTAAAGACACTTCCATTCATCTTTCACGCCGTCACTGATGAATCTAAAAGATGGCAGAGAAGAGTCAAAAGTTTCAGATACAAAAATGATGATGACATCAGAGTAGTCGACGGTGGGCTGTGAGGTCATGAAATGCACAAGGACACGTTTTCCTTCCTTTCTCTTGTCTTGCTTGAATTGTGGTAACTCTGCTCAAATGACCTCGGGTGGGATGGCGTGATTTATTTTCGGTAAACGTGAACAAGTACGGACGGAATGAATACACAGTCGAGAGTCTCTGTCTCAATCTGTGTCCTTTTTTAAAGCGTCTTTAAATGAGCCTTAGGACATTTAAGCTATGGTGGGTTAATGTGCTTCTTCTCTGTCTCTGCTATGACTTGTTCCCAAAAATCTGACTTTGCAAACACCTGTTCTCTTTCATACTCTCATTTTCCCCCATTTTCCAGGGCTGCTTTAACTTCACCACCTCAGAGTCCCTCCCGTCCAGCACTGGATTCTACTAGAACTTGCAGAGTGAGGAGAGGATCACAATATGGAACAATCACAGCATTTATTCCTTCCTGCTCTCCTGCATGTTGCTGGTCGCTGTTCCCAGCATGCATCATTCAGGAGACGGCTGTCGTTGGTGTGCAGTGACAGGCGACTGCCTCCAGACATATTAAAGAGTAAAAATAATGACAGCGTCCAGGAGATGCATAGTGCACCATTAAATATGTTTTTTTAAAGTGTTCCTTCATTGTAATTCACTGTAACGAGCTCCTGTCAGCCTCATTTCAAGATGCAGAAGGCAGCAGAAAACCCAAACGAGTACTTCTGTCCTGCAACACACAGGCCAACTATGAGTCCCTGAAAAGCTACAGAGATATTTCCTTCATGTGTTGGTGGCAAGCTGCTCAACAAAGAGTGAATGTCAGAGCTCCGTTAATATATCCCCGAAAAGTCGGGGATATTATGGAATCATCATTGCTGCCACCGCAGATCCATTGTGTTGAAGCGATACTTCAAAAAGTGTTTCATGAATCCTTTTCATATTTTATCCAAACATATACCTTAGTGGGAGGAAGAACTGACATTATTTTGGGAAAGGTCAGTTGTTTATTTCCAACACTAGGGGGAGCTTTATCTCGGAAATTGTTGGGCTATAATTTCTCAACAATTTCTCAATTTATTTCAAATTGGATTCATATGAATCGACTTGAGGAAAGTTATCTTGAATAAATATGTTTCTAACATTGTATTTTCCGCTTGGACACAATGTTTTTTAATTTGAGGAGTTCAATCAGGGGATCACTACTCGGGGTTATAACATTGCTGTCAGGGATGACATCATAGGTCTAGTTCATTACTAACGCAACTAGATTATCTTTAATTAGCGAGCTGCGTTCCTTTTCACTATGAGGAGGATTTGAAAAATCATCATACACTTTTTCACTTGACTGCTAAATGAAAGACACGGAGACACTCAAATTGTCTGCAATCAGGTGGGAAAACAGAAGCGCCAGTTAAGTAGCTTATAAACACAGAGTCCGCGTATCTGTGCAGATTTCTGCAACAAAGACTCCATGTCTCTGCTGCAGCGCACGCCTTACAGATTAATTTCGGTCGCCTGTAATTTACGATCTTTTCAGTCCCGGCTATTATCCATTCGCAGCGGATTGAAAAGATGTCACCCCTGGCCTCTGTCAGTCTCCGCCTTTGGCTATAAGCGTGCCACCGCCAGCACGTGTGCGTCTTTGTCTCCTCCAGAGGATAGCGGGCCGCGTTCATTAATGACTGTGTTATGTTTCTTGCCACACGAGTATGTTTTATTCCTGTTGGCCGTGACGTCCTAATGTCTGCCTGTCAAACAACTTCTATTCACCGCGCCTACAGAATGGAGACTGATACTTAAGACTCACAAAAACACACCTACACACCGGGGGGGGCACACGGAGCCCCCTCGGTGGATTAGTGGGTGTTGAAGGAGCCACAGTGGGCATTATAGGATGTTCTTACTCCAATCAGTTACTATTCACTTATTCCAAATGAGTGACCGTGCCCTGATCTGCAGAGGTGTTATTCTTATTATGTGATTTGCAGTTTTCTTTGTAACAAAACTTTCTTTATTTCCACCTACATCTTCCCCCCTCTCAAATGTGTGGAGCTGATCAGCCATAACATTGTAGAGGTTTTGGCTTGTGTTGCGTCCTGGGCAAACCTCCATTCAGTTACAAATCATTTCATCATTTATTACATCTGGCCCAGTGCTTGAATTTAAGCGTCTATAGCGTGATATAGTATATTGTATGTCACATAATTCAGATTAATCATTTTCACTTAATTTATAGGGAGATAAAACCCAGGGTTTGTATAATATAATGCATATTTATTTACTCATATTTAGCGATTTGTTCACTAATCAGACTATATCAAATAGTTTAACCCTTAAAAATCAGCTAATAACTTTATTGGTATAAAACCTTTCATACAAGAAATGACACCCAAAATGCTTTATAAACAGTTAAAATTAAGATAAAAAAAATAAAATTACTTGTGAAAGTAAAAACATGTGCAAGAGATATCTAAAGGCTGATGCAAATAGAAATGTTTAAAGCTTTCTTTTAAAAAATGCTTACGGAGCAGCCTCTCTGATGTCTCAGGTATAACTTTTGTGAGCACAGCTCACATAGATGAGGATCCAATTTGTTTGTAATCGTTATTAGCAGACTTTAGTCCTGAAAAAATAAAAGACTGACCATCAACATTCATTTGCAATCTAGCGTATTACCCTGTTTTTATTAATTACTAATACATTATCATTAAATATTCAAAATTCTGTAGCAAAACTGTCTGGCATGTCGAGTTCCGAAAATATTTTGTATGTATTTGTCTGATCCCGGCGCATCCCGACGGGACCGGTCCGGCTTCTGTCAGCTATGCCCCACAGCCTGTCATGCAGACAGGATATTAGGGTGAGGAATCACAGATTATGATCCGATGAAGACGGAGGTGGGCCTGCAAGGAGCAGCAAGTATGTGAAAGGAGGGCAAGTCAATCCAGGTATATCCATCTTTAGATGTTCTGATCGTTCAATTACCTGCTGAGCACCGGTACCCTTCCCTATCTCCCACCTCTGAGTGGGGGATTCCTCTCTGCTGGAAGAAACCTGTTTGCTCACACACTAGAGTGGCGCCCACTCTGACCAGCTTCTTTGACTCACATGTTGACATTATATTTGACATGATGTGCAGCATGAGCGATAGAAAACCGATCAGCGATGTCACCATTCAGATTTTTTTTTTTTGATTGAAGGTTGATTTCCTCAACCTTTAACATCTACAGCAGTAACATAATCTGGCACTTTAATGCAACAGTAATAGTAAGCCACAACCATAAGGGAAAACATAGGACAATTAAACTAAAAAAAAAAAGGCATTTCAGCCTTTTTCCATGTAAGCAGGTAAGGCCGAAAACCAAAAAAAAAGCAATTTCGATTTATTTTTTTTAGCATTTTGTGGCTAAATGTGGTAAGAGCATCTAAACCTGTGCAAGAAAGTAGGTTTTCACCATCACAGCCTTCTATTTGAGATAGAAAAAGCTAGGATAATGAACACCAGGTTTAATTTACATTTTAGGCTCTTCCAAGCTGCTGTTTAGTTTTAAAGTTTTAGCACTTTGAGATTTGATCCAAATGTAAAGTGCATTATACATTAAATGCATTATTATTAAAGTATTATTAAAGGTGATGGTTGGAGTAGTCGTCCACCATCTGACGCTCACTGCCCCATCTTTCAACTCCATTGTGACCATATAAAGTAGCCGTTAAGCTTTGTAGTCTAATAACGTCCAATTTCAAGCCCTTCACATCCATTACCAGCAATGCCATCACCCCCTGTTTCCCCCCAGACACACACCCTGCATTAGCCTTAGGAGAGAACAATCTGTAGTGGTGGCAGTGGTCTAAATGGTCTGCTTCGTGCTGCGTCTGTGTGCCCACCGGTTGTTTATGAGGGAGGAAATACTCAGTAAGCTCATATTTAACAACATCAAATATTCTGTAGTGTGTACTTTAAAGATTTTAGCACAGTTTCAGATATCACAAGTCAAGATCAGGGAGATCAACATTGGAAATATTTGTCATTGAATGGAACCCCCCCCCCACCTGCCTCATATTCAATTATAAAAACATGATGATGAACTGCCTAAAACGTAAAAAAAAAACTAGAACCTTTCTGAAGTCCTTTGAGTGTCAGACGGATCGTCAAATTGGAGCAACTGCATACACCTGGACTGTTTCGCCGTATGAGCCTGTTTCATTGTATGAACCAGGACTGTTTCACCTGTGTGAACCCGGACCGTTTCATTGTGGGACCCCGGACCGTTTCATTGTGGGACCCCGGACCGTTTCATTGTGGGACCCCGTACTACTTCGCTGTTTGAACCTTGCTACTCAATGGGCCAGTGTGAAGCGCTTGTTGCTGTGGCTACAAAGTGGTATGAAATGTAATATATGAAATATTAGAACTAATAGAATGGCCACATTGCCACAGTTGTTGCAACTCTTAGTTTATGATTTTTTTCCCCGCCATCTTTTTGCAATTTAAAAAACAAAATGTGATCAAAACATTTGCTTATTCCAAAAATCTAGAAGTATTTAAAAAAAAAAAAGTGTATAATTCTTTAATTGTAATCGTTAAAATAAATTTAAAATGTTATATCTTTTGCTTAATAGTTGAGTAATGAAGAATTCCTTAATTTCACATGTAAACAATGAACTAACTTAAAGGATTAGTTTACAATAATTACAAATGTATGAAATAAAGTAAAAAAAACTGCAGTACCTTTTAAACAGTCTTCAGCTGTTTTTACGCCTTAATTATGATTTTAAAAAATGAATGATTTACTTGTGTTTGTAAAACATGAATCTATCAGTGGGGTGAAGTATTACTTTAGCATCGTAATTATGACGGCGAGAGGAAAAAGGTGATTATCATACATGAGCAGACAACAGTAAAGTGCCCATTTAACAGTCCCGCCCCACCCCTTTAAACATGCTCTTATTCTGTAAGGGGGTAAAACCGATACATCAAATAGATGCATTAGTGAAATAATCCTATTAATTGTATTGTGGAGCCATTTGGTTTCCAGCTGTAGAGGCTGCTGAGTGGCACTTTGATGAAGAAATATTTGTACGAGTGAAAGGGATCATTGTTGGAATTACACTCTAGAAATACTTTTCACCGACTCATTCAGACATTACACACATTCCTCATGTGGGGTTTAATATATCTAACTTTAACCTTGAACGCAACACGTAAAAAATTCATACTTCTGAAAATAACTTCAGGAACTGCAAGGACAAGTGAAATTATGAATTATAGAGTTATTGACGTTCCAATAAATTCAAAATGCATTTCTTATGCTACATAGTAGTTGTTTTTTTTATTGCTGTCAGGGTCTGTTATTCCCAGACTGGACTTAAATTCATTAAACGCACACTTAAGGTTTTTTATCTCATTGATAGAACTAACAATATGTTACTGCTGCTTCACAATAAAAGCATTAAAGTAGCAATGCTTTTATTGTGAAGCAGTGATGGGAAAGTAAAAGGTACGGCAAAAACTTGTCTCACTTCCTTCACTGTCTTTTACACCCACCCTTGTCAATAGTTGGGTTTTTAGCATTTAGAGGATAACAACAAAACAATATAACAATATCTAAGTCAAAATGCAGGGGATGTCCACACAGACAACATTAAACCACGTCAAGATTTAACACTGCAGATTGTAAGACTGGTCCTCCATTTGTTAAAAATTGGATACCCTAAACGGCATAGTTTTCCAGCAACTACTTACTCATTACATCATCTTCTTCATTGGTTTACAGAGGTTCGGCATTTCTTCATCATCTTTCTGCATCTCTAACCTAAAACCGTGAAAAGTCAGAGTTCAGTTTGTCTGTTCTAGGCTACCGTACAAACATGGCCGTGCATTATGGAGGAGGGCTTGATCCTTAAGCAGATATAAAAGGTTCTGATCTAAGTTAACGGACATAACAGAAACATGAAGAATAAGATTAACAAGAATATGATTTTCCTTTTTTTCAAAGAGATTTCCCTTAAATTTGTAATATATAATTTAAATTATATTGTACAATCAAGGCCCTGCAAATGTGTACTATGTGTATTTGCTTACACTCGACATCTTTTAGCAGTTAGAAATCAAAATCATGAAATAAAAAAACTATACATTTAAAGTAAGAAGAATATGTCGTTTCGAAGGTACACTCTGGAAAAAAAATACCATCCTCTGAGGCCAAATCCAAACATTTTCCACGAAAATGCAAAAATAAAGATAAATATTAATTGAAAATGATCACAATTTTCTGTCGTAATCACAGCTTCCACAAGAGTTGATACGTTTGACCTGTTTACACTGTGGCAGAAATGTTGATGTTATCAGAAAATTCCATTGAATTTCCGGACCCCCAAAATGAAGCTGTGGTGTCGACAAAGTGTCCCGCATGATGCAAAAACGTTGATTAAATGTCACTTCCATATTCAGAATTCTACTTTCTTCATCAAATAGAGGCTTCCTACCTGCACTTGAATGCAGCAACCTGGGAAAACCTTGGAAAACAAGCTTCTATAACTGTCATAATTAGTGGACCGTGATCCTTTACCCTCAAAATGGAAATGAACAGATAGATTAGCAGTTGTTCCCTTTATTCGAGACATTTCTTCCAGCCTCCCTCCTCCTCCCGTCTTTCATGGTTTTTAAACCTCTTATTTCACATCAACCCCTCCCCTCTCTTCTTTGACCTCCATTTTCTTTCAAGCCACGTAAGTTTGCCCTCTCTCGCTCTCTCCTGTTTTTGCCTCTCCTCTCTCCTCCCTCTTCGACCCCCCCCCCCCCTCCCCCATTGTAAGAACCAACAAGTCTGGCACACAGAAAGAGGTCAGACTTCTTACCTGGGCTTCATAATGGTTTCTGAAGAGCACAGCACTGTGCTTTGCAATAATTACCAAGCCATGGGACAATAGAGGCTGCATAATCAGTATGGAGATGAGTGCTGCCTGCCAGTGCCCCTCCTAAACAAACTAGCCACTCACAATATTCCTGCTTTCTTGGAGTATGTATTCATATGTGGAGCTTTTCATTCTCTTTATGTCTTATTGCAATTTTGCAACTCGCCTCTCGGCAATGCTCCTCCTTTGTTCCTCTGCTCTCTCTCTGCCTGGCGACCATCTTCTCCCAGTGTCTTCAGGCCAAACCTCTCCATCATCCTCAGTGTGTCTGCAGGGTTGAGAGCGCTAAGTCAACATCACAGCCTTTCAGCCTATTCAGCCTCAGTTTTGCCCTTAAATTTTCACTTTTAAGTTGGTCATCTTCACATGGGGCAGCCTTTGTTCAAACGCATGACACACATTTAGAGGATGGAAACACCTGACAGTACTCAATAAGAAACCGTTGTTCATAGTGACTGAGCTTCAGGTTCAAAATGATGGCAAGAAAAACTGGTGAAGCTCAAATCAAGGTTCCGTCAGCACAATAATTTGTTTTAAATGTTGCAGCACCAGAACCCCAGGCTGACGGGTTACTAGGCCTTCCAGGTTCTGGGGACCCATCCACACCGTTAGGAAGTTTCGTTTGTCGGTCTGTAAAGCGTCCCTGCTTGCGCCACCTACTCAATGTTGCTTCTCCAGCCTGCATCCCAGCATCAGGCTTTGATTATATTGGTGCTCCACCAGCATTTCATTTATTAGACATTTAACACGTAGACAAATGAATTTCCAGAAATGCTAAGGGTCCATTTGTCTGGAAAACGCTTCACAACATCATCATCTTGCTCCATTCTTCCATCTCTCTGTTGGTCTGGGTCACACAACTGTTGTTTATCACAGTCCATGTCAGGAGGTTTCACGCTCCTGAAACACTTCTCCATCAACTCCACCCTGCATTGAGTCTCTCCCTCATGACACTACCACACATCCCATCTACCTCTGTACCTCTACTCCTTGCATCTTCACCACACCTCCTTTCGTTCACACACGATTGCAGTCTTGCTAATTATTGGAGACACTGGGGTTGCACATATCAGACCACATTAAACTTTCATACACCTCGTACTTACTAATGAACTGTGAGAGACGGGACCCAGAAGCAGAGACAAACACAGTAGAACTTTCACAAAGAGTCTTTTACCATGAGCAACTGATTAAACAATAGCCTCAGGGGCATGGATGTTAGGTGTGAAACAAACTACCAGGGGCCAATGCACATATCAGACTACCTGGGGCATGTTGCACATATTGATTACTGGGGGTGCCTTGCACACAGAGTATCAGGGGGGACATTGCAAATGTCAGACTTTGGGAGCGTGGCGCACATATCAGGCTACGTTGGGCCCCTGGTAATGGCACGTATCAGACAACAGGGTTGTGCCGTGCCCATCAGAAATTTCAGACTACCAGGGGGCGATTTTCACATAGCTTAACAGGGGTGTGTTTTACATTTCAGACTGCCTCAGGCGCGGTTGTCTGATTGGTGCAGCTAAAGGTATGTCATCATGGGGACAAAAGTTTAACATTAGGCTCTACATTATGTACGGTATGTATACCGTTAATTAAGTTAAGTGTGCTATATGCACACAAACTTATAATAAATACGGTTTTAAGTCAAAATTTTATTTAAAATGTGCCTGTTTGGACTTAAATACAAATTTAACTTAAGAACTAACTTACAGATCTTGCTTGTAACTCTTGCTATCTGAGCTAGGGGTGCCGGACCAAAGCCTGAATAAATGGGAATAGTTTCATTCTGTGTCTGTATAAGTTCATCAATGTAGATGATGATCCAGATGAACGTGTATTATTTTACTGTGTTTTCCAGTCTCAGCACAGACAGCTGAAAAGGTTCACACCGTTTCTGATAAAAAGCTGATATGGTGGCTAAAGGGGGGCGTACACCACATGAGACGGGTAATTTTAATGTTATTGCTGATCGTGTATTTATATATGTATTGGAAATTAATTAACATTTCAGTTCCCTCCTTTTTGTCAAGCTGGAATCAAAGGCTACTAGAGTTTTATCCTGGAATCATAATGAGAACATATGCAAATTCTAAATTGCTGGCTTTCTGCATTCATATGCAAATGAACACATGTCCACATAGCATCACCAACCAGTGAACACATGATTTAGATCCATCAGCCACGCCTCTAAGACTCTGGTTCTCATACTTACTCTGACAGGCCACTCATTCTAAAGTAGAGAAAGTACACATTCTTTATTAAATCATTAAATCATTAATTAATTAAAATGATACCCCTTTATCTATATGAGAATGACAAAGCAACTTACATACCTTTAAAAAACTCAATGAGTAACACCTGAAAGATGTTTCTGGCTAGCCTTTCCTAGCAATGTTCAGCAATGGGCTCCGGCAGCCCATGAACCGGTTTCAGGATCACCAGTTGAGCTTCTTTAGACCACTTTTAGTTACTGTAGACCAGGAACACCCACCAAGAACTGCGGGTCTGAAGGTGCTCTGGCCTAGTTATCAGAGGTTTGTCCTTGTCAAAGTTTTTTAAACCCTTAAGCTTGTCCATTATTCCTGATGACAGATCAGTTTCCGGACAAAAGGTTAACTACCTGCCTCAGTGCATTTTGGAAATTCATAATAGTGTTTCCTCAGTTCAGATCAGTTCCTGATTTTATAGTTACCTCCACCAAGGAAGGAGGTTATGTTTTTCACTCCATTGTGTTTCTCTGTCTGTTTGTGAACAAGAGTGACAAAACCAAATGACAGGTTTGTATGAATTCTTACCTAGAGGTAGACTTTGGAATATCCCAATTAAATTTTGGTGACGTTTTTGACTGACTCTTTCTAGTTACATTACGTTGCTATTTATGCCTGATGTGTGGGTGGGGATGGTAATGGGTGGGGGCGTTTGGCAAATTGTTTTGAATCACTTTTACTGTATATCCCATTTTCATAGTTCTTGCTTTGCTCTATTGCTTTACTAAATGTTTGCCTTGTGTGTTGATGGGGATGACGGGGGACCAAGGAAAAAGTATTTTCATTGTGTAAAGCACTTTGTTCTTTTAATCTATGAAAATGAAAAATGCCATCCAAATAAAGTTTGATTGATTGGTATGTTTGGCTTCTTGTTGTTGAAAAAGTAGGATAAAGAGTGTCTTATCCATAGCTTAAGATCTATTTTTCTTCTGGTTATTGAATCCTGTTCTAAACCAATCAGCTTTTTTGTGAACAGGGAGCTGGACACCGGAAGAAGTTTAAATCAGCCCCACCCACTGTGGTTGCTTTGAAGCTGACCACTGTTCCTTACGCTTTCCAATCTGCACAGTCAGAAATCGGATGGTCAGACTTATGGCAGAGGAAGGACGTTTTTTTTTCGGTGAAGCAATTGCATAAGCAAAATCACAGGTTACAAAAATGCTTTTATGTGCGAGTCTAAACTCATCCGCCAACGTGGTGTACTGCCGCAGAGTGGGAACTTTCTGTTCGTTTAAGTAAACAGTAACACGTTCTTGAATTCCTCCAATAAAATTAACTCACGTCATGAGGTCAGATCATCAGCTTTACATGCTGGACACCATCTGTCATCAAGAGCCCCTTTGTCTCCCTTGCAAATTTAATGTATGTTTGGTTTGGTGCTTTTTAAAGGCCACAGTAACGCTGTCTATATGCCTCTGGCACTAGTCCATTAACTCACAAGACAGCGCTCTCATCCTTATCATAAACCAGCCATCTTCCACTGAGAGACGGGAACAAGCCTCTTGAGCCCTACCTGTTAGCTTATACAGCAGAAGAATAGACCAGACATCTTCAGAAAAACAGGAACTAAAGAAATGTGTTTGGTCAGTTCAAACGCAGCAGCAGAACCCGACGGAGGCTTGGTACTGACAACCGTACCAACTAAGCCTGCCTGCAACCTAATAGTATTATCTTATTCCAACTTTAGTTCTTGTTCCTCTTTCTCCAACTGAAAACAATCCAACCGGACCTTTGGCTGGGCTTCCATATTAGAGCCGGTTTTGGCTCGACTGAAATGAGACATACTGTGGCAAAGTTGGCGGCTTCTCTTCCGCCACCAACTCCTGCACCACCGCTCTTTACAGCAGGAGTCAAACTTACAGGATGCTAACTCACTTCACCCACGAGCGAATCAGGGCGACCCTCAGCCGATGACGCAGCTGCTACCAAGTCATCCAACAAAAGCATCTTCAGCTCAGCTTAAGCAAGAGAGCTAGACACAGGAATACTTAAATTCTCTGCAAACTCATGCAACTCTCTCTTTTGACATTCATCAAATTGAATCAAAGGTGGATTTGACACAAACGCATCAAAATCTGCGATTGTCAAAGAGTTGCAGCACAACACACAATGTAATATATCTAAGCTAACCTCCAAGGTACAATGCTAATGCTACAGCTAACACCGAAGCAACTTCCCACAACTTACCGCCTGTGCTAACAAACACACATGCACTAGCAACACACACCACATAAGATTTATGTCAGATGCCACACACAATTATTATGAATGATAATTGATTATCAATGAATAGTAATTGATTATTAATTAATAATAAGATAAGAAGATAAGAAGATCTTAATTGATTATAAGATCTCTCTCCTCACTCACCAGTGCATCCATGGTAACGCACCCCCCTACCTAAAAGAACTTCTCACCCCACTGACTTCAACGGGATCCCTCCGTTCTACCCACTCATACCGCCTCCTCCTTCCCCGGACTAAACTCAGCACCATGGGTGATCGGGCCTTCTGTTCTGCTGCACCTCGTCTGTGGAATGCCCTCCCTGACCATCTGAGGGCTCCACAGACATCTGACAGATTTTTAAAAATACTTAAAACTTTCCTTTTTAGCAGAACCTATAACATTGCTGCTTTTTGGTAAGGCTTTTATATAGTTATTTTATTTTTTTTATTGATGCTTTTACTTTGTAGCACTTTGGGATTTGACCCAAATGTAAAGTGCATTATAAATTAAATGTATTATTATTATTACAAGTTAATACATCACCAAAGCTATACTTAGAAAAACAAACTACCCACCTGCCTAATGAATCTTTACCTACCTACCCTCTGGAGTCTGCTGCGCTCGAGGCGACTTAAATGCAACACCTAAGTCGACCAAAATCATGAAATGCCAGCCCGCTTTGGAGAATTGAGGTAAGGCTCAAACAGCACAGCTGGACACTCCCCTAACTAAACTGAATTCGACGTTTAAACCCAGTAAAGGTTTGCAGACATCAAGACTTATGCATGAGACACTTTATAAATAAATACTTGCCTATAATATAAATTCCTTTCTCATGCAATTCTTGAATATGCCCCAGAAGAAAAACCCTAATTGTTATGTCACAAAAAGATTTTTAGATAGATGATGGAATTAACAATAACAAAATAAATTCTGAACTTAAACGGAGCTTACAAGTATAAAAAAGTAATTATTCAATCAGGACATGCACGTAACATTTAACAAGTGTTGACTCTCTCTGATGGAATAAGCCCGTCAGAATCAGTGCTAACATTATCAAGCTAAGCTAATGGATTATCGGTTTTAGTTTTGTCGTTATTAGAAGTATTTATATGACCCTAAAAAACATCTAGCTCCCTCATAGAGGCTAAAAGAAAAGCTGTATACAACAATAATAGTTGTTTTCCAATGTTTGTTGTGATTTGAACAGGAAGAAGAGGTATCCTCCAACTTTACATTTTTTGAGAGATTACTAAATGTCGAGAGATGAAAATAAAAACACAAATCATTTTTATTTCCTGAAGGCATGAATCCTTGATTTCGTTAAGAAAAAGGGTAAAACTCAACTCAACAGATGTGGATTCATGAAAATAAAACCATCTTCATTTTTTTTCACCCCCTTCTTTCAGAAACATTCACAAAGGACATCATTTTCACATCGCTTCTGGCATCAGAGAATACTTTAATAAAAAGCTGAGCTCCGACCAAAACAAGGCTTTCTTTCAGAGTCATCGACGAGCAATTAAGGAATTTGTAAAGACACATCATAAAAAATGTGGATTGGACTATTTAAAGTTACACATCTTCATTTAATGGAATCAGCAGCCAGAATAAAAAAGTTAATTTGTTTTTTTTTTCTCTCTTTGCTATTGGCGACTTCTGTTTGAGCCTAGACCAAGGTCAGACATTTTTTTTTTTTATTTATCTTGCGCTCTGATTCTTTAAAAGACGTTCATCGCTTATTATTGTGAAATTAAATATGAACTTGAAGTTTACAGTGGCTGATATAAAAGTTCCTAAATGGTAGGTTTGTCTGCCGCAGGAAGAGGAAAATGAAGATGTTACACAACCCCACACTCTGACATACGGCCCTCGCTGTACTGGCTAATTTTTTCCTTTTTGAATTTGCATATGAGGTCGTTAATTTTCTCAGAGCCCGCAGACTTAATGAGTGGATGGCTGAGAAGCTGAACGGGATGCAAATAATAACATTTGATAATGCAGGGCCACAAAAGAGGGGGGAGGCCTCCCGTTGACAGAAATGGGACTTAAACATGCACAGTAATTATACATCAGTGTGCTTTAATAACGAGGCGGCACGGCGAGCGAAGAAGATAGAGAGATAGACAGGAGCACATTGAATAATACATAACAGCATAAAACTGAAACGTCTGAAATAACAACACAATGAGGGAGAGGGGAGGTTGGGCTAAGAGAGGAATTAGTGGGAAAAAACGGGAAGTAAGTACTGTGATTATACGGATACACTTTACACACACATGGTTACACACAAAAACACCTCATAAGTAAATTTGCGCGATATCGACTCGATAACTCAACAATCCCTCCAGTGAAGGGATGAGAAAAAAACGAGTAGTAAAAGAGGAATCAATAAAAACTCAAGGAAGAGCCTTTGTGTTTGTGCGTATGGATGTGTGTTTGGCTGTTTGTTTGTGTTTGAGTGAGAGTTAGTTGTGAGTGTGTGAGTGACAGTGTGTGTGTGAGAGTGTGTGTGTGTGTGTGTGTGTCTGTAAGGGAACGTGTGTGTCTGAGTTAGTGTGTGTGTCTGTTTGTTTGTGTTTCAGTGAGAGTGTGTGTGTGAGACATTACGTGATTGAGTGTGTGTGTGTGTGTGTTTGTTTGCTAGTGAGTGAGTGAGAGTGTGGGTGTTAGTGAGAAGTGTGAGTGAGTGTATGGTTGTGAGTGTATGTGTCTGTTTGTGTATGCGTGTATGTGAGTGTGTGTTTCTGTGTGTGTAAGTGTAAGTGGGAGTGAATTAGTGAGTGTGTGTGTGTATATGTATGTGTGTATATGAATGTGCGTGAGAGACTGTGTGTGTTTATGCGTGAGTGTGTGAGTCTTTGTGTGTGTGTGTATGTGAGGGACTCCGACTCTCCCTTCTGATGACTGGATACAGTCTCTGACATCACTGCGGAGGAATTTTGGCCCACTCTTCTTTACGGAGTTACACTTACGGAGCTTCAACTCACAGACTGATGACTCGACATGAAAGATGGGTTTTATATTTCTGACCCTATGGGCAGCTTTATCTACAAAAATGTTTGAACAAAAATCTGCTGCATATGAATCAACGGAGCGATCTATCTCACATAGATCATATTTCGGGGACATACATTTGCTGTTGTGGACGACAGCGTAGGCCTAATTTATCTTATTTACTTGTTCCTCTCCTGAATCTCCACACATGGAACAGTCATCTGCACTTTACTGCTGTTTTGCAATTCTAGTTAGCTGAACTAAATTCAGTCGTCTCAGTACCTGTACTCTGCACAACAGCAATAAAGTTGAATCTCCTCCATACTCACTATGTCATTGAAGGCATTTTCTGGATGGATGGATGGATGGATGGATGTATGGATGGATGGATGGATGGATGGATGGATGTATGGATGGATGTATGGATGGATGGATGGATGGATGGATGGATGGATGGATGGATGGATAGAAGACAGGAGAGCTCTTAAGGATTGGGATGAATAGTGGGTATGGAGTGGACAGATGTGCTCTAATGTGTTTTGGCCAAACCTTTGTGAGGATAAACACAGAGAGAGACGGAGAGAGGTAGAGATAGAGAGGAAGGAGAGAGAGAGAGAGAGAGAGAGAGTCATCCAAACTATCTATTACTGACTTGATGATGTGTGGTGGAAAACAGAGAGGAGCTGCAGGCTTCATTCTTCCTCTAGCGACTCATTCTTTCACTTCTTATCTACTCTCCCCGTTTATCCGCTTTAGTTTTCTAGAAATTGTTGTTTTTTGAATCATCATGTGTGCAAAACGCACACCTTTACGAACATCTACACAAATTCCCTGTTTGCCCAGAAAGAAATGTAATGTGTCTTCCAGCCGTCCGGTGCATCCTTTGCCGCTGATTTTAGCCAATCACACAATTAGAGCGCTGATGACCCATCTGTCCACATGATTGGCTGATGGATGCGCCTCGCTGTGTGTGTTTGTGCGCGCACTCGTGTTTCCCTCTCACTGTGAAACGGCCTGACGAGCCCCCAGACACATCTCGCCAGTGACAATTTTCTTTTTGTTACGGACAACCACCAACACTTTCACACAGACGCCGGGCTAATGCAAGCCTGTGAACAACTTAATAGCACTTGAACCAGTTTGCCAACTTGGAGAAATGATTTCAATTAGATAATTCCCCCCCTCTCTCCTCCTCTCTCACTCGTTCTCTTGCTCTCTGGAATGAGTCATTTGTGGTATAAAAGCCACATAATGGCTTGAAAGCGGGTTTCAGCAGGAAAAAAGACAGATGTAGGGGGAATTAAAGGGGAAATGGCGAGGTAGAGGAGGCTCAGGAGTCGACACAGACATGGCATTAAAGAGAAGCCTGTCTATACATGCATGCACACACACACACACACACACACACGGCTCTATTTGCTGTCTATTAACAGTGTGTGTTGCTGAGCGATAGGAAAGGCGATAACATCTTCTCCGATGCTATCTGTTATCGAAGTACACGCGTCCTTCAGGCGTCCATCGTGCTATCGCTCCTCTCATCACTCTATCTCTCTTGCCATCCTCCTCCCTCATCTCCTCTCTCCTCACCTTGCCACGCCTGCACTCCCTCGGTTCCTTATTCTGCATTATTTGTAAATCAGGACTAAAGTTAATATTTCTTACGGGTCTCCTTAGCTGGTATCTCTTTAACCAGTCATCTGCAATACTTGGGCCTGAGTAGAGGCTCAGTCGGGCCAACGTATGTTTCCAGATGACTGATCAATGACAGACATGGCTGAAATACCATAGCAGACCATCTTTCAGATTTTCTCTGAGCTGATCATCTGTTACAAAGGATCTTTGATGGTTACAGACAGGTTTCATTTTGAGAAGCCGTCCTCTGTCGAGATGAAATAGCGGCAACATACATCTTCAGCATAGAAAGAGTCTGACCGCAATCTTGAAGTGATTTCAAGAACTCAAGGATGGTCGGCACAAAGCGGTGCACAGAGACCACATTCCTGTGTGAGCACCAAGCAGAGAATAGCAGCAACCTATCCGGATACTTCACCCAAGCACATCGTGTCCTGGCATTCAGAACAGAATTGCATACCGAAGTCACGCCTTTTCTCAGCAGTGCATCGAGCCCTGCAGGGTGGGGGAGGTTCGGGATGCCAGACCTGACCCCCTAGTGAGACAAGAGGTCTTTGCTGTCTAGGTAGCACCATGGCGGGCTGCAACAGAGTCTGTGCAGCAGAGGAAACCACACCTTTCTGCCTTGAGAGGACATGGGTTCTTCACAGCCTGTAGCCCATGTTTGTGATGCCGTGTTCACACTGAACATGATGCCAATCCGTGTGTCACTTTACCCTCACACAAACATCGAGTATAGAAAAAGATACCTAAAACCTTTATTTTTGTAATTTCTTAACATCTTCAACCGTGACCGAAGGATATGACCTCTTCTTCATTAACACACCTCAAACTCCCCTTGGTATGTATGTATGATAGAAGTATGTATGATAGATGCATGTATGATAGAAGCATGTATGATAGAAGTATGTATGATAGAAGTATGTATGATAGAAGTATGTATGATAGAAGTATGTATGATAGAAGTATGTATGATAGAAGTATATATGATGAAGTATGTATGATAGAAGTATGTATGAAAGAAGTATGTATGAAAGAAGTATGTATGATAGAAGTATGTATGATAGAAGTATGTATGATAGAAGTATGTATGATAGATGCATGTATGATAGAAGCATGTATGATAGAAGTATGTATGATAGATGTATGTATGATAGAAGGATGTATGATAGAAGTATTTATGATAGAAGTATTTATGATAGAAGTATGTATGATAGAAGTATGCATGATAGAAGTATGTGTGGTAGAATTATGTATGTTAGAAGTATGTATGATAGAAGCATGTATGATAAAAGCATGTATGATAGAAGTATGTATGAAAGAAGTATGTATGATAGAAGTATGTATGATAGAAGTATGTATGATAGAAGTATGTGTGAAAGAAGTATGTATGATAGAAGTATGTATGATAGATGCATGTATGATAGAAGCATGTATGATAGAAGTATGTATGATAGAAGTATGTATGAAAGAAGTATGTATGATAGAAGCATGTATGATAGAAGTATGTATGATAGAAGTATGTATGATGAAGTATGTATGATAGAAGTATTTATGATAGAAGTATGTATGATAGAAGTATGTATGATAGAAGTATTTATGATAGAAGTATGTATGATGAAGTATGTATGATGAAGTATGTATGATAGAAGTATGTATGAAAGAAGTATTTATGATAGAAGTATTTATGATAGAAGTATGTATAAGAGAAGTATGTATGATGAAGTATGTATGATAGAAGTATGAATGATAGAAGTATGTGTGATGAAGTATGTATGATAGAAGTATGTATGATAGAAGTATGTGTGATGAAGTATGTATGATAGAAGTATGTATGATAGAAGTATATATGATGGAAGTATGTATGATAGAAGTATGTATGATAGAAGTATGTGTGATGAAGTATGTATGATAGAAGTATGTATGATAGAAGTATTTATGATAGAAGTATGTATGGTAGAAGTATGTATGATGAAGTATGTATGATAGAAGTATGTATGATAGAAGTATGTATGATAGAAGTATGTATGATAGAAGTATGTATGATAGAAGTATTTATGATAGAAGTATGTATGATAGAAGTATGTATGATAGAAGTATGTATGATAGAAGTATGTATGATAGAAGTATGTATGATAGAAGTATGTATGATAGAAGTATGTATGAAAGAAGTATGTATGATAGAAGTATGTATGATAGATGTATGTATGATAGAAGTATGTGTGATGAAGTATGTATGATAGAAGTATGTATGATAGAAGTATGTATGATAGAAGTATGTATGATAGAAGTATTTATGATAGAAGTATATATGATGAGGATCGAGCTCCTCGAGTCGGTTCATATGCACCAAATTTGGACTTAATCCAACCTACGGTTGAGACATTATGACCAGAAAAATGTTGGAGATAAAGCTCCCCCTAGTGTTGGGGGACCTATCTGACTTTTCCCAAAATCATTCAAGTTCTTCCTCCTCACTAAGGTCTATAAAGTAATACCAATTTTTGAGTTAGCGCGTTAACACATTCAATCTCCGGACATGGCGATGATGATCGCATGATATCCCCAACTTTTTGGGGCAATTAAACTTTAGATTCAGCAATGATCACTGGGTTTCATGTTCCTTCCCTTTCTTTTTATGGGCTGGGTTCTAACAACGAAAAGGACTTTACCCATTCACAAGGTGCTGCCATCTGTTCTTCAGGAGTGGTACCTGTCTTACATCTTATAGTACCTTGCTCAGGGACAATTCCATGTGTAGACGGGGGAACAAACCAGCAACCTTTCAATAAGTGGAACTCCTGAGCCAGAACTGCTGCCCAAGACAAAAAAAAGAAAAATTAAAAACAAATTTTTCAAACACTCTTTCTTACCCTGGAACATCAAGTTGCGGCAAATAATCTCAATTTTTTTTGCGGGAATGAATAGGAACCAACTATTACCTTGAAGGTGACAAAAGGCTCCTAATCTCCTGACTACACATCATTTTTTCCGAGTATGTTGTAGTCCTCTTGTTATGGTCTTCGGATCTCTCGTTCCAGTGTTAACGCTGACTGTCCAAGTAAAAGGAGAAACCTTGCTTTATTTGAATGTATATTGTCTGGCAGAAGAAAAAACTGTTTCGGGGATTTCCATTCAAACCGAAGAAGGTATTTTCTATAACTGTGAAAAAAGAATTGGATGTGATTTTCTACATTTTAAACTTTGCTCCTCCTGAACTTGACGGTCCTAAAGCACACAACCAAACTCACAAACTACCTTGTACCTCGCTGACTTGAGGCCAGAGCGTCTCTCTCTTTCTCTCTCTCTCTCTCTCTCTCTCTCACGCTCACATACACTGAACTTCATTTATAATATATTTCTGCATTTTCCTTCAAGTGGTCTCTTCAGGTAAAAGCCTGAATTGGCTGATCGCTTCCATCAAGGATTTCTGCTAAGTACTGTACTCTGCTGAAAGGAGGAAAGGGGGTGGACGGGGTGGAAGACGCCTTCTCTCTCTACCTCTTGTCTTTCTCCCACAACTTTGCCGCCGCACCAACCACGCTGGTGTGCACACATAACGCTCCTCCAGGAGGCAATCAAGCTTTTGTGGAAAGGGTGGAGTAGTTCATAGAAAAGTTGCGCTCAGAGTAGTTACTTGAGTCCTGAGGTCATGTCTTCGACTCATCCCTACTCTCACCCATAATCATCCTCCATTACCCTACCGCTGTGTGCATGTTAAACATGCTTTCCCAGAGACAACCTCTGTGCATACGAGCTTTTCTGCGGGCATGCATGTCCTCTTGATGTTTGTTTGCACATAAATACTGCAGGTGTGGTGTGTGTGCATGCGTGTGTGTGTGTGTGTGTGTGTGTGCGTGTGTGTGTGCATGCGTGTGTGTGTGTGTGTGCTTGAGGAGCATCCTCAGAAAACCGCCAGGGGCAAAGAGGTGAAAGAGGAAACGAGGGGGGACAGATTAAGGAGGTCACAGGTGAGGTGGTTGATGGGAAAGAAGGAGCTGGAGGGAGGAGAGGCGCGAGGGCAGAAGGAGACCAGCGGTGAAGGAGGGATGGGGAGAGCGAGGAAGAGAGAGCGCTCTTGAGAGGAAGAGGTTGGTAATTACTTTACTTCCTTCTCTGTCAGTCCGTCTGCACTTTCAATGAGTTTTGCGAGTTTGGAACATGTGGAACGAGTGAAGTGCACATATTTTATTACCGGGGTTTCCTTAGCATTCCCACAACTACGAAAAAAAACCTCGTAATTATGTCCAAGAAAAGTCGATAGATATTATGGAATCTTCACAATGAACAGGATGATTTAAATTAATTATATCGATCATTTTCAAAGTTTGTCCCCACATAGACAATAGTGAGAGGAAGAACTGTATTGATTTCAGGAAAGGTCTGTTGTACATTTCTGACACTAGAGGGAGCTTCACCTCCAATCGTTTTTGGGCCATAATTTCTCGACCACTGATCAGATTTATTCCAAGTTTGGTGCAGATGAATCGACTTGAGGAGATCCATCTTGTCTGTACTGTATCATGTTTCTATCTAGTATTTCACTACTTACTGGTTCCAGCTGGACTAGACGCACCCAGGCCTAATGACAACCAACACTGTCACCGTCAACTCAGTCGTACCATTACTTTAGTCGACCACCTTCAGAAATAGGAAGTTGGCTCCAAGGTCTCACCAGTGGCACACTATGAGGAAATCAACAGAAATACAGGAGAATGATGGGATCCATCCGTTTGGAAGGGTTCCAAAGCTGTTTCTAGGGTTCTGGGACTCCACAGATCCACAGCGAGTCACAAGATCTACACAAAGAGAAAGCCTGGAACAATAGTTAACCTTCACAGAAGTGGGCAGCTACCAGAATTCCTCCAAAACCACTGTGAACGCTCATCATGAAGTCTCAAAAGATCCAATGAAAATATCTGCATGCCTTTCTCCCCTCAATGAAGGTCAGAGGTCATGGCTCCACTGTTCCTAAGACACTGGGCAAAAATGGCATTATGGAGGCGTGGTGAGGGGTAAAACACTAAAAATCCAGAAAACGCATGTAACCCCACACCTTTATTACCTTCTGAGAGAATCTTCTCTGGACTGATGAGTGGAAAGGTTAACCCTAACCCTAACCCTAACCCTTAAGTAAAAAAAAAAAAAAGTAACATGAGTAAACTGTGAACAAAGTGAAGTTGTTGGAGCCACTGGAGGCTACGGCTGACAGTAATGATGCATGTACTAACCTGCGGCCATGCCCTTGTCATAACACCACCACTGTACCAGCTGATGGATGGAAGGACAGATAGAATGAAGACAAAAGAAAGGATGGGTGGGTGGAGGGGAGAGGAAAGTGTGATGGATGGAGGTGGTGTTGGAAGCTTGAGATGAAATAATTGATGGGAGACACAGAGATCAGAAGGAGGTGGCAAGAGGAGGAGGCACAGTGTATGTGGGCTCTTATATTTGAAAATATGCGTGATTGTGTGTTAAAAGGTCAAGAAGGTGTACTCCACAAGCCTTTTTTGTGATAAATCGCTCTCTGAGTCACAGCAGGAAGAAGCCAAACCCCACTCATCTCTCTTTTTCCTCCATCCTGTCCGTCTTCCTCTTGCTGTTCCTCCCTCTCCTTCACACTGCAGGACCCTGTTCTCTGACAAACGACTAGAAAAATGAGGTTTAGAGGTTGCAACGCTTCCAGCTGGAGGAGCATCCTTCACAAAGGAAGGGAAGGTGGATCAGAATTTATTTGTCAATCAATTCAAAAATGGATTTCGGTGTTACTCAAGAAAGATATATCAATAATAAACACATTTAGAAATACCGAAAATCCACCTCAGAAAACAACAAAAGCCAAGAACTTCAAGTTGACGGCTAAAATCGGGATGCTGACAAGCTCCCACTTCTTCTAGTCGCCACAGCGGATCCGCTTTTTCCATCTAGCCCTGTCCTCTGCAGCTTCCTTTAACCAAGCCAACCAATTGAATGTCCCCTCTAACTACATCAAGAAACCTCCTCTTTGGTCTTTCCCTTTTCTTGTCGCCTGGCAGCTCCATCTCCAGCATCCTACTACCAAAATATTTACTATCCCTCCTCTTCACGTGTCCAAACCATCTCAGTCTGGCCTCTCTAACTTTGTCTCTAAGACTTCAAACCTCGGCGGTCCCTCTGATGTTCTCCTTTCTAATCCTGTCCATCCCCGTCACTCCCAAAGAACATCTGAACACCTTCAAGTCTGTCTCCTGTCTTTTGGTCAGAACCACCGTCTCTAAACCATCCAGCAGAGCTGCTCTCACTACCATCTTGGAAACCTTTCCCTTCAATCCTGCTGCTACTCTTCTTTCACAGATAACTCCTGATACTCTTCTCCACCCAGTCCACCTTAGAGTACTTTAAATCCTGCACCTCCTTCTCCTCTACTCCTTCACCCTCACCGTTCCACCTGCCTCTCCATCATTCACATACATGCCTGCCGTCCTGCCGCAACTGACATTCATTACTTTTCTTTCCAGCGTATACCTCCACCTCTCCAGGATCCTCCACCTGCTCCCTGCTCTCACTACAGATTACAATGTTATTCAACAACATTATAGTCCACAGAAATTCCTGCCTGCCCTAGTCAGCCTGTCCATCACCATAGCAATCTAGAAGGTGCTCAAAGCCAATCCTTGGTGCAGTCCAGTTTCCACCTTGAACCTATCCGTCACTCCTACTGCACACCTCACCGCTGCCAATGGCCCCTGTCAGTCAGGTGGGATATTTAAGGAGGCGATTGAATATTTTGTCTCACAAGTGATGTGCTGGAAGCAGGAAAACGTGAGCATTTAGAGCAACAGTGAAAACAACTTTTGATCCTCGATGTTTGGAACGCTTCAGCATCAGAGCTGCAGGTTGTAGGGTTTCCCCGGTCTGCAGAGGTCAGTACATACCAAAGTGGTGTAAGGAGCTGGTGAAGCAGTGCCGAGGTCACAGGTTACCTAAAGGTCATTGAAGCCTAAACCGTGTGTCTAAAAGAGTTCATGCTTGTTTTTATAGGAAGGTGTCCGAACATAAAATGCACCACGGAGCTGTTTTGGTGGCGAAAAAAAGGAAGTGCACAACATTAGGCATGTGGTTTTAATATTACGGCTGATCGTTCTAGGATTTAACCTCCCAGCACAGCTGACATAATAATGCAGTATGGCAAACTTCTCCAGGCAGGTTTGCTTATTCTCACTTCATTTCTTTTCCATTAGTCCTCTCCCTGGTGACCATCTCCAAACATCTCCAAGACACACACTCCATCCTGAGAGCTGGATCCCGCTTCCTGTCTCTCCTCACATTATCTATCGTTCTTCCTGCTCTCTTTCCTCCCTGGGGTTCATTATCTTCTTAACTCTCGCTTTCTCAGACTGCCGGTCACCGTTATATCCTCACCCACCGCTCAGGAGTGTTTAATTTCACTGCGAGAGCCAGTGTTTGCTCTGTAGGGACATTCTTTGCGGTGTCACCTTTTGAGAAGAACAGCAATCAAACAATGCTTGTATTTTCTTCCAAACCCCGGCTCATCCCTCTCTCCTGTCGTCTTTCCAGAGGATTAACCAGTTTATTTGTCTTCTCGTCCCCGGCGACGTGTGGTCGTTCCCTCGTCTTTTATCCTCTCTTTCATGTCCTTCCTTTCTGCCGTCTTAGCAGCTGCTGTGTGTCTTTGTTTGGAACCACAAAGTTATCAGTTCTTTTACAGTGTTTGTGAAAGGGAACAGTGTCAACACAACGCGCGTCACACCGAACACGGTGGCACAATGTTGAATGTATCAACGAGAAGGAACAAGCCAGCTTTCATTATGGCTGTAGTGGAAAAAGTAACTACACAGCGTGTAAGACAGGATCAAATATTATGATGTGCCATCGTGAGGAATCAAAGATATTCAAGAAAGTTTTGGTGCTTTAAATCTGCATTGGACTGAAAAATGTATGTTTTTTATCTGTTTATTATCTCCCCTGAGCTCATTTATCCTCCATCTAAATACGAAAATACCTTGGAACAATCATTATACACCTCTGTGTTGGCAACCAAACATCAAGAAGATGGTAGGGAAGGGGCAAAATTTTGAAAACAACAAAAATAGCAAAGGAATGTGAGGGTGGTTTTGATAGAAAACAAAGAATGTTAAAAACGGAAACTCGGTCCAATCAGCAGCCTTCTGTGAGTAGGTATAGTAAGTGAACATGTATTGCAAATGGGTACCTTGGAACACAGAACAGATTGTGTGGCAGCGTTAGAGCGCATTCACCCCTGTCTGCCACTGTTTGTTTGGCCATCCGTCCGGTTTTAGGCCAGTGGGTTTAGCTGTTGCCTCACTGCAAGGAAGTACTGGATTACCCTAGAGGAGATTGCATGTTCTCCCCGTGTCCATTAATCAGTATGATGCACAGATAGAGAGATTTTGAAATGTTATCTTTTTCAGTGCACGCCAAGTAAGTAATATCACTGGTAATTCAATCAAATCCAAATACTAAAGGAAAGACAAGTTTACAAGATGTTCTTGGTGTCTTTAGAAAAAGCCATCCCAGCCCCAGAGTCAGGGACAAGAAGAGGCATAAAGTCTGAGGTGAGTGTTGAAGAGCTCAGTTATGCTTAGTCATGCCTGTTTTCAAACCCTATAATGTATTCCTGAAAAGCGACTTGCAACATTGATAATGGTAAAGTGTGAAAAACAAGTCAAATCAAACACATTTTTACTGTGGACACCGACAGGTGCTGCTGACGCAGCCGTCAGTGACTCACGCACTGACATAATGCATGATGCGTTCAATGTCTATTCAGTAACAACCAGTTTCATAAATATATTTATTATTTAGTATTAAAATAATATATATATTTATTATTATTATATGAATATATTCTAATATATATATATATATATATATATATATATATATATATATATATATATATATATATTAATATATATAATTTATTAATTATAATAATTATAATTATTTATTATAATTTTTATAATTTATTATATATAATTTATTTATTATATTTACAATTTTTATTTACAATTTTTTTTTTTTAAATAAAAAAAATATTTCTATCTTTTAAGCCTCTTCTAAAAGCCAGGTAACTTTTGATCTGATTTTATATATATGGCATTGTGAAATCAAATTATATAATGCCAAAGGTTGAGTCCATGTGACTACACGGCATCCCAGTTGTTATTTTAAGGAGTATTGCCCTATTTAAAGATACAAAAGCAAAAGAAAATAGGGAAGAGGGCGATTTCTGAGTGACAGCATAAATGAACAGGATCTCCAGTCCCATTTGGATCATTACTCAGTGCTTTCAAAACAATACCATTTCCAGGATTTTCCATCCAATCCTCCATAAAACAATAAGAAAGGAAACTCTTTTCTTTTTTTTTTTTTATTTAACTCTCTAAGTCACCTGGAATGCGCCATTCGCTCAATCTCCCATTCCCACTGAGAATCCCATTGTTCCAGCTAGAACAAATAGAAATCAAGAAAAAATAAGATGGGGACCCAAAGTTTCCCCCCACCCCCGTCCTCTTTAAAGCGAATCCACTTTTTAAAAACCATCTTCGTCCGTGGAGTCCAAAACCATAAGCCGGGGAATAAACTTCCACTAATGCTCTTCCACGTTTTCCTTCAAACGGGCCTTCAGTCGCAGTAAAAAGGACGTCTTTCTTGGCTGCTATTACGCCATATAGACAGACAGTATGGCACTAGAAAGGGACGTGTCAGGAACCATATGCTCGCTTCAACACAATGGCTGCGCGTCGCCGCGGCTATCCTCAAGATGACACCAGCAGACACACACAAACACAGGTGAAGGTGTGAAAACCACCTCTCTCCTCATGTATCATTTATGAAACCAGCATCTTTTCATGGTAGAAGGTAAAAAATGTGTTCCACAGAAATGTATCTTCCTATGTTTTTCTTCTTCCTTTCCTTTTTCTTGCCTGTTTGTGCGCGTCGCTCCTCTGTTTCTGTGCCATGCAGTGAAAACAGGATGGTGTGATAGACCAAGAGGCTCCTCGCCGTCCCTGGGCGCCACGTGTGTGTGTGTTTCTTTATAAATGGGTGTATGTTTGTGTGTATGTGTCAGCAAGATAGATGAACCCAGCTGTCAGCTCGACACTTCCTGTTGACCCTCCGACGACCTTGCCTTAACCTGGAAGCATTTCTCAACACCACAGCTGAAGTCTTCCTGCCTTCCTGTAGCCGCTCCAGGGTTGAGGAAGTTTCTGCTCATGTCAGTACACAACCTGACCCAACCTTAACCCTCACCGAGACCACATCAGCCCCATCCAGACCTATGATCGTCCCTTTTTTAACTCCGTAGTAGGAAACTATTGAGGGAGGGGTTACTCTCTTCCAAACTGAACTGAAGCCCACCCCCAGTGCAGAGTGCAGCAAGAGGTGGCTGTCGCCCTGGGTCCAAGTATAGCCACTGCTGCCGAACTCCCCGGGTACCCGATGTCTACCGTAGCCACCACCTCCACAATGACAACTTATTATTTATTAGCCACACAATGCATCGTGTCGCCACGGCAACTCTAACAAACACGGTGAGAAAAAAAGAAGGAGATTACGTCAGCTGATCGAGTTTGAGACCCTGATTGAAATAAGATGAAACTTTAGTCTGCCGACACAAAATTTTTCAAAAATCTGAAAACTTTACAATCGTCCAACGGACGTCACGGAGCTGCTTATCGGCCCCCCTGAATCCCCGTACAATGTACAACAAACGACACTGGTCCGGCGGTCCTGGGGCCCATTGGCAAGCACGAATTGCGCTTAAATCCTAAGTTACTTGATGATCTGAGACCAGCTTAAGTTTCTTGAGTAAGACCCAAGGCAATCCACCGTGACATTTAGTACGGCAGGTTTTCCTGTCACATATAAAATCATCAAATGAAATATTTTCAGTGGATGTATTCGACACGTTCAGCTCTCCTCCTTCTCTCAGATGAGCAGATGAATAAAAAAGCAACAATAAATGAATAAATAGTCGTGCGGATAAAAACAAAAGCTGACATGACCGATATGAAAGACCCTCCGCCGATGCTACGCTGTGAGCGCTTCAAGCTAGTGTAAGTGTGTTTTTAAGTACCTGTGGTTGGATGCATGAGGAAGCGTTCGTTCAGAGGTGCAGGGGTGGAGCGCAGAGCTCCACCAGAGAGGCCTTGCTGGCCGCCGAGGCCTGGAGCTCGCCTGAAGGCATGGCCGTCTGGAGGAGAACTTGGTTGGGCAGCAGCTGAATAAAAGATGTCAGCCTAGAAGGCCATCAGCGCTGGGAGGCCCCTCGCCTCAACGCTAAAGACAGACAGATGCTGAGACAAGAGAGAAAGAAGGAATACTGACAGAAAGAATTTAGGTTTGTTGTAAAAGAGGACATTTCTTAGCTGCACTCTGATTCTGTCAGTCCCGGCCAGTCCAGTCATTCTGGGGGTGTAGCTTTCATTCTTAGTTTGGGTTTTTTCTGTCACATGTGTTACAGGTGAGTGATGACAGGCTCCCAAGAACACTATATAAGGCTTAGCAGCATCATGTCACTCAAGCGAATGTGATACCACTGATTTTCTTTCCGATCTAATCTACCAAGTAAAACGCAGTCTAGTATCCATACTAGATACCAATATATACCAATACTGATACTAATACTTTGTACAAAATATTAATACTAATCTTTACTTCATTTATCACATGTTACACAGTACATACATATTGTATCGCTGAGGGACCAAAAAGGGTCTGGGGAGCTGAGGTTTCAGGGTCTCGCTCAAAGAGACCCCCGGTTTGTTGTGTCAGGGGTTTGAACCTTGGTCTCCTGGTTGAGGGACGTCTCCTCCATCCACTGAGCTACACCCAGAAGCCGCACCAAAAGCTTGATGTGTTCGGATCAGGCAGATAAATAAGACTTTATCGACATCATACGTTGCTCTGAAGCCACTTAGCAGGAGAACCAGGGCAACAAATTCAGTTGCCAGACTGACAAACAAACAGGACTTCCGATGTGGAGATACTTTACTCTTCAACTCCACTCAGAGACCGCTCAGAGAACAGGTGCTTGGCCCTCAGTGGTTTTTCTTCATATTTTTCTACCAGTAGGATTGTTGCCAAAACTCTGGTTTTAACTGAAATATGTAGACAGGTCATCATTCCCAAAACACGGACTGTCCCACCTATTCCCCACCACGTCCATGAGTTCACATCCTTCTTCAAAGAAGGAGACCGCGGCTCTCCGATAGCCAATCTTACTCTACTAACCTCTCTCCTCTCACACTTAGTCCAGCCAGCGGTGCCCCCGCATCACCTCACCATTTAAGGCATCGTGATTTAGTCTTAGATTTGTGGCGTTGCCAGAATACTTCCCAGTCCTACCACTCACATTTCATCCAACTCCAATGCTGCTCTGAAAAGCTCCACACACCATTGTACCTGTGAAGAGGTAGTTCCAGCTGGTACTGAATCCCAGTGATGGTGTCATGACTACCAGTGTCCCTGGTGATGATAAAGAGATACATTTAACTGAAATTACTGAGTGCCAACATAGATCTTCTACTATGAAAATCAATTCAAGAGGAGAAATAGTGGGATCAGATATATCTTTATTTGAGTATCAACCTGCACACCACTACTGGAAACCAAAACCAGCTAAACAGAATCCTATTTTACGAATAAAAGTGTCTTCTGTTCTCCCTCTCTGTTGGACGGATGGCTTTATTTTTCAAAACGGTAACCTCTTACTGTAGCTGGTGATAGCTTGCTAGCTCATTTAGGCACGCAGCTCACTTCGTCTTTCCATACCCGAAGGACAGTGGACGTCTGTGGTGTTTCTCCAGCACAGCAGCAAACCAGGACTTAACCTTGGCTTCAGATGGGGGATACTCTTCATCAAGATGAGTGGACTGAAGAAGATGCTAAAAGACGATGCTAGGAACAGAAAAGAAGTCACAGAGCTTTTGTTAATTTGTAAGAGATGCAAGCTTATAGCTGTCTATATTTTCAACATGTAAACAGCAATTTACTGTTGCAGGTTGACAATAAAGAGCCACATTTCTAAGACCCACAGTGAGACAACTGGACAAAAAGGGGAAGACTTAGAAAAATAATTGACCCTCCCAGATGAGACTCAGCTTCCAATAATCTTCCATGAGTACGGCCAACGCTCAATCAGGAAGTCTGATTAAACCCAATTTAAGAAATATTCAAGTTTTGGAGTGTAAGACAGGGACTGCGCTACGTGCTGCAGACATGTTTGCTTTTTTCTAGTATCCTGTGTCGGAGTTCTAGACGTGAGAGCCGCTCCATCAAAAGTGGGTTTGGTTCCATCAGTTCTAATCAGACCAGTCATATTGGAAGAATAGAATGTCCTGCTCAACTGTTTGGTTGATCACATTTTGAGTCACCATTTCTTGTTGAAAAATGTGACTGAACCTGTTTGTGATAAGACTCATTGGAAGCATGTATGCTAAAGAATAAGAGGCTAAGGATGGAGCCCTGGGGGGCACCACAGGTCAAAACAGCCCCAAAGGAGGAGCTATTGACTATGAATATTTAGAAAGTCGTACTCGATAAGTAGGATTTTATTTTGGCATTTGAAAGCATGTGAGGATGCAGAATTGTGTAATGTCATTAAACCAAAAAGTCTAATAAAAGTCAAATAGTTAACTAAAAACATGCTTTACCACAACCTTCAGCAAATCTCATTAAAATTGTCATTTCAAAAGAAATACAAAATTCCGTCCTGAAATAATTCTTTGAGTCAGATGTCAGATTTATTTAATAAATAATTGTTTTTACTGTTTAAAATATGCTCGACCAAAAGATTAGTCATAGTAAATTTACAGTGTCTTTGATATTAAATGAAATAAATACCCAAAAAGAAATTGTTTCTCCATAGTTCTTGGTGAAAATATTAAATAGTTAATTTGTATGTTTTGCTCAATGAGAAAACAATAATTATGTCCTTATATTAAGCCTTATATGAATGCAGATAATATTTCCTAAATGTTTGATCTTACATATAGCCGCCCTCCTTTCTCACCCTCTGCGCTGTAAAACACAATATGAGTCCTAAGTGTGTGTGTTAATGAGTTGAGTGTGTGGGTAGGGCTGAGTGCTGCATGTTTGTGTGTGTGTGTGTGTTTTTAGACACATTCTCACTGGTTACAAATGACATGGTATTTGGTTTGAGGAGGTTTGATGCTCAGCCTTTGTTGTGTCTATCAGCCTCGTTGGGTTTGTTTGGAAATCATGCTTAAGCATAAATATGACAGAGATGAGACTATTTTATTTTAATTAATTTTCCTCCGTAGAGATTACGTTCACGTCAGTGACAAGACTTTCACCGAAAACCCTTAAAATAGTCAGAAAATCCAAAAGAAGAAAAGTAATACATGCAGATAACCACACCTGTTCTTCCTCAAACTAAAGTCTATGTGGGTCCAAAATTTGAAAATGATCCATGAAATAGTTTTGAGTTACTGCATGAACACGAATAAAAGGCAGAAGTGGAGGCGGCTGCGGTAATGACAATTGTTACATTTTTTTACTACGATGTAGCAGGAAAGACTTTATCCACATTTCTTCAAACACCAGTGGACAGAATTCACCAACGTTTCAGACGTGCTTCGTTGGGGCCTTTAATAATTGGTTTCCTCAACTTGCTTATTTTCACATTTTTTTGCCACCATTGAACTTTTTTTTTTCTTTTTGGCTCAAATTAGAGCGCATTAGTTTAATCAACAGTTACTCACAAATGCTGGATGGAATTCAATGAAATTTCAGAGATTCCATGTCAGGCTTCTACATGTGTGCACTTTATAATTGGAGGCATTAAAAGATAGAAAGATTAAAAATTTTTAAACAAATTAAATAAAATTTTGATGCGTAAGGGAAGAATTGCAGAACAAACATCAAGTAAAAATTAACAAATATATCTAAGACCTTTTGCATGAATACCTAAACATATTTTAGATATTTTACAGCCTGCAGAATTTCAGATTAGCATATTTTAAACTTTCAAAACTTACAATAAAACAAAACAATTAGTGTGGTAGTGTCGTGTCGGATATTCAGTCTTTGCGGTGAATGGGTGGAGGAAATAGTAAGAGAAGGACGGTGGAGAGCACAAAGAGTTTGAGAGGTTAATGGCAGAACCTGAGCACCGAGCACTCCTAGCAAAGAGGAGGTGAAAAGTACATTAAGGATGGATGGAGGAAAGTACAAGGGGAGAACAAAACAGGAAGGATAACGGAGAGAAGACAGAAAGCCGTAGGGACAGAGGTGGAAGGAGGGGCCAGCACGGCGTTAGTTATCTCGGCCTCTCAGTGTTAGCTGATAGAATTGAAGTGTTTAGCATATATGCTAATCGTTCGCACAGGCGCCGGATTATCACCGTGCTCTGCCAAGAGTCCTCTCCCTCCACTCAATCCCTGCTTCCACTCCTCTGGCGATACCTTGCTGTTTACCTTTCCAGCCATCATCCAGAAATCCCTCTTTATCTCCTTTTCTCTTCTTTCCAATCTCTCTCCATCCTCCTTTCCTCTCTTTCCTTCCATCCCTGCCCCTCTGCTTCAATCTCCCTCTGAGTTATCGATGAGGACTCTGGAAGACACGCTGCTCTGCTAGTCGAACAGGGAAGCCAGTGTTTAGTATCCGAAGGACAGAAAAGAAGGCGCCACCATCATGCGTCGATCAGCTCAGCGCGGGCTAATAGTTGATGATTGGTGGTCATGGAGGTTGAGCTGGGAAAAGCACAGAGTAGGAGTTGGTCAAAATTAATATGTTAGAGAGTCAAATAGGGAAAGGGAGCTGCTGGTGCAGGAGCATGAGGATCAGATTCAAGCTCTGAGGTTATCTCGCTCATCCACAGTGGCCGCTGTGCAAATATTTTAGTAAAGATTTCATGGCAGCACACACATGCGGCACTCGTGCTTGAGCGTTCTCACTCTCTGGCCTAAACACACACAACATGCACACACACATACACAGACACAGACACGCACACACACACACTCATGGAGGCCAAAAAATCTTCTAAAAGCCACAGGATGTTTTATTCCCTGTACCTGTCTACACAGTTGATAACATGGCTCCCTTTAGTGGAAGTGATTTCAGGTTTTAGCCAGATCATTCGCCCAGGGTTTGGGTGGGCGGAGGGGGCCGGGGTATTAATGATCGGAGAGACTGCCCTTCAGAACCGAGGGAAGGAGAAAGAGGGGGTTAATGTTTTCAGAGCTGGGCAAGCCGGTCCTGATTCCATCCAGGGGAATTTGTTGTGTCAGTGGGTCCAGAGTGTTCTGGTGGTGCCCCTCCAGACTCTGCAGGATCAAGATTACCAAGATTGTTGTTATTGATTGTAAACTTTTGATTGAAAGAAGCTGGGTGATTGTCACATTCCCTATTTTTTCCTCCCCCGGAGAGTCAGAAGAGGTTATGCGATCGATGCCCGAACCGGTGGTTGTCTGTATGTGTTAGTATGCAGTACAAGTCAAAAAAGACATTTGGTGGTGAGGAAGACTCTCTCTCACTTCATCCTGACTGGTGCTTGGTCATTCCTGATTTATAAATCTCACACTTGACACCCTTCCCTTTCAAAGTAGCCTTTCCATCTCGCCCTCACACTCTACTCATTTTCTTAGTAGATGTCCATCTCACCCTAACCTGCTGCACACCCTAACCTGCTGCACACCCTAACCTGCTGCACACCCTAACCTGCTGCACACCCTAACCTGCTGCACACCCTAACCTGCTGCACACCCTAACCTGCTGCACACCCTAACCTGCTGCACACCCTAACCTGCTGCACACCCTAACCTGCTGCACACCTTAACCTGCTGCACACCCTAACCTGCTGCACACCCTAACCTGCTGCACACCTTAACCTGCTGCACACCCTAACCTGCTGCCCTAACCTGCTGCACACCCTAACCTGCTGCACACCCTAACCTGCTGCACACCCTAACCTGCTGCACACCCTAACCTGCTGCACACCCTTCTCATCTCGATTCATCAGTCTCTCCAATCGGTACAAGCAGTCTCTTCTTCTTCTGTCCTCTGTCCAGACACACCAAGCACCTTCCTACCTGTCTCCCTTATCACATTTGCTCTATTTATAAAACACATGTCATTGTCTAGATTCATTTGAGTAAATTTGGACATAATCTGACACATGGTTGGGAAGATATGTTATATATTATACAAATCAGTTTTGAAAAATACAAAAATAGGTGAAATATGAGCATCTGTGACAGCGACGACGATTTCATAATATCCTTCAGCCCCTGGGCTTAGTTTTACATTTTTCAAAATTGCAGGTAACCTTTAAGGTGTGTTGTGAACATATTGTAGATATGCCAAACAGAAGGTAAGGCACCGGGCATAGCTTTGAATATTCTAAATATAATGGTAACCTATTCACGGGGAACTTCCAAAGTCCTTATAGAAAATAAACTATTATTAACTACTAATATATAAAAATATTATTTTTCCTTCATTTGATTTTAGCAGAGTAGACAGCACTGCTCTCCTCAGTCACAACATTGCTACTGGCTATTTGCTGCAATGGTATGGATACACGCACACTAACTCATATGTACGCAGCTTAATAAAGTATTTATACATACGTGTATAATTATAATGAGTTTTGATTGCAGGAGGCGCTCCAGCTTGGGAAAGCACTTTTTATTTTTGCTTATTATTCTCTTTGGTCGCCTTCGGGCGATGTGTGTCTTCGGTGTGACAGCCCCTCCTTTGACATCAGCCATAATTGGCTCTGAATGATGTTTATGCATGCTTGAAACACAAAAAACAAACCTTGACCCATTAGTGTCCATCTGGATTTAACGTATCCGTCTCCTGCGCTGTGATGCTCTTGCTTTCAAGGCTCAAGCTCCTCACGCAAACTTCTCATAGACGGACGTTAACTGAAATAGTGAGACTGCAGCGGCGTATTCACCTCACTAATATTTCAAATGAAATTGTGCAAACTGAAGGAGAGAGTCTCAGAAATAAGGCTTCAGTAGGAGTCAATTTCTGTCCCCCAAGGTACAATCTACATTATTTGACCCTCTAGGGATAATTACAGGATTACAACTACTTTAGCTCCAGCAATTAGCCTGGACCTATAGCTACCTTTTATATGTATCTTTTTGTGGTACCTTTGCACCACAAAAAGGCACTCATATGTTCCTAGGCAGTAAAAGGTACGTATATGTGCTATTTCTTCTAAATGTTAAGGTAAAATATCCAGAGGCGGCCTACTTTTACACTATAAAATAAAAAAAATAATAATAATTTTACACTTAAGTTTGAAGGTTTTACTGTCTTTTCTATTTATGTTCAGTAGATTTCCACGGTTTAGTAACCTTGAAATAAAAGAATATTGGACACAATTTAAAATAGATGTGAGCAGCTACACACACAAAAAATCCTATCTAAAGAAAAGTCCAAATTTAGCAATAAGAATTGCAGTTTGTAAAGTTTATATGTATGATGAAAGAATACACAAAGGAAAGAAGGAAAATCATTTTCCACGGCAGCGGCAGATACAGTTGAAACAAAATAAATCATAATCTTTAACTTCTAAACATTAGAGCGCCATGTTAGGAAGTGAATTGTGTTTTTTTTCAGTCAAATGCTGTATTTTCAGTTATGTCCCTCTTTCTTGGCATCTTTTACTCACTTTTCTTCCTCCCCCTCCATCTTTCCATCCACACTGTAATTTCCTCCTCCCCCCCTCTCTCTCTCTCTCTCTCTCTCTTTCAGTCGGGTTATGTCTCTCGCCCTCCTTGCAGGTAGTGGTGGACTACAGCATGGTCCTGGTGTGAGGTCACATGCGGCCTTATTGTAGCATATGGACTAATTTCCTTCCAAGAAAATCCTCGCCGGACGAGACCACACACACAAAAGAAAGAAAGAAAGTGACACCATGAAGAAAGCGCATACTTGTACGGGAGGATACAAAAATAGTGATTATTCAACCCCCAATGTGGATCAGATTTATCGGCTAAATGTATGATTCATCATTTACATTTGTTCATTCATTATTTGGGACAGCTTATCCTTTGATTCATCAGCTCTTTGCAAACTCTTAAATCACACAGAATCCATTTAAATAGCTCAATGCAACGGATTTTCTTGCACTTAATGTCTATGTCAAAGTGATTCGCTAACATAATGTAATAAAAAATTATTTTGGAGACTTAGTGGCACTTTCATAATATTTTTCTAACACGTAATGTATATTACTTGCAACATTTAAACGGTAAACCAATGCTGGGTGACACTGAGACATTATTTCATTCGGAAAGTAACAGCTGACATCATGCTTACAATCACCACAGCGAGAGAGAGAGTTTATTATGTTTATTATGTTTTACTGTTAGAGAGTTTTCACTACGATATCTTGAAAGCATCATCTTAAATTGGCCATCGTGACTCCGATCTGACTTGGGCCATCCCTGACATGAACCAGAACACAATTTCTAAATGTTTGTCCCACCCTGGCCGAGTCCAAGAGATTATTGATCAAGCCTTCCAAAAACCTGATGGGCCCTCTGTTTTGTTCCGTTTATACCCAGCCCGGCCCATCGGGGTCCGATGAGATGAGATTATATACCCACATAGTCCTTAGTGAGAGGAAGAACAGAGTTGATATTATTTGTATAGTATTATCATTATTATTATATTTTTTATTGATGCTTTTATCTGCTTTTACCTTGTAGCACTTTGAGATTTGATCAAAATGTAAAGTGCATAATAAATAAAATGCACTATTATTATTACTATTATTATTATTATTATTATTATTATTATTATTATATTTCTCACACTTTAGTTCCAAACGTTTTCTGGGATCCAGTCCAAATTTGGTGCAAATGAATCGCCTGGATGAGATTTATCTCGTGTCTATCACACTTTAATCTAATAGCTCGTATTTGGTGAAGGCTTCTGCATTCGGTGAGAGAGGACCTGCAGTTGGTTGGTGTGACGGAGGAAGATGCAGAAGACAGGGGGAGATGGAAAGAGATGATTCGCTCTGGCCACTGCTGAACTGGATAGCCTTAGGAGGAAGAATTATGACAATGTTAAAGTAATCCAAAGAGTAATCTGAGGGAATACGTTAACAATTATACTTGAGAACATGTATTCTGTAATCTGCAGTGGAGTACATTTCAGATATTAAACCCTCCCAACACTGTTGCAGTCAGGTATATATATATATATATATATATATATATATATATATATATATATATATTCTCAAATATATAGGAAATATAAAATGACAAAACAAATTTGCATCCAAATGAATGTTTCTGCACAACCGCTAATACACTCTATCACACACTGCATTTGGAAGAGTGTGAGATTAAGGAAAAACCAGAAGCTATCTGATCTCGCTTGTCATCTTCTCCGTGACCCAGGGGCTCAGTGAGTTCACACACACACACACACACACAAACACACACACACACACTCAGACACACACTCTGCTGCCAGTAATCCACTGAAGACCAGCTGAAGAATGACCGCACACCGGATCACACACTTAATCATGTAAGCAAGAATATAGTGTCGTCTCATCATCTGGCACAAACTCACTGACTTCTTAAAGCAGACTAAGAATGACTGAACCCTTACACTCACACACACACACACACACACACACACACACACACACACACACATGACAGAGCCTTGTAATCTTAAATAAGAGTCTCAAACACCCACAGAAGTTGAGTGCTATCAAGTAAATCTTTCAGTGTTAGGTCTTGGACACACACATGAGCCGGAGGACACACACACACACACACACACACACACACACACACACACACACACAGACACAGCGCTGGTAATCTTCCAGCCAGCTGAAGTGTAATCAAGAAGGAGACAACCATATGTCTGAGGCTGCTGAACCTTGGCCTCTCTCCTCCATGTTCCTCTCTCGCGGTCTTTCAGCTGTACTTTTCATCCTCCCTTCATCTCCAGATTGTCCTTTCATCTCCTTTTTCTCTCCTTTTTCTCTTCTTCATCTGTCGCCGATTTTCCGACACACATAGTCAGACGCAAGGTAGAGAGGAGAGCCACTTTCTCTCCCTCATTAAATGCTGGAATAAGACAATAGTCGTCAGAAACGAAAGGATTCAGCTTTAAATCCCGTTTTGTGTCCCATGTGATTAAACGAGTTGTGTGTATTTGGGAGCTCGCAGGTTGTTTGCATGTGTGTGTGCCGGTCTCCTGTGTGAGGACAGCTGGTGTGGCAGTGACCCTGGCTGGAAGGAAGCTCTTTCATGTGTCCCTTCCCATAATTCCTGGGGCCATTTGGATTCTTGCAGGATTCAAGTGCCAGTGGTTCTGGCGACTTATTGAGGGATGGAAATTCACTCTCTGGTGATTGTAAAGGTTTATTTCCATAAAAGCAAAGAGACATAATGATTGAGCATCTCCTCCTCCTCCTCCTCCTCCTCCTCCTCCTCCTCCTCCTCCCCCCTCCTCTCTCCATCCCTCAATCCCTTCATTCGTTTCTGTTTCTTATCTATTTTTTTTCCCTTCCCTCTTCCAGTCGTTTCTTAATCCTCCAACCATCCGCTCCCCTCCGTTGTGATGAAATGACCATATCTAATCCTTTGCCCCCCCCCTTGGGAGAGATGTAACTGTATTAAGACACTAAATCCATGTCCTTACAACTGCTACAGATGTCTTTCTTTATTATCCCCTCTTTCTCTCTCCATCACTCTTACTCCCATCTTAAATCTTCTAAATCTGTTCCCCCGTAATCTTAGCTTTTATTTTCTGAGCTCCAAAAAATGGTACACGTATAATCTCATGATATGTTTTTTTTACCCCATTTTTACATTTGTTTGTCTTTTGTCTGTTTCTTAATTCCTTAAGGTTTCGACTCATGTCGACTTTCCAGGAATTAAATAAATCTCCAGATTCTTATATATAAATTGCTCACATGGAAGAAAAAACAATCGGCGCTATGGTTCATGAAAGCAGCTCTGCTCTGTGACGCATGATTCACATTATGAATTGTTAATGGTCAGGGGAAATTATGGGATGCGTTGTTCTTTTTTCCTCATTTGATGGAAGTCATGAACAGCAGTCGCTCTTGTTTTTAGAAAAAAAGAACTCAGACAAACTGCATCACCAAATACCTGCTCCAGATATCTGACTACAAAAAGTCGTAATCTGAAAGCATTTTCTTTTTTTGTCAAATTACAAAACAGCAAAATGTTGAAAGGTTTCCTTAAACTTTTTTTGGACAAGATAATTAAATTGGTCTGAGAATAAAATGATTTTGGTAAATCTTGGTTTGATTAGATTGAAAACTGTTGTCATTCTGCAGAGTACAAGTGTAAAAGTTCTGAGACACAAAATGAAGTCAACTAGGCCTAAGTAGTCATCCTCAACAGCGAGGGTATATCGCCCAAAAGCCCCAATCTCATGCGTTGTACACGCAAGGGGGATTGCGTCTTGCATCTTATTTGAAGATTGCGATTGAACTCTTCAATTAAGATGCAAAGTTATGTCAGTTTTTGATAAAGAATTCCCCCTTAGTGATTAAAATATTCTCTTTTAGGCATTAATTTGAAAAAGAATAGAACGTGCCAAACAACCAAAGTCAAAGCGCTTCTTGTTTAGGAGGTTCTCTTTTGGGGTCGTCGCAGCAGATCATAAGTTTCCATCAACATGGCTGGGATCCTGCTGACCAGCAGCACCAGCGACGGTATTTTTTAACCCAGGACCCGACCGATCTAGTTTGGAAATGATGTTTCTTTTCCGCTCTTCCTAACGCAACCCTCCCAATTTATCCGGGTTAAGGACCAGCAGTAGAAGTAGACTGGTCAAAGTCAATACAAGTACAAATATCAGTATCTGGGCAAATTATCGTTCCAGAGTTCGGTAAGTGTGAGACTTTGTTGACGGCAGTGGAGCAGGGTGCCCACGATATGCTATTGTGATTTTAAACCTTCTGCAATCTGCTAGAAATCCTTGTAGAACTCCAATTTACGGGTCAGTTATACTTTATCTAATTGTGCGTTAACCGTGAAACGATTATTTTTTTACAGTGTAGAAGACAGATTACTGCATCCCGCCGACCTCCCAGCAGATGTGTGCAGATGTGGCGTTTCTTCTTCATTACACGTTAGCTAATCATCATTGCGGACTTGTGTGTGTGTGTGTGTGTGTGTGTATGTGTGTGTGTTTCCTTTGGAGTCCTTCCAGGTGCCTCGGTGCCACCCTGCTGATCAGACAAGCAGAAGAAAAGCTCAGTGTTTTTCTGCTCCATCGGCTGGAGCGGCCGCTTTACTCTAGTCAGCAGGTGCCAAAGCTGCGAGGCCGGAAGACCCCCAGAAAGACCTCCAGAAAGACCTCCAGAAAGACCTCCAGAAAGACCCCCAGAAAGACCTCCAGAAAGACCTCCAGTAAGACCCACAGTAAGACCTCCAGTAAAGTCACTGGTACGGCCTGGTCTTTATTCTTCTGAGGCTCAAATCACCCCGAGTAGTCGCCTCTTATCTGATATCTTCATCTTAAGTGTGGGCCATTTAAAATCCAGTCTCCTTCATATCAGTTAAAAGCCTTAGTTGAATGTGAGTATGTCTTATCGTGACCGTTGGCCTGCTGCCGCATGACTTATCCTCGCTGCCTTGGCCCGATACCGACACATGAGCGACTCTTGCAAAAGTGTGTCAGAGGTTAAAGAAGAGAGAAAAGACCTGATGATAGTTTTCTTATGTTTACAGCAAGGAAGAGAGAGAGGGGACGGGAGAGCTGACTTTGTCTAGAATGTCCGAAAAATTTTACAAAAACAAATAAAAAGCCCATATTACTGGAAGCCTATCCTACCAACGGCCATTAAACTCCTCCCCCTTTCTGCAGGATGGACAGCTGAACTCAGATACCAATACTGATACAACAATAATTCAATAGAATGTGCAATATAACATATATTACCTCCATTATCATGTGCAATATTACTTATATTGCTATACCTCACAATATTGTTGTCATTATTAAGCTCATTCTCATGCTTTTAAATGGAGGCACTGGTTTGCAGAGACATCTGTTCCATTTTTTTTTTTAAACTTCCACTTATATTTATAGTCTACTCTCTTTTATTGACTTGCTGTTTTCTTTGTAACTGTAATTCAAGACTGATGAAGACTGATGTTGAAGCTGTATATGAACACGCATGCTGCACTTTATCGGTTCCCTTGCATTTATTACATCCCAATTGGTGCAGGTAGAAAGGGAGGGTGGAAAAAAGTGCAGGACCACAGGGTATGGAAGGTGAGAACAGCCACTGTGGCAGATATTTAATTATCCCGAAATCAGGTTTTCTCGCGGAGACGAGTTCATCAGATCTGCCTTGTTTTCTAGGTTTTTATTTTTTGGATGGACCTGTTTTTATTTTTGTTTTGAATTTTCTGCATCATCACAAAAACACAAGCTGTTTGGTAATTAATTCAGCTTGCTTTATTAAATGGCTGAGCTGCACTCCTGCCCCCTCTGTTGTCTGCATCCTGGCTCCTGTTTTTGAACTTGCTCGGAACAGTTTATTCACACGCTTCACATTATCCTTGAACATATTGTTTCCTTTGATACCACCATTAGGCAATAACAACAGCAAGCTAGTCCAATATAATAACTGTATAAACACAAGAAATGGAAAAGTTATCGTACTATTATAATCGTTATATCCTCCTGGGATCCCTGCTTCGGCGGCGGACCGACCCTGGAAAGGCGGGAGAAAGTGAATTACTACAGCTGATATCATTGATGCTTCTCTGCACGTTTGGGTCTTTACCCCAAAACCCCCTTTATTTCACTCACTCGTTCCCTCCCTCTCTCACACTCCCTCTCTTTTGCACTCCCCCTCTCTCTCTCTCTTCAAACCCAAGCAGTAATGGCAGTAGGCCTTCCACCCCTCAGCCTTGCATCTGCTTGAGGTTTCTGCCTGTTGAAGGGCAGTTTTTTCCTCACTTCCATCTTCATCTTCTTGCTCATGGAGGAATTTCTCGGGGTTGTGTAAGACAATGAATAAAGACTTCGGTGTAAACCTGCTACTTTTAAAAGCACCTTGAGACAACAGTTGTTTTGAATTGGTGCTACAAACATAGAATTTGATTTGTTTTGAAGATATCCTTTGACAATATTAAAGAATACATTTTTTTCTTTTTTTTAATATTGCAGCCCCCTGAATGGTGTGACGGGATGTTAGTTAGAGAGAAACGAGGTTTAAGTGTCACAACTAAAACAATCTAAAGGCAAACTTCTTGTTTTTTTCGGTGGTGTTAATGCTAACTCACTTCATTAAAAGAGCTTTTAATTTCTGTACAGTAAATTCAAGATACAGACTATCGTACCGTGGTGAACGCACAGCAACTTAAGAAAACACATGCAAATAGATAAAACACCAGCAAACATGACAACACAGGAGAGCTGCACAAAACCGGACGAGCTTTGTCACGCTTCATAAGTGAAAAAAAAAGATATATACACGAAAATCTGATGATATTTTTCTCTGCCATGTTAGCTTCCCCTAACGTCCGGCTCCTGCGGTCATGTGACTTCAAGTGTTGATCAATATGGTGAAAACTAGAAAACATATTTAGTAATTACCCTAACATGCACATTACCCAAAGCTACAGGAAACTAGGTGTATTATACTGATTTAAAAGATATCTTCACCAGCTATTTTACTTTAGCGCAGATATAGTCCACAGATACAAAATCCTTTTTAGCAGAATCTATAACTTTTTTATTAATATTGCTGCTTTTTGCTCATATCTTTATATTATTATTATTATAAAATAACTTTCATACGGGACGTTCTGACAGTTGTGTACACGCTGCTATGGCGACACCCAAAGTCAGTATGCGCATAAATCTGTGCATATTAGGGTCATTTAGTTGTTTTCAAGATGTGGATTAATGTTTGATTCGGAGTCACATGACCAAATGACCTGGAAGTAACCCAAAGCTAGGACGGCTAATCAAAATATCATTAAATGTTTTATGTGTTGTATCATTTGATTGATTCATTTACTTAATGAAGCATTAAAACGCTCGTCTGGGGGTGCATCACTTTTATGTGTCATTCATAAGGGCATCTGTTCTGTTGTGGCTTTTGTAGATCATTTCTCTTATTGTATCGTTACGTGGCTTTTGCTGCGCTACTTATTTGTCGAATTGATGGAGATTTTTGTCTTTATTCTCTTGCGCTTTCTGAAGTTGCGGTGTGTTACCCTTCAGGACCACCTTAATGTACGCTCTATAATCTCTTTTAAGTTTTATATCCTATTATTGTACAGTACAAATGCAAACGTTTACATGTCTTCCTGTGTGTTTTCTTCCAACTTGAGCTTCCCTGCTAATGCCACTGTTTTTTTTATTACAGCAATGGAAATGATGAGGAATATTAATACGGCATTTAATACAGGAAACGTCCTTCAGAAAGTCCGTCATGGACACAAACAGGGCGCTGATCCGCTCTGATGGTGCACCTGAGAAACATCCTCACAGCAACCGTTTGGAAGATGCATGGACGCTTTCAGATCAACTGAACATCAATCACGTCAAAAATGACAGCAGTGTGAATTTTACGCGCAATTGAAGGCAGAGACAAACTCAAGGGAAAGAAGTTTGTATATATTATAAATAAGAATAAGTCATATATGGACTATCACATATGAATAATAGAGACAGCTGGATTTCACACCAGACTCAAAGAGGCTCAATTAAAAAGGTTACTGGTAATGCATTTTCTCTGTCTTCGCTAAAATATCCTTTAATGAGCCAGTTTTCCATACAGACAGGAAGCAGTCCTGGGTGTGTACGGCTATTTGTGCCACGTCTGAAAACAATGTGAGACGACGCCACTCTCACCTTTCAGACCTGCAGTTTAAAAAGAGACACCGCATGTAGATGTTTCCACAGGAAAAGGGATGAAGGCATGTGGGCCGTGCTGCAGTATTTTGGCCAGAGATGGGGGGCAAACGCAAATACAAAGCCAGAAATATACACAAAATTACACACACGGACAGAAACACGCACGCACTCATATGATAGCATTGACTCTAATAAGGAAGTGGATGAAACAGGGAATTCAGGGGTTGGCTGGTCTATTTGAAGCATTTTACATTATTGTTACATTACTCTGCTCTCACTCATGGTCGCAAAGTGAGCTGCAGTCTCTCGGCAATGAACAAGACAACAAATAAAATTATTTTTGCAGCACATACAAGAATCTTTCTTCTTGAATTGTTCATAATCGATGCGATATAGGTGAATCCACGACTCAGAGTTATCCGTAGGTGTGTGTTTGAGTGTGAATGGTTATTTCTCTGCATGTGTCCAGTGTGTACCCTGCCTCTCCTCCACTTCTTCTTACACTTCTTAGACCCTGAACATAATAAGCGTTTACAGATAATGATTCAATGAATGTCCAAGGACGACGTGATTAAAGAAAAGCTTAGCATCTTATTATAACCTTCAATATGAAAGATCGTGCACACATGCAACATAGAACTGAAAAATTTCCCTTTGGGGACAATAAAAGTATATCTTATCTTATCTTAAGATATCTTATAACAGCTTCTGACGGCTGCTCCGCTGCTAAACTGAATAAGGTTCCACAGAAGACACGGGTGTTTCAATTGAAATCCCAATGTTAATACTATCGCCATAATGCCAATTTCTTCATATTCAATTCTCTGCAAAGCAACGTTTTGGACAGCATCAGTGCAACATTGATGCAGAGCTCACTGGGATTTATGAATATTCTTATTCTATAGATAGGCAACAGTCTCAAAGCTTTAAGTGTTTCACCAATGGAAAGGGTGTCTTGTTAGTATATATAATATAAACAAGATAGTTCTCCTCAAGTGGATTCATGTGGTCCAAATTTAAACTAAATTGGACCATCGGTTGAGAAATGCTGGCCCGAAAACCTCTGAAGATAAAACTCCCCCTAGTGTCAGATGTATACACTGGACCTTTACCAAAATCCATCAATTTGTTCCTGGCACGAAGGTCTATTTGGGCATGAAATTTGATCCACAGAATAGTTTTAAATTTGTCGTGCTGACACGTAGGATCTGCAGCGAATGCGACAGCATTGATAACAATCCCATAGTATCCCCACAAGGTAAAAATGAACCCAAGGGAGAAATCATTCTATGGAATAAAGAATCCATCCATCCAGCCATCAATGAATCCATTGTGGGGGGCTGGACCCCGATATGAGGCAATATTGTAATATGTATATGTAAACACTATATCATCACAGGGCCGACAAATAAAAGGTAAAGAAGAATAAAAAATCCTTTATTTATCCTAAATAAAGGATAAAGGATCCTTTACCAAGACCCTGGAACCCTAACTCCCCGGGCGCTTCAAAGGGGCTTCCCACTGCTCCTTCAGGGATGGGTCAAATGCAGAGAAGTAATTTCACTATGAATGAAGGATTTATTGTTCTTTTATTAAAAATATTGTCTCTGATACTGTTAGCCAACAGATTACCAGCGCTAACTAAGGTTGGATAAAGATGTTCAGCTGTGGCGACCCCAAAAGGGAACACCCGAAAGAATTAAAAGTTCAACTGTGAATGATGTTTTATGACAGTGGGAGGAGGTACCCAGAGGGAACCCACAAAGACATGGGGGAAAACATCCAAACTCCACAGAGAGAGATGGATTCCTACCAAGTACCTTCCAAGGCTCCCAGGTCCATTGTCGTAATGATGAAATGAAAGAAACCCATTATTGGTTGCGCACCCTTGAGACCCTAATATTGCAGGCGTGATCTTTCATTGAAGACTGTCCAGTGGTTTTTGAGGAGATGTGAAAAGGCCACAGTAAACACATGGCGAGCAAAGATAACCCCATTGATCCCTTTTGGTAGAGTTACTATACTGATTAATTCTCTGCTAATATTCCAACAAGTGTTCGGGACTAACTTCAGTAAAAAACCTCATTGTGCTTTGTTTTTGTTTTTTTCAATGCTGTACAAATAACAAGGAGGTACAGATTATTAATGAGGCGTGCATTTTTTCCAATAGTAATTTGTCCATCTTGTGCGTCAAAGCTTCATGACAGAGGAAACTCCCGCTGAGCTGCCAGTGACTGTTAAAAGCCGTTGTCATGTGGCCCATTGCCAGAAATACTGTTCTATTGATGTTCCTGAATTGAAAAATAATGACTTCTCTTGCAGTTTGGCCCCAATTCCATGTCTGATGTGGGTATTGAGATTTGTTTGTTCAGTTTTTAAGTACCAAAATTGTCAAATGAATCTTCATTAAAAGACTGTTTCCACATTGACGTTGTCGAAGAGCCAATTCGGGGTTGTTAAGGACACGCTGGCTCGGTGACTTCCTCACACCAGAGGTACATAATGGGTGCTGACAGATTTACTCTTCCTGATGTTTAACAATGTTAAAGAATTGCCTACCACACCTAAAGTGTGCAGGTTTGTTCACATGAATGCACACAAATGTACAATGTAGAAAGTCACGTACACTTGAAGGCTGTAAGTTACGCCTCGCTATTTCAGCACAGGAAACACAAGGCTCTTCTTAAAACCCGCTCACCTCGTGGTAAGCCCCATGAGGACTACAAAGTCATGTTTTTACAGTGGTAATGTTCTGTTTGGACAGTTCAGAGGAAGTTCAGGAGACTGGAGCATGCCCTGCAAAGACCAATGAAACAAGTTCTAGCAAATAGTTTGGTGCTAGTCATAAAAAGGGCAGACAACTACAATAACACTCCATACATAGAGTCCATACCTCCAATGCCCAACATACCCCTTTTATTCAGTCATTCATTATCTGTAACTACTTATCCCAGTCTGGGATGTAGGGACTCTGACTGTGAGTTGAAGGTGAGGTACAACCTGGAGAATTCGCCAGTACATCCGACAGATTCAGTTTTAATTACAAAAGACAACAACATTCTGTGAAAGCTCACCGTCAAAGGAACCATGAGGCTCGACTCATGAAACCGTGATGACGCAAACCGGTGAAGTTTATTAAGTCTGCCCAGGGGATTCATTTAGGCAAGTGACAGGCAGTGCTAATCAATTACCTCAAGGATGAGAAAAGTGACTTGCAGTTGGAGCACCAGGTAGCACTGTGCAGCTGTCCGTTGCCTGCAGAACTGACCCCCCAGGTGGAGAACAGTTACAAAAGAGAGACTGGGGCAACCTTCTGGAGCCGGACCTATGAGTGGAGCCCATCAGTGAGTGTCTGGTGGCCGTGCCGCCTTTTTCCATGGGGCTCAGGGCAAAGGGGGGTTCGCAGAGCTGCCGTCCTGTTGCCTCGCCACCTCTAAGGAAGGGCATTGGGGGCGGGTGCAAAGCAGTAGGGGTAGCAAGCAACGGAGGGCGCCTTGGCGTGCTGACTGGTTTTAGGTACCCTCCTACCAAGTTTAATGAAGTCTGTCTAGCGGTGACTATGTAATCACGCTATCACAAGCTAACACATGGTGGTGAAAATAGACCCTCTCTTGTGGAGCTAATAATAATGATTAAAATACTTTGGATATTGGTGTGAGCCCACTCAGTCTGTAAAATGAAAAACATCTCCAGCTAGACTCATTCCTCTACAATTCTTCCTGTTCAGGGTCAGCCATGAGGTGAAACAAATCTCACTTCCAGGGTCAATGGTCGAGGGCAGGTGCACGATCCAACTGCAGCTGCATCCGCAAGGATATGGGGAAATGTAGGTGGGTGTACTTGTTTTTAAATCCTCAATAAGTAGTCGTACACATCTTTGGAGTTAGGACTTCTAAATTATCATCAAATGACGCACACACAAAAAAACACGAAGACAATATGCAGTATTTTGTACTTGCTATCAAGAACCCAATTGAAGACAGATCAAAGAAAATATTTTTAATATTCAAACTGACAAACATATTATTCTCAGTAGATACATCCTCACTCTGAATTAGACGCATTGCATTTTGCTAAAAGAAATTGGAATGGCATCAAACTGGGATGACTGCCAAGCGTTTTCCAAAATCTTCTTGAGCCTCTGTAGTAGCGTGCCTCATAGAATCATGTTGATTTTCAATGCAGTGACGCCTGAGGGGTCCAGCGATGGTTTTGTTTTCAAGATTCTATGAATCTGTTGAGAACCCATCCATGAGTGGGTCACAATCTAGGGTACATCTCTTGCCGGTCACAAGCCCAGACAAATTGGAAGGGTTATATGTGATGTAAAACCTACGCCAAATCAATATGCGGAGCATGAATCTGATTTCAGAACTGGATCCCCTGGGGCTCAGGTAAGCAAATGCCATTGCTTGTACTGTTAGCCAGCAGGGTAGCGACGGTAGCTATGGATGGAAACAGATGATCCGCTGTGGCGACCCCATACCGGAACAGCCGAAAAAAGCAGAAGAAGAAGAATTTTTGAATCTGTTGATGACATTATGGTCTCTAGAAGAGGAATTTCTCAATTTCTTGATAAAAGGTCAGAACTTATCTGTGAATGACCGAGCCTCTCCTGAACGCCCCCTCGGATCTTACTTACCTGTGGAATGATCCCATCAGGAGATCTGGAGCATTACCCAACTTTCCCAGGCTTTGATCCAAACATTTCTGAGGCCTTTTGCTTCGTAAAGTTTTGAATGATCATAAATCGTGTTCATAAAAAAAAACAATTATTCTGATTATGAACAATTTTAGATACATTTCCTCTTAATTGTTATTCATTCAACTGAATGACAAAAAGGATTTTGAAATGTTCACATCCTGTTTGAAAGAGCATCATGACTCTTTTTGATTGAAGGTGGATCTGAGGCGAGTCATGGTTTCTACTTCCTTTTTTTTCAGATGTTGAATTTGACCCTAATTTAAAACATTTACTTTAATGTGTGCATATTGTAATAAGACACATTAATGAGAGAATAGGAATACATAAAAGGTTTTGCACTGAACACGCTCATAGTTTACCATTGATTGAACAAAGTCAATACACTCAGACGGTACCGGCTCGAAGCAGGAGAACACAGCCTGTGGCAAGGTGACTGAGCTGGCTGTGTGTGTGTGTGTGTATGTGTGTGTGTGTGTGTGTGAGTGTGTGTGTGTGTGTGTGTGTGTGTGTGTCTGTGTGTGTGTGTGTGTGTGTGTGTGTGTGTGTGTGTGTGTGTGTGTGTGTGTGTGTGTGTGTGCGTGGCTGTCTGTAACAACCAGCGAAATCCGGAGATGAGTGGAGTTAAAGACACATATGAAAGGTACATTTTCCGTACCTCCCCCTCTTTTCTTTTTTCTTCCTGCTGCTATTGATATCTATCTATCTAAATATCTATCTGTTTCCGTCTCCGCTCTCTCAGATGTGTTGCGGTCTTTGGTTCTGTGATCCAGAACCGCCTGCCGCTGCTCTTTGGGCTTCAAACACACAAGGTGACATCACCACACATGAAACAATCCAGGAGAGGGACAAAAAGACGGAGGGTGACGGGGGGCAGGAAAAGATGAAGGTTAAGTTAAGATGAACAGGGGAAGAGATAGGGGAAAGCGGAAAAATCAGCGATAATCCAAGAGAAGAAGAATAAACTTGCTTATGTTGATAACTTCTTCCATTTCATCAAACTTCTGTGGGCTTCACATTGAGCGAAGGGATTTTTTATTTCCACCGTTGCATTCAAATGCTGGTTGGATGAAGGAAGGTCTGATACCTGAGTGATCAGAAAAGCAGTCACTTACACCGATCAGCCGTAACATTATAACCAATGACAAGTGAAGTTAATCACATCGATTATATCATTGCAATGGTACTTGTCCTTATTAGATAGCAAATGTTTTGTCCTCAGAGTTGATGTACTCTGAGGACATGGAAATTTGGAACTGATTAAGGATCTGAGCGACAGTGGTGAATACCTACCAAAGTAGTCTAAGGACAGACAATGTCCTTAGACTAATGTCAAAGGCTCTTGAGGCATATGGGGAGCTAAGGCTAGTCCGTTGTCCGATACCACATAATTAACTGAACTAGTTTTGTCCACATTGCTGAAAAACTTGATTGTTCAAGAACCAAGTTGCTTTACTGACAACAGAAGGAGGGCAATGTGTATAAAAAAAACTCACAAAAGAAAATAAATCCGTTTTAAAGAATGTATTATAATAATAGAAAAAATTCAGTTCGATAACCTTGCAAAAAAATGGCATTGGATGGCAATTTATTTTTGTTTGCATGGCAACCCATGCAACCCAAAAGGAGGACTTATAAATTCCACAGAGAAAGATGGCTTCAAACCCAGAACCCGAATTGGAAGCCATCAAGTCAGCTAAAGAGTCATTTTAAATGGGGGAATATTTTCTGGAAAAATCAAAATGAAACTGGAACGAAGCCTTCTAACTTCTGTATTCTTTAAAAAAGCAATAAACTGTCAAACTTTTTAAAGACGTATTCTGTCTTCATTTGAAACTATTCCCAGACCGAAAAACAATCTGATCATCAAAAACACAAGACATTTCGCAGGAAGTTAAAGGAATCTTCCACAAATCTTTCTGTCATCTTGTCTTTCTCGGAACAACCTACAATCAACATATATCTATTCGTCCAAGACGCCCCTGATCTCTCCAGGACTCTTGTTTAGTTCTCTTTCTCTTTGTGCATCACGGCGGTCGCGGCCATCATGAAGCTCAAGGCAAAGGGAAGTGAAGGGCACCGTTTGCTCAAGGCAAAGCCCAGTAGGTAGCATAGCTTACACACACAAACATACCCTAAATGCGTCTTTGCTGTACTTCTACCTTTAAATTCACAAAGTCATTGGTGATTAAGGGTCTTTAATGTCCATAAGCCAGGACGGGAAACACAGCGTGCGCCACAGTGAACTCAAGGCCTTTTGGTACAAAGCTATCTTCACACAAAATCAGGCTTTTTTAATTTTCCTTCATAGTCAGAATGTGGGTCGATGCTGTCCATATGACTGAAAAGAAGGGGAAGTCGTCAACAGACGAATATGTCACTTTGTTTGTGTAATATGTTGCTCGCTTTGCGAACATCAAGTCGTAATTCAATTTCCTGTCGATGTAGGAACCGGAAGACAGCGGGACAATAACAGGGAAGAGATCAGAGAGACAAAGAGAGCGGCAAACTGTTCCTCCATCTAATGGTTTCTGGGCGTCACTCTGACTCTCTAACCCTTACCCTAACCCTCTGATTAACGAATTCACACAGAAACGTTTTGATTGTGATGAGAGTGATGAAGAAGGTGTGGAGCATCAGGCCAGGTTGAGCTTTGATTCATCCCGTGACTTTATCCCTCCCACCCCCGGGAGGGATAAAGTCTCACCCTCTTTGTGTTTTCAGATTTACAAATAATCATTATTTTTTCTATCCTTCGTTCATTGCTGTATTTTATTCACCATCCAACTTGTAATAACAAAAGGGCTTGATTCCAACCCTTGTGTAGGGTTTAAATTCAAAAAGCATAGCGCTCCCATGCACCCTGCTTCGTTGTTTGTTATAGAATTACATGAATTATTCAACCTCCGAATTTGATCCCACATGATCAAACACAGGGGACCATTTGTGTGCTTTGTTGTCATTTGGCAAATGCTTTGTGGAATTTGAAATACCTGAGGGAGAACTCTACTTTTTGTGCATGAAAGGACCTTTTTATTTGAATCATAGGGCGTGATTTAATTTTCTTGAACTGGTCTTGTGTTGATAATCTCCTCAGACAGTGGATGGACGGCAGCACAACCTGTTTAGATAAATGATTCATTCAAGTGTCTCCACTATTTCATCCGTTTGTTTTGGTCTCACTTTGAAAGTTTCGAGCGCAATAAAGAACTTTTCATGACATATCCATCTCCCATTGTAATCATCGACATAGCTTAATATCCCTGTACTTGATACTTGTAGTACTTCAGTCAGTACCTCATCCTCTTCTCACATCTTCTCTCAATCATCATCACAGGTAATTATTTAAAGCTTCAACAGGGATTTTTTTTTGATGACTTGTTCCGTTCATTCATCCATTCACTATATCCTGAAAAGCTGGTAATATTATGGAATCGCGGCAACTGCCGAAAGATGTGTCCCTTCACTTTTACGCAAAAACTCGAAAACCCAGAAAATTTTATAGCAATATAGACTTTTGTGAGAGGAAGAACTGGATGGATTTTGGGAAAGGTCAGTTGTATATTTCTGACACAAAGGGAGACTTTATCTTGGCCGCAACTTATGAACCATTAGTCTGATTTAGTGCTTATTTTGATGCATATGAATCAACATAACTAGATCTATCTGATATACATCACATTAATAATAGTTCATATTTTACCGACTAAAGGCAGCTTTTTTTCATGCAAAAACAGTTTTGCAAAAACGGTCGGTCCGATTAAGTCCAAAGTTAGAGCATTTGTCAAATGGAGACAACAGTTTTCTGTAACTGTTTACCTTGGTAGCGGGTGCTGGAGTGTAGTGACACACTGGTCAATTCATTGTGTAGCACAGTGCATTCAGTGCATACAGTACATACAGTACATACAGTACATACAGTACATACAGTACATACAGTACATACAGTACATACAGTACATACAGTACATACAGTACATACAGTACATACAGTACATATGGCAGCCATTTTCGTTTCTCACTTTTGGGTGTTTTCGGACTGTGGGAGGAAGCTGGAGTACCCGAAGGAAACCTAAACAAACTTGAGGAGATCATGCAATTTTTACAAGTCTTTATTCTGGTGGGCTTTGACTTGTTGGATCATATCACTATAAAACCCCGTGCCTCCTCTTCTCCCCATGTGCCACAACGTCTGAACTTCCTCCTTCCTCCTGTTTGTTTTTGTTTTGTATATTGGCAATGGTTGCCTGCCTTTACTTCCTGTAAGTGGTCCAGAAAGTCCAGACTGAGACCTCCTCTTAATGTCCAGCTCTTAGTCCTGGGAAGTTTTCGTTCCTACATCAAAGTGAAAAGTCAGAACAACCGGTCCCTTGAACTTAAGTCAACTTGCCAAACGGACCTTCTTTTCCTTCTTGTTTTACTGGTTGGTTTGGGGGTTTCTGTTTGTTAACTGGAATAAACAAAACACTTGAGATGGATTCATGACACTCTGGGAGGAAGATTTGGCATGTGGCAGGAAAGACCCCGATATTTTAAAAAAGCGACAAATCCAAGAACTCCCTTCAACGATGTTAAATGTTGATTTGGCCGGGTTCCTGGATAATATCTTTCACACTACTTTTGATGTAACCAGGATGTTCAATGAAATCAACATGATGGAGTCTAGCAGCACCTTTAATGTGCTGACGCCTCATCATCTCACCATTTTAAACTTCTCAACTTCCTCCATTTTTTGTCTTCTTCTATTGTTTTTTAGCGTTGAATGTCTGCTGTTGCTTCCTGTAACCGTTCTAGAAGTCCGAATTATCCCAAACGAACCAATTAATGCTTTAGCTTGACGTGACCACATCTTCTGTTCAGACCAAAGTCTGCGTATTTGATGAGGACCTTGGTCCGAGGAAAGTTTCACATCAACAGTTTTGGTCCCGATCAAACTAAAAAGTCTGAGAATCTGGACCGGGTAAGCTTTAAGGAGCCTCAGAATAAACGTGTGTGATGAGAGCAGACAAATCCACTCAGCTGCAATTTGTCATTTTTAAAATTCTCTTGTCTGGCCTCCTACTGCTGCTGATGACTGAGATAATTATGCTAATGCTAACGGCACTGCTAGCCTTCCCGGGTTCACGGTGTCAGCTTCTCTCACTTGAACCGAGACACTCTGCAAAATGTCAGCCTTCACCTGGTGTGTGTGTCGGGGTGTGTTTGTACGTGTGTGGAAGAGAGATTGCTTGAGATAAAGGAGAGCTACATTAGCATACCTTAGCAGAGAGACACCAGCCTCGGATATTAATTAAAGTTCATTGCTTCAGTAATTAGCAGGGCAGGATAATAACAATATGTGACTTATTGCCCCCCCAGGTTCATCTCTTCCTCCAACTTTAATTGAATGAGCGACATTAAAAACTTCAGAGGCCATTCGGCAAGGTTGACTAAACAGTAGTAAACACTAAAGGAAACACTTCAAGCTCAGGTGACAGGTTTCTCGGAGACCATTAACCATGTCCTCTTCCTTTAGCCTAAGGAAAGTCATAACCTAACTAAGTATGTTTCATAGTTTGGGCATAGTTAGTGTCCTCCGCCACGGGAAAAATGAGTAGAGGGAAAGTTCGGACTGGGTTTTGTCCATCCCATCCATCCATTTGTCCATCAAGTAGGAATATGTTTACGTTTCTGAGGTAAACCTCAAAAATTGTAAGCAAATGTACACACCAGACCCAGGAACTGATGATGCCTTTGGCTTTTGAAAGGATCAGGGGGTTTTTTCCATGCCATGGGAAACAGTTAGACTCAACTGGTTCTAATCTCAGGAGAAAATCTGAAATATAAGTCCAAATTAAAGATGTACACATCTCTAATTTAGTGTTTATTTTAATAGTTATTTTATTTACTTTTGAAAATTGATTAAAATGAAGTTGCAAGAGAGGAGGCAGAAATATACTCTGTGGTGATTTGCTCGTAGATATGACTATCAATCCAACTTTTGTTTAACGGTGAAAACTGTTATTTTTTTAGTTTCTTTGAAGTGACATTCCTGATTCGGGTATGCAGTCACTAGATAGACATTTTGAGTTATTGTTATAACTACCAAAATATTATTAGTTCAGATTCTCATTTCGTTTTAAACAAATTAAAAATATTATTATAAAGGCCACGCCTTTTTAAATATTATTTTTACTTTGGAAACATCTTTATATTTCTAATTCAATCCAAGCATACTTTTTACTTCAGAATAAACTTATTAAATGGATTAATCTTGTTAAAGCAATGTTATTCATTTTCCTTAAGTCAAACTTTTGATTATCTACAAATGGATATTGATTTAATCTTAATCAGACGAGATGATGAAAATGGAGATCTTGATTGAGAGATCTCTGCCCTGCATGGAATATCCCCCTTCTGGAGTCTGGACACTGGTAGTGGTGGCTGATGACTCTGTTGTGGCTGATAAATGATGAAAGTGATGGATTTTTGGGGACTAGGTAGAGATGGGGAGGTGGAGGGCACATGAACCGGTAGCATGCAAGAACTAGATGGATGGAGAGAGTCATATTTAAAGACAGCAGCTGATGGAGATGAGGTGATGATGAGACTAAGCATGCAGGTGTGTCAGTTATTGGATGGTTGGGGATACCTGAAAGGATGCAGCTGATATTAATTGATGCACCAGTCCCTGAGGCAGGTCATTGAGACCAAACATGTGTGAAAGGCGAGTAGCTCAGTGGGTAGAGCGGCCATCTCCCAATCAGAAGATCGGAAGGTAGCTGGATCAAGTCCCACCAGTGTCTACTTGTCGTAGGGTCCTTGAGCAAGACCCTGGAACCCCTAGCTCCACAGGTGCTTCAAAGGGGCTGATTATGGGTCAAATACATAGGAAAAATAAAGGATTTCTTCTTCTTCTTCTTCTTCTGCTGTAACAGAGCGGAACGATCAGTATTTGTGGCCGTACTGTGAGGATAGTCTTTTTGACTGGGGGGAGCAGGAGCAAATCCCAGACACTGGGTGAGAGTTTGCCTACACCCTGGACAAGTTGCCAGTTCAAAGGTGGATTTGACCTTTGAACTGAACCTGTGAACTAATCCAAGTCATTAGCTATTGACTTGGATTAACCCATGATGTAAAGTAGCATTTTAATTTGATATTGTAGCAGGCTGAGAATTCCTTTTACAAGAAATAATATGAACTCATCAGATATCATTGATTTTATTTGAAACGTAAATTTCCATTTGTAATGAATGCACCCTGGCATAAGTCGGGCGGAAAGCCCCTTAACACAGAGCAACGCTAAATAACAATACAATGTAACTTACATAACTCAGACTTAATAAGTGCCATTATCAGTTTTAATGAGTCTAATGAATAACACTTGAAAATATTCATTTAATTGAGTATTACTGGTTGAAGTAAATATTCAAAAGTTCATCAACAGTTCTGTTTTAAGATTGTAACTAACCACTAACCATAAATGTGGATAGAAAATCACACAACACTCTGTAAAAAACACCATACAGTAAAGATAGATTTTTTTTTTATCTAAAATATTACTTCAACCGATTAAAGCTCAATTGAAGTATCTTAAACTTAAATGAATAAGTTAGACGTCAAACTCATTAATCACGTGGTCATGTGACATGAAAACCTCTGGTTTGAAGTGAATTCACTGTTTCTTCATGAGGATTGCTTTTCATTTTTTTCAGAGGGGAATGTTTTGTATGATATAAATACAGAGACTGGATGTTAAAAAAACTCCATATGCATTTACATTTATATTTATATATATATATATTGTACTTATATCTCCCCAACTTTATTTAATCAATAAGATATTTTCTTTTAATTAAGATCATTTCCATTCACTAGATGCCTAAGGAACTTTTCATTAATTCTTTATGGGGATAAAATATACCTATTGAAGCACAAAGGTTTAAATATAGTCAAACTCCTAGCTGGTGCTGATGAGAGGAACTTCAACAACACTCGTCACTGCAGTTTGTAGTAAATAATGTTCTTCTATGATGACTAACACAAACTGGGAAGGGGAGGAAAGAAAGAAAACTGTGAAAAATGTTATGAATGGGTCAACATTAAGAATAATATAAATCTAGGGTTTGGATGTGATTATAGACACATTTCCCCTCTAATGCGGAACCCTTACAAGATGCGAAGTGTTAAACTATTACTTTAAAGTTTTGAAATCCACTTTAAAATGTTTTGAATTAAAACTAAAATTGATCATTGTTATTTAAAATCATGAGCGCCGCAAGCTCTCTCTCTCACTCTCTCTCTCACTCTCTCTCCTTCAGCTTCAAGCTGATCCATCATCATGCCTTTTGTGGCTCTGCAGTCTCGTCCTAAAAACCTATGCACGCACGTACACACACACACACACACACTCACACACACACACATGCCCTCATATACACATGTACAAAGGCATACACACAGTTTCTGCAGCGGCTTTGTGCTCCTTTAACCTTGAGGTCTGCAAGCGCCCAACTGTGATAATCTCTCAAACTGCCTTCATTACCGTTATAGGACACACACGCAGAGACAAGCATCAATGAAAAGCACATACATACATACACATATCCCCCTCACACACTCACACACTCACACAGGCACACACACACACACACACACACACACACACACACACGCATAAGTTCATGAACACAGTCGTGGTAAGCGATGGAACATTTAAAACTTGGATCAGCATTGACTTGGATCAGCATTAGACTCATCAGATAGTCAGGGCAGTGCCGCGTGTGTGTGTGAGTGTGTGCGCGTGTGTTTATGTGTGTGTATATGTTATTGGCTGTCCTCCCCCTAACTGGCTAGACGGACACAGCCTCCAGGAATGTCAAATCTCCAACCTGCATTCTGATGTGGGCACCATCAGTCAGACGTACACTGTCACCCAGCGTGTGTGTGTGCGTGTGTGTGTGTGCGTGTTTGTGCGCGCCTGTTTTACTCATCTTTTGCACAGTGACAGGCCCTGGGCGTCACGGTAACCAGAAAGGTACAGCAACAAAGTGGAGAGATAGGGAGGAAACTTCCAACAAAACATCATTAGCGGTGTGTGTGTGTGTGATGTGTGTGTGTGTGTGTGTGTGTGTGTGTGTGTGTGTGTGTGTGTGTGTGTGTGTGTTGTGTGTGTGTGTGCAGATTAGACATTTATTCCAGCACTTGTAGTATAAAGTATTAATTTGAACATTGTGTGAATATAGACACTTAAGAAACTTTCCTCTTGAACACAATATGCACATAATAACAATGAGGGGGGGGCTTTACCAGGGTCCTTGCCCCTGACACAGCATGCCGTGGGTCCTTGAGCAAGACCCTGAAACCTCAGTTCCCCAGGCGCCGCCCACTGCTCCCTCAGGGATGGGTTAAATGCAGAGATAAATTTTACGACATTGTAACGTATGTATGTACTGCGTAACAAACCTCGGCCAAGGTATAACAGTATTTTATTATTATTTATCAGCTATTGCCAGCCTATAAATCTACCAACAACTCCAACAAAGTCTCTCAGTATCTCTCCGATACTCACTATCCCTTACTCTCCTTCGCCTCCACTTCAGCATCTCTGTTCCAACTTCCTTCTCCTTAATGCTCGGAGCTTCAAATTACCTTTTTTCATGTTCTGATTTTTTTCCTTCCTTTGTGTTTTCGGCTGGATGCAGGGACTGAGGGACCAGAAGGGCCGCTCGCGTCGGGAAAATACAACCACCCTTTCCCACAACCAGTCCAGTTCTTCCTCGCACTAAGATAAGAAAGAGTTTTTGAGTGACTGCATTAACACAAAGGATCTGCGGCAGCCGTGGTGACACTTCCGTTATATCCCAGATTTTTTTTTTACAGATATTGTAGGATTCCGACAAAAACTGATGAACAGCCAAACGGTTTCAAATTTTAAAAATACTTTGACTACTTACTATGCCATGGTTTTTTATAAACCTGTACACAGGGCTTCTCAAAGACACCTTAGCTTTTAACACCATTAGTTATGCTATTACTGAAGTCCCAGCTTTCTATAACACTAGATTATTTTTAGTCCATAAAAAATATCGAAGCAATGCCTGTTAAAGATATGTCTGTTCTTTAGAAACGGTATAATAACTCCAATACTATCAGACCATCAGAGAGCCTTAAGCATCGCTGTTCTTACACACTCCCCTGTCCAGTTGTTGCTTCTAAGTTCAAGGCTTCAGAGGTCCTAGAGCAGGGGTGACAAACTCTATTTCATCTTGGGCCACATCAGCATTATGGTGGGGCTGGTTGTATCTGAAAGGACTATACGAATGTATTTCATTTTTGTCTTATTCTTTCCATTGAGAAAATAATAAATGCTCGTACGCATACACAACAATGCTGTACGGGGACACACGCTCCCTCTTTTCTCTGCCATTACTACATAAATCTCTTTAAGTGATGAGATTAAGAAACCCCTCATCATCTATCAAAGATTTGAACCATTATACAAATATTATCAAGCACTCTTCATCACATTTGCTTAGTTTAGTTTGATACCTTTTTGATTTGTCTTCTTCGCCAGTCCAACCAATCCAGTTCTCTCGCTACACGTTGCAGGCAGGCCACGGGTAGTAACTTCCACCAATTTACCTCGGGGATTATTTCATTTTTCTTACCGACAATCATGAATATATCACTCCCTGTCGTCATCCATGAAGCACAGACGAGTATTCTCTGTCCCGTCTCTCTTCAAATCACCTCTCCTCTGCATCAACTTCTCTTTCCTTCAACATTTTGGGATTATACATACTTTTTTGGTTAATACTGACATGCTAACAACTAGCGGTTAGACGATTTCAGCGCGCAAGTAACCAAATATCAAGATGCATTGTGGGATATGTAGTTTAATGGACATTGTCTTTCTGTAAAGCGAGTTGAAATTAAAAACAAATAATATTCTTGGAAAGCTCGCGGGCCAAATAAAATGAGTTTATTTGGCGGTTATGGCCCGCCCTGACATGTCGAATGAGATTCTCACATTTTTCTGACATTTTGTAAGAAAGTCAAGGACACATTGTCAGAAAGCTGAAAAGGATTGTACTGTAAACAAGACCAGGACCAGGACCATTTAAGGATCAGGAAGTATCCTCCTTCATCTCACCGTTTTAGAAAAACCTGCTCTGTTCATGTAGAGCATCAGTGACGTTGGAGTGTGTGTGTGTGTGTGTGTGTGTGTGTGTGTGTGTGTGTGTGTGTGTGTGTGTGTGTGTGTGTGTGTGTGTGTGTGTGTGTGGTTGTGTGATTGTGTGTGTGCCTTTAAGTACCTGTGACAGTGGCTTGGCATGCGATCTGCCCTGCCAGTCAGTCACCCTGCCGCTCTAACCTTTCTCTTTCATTCGCACTTCTCCTCGCCTTTCATCCCTCTGTTCCCTCTGCGGATGCAACCTTTGGTTTTGAAGAAAGTTTTGAATGATTGATTCTTTTATCTTTTCACCCTCTGTGTGTGTTTTCCTGCGTGTATGTGTGTCAGTCTCAATCAATTGTATGCTTCCCTCGTCTTTCAGCACCGATGGAGTGAAAGTAAAACCTTGACTTTTTTCCGCAAGTTCTTGCTCACAATTCAGCACCGTACAAAAAGCCCAATGAACACTGGGAGTCATTATTAAAAATCAAAACGGAAGACGCAAAAGGGTTACGACCTAAAATTATAGCGCGTTCGTAATACAAAGGCTTATTTGGGTAAAAGCGGAACGCTATAAGCCTCAAGTATTCGCTGAGCCACTAAGTTAGGAGGAAGTTAATCCCCCAAATCCTGCCACTCCTGATGGTGCATTATGGCGCCTTAAAATTACCAACATGACGATCGACCACTGCAATGAAAAAAAGCTTCATTTGAGAGAGGAAGCCCTTCACTCAAGTGAGATAGGAAAAGAGCAGCAAAATCAAGTTCCTCAAAGCAAAAATCCATCCAAAGAAATCTCCGCATTGAGCCATTACAGCTGTGACTGAAACTAAAGCTGCGTGCAGCGCTGAGAAGGCCCCGCTCCCGGGCGCATGGCGAGCCTAGCGCCATCTCTGACTGGGTCCCGAATCCCCAGCAGAAAAACATTGGTCAGACCCTTCATACGTTACATGTAATTGCATAAGGAAACTCGACCTTTGCTGACGTCCCGACAGCAGGAATGTCCCCAAAAAAGTCCCCAATCCCCTGCGTTTTACAAGCAATACCCCTGATTGAACTCCTTAAATTAAATGTGAATTTAAAGTGCATTATAAATTAAATGTATTATTATTATTATTATTATTACTATTATTATTGTTATTATTATTATTATTAAGTAATGTCCAAAAAACTTGTGTTTTTCCTCAAGAAAGCTCTCCCGAGTGAGGATAATATATACATTTAGAGGTAGTTCTTCCAGGGTGGAATCATACTGACCAACATTGGACTCAAAATGACCAACAATTAGGAAGTTCTGGCAGAAAAACAGTGTTATTCTGCCAGAACTATTATTATTAAAAGAGAGAATAAAAACAATAAGAAACAATAAGATCATATATAAAATAAAAAAAATGGCATGAAATAAAGATGAAATGAATGGGCTGCGTCTTTAAATTTTCAGCAGAATTTATGGCCAATAATTAAGTATGGCCCCTCGAAGGATGTTATAAATATCCAAATTCTCCTTGATAGGAAAAAGGTTCCCCAGCCCTGCTCTAGACCTTATCCCACAAGTAAAGCTCATTTCAGACATCCTTCTTTCTGTCACTCTCTACAGATCATGACCATGGGTGGGGCTCTCCATCTACCTCCATCAGACTTCTCTGGGGGTAAGTGGACAAGACAAAAAAATGGAATTTTTCCGCCTAACTCTAATGTCGGCCCTTAGGTGTCGAGGGGGCAAATATAAATCAGTGAAATGGAGACTCGTCAGCTTTCACCGAAACTGGGTTTGTGCTTCATCGTCAACTGAGGGTCTTTAAACGATGAGAATAAAGCAGACTCCCCCAGAGTCTTTGCTACATACAAGCAATATAAAAACTAGACCTTTACGTTCGTCAGCAGGTGTATGTGTGTATGTGTCCCCGAAAATTCTCCTATCCAATGCATTTTACAAGCAATCCCAAGTGAAAACACTTGCCCTCGTGAGTGAATTATGAATTATTATAGTGCAATGATGATTTATACGAGACAGATGTCCTCCAGTCAAATGTTAGGCATAAGATTTGTACTAAATCAAGCTGATGTTTAAGAAGTTATGTCTTGCGAAACAAATATATACTATTAGAGTAAAACCAAAATGTATAATAGATAGATCACATTTGGACTAAACTGAAGACCCAAAAACCTTTGCAGATAAGGCTCCTCCTATTGAACGTAATACAAGCCCTGAATTTTCCCAAAATCACTCCAGCTCTTCCTCTCACTAATGTCTGTGCGGGGATAACATTTAAAAATGATCCATGAAATAGTTTCTGAGTTACATCCTGAAAATAATGGTTTTCGATAAAAAGCTCGCCCTAGTGAGTAAAATATGAACTGTTGGATTCAAATTTACAATTACAGTTAAAAAAAAATACATATATTCAAGATCATTCACACGCATCAAATTTGGACTGGATTGATTCAGCAGTAGAGAAATTATGCCCCGAAAACTTTTGGAGTTAAAGCTCCCCCTAGTGTTGGAAATATACATCTGACCTTTCCAAAAATCCCTCCTGTTCTTTCTCACACTACGATGTATGTGGGTAAAATCTGAAAATCATCCATGCCACGGTTTTGGAGTTATCGCGTTAACACGAAGGATGTGAAGCGGACGTGGCGGATACTATGGCAGCGGCGATGATGACTCCAGAATATTCCTGACTTTTCTGGGATATAAATAGCCATTTTCATCAGGTCATCCCCTATTATTTACAAATCCAATCAATTCTGTGCAAAAAGAAGGCTGCTTACAATTAATATCTAGATAAAATATTTCTAAAAAGACAAGTTTATGAACTAGACAGATACAATTGAAGAAGCAGTCAATAAAACTTGCAGTAGCTAGGCACCAGTGATTGGACTTTCTTCTGGCTTTGGACTTAAGATATTTCAGTTCTCCTTTTTCCAAGTTTGATTGGGAAGTTTCCCCTTCATCTATTAATCAATTGAAAAAAAAACAATAATTTAAACTTCTCTTTCTGACACGATGGACAAAAACCTCCCTGCGAAGCTTTTGAAACGCCATTGAAAGCCATATAAATGGATCCACAATCATCATAACATTTAAAAATGGAGGAAGAGTGAATTGAGCCACACAAAACGCAACATTTTTTTCCCAATGCCCTGCCTGCATCCTTGGAGCGATTTAATTTTCCCTCAAGTGCCTGTCTCCCATCTTTTAGAAAACTATGTTGCCGCTTCTACACAAGGTTCCCCCATTCGGAGGATGCATCTCTCTTCCGTCAGTGTCCAAGTGTCTAATCTTCTGCCTCTCAAGGTCAGCATTTGTGTGCACACTTAAGGGACTTGAGTCAAACAAATGAGAGAAGAAAATTAATAGAAGCCAGAGAGTGAGAGAGTGAGAGCGAGCGAGAGAGAGAGAGCGAGAGAGAGCGAGAGAGAGAGAGGGACAGAAAGCAAGTGTGGGTGTGTGAGTGTGTGTGGTCATGTCTATGCAAGCGTTGATGCAAATTATTGCCAGTGTGTGTCCAATCGGAGTCGGTGGAGGTCTAGCTCAGCTGCTCGTCCCGGCCGGATAGAATTGACGGACGGATGTAAGAGAAAGATAAAATTTAGGAGGGCCAATCTAACAGTTAGACTGGCCTGGAAAATAGAATCTGTCTTATGTCCACATCAAATGAACCCAGGGTTGGGTTCGTTATATCCCGAAAGGTCAGGGGGATTATGGGATCCTCATGGCGTCCACCTATCCCACGCACTAACTCAAAAACGATTTCACAGATCATTTTCACTTCAGTCACGTTTACTTCCCAACTGTCTTTCTTCAGTGTGAATCGACTTAAGGAGCACATATTTTACACTAAAGGATGACATTTTACTCACTAGGGGGTATTTTCTTTCTTTTATTCATACATTCATTTATTTTTATTCCGTTTTCCAGACATGTCTAAAAAACTATTTCACCGCTTAAACTTGATAGCCCCAAAGCCCTTAGTTTGAGGAATAACTGGATTGATTTTGGGAATGATCGGTTATATATTTCATTGCTTTACCTCTATATGTTTTTGGGCCATCATTTCTTAATCATTACTCCGATTAAGTCCAAATTTGGTGCGTATGAATCGACTCGAGGAAATCTAACTTTGCTCATATCATATTTGAATGTTATTTAAATATGATATGTATAAAAATAAAAATACAATATGTATAAAAAATATATTCATATTTTACACTTTTTTTTATCGTTTTCATTTTTACAAAAAATACTGTAGACATATTTGCGAGGTTGTCTCAGGAGTAGTGCGGGTGCAATGCAGGAGATGGGGGACATTTCAGGTATGTACACTACCTTTGCTGTCAGAGATGACAGCAGAGGCCCATATTACAGATTACAGAGTGGAAACACTCTTTTTGGATGGTTCAGACTTCAGGCTTCAATACAGGAAGGTAAAAAAAAGGAAAGGAAGGAAAAGGACAGGAAGAAGGAAGAGGTTCCCAGGAGAGGAAGATGTAATGGTGAACAGTAACAACCATTCATACTCACCTTCACTCCTACAGTCTTTTTAAAGTCAACTCTATTACAAGTTTTCTGGACTATAGAAAGAAGTCGGGGTGTCCGAACGGGAGACACGCAAACACGGGGAGAAGAAACAAAGTGGATTCCAAACCTCGGGCTTCTCCAACACACTATAGACTCCAGGCCCTCTGAGACCCTGAACAGAATACAGTTTACAATTTACAGAAAACTAGTGAATGAATAAAAATGCCAGGGAAATACATGAGGAGAAGATATATCTACCCTGAAAAAAGGAAAAAAGGTTTAGCAAGAACTTATGAAAGTATTTTAACCTGAACCGTCCTTATCAGACTCATTCCTCTCTGTCTCCTTCTGTGATAATAAATATTAATAATACATTTAATATGAGTCCCTCATCCTCATGAGCTTAGAAAAAAAAATCTATCCAAGCCTTTTTACGTCATCCCCACGGTCATATTCAAATATGCGCTTCTTTATTTGTGTTTTTTAACCAATAGGAAATGAGGTTTTATCCTCATACAAACAACATATTTAATGTTGTTCCTTCAGCTAAGATCATTCCGTGATGAAAAATCTAGTGTCCTGTTTGGAAACTGAGGCTCAACAAAGTCTGACTAAGCTTAACAATTTGCCAGTACTGACTAAAGAAGAAAGAATTATCTGTTTCTACATGACTTATTATTTCCCAGAAAAGCTTGGTTTATTAAGGAATGTTCATCGCTGCTTGACCTGCTGGCATAGCAGCGAGGAAGATAACAACAACTAACAAAGACAATAATATAACCTTTAAGCTCCTATCAGAGTCAAGAAAGGATCGCTAAACCGTCCACAGTTCAAGTGGAACAAGTAGAACAAGTGGAACAAGTGGATGTAGATGTAAACACACCCACAGAGAAATGCATCACTAAGTAAGGAGGCATCCTGTTTAGACGGAATCATGGCTTTCTGCTTGTACACACACACAAACACAAACACAAACACACATACACACACTAACACACACATACACACACACAGACACACGTACACACAAACACACATACACACAAACACACACATACACTCACACAAACACAAACACAAACACACACACACACTAACTCATACAAACACAAACACACACACATACACACGTACACACAAACACACACATTCACACACACATACACTCACACAAACACAAACACACACACATACACTCACACAAACACAAACACACGTACACACATACACACACATACACACACACAGACACACGTACACACAAACACACACATACACTCACACAAACACAAACACACACACATACACTCACACAAACACAAACACACGTACACACAAACACACACATACACACACACAGACACACGTACATACAAACACACATACACACACACACAGACACACGTACACACAAACATCCATACACACAAACACACACATACACCCACACAGACCCACGTACACACAAACACACAAACACACACAAACACATACATACCCAAATATGCACACATACACACACGCACTCACACACACTCACCTACACTTACACACACACATACATACACACACACGCACACACAGGTACACACGCACACACACATATAAACACGTACATACCCACACATACACACACGCGCGCGCACACACACACACCTACACGTACACACACATTCACACACACACTTACTCAAGCACACACACAAACAGACATATGTGCACAAACACACACACCTGAACACACACACATACATACACACACACTGCTTTGGTCCCATCTGCTTAAATATGACCCAGTATCCCAAATATAGGAGATGAGAATATAGATTAAAGATGAAAAATAACTTTTTTTTTGATTTCCTTCTCCCAACTGTTGTTCGCTGTGATTTAAAGTAAAATGTTATGTTCCATTTCAAATGTGTCGGAATGTCAAAGTCACACATTCACATTCCTCGCTAACACTACGTATTCCCACATGTGCTGCCTCCAGATGGCCTCAAAGAGACAATGCCAACATCACACACACACACTCAAAGTGATGACCCACCCCTGAGACCCTTCTAACCAGGTGTCACGCAGGGATCAGAAAACAAAGCATGAAAAATAAAGCAGAATCAAAATGTAGTGCAGGAGAGGCCTTTTTCAATTAGAGGAGAAATGGAAAAATCTTTGTGATGGCATCAAAGTGTAGCCAGGAGCCTAAATATGAAACACACACACTTTGTCTTTGCTAGAAAGACAATGAACAAAATTAAAATGAATGGATGTTAAAATGTAATGTAGTGGTATAAACGACTCCACCACTGCTGGCAAATAAACTAGTCGAAATGCTCAATATTAGCTCAGAAATGTGGTAAAATCGGGCTTACGCTTTTTTTTAATTTGTGGGGTTTGAAAATAAATTTATGTCCATGGTACTTTTAAAAAAAAAAAAAAAAAAGAAGCTCTATCAAGTGAGTAAATTATGGACTATTACAGTAAAATGGGATGTCTAAATGAAAGGTCTTCTGGAGTCGGGTTCATATGCACCAAATGTTGACTAAATCCCGCCGATGGATAAAGAGTTATGTTCAACCCAGCCACAAAATGATCACAATCCAGTGTACTGTTATTGCCAGTCCCAAGCCCGGATGAATGCGGGGGGTCGCATCAGGAAGGGCGGAGCATGGAACTGATTCCAAACCAGATCAGGCAGGGCTTATGTCAACAAATACCATCAGTGCTACTGTTAGGCAGAATAAACAGATGATCCACTGTGGGGGGGGGCCCGAAGGGAAACAGCTTTAACTTCTTTAACGAAGAGGGTTAAGAAGTTAGGTCTTTTTTTTTAGTTACTTAGTAAAATATGAATGATTAGACTAAAACTCAATGCATTCAGATAGATCTCCTCGAGTCAATTCATACGCACATAATTTTGACTAAATATGACCGTCGGTTGAGAAATTATAGCCTGAAAGCTTTTAAGAGATAACTCTAAAAAATATGTTTTGCATTCTGTACGGAAAAACTTGTTTTTCTTTTTTTAAAATAGGCTACTTAGAGAGTAAAATATGAAATTCACATGATGGATCACCTTGAGTGGATTCATAGGTACCAAATTAGGTTTAAATTGGACCAATGGTTAACAAGGTAGGTCAGAATAACTGAGTTTTGTATAAAGCTCCGCCTAGTGGGTAAAATATGAACTTTGGAGTAAAATAATGACAGATATCTGCAAGTCAATTTATATGCACCACTAAAATTATGGCCACAAAACCATTGAAATCAAAGCTCCCCCTGGTGTCGTCGTGTCATGGATGAGGAAGAGGTTATCTCTATAAGTATGTCTTCTACACCAACTGTGCTGTAAGGAGTAAATGATGCAGTCAAGTGGTTTGACAATAATTTTGTCCACCTTGCCCGAGGCATCTGGCTTCTTTCAACCGTCAAATGGTGGAACAAAGACAAACATGATAAGACTGCCTTCCCATTCCCATTGCTCAGTAATGCCTACAACCAGCATTTTGGAGGCACTGTTCATTGTGACATGCTGGTACAACTGTACAAAGCCCCAGAAAAGTCAAGACGATCGTACTTTGCCCTGTTGAGTTACATCCTTGACCTCTGCATTTCAAATTCCTGACTGGTTTGCAAAAGAGTTTGTGACCCTCTGAATGAGAAACCAATGACTGTCAAGAGGTTCCACCTGGCAGTCGCCTAGTTGATCAAAGTCAACAAGCAAGGACCCAAAGTTGGACGACCATCATCCAGCTCTTCACTACCTCAGAGAGACACTGTACCCCAAGACCATCACAACCACAACCGGATATGACTCATGACAGCTATGGACATTTACTTGATTTCAGCAAAGTTTTTCTATTATCGAATAACAAAAATATCATTTTGTTGAATACCACAAGGAATTGCAAGTGGATGGTCAAGCCAAATATACTGTTTAAGCAGTTTATTTCTTCAAAACCTTGGTTTTTAATTTGAATTTTCCAACTTTTTGGGTATTTGTAATTGTTTTGGTACGTTAAACATGAAATGACATGTCAACCAATTGGTAGAGGACTGTGTTTTAAAAGCTCTGGGTTTGTCAAAAGAATTGTTATTGATTCTTGTTATTATAGCCCCAAAAGAATAAAAAAAATTCAAAGACATAAGTTTCCCAATTCCCAAATTTCTCGTTGAGGACATTAAAGAGTTAATAGTGTCATTATATCCCCGAAAAGTCAACGATATTATGGAATCATCATCTCCTTCCCTGTTAGCACCATAACTAAATATCTATTTTATGGATCATTTTCAAACGTTATACCCACATAGACCTTAGTGCAAGGAAAAACTTTAATCATTTTGGGAGATGTTGGTTCTATATTTCTGACACCAGTGGGAGCTTTATCTCCAAAAATTGCCAAGATTTCTCAAATATTAATCCGATAAGTCCAAATTTGGTGCATTGGTGTGGCGTTTTTAGCACAGTGGGTAGAATAGAACCGGGAGATCGGGGTTGGAGCCCACCCCTTTACTCAACATGTGGTGGGTCCTTGAGCAAAACCCCGAAAGCCCAGCTCACTGGGCGCTTCACAATGGTCGCCTCATGGATGGGTTCAACGCAAACTACAAAATTCCAAAATTTGTACTTTTTTTAATTTTTATTACATGTGTTGTAAATTCATTTAATAATTGATAAATAAGCTAAGAATTGTTTTTCTTAATTTTATTATTACTATAATATGAATAGAATCAAGGAGATGAATCATGTATTTATCATGTTTCCTTCTTGGAGTTCATATTTTACTCACTAAGAGAACCTGTGGTTTTCTGAACAATACCGTGGACATGATGTACTGTGTTCTCTAGACTTGTGTTTGCTTGTGCCATCATTTCTTCTGAAAAATGTTGACAAACCGAAGAGATGTCAGCATTCTAAGAGACTGTAACGTCCTTATTTGTCTTTGATTAGTGTATTATACTCATGCAGCATCTTTCTGATCTGCTCTCTGCCCATAATACTGAGAAGAAGACCCTTCAGGAGACGCTGGCCCTCACCAGATCACGTAGGAACATGGCTGACCTTTTTGAGTGGGTACTGCAGAGCAAACATTAAATGACAGAGCTAATTGTTTCACCCAGAGTCCACTCTGTCTCTCTCAGTCCTCCTCACTTCAACCCGTCTCTTCCATCATTTCTTCTAATTTCTCCCAATTACCCCCTCCTTATGCTCCATCCCCAGTGTGTGTGTGCAGGAGACCTTTTGAACCGTAAGGACATTTATGGAGATTAGATAAAGTTGCCTCTTGCGTGACTCATTGGCATGCATTAAGCAGACACAACAACAATAATATACACATAGTTAATAACACACTGGCGGACGAGCACACAAGGGTCTTAAATCAGGGATATGGGCCTTAATTAAAGGTAAAAGCAAACTTGGTTTTTCTTCTTCTCTGTTTTTCAGAAAGCCATATTCGGTGTCCGTTCTTGCCCCTCTCTAATGGATTTTTGATTTTTCCAGAGCCTGCGACACAATTCGCTCGTTTTTCTCTTTTATTAATGACACATTTACTCTTTTCTTTTGCCTTGCTGTTGTTTACTCTTGCGCTAAATTGGAGGTCTTAAAAGGTGCTTGTTGAGCGGGTACATGTGCGATGCGAGTCAGGCTGCGGCTCATTATTTATTCTTTTTATATATTTGTTTAAAACCTTTGCATTTATCAGCATTTGTAAAAAAAAAAAAAAAAAGGTGGAACACAGGCGCAAAAATAAAGGAAATAAGATCAAAGTTAAGACACTAATTCCTCCATTTATTGTTTTAATAACTAAGAGGTTTTGGTGCATAATCAGCTATCAATTTGCATTCCCCCCATGATTTATATTATTATAAAACAGGTTTTGTATTATTATATATAAAGTGGGGGCCTTTTATAGTATTGAGAGAAGTGAAGATTCTTCTTCGTCAGAAAGAACGGCCACTTTGTTTGTTAAAGAAACAAAATTGTGCTAAAATTGGAATTTAAGCCTGTTTGTAATTTTAAATACAAGTTTTATAAGTGAATCGGGTATTGTGAGTCTTTAGGGTGGTTGGAAAAACAACTACGGTAAACATGCTGTAAAACGCAGAGGAGGGCAGTTTTGCATATTATGAGTTAATTATACAGAATCTTCAACGTGACAACACAAGAAGTGAATAAAACGCACGTCATACAGGCATGAGCACCATCAGACTCAAATATTCACCTGGCATGTGAAATCATTTTTGAAACAATGAGGCCAGAAGCAGATTAATTATTCAAATTAATCATTACAGCTACCACTGCATGCATTTCATCAAACCTGCATCGTCATAAAACTTGACCCTTTTGCCCCTCTATGACCTGAGGAAAAATGAATCCCGACAGGCCAACATGCTTTGTTGCATTTATAAAAATTGGTCTTACATGTGATGGTCGCAGCAGGTTTAGAATGACCAGGTGAATACACATACAATAAAGTGCGTTACAAATTAAATGTATTATTGTTATTATTATTATTATTATATACAGCATGTGTACATGTACATGTACATGTGGTGCGTTCAAAGAGTTATGACAGACATTCTCTCATGATCTATATGAGTAAACTTGGTAAAGTGTTAGTTAAATCTATTGATTGTACTCCTGTAGTGTAAAATATTATATATAATTACTAGATAAAGCTTTCAGGGAGCGCAAACATCCGTCAAGGTACAACGGTACTCCATATTTAGGAAAAATTCACACAGTTTTCTCTTCATTAATGTCTGAGTTTTTGGCTCTAACTAAATATAAATCTACAGAGACCTCCAACAAACTGTCTGATGAAGGGTTGGTGTCGAAACGCGTAAACGCTTGTACATTCTGATGTGAGCCAAATAAAGAAGAGAGATGTGAGTATTTTTGTCCTGCCAAACTTAAAGACTTGAGATGTGCTAACTTTTTTAAATTTTTTTGGAATAAACCTTCTTGAGTGTCTTTCAAATGCTCTATAGCTGCTTGTCCCCTGCACCTTCCACTGCAGTGTCACTGTTCAGCCCCCTGGTCCCCGCTCCACCACAAAAGATACAGAAGGATTTCCACATATATTAATGGTTGGGGCCAAGAATGGTAAAATCCATTTCTTATAAATACATGCACTCTAATCTTGCAAGAGAGAAGTTTTTTCTAGCAGAGGTCAGATTGTTTAAGCTCCTCCCCCCAAGCCGCTGGAAACCCAAGGGCTTAGAGCCCAAAGCCCAGCTGGAGTAACCCGGCACACCGCGGGGCAGGAGGGTCCTCAAGGCGCTCACTTTAAGCGAAGGAACTGTTGAAACTGATCCCCCAGATCCACCTTCAAAGAAACATCAAAGGGATCGAAGGAACAAAGCCACATTATGACATCACTACTCAAAACAGCTTTTTTTTTAAAAAATGCATTTAATTTTAAATGCTGCGAACTACAACCAAAACAGTAAATCAAATCACCTCCAGGATAAACTTCGCTCTGGGTAAAACGTCATGCAAATCCATCCTGTAGTTTTTACGTAATCCTTCTCACAAACAAACAAATAAACAAACAGAAAAAACGTGCAACCAGACTGAACAAGTGATGAAGGAACAGGTCTGGTGCAAAACTTACCTTGAACTAGTCTTTGTTTAACTATGTTATTTCATTCCTATATATTACCTTTTTTCAATCCGAGTAGAAGGAATATGCAACTGAATCCATAGCCTAACCAGTGTGGATCTCAATTCTTGCTATCGCCTTCCTCCCTCTTCCTCACACATTTTGTGTGCGATGGAGCTCATTGCCGACTTAGTAAAACAATAATGCGATCAATTCTGTCAATTCACTTCAACACTGAACATCTGAACACTCCAGGTTCTGCCGAATATTTCCAGTCCAATGAGGCTCCAGGGGTTTTTTTTTCCACCAGATCCCTACTCTCCATAAACACCAAAGCAAACAAGAAGATGCTCAGAGCTGATCCTTGATACAGTCCCACTTTAACTGGTCATACTACCATCTTGTAAAGAGTTAATCTCTTTACAAGATGGTAAAGAGAAACGACTGATGTGTCGTTTCTCCGACCCGCGGTTCTGTATAAGTTCTATACTATAATGCTGGGTTTACATTGAACAATGTGTATTTGCCTGACATGAACGCCTCTGCCTATGCATCAACCAAAAAGAGAGCAATAAAGACAAAAAAAGAAGAAGAGATTAAAAGAAAAACAACTTCAACTACCTGCTGCCTAATACTTCAGTTCTTCACACCTCGGCTCACTTTAACAGAATACTCCACTTGGCCCTGGATTCAACAGGCACAGGTTCTTCTGCATCTTTTGTTCCAGCTGTCTTATGCCTTGTTTCATTTTTTACTTCTTTTCTTACGCTGTCCTTCACGCTCATTCTTCTCACCACCAGCCAAGTAGCGCTGAGGTGCAGACAGACCATGTGAATTCAAGCATAGGGTCCCACTTCCTAGCCAGGCTCTACACGACCTGATGGACTTCTGGCTCGGGGCGATGGACACAAAAGCCCCTTTCAGGGAACAGATGCTTGCTTCCTCTTGACATATGCCTCCAAGAGGGAGCCGGGCGGACGGATTGGATGAGGGTAATAGGGGAGAATGGTGTTAATCTGGAGGAGTGAAGGAATCAGCAAAGGAATGGATGTAGAAGTTTGAGCGAGCACCAGTCCAATATTCCGGAAACTTTGGACTTCCATGCAATTTACGTGAATCCTGTTTGAGGCTGTTCAGGATGAAGATGTGGAGAAAAGCTCTCGCTCTCTGAAGAATAGATGCCAGGGGGCGGCGGGCCAATGTCAGACGGTTTAAGAGAGAGGGAGGAAGTGGAGCTTCTTCTCCAGAGATGAAGAGATGTCATCGGAGAGTGAAAGTGTGGAAATGAAGGGATGAGGAATTCAAGCTAGAGCCAATCTTTGAATCATTTATTCTCTGGGGGGGACCAAACATAATTTCAAAAAGCATAATTTTTTCTTTTTTTTTACAGTGATTAAAACAAACGTTTAACAGGTTACTGCTGACATCCACTGTCTAAGGTATCCACCGCCGTATTTTATGAAAAATGGGCAACAAAATTAAATATCAGTGATGAATTGATTTAGATATCGGGGGGTGCAGATGAATAGGAGGGTCATCGTTCTCTTTCAGAAGCGGAATGTTTCATCAGCGGCTCTTTTCAAAGACTTGGCCTTGGTGTTTTAAAGAAAGACGTAAAAGTTTAGCTCCACTAGTATCTAATCATGTAGAGATATTCATTTTGAATGCACCAGGTTTCAGATATTCCTTTATGAGATTTTTGCTGCTGATGAATACAATGATGATTGGAATTTCACGTTTGATGTTCACAGAATCACACGAGACGAAGAGTCTAGAGCCGTAACAAGACTGATTTATATTCTATTAACATACAAGTGGAATTGTGAATAATTCAACGCCCAAATACTTCAGTGCATCCTCGATGTGCCGGGTCAATAGCTTTGACAAAAAGTGGCAGATTTAGGCAGATTTTGAGCATGTGAAAATGTACGTTGCAAATAAAAAGCGGCACAAATGCAAAGGCCGCTTCCCTTTTCTTCCTCTTAGAAAGTAAATATCTTTTTTTTTTAATGTAATTCCTGCAATTTTTTTTTTTTTGCCTTACTGGATCTGCTGGGATGTATAGATTTATATCCGACAAAAGTCTGGGATGTTATGGAATCATAATTGTCGCCAAGTCCCCCACAGATCCTTAGTGTTAAAGCTATAACTCAAATACTATGCCATGAATAGTTTTCAAATTTTCTACCTAGATAGACCTCAACGTGCGGAATAACTGGAATGATTTTGGGAAAGGTATGATGTTTATTTTGCAAACTAAGGCAAGTTTTTATCTCCAAACGTTTTTCGGACAATAAATTCTCAAGCTTTGGTCGGGTTTTGTCCTAATTTGGAGCATATGAATCGATTCAAGGAGATCTATCTTGTATGGATCATATTTTTAACTATATTTTCATCGAATAGTTCCCGTTTATGTTATGTTTAAATCTAGTGGGAATGACTTAATAAAGCATGGGAACTCCATAATATCTGACGAGATAATAATCTCCTGGGAACAAGCTTTTATCTCGGGAGATAATTATCTCGTAACAACTACTTAATAAGGCATGGGAAGGAGATTTGTAAGGTCTTGGAACAAATCATTATCTCGTGGGAGCAGGTTATTAAGTCCTGGTCACGAGATGATTTTTGTCAACAGAGGATCAGAGGGAACCATAAAGACGTGGCAGCAGAAATTATTTTTTTGTGGGGTCAAAAGCCACAAGAAACAAAATGATTTTTGTTTCATAATTTTACGTCAAACAACTTTTCTTGCTCCATCGTTCTGCTCGGTCCCCGTTCTTCTCAGTAATCTCTTTCTTCCGCTGCTCTGATCCTCTCCTCCTCTTGTCAGATCTGTCATTTACCATGAAGTAATAAACACAGCCCACACTGGAGATACACACATCGTGACACACACAGAGACTTCCCGCAAGAGATACTGCAAGGTGAAATCTTTTCATTAGAGCAAACAAACAAGAAGAGAAGTCGGGCGCCATAAACAGCAAGTCTTTCATTAATACGCACAAGAATTTAATTAACGGCTATTGATAAGCTTCATCCATATTAAGGACATGTTTGTTTGTGAGTATGTATAAGTGTGTGTGTGGGTGTGTGTGTGTGTCTTAAGGACGCACTCGTTAAGCAGTCATTATACCGTGATCTTCCTGATTCGTCAAGTGTGAAGAAGGAAAACACACACACACACACACACACACAGAGACACATAGAGACACATAGAGTGAGTGTAAGATATGAGCACGGTGTGTTGGGGGATTAAATGGGAGTTTTTTAATCATCTTAATTAAGCCTGATTGTTATTTGTTCAATATGTGGCATTTATGAAGTTCACAGGAAACAGAAGAAGACAGAGAAGCAGACGGAGTTCTTATTAAAACCAACAGATTTATCACAAGACTCTAATAAGAAGGGAGGTGATCAGCAGTGATTAGAGAGGAAGATGTGAGAAGACAGTGAGCTGGACGACAAGCCTACACCTTTACAGGATTAGGATGTATTCCTAATAAAAAGTTCAACATGGCGTATTAAATAGGAACTATTAGACTCAAATATCATATATACAGTCCCACTACAATATATACAGTTTTCACTACAATATATACTATATATACAGTTTTCACTACAATATATACAGTTTTCACTACAATATTTACAGTTTTCACTACAATATATACAGTTTTCACTACAATATATACAGTTTTCACTATAATATATACTATATATACAGTTTTCACTACAATATATACAGTTTTCACTATAATATATACTATATATACAGTTTTCACTACAATATATACAGTTTTCACTACAATATTTACAGTTTTCACTACAATATATACAGTTTTCACTACAATATTTACAGTTTTCACTACAATATATACAGTTTTCCTCAAGTTGATTAGGCATCAAATTTGGGCTACTACCATAAAATGGCCATTCTTAGGTCATGGCCCTAAAAAACTTTTAGATAAAGCTCCCCCTAGTGTCAGAAATATACAACCCACCTTTCCCAAAATCAATCCAGTTCTTCCTCACAATGAGGTCTATGTTTGTGGAAAATTTGAAAATGATCCATGAAAATTAAATTTGAGTTATCTCGTTAACACAAAGCATCTGCTGCCGCAGACGTGGACACAGGTCAAAACAGTTGAGTCCTGAGGCAAGCCTAGTTTAACCTGACATGTCTTCCGTCAAATCAAAAATTGGAGTAAGTCCAACTCCAACTTGACTTCCAGAATGATAAGTTTGAAAACAATTCACGAGACCAGCCTCAAGTTAGGTCAAAACTGACAAGTCTCAAACCATGCCTAACTCAAGACTGAGAAGACTTAAATCCATCCCAAGAAGGAAACAGGAAGGTCTTGGGTCAAATCAAAAGTGGAGGACTGACAAGTCAAGTCCTCAGTAAAACCCTGGAAGTCTTAATCAAGTCCCAAGTTCAATAAACTTGAAGCACATTGAGATTTGATCCGAATGTAAAGTGCGTAATAAATAAGATGTATTATTATTATTATTATTATTATTATTATTATTATTATTATTATTATTATTATTATTATTATTATTATTATTAATCGAGTACCAATAAAACCAGCAGGACCAGAGTCTAGCTCCAAGTTAAGAATGACAGGTAAATTTTCGAGTTCTTAAAAAGTCATGATGCACTTTTCACCAAATGTAAAAACAGGAGTTTTGTTATTTTCTACAACCTCTGGGTCCTTTTTGACTGGAGAGTTATGAGCTGGTTGGGCGAACACACCGAGAAGTCCAGCACTGTTCAGAGGCCGGGCACCAGTAAATCAACAACACTGGTACTAACATTAGTCTAGTCCAGTGGTCGATACCACGAGTAGTTGACACCACTGGAGTGTGAGCGTGTGTGTGTGTGTGTGTGCGTGTGCGTGTTATAAGATGAATGTCGGATTCTTTTACGGCTGGCAAGAATCTCTACAGCAGTAATTACAGACTCTCACAAATGGCTACTGCCAAAAACACAGCCCCCACCACACCCCCCTCCTCTAGATGCACCTAAGGAAAGAATGATTGTCATCACACACTTATACGTATACACATTCACACACACACACTTCCACCTGAGAACAATGTGGTGCCAGCGAAAGGCCGCAGCACAGTCTGTTCACGCCACATCTTCCCTCGCACATGCCCCCAACCTCCCAACGTCTTCTTGACACTTCATTTCCATCCGGTTTCTCACTGTACTGTTTATGTAAAGCTGTGTTTACGACATACCGTGCACGTTTTATAAGCCTGAGTCTAATGGCGGCATGGTTTGACACTGCCACCACCTCTTTGAAGTATAAAGGCCTTCACAAGAAAGAAGCTCCTGTGATGCTGTGACCCGTTTATGAGTTTCAACGAGTCCGCCAGCATCTCCTTTGTAGAACTCTACAATCACTTTTCTTACTGATGGTCACAGCCGTGTCAAACTAATGAGTACCGCTTTTTTTTTTACCTGTTAAGTCAAAATGCTATTAGATAGTAGTCTGGGTGGATGCCTGCTATTGTCCAGATTTGGTTATTGTGATGATTGTCCGCTATGGTTGAGATGATTTGATTTAAAAACTTTTTAACAGTTGCTGCCGTCAGGATGTCACCTTGAGCGTCATCTGAAGATGACTTATCCCCCCAACAACACCAAAAAACTGTACAACAAATGAATTTGTCTATATTCATACCCCTTATAGAATGACATGGATTTCATGACCGGCAGTAAGGGAGGAAATGTGTCCTCAAAGTTGAAGCGATTGAAACAGGAATAATGTGCAGCCATAAGAGATCTGAGGGTATTCCACAAGACTCCAATGATGATGGCTGGAAGACTGAGTCAGAGCATCTCCACAACTATTGGTCACTTGGGTTAGTACCTGCCAGAGTGGTCTAAGGCAGGACATCTATTGAACAGGTGATAGGGGTTGTGGGCACCTGAAGCTCGTTGATTGATGTCAGGAGTGAAGGCTTGCCTTTTTGTCTGATCACACAGAAGCATAAAGTGCAAAAAAAAAAAAGAGTCTCTTACCAGAGTAAGAGATAGCACCAGGCTGCATCATGGGAAGAGAGCGAGACAGGGGAGGCTGTGTTCCGCTGAGAAACCTTGGTACCTGCCATTCATGTGGATGTTAAGACATTTACCACCTACCTTAATATTGTTCCAGACCAACAACATCCCTTCATAGAAACGGTATTCTTGTACTCTTAATGGTCCATAAAGAATACGGTCTAGACCTGCTCATTTTGGAAAGTGTTTTGAGATAGCATTTGTTGTTGTCGGGTGCTACATAAATACATTTACCTGACCTGACTTGATGGCAGTGGCAGGATAATACTCTATGACCAAATGGCTCAGGACCACATCATCCAACAATCCAATACGGCATGTGTGGAATGTGCTTGATGATGGATCCAATCCATGGCGTTCTCACCTCCCAACCTTCAGGACTTAAAGGTCCTGGTGTCAGATACCGCAGCACACCTTCAAAGGACTCAGAGACTGAACCATGACAGGTCAGAGCGGTTTTGGCGCCAAAAAATGAATTAACTAGACCTATGTCATCATCTCGGACAGCAACGGTACTGTATATCCCGGAAAAGTCCCCAATCCTGTTTGTTGTATGAGCAAACCCCCTGATTAAACTGCTCAAATGAAATTTTAAGTCATGTCTACAATATTTTTTTGTAAAATCGCCCCTAAAGAGTGAAATAAGAACTATGAATGTGAAATATGAAAGGAGACGGATCCCCTCCACTTAATTCATATGCACCAAATCTGAGTTAAATTGGACCAACTATAAGGACGTTGTAGCCATCTAAATGCATCTTTCGGGAAAAACGCCCCCTACTGAGTAAAATATGAACTTTCAGAGTAAAAAAAATAAACAACAAATAAAGGTTAGCGTAAAATTCCAATGACGTGACAATTATACTTATGTCTTTGTAACAGTTAAACCATTAAATACTTTATTTTATTTTTTTATCTCTGCAGAATGAGCCATCAGCTGGCTTTTTATTGACAGAAATGGGAAATTGATGGTGATGTGTCAGCTGGCCGTCCGTGTTTCCGCACGTTAACTGTCTCAAGGAGGAAGACGAGCCTTCATACATAATTTATAAAAACACACATGTTTAGCAAGTTTCCACCTTTCCCAGGAGATGCACACACACACACACACACACACACACACAAACACACACTTATAGAGTGCTTAACACCCCCTGAAGAGTCCATAGACAGATAAAATATGGGCCGGCAGGAGGAGGAGGAGGAGGAGGAGGAGAAGGAGGAGGCAACATGACGAGGGAGGAGCACACCTGCTATTAGCTTTTTCTCCAGACGCATGGATGAAGGGAGGATGAGGAAGAGACAGAAGGAGATCCTAGGAGAGATGAAAATAAATTGTTAGGCATGAATAATAAATGGCGGATCCTCAGAGACCATTTTCAGACATTAATAATGGATACGACAACTTTATGGTGAACTCTTCTTACATAATTATAACTTATTGTAGCCTTCACCAAACCTTTGAATAACTAGACCCATGCTGTCGTCCCACACAGCAATGGTGTGTACTCGAAAAGTTCCCAAATCCCCTGCGTTGTACAAGCAATACCCTTATTATAAAGTTTGAAAATGATCAGAGACATGTTTTTTCCAGTTTGTCTTGAAAACAGTGTTTTCCGTAAAAAGCTTGCCCTAGTAAGTAAAATAAGAAGTTGAATAAAACAAGATGAATGTATTATAGATCAGCTTAAGTAAATTCATATGCACCAAACTTGGTTAAAATCTGACAAAATCTTGTGAAATTTTGGCCCTAAGACGTTTGGCAATAAAGTTCCTTTAGTGCCACAAATATACGACCGATCTCTCCAAAAAGTGACAATCAATCTCGTTCTTCCTTGCACTGAGGTCAACGTGGGTTCAAAATCCGAAAGACGAGCGTGTGGATCAATCTCTGAGCTGGATGGATACCATAATCACCTATAAGCCATACAACTAAAATTACCTTCTTTAGATTAAATAAATAGAATAGATAGAAATGAGCTGTGAGAAAAGTTACTTCCACATGCAGTTACTCTGCAACCTTTCAACGGACAACGGAAAACACCAAAGCCTTTCCTGAAAGTAGAAACAGTCACTGTACGCCAGATTTGACATCAACTGAACGCTAAAATCGTTTCTGCATGAGAGGAGGGAGGAGAGGAGGGAGGAGAGGAGGGAGGAGAGGAGGGCGCAAGCTAACTATCAATTAAGTCACGTGTGCACACAAACACCTGTGAGAAGAAATCCAGATGCTTCCAGGCGCATATTTAAGCAGGGAGAAAAAGTGGTTGGTGCTCTTCCAGTTCAGGAGGACACAGAGGGGAGAAGGAGGGACACAAACACCCCCTATTGACCTCCCTTTCTTCATCGCCATCGTCTTCACTTCACACACTTTCTCCCTTTCTATCTTTCCCTCTCCCTCACTCTCTCTCTCTCTCTCCCTCTCTCTCTCTCTCTCTCAGCAGCCTTAAACTAAATGGGTGGCCTGATGGCAAATCACCGTCATTTAGCAACAAAGACCTCACCCTGTTGTCCCCCCCGTCCATCTGACGTAAACACACACAGATGGAAACGCGTATTGGTCTATCACGCGTGCATGCGTGGAACACACTCCGTGTGGGTGTATAATTACAGCGAGTCAAGCAGCACTAAGGAATAATTACAGAGGACGGTTGTTGTTGTTGTTGTTGTTACTTCCGACAAATAAACCAGAACCCAAACAAGATTGGGGGGCTGAGCGGCGGGTCAAGCCATCTCCGTGGACCAGCGCAACCACCTATATCTAGATCGGGTCTCTTTCAACTCAACGGACGTAAACCTCAGTAGAGTTTTACGTGAATCAGCCAAGACATTAGGATTTCCCGGAAAATTCAAAGTTATTATGGAATCGTCATTGCCTCCATCCGGTCCGCCTAAGATCCCTCGTATTAGAAGGAACGTTATCTTCAAAAGTTTTGGGGTATCATTTGTCAACCGATGATCCCATCAATCTTGTTTACATTGTGATTTACTTTAATAATTCATATTTTACTCACTAGAGGGAGCTTTGCCATGAAAAACACTGTTTTCCAGACATTGCTCAAAAATTTTTTCATGGATCATTTTCAAATTTAAACCCACATACATCGTAGAGGTTTCCCAGATAAGTCCAACACCAAGGAGACACCATGGTAGATCCAAAATGCTAGAGGGATTCTAAGTCTCAGGTGTCCTGGGAATGCCTCCGAATCCCCAGGATCAACTGGAGAGCATTGCAAAAGCAAGCAATGTTGTAGTAATACCCTCCTTAGCCTGCACACACCATGACCTGACCCGGATAGGAATGGAATGGAATGGAAAAGTCAAGACAAATGTTTACGGACATGACCTTTCACACTACTGCTGATAAGCTGCTAACTCTTTTTTTTTTTTGGTAAGCAGGTACGTAATCATCACCTCCTCAACTGTCATCATCTCTGGTGTTATTAATGAAACTCTCAACGCCATCTTATGGAAGTCAACAGAACGGATGTATGGAGATATGCGGGCGGTTATGGACACACACATTGAACAGATATTACTATTACCACATGTAGATGAGTGTAAATGGGCAAAGATATTTCCTTTTATGGAGCGGGTACAGTAGGGTACCCCATATAGTCGTAGCCCTGTAGCGTCTTATCGCTACATCGTCACATTTCAATGGAAAAATCAATGTCGCTTGATTGTAATCAAAACTCTACATCGTCGCCTGCAAGTCGACATGCAAATCGACCCGACCAGCAGTGCAACTGTTTCCTGGCCCTCACTTTTATTCCTCGCCACAATGTTTCAATATGTCATTATATTTTTTGCCACAATCAAGATTGTGCAACTGCTCATTTTTTTTTCACGCAGTTTGAATCTTTTGTTGTATCATGAATGCGGGCACTGACATAAGTTTTTCAGTCGCTACGTCCCTTTGCTATATAGTCATGCACCAAATAATGCATTGAAAACTATATAGGGTACCCCACTGTATCGTGAAAGGCCTTGCCTATAACTGTCGATGTCACATAGGGGCAGTAAATTGTTATAAAATCAAAACTGTACACTGAAGCGTAAGAATTTCCCCTTAATGGAAGTAAGCATAAACAGCCTTGAATGACTGTCGTCCATATGATTTTGCCCACAAATTATATCTCTTTTCAGCCCTCCTCTTTCCTTTCCTCTACTACTTCTCCTTTACACCTCTCTTCATAGCTTTAGATCCACAAACGCCCAGCGCCCTGGCAGTCACCTGCACTGAAGGTAAATGGAGTGTGAGGAGGTTTTTACTGCTGCTGTGATTGCAGGGTGCGACTCCGGAGGAAGTAAGTGTGCGACCAGACAGCAGGTGGTGGAGTCAGCGCACCGCCTCTTGACCTGCACTGGGGAGAGGGAGAGGACTGAGGTCTACGCAGGAGGGGCGGAAACTTCAATCCAAACATTTGAAAAGTATTCTGACGAGAGGGAAAATATTGGGCGGGACTGGAAAACGTCTGCAAAAAAAAAAAGTGATCATCTGTGCTGTGTGTCCATCCGCTGCCGGCAAACACCCTCTATGTAGAATCAGTGTGTGTGTGAAGCGGTAGGGGAGGTGCGAGGTTGTTAGAGTCGTCCCACTGTGTCAGACAGAAAGAGGAGAAAAGGGAGGAAGCTCTCTTGCATGTAGAAAAAAAGAGGGGAGATGAAAAGCGGACTATAAACGAGTGTCTTTGTTCTCCTGGAAGGCTGATTTCAGCCGCAGATGAAGAGCCAGCTCTTATTGGGAAATCACAGCTTGGCACAGGCCTATTTCTTTTCATTTTGTTTGCATTCTCCCCTTTAGTCCTGCTTCCAAAACTCATTCTTTTCAGTTTTTTTATCTCTTTATCAACCTTTTTTCTTTTTCTCCTTTTTCAGTATTTTTCTGACTCGGTCTCTGTTGGCCCTGCACATGATCAATGATCTCCTTTCATCCTTCAACCATCAGCTGGAGGGCGCCTCATGCTTTCAGGTCTTCTTGGAGTAAACGTGGATACCTGGAGTATTTTGAACACTGGCTGTGACGGTTAGAGATTCTGTGATGAAGTCACTTGAGACAAATGACAGACTGACCGAAAACGAAATTGATAATGAGACTCTTAAAATGAGGAAAACTTTGGAAATAATGCAAGATGGATTCCCTCAAACAACTACGGCAGTCAATGATGGTTAACGTCTGTCACTCCTACAACTAAAACAAATTCTACTATAGTGCTGGCCCTTAAAACGCCACACATGCTGGACACCCAGACTAAACTGTGTGGCATCGTCAAACTAAATTCAACGTAAAATATTAACTCGTGGCCGCGTCTTGAGAACGAGTTATTCTCTCTTGGGAACGACTTCATATGCCTTGGGAATGAGTTATTCTTGCGTGGGATAAAGTCATTACCTTAACGCCACGACTTAATAAGGCGTAAGGCGTAGGAACGACTTGTTATCTCGAGGGAATGAACTATTAAGGTGTGTGATGGAGATATTATCTCTTGGGAACGAGTTATTACGTTTGTGGTCATGATATAATTTTTTTTTTTCAACGTCACCCGACCCGTCTAAACCGTCCGTAGATTTCTGAAGTTATGAAAGATGTTTTTGATAAATGGAGAGAGCATTTAGTCATTTAGACAGAACAATACATTAACTGTAACAACTTACTTATGATATTATGTTGTCTTTTATCTTATGGTGACATTTTGGTTTTTGTTCTGCTTTCTTGTATTTTAAAGTTTGTATTTTCACTGTAAAATTCTGTTTTCAGTATACTTTGACTGGAAAAATAAAGTTGTACTCTTTCTTGATATTGGGTAATTCACTGTAAATTTTACTGTTGTCTTTTAACTGTTCTTGTTTTTACTGTAATTTCACTCTTCAATTTTCAGGTACCAACCAGACCTGATCACCACCAGCTCTGTTCAACCCAATCATCCCTTCAGTAGACCATCTACAGAAGCAGGAAGTTGACTCTCATGTCTCAACGGTAGCATACTATGCCAGAAATCAAAATAAATTCTGGTACATAATTGAAATCAATCAGTAAGTGAGGAGTTATAAAACTGTTTTGAAGGTTCTGGTACCCCACAGTGAGACACGTTACGACCTGGAACAATAGTGAACTTTCACCGAAGTGGACCACCACCTGCTAATCTTTCAATTCATAACAGGATGTTGGAAAAAATCCAACATCCTGTTTTATCAATCATCAAGGTAATGATGATTGGAAAGTCGAACTGTTTGGAATACAGGGGTGATTTTATAATGATAGTAATAACCACAAAGCACTCAGAGCGCAAATCTCCACCAAGGCACAACAGATCCCGAGGTAGATATTATTATATCCCCGAAAAGACGTGAATATTATGGCCAACATACACCTGAGTGCGAGGAACACGTGATTTTGTCCAACGCTAGCAGGAGCTTTTAGCTCTAAAGGTTTTCGGGTAAATTTCTCAGCTGTCGGTCTGATTTAGTACAAATGTGGTGCGAATGAATCTACTTAAGGAGATCTATCTTGTTTATATCATATTTTACACATATATTAATCTAATTGTTCATTTTTGACTCGCTTTGGAGATTTTTTTTTTATAAAATATATTGTGGGAATATCTTCAAATTAAATTTGAGCGGAAGGGGATATAAAGAAGGGGACTGAAGACTTTTCGGGGCTATACCCTTGATTGTAAAAGACGACAGTGGCTTAGTTCTGATCAAAATCACCTTTATTCAGATGAGTGATATGTTTAAGCGTTATTGCTTAAAGCCCTTAAAAGTGCCCTGTTTCGCAATAATGTAATGTCGTGAGGTCACGACGTTACGTCACGAAACTGTAATCCCCTCCAAAACCTACCTCTGGGTAAAATTTCATGCAAATCCGTCCATGGTTTTTCATTAATCTTGCTTACAAACAAACACACAAAGATAAAAGTAAAACCACCTTGGTGGAGCTAATAATGTTTACTCACACAGAACAACATTGTGAAATCAGTTTTCTGCATTCGAGCCATCTCTGACGACCAGCGTGTAATGGGGCGACGGTCAGTTGGGAGGGCGGTCGCCCACTTATCTGAAGGTCGGTGGTTCGATACCCACCCCCTCTGGACTACATGTTGAAGTGTCATGGAGCAGGATTCTGAAGCCCAAGTTGCTCCCAATGGCAGTTCCACTGGAGCAGCACACCGGGCTTCAGGATGTTGCTCAAGAACTCCAGGACATGAAGACTGCAGTGGCATTCACGGGATCGAGTTCTTGATCTTCCAGTTGGTGTTGGCTCCCCTCTTCCTCCCGAGCTACAGTCGCCCTAATTCAAGACAGAAATAATCGTCTATTCTAAATTTTTGCTTTAATTCTGTTGTGATGATGTTATCATTATTAGGTCATCATGTGATCGTTAACTTGATCTTAAACATTCTCCTTCCAGACACGTTTACTTCAGCTACACTGAGCTCCACCATTAAATGACTTCACCTCATGTGCAGACGCACGCATGCCTCTTGGTGAGTGCGTTTCCATGTCTAAAAACCCCGACAGCAGTCTGATTACTTGCTTAAACTTCTTCGTTGGTTGAAACGGAAGCCGGCCCCGTCTGGAGAGAGGGGCCTGAGGCGCTCCCTCTCACGCTGACTTCAAGGGGCGGGAGGTAGAAGATTGTAATTCAATTTCAATTAAAGGAGAGAAGAAGAGGAAGCTTTAATTGATTGTTATTTGTGTGTGTGTGTGTGTGTGTGTGTGTTGGACGGACAGAAGATAAACACAGATGCCCTACTTTCTCTTTGCTTTATTAGCTTGTTTACGGTCGGGATAACCGGGGGAGGGGTCAGTACTGTATATTATTCTATCACATGACTGGAGAGCTATTAATCCCATTAAGCTTATTTATTCTAGTATTAAAAGTTGGCCGTGTGACGATGTAAATCAGATAAAAATGTGCTCAAAGTTGATTAATTGTATCTTTTATTCAACGAAACAAGTCAGCAAACTGTTTGCGATACTTTCCCCATTCAGAGCTTATTCTAATGTGTGTGAGTTTTTAATACCCCATGCAAATATGGCAACGTTATTACGCAGAGCAGTTTGATCCCCCAAGTGATGGCGACAGGAAAACGTCCTGCCCGGCGCATTGTTTGCAAAACTACACGGGTCAATGAGTGGATGTTTAAAAAAAAAATTTAAAAAAAGGTTTTAACCAAGTTTGTTTTTCCTCTTTATTGTCTTGTTGTTTGTTCACATTATTTGTGTTGGGATTTTTTTTTTTCTTTTCCTCAACACCGTCCCTTGTTGGGCCTTTTTTTTTTTTTTTTTTTTGGCTCAGCTACAAGGCGTTAATGAAAGCATTCCGAGTAAACATGTTGATTTTGTATCCGAAGGGATCCAGGAGGCCTAACAATGTCACAGAGGCTCCGGCCAACAGACTGGTGGAATACACCGAACCCCTCTCACTTTTCCACGTTGTCCTTTTTCTCCTCAACTCTTCTCTTCTCGGTTGCATCATCCACTCATCTCCCTTTCTTTGTTCATCACCCCTTCACTTTAAATCTCTGCAACCGCCCTCTCACCTCTTGTCTTCCTTTGTCCGTCTTTCTAAGGATCTTTTTTTCTGCCTTTATTCGTCTTCACCTCTCTGTGTTCGGACCCTCGCCATTCTGCTCGCCGCCTCTCTTCCTTTGTTGTCGTCTACGTGTGAAGAGCTGTGATAAATAAAGGTTAAAAATAAACAGCAGCGTGTGTTTGTGTGTGTGCGTTGAGAGACGGATGCCAGGTCTCTGATAGCATTGTTAGCCTCTCCACCTCTTCTCACTCCGCTGCACATCCAGTTACAGGCTTTCTTCCTCCCCCCCCATCCATCCATCCAGGCAGCAAGCCAAGAACTCGGCTTCGGGACCAAGTCAAGCCAGGATTGAGGCTTCATTGTGGAGATGCAAAAGGGCGTCAGTGCAAGAGGATGAGGAACAGGGATCCAGGCCAAGCCCCAGACCCAAGACCCTGATCTGTCTTGCCAGGCAGCCCACTAAAGGGCCTTCGTGGCTGGGCACAACATCAGGGCAAGAGGGGAGATGGAGACTGGAGGTCTCAACAGCAGTAATGGCAGAGTCTAGATTAAGACCTTCTCTTAGAATGAGCACAATGGAGGATGTCTACAGCAGAGCAACACACACACAACCTCAAGCAAATACACACAGCCACTATTCAGCCATGTCCATGTCGCCCATCACAGGCAGAGAGAGCATGAATAAATGCATGTGCAGCGGAGAGCTCCATAGGACTGATAAAAAGAATGAAGAACACACATGAATTACGGGGACTGAAAGAAAGAAAGGCAAATTGCAAAAAGGGAACAGATGAATAGTTTTGATGTTTTTGTACGGCAGTAATTGTGATGGGAGAAGAAAAAAAAAGGAGGCTGATGAATTATGAAAATCCTCCAAGTCCCTGAACTCAGCAAATGGAATAATTAGGAAAAGTTAAGGGCCAAGATGAGAAATTAATGGCGGAAATGAACATGCAGAGGACGGAGACAGCTAACATCAGGTTGGCTGAAATGGTCTGCAACCAGGGTCAACATCAGAAAGAGACGCTCTAGGTCCAGACAGACGCCATCTACGGACATTTACGGCAAAGTTTGAGCCTAGTTTTTGATTTGTTTTCCATAATTTGTCATCAATACGTCATGCCAATAACCATCTGCCAAATTAGCGTGCTTTTCATTTACTTTGTTTTCGAGATCTAATGTTGTTTATTTGTGCTCCTCAAGGTGGAACACACCTATTTACATTATAAGGACCTACAAAGAGTTAGTCATGGCATCCTGAATAAAAATTCACTGAGAGGTGCTTTTATACCTCCGAACTGTCAAATGAACTGTCTCTGATGTCTGGAGGTAGAACATGTGGAGAATCTCCCCACCATCCAACCACATCCTCAGTTGAGTTTCAAGCCCACGTTGATCTCAGCTAAATCAGTACACAAAGTACACGCCAGAAATATTTCCATGTGAATAGTATGTGTCCGTAGCTGTTTGACATATACAGGTGAGGTCAAGTCCGCCCCCCCCTACATGCAGACTGGGTGCTTGCGTGGGGCACCACGGCGCACAAGGGCACTGAGTCAGCTGGGGGTCACATTACTGGAGTCTTACAACCAATCACTGTTAGTGTCATCACTTCGCCTGGGAGTACCAGGTCCACACGTGAATGGGATGACATCAAAACGGCACCGGGAGCCTAAGGCAACAAAACAAAATAAATAAATAAGTTTGAGCTCGAGCGTCTCTTGCATTCATGTTGAAATTAAAGTCTATAACCTAACTTACTTGTATAATTCCCCTCCGGTTGTACTGGACATTCAAAGAAGCTGATTTTCCAGCGACAATGCTTTCAGAGCCGGTCCCAAGAATGGATTAACGCAGAGGTTTTGTCAGGAAGGTCATTCAAAGTAAAACCGACGCCAAGTCAAAATGTGGAACAAGATGATCCGCTGTAGTGAACCCTAAGAGGAAAGAGCCAAAAGAAGAAGAATTTATGTCCATTAACACTTTATCTGCCCTCTACAATCACCTCTGATGGACCGGGTGGTGAAGTGACCGGTTAGCGGCTATGGAAGTTAGAATTTTCTTCTGAAATTAGGACAATTGGCCTTTTATTGGGTCTTTTTTTCTTTTCTCAATCTCTTTGAGTCAAGTCACAAGCTTCTGTCGTATGATGACATCACTGGTGAGTTTGCATCAAGGTAATGTAGATGTTTGCATCTATAAAAAAGACTCTGAGCCTTGGCGACTTCAATGATTCGAGAGAAAACAAACGTCCAGGTTATACATAATCGTATGAACGGTTCATTCGCAAAAGTAGATACATGCCAGTAATCAACAAAACTTGATGAAGTCTATTGGAAACTGGGTCAGAGAAATCCACTGAGCCTGTGCTGGGGGGAACTCAGGGTTGGTGAAACAGTCGGCCCGTTCTGTGGGGAATGACTCGGCTGAAGCGGGAAGTGACGATGGCAGACAGGACCTGGAGGAAAGCAGTGATGAAGGAGAACAAGATAATGAGGAACTGATAAAACTGTGTTGAGCTTGAGCATTAATTATATTAAATTATCTTATCCTTCCTATCAAAAGAAGCACAGAACCATCATACGGCCCTATTCAACGGTGAGGCATGAATTGTTCAATTATCTGTTTTTGGAAGAAAAAAATAATAATTAGCGTTGAAGTTATTTGCTTTTGCCTGAAAATATGTTAAAATATGAAAAAATATCTATTTCCAATAAAGTTAGATTTTTTAATATACCTCGTTTTCTCGTTTTCTCGTTTCCTCGTTATCATTTCTACAATGAAAGCCAAACAAATTCAGTTTGATTAATATTACCTGGAATGAGCAATAAAAAAGAAAAGGAAATGTTTCATAAAATATCATAAAAACTGCAGTTATCTGCATTTGCAGATGAATTCTTCATATGACACCTATATAAAGTTAACCTATAACGTTTTAGGTTTAAGTAATTTCTGATTATGTTATTTAATTGTGTTCTACAAATTGAAATATACATTTTGTAATAAGCTTGTTTATTAAGTTTATTACACGTCTCTGAGTGTCACGTGTGAAATATACATTTTGTAATAAGCTTGTTTATTAAGTTTATTACACGTCTCTGAGTGTCACGTGTTGAAATGGATCATTTTGAAAGTTGATTTTTCAACCTTATTGTCGTTTGCTTTAAATTTCCTGTTATTGTTTCGTGGGCGATCCTTCTGTGATCGTCTCACGTTTGTTTATCTTGTCCTTTCAAGTCTGCTGCGTGACCGTCTATGGGTTTAAACCGTGTCCTTGTGAAACAGCACCAAAATTCTAAAGAGAATGCCGCAATCTGAAGCTTTGTATGCTGACAGATTGATTTCTGACATTTCCTCGCAGATAAATCATCGTACAGAAGCAAAATAGTGAGATTTAGTTGGACTTTATTAGCTTTCAACCCCGACCCTTTTTGACATTTCTTATTTCTCTGCGATACATTCAAAGGCATTCAAGGCCAGTTTTGAATAGAGAGCAAAAAAAGTATTATATCAAATATAGTCTGCACGAGCTTGACCTTTGAACCAGTCTGTCTGAAAGCAAAGCAGAAAGTAGGGTTTTACAGTTATTTGTGACTTCGATCAGCATCCAACACAGACAGATTTATTAAATGGACAACGAACACAGAAATGATGCTGAGCATTCGCATTCAGAAAATCTGGCATAAAACGTATTTCTTCTATATCCGTAACATCCCATAAAGTCCATGGAGTCTGGGAAATAGAATTTAGAGGCAAAGTTTCATATATGGAAAAGAAGGAAATCTTACTAAATAAATTCATAAAATAATAGACTTAAGGGATAATATACTGAAAGCAACCACCGAAAGGGTAAAGAATGTATAAAAGTTCTGCCAAGCTGTAGTAGATAAATTACGGTGATTGTTTGGAGTCAGGTGGGCGTTTTCATCTCCTTGCTCTCTAAGCCAGCAGTGACATCATCATGGTAGAAGTGTAATATAAACAAAGACAAATATAGTTTTAACGTCCGGTGTGTAAAATATTTTGGCTGTGCCTGAATTTTTCCGAAGCCGACCCAAGTTGACTGCCCCCCCCCAGTTAGTACATTTAGTACATTTACTAAATGTTAGTACATTTAGATTTCATATTTCAAAGGAATAATATAAAGCAGGGAAGTCCATTTCCGCAGTCATATCACATAATGAAAAAACGATTACGGTTGTCGGGGTCGATTTGAAAAATGATCAGATCCGTGGTTCGAAACCAAAAAATCCAAATGATCCGATGTGAACCGTGAGTCATGTGATCCATTGCACCTCTGGCATAAATAAACCTGTGAGGACGTCAAGACGAACCAGTGGGTGACGTTGGTTCTCCTTCCCGTCGGCTAATGTCCATGTTTTTAGCCACAGAGGTAGCCTAGATACCTGCTTATGTCCACAATAAGACCTTTTTACCACCTCTTACCTTTTCACCTGGACCACATGGTACTTAATCAGAGGCTGTGTGTTTGCGTCTGCTCTCAGAAAGGACCCTGGGACCCTCCTCAGCAGCGAAAGCTTTTAGCTCTTATTCAGTAATGTCCTGAATAATGGCATCTTGATGGAGAGAGAGAGAGAGAGAGAGAGAGAGAGAGAGAGAGAGAGAGAGAGAGAGAGAGCGAGAGAGACGGAGGAGGAAGAAAGAGAAACCTGTGCATCCATCTGATTCTACTTGCAGGCCTCCATCAGTATCATTATTCCCTTTCTCTGCCTTTTTATTTTCATTTATTCCCCCCTTTATTCTGTTTGTTCCATCTTGACGGTGATCCAGACTTTTTACTCTCGCCAACCTAGCAGCAAAAACGAACTTCTGATGCCTCTGAGGATTATGACGGGAAAGGTTTTTACAGAAGACCCCGCACAAGTAGCATCAGTAACGGCTCCTGTAAGACTGGGCCGAAAAACAAGTTTAGAAGGTTTTCCTCGTTTTATAGTAAATGGTTGGATTTTCCTTGGGACATCTCTTCACCACGGATGCAAATCTAAGTTACTATTGTATCCCGCACACATGGAACAGAGCTGCGGTTGATCATTGGTTCTATGGTTGAAGCAGAAAAGTGGATCTGGAATAAAACCGTTTAACCCTCCTATTATGTCAGGGGTCAATTTGACCCGATTCAATGTTTACTGTCTCTAACAACATGGTTAACATACTTTTTTCAGCTAGATATTTTATGACTTCTCCTAACTTTATGGAGTAAACATGGCAAACATGAAATTAACCAAAAAAAATTAAAAACATGTCCTGTACACATTTTGTACGCATCGGGGTCATTTTGACCCCTAGCACTATTGTTCTATAAAACCCTGATTTCTATTTTCTTTTTGTTGTGTTGGATCATACTGAGGGCATCTACACGTTCATTTTGTGTGTGTGTGTGAGTGTGTGTCCGTGCGTGCGTGCGTGCGTGCGTGTGTGTGTGTGTGTGTGTGTGTGTGTGATGCATAGAATATGAATCACATATGAATATGGGCACCTAGTTGAGCTGTTATGTTATTTTACATCAAAACTCAATTCTGGTGACTGATTTACTCTTTATAGATGTTTTTGTCATTGTTGTTATTACTGTTGTGTTACTCACGGATGTTTGGAATGGTTTCATGAACCTAAACATTTGAAACTTTGCCATTTTACATATTTTTTCCTGGGGTCAAATAGACCCCCAACATAATAAATGTTACTATTCTGTTATGTTATGTTATGTTATTAAAATTAAAAAAAATAAATAAAGGGCTGTGTCTAAATTTACAGTAAATTACCGTCAATTTATGTGAAGCGGTTGGTCTTTTTTAAAGCAATTTACAGGAAACATGTTCACAAAATATATATTTATAAAATACTGTTGGCAACTGTCAAAATTGTCAGTTGCCAAAAAGAAGAATACGGTAAAGTCTTTTGTATTGTATTTTAACGTGACGGCTGACAGTATTTCGCCGTAAATTCACGTTTGTTTTGTTTTTTTACGGTGTCCCGCAAAACAAACCTGTAAGATCTTCGGACAAATTGTAGTAAATAAAAACATTTAATGGCAACAGTAACATAAAGAAGATGTTGAAATGTCTTGTATTTTGCCACAAAATTCATAAATAATATGAAGTTTTGGAAATAACAGTCAGCAGCCTTTTTCCGTAAATGACATATTATTTCTTAACAGCGTAATGCAAAACTAAATTTAACGTATTTGCAGAAATTAGATGTTATCAGATGTTATCAGTAACAGAAAGAATTTGTCAAAAGGCCTTGTAATTCGCCAACATACTTTGTTTGTATGGTTAACAGCATTTTACTGTGAATTCTAAAACATATTTTTATACAGTTTATTGCAAACCCAGTTAGGAAATAACTAAAAGTCAAGCAGCTTTGATGTTAAATGTCGTGTGCTTTGCCAACATATCGTTTGGGGTGAGGTTTTGACAACCACATCCGCCAGTGTTCTACTGTAAATCACAAAAGTGACAAGATTTTTGGAGAAATTACAGTAAAGAAAAAATTTCAAATGACAAAAATGACATAAAGATGTTGAAATGTCTTGTACTCTATCACAAAATCCTATATGTGGAACTTTTGACAACCGTTGTTGCCGGCTATTTTATCGTAAATTACGCATGATTTCTTTACAGAGTACTGCAAAAACTAGATTTAGTAACTAGATCAGTAACAGAGAGAAACAACAGCTACAGAGTTAAATGTTTGGTGCCACCATATCTTTTTAAAGTTGAAGATCTGACTATTTTACTGAAAACAACACGCCTTTAATTTTTTATTTTTTACAGTGTACTGCAAAACTAATAATAGTTTGCAATTCAGTCTTTCCAAAGCCTTTTTTTTTGTAGCACTCCTGATGACATCACAAACATGATATTGAGGTCACATCTGGACTCCTTCCACCTTCATGACGAAGTCTAGTGATTTAAGGACAATCGTCAAAATGTTGGCCCCGCCTCCTCAGGTTTTACTCCGTCCTTTATTCTTGTGGGAAAACTGTCGCTGTGCCTGAGAGGATCTGATCCGCCTGATCATGACTTCAGTTTTGGTTGAATCTTCTTAGCAGCAGGGGGGCTGATGGTCAACTCTCACTGTGGGTGTTGGGCTTGAGAGGTTACTATGGGATGTTCACGGCAGGGAAAGTTCATTGTGACTGAGCATGACGGACACACACACCGACAGTTCTCACACTGGTTCTTGTCTGTCCGCGCGTGTGTTTAGTGTGTGTGCGTGTGTGTGTGTGTGTGTGTGTGCGTGTGTGTGTGTTTGTTATTCATTGGGTAACACTCTCACACAAAAACAGGGATGGGGGTCATTGCCACATCAGGTAAGCAAATACAGGAGAGGTTAACGCGGTTAAACATTAAAATAATTACTTCAGACTGCTGAAAACAACTTCTCACTTCACCTGAAGTCAGCGCCAGCAGAATTATGAAACAAGCATTCTCTACGTATTATTTTTCAGCCTGCATTGCTCATTATGCGCTGTTTTTTCTATCAACTATTACAATTCATTTTTTTTCGTATGTCTCATCTACAACATTTCAAGCAGTCTCATAAGCGAAACTCAACACCGACCCCTTCCTCTTCACAGAAATGATCAACGCACATCGACTTCAAGCCCCTTCATACTAACGTTTTTCCCAAACGTAGGGAAAAACATTGCATCTGTAGTGCTTCGTCTCGGCACATGTCAGTCATGGATAGCTCCATTTTAGCCTATATAAGATTGCCTGAGTAGTTTGAGATTACATTATTGTCCAGTAATCGGCATTACCTGATTTATTAATAACTTGTTACATGTTTGTGTTTGTTGGTCATTGCCTTCTTATATATATATATATATATATATATATATATAAATAAATTCTTCCTGATCACTAAAATCCTCTGACTTGGGTGTGTGTAATGCGACCCATTCAAATACATGGGGGTTGAACTTCTGGATCTTCAACCATCAACACACTGGATAAAGACCTGTGTGTCAAAATGCTGTAAATGATTCGATGACACTATGAATTCTTTTAGGTAAAGATTTTTCTCATCATACATACTATCACCTGTCTCTCTGCCACGCAGAAGGTGCCATGGTCCCTCCAGCCATCCGCAACCACCTCAAAGTCCAGCAGCTTCCGACAGAGTGGACCACACTCAGAGAGACGTGGCTGCAGATCTTCTTTCAGCTCAATCAGAAACAAAACTCAACATTTCCTTTTCTTTGCTGCTCCAACCACCGTCTTCTTTGAGTGGCTGATATCAAAACCCAGCAGACAGTGTTACGCTGATGTGTGGAACCTTTAGTATGTTTGATGTATCTGATACTGTCATCCCCAATATTTGAAGAAAGTGGCTTCCTGTAACGGAACAGACATCAAAACCAATCGTCTGATGACAACCGGGAAGGCTGCTCTCAGGAAAAATGCCAAAATGAAATAAAAGTAAATATAATCCCTGTTGTTGTTGTATGACTGTGCTGAGATTTTTATCTAGAGATTAAATAATCCTACAGATCAAGCGCAGACATGCTCGGACCACAAGCACCACAATACAGTTCAATATTTAACTGCTGTGAAAGCAGCAGGAGAGATTTCTGTCTGTCACCTGGCTGAGAGTTTCTGACAGGGAAATGACATCACAGTCAGGATTCTTTGATCCACTGGATAAAAGATGAACGGCGTTATGCATTGATATTGATATTTTACAGGACATTTTACTCCCTAAACATCTATTTCGTGTTTCATGATGTATTTCCGGTTGAGATAAATGATTGTTTATACTTGTGTCTGGTCTCAGAACTACACTGCTGAGTATTTAATAGTGTGATAAATGAGCTTTGACTGTAACAGTAAGAATAAATGTTTGGATAAGGTGTCTTTAAAAAATAGATTTGACAACCTAATATGCAGTTAATGACTTTTAAAATGTTCACAATTCAATATTTCAGGTCACAGTTTCATTTTTCATTCTTTTAAGTGTTTTGAATTAAAATATATTTTATATAATATAAAATACATTATGTTGTTATTAAGTTTGTAGCAGTTTGACTTGTTTATGACAGCCAAGGTCTTGTCTAGCTGTGTTTTAGGTCTTACAGGTCATGTGACCAATCTCGGTATTTGATGTCCTGGACATGACCCCAAAGTACGATATTGGCAGCATCAAGAGATTCGTATGCCTTAAGTTTCTCCTTCGTAGAGTCGATTTGGTTCTTACACAAGGTACACAAAGATGCCCGGCCCCTGTCGTCATTTTGTTGGGTACTTGACCGACTGACCCGACAGCGAGTACCGGTCAGGAAATCTCATCTCGTTACTAAGAGTAAGCTGATTATTGTGAGACAACACGTCTCCAGCTGGAAAACCCTTGACGTAGTGGGATAGTGCGTCCACAATATCCATGTTACGATTTTTGTATTGGTTCTTCCTTATCTTACCGGTAAATCAAAGCATTCTCTTTCTGTCAGCCTTCTGGCTCCGCCCACAAACAACGTCATCCTTGTTTACTAACAATAAAAGGGTCTATTGAGCCCTGAATAAGAGGCGTTACAAAGATCCAATATAAGCTGAGATAAAAATACCTGTATTTTATGATATAGTGTATGGACTTTTTTTTTTTTTACAGTACAACTCATTGAACAGTTCGACATAAATTTAGGTAAATGCTATTTTTTTTTTTGGGCTCTACTTAAATGTGTTTATTCTACTCAACAGGAATTAGAACTTGGACCAGTGATGGATAAAGTATGGAGAAACTGTGCTTGAGCACGCGCACCGATGCTCCATTACACTACAAGTAAAATCCCTGCATTCAAAACTTACTCAAGTATAAGTATTTAAGTATCACCAGAAAAACATCTGCACAGTATGAATCTTTAAAGCGGGGCATTTTGTGGAGAATAGGCCCCCTTCAGTGTTTTCCCCTGTGGATTATTACAGATTCATTGATGTTTTGGTGTAGGTGTGTAGAGATGAAGTAATCCAACTACTTTTTGTACTGTTGAATAGTTTAATCTATAAGATCATCCTATCCTGTTTATAGGATCTCTGTCCTGTGTGAACCATGTTTCTCTAAAAAGCACACTGTTCTTAAAGATTAACTTGTTTTTTCAGCTTTGCAACATTTTCCAAGTATTCCAAGATGTTTTACTTTCTTAAAATGTTTATTTATCTTCAGTGGGCAGGATAATTTCTTCAACCCATAAAGAAACAGTGCAGTTGCTTCAAACTGTAAAAATAAAAAACCTCTAATATCGGTAAAAAAAAACAGAATTTACAAGACTTTACAGTAAATTATCAAGAAAAATAGATGTTCTGTAAAATAGTTTATGGTAAAATGGCAATATACAAATTAACAGAAAATTAAAATACATTCAGAATCTTTTTAAAAATAGGACTCTCTCATTCATTTTGTTTGTTTGTTTGTTTTACAGTAATACTACTGTTACTTTTACGGTAATGACTTTCTTGTTATTTCTTATAAAATATTTCACAAATGATATCAGTAATAAAAAATGTATTAAAAACGTGTTTTCCCATATTTTAACCATAACTTTTTTTGTTATTTACTTTATCTTAATGAGGATAACTCACTACTGGTGTTTTGAATTTTACCATCCCTTACTTTTGACAGTTTATATACCGTACTTTTACTCACAATCTTTAGAGTGTGGATTGATGAGTGTATTACATTTGAATTTAAAGTTAAAAAAATACATAAATAATTGTAACCATAGAGCAAGAGCATACCTTAATATATATGGAATTGTGAAATGCAGTTGACTTTAAGGTTTGAACAAGTCGGAATTAAATTTAATTTACTGTCATTTCATGTAAAGTCCTTGAAGTTTATAGTATATCTGTTTTTCATGGTGTTTTACAGTAGTGTCTTGGACAGGGTTATAGCATTTTTTTCAAACTTTTAAAGATTTGCCAGTATTTTACTGTAAATTATACTGATTTTTTTACAGTAAAATGTAGAAAACGACATGGATAGTAGAAGTGGACCGGTCTTTCCTCCTGTGTAAGTTAGTTATAATAATAATAATAATAATAATACATTTAATTTATAATGCACTTTACATTTGGATCAAATCTCAAAGATGTTGTTATAATGAATAACATTTTGTGTTACAAAGATCCCTGTTGTCCACTGCTTAAGGAACCACTTTACAATAAGCCGGTCTTTATAATGGGTTTATAGACGGTTAATAATCTGTTTATTAGTAACGGCTATAAACCATTAATGATAAAACCATTTATGTAAAATGCATAGACCGAAATGAGTAAAAAGGCTTCATTAGTTCATTAGTTGATCCTGTCATCAGTGAACCTGCACCACTAGTGTCATAACGTGATTATAACTGTTTATTAATGGTTCATAGAGTGTTACCACGTCATTAGGAACCGATTTACAAAGTACTAATGACCAAAACAATAACACATAAAAAAACTTTCCAATGGGGTTAAATTATTTATTTTTTTAATTCTGTTTTAAACTTTAATAGACAGAAAACTCTGACAGAGATAATTAAACACACTCCTCTGCAAAATATCAAGATATATAGGTAATTTTCAAATTACAAATACAATAAAGTAACTAAAGCTTTTGGACGAATGTAATAGAGTACAAGCTGCACCATTTCATTCCAGAGATGGAGCAGAGCACAAGTATAAAGTAGTTTAAAAGGGAAATAATCAAGTAAAGCACATCATGTACTTCAGTAAATAATACTTCTCCTATACTTCATGTACTTCGGTAATAGAGCAAATGTACTTCGTTGCTATTCTTCACGGATTTTCTCTACACTTTGTTCTCATCCAGATGTGCGCTCTGATGCAGATGCGCCTGACACTGGCATCACCCAGGGCGCAGTCGCTCTGACAGGCCGCTTTTAGCGCACTGTTAAGCGGACAGAGGTGCGCGCAGCGCTACGCAGGAGTTGTTCTGCAAGCTGGTGCTTAAGAAACCCGGGCCTGTTTGGATCCGCATGTGAGGAAAACCTGCGCAACAGGGAAACACGTCTGTCACCTTAGGGGGGACAATGTTGACGAACATTTTAAAAACATTTAAAATGATATTTCTTCATATATATATATATATACTTGACGCAACTGCCCGCGCGCTCAGGAATGACCGCATCCCCTCACGTGGACAACGATTATTCCCGCGCGTAATTAAGATAAGGGGAGAAATGACGCCGGGCGCTTCTCAGATATTTCAGGGATAAAAGAGGAATTTGGTTGATCACCAGGAAGAAAGTGATGCTTTCTAGGAGATGTTTTCATTTTCTGAGTGACACGCGCGCTTTGATTTGCACATTTTTGGCCCGCACATCCGAGCGCACCGCAACCCGCACTTTATTTCAGCCAGACTGTAGTAATAATGTTGATTTAACTGTTACATTTAAAAAATAATCATATATATATATCTTTGCAGCTTTCTCATACGTTTCCAACATTTTGTGAAATTATATTCAGAGTCAATCTGGCCATTTTTGAGCCGTAAACAAGAATTTAACACGAAGACTTAAACACTGCCACCTTTTGTCCCTCAGAGTCCAGATTGTTCGCATAAAAATAATTTATATAACAGAAATATTTTCTCTTCTCTGCCTGTATTTTCTGATTTCACGCGGATGCTTCAGGTCCAGTGTGTGACACAGATTATCTCAGCCATCAGTCAACCCTGCGTGGAAATACAACACACTCACGAAAACAATTTTATTCCACCTGATCTGACTAATAAAAAAAAAGCTCCAAATATTTAATTTTAACTGCATGAACATAAAATAAACTGATGCAATAAATAAGACAAATCTTAAAAAACAGGCTATTTATCTCTTTAATAAAATTCTGTTCCCCTTTGATATATCCTTTTTTTTGCAAATCTCAGAGATTAAGTTTTCATTCACATTTCTGGATAAAGGGGAAAATAGTAACCTAATCTCTGCAGAAGCATTACAAAGGATTAATATTACAAATATTATCACGAGCCATAACAGCAATTAAAGGTGCAGAAAGTGTATTTTCCTGACAGTTTAGAGGAAAGAAAAACAGATTCACCTTTATGACATTGTTATTACACTGTTGTTACACATTTACACTAATATTGGATTAACTACAGCCGCTGCACATAGACATGATGTAAGTGTGAAAACATACAAACAACGAAATCATTCCATCTGTAGTTCATGTTGTTTTTTTTAATTGATGACAACAATCTGGATGTAAATCTGCTGATCTGACTAGATAAAAGGAAAAAAAACCCGATTAAACAGATTAACGTTGAGGCATAATTTTGTTCCGCAAAGATTTTTTTTTTCCTGTTGATGATAGAAGTTTGTGAGGCTGACTCTAAGTTTACCCGGTCCTCCTCCTCCTCCTCCTCCTCTCGGTGCGCTCCTTATAAATAAAATCCACCGTCCCCCGGTGCCTCCTCCTTATTGGTCAGGTGGAGCCGTTACCTCACTCCGGAGCCAGTGACGCAACGTCTTCACGTATCCTTCATGTGCGTCCCTTCTTCAATCTTGTTGAGAGTCTTTGTCGGTCAGAGGGAGGACGAGCCCGGAGTGGCGGACGGACCGGGTACGCTCGATACTAAACACTTCCCATGCCGGGAGGAGAGCGGCGCTCTCTCTCTGTCTCTCTCTCTCTCTCTCTCTCTTTCGTGTTCACTCTACCTCTTTCTCTCCTCTCGCTCACTCTCACTCAGATACGCACATTCTCGGAGTCCTGCGCACACGCTCACACTCACACCCGCGCGCGCGCACGCTCTACGTCCGTCTCCTCTTCGCCGGGCATTGATCTTAACGGCGGACCCGCCGCTTGTTTTCGCCCTTTGCTTTCATTCAACGGAGCAGTTTGCAGACGGAAAAGTGAGTATTGACACTTTGTATTTATCCTCCTTACATTATTATCATCACCACGCTCACTCCCGGCTTTATGCGGGGTTTCTGAAGCGTGTGTGAGAGTGGGATTTGTCCGAGCGCACTGAACTTCGGCACTGCTGTTGGATCGTGGAGTCGGTCCATCCTCGAATCTACGAGGTTTAGCAGAATTGTGAGCTCTTTTATTGATTTGTCCACTTTCCAAGCGCTGCTCTGTGACTCTATGCGCCGTCGTTGCTGCGTGAACTCCAACATCTGACAGGCTGAAGTCTGATTTAAGGTTGAAATGCGTAATTCCCACTGCTTTGCTTTCTCTGCCAGCACCTGCAGCTGCTTTTGGTTAGTTTCTAACAGGCCGATTGAAACTTTTCAAACCATATCTCTTCTTTTAAATTAAGCGGATAGACTCTGAGCGAGTGATGGACGACGTCACCCGCCTCAAAAGGCAAATAATTACTTTTAAAATTCATCTGTTTTCAACTAAGTCAGCCTCCTTTCCAGCAAAAACAAACAAACAAACAAAAAAAAAATATGCAAACATGATGATTATCATCTCTTTCTATCCGTCGTTGCGGGAAAACTTTATACTATTTATAATAAAAGAATCCCACGCGCCCCGAGAAAAGCTCGAGAGCTGTAGCTGCGTGACATGATCCTGAACAGATTGTTGTTGGATTGACACAAACACGTCTCCGTATTTGCCGTGCATAAAAACAAACAGACAGTTTTCTGGCTCAGAGCGCGACCAAGAACACTCAATTTGTTTTTTTTGTTTTTGGATTTACTTAATCCAGATGAGTTAACATCTAGATATGATCTAGTAACATTATTGGACCTATGTGAAACCAGCAGGACTGTACCTAAGCATCTGTTTGATTATGCACTCAAAAAAGGGAACTTTGTGTGTTGTTGAATTCAATACGTCTACCAATATCCAATGTTCTTATTATATCTGTTTTACAGTTTCTAACTAAATCGACTTTAGTAGGTGTAACTTTAACTGCCGACATTTTTAAAGCCACACAAGTCGATCGATTTGAGACAACTTAACAATATTGAGGGGAATCTGATGATCGCTCTGTCGAACACAGACATATCAATAAATCCAGGTTAAATATATTACGTTGCAATTGCTTAATACAGTTATGTTGATTGCACATACATCCATCATTTTCAACTTTATGAGGTTATTACATTTTCTCCAACACAATTTAGTTTGTTGGAAATTGTTAACATAAGCAGTTAAAGCAAATCCAAAAAATGTATATTTTTGAATGTTTCATAAATTTAAACAACCAACCACTTATTTTGATTTACTTAAGCGTATTTATTCCATCCTACATCAACTAATGTATACTGAGTGTTCTGTTTTGATTGGATGATCCACTCAAAACTGGGACGTTGTGTCAAAACAATCCCATTTTGAAAGTCTAACATCTCTTAAGCTGAAGTTTCACCTTCCATAATTTAAAAAAGTTACACCGTGTGTAAATAAAATGATGTATTTATTGACTCACAGACTCACTTTTTGGAGTGTAATCTGTCAAATTTACTTTTATCCGGGAAACACTTAGCATAACTGTGGATACAAGAGTCTTATTTGGCAGAATAAAATGGAAATTTACAGTATTAATCAGCTACTTCCTATTTCAGTTCTCAATTGCAGAGCGAGTTATTCCAGCTCTCAGAGAACTGCTCTTCACACACATACTCTCACATCTCCTTTTGGAGCTCACCTTTCACACACGTTACAATATTAATGCTAAAGGTTTTTGGACTTCCCCTTTTATTTAAACAGCTTCTATCGCTGCATGGGAATCTGAGTCAACAAAATCTTCCTCCTGTTGCTTCACCAAAGCAGACGGGCGCTGTATTTACACCCGTCTACCCTCAATATGACCCCACACCCACATTTCTAAACAATCAAGTTTATAAGCTCGTTGAACCCCCTACTGTTTTGCCTCTCACTCTCACTACCTCCCCTCTCAGAGGTCCAGTGTGTGTGCGTGTGTGTGTGTGTGTGTGTGTGTGTGTGTGTGTGTGTGTGTGTCAGGACGCACTAATGCAATATGTGTAAGCATGCATGTATGCGTGATCGAGTGTATCTGGGTCACTGTCGGCCGCTGCGTTTTCTTAACCCTCCTCATCTGCAGCTCAGAGATGCATTAAAAACCTTCTGTCCTGCACGTCCCGAGCGGGACAGAAGGTTCGTGCAGGTTCTGGCTCTGCAGAAACAGCAACACCACCCGCTTTGTCGGCGGCTGCAGAAGCACCTCGTGTTTGAGCGACTCTTCTGACTGTCTTTGCAATTAAAAGTGCTCGCCAAACTGTCACAGGAAAAGGTTTTTCATTTATGAAATATTTCCATAGACCTGACCTTGGAATCACTTGCAAAACAGATGCAAATGTGGAAAATGATTTTTTTTCTCTCCTTGTCTGTATGCAAAAAGGTACCAATGCGAGCAAGTATGAACCTGCTTAATTCTGGCGATGCTTTTAATAGATTTTAAATATCCAGAAATCCCCCGCTACAGGAAATCCAGATTTAGTCAAACACTTTTCTTTCAATCAAATTCTAAATGTTTTGCATCATAGGAAGCCAGTTATTGAGGATTATTCTAATTAGACTGCTTGAGTTGCTCTCTCCTTTGCCGGCTAATAAATAAGATTCTTGACAGATAAGGAATCCATGCGTTGAATATTCAGCCTGTGAAGAACTTGAAGTGGCAGCATTTAAGCATTTCTGAATCTCTAGCAAGAATCAGAAAGTTCAATTACATCAAATGTTGTTTTTTTGGAGTCTTTTTTCCCTGAAATCAGAGAAAGAAGTAATAGGGAGAATTATCGTTTATCTCAAAGGTAGAGAGAAATCTCTCCGTCGATGCAGAAATCAAGAATCAGGAGAGGAGGAGGAAATGGAACTTATTTTGGTTATTACCAACAAGTGCTGCTTCTCCAGGGGATATAAATCTATGAATTCTTTATTTTTTCACAATGGCTTTTGGTCCAGAAATGTAACAGGAGTTTTTTTTATGCAGGAGATTAAAGCTGGTGCAAAATTTGATTCCATCAGGCGAGTTTGTCTGAGTCGCTGGACATTTCTGTGATCGTTCACGATTGGGGAATCTGAGATCTTAGAGATGAAGAAGAGGAAGAAGGAACAGTTGTGTTGGAAATTGCTATGATTATTTTGGCAATTAAAAACCTCTGTAGCATTTATGTCTGGAAAATCTGCTAAAAAAAATTTCTGTGAAAGAATCCTCTCATCCTCTCTTTTAAAAAGATGACGGAGAGCAAAGCGTTTGATTTGTTTTGCCCTATTTATTTTGGCAATGAGAACGTTCCCCCGCCCTTTAATTTGAGAGCATTTATTCTACATAAACACAAAAAGTAAAGAAAAAGTTTTTAAATTTAGGTGCGGAATTTATTCCTTTTCAAAGAAACATTCAGTGATAGGATTTTGTTTTCTTCATGCATTTTTGTTTTAATGATTCGTATTCGTTTGTGAAATCAAAATGTAATACTCCCTGGAGAGTTTTGCGTCCGTGCTCCAGAGCCCACACTGAAATCAAAGCCATTTTGTGTTTGTCCAGGTAACTTCCCCTTCCTGTTGTGAGACTGTGAGGACCCCTGGTCATGTTGGTTTAGCTCCCCTACGTGATGCCTGATCATGACAGCACCACCCTCCTAACCAGACAGACCAAACGCCGACGTGTCGACATCGGGGTGAAAAGGACTGTGGGTAACGCATTATTCTCCCGCGCCAGGGATACCCTGCTCGACAGCATGAACCAATCGCACGGCATTGACCAGGACGGAGACTGCTCACTGGTCGGTCACGGCCATGGTGGCCCCAATGGAGACAGAGAGAAGTCCAACGTTTTGAGGAAGTTGCTGAAGAGGGCCAACTCGTACGAAGACTCCATAATACCATTTCCTGGCGCCACCATCATCTCTCAGCTGCTCAAGAATAACATGGTTAAGAATGGAGGCAGTAACTCCAGCTTCCAGGTATATACACACGCACACACACATTGTCACTCCTCTGAATGTTGTATTAAACCCTCCATTTAATTTCTCAAGTGCTTATTAATTCAGTCCTCCTGCCCTCCATGACAGGGAAGTGGAAATCTGTCCAGTGGAGGCTCGGAGATCCAGGCTGAGGACACCTGCAGCAACTCCTCCCGTGAACGCGACAGCCCCTCTGACTGCCTCTCTCCAGGGCCTCCCCTTCCCCCACTGCCTTCCTCCTCCTCCTTTGGGCGGCCGCAGCCTTCATTGAGCCATAACTCCCACGCTCCCTCTCAGCTAGTCTCCATCTCCTCCTTTGACTTGGAGAGACTGTCGGACGAGCACCTTCGCGCTAAGCGTGCCCGCGTGGAAAACATCATCCGAGGCATGAGTCACTCGCCGCTGGTCCGGCAAAACGTCGGCGACCACAACCAAGAAAGCAATTGTGAGAATGAGAACGGCAGCAGTGGTAACGACCACCAAGGAGATGGAAACAGCCACAACATCGGCAGCCATGACCACAGGCGGGCTGATGGGGCCTCTTCCCTCATGAGTTCTCCGGGGTTGCGGGGCAGCGTGGTGAGCGCCAGTGAGGTTTACAGGGAGAATAAGAGAAAGCAGCGTCTACCTCAACAACAGCACAGCTTCACCCAGCTGGTGTGTTCAAGGCAGGAGCAGAGACAGGAAGAGAGGCGGCAGCTCAAACTGCAGCTGGAGGACATGCAGGTTGGTAGCAATGACACATTACAGAACCCGTGCCTGGCATATCTATTTATTGATGCAGGAGCAGAGATGAGGGATGACCCGATCAACTCTTGCAAAGGGAATTCCTGCAGACTCCAAACGAGACCTTCACTGAGGTCTTGCACTAAATCATTGACAGTAAATGAAGTTTATTAAGACATCTCATGATTGAGATGTTTATTCTTACCGCTGTGGGGCATAGTTTGGCCTCTAGGATCTGACCTCACCTCTCGCTGCAGAGCTTTTTTACATACAGTGATGGGCAAACTGCTCAGCAACCACTTTAAATGGAGCCTACAGGTGGGAGCTGGCTGGGCTGAATGGTAAGGCAGCAACACAGCTTTGAAGGAGGTTTTCAAAGTTGTTCCAGGAATATAACCATCAAAGACTCAATATGCATCACAAAATATTCAAGAACTGGGATTGACAGCCGTGCAGTTGGTGGTTAAGTGCTAATGATCCATACGCCACACAGTATAGAAGAACAAAACAATTGGCAAAAATAAAAGTTGTCCCTCCAAAAATAATGCTGATTTGTTTTCCGTGGCATCCTGTAATTATTTTTGATTTCTTCTTTAGTTTGTTGATGGTAAATTGCATCTTCTTTAACATCTTTAATCCCCTTCCCTCACAGAAACAGCTACGTCAACTCCAGGAGAAGTTCTACCAGATCTACGACTCGGAGACGGAGGAGGAGGAAGACCACGGAGAGGGTGGAGAGGTCGACCGAGGTAGAGAGAAAGAGGAGGACGGTAACTTGTCAGAGGACAGCATCCGCTCTGATGGTCTAGAGGAGAGGCACAGAGACAGAGGGCGGAATAGCAATGATGACCTGTCAGAGCTGGACCCGGGTCTGTTCCTGGACCGGGCCCGAGCTCTCCTCCGAGAACAGGCCCTGATAGACGGAGAAATGGGGGAGGATGTGGACGGCAGAGAGGAGGAGGAGAGGAACGGAGAAAGGGTGTTGAAGAGGAGAGGAGGAGGAGCAGGAGGAAGGCAGTTAGCAGAGACGCTGAAGCAGGAGCTGAACTGTGCCGTGTCGCAGGTTGTCGACACCGTCGTCAAGGGCTTCTCCTCGCCCAAGCAGGCCGTCAGTCACCTTCATGGCTGCCACAGCAGCACACCGGCTGTACCCTCCTCTTCCTCAACTTCCTCCTCTTCCTGTCCTCCTCCCTTTTGTCCTCTCCCCTCCCTCACCCTAGACTCGCGCTTTGGCAGTGGTGCCTTGGCCATTAGCCTGAACGGCGATAGCAGTCCCACCCCGAACTACCACTCCTCCAACCAGCGTCTGCACTGCTTCGGCGACGTGATCGTCCCGAGTCCGCTGGACTCATTCGGGGGTTTGAGCAGCAGACTGAGCGGTGTGCCGACACCCAACGACCAAACAGAGGCGCTGCCGCTGGTGGTGCGCAAGAGCAACGGAGGCGGTGGAGGAGAGACCACCAACCTCTCTTCCTCTCTTCCCCCTCCTCCTCATCCCTCCCTCCACCCTTCTCCCCTCACAGCCTCGCTTGGGTTTAGCCCCCCATCGTTTCGTCACCCGTTCCCCCTTCCCCTCATGGGTTACCCCTTTCAGAATCCTGTGGGGTTACATGGGGGAGATGGCTATCCCCCAAGACCCAAGGAACACCATCGGACCTCCCCTGATTCCATGGACTTGACCCGGGAAACGCTCAGCCTCAGAACCAAAATGGCGTCCATCGGAGGAGGTCATCTCAGTCACCACCACCACCACCACCACCACCACAGGCAGAATTCCCCAAGTCAGCATGGGTCAGAGGGTCTATCCCTGTCCCTCATCAAGTCTGAGTGTGGGGACCTGCAAGACATGTCCGACATATCGCCCTACTCAAGCAGCACCGTATCCTTGATGCTAAAAGCTTTTGTACCCTCGTGTGTGAGTCTCTAAAGCTTCTCAATGTGGGCTATCCTCAACACATATAATTATTTTAATCTTGGGTTGTGTGTTTGGGTTTATGATATACCTGAATTGTCCCCGCTAGTTACTAATTCAATCCTGGTTTTGAGTATGCAGAATCATGTTTCGGCAAACTAGATTCAAGGTGGAAACCTTACGATAAATAGTTAGAAGACCCCAATGAAGTAAAAACATTTTTAAAGGTTTAGTGCGTATAATTTAGCTGCACTTAGTGGTGAAGCTTTGATTGGAACTTTGTGAACTTATAGTCAACCGCCGCTCACCCCTCCCTTCAGAGATTCTGCGGATAGTCTCAAAGTCCGTCAAAGAAGGTAAACATGAAGACCTGACTCTTGAAAGTTTTGAGAGGTAAATGGTGAAGTTCACGGAGTCTGTACCGTGGGTTCAATTTGGCTAGCTACACGAAGCTGCAAAGTCCAGTGGGGAGGCGACTCAAGCTTTAAATGTGTCCGGCACAAGCGGTCGGTACCATGCGGCCATCCAGCGGCTGCTGAGTTCAATCCCCGAGGCAGACTGTACAGATTCTACCAGTTTACCTCTCAATGTTTCATATTTCCTTTCTTTTTTTGCCAAATAATAGTATCAATCAATCAATCAATCTTTATTTATATAGTGCCAATTCAAAACAACAGTTGTCTGAAGGTGCTTTCCAAAAAGAGCAGGTCTAGACCAGACTTTTTATGTAATTATCTACAGAGACCCAACAAATTCCTCCTTGAGCAAGCACTTGGCGACAAAGGCAGTTTTTTCCAGGTTTAGAAAAAACTGCCTTTTTGACGGGCAGAAAACTCAAGCAGATCCAAGACTCAAGCTGGACGGCCTACTGCCATGACCTGTCGGGTTTGAAAAATAAGAGACAAAGAGAGCAAGAGTGAGAGAGTGAAAGAGAGAGACAAGGGTGAGGAGAGATACAGACGGGGGGAAAGCAGCAAAGATATCAGCTATAACCTCTCCATGGTCGGGCCCCGGCGGCAGCAGGATCCCAGGTTGATAATAACATTAATATTAATGTAACATTTAGAGATGGCTTATGGGGGAATACTATACAATAATAATAATAAAGATAACAACAATAATCATCATCATGAGCATCTTGTGATCGGTGGACATCCAGCAGGTCCACAGAAGCAGATGCAAACACCAACCATGTGACCTTACCTCTTCCATTTTTCAAAACACAAATCTAGTTACCCAACAACAACTTCTTGTCTTTACACCTCTTTCCAACCCGCCCGATCTTGAGATAAAGGGCTTTTTGTAAGCGTATACAAAACTAAACACCAAAAATGTTTATATTTTCAACTGATCATATACTAAAAAAACACAGCTATCATAAATATCCTGTTCTATTTACGCAAAGACAGAACTCTAAATGCTACAGACTGCACCTTTACATATATTTTCTTGCTCAGTCTGAAAGCACTTGTATCAACACGTGTCAATCACTTCCTGCTTCATTAACTTCAAATAGAATAATATGACCTAAAATTTAAGAGTAGGAGTTAAAATCTCCATTTTTATTTCCCTGCTTCACGAGAGTGACATTATTTAATTCTAACAAACGCGCTCAGGGGCGTCAGCAGCATCAGGCCTCCGTCAAAGATATCCTTAAATATCAATTAATCTGCACTAATTACTTCCTGACCCTCTTGTCTCCACGCTGAGGGAGGAAGATGAAACGGGCACGACGGGTCCTGCAAAAGTGGGAAGATTAATCAGGTGGCGTGGGACTCTCTCTGGAGCTCTTTCAAGTCTGTGCAGCAGGTCGCGGCGTTTAAAGGTGCTGAGAAAAGGCCTCCTCACCGCGCACTCTGTCTGAGACGCTCCTCGCTTTCATCACCGGGACTTTGTACATAAACGCTCAAAGCAAATCATATTTCGTTGATGCAGACGCGTTGACACACACATGCAACACACATTGATGTGTGTGTGTGTGTCTATGTCTGTGTGTGTGTGTGTGTGTGGTAAGAACTTGTACACAGGAGCTCAAAGCTTATCGTATTTCAAAGAGCACGGAAGATGAGCAGGTCAATGCTTGGCCTTATTGATGGAAGTGTTCCAAACGTGTGTGTACGTGGTAAGAGTAATATCTCAAATACACACAAAGATCTCATGGCAGCCCCCCCCCCCAATACCCCCGTGGTTCCCTCCGACCTGCTTTCATTTGCCGTGTGCGTGTTGTACTTCCTCTGTCAGCCATCGTACACCTTGTATGGCCTGTGCATGTGGACAGGTGTTTGCACGGAGCTGTTTATCTTTTCCTCCCTAACCTTTCATATGAAGAGGATTTCTCCTGGTGACTAAGCACACACACACCCAAACACACAGAAAACACACACGCACAGCCGAGGAACAGAATGAAAAGACAAAACAGGACTTTGAACCCCGACCAATAGGAACTCCTTGCAGCTGCGATGAGGACGCGATCACAGTGTCGTCTTCAAAGCCAATTTAGATGTTGCTTTAATTAAGAAAAAAAAATATATTTGCCACATCTCTTGATGCTGCTGCTCCGTCGTTTCATTGTGAAATGCTTGTCCATTCAACTGCATGAAGAAAAGAATTGTCTTTGAAAATGGGCCATTAGTATTTCAAAGAAAGTGAGCATCCTTCAACCCTTCCGCTTTCATTCTACATGGGAATTACCCGCGCAAAACTGCAAAATTGCTATTACTGATATTTTTACATCTATTTCTTCATATTTCTACAGCTACAACTGGTCATACCAAGGCTCACACAGGGAAAGAGTCCAGGTTCATACAGTGAAACAGTCCAGGTTCATACAATGAAACAGTCCAGGTTCATACAATGAAACTCTAGGGTGTCATGAAATGACTGAAGTGCCTCTATGACATAATGTTGCTCTAGTGTCTCAGTGATTTCAAGATGTGGCTTCCGCTCCTCATGGAACTGATGACTCGGCTCTAGTGCCTCTGTGATTTAATGACTTGGCTCTAGTGCCTCTGTGATTTAATGACTTGGCTCTAGTGCCTCTGTGACTTAATGACCCGGCTCTAGTGCCTCTATGACATAATGACTTGGCTCTAGGGCCTCTGGGATGTAATGACTTCCAGAGTCTCCTAGATCACATCTGAAAACTGATTAATGGACGACGTCAACAGTTGAGCCAGAATGAATGTTTTGTATATAGACGTTATAGAAGTTGTTTTGTAGTTGTCATACAGTCTCAGCTCACGCCTTAAATCCATAAACGTCCAGACGATGGCCTTGCAGAATATCCAATTCTAATCTAGTCATTAATGGAGATCCAGATCGCGTCCGGTCCCGACAGTCATGATATCAGCCTGTTTTATATGTGGCGTCTAGCAAACACAAAGACTCTCTGCTCTCAGGTCTGTGTATCTTTAATCCTTTGTGCAGAGCCGAGCAGATGTCCCCAATTCATTTATGAATTTATCTCCCCCTCCCTACCCCTCTTCTCCTCTAAATCCAACCCCCCACACACACACATACACACACACACACCTGGCTGCAAGGTTAGGCTGCACCAAACACACCTTAAGGAAGCACATCAGTGGCGTTGTTTATTAGCTTACTCATGTTAGCTACAGTTACACTCGTGATTTTTTTTTTTTTTGTTTTTTTATGCCGCTTCAGACTGTTTACACTGAGTCTGTTCTGGTGTGTGTTTTTCCAAACTGTGCGTCCTTAGAATTCAAAGCAGGCTGCGCACACACACACACACACACACACACACACACACCGGACAAACACACACACACACTGGGGTTGATAGTGACAGGTTGCTATGAATGTTAACCAGGCGACGGTGTTGTTGTCCACTGATCTGACGTATCTGCTACTAAATTAATGAAGGACCATGATGCCTCCCTTGCTTTGGAGAACTTTGAAAATCTGGCAGGTCTGTTTTGATAACAGTTGTAACTTGTGTTGAGATTACGGAATGTGTTAAACTTTTCCTTATGTCACTGCTGAAGTGAATTTCTCGGCTGCTTCCTTCTCCATGACACTTCCTGTTTAGCTGTTTTACACAAACATGGCGCAGTACGGTTACGATAGAGACTCGTCTCTGCAACGCCTTTATTTGTTTGTGTACACTAAATCAGACAACTGCGACGCGACGCCGCTCTGGCGTATGATTTAAAAAAGCAAGCTGGGGTTCTGCAATATGTCGTTGAAACGTCACACCTCTACGCATTTCACAGAAGTAGGATATTCTGATTTTAATCACAACATTTTCGCCACATTTAACTGTTCAAAAAGTGGTGTCAATCTTTATTTTTTATTTTTTACTGTCTTAGGGAAAAACAGTATGTTCAACAAAATGTCTAAATATTCAATCTAAATATAAATGTGGCACTTAAATATTTAAATAGTAATCTATATTGATTTGTTGAATCTAAATGTACATTTAACATGTAGATTCAGATTTAATATTTAACATTTATATATTATATATTTAGAATCCCTCCACGAAAAGTAAACATGACTTAGCTCATAATTATTGTTGTAGATGCGTATGCGTATAGTTATGAATATTCTACCTAGGAAAGTCAGTATGAGTTCATAAAAATGTTTGTAAATGTGATTAAAAATAAGGTGACTAAAAGAAATTGAGTTGCTGTTAATGTCAGCAATTGGCGCCCCATATTACAGATGTCTGAATCCCCTCTGTTACTACCTCCTCTGCTGTCACATAGGTGGAACGACACGTTTCTCCCATCATGCCTCCGCCGCATTTTTACAGAACAGCAGGGTACAATAAAGTGCCACCAGTCCCGTCTGAAAAGGTTTCATAAATGGGGCTTCTGTTCACTTCCTGTCTCTCTTTGACCCGACTGCTGATGCTCCTCTTTGCCTCTTTCCAGCCACATGCGGCCCCTGGGGTTTGTGTATGTACGTGTCTGTTTGTCTGTGCTCTAATTGACCTTGCAGGGGTTCCATTGATTGCCTCATCTTCTCTGATAGATTATAGGGTTGTTAATGTGGTGGAAATGGCAGCATGTGGGGGCACAGCTGTTGTCGCTCACTCTGTAGCCCCACAACCACAACCTCCCCCATTATTTTTTTCCCTGTTGAAAACAGGGGATAGACCGCCGTGCTACAGAGTCTGGAGGACTCAAAAGTTCACGTGGATCCAAAGCCATCAGCTTTTGTCTCTCTTATTGTAGCTCGTGTAGACATGAGCGGAAACGACATTGATATCAGATATAGTAACTGGCTCCACCCATCCATCCAATTCCTTCAGGCAGCAGGACAATTAGGGTGCCCCAAAAAACATCCCTGTCCCCAGCAACACTAGGAATCTCATCCTAGGGATCCCAAGATGATACTAACAAAAATTATAAAATCTCAGAAATCTGAAGTCTCAATTTGTAACTCCTGCGAAATTGACCTCCCACATTTCATCCAACACAGAGTATGGGATCATTTTAGTCCCGTGTTTATGGGCATCTCAGTGATACATTTTTTTGTTTTTCCACTTTCCCTGTGGAATTTTGGCGACTGCAGTGAATATAATGAAATACTGTTTCACAGCCAAGACGTGTTGGAAGTGTTGATGTCACATGGTGGGTTCGGTGAGATACTTACTCGCAGGTATGGGAGCCATTAGTGGGTTGGGTACCCGGGCCGTGGGGTAAGGGTTCCGCGTGGGGGGGTGAGAGTTGCAGAGGATGGGCTCCCGTCCAGGTCCCAGTATCCCGTGTGAATACTTCACCCGAAACATAGATGTGAGGGGTTTATTCCTCTATCACATGAGGTCTCCAGGTAATCTTAGCGCCGTGTGACTAGTGTTAAGAGTGTTGTTGATGCTAGTATTGTTGTGGGGGCTTGGTTGAGGGTGGCTCAAGCTTATCCCAAGTCAACTAATCCTCCACATCTCTGCTGTCGACGGGAAGTTAGTCATATCCCTCAGACCATTGTACTTGTTCTGAGTGATACTGTACCTCCCAGCATCATTTCCTCAGACCAAAAAAAAAAAACCCTGGTTTTAATCTCATGCTAACACTGTTAGTGAATAATAGCAAATTGAAATGAGCAGCACATTTTCTTTCACAAAAAATTGAGACAGTAAATCTACAAAAACATTAAGAGGATCTTAAGGTAATCCTTTTTAAACCCTTGATGCTACAGATCCTATCCTGTACTGATCATAATGCTTTAATTCTGTTCAATTTGCATTTACCTTAAAAGAAGCCCGAGAGGAGGAGCTCAATCAGACCTGAGTTAACCTTCATCATCATCACCTACATTAAAATATATCTTTACTGCTGACATCGCTCCTCCTTTAGCTACATGCTCAGCTAAAAAAGTTAATGTTCCATTAATGAACAGCGGTATTGTTACCGTAAAGTTGTTGTAAATTGATATCGTTGCCATGAAGTGGCAATGTTTGCTTTAAAGTGCTACAGCGGTGGTAAATTGCTACTGTTGCTGTAAAGTGCTACTGTTGCTGTTAAGTGTAGTTGCATCATTGCCATAAAGCGGCATTGTTTCTGTAAAGTTGTATTGGCTGCTGTAAAATATTGTCATTGCTATAAAGTTGTATAGTTGCCATGAAGTGGTATCGTTGTTGTGAAGCGGTATAGCTGCCGTAAATGGGTATTTTTGCCATAAAGTAGTATTGCTGCCATAAAGTTTTATCGTTGTCATAAAATGGTATAGTTTCCGTTAAATGGTATTGGGTCTAGTAGTATCAAAGTACTTTTTAAAGAGTACAAACGCACTTTCCCGGTATCGGATATCGATGTATCCCACCAATAATAATTTTAACGAAACATTTTAGGATTCTTGGACTTAAGATCCTCCGAAAGATCTCCCTGCTTTAAAAATCTCTGTTAAACAACTTTTGGCTTCCTTAACATTTCATCCAGATTCAGGAAGGCTTGTCTCCAAACCATCTGAAGAAGGCCAAGCTGATGTTCTTCTACACCCGTTACCCTTCCTCCAACATGCTCAAAATGTTCTTCTCTGACGTAAAGGTAAGACTTTTTTCAGCTCTGCCCAGCGTTTTTATTCCATTTATTCTTTCAAGTCTCCGCATTATAAGTTCCTATTTCACACTCTGCCATATTCATGTCTCTCCTACCAACTCTTTTTGGTTTTCACCTGATTTTCATAGATTTCTCTAGAGGTTGTTTGGAGAGGTTTAAAGAAGGTGGTGTGAAGTAACTACAACCTTGGCTCGTTGGTTGGGTTGTTGGGTTCTGTTTGCAGTTGACCAGTTAAACTTCCAGAACATTCACCTGGAGTTCATTACTTCATAACGATGTGCACCAGGAGATACTTTTTGCCATTTTTTTTTCCACTTAAGCTACATTATTGTTTTCTGGTGACCCGGGACATATGTGATGTGAGGCAGATGTGGGTCAGTAAGTTCAGATTTTTCTCAGAACTTGGGGAGATAGTATGAAAAGGGAAGAACCTTGTGCTCCATTAACACCTAATGCGAAAAGAAATATCTGCAATTCCATAAAAAGTTCATGCAAAGCCGCCAGTTGGGGTTTAGACATTCATTAATAACGTGAAATATACAAGTAAGAGTGAACTTTGCATTATTTGCCTCATTTTTTGCAATTGAGCAAATTTTCATTTTCAATGCCCACAGCGTTGAGATTTTCCACACATTCAAAGGATTTCTCATGTCAGAATATCGGAATTAAATAAGGTTTGTTGTGATTTGAGTACAATTCTATCAGCTAAAAGTCAGGGATATTATGGAATGGCTGCTGCTATGGCCGCTGCAGTTGCTTCGAGTCAACTTGATAGTATTTGGATTATTTTCAAATTGTATACCTTCATAGACATTTGTGCGAGGAAGAACTGGATTGATATTGAGAATGGTCAGTTGTATATTTCTGACACTATGGAGAGCTTTATCTTTAAATGTTTTCTGGGCAAAACTTGTTAACCGTTGGTCCAATTTAGTCCAATGTAGTCCAAATTTGTAAATTTGAATCGACTTGGAGAAATCTTATCATAGTCTGTCACATTATTTCATGTCCTACATGTCTGGACGTCAGGGGGTCGTAGCTGGGTGGAGGACGAGCTGTTTGTGTCCGCTCTGAATTGAAAGAAGGCAGCGTTCGGTTTTCAGACTTATCTGGGCCTTCCACAACAAATACAAAGCAGCAGTGGTTTACCTTCAGGTCTGGTGGACAATAGAGTGAAATGGTGGAAACATTGTTTGTGTTGTTTTTTATTGTATTGGCATTTTATTGAATCATGACATGGTGACATTGACACAGACACACACACACAAGTACAGTGAGCAGCATCAATCCAGCCTGAAGGCAAAATTCAATGAGGTCTTTAAAATCAGATCTCAGAAATCACATGAGTGGATGACTCGTTTCCCTCCTTGGACACTTTCTCCGGCGGATCGGCTCACCGCCATCTGGTTGTGACTTTTGTGATTGTGATATTATTCTGTTTTATTGTTTTAGTGTGTTATTCCGTTATGTATGTGTGTGAGACTCTTCAGCGCAGATGGGTGCTCCAGTCTTTATGCAAAATTAGAGATTCTGGCCTTAATCGGCCCGGGGTTGGGGGGGGGTGTATCAGCCCAATTTCCCACACATACACACACACACACACACACACACACACAGACCGGGAACACTAACGCTCCATCTCCCTCTGACCCACAACGCATAGAAAGGCGCTTTCAATCTCAGTAACAATCAGAGAGAAATAATCTAAGTGTTGATTTGATGAAAGTATACACAGGTAGAGAGAGAGAGAGAGAGATTAGGAAAAGAAAAGACGGGATGAGGAAATATCAGAGTTAGAATCAAAAAAGGAGAGTGTGTGTTTGGATGTTGGAGGGGCTTGAGAAAGTGACAGGGGGAGCCCGGGGAGGGGAGACAAATAAATGACAACAGAACAACAGATTTAAAACAAAGGAGCTGATTGTTTTTTGTTTACGGCCTGTTTTGCAAAGGAGCATACGGCTCCTCTACTGATTCAGGACACTAAATTCAAATGAGCAGCAACACAAAAACACACAAACACACACACCAGCTGCCGCTGGGCTCATATCTGTGGCGACCACTTCCTCGTAGCAGCGCCACATCCTCATTGACGACCGTGAACAAACACAAGGTTGCTACGCGCTCCCAGTATGTCAGGACCTGATTACCAGGGAGTCCCAAATACGGGAACCACAGCACTCGGTTACATCTCTGTTTACTGTTAGTGAGACGATAAAATCAATATGCGTTTAAAATTTTTTAAATCTACAGGAAAAAAATCAATTTTGCTTCCGGAAACAACCATTTAAGAGAATGTTTTGTTTTCAGATGAATATTCTTAGAACCTCTGTATTAGATGTAGGCTACATGCTATAGATGAACACATGTACGCAGGGGTGGATAAAGTATTCAGGTCCTTCACTGAGTAAAATGGGATGCTTTTGCTTAACGGTTAAACTAGTTTATTAAAGTTCAATACTAGTAAAATCTATCATTTAGACTGAAAAATACTTTTACGGTAATGACTTGCTTGAAACAATGTGATATGTTTACGTATATTTTGCGAAAAGGTTTGTAGTTTCACAGTAAAATTCTGTGTTTTACACATATTCTAAACTAATATACTATAATCACTTCAATTCAATCCGGCTCTCGCGTGAATGAGACTCGATCATTCGCAACTCTTCTTCGCAACAGTATTAATAAACAGAATTGATAAAAACATGAACTCATTCTCTCAGCTGATACAAAACAAACATACCAAACAAAAATACAACAGTTGCTTTAAATTTCCTGTTGTGGTCAGTGGTGAGGAGCTGAGCCAATCCTCAAGCTAAACCTCAGTTTAACTCGCTCTGTGCTGATATTGATAATTTTTCCGTAATCAGCTTACTCATCAAGTCTTACTTTCAATTACGGGCATAAATATACCCAATATTTAGCGGCTTTGTGGTTTCCTTTGCAGAATGAGTACATTAGGACTAATGAGTTAATGCTCAGGCTTAGTGGAGGAGTTTGATAATACAAATTAATCTAGTCTTCAATCTGTGGCTTTATCTCAAAACTAATATTCAATTAATCTCTTCATCTCAACAAACATGGATTTAGCTTAGGAATTATTTGCAGTGCTCTGGCCTGCCACTTCGTTCAGCAGATGGACTACCGTCTCGATCGGGAGCGGAATCTGAACCACTAGATTATCGGAACGAAAACAGTTTTTGTCTTGGAATTTCCAGGGTACTGGACAGGAAGCTGAGTCACAGATAAACATAAAAGGTTTCAAAAGAAAATAGAAAGCAAACCAAGTTTCACTTAGTATTAATAATGTTCACACATTTAAGAGTTTATTGAAAACTAGAATAGCAACCAATCCTTTATTTTAAAATCCATAAGATACAAACCTATATATAATAAGATTTCAACTCTTTAGGTATAGAACTAATCTATAATAGCTCTGATAAGAAGACAATAAAAGACATTTTTGTGTATTTTCAACAGTAAATACTGAGACCGATACCAATTATATACAATTAAATATGATAATAATAAATACGGGGGAAAAATCAATCACTCATAATGGAATCTACCAACAGAAGTAGTAATGTATACATCTACTAACAACTATATATATATACAAAATATGATTTATTACTCTGTTATTACAACTGTAAAAGAAACTACTAACTTATATATTACGTATTATCAAGAATCTGGAAATACTCATTAAAACCCATGCCGGTCTAATCTGAATAACATGATTATCTCGTTACCATGACAACCGTCAGTGGGTAGGATGATCAGCTGATCATTTTATCATCAATCTAGTTTAAGGATCTGACAGACTTTGACATGGGCAAAATAATGACGGTTAGATGACGTGATCAGATTATCTCCAGAGCTGTAGGTCTTGTTGGGTGTTACTGCCAACTACTGGCCTGGCATGAAACTATTATTATTATTATTATTAGTATTATCGATTACTGTTTGAGGATACATATGTGCACATGAACACTTGCGTTTAAAATTCAAAATTCAAAAGAGCCCCTTTTTTTGCTTTTAAATATCTAACAAAGGGATACTGTTTTATATTCTTTTCTTTTTTTTATATGCATCATTTGGTAGGGTAAAAAAATGTATGCTGTTTCCAAAAAGTAATACATTTTAACAACAGAAAATATTGTTATTTTCCAGTGAGTCATTTGAACCATAATGCTTCCATGGCATCTCCTCACTGAGACGTTGTTGAAGGAGTCAAAATCGACACAAATGTCAAGTTGTCAAACTTTTTAACCCTGTAAGTTCCTGCTCAACTATTTCTTATTGGAAAATGTGACTGAACCTGTTTATAATACAACCCAGGTGCAGCGTGTGTATACTGAAGAGTAAGGGGCCAAGGATGGAGCCTTGGAGGACACCACTGGTCAAAGGGTCAAAGGTCAAACTGACTATTGAGATAGATCCATTTAGATCAATAGAAATAGCTTTTTCTTCTTGGAGAGGAAATTAAACATTTGTATAAAAGTAAAAAGTGCATTTTGTTGAGGGATTATCTCAACACATGGAGGCACGAACAAAAGGTAGACACATAACACAAAGTAGGCATAAACCCTTAGAAACAAAGTGTTTCCATCATCAGGTTAGCGTCGGTGGGATTGATTGAGAGAAGACAACAGAGTGTGTATTTATTCTAATGACGGAACACGTTAACCAGAATGACAGCGTGAGTCAAATTAAATGTATTATTATTATTATTAGGTGGGTTTACATAGACAGCCTAATTAAAGATTAGATTCGAAAAGACGTCTTATCGGAAAGAAAACGCAGGAAAGCCTTTCCGATAGCAAGTCGCTGCATGTAAACGTTGTAAAGGAAAGCTTTCTGTTTGAGTTCGCCTTCTCTGTCGTATTCTTCTTTTGGAGCTTGTTTGCGGTCGGAAGCGAGCTCAACGAAGCATTATCGCCACCTTATGAACGGGAATGTGGATCTTCTGCGCAAGTATGAAAGCGTTTCCAATTAGGTGAGTGGACGCGTTTAAACACCGGGTCGGAAAAGATCACAAGTAAACGGTTACCGACATTGCAATTCGGAAAGGTTTAAATGGGAAAAGAGAAAAGTGTCCCATGTAAACCCACCTACTGATGTGCAGAGGAATAAGACATATTCCTTTAGCACTTTGAGATTTAGCACTTTGAGATTTGATCCAAATGTAAAGTGCATTATAAATTAAATGTATTATTATTATGACTATTATTATGTAAATACCGACCTGTTAGAAGGAACGCTGCATTGTTGTTCTTTTCATGGGATTCTTCATCCCCTTTAAGAAAATAATGGTTCCCATATTATGGAAATAATTGTTTATGGCCAAATTTAGTTTTTAATTGAGCCTTAATCCCATTTAATCCACCATATTTCTCTGTGGGAGGAATTTGGCGGATATTATTTCCCTTAATAAAAAATGAATCACGGATAATCCTATTTGTGATGAGCGAGGCTATTCTTTTCAAGGCTTTCCTAGCGAGTGTGTGTGTGTGTGTGTGTGTGTGTGTGTGTGTGTGTGTGTGTGTGTGTGTGTGTGTGTTTGTGAGAGAGAGCACCCTGTTGCTATTTGCCTGTATGTGTGTCCTCTTTCATTGTCCCACTGCTTTCATTACCCTCATTACCATATTTCCAAAATCAGGGTCAATGTCTCTTTCGCTCTCCCCCTCTTACTCCTTCTCCTCCCCCTCCTTCCCCGGGAACAATAAGTAGCATGTGTTAGGAGGATCAGGCAGATTCACTGTAAGGGAATTACGGCCCTCAATGAATTCCACTAATTGGACTTGAATGGACTTTGTCTATGGTTCTTAAAGATGAGCCTCTTGTGCATAATGGCCGCCTTGCTGGGTGTGGGAAGTGGGTTGAGCTGACAACTGTTTCAGGCCCAGGAGGAGAAGCGAGCACGCACATCGACTCACACACGGGGTCGTAATTGTGCAGTGAAAGCTCTTGCCTTCTGACCAGACAATCGTATATGTTAGCAGGAGCCCCCGAGGTCCCCGCCGCCTCGCCTTGAGAGAGTCAGCGAGAGTAATTAAGACCTTGTTAAGACTGGAGGAGTTAGGATTAATTAGACGCAGGCTGGCTCAGGGAGCTCCTCGCACACACACTCTCACTCGCGAGTTTGCTGCCAGCCTACATACTCGTATACACACACACACGGCGAACACCAAGCGGCGACACATTAGTCAGCGACAGCCCTGGAGACTTTTGCACGGAGAGCCTTGAACGACATGTCTACGCCGGCGTCTCAGCAGGAATCAATTAGCGTCCAAAGCGCCTTTTACCCGTTTTGTCATTTAGAGTTACACTGCCAATTTGGCAACGTCCGGATATGTACTTATACCAGCTAGTCTGTGGAAGCAGGTATATCTGAACGTTTGGATCATTTCATTCATGTCAAAGAATGGACAGTTTATTATTTATGCTGTCTTTAATTTGAAAAATGTTTTCCCTTCTTTGCCCTTTTTTTTGCCAACAACATATTAAAATCACTGTTTTTCGAGCGTCTGGATAAAAGGTCCCAGAGGCAGAATAAAAATTGAAAACTTGCCTTTTCATTCTTTCTGTCTGGAGTTCAAAAATCTTTAAAAAGCTTCACCGCACAAAAGCTGGTTAGATTCTTTTCAAACATAACCAATGGTTAAAAGAACTACAAAGAGATTGTTTGGTTTCATCCGACCTCTGCCGTTGTTACGATGACAACGAGCTAAAGCTCCTACAAACTGTAGGAGCTTTAGCTTGTGTTTGGACGACAGTAGAGGCTTTTTATTGCTTCCCTGTCCAAACGGCTTGCGTTAGTGTCGGCGCCACCTGATGGTGGTCAGGGAGACTTTCTGACCTCAAGATTCAACTGACCGCTGCAGTTCTCCAGCTGTAATCCTTGGAGAGTCTTTTGCCGGTCAAACCATCCTCCTCACATTGTGTGGGGTCAGTTTGCAGACATGTCCTCGTCCAGGCTGATTTTTAACATCCCCAGTCCCTTTAAACTTCTTAATTATATACCTAACTTTTGAAACTGACATTTCAAACTTTTCTTCGCTCATTATCGCTGTGTTCTCTAGGCTTTCCCAATTTAAAGAAAATGTAGCTACATTTAGAAAATAGAACATTATTCACTAATTCAACATATTTTCTTTTCATAATGAGATGATCTTATCAGCAGAACCTTTTACGTACCCTTCCATCCAGACCCATTTTTAAATGCTGGTTGTTATAAGAAACGTGCAAACATGATAATCTATCATCTAGATCTGCACTGCTGTCATAAAGTACTTCTTCAGTGTCACTACCTGAACACGCCGCGCTGTTGCATAATGTGCAGTGAAACTAAACGTACTTCATCCTGTCTGTAAATGCAGAAAAACTCCTCACACCATTAGTTCTAGTCACTCCAGAAGCTCATCTGCCCAGATCCACAGAAAACTTTCTACTCCTAGATTGTTGCTGATTGTGCACATTTGCTCTGTCCTCTACAAATTTGCCGACCCGCGACAAATTCGTGGGCAGATTCTTAAAGGATGCGTGTGTTTGCCCTTCTAATATGGCCTGGGGGGGCTGACAACACCCGCCAACAAGGGAAGAAGAGAGGGCAGAGGAAGCGCCCTGACAAATTCTCTGACACTCTCTCTTTCCCCTTTTTGTTGTGAACAGAAAATGGCATTCCTCAAGCTCAGCAGTCCCCCCTCCACCGCCGTTCCCTTTCTGTCTTTTTTTTGTTCAGTTTGTTTTTGGTTTGTGCTGATTGTGATGAGCTGAATGGGATGGTGGGTAGGACGGTGGGAGAACAGGTGGCTTGTCGGTTGTGACTCGTCCACTTTTGAAGCCATTTCTGATTTTGTCTGCCTTCAGAAAGAACACTTTCATGACAGTAGGCCGGTTTAAATGGACACTTTTCCTCTTTCACATCGTTCTGAAAGGATATTCCTGTATTACCTGTTTACATGAGCAGTGATCTAATTGCAAATGGTGTTTACATGCGCCGACACATCAATCAGAAGAGTAACGAGGGCAAACGCGACTAATATATGAGGAGTTTTGTGCGAAGGTGGGCGTCTATTGTCTGATCGGGGCTGTTTTCTCTGTTATTGTGATGCTCGTTAATGAAGGAAGAGCTGATAATAACTCAGGTTTACTCCTGTAGTACTGGAGACAGGAAGGAGGAAGAGAGAGAGAGAAAAAAATAGGCGGTTTTACTGTGACTAACGTAACATGGTTACAAACTTAGCAGACATGAAGTTATTAACAACGTCGTGTTGTGTTGTAAACTCACTGGAAAAGATAGGTTAACATTTTCATCGTCCGACTGCGCGTGACACGGAGTTACGTTACCGTTACGATGAAGACAGAAGGCGCTTTTATTCTGAAAATCCAGATCCACTGATGGGCGGACCTTCAAAGAGGTCCACCTCCTCTTTAGTCATTTCATGTATTGTTAGACATGTCAGACATAACATCGACATCATCCGACGTGAAGTTAAAAGCAGCAACTCCTCATCACACGCTTTGTCTGAAAACTCAGATCCACGTATTTGACAAAAGTCTTTGATTAATTCATTCTCCGTGTCCGCCTATCATGTTCAGGGTCGCGGGGGCTGGAACCTATCCCAGTTCTTTAATGACTTCATTTATGCTCAATAAAAAGGGAAGTCAGTGGATCTGATCCACTTTGCTGTTGTAGCGTTTTCAAAGTTTCCCAGCGCTTTTTGATTCGTGCGCGGCCTCGGCGGGTCGTTTCAGTGCCACTTGTATGCTCCGCTGTAAGAAAAATGTTCTTTCAGTCTGAAAAGACGAATCATGAATCAGGAAGTTGAGTGGTTGTCTAATTATGGAAAGCTCGCTGGTTTGATAGCAGCCTTTGTAGTCCGCATGTCAAAGTGTCCTTGATCAAGATCCTGAACTACAATTTACTCCGGATGGCTGTTCTATTGTATGAATGATTTTGTGATGACCAGGTGGCACCTGCCATGGCAGCCTCTGCCGCTGCTGGAAGTGCTTGAATGGTCCATTTGCCATGCCGTACTTGGTTTCTTCCAGATGGAACTGTCTTCCAGACAGTTCAGCTTCCGTCTCATCAGACCTCAGAATATTCCCGCTAAAAGCTCCGAGGGTCATCATGGTTTACTGTAGCACAGTTCAGATGAGCTTTAATGTTCTTCGGCGTCATCATGGGCTTTTTCTTCGCCACTCGGCCATGTTTTTCTTTTTGGAGTCATGAAATCCGGTGTTGAGGTGAGAGAGGCCTGCAGCTCCTCATGGGCTTTCTTTGCCCTAGAATTCGCCTTTTACTCCTTCAAATACTGATGTATTTAAATCCTTTCTGGAATTTTATATAGATTTTGGCATTGTTTGCTGCTGGTTAAACCTACGAACTTACTTCCTGCTTCGGAAGATTCTCGACTGAAGTGATGATGTGACTGATCAGACTGATCATTTATGTATTTGGTGTCTATTCAGGTTTCCTGTTATGATTCTTTTTTTTCTTTTTTTTTCTTTGCAACACAGTTTATTATGAGGCAAGCACACAAATGTAACAAACAGCCGGGGGTCAAATGCTTTTCAAAACACTATGGTCCCCAACAATATCCTGTTTTGTTACACATATACACAAATATACAGGCATTAAGCGTTTAAAACTTTATTTTGTGTAACCTTTTTTTTTTTTTTTTTTAAGCATCCGCTCGAGTTTATCTTATTGTGTTTTGTGCCTGTGACAGACAGACGACATCATCTAATGTGTGTCTGTGTCCCCTCAAACAGACAGCCACACACACGCAAATACACACACAGGCAAGCAGATACACACACACTTTCCCCTGCTGCCACTCTGTTTTGTAAAACCAACTCCCTTTCCTTCTGCTGCAGACCCCCACCCCCACCTTCCCAATTATGCTCCATTATGTCACCCCTCCTGACAGCTACTGAAAAAATATCTCTTTCCATCTCTGCCATCCAACGCTCCCACTCTCTCCCTCTCTCTCTCTCTCTCTCCCTGCATTCCTTTTTTACCATGCTGTCTCCCTCCATTCACCCCCCCTGTCTCTCTCTCATCCCTTGTTCCTATGAGACAATGTCTTGTAACAATACCGAGCTTAATCTCCCTATCAAAGCCGTTTTTCCCCTTCACCAAACACACACACACACACTTTCACCGGGCGGCCGCTGTGTTTTCTCCCTGCATATTTTTGTTCTTCCGGGGAGGAGATAAAAATGACAAAGGGCAAATTGATATCCAATCTCTGAATTCAATTTTATTTATTCACATGCATTTACACACATTAAGTAATCTAACAAGGTGCAAAATGGTCAGATTAGAACAAAAAATGTTTGTTCCTTTTTTCAGCTCCAAGTAATCAGAAACGCCGTTATGCTGAATATTACTATTACCTTCTGACAATAAAAGATCAATAGCCTTCAAATATAGTTTGAATGTATTTTTTACTGTTGAAACCTTATTATTATATTATTGTAATTTATTATTATTATTATCATCATAATTATTATTATTATTATTATTGTTATTATTATTACTATCTGTTAGTAGGATTTTTAAATATTTGACAGATTTTCATGCGTGTGGATCTGGATGAAGGGGCGAGTCAGGAGTCTGGTTTACTTTCTTAGACATTGAGAAATAAGGATTTTTTTGCACCAATTCTATTAATTTTAACCCGTTAACAAAAAACTACCATCCTATCAATAGGGATGGTTATGTCCTCTTTTGACCTGTGGTGTCCCCCAGGGCTATATCCTTGGCCCCTTAATCTTTAGCATATACGCATATAAAGGTTCAGTCACATTTTTAAATAATAATGATAATAATAATACATTTAATTTATAATGCACTTTAGTGACTGAAAGTGGTCTCAACCAAACAGTTGTGCTTGATGTTAAAAGGATAAAGTACATTTTGGATTTTAATGAAAGTTTTTAGATTCTTTTTTATGGAGCAAGAAATAAACTTGACTTAACTTAACTTTGACTTTCTATTACATTAAGAGATACAGCTTTTTTGCCCTGATTTGATAACACATGAACTGTCAGATGGATTTTTATGAAACTTGACGGAAAGATAGAGCTTGTAGCAAGTAATTACCTTTTAAATTTTGGCATTGATCTCGATAAAGGGGCGGAGTGAAATGTTTGGTTTATATAACGTTGAGTGATACAATTTTTGTTGTACCAATTCTGTCTATCGCGTTTAAACTACTCGATGGATTTTAATGAAAATTGAGGGGAATATTTTTTGTAGAGGAATAAAACCTTTTGATAGAGCGGATCTAATTAAAGGGGCAGACTCAGGATTTTGGTTGAACTCTTTTCACTCACATTGCAAGATAAGCTTCTTTTTTGCACTTCCAAGATAAGCTTATTATTTTTGAGTCTATTACAGATTAAGTACTAGATGAATTTTAATGAAGATTGAGGGAACGATTGGGCTTGTAGTAGGAAAGAATCCTTTAAATGTTTGGATTGGATCCAACCAAAAGGTCAGATTCAAGTCTTGTTTATACTTTTATGAATATTCTAAGATAATGCTTTTGGACCATTATTGTCAGTACAGCATACAATATCTGACTGACGTTCCCGTTTAAACATAAATAGAACATAAATACAAACGACACTTACTCAAATAAAACTAAAGATGATAAATAAATTTACTTGATTTGAAAGAAACCATTGGGCGTTCAAAAAGTTGTCTTTAAAAGAAAAGAAAACAACTTCATTTCCTTTGCTGTCAGTGTCTTTTGTTTGAAGCAAATTCCATTTTATCTTCTCATTCAAGGTTAAATAGGTTCCGTTTTTTTATATCTAAAATAAAATATAAAAAAGAATAGCAATTAGTACTGGCAGGTATCGGACCCCAATAACAAATAACAGCATCAGATGATAAAGAACTTTGGGGAAACCCTGCCACGCCCACACACACCCTGCCACGCCCACACATAAAACTTCTTTTTCTAAAAAACGGTTCTCAGCAAAGTAGAGTTTTCAGCAACGAAAACTGAAACCTGGAAGAGCCGGGACATACGGAACACATTTAGGTTGTCGATGTTATAGCTGGAAACCAAGCCCAGGTCTCCTCCCACTGATTCAGTGATTGAATGTGTCTTTATATGTTAATATGACGTAAAGGTTTGATAGTGTGTGTTCAAAGATTAGCCAGTGTATTGTGAAAACCAGCAGGTTAAATCAGAGTTACATTCATTGTCATGTCACAAAAATGCCTATTGGTGGTGTGGTGGGTCAGTGTCAGAGTTGTGGCCCCTTAAATATTGTGTCTGGCCCGTGTCGTGCGCTATGAGGGGGGTGCCGCGGTAGAACAGGTTTCTGATGAGGATGGTGCTGGTTCTGAGAGGTTGTAATGATCATGGGTTGTTGCCAGAAAGAAAATACTACAACATTCACAACTAGAAGAGATAATCATATGAATGAGGCGGGTTGAATTATCTAAAGAAATGGTGTTTGGTTTTCTTCTGCCACAGTTCAACCGCTGCATCACCTCCCAGCTGATCAAGTGGTTCAGCAACTTTCGGGAGTTCTACTACATCCAGATGGAGAAGTTTGCCCGGCAGGCCATCAACGAGGGCGTGACCGCTGCAGAGGACATGACGGTGGGCCGTGATGCCGAGCTCTTCAGGGCGCTCAACATGCACTACAACAAGGCAAATGACTTTGAGGTAAGATGAGCCCGAGCTCAGAGGGGGACTTTTCAACTGGTGGGGGGGTACCCACATATCCATCACACCCATGTTCACTACAGGGGACGGGTGTTTGCAACGATGGAGTTTTTCCACCCTCACCAATATTTGTTATTGACATATAAAGACTCAAACTAACATTAGGTGGGTTTATATGGACAGCCTAATTCCGATTAGATCCGTAAAAGACGTTTAGTCGGAAATAAAATGCTGCAGGTGAAAACCCCTTTCCAAATGAGATTTTATTCTTTGCAAGGAGGTATTCTTAGTTCTTTCGGAAAGCCTTTCTGATAGCCGGTCGCTGCATGTAAACACTGTTTGAGTTGTATCTGCGCCTGCCCAGCTGTCGTGACGTAATGTTCTGGCTGAGTTTTTTCAGCACAGCGACGCATTTTAAATATGGCGACTTCAAAACAGTACACTTACTCATCGCATCTTTGGAAGATTTTAACATAGTTGGACGGTGAGATGGACGAAAAGTCATTTCGGCGCATGCCCTCTTTGTCGTATTCTTCTTCTAGCATTATCACCACCTAAGTGTGGATCGTCTGCGCGTGTCAGCGAGCGTTTCTGATTCGATGAGTGGATGCATGTAAACACAGGGTCAGAAAAGATCACAGCTCATGTAAACAAGCGACCGACATTGCAATTCAGAAAGGCTTAATTCGGATAGGAGAAAGTTAAACCCACCTATTGTAACTTACAGAAAACCTCCTGCGTCTCTCTTGTATTTACGTCAACAATGAACAAAGTAAGTTTGAATGCTGGTCCGGAAGTTTTGGTTCTGTCTTTTAGAGTCCGATGGACCACTACTGCTTAAGTCCTGCATGTCTTGAGCCGAGCCCCCATGTTATTCTGGAGCTATCATTTAGTAACTTTACACACTGGGGGGACCTTTTTTTGTTTTGTGCTGGTCTGAATGAGTCTGAATTTGGTGTCCATGTATCGACTCAAGGAGATCTATCTAGTAAATATCACATTTTACTCTAATAGTTCACAATTTGCTCACAAGGGGAGCGATTTCCCCTCGAAAACAGTTTCTCCAACAGAACTCCACATTTAATTGTGGAGTCCAATTAGGTGGGTTGCTTGTATAAAGCGAGGGATGGAGGGATTACAGGGATATGACTAGTTTCAAATGATATTAAGACGCAGTTGTTGAATAAAAAATAAATAAATAAAAAAAAAAAAAGGTGGATTCAGCACAACTCAACACAAACGTCCTCTACCAAGTCAGCTGTTCGGAGCGCAACAGTCACCTCAGGATTCTGCTGAGGTGTGGATGTCGCAGGACGTGTGTGTGTGTGTGTGTGTGTGTGCTCGATGAGGCGAAAGAGGACGGCGCTCCAGGCGTGGGTGTCCTTGTCAAAGCGATTTGCAGAAGTCACATTCTGTCGCTCACTTTTTCTCTCCCAATATTGGTCTAAGAGGACCTGAGGGCCCGCAGACAATTTAACATAACATCAGCAGCATTTAGACGCCCATTAACACACACCTCAGCACGGACACAAACGCATGTGTCCGTCTTCTGCTCATGGGCCAGACGTGGTGTCGGCTCTCTACATTTAAGGAGACTGGATGTGAAAAGCTTTGCAAACGTTTTGCTCGGCAAGAGTCAGTTAACTTTTCACAGGTGTGCATTACAGACAAACACATAATAAGATAATGTGTGTGTTGTTTTTAGCTGGTCCTCAGTAGAGTTCTTTTTAGGGACAAAAGGGTAAAGGTCAGTCTTGGTTCAGGAGTTTGAAGAATAATTCCTGAGGCTTTGCATAGTTACACATTTCAGTCACACCTGAAGTTGATGAGACAGTTGTTGAAGATTTGAAGTCTATAAAATGATTCCTCACCCTTGTTGCATCCATGAGTCGGGGTGTCTCAGACCAAAATGAAAATCCTTGTGGTGCGTTCAATGAAGCTCTGAAGTCTAGGAGTTGTTGTCACTGTTGGTTTTGTGTTTATTAATGTCCCCTAATGCTTCTCCATCATAAATAACAGCTGAGAACAAAGTTGTCATTTTCAGGTACGCTTTCAGTACCTTCTCTTTCTGAGCAACCAGTTAATTGCAGGAGTTTCTCTGGAGTGGGAATCTAGGCACTTCACACCCACAGACCAGCACTCACTACATTGTTGCCTCCACATTTGGCACTTTTTTTTATTTATAAAGCACTTAATCACCACAATGTACTGTCACCACTATTTTTGTTGCTGAATCTTACCTCGGTGACATATATATGTGGCTCTAGTGCCCCTTTGAAATAACAATGTGGTTCTGTAACCTCTGAAGTAATGCCCCTATAGCTTCTGCAACCTCATGGCATAGCTATAGTGCCTGTATGACATCATAGTTGCTCTAATCACTCTATGACATAACAAAGTGGCTCTAGTGCCTCTGGGACATAATGACATTACTTTAGTGCCCCTATGTGCCTTTGGCTCACAGTGGCACTACAGCCACTAGAGCCTAGGGAGCTTTAGTACCCCTGTGGTGCAACAAAATGGCTGTAGTACCCCCATTACATTATGGCATGTCTATAGAGCCTCTGCAACATAATAACTTGGCTATAGTGCCTCTGTGACATCATTGTGTGACTCTAACACATCTATGAATTAACAAAGTAGGTGTAGTGCCTCTTTGACTGTGAACTAATTACCTGACCTTAGTGCCTCTGAGTGCCTTTGGGTCACAATTGCACTACAACCACTAGAACCTTGGGAGCTTCTGTTTCTCTGTGGTGCAACAACAACCAAATAGCTCCAGTGCCCCCATGACTTAATGGCATGTCTTTAGAGCCTATGCAACCTAATAACTTCGTTATAGTGCCTCCATGACGTTATGGCATGACTCTTATTCAACTATGACGGAACAAAGTGGCTCTAGGGCCTCTGTTATATAACATTCCAGCTCTATAACCACTGAAGTAATGACATAGCTCAAGTGCCTCTCTAACATAACAATGCGCCTCTATAACCTCTGAAGTAATGATGTGGCTCTAGTGCCTCTGCAACCTTATAACACGACTATAGTGCCTCTCTGACATCATGGCGTGGCTCTTGAACGTGAAAGTGGATCTATTGCTTCTGTGACAATATGACATGACTTTATTGCCCCTATGTTAGTTCAAAGAAATGGCTTCAGTGTCCCCAAAGACGTAATGACCTGACTCCAGTGCTTCTGGGATGTCTCTGAGGTGATAAGATGGCTGTTGTGTGTCTGTGACATAATGACATGGCTCTAGTGCCTTCGCAGCCATTGAAAAAGCAAAAGTTCTAAGAAGGTTCTGTTGGACACTTAACTGGATCTACCAGAACTGGAACTGTGGAACCAGCCCCTCCATCATACTCTGGTGAAAATCCTCATTAATGAATCACACTGTGTTAAAGTGGATGAGGGTTGTCGATTAAAGGGATAGTTCACTTTTCATGATGGAATGAACGGAAGGACTTCACTTTTGTGTCCTTTATGCACTAAAGAGGGGGAGGGTACGTTTGCACCTTAAGGTGGGTTTAAATTCTCCTCCCTGTGCTTTGGCCCTTTTCTTGCCTGACTCCTTCTCTCCTCTCGCCTCCCTCCTTCCGACTCTCCATTCTTTCCTCCATCCGCCCTGAGGGAACATTATAGGCAAGGGACCCTCTCTCCTCCCTCTGTCAAACGCAGAGGCGTGAAACTGGAACCGTGGCCGATTCAGCAAATCTCCTGACGTACACACACACACAGAAGTCTTCTCCTTTGGCCAAATTTAGCATCATCAGAGTTCCACCTTGGTTTGTCCCCATCACACCTCCCCTTAGTCCTCCTCTTTTCTCTCTCCTTGCTCCCTCTCCTCCCTCCTACCCTTCCTGCTAAATCTGTCCTCTGTCAGTACGCCCCCCCCCCCCCCCCCCCTTTAGTCATCTCTTCTCCCTCTTTCTTCTCCACCTCTCATCTGTCTCAGCATGCTCTCATCTTTGACTCCCCAACAGCTTTTATTCCTTCCATAAAAATCAGCTCTTTGTCAAATTAACTGCTCAGCAGAGCCCTCACAAGGTTAAATCATTTGCATTTATTATATTTTTCAGGTTAACGGAGAACTTCATCTAAGTGTTCTCTGGTTTGATGGGGCTGTCATTAGTGAACGTGCACGGCCAGCATTTTAAACAGTCTTCGTTGATTACTGTGGCGGAAAAGTTGCACGTTTGTGTGTCGCCTTCCAAAGTTGGCGTAAATAAGCATCAGTAATTACGGCGGCTTCATTAATTACCCTCTCCTCCTATCCAGCCACATTCTTTAGACTTTTCTTTCTTGTTTACCTCTCTGCACTGTCTCCTCCTCTCCCCCCCACCCCCCACCCCCCATATGTGAAACTATTTTGTCCTAATTGCACCAACTAATGAGGAAGGCAAAAGAAAGGAAGGAAGAAAAAAAGCAGGGAAACAAAGAGAGACAGAGGGTTTTCTTTGCCAAGACACTCAGGGAAAGGTGTCAACTTTTACCTTCTGCCAAGAGGAAGGGAACGTTTCCCTGGTAGAGTTTTTTTTCTTTATTTTTTTTTTGTCATATTGAGAACAGATTGAGGAGATTGTGGTTCAGTCTGCCAGCATTGGGCGATCTTAGCATTTGAAGGTGTGTTTGAGAGTTTTGGTGCACTATTACTTGAAGTGCACCTTCACTTTGGCAACATCGACATTCCAGAGAACTCACATCCTGCTGACATGTTACACAAACCCACCAGAATAAAGGCTCAGGATGGAAAAAAGTTTTCCTACATTTATAAGACACAATTATTCCAGCCCCATTGTGTATTAGTTTGTAATAATCAAATCACACTGGAACAGGCTAAATAGCTTTATAAAGGAGTTATTACAAACCGTATTCCCAAATACAACACAATATCTATATGGTTTGATGTTTGATTAGGACACCTCCTTGTGGAGGTATTTAAAGCAACTTCAACTGGGAAGAGAGTGCAGGGTGGACCAGAACTCGCTGGAGGTAACATTTATCTCATCTGGCTTGGGAACGCCATGGAATCCCCCAGGATGAGCTGAAGAGTGTTGCTGAGGAGAGGGATGTCTGAAAGGCTCTTCTTATCCTACTGCCACCGCGATCAGCCCTCGGATAAGCAGAAGAAAAATAGATGGATGGATGGATTTTCATTGGTATTCCATGCAGGTCCACCTCAGATACTCATATAACATAAAATTTTCCCAAATCCTTCGGAACAATAACTTATGCATAAGGTTTCAATTAAACCTGAAACACTCTATGGCCCAGTTATACTCAACATTACAGACCTGTATGTGTTGCGTACACACAGTATAGGTCATTCATACACTTTTGGTTATAGATAGATGTGTTTTGTACATAACATGGGTCTGTGAGAAGCATTACACCGTATGTTGAGCACATATTATATAATTGGCAATAGAGTTGACATCACTGGACAATCTTGTATGATAGGACCACCTGTTTAAAAAAAGTATTGGCTAGAAATGCAGGCAGCCCCCGATTTTCTCCAAAGAAATCCATTGAGCGTCCTCAGGGACTTGAAAAAACTCTGTTAGACGTGTGGGTGTTCTGTCAGAGTTGGTGAATGGGTTTTAAGCCAGGCAACTGTGACAGCCACTCTAGAATGTTCCTTAACTTCTGCAGAAGCTGAGATTTGGTGGACTTTGGCGCTCCGATTGGGATCATCGTCCTCTGGAATGTCCAATGAAGCCCGTTCTCAAGATTCCTCACAGATGGCTAGACATTTCCTTCAAGGATTTCCTAGTACTTGGTGGAATCCATCTGAGCTGCTAAGCACTGATGTTTTTCAAACAAGCAAAGCAGCATCACCGAGCCACAGAACATTTTTCACTATAGACAAGGTGTTCTTTGCTACCCATGGCTCATTCTTCCCCCTCCACACAACCTGCTGATCCATATACCGCAAAAACTCCAGTGGGTTCAACACCCCCACAGAACCTGCCTAGATGACTTGGGCCAACTTTGCTTTTTATTTCGGTCAGCAGTGCTGTACATCTAGAATGTGCATCTAGAATATTAGCGACTTCTCCACAGAACTTATCTAGTTGCTTTTGAGTGTACTGACTGATTTTGGGTCGGCAGTGCTGTACCTCTTGAAATTCTTGTATGGAACCCTGATACAAAGCGAGGCTTTGAGAGGCATTATGTGTCGATTGTGAAAATAATACGTTGTTTTATTTGAACATTTGAGCAATTTGAACAGTTTTTGTGTGATTTTTGAAATTTAAAAGCAAAACAGCTTATGATTAATATATTTTGCCAATAAATCCGAGAACGGGAGCTGAATCATTTTGTTTCCAGCTGAATTCGGGTATGCGCGGCGGCTAACGAGATACAATGGGACGGTTTTATGAAACCTTCCAGAGGAAATTCTTGGCTTTCCAGTTCAAGGATCCTTGATGGTTCTGAGAGCACCAAACGACTGCACCTCAAACACACACACACACACACACATGCACACAAACACACACACAAACATACACAGACCCAGAGATACTTATTTGTGTTCTTCTGAAAGAGCACAGATAGTCTCCCCCGAAGGGTTGGTGTGGTTCCGGCCCAAATCCGCCCTCTTGACTTTGACTCACACACACCTGGAGGCCACGGAGTGGTCACACACTCACATTTCAGCGCTATCTGGTTTCATAAGCTGCGCACTTCATGAAAGGCTAAGCTTGGCATGTCTTTCCTCACCGTTTTAGATTCTTTGTCATACTTTGTCTCTCCTTATTCATCCCTTCATCTGTCATATCATCTTCCCACGGCTTGATTGAAAAATGGCTCTTACCTCGACTCTCAGTAATCAAATTACAAACTTGTGATTTCTACTGGATCGGAATATCCGCTACTTGCCGCGGATATTTTGGTATAACAGTGATTTTGATTTGATCTTTCTTTTGTCTTCACCTCTCTGACTTATTTTATAACATTTCTATTTCTCTCCTCTCTCTATACCAAACTGATCTCTCCCCATCGGTATAAAACTAAACTGGCAATCACTGCCTCAAACACGTTTCATGTCTGTTGCTGGAGAGAATCAGCTTTGGTATCTTTAATTTGATCATGCAATCATGCAATTATTAAGTAATTTTAGACCATTTTATTTAGACCATGATTGAGCAGCAAAGCTCTCTTTGATTAAATTCAAACTAGATATGCTGTTGTCCCCGACAGCAAGGTTATATCCCCAAAAAGCCCCCAATCAGCCTGATTGAACCTCTCAAATGATTTTCAAAGTTATGATGTATACAAGATAGATTTCCTCGGGTCCATTAATATGAGCTAAATTGGGACGAAATAGTACAGACAGACAGACAGACAGACAGATAGACAGACAGACAGATAGACGGATAGACTTATTAGTGTAACTTGATAAGGTATGATATTTATATCCCAGAAGAGTCCTCGATTTGGATTTATTTTAGGAAAGGTTGGTCGTATATTTCCGTAGGCGGCGCTTTATCTCCAAAAGTTTTGAGGCCAGTATTTCTCAACCATTAATGCAATGTAGTCTAGTTTAGTTTGGAGATCTATCTTCTGTATGTCATATTTTGTACCCACATTTTAAACCAATAGTTTACAACTTTCACAACGTCAGTCCAGTTCTTGTTTCAGTATTTTCAATTTCATAAACAACCTTCGTCAAGGACTTCATCTGTCGGCTTGTTAACTATTAGTCGATTCTTTTCTGCCAAAAAATTTGTTTTTTTGTGACTGATTTGCTTTTGTAGTAGGTCAGGAAGGGTGGAAGGAAAGACAAAGCTTTAGACACTGGAGAGTGGGATTACTAGCTGTAGGCTATGCAAACACTTTAAAGAGAAACCTGGGAGACTTTCAACCATCTGCTATCATTACATTTTGTTTGAACCCAACCCAACCCAACCCCCCCCCCCCCCCCCCCCCCCCCCCCCCCCCCAACCCCCCGGAATTAAAGATACTATTTCTGCATTGTTGTACACCCATCTCGTAAGAAACAAACACTGCCTTTCAAAATCGCCCACTTCCATACTTAACCTCCCTGGTTTGAGTGGTGTAGAAGCCGTTTCAAGAGCAAAGTCAGATCGGGCCAGCAAATGTTAAACGGACTGTATTTTTTACGCGCTTATCTAGTCTGCTGGACCCCAAAACGCCAGCATTCACCCATTCACACAAACATTCTTACAGTGATGACATAGGCTGCTGATCAGGAGCGGTAACCATTCACGCCATTATTGACTCACCAATGGAACAGCCATTGGATGCAGCTTTGGGCTCAGTATCTTGCTCAAGCACACTTCGACATATAGAACGGAAGAGGCAGGCATCGAACCACCAACCTTTAGATAAGTTGAGGACCGCTATACCAACTGAACCACCATCACAACAGTAGGTGTCGCTATTGTGCTTTGCGTTAGGGGCAATATAGGTCGGAACTTTTACTCAGGAGTCAGGTGTTGGATGGGAGCAGTGCAACAACTTGCTAGTTTTCATACTGAGGAATCGTTTTGTAGTATTTTCAACAACAGCTATGAAGTTGTGACTGCAATATGTTGAATACCATTATCGCTGAGCGAAACAATGATTAATCAAAACTCAAAATGTGAAAGTCGGACTCTTCAATTTGTCTCCTAGGATAAGGCTTAGCCACTACAAAGACTATTAGTCCCTTCACTCCAACTGGTATCACTACCTGGACATTTTGCATAAAATGTAAATTAGAATAAATCCTAAAGGCAGCATGAATCTGTTAAATGTCAGTAGAATAAGAATCAATCAAAATAAAAACTCTATACAGTAAGACGTAAATGAGAGCATGAAATAAAAATCCTAAAATACTAACTAAGAGGATATGCGTTAAAGTGTGTGAGAACAAAAAATAAAAGGTAAAGTATTTTAGGTAAATTGGTAAAAAGATCAAATATGTAAGTAAATGAATAATAATTAAACCTTATGACATTCTTGAATACGTGAAAAGTGTCATTCGAAATGTATCTCGTTCTTAAACCATGGTAATCCCTCGGACCTCGTGAACACATGCTGTTTGTTGCCGTCACTAAGTGTCATTAAGCAGGTCAGAACACCAAGTAGGTGAGTCCTGCTCGCCGTGGCGCTCCCCCCCGTCGCTGCTCCACAATGCCACCTGCCAGTTTCCGTCACTATAATTATAGCTATCTGCTTGCCGTTTGTGTCACTCTTAGTATTCCAGCTGAGAAGAATACTGATCCTGATTGGAGTCACGAGGGTCCGACGAGTGCGTGTGTGTTTGTGACCATGGTTTTCCAGAATGTGTGTGTGTGTTGTGTTTGCATATGATTCCCTTGCCTTGTCCCAGCTGTCTCCTTAGCTTTAACAATAGGCCTGGTAACAAAGACGTGGCCTTCAGCCTCTGTCATGTGATACTAGTGGTCTGCAGCCCCTTAGTCAGATGACCCAGGCTATTGTACTCTATGGGTGACACACACTTGCACACACACGCGCACACACACGTAAGGAAGCACACGCATTAGTCCAAGGAAGCATAGCATGTGTGTGAACGCTCACGCTCAGCCCACAACGCGCGGCGATGCAAAGACACACGAAAAGAAGGCGGTGATGAGATAATGAGAGCAGATGCGCTCGCACACAGACGCAATCTCAGGACGCAGACCCTTCCTCTGGGTCACATGCCGCGCGAACAAAGACAAACTTTATTGCCATTGTCCCGGTGACAGTGAGATCAGTGAGTGATTGACAGGAGAGCAGCAAAGAAAGGAAACACATTGCTGTAGTCCTGGAGGAACCCTCAGTGCCCACTTTCACCCTTGGCCATTTTCGGGGCTTCCAAGATGAACTTCAGGACAAAATGTTCATTTGCTGAACTCCATCCACCGACAGGAACCATGGTTACCAGATAATCAATGATATTCTGACCTCCGCTGTTATGTTGTGGCTGATCGTTGGAAATGTGTAGTAGGACGTAAGCTTACCCTGTCGCTGCATGCATCTAGTAATCTTCTTTATAAGGAAGGTGGCTCCCTAATATGGAAGAAGCCATCACCCACCCAGAGAATTTGTCATGGCTGCCAAGGCGGAGATATAGGCGGAACAATAGTGAGAGATGTGGCACAACTGTCAAAAAAAGGTTTAAGGAGAATATTTTCAGTAAAAGGTTGTTTTGTAAAGTTATTTTGACCGTTTTATGTCCTCCCCATATTAATAATAAAACAAAAATGGAACAATGATTTATTTGCATCTGTAATTTTTTGGAGATATTTGTTAATTTAATATCGCAGACACTCAAAATGTATCTTAAAAGACAAATGGTTTTGGTGTTTTTACACAGTAAAAACTATGAAATTTTGTATTTCAAGAAAAATAGTCAGTTTAATTAGATTAAAATTTGATTACTTCCCCTTTACTACCTTCATCATAAAGTGAAATCTCTTAAGCATCTTGGTAAGGCACGTTTTAAGAAATCTACTCAACCATTTTTAAATACTTAAAAACTTTATTTCTGGTTACAAAGTTACATAATCCAGTTAAGTAGATCCTCATGTGCTGTAATGTGTCATAAAAAATGGTAGCCATGGATAATGCCTAATTTTTTGTGGACACTTTGCCCTGCGATGTCCCCCAGGGCTCCATCCTCGGCCCCTTATTCTTTCGCTATACATGCTACCACTGGGTCATTTTATCAAACTGGCTCAGTCGAAATTATACAATAAGAAATAGTGACTCAACCAAACAGTTGAGAAGGACATGAAAGGGTCAGTCTATGAATGACAGGTAGCAAGAGGCTGGATGTGAGAACGATGGGAAAAACAGGAATGGAAAAAACAACATAAGGTGTTTGGTCACTGTGAGCCACCGCAGTCAAACTGTATCTAAGTTACCGTCTGAGGGTTTAATACGTTAAAAAAGGAATTTCCGTTGATTGCTTCCTGATGAAAACGTACGAAGAAGAGTCCCAACGCCGGGTTTGTGATTGTTCTTTCCTGCCAGAGTGTGTGTGTGACTGAAAGCAGGCCTGATAGCGGGGAGAGAGACGCAGAGCGAGGGAGAGGAGGAGGAAAAAGGAAGCAGATGCTTGTGTGTTGGCACAAAAACGATACGTCCACTCTCACTCGCACACAGAAGGAGCAGCGCCTGAAAGAGTTCCAGCATTGTCTCCAGGAGAGAGCGAGTGTTGCTACCAGGCTAGAAATAAAGAAGGAGCTCACACATATGTACAAACCTTAAGATGAAATAAAAATATTAAAGAGAAGGAAGGACAAGGAAGCATACCCATTATGTTTGACCGTCTGGAGAATCCAAAAAAAGGTGAGGACACAGGCGGCCCAGACGTCTCTATCGGTCTCATGATGATGGTGGGAAGAAAAAACAGAGCATTCATCCTTAAGGAGACAGAAAAGAGAGAGGAGGTGTAGGAAAGGACAGGAGGGAGTTGGAAGAAAAAGGACACAGAGGAGAGGTTGCCAGTAAACGAGAACACATAATTCATGTGTACTGTGTTCATCTTTTAGCAGTATTTCACAGGAAACGCCTGATATAAAGCTTTGGCATGTTATTCTATGATATATCCTTTATTTAGACCTTCATCAGTTGAGTTTTGAAAATGAATGAAGGAATTAATACGAAGTCGGCGTAAAGTTGCAAGTAGACGTGAACTGGCATTGGGTGACCGGAATTCATTTCAACACTCACCTCATTCGCTTGAACACTTGCGACAGAAATTTGCTTCATGATTTGACGCAAATTTAGATTCTCCAAACGTCACTTGCGGACATCAGTAGGACGCTGATACGGAGGTGGAGGATGATTATGGTTTGTGTCCGCCTCCGGATCCTTTTGTGAACTCAACAGTTTGATTTTTCAGACATTTACTCAAATGCAGGAACCTTTAACATCACATATCTTAAAATGTGTGTGATAAGTACGTGATGCACTGTAAAAAGAGAATTGTTTGATGAACTCAAAAAACGCTTCAACTTCAACTTGTAAAACCCAATTAGATAATGTATTCTCAACCTAAAATTAATAAGTTAGACTGAAATATATTTTTAAATATTTTTTCAGCGTTTTAAGGCAAATATTACACATTGTAAAAAGAGAATAGTTGGAGATTTAAAAGAAAAATCACATAAATAAGTATTTATATCTTGAAATGAAAAGATTAGACTCAAAATAGTATTAATATAATATTAATATAATATATATTTCATATTTAATTGAAGTTACTAGTTGAAGTGATTTTTTTTTTTTTACAGTGCATGATTAGTCCCCAAAAGCCTAAAAGGGAAATTTAGTGTTTCCAGTGAACAAATAATTTTTTTGCAGTGTGGATCATAAACACGAAAATAGTAGGATTTCTCATATCCTACCACTACCTACCCTAGGAGGAGGAGGAGGAAGAGGAGGAGGGTAAAAGATGGAGGGTGTCTCAGAGCTTTGTTGGGCAGCGATTTAGAGATTTGCAGGCTTTAGTCACTCTGTGTGTGTGTGTGTGGGTGTGTGTGTGTGTGTGTGTGTGTGTGTGTGTGTGTGTATGTGTGCGTGCGTGTGCGTGTGCGTGTGTGTGTGTGTGTGCGTGTGTGTGTGTCTGAGTGTGTGTGTGTGTGTGTGTGTGTGTGTGTACATTTGGGTCTGAAGAGATAGTAATTGAGCCTCCATTCATCCAATATTTACACCAAACTGGAGCAACCATGTGAATTATCTTTACTAGGGATCAAGTGTCCTTCTTCCTCTTTATGTTTTCTTTCCTTCCCATGTTCCCCCTTCCTTGTCCGCCCTCCCTCTCTCTCTCCTGGCAACTGCATGTCGTATCAAGATCCAAGCCAGGACTGAACACACAAACACGCGCACACACAAACGGGTAAAACGGGCCCATCTGTATTGATGATGGCCTAATTTAGATCTCTTTATTGAACTGATTTACGACGGCCAGACAAATCTGAGCATCTGGACCCAAGTGTGCGTCTGTTTGTCCAGTCGGGCTGTTACCCACCGAGACACACATTATCCTCCCTCATCATTTCCTACCTCCTTGTGAATTTTTCCTTTCTCCTCCTGCTTGAGGTCTTGTTCCAGCTTTTTAAGTCCCTGGGACAGATAAACAAGCCCTTCTGAAAATAAAAAGAACATGAAAAAGAAGAAGAAAAAAACATTTTGCTTAAGCTTAAAACCACAAACACAGTCCAAGGTCAAGGTCACTGCATGACCATGGCACATACTGGATCTCAAATGATGACATGTGAGCCAAAAGAAGAAACAAAATGAGTTGCAGTTTTCTGAGTCTGAGCTGAAGAATATGTACATCAGGGAGGAGGTGCTGAGTGAAGACATCAGACGGAGGGTATTTTCTTTTCTTCTTAAGGCGAGGACAAATTTCAAAATCTAACAGATGAAGGGTTGTAATAATCCAGGAGGACGTCTCAAAGGCCCATTCATCTCCAAGCTTAGGTTTCAGCCTTTATTTGTCCCGGTGGAAACCTTCACAACCCATAAAACAGCAAATGGACTTTTGAGCTTTTTTGTTTTCTTGAAAGTAAAACAAAGAAAAGAAAAGAAAAGCCAGTTAAAACTTGTGAAATGTTAATGCACCTGCTGATCTTCCACTTTTCTTCACTGTGTGAAATGATCACTCCACTAAGACTGCCACCATGACCCAACACTGGATAAGTGGAAGAAATGGATGGATGGATGGATGGATGGATGGATGGATGGATGGATAGATAGATAGATAGATAGATAGATAGATAGATAGATAGATAGATAGATAGACAGACAGACAGACAGACAGACAGACAGACAGACAGACAGACAGATGTGTATTTATTGATTGACTAGTGGGGTATACACTATTTCATGGTTTGGTTGATCTTTGCTGTCTAGTGAATGATACTTTATGATAACAATAAGTTACTCAACTTTTGGTGACGATGATCTTTCAAAACTCTCTTCTTGTAAACAAAATCTCTAATCGTCCCAAAACTTGTGATTCTTGGCCCCACAGTCCCCTGTATCTTAATTTAAACCCACTCGTGACACTGTCATTTTCTAATCTTCTTATCTAATCAGAAATGATTTTGAGTCTTTAGATGAGTAAAAGTAATAATCCCACACTGTGAAAATACCCCATCTTTAAGTATACACTTAAAAGTCCTTGCATTCAAAACCTTACTAAAGTAGAAGTACTTAAGTGTTATCAGCAGAATGTGCTTTAAAGCATATACATGTAGATCTAAGAAACTACTTTAAAAGCTTATGGTTTAGGTCATTTAACTACTTCATTTCACATCGTAGTAGTTTCATCTGTCGGATAATTATAGCGCTGCTGTCCTGTGAGAAACACTATCGCTGAAAAAAGTCACCTTTTCTGATCGTTGGTCTGTTTTCAGCCTTGTGACATTTTTTTTTTTTATAGAATCCAAGATGGTTTAAAAATAGTTTGAGGAGTAAGAGGAAGTTCTCAAACCATAAAGAAAAACATACTTCCACTCGTAGTCAAGCAGAAGTATAAAGTAGCATTCAGTGGATATACTCAAGTGAAGAAAACGTATCTAAATGTGTACTTGAGTACAGTATTGAAGTAAATGTACTTAATTACTACCCTCCACTTAATTCTACATACAGACTACCCTGTAAGAAAATATTTAAATCAGGCGAGGAGGAGAAAGTCGCTTCATCATGAAACATTAGATAATTGTGTTGGTACTGATGATGATAAGTGAGGAGTGAGGAAGTCCAGTAGGTGAGTTGTGACAGCAGGGACAGGGATAGTATGTCAGAGTAGTTCCCGGGAGTATGTGGGAAATATTTATTCATGTTTTTAAGCCATCGAGCTGCAGGCAAACACCAGAAAACAGGGTGGAACCCTGAACCCCTTGATTTTCTAAAAGATAAGCCAATTCAACACAGTTTAACCATCTTTGCTTACTTGTTTTTTATTGGCTGAAATGTTTACTCTACTCCACTCATTTATAATCATAATGTTTTATTTATCTACTTATTTTATCCATAGTGAACCGCCTAAAATCTCATTTATTTTGCATCGCAGACGGGACCTTTTTGTCTGGACATTATTCCTGTCGATACAACCAATGTGTTTACTAAAATAAAAAATACAAAAAAGTGAAAAAATACAAAAAAGTGTTTAAAGAGCACAAAGTCCATCATCGCTTCAACATCAAGATCTTTGCTCTCAAAATGCACCAGATTGAGGCATTTAACTTTAAAAAGTTAGAAAATGTTCTTCTATGCAAACAGTCGTGTGAGAAAACAGGCACACCTGTCGGTGTCGGCGTAGGTAGCACCTCTAAAGTTTCCTCTTTGGTGTGTGTGTTCACTTGTGTCTATAGCGAGACAGTGACAGAGGCTCTCATTGAAATAACCGTGGTCTCCAGGGGCCGGCTAAAAAGAGAGAGAGGGTAGATGAGGGTAGGGAGAGTATATGAGAGTCCGGGGAATCATTTAGCGTGTGTGTGTATGTGTGTGTGTGTGTGTGTGTGTGTGTGTGTGTGTGTGTGTGTGTGTGTGTGTGTGTGTGTGTGTGTGTGTGTGTGTGTGTGTGTGTGTGTCTGGTGGCGGCTAACCTTGGCATGTCCTGCCACGCGTGACGGCGTCACACCCGTACACCACTCTGTCGTCCTCTAGGTGTGTTTGTTGGGGTGTACGGGGGCATGTCTGGAAGAGTGTGTGTGTGTGTGTGTATGTATGAGTTATTGACTCTGTGTGTGTTTGTGTGTAAATGTGTCTGCATGCAAGAAAACAGACGAAGAGTAAAGAAAAAGAGTGTGTGTGTGTGTGTGTGTGTGGGGGGGGGGGGGGGTTGAGTGGAAGATCCTAGTTAGGGTGTTTAGTGTCTTTGAATGATCTTGCCCCCGGGAGAAAGGGCATAAGAAAGAATGAAAAATGTGTGCATGTGTGTCATTGTCCTGCTGTGAGAACACTCACACACTCACACACACACACACACACACACACACACACACACACACACGACTAAAAGCCGCACACAAAGCCTTGTGATGACAGTGTATTTATGTCTGCATGTGGAAAGGACAATTGGATCCCTGCAATCCCTTTGCTCTTGTTTAAACTCTGCCACACACACACAGACAAACACACAGACACACCCACACACTGACAGATCACAGACACCTGCCACTGTCAAGGACTGTGTGTGACATTAGCATGTGCATAAGGAACGTTGGCAGCAAACAAACACTCACAGCTGGGAGCTGTTAAGAAAGGGGAAGTAGATTAAGAGGAAGTTCAGAGCTGAAGAAGAACTAGGAATAGAAAAATATGGACACCTGAGACACACACACCGAATTCTGCATCGTTTTCACTCACTTAACTAAAAGTAGATGCTCTATATGTGGATGTGTGTCTGTGATTTAAAACCGTTTGTGTGATTTTTAGGCGTGGAGAGGATAGAATAGTGACTTAACCACACATTACAGTGTACGTGAGTGGGAGGACCAAAAGCTTTATTGTGTGATCTCTGAAGCATTTCTTGGGTTGATTTTGATGTTTCGGGTCATTGTCCTGCTGGAAGGTCCAACTACGGCCCCCTTTAAGTTTCCTGACAGACGCTTTCAGGCTTTCATCCAGTATCTGCTGGTGTTTAATGGAGATCATTGTCTTTGACATGTCTTTTAACAAAAATGTCCAGGACCTTTGTTAGAAAAAACAAAAAAACAACAGCCCCTCAGCATCAGATCCACCACCAGTCTTCACAGTGGGTATGAGCGGCTTTTCACATTGGTTTTCTTTCTCGTTATGCACACCTATCTTTAATGGCTGTTGCCTAAAAGCGCTACTTTGGTCTCACCTGACCTTTGACCTTGTTCCATTGAAAGTCCCAGTGGTGTTTGTCAAACTGTGGGAGATTTAACTGGTATGTGGATGACAGCAGAGGCTTTTTGTCTTGCCACCCTCCCAAACAGCTTTTGTTGCCTTAGGCCCCATCGGATTTTCTGACCCCAATATTCAACTGGCCTCTTCAATTCTCTAGCTGTAAACCTTGGAGAGTATTTTGCCAGTCCAACCATCCTCCTCACCGTTTGTAGGGTCAGTTTGCAGACATGTTCTCATTTAGGCTGATTTTCAACATATCCAGTCTCTTAAAACTTATTAATTATTGGACTAACTGTTGAAACTGACATTTCTAACCGTTGAGAGATTTTTTTATATCCACTGCCAAATTTCACAACTTTTCTTAGGCCTCATGAGCAATGAACAATGACCCCCCCAGTACAACAGGAAGTCATTGTTCATCCCTTCAGCATTCCTACTCAAACCCGTGAAGCTGGAAGTATACAGAGGGACTGTAAATATGCTTCTAACTCGTGACAAATGTCCTCTAAGTAAAGTGAATATGTTTTTCTTTTGTTTGAAACTTTACTCTTCAACGCCATCTTGTGGATGTATTGATTCCAGCCCACTAATAATTCTTTCCTTTTCCTTCCCCTCCCGTTCGTTCTCCATCAGGTTCCTGATCGATTTCTGGAGGTGTCCCAGTTGACCCTTCGCGAGTTCTTCAATGCTATTGTGGCCGGGAAGGACGCGGACCCATCCTGGAAGAAAGCCATCTACAAGGTGATCTGCAAGCTTGACAGCGAGGTTCCAGAGGTCTTCAAGTCCCCGACCTGTCTACAAGAACTTCTGCATGACTGACTAGAACAAGGGAGGGAACCAGGAAGCAAGACAAACTTCCCAGCATAGACTGAGGACTATGAGAAGAGACCTCCATAGTTAGACTAGTATGAAGTCTTCAGTTTGCAGAGGCTTGAAGTGATTCTACTTCTGGAAATGTTTGTTGGTGGTTATTTTTGATCAAACCATCTTTTAGAAGACAAAACTGTCCTCATAATGTTTTATAGAGAAAAAAATTACTATCCTCAACCACTTCTACGAGGGCTTGGACTTATCAGACAAAACACAAAGATTAACAAAGTATGCTAAGACTTTTATAGATTAAAAGCAAAATAGTGGACACTGAAGCTCCTTCCTCTTAAGCTCCTCCTCCTGTCTCCTTCGCCTCAGCTCACTCTTCATCCCTGTCTGGAGGAACAAAGCGGCGCGGAAGATGATGGATCAATGTTCAACCCGTGGTTTGGGGTCCATAGCGAACTAAAAGAAAGAAGATAATATATTAAAAAAAATCTTTTTATCGTGGATGTTTTTAAGTTACATGGACATTTGTTTGGGGGAAAAAAAGTGATGTTTCTGTATTTGTCCACCTTTCTATCAGCTTACAGCCTCTCTTCTAGTCACATAGACACATGCACACGTAGCACAAACACACACTTACACACACCACACGAGTAGGAAGGCACAGTATCCTGACCCGAACCCCGACAAACTGGGCCTTAACAGACTTAGCTGTTGTTTATTTCCTCTTTTTACTGTACTGGGTGTTTTTTGAACCGTGTGACTCCCCGCCCCTCCTGGCTCATGCTGGACTCAAGCACCCAGAGCATCAAAGACAATTTATTTTCTCAGAAAGATTTCTCAGACCTCATCCCACGTTGTGAAATATTCACACCTCTAGAAAAGTGATTGAGAGAAAACCGACTATTCAAATATGCCCAGAAATGTAAAAATAAGCAAACTGAAGAAACCACTTAGGAGATTCAGACCTTCAAGGCTCCTGCTTAGTACGTTCACTTGTGCACGGAATTCTGTTGAGTGGTTTTTGTGGAGGACCTCCTCAGTGGACCCCTACACCTGTTTTCATGATGGTCTGTCAGGTACTTCATGTGTAAGTGACAGAAACAAAATGCTCGAAAGATTACTTAAATATACTCAAATAGGCCCCTTTATTTGTAGCAGAATGGGATCCTTCCAGAGCCCAACTCTTCTACAAGGTTTTATCAAAATCTGTATTTGTAGTTTATCGGTAATAGAGGTAGTAAAAAAAAAACTCCAAAATATTCTTCCCTCTCCTGCTCCACCATCCAATTCCGTTTCATGAAAACACATCATAAAACCTTTGTGTTATCCTGCTAACAGACAGGCAGCGAGAAGCTGTACCGGATAGTAACTAAGTACATATACTCAAGGGCCGCACTTCAGTACACATTTGACGTACTTGTACTTTAATTGATTATTTTGATTCGATGCCAGTGTATACTTCTGCTCCACTACATCTCTGTCTAACGTTTTGTACTTTATACTACATTTTTCTTGCAGATTTGGTTAAAAACTACTCTTCAGATTACAGTTTTTTCGTACCCTTGTGGTCCGGTGAAAAGCAAAATATATCAAAATGTTATGATTTGGAATGTATTTGGAGACTTAAAGACGAAGTGTGCATGAAAACATTTTATTACATTTTATACTTTGTTCTCAGATTCTGTTGAGCAGCTATTATTTAAGCAGCAGCAGATATTATTTAAGATTCAACTAGTTAATAGAAGACAGAGTAGTTGGATTACATCAGTATTTAACGTTTAGAGCGGTAACAGATTACTATATATAATTGCAGCATAATAGTAACATCCTAGAATAATAAAACAGTGATTGAGACCAATCAAGTACTTTTACTTTTCATAACTTATCTGCGTAAAAAAAATTTATTTCATTTTTTATAGTTTTTTCTTTTATTACTTGAACAACTTTTTATGTTTTTATTTATTTGTCTTCTGTTTTTTTTTTTTCAATTAAATAAAAAAAAAAGGTTTAAATTTTCTTTATACTTTAACAACATTTTGGTAAAAGTACCTTCAGACTTCTTCTGAAGTAAGGTTTTGAATACACTGTTACCTGTAGTGGAGTATTTTCACAGTGTGGAACTAATACTTACACCAAAGTAAAGAATCCGAATGCTTCTACACCCCTGGGCGAAAGTTGGGCGATATAAGTACATGCTGTGGAAAAAAAACAAAGGCAGAAGGTTTAAGCTGGGCTCAATGTCAAAACGTTTGGTCCAATCTTTAGCCGTACGACTTGTTTTGAAGGTTTTTCGGGCGTCATTTGTCGCACAGCGTACAGGAGGAGTGCAACGGTCCGATCAACGGCTCCTGGATGACCGTCCAATGATCAGTTGGATTTCTGAAAGCCAGAAACTTTGATCGGCAGACATCATTAATTTTTCAGTTTTGTCCACAATAAATAACCAGTCGTCATAAAGCAGGAAGTCCAGTTGTTGGCTGGTAGCGACCCCACAGCAAGTAAGAAAAAGACAGACTCTTAGCTGTCAGCGCGATGCTAGCTATAAAACTAACACTGTATACAGTCAAATGTAGCTAGATTACCCACAATTCTCTGTGCTAAATGGACACAGTACTCAGTCAGTACTGTCCGAGTTCTCTAAGTACACAAACGTGTTCAGAAAGACCGGTGCCTTTTTTTTTTTTAGAGCTTTCGGGATATCGGCTGGCAAAAATGATTATGATCTTGTTAGCATGCTGCTAGGAAAGGCCTCTGAGTTCCTGCCTCTGAGTGTTCAAAACAATCTTTATTGACAACTGTCAATAGCGACAACGGGCTGCAGGAGCAAACGGGTCGTAATGTGTGAGCACTCAAGTCATGAACTTTCGCAGATGATTTATTCGCACAGTTTGCCCTAGGAGATGGAATCAAACAACAATGAATCTAAAAATATTATCACAGTTTACGTTTAGCTGAAATGAGTTTGTTTCTGCTGTATGTAACTATGCCAACAGAGAGGATGGGAAGGATGGGAAGAATGGGAAGAATGGGAGCGCGGAAGAATCCTAAATTTAAAACGGACCTAAAATATTTCATATGAAAATACTCCACTTCAAGTCCAAAAAACTTTACTCAAGCAGAAGTTTTTAAGTTTTATCACCGAAATGTACTTAAAGTATCAAAGTAAAAATATTAATTTTACAGTAGAATGATCTGAGAGGTTCACTTTTACGAAGTATAAACATATGTGGGCTTATGTCACTCATGTAGACGTCAAAGAATGAGTTAATCTCGCTACTTTGCGCTGTCGAGTGGTTTAATCAAGAATATTTCCGTATCCCGTTTTTAGCATCGCTGTCTTGATCGGTAAAAAGTTAACTCTTCATAAGATCGGCAAGTTCTCAGCTTTTGACTTTTTCCACATAATCCAAGTTAGTTTATACATAGGTTATTTATTTGAAGACGTAGGTTGAAGTGTATGAAAATAGAAATCTGAAGAGTAACTAGTAACTCCAGCTGTGGGAAAAATGTAGTCAAGTATAAGGTACAAAGTTTCCTTCTGAGATGTTGTGGAGTAGAAGTATAAATGGAAGTCCACTAGTACAAGTATTTCAAATGTGTAACTAGGTAGTGTACTTGAGTGAATGTACTTCGTGGCAGCCTAGATGAGTTTGGTTTAAGATTGGATCTGGACCTGAAACTAGATGACATTGGTATTCCCACCAAAATCCCTGAGAAGATTCCAGTCCACCATTAAGATGAAATTGTCCAGATATTCCTCCCTCCCACAAAAACTCATAGAAACACAGAGGAAGGGTTTTTTTTTTAACTTTTTTTTTTTTTAAAAGAACGTTGCATTATGGGTCTAATTGTCTAACTTGTACCCTGTTTCTTTGATTTTCCTTGGGGGGGATGTCTTGATGCTCTGGGGGGCCGAGGGGGGCCGCTGCACTGGCCAGGTCATGTGTGAAGTGTTTAAAAAAAAGTAAAAGACATAGGACAAAATGCTGATATTTGTAGCTTGTATAGATGTAATAATCACTCTGATATTGTTATTATTTATAATTGAAATAATTATTACTATTAATGTTATTCTGATGATGATTAATGCTTGCTACAGATTTGACCAGTGGTTTACTTTATCGTTTTATTCATCACACTGCAACATGAAATAAATTATTCTTTGAAAGAAAAAAAAAAAAGATGCTAGCAATTGTAGTGTTTGCTGCTGTTTGGGCTGGATGAAGGTGTAGAGGGCATTGATCGTTTGCATTCATCTTCCACACACACACAGACACACACAAACCCAATCACCATCAACCAAAGCAGTAACTTAGCAACATGATGGCCTCTCTCTCTCTCTCCCCCTCTCCCTCTCTCCATGTGTCTCCCTCTCCCCCTCTCCCTCTCTCTCTCTCCCTCTCTCTCTCTCTCTCTCTCCCTCTCTCTCTCCCTCCCTCCTTCTCCCTCTCTCTCTCTCCCCCTCTCCCTCTCTCTCTCTCTCTCTCTCTCTCTCTCTCTAGTATATGGGACATGTGATCCCTTGTTGTTGTTGCTGATGAATTGAAAAGAGGAGCGTTCTGCGATTATTGTCAGCACAAAAGCCTCAAAAAGCTGCTGACGCTTAGATTAGCCAGTACAAAGACGCAGGGACACGCACACACGCACATACAAACACACACAAGCGCGCGGCCCGTGTGCCCTTGTTGCCTTACCATCCTCCGCGCACCTCAGCTCATTCTCTCTCACCCCTTTATCACTGAAATAACCCTCCCCGTTTATTTTTCTTCAGAGTTATTTTTGTCATCCTCTCCACCACTTAGAGTATTTTTTTTAAAAAGTCAAATGAAATGTAAAAAATGTCTTTATTGTCTATACCCATGATCTTTAATGAAAGTAGCCACAAATCCCAAACATTTTATTCAAGTAAAAAAAAACTTAAAGGAACATTACTTTCTTTACATTAAACAAATAGTTTTCCCTAAAACATGGGTGACACAATTATTGACACCACTGGGAAATCCTGTGTTTGAAATGTAATTGAAGGTTATTTCCAGCCCTGTTTTATATTTTTAGCTTCCCCTGTTTGAGTAGGGCCTCTGAACTTGTGAAAACTGGCTTCCTGTTTTACGTATGCTGTGACTTTCCAGAAAAAACAGCAAAGGAGAGTTGTAGAGCTGCAGAAAATCTCTCTAACCACCATCTGAAGAAAAAAAGCCTCTGCTGTCATCCACATACAGGTGAAAGCTCCTTCAGTTAGAAAAACACACATTGGACTTCCAATGAAGCAAGGTCAGAGGTCAGATGCAGCCAAAGTAGAGATTTTCGGCAACAAACGTCAAAGACGGGTGTGTCGTAGCCAGAGAGAAAATACCCTCATACCAACTGTGAAGTCAGGTGGTGGATCTCTGATGCTGTGTGGCTGTTTTTTTCTTCTGAAGGCCCTGGACATCTTCTTAAAGACGTGTTTCCTTGGACTCCATCAAATACCAGTTGATCCTGTCAGGAAACTTAATGTGGGCCCTGGTTGGACCTTCAGGCTGGACATCGATCTGAAGCACACCTCAGAATCAACCCAAGAATGGTTCAGAGATCACAAAATGAAGTTTCAGCCAGGAAGGTCTCAGTCCCTTTACTTGAAACCTCACAGAACATCTATGGGATGTTCTGCAGAGGAGAGTCCACCAGTGTGGACCTCAGAACTTGGAGGAGATGAAGAGTTTCTGGTTGGAGGAATGGTCTCAGATGTTCTCCATGTGTTCCAAAAACCTCTTCTCACACCACAGAGGGAGACTCAGGGCTGTTGTTGTGTTAAAAGGGTGCAGAGCCAAATATTAAATGCGGGGTCCTAATAATTGTGACTCGGAAGTTTTTGTAAAGAACATTTGTTTTTTATGTAACGTTTAGTTTTTTTACTTTGCTCTCGAGTTAAAGGTAAGCTTTTTTTTAACAAAATCATGGGTATAGACAATAAAGACATTTTCTTGCATGTCTTTTTGTTCCTCTTTTTAAATGGTACCAATAATTCTGGAAGGCACTTAAACGCCCTCCTTGGTCTCTGCGTCGAGCGCCAAACGTTGTAACTGCCATCACAAAATCCCAGCCGCCATCACCAGCGTGAGCTGAAGTACCAGTGCGTCTGTTTTTTCCTCTACACTCTTAGATATGAAACAAGAAAATGAGTCAGGGTGTGTACGACACGGACACACACCACTCTGCGCGCAAGTGTAAATACGATTCCAACAACGGCACTTTTGGGTGCAATAACAGATATTGTTTACCGGATTCTGCAAATGATTTTTCTATATGAGGAAGTCTGATGGAAACTGGGTTGTCAAAGTCTTTTTTAACGACGTGTTTAAAACAATATGTTTTCAACATTTGAGTTTATTGAAAAATATGAAAGATATGAAAAAATAAATAAAAATATGTCCCTACATGTCAGGTAAATGCTTCTTTATCAGAATTCAAATGTATTTACTCTTCTTACAATCTTTTCTTCTGGACCATTTTTTTTTTTTTGCGGTGTTTCTAGTGTTTCTCAGTTTTTTACAGCGTGTAAGCTGATTAAACCTCCAAATGTGCAGCTCGACCGAGTCTGCTGCTCTCCGTTTTAGTAACATGTTGCAAAACCGTTTTCAGGAAAATCACAAAAAATTTGCTCAATGAGCTCTATCAGTAACCGTGGCAACTTGATAGTTGCAAAATGCAATAACGCTATTACTTTTTTCTTTTTAAACCTGTCCTGTCCAGATGCCTCTGTGTAAAGAATGAAGATTTGGCTGCCTTACAGCAGCCAGACAGATTTTACATTGCAAAGGAAGGAGTCTGTCGTCCTCCTCCAGTTCCTAAACTGCATTTTATTTTTTATTAAATTCAATGAGGCGACCGGACTGGAAAGTGGGACTTGATGGGTTGGAAGGAAGACAGTGGAAAGAAAGAGATAAACATAAGAGGGTTGGGAGAACAAGGGAGACATCCACAATACAGCGGAACAAACAACATCAACAAGAACTACAACGTAAATGCAATCATATTTATATTTTTATATATATATATATATATATATATATATATATAATACATAAATGTAATATAATATATAGATATAATATATGTATTATATCTATAGAATATATAAATATATATGTTACTATGGAGAGGGATATGTGGAAAGCAGACGAAAATGTGTATTCCGTGAAATGTTCCAGATTCATGCAGTGAAAAGCTCCGGGTTCATACAGTGAAAAGCTCCAGGTTCATACAGTGAAAAGCTCCGGGTTCATGCAGTGAAAAGCTCCGGGTTCATACAGTGAAAAGCTCCAGGTTCATTCAGTGAAAAGCTCCGGGTTCATGCAGTGAAAAGCTCCGGGTTCATACAGTGAAAAGCTCCGGGTTCATACAGTGAAAAGCTCCGGGTTCATGAAGTGAAAAGCTCCGGGTTCATACAGGGGGTTTCAATTTAAACATCAGACATTGAATGATGGTCATTTAAGTTTCTTTAAAATATTAAAGTTAAAAAAAAAATTGGGTTTTTTATACACTTGATGAAACGCTAAAATGGCTTCTGTAAAAGTAGCATGTGTTAATTTAGTAGTTACAAAATCTGTTATTTTGACAACTATGGTATGGGATCAGTCCATATTAAAATGCTAACTTTTCCCCAAGTCAGATCCAGAGCTGGATTTAAACCTGTGCCTGATTTGGAACCACCTCTTTCTATTTCCGAAGGCAGAGAATGGGTTCTAAGTCTTAAAAACTGCTGCTGTTGGGGAACCCAAACCTCGCTTCTCTAAAAACTAAATCATGCTGACGAGAAGGGAACTATGACAGTGGGCATTAGGACAGATGAATCATTATGCTGCACCTTAAAGGATATGGACAGAGACTTTTCTTCATACTATCTGCATTTAGTCCCTATTCATGTACATTTTCTGAAAGTGGATGGATACAAACAAAATGGAGCGGTCGACTCATCGGGCTCTAGACGTGAGACAGAATGATGTGGCTTCAGTGCCTCAGTGACATCATGAAGGGGCTCTAGTGCAACAGTGACATATTGACATGACTCTGGTGCCTTCGTGAAGGTCATGCCGTGGCTCCTTTGCTCTGATGTAATGATGTGGCCCTAGTGCCTTTAATGTAATGTAATGGCATTCCTCTAGTAACTCTGTGACATCACCATCGGGATCCTGTCCATCTCTTAGATTATAACATGGGTCTGGTGCTTCTGCAACATCATAAAATGGCATCTAGTGCCTCTGTGACATCATGATGTGGCTCCAGCTGGTCTTTGAGATCATGACATGGCTCTAGGGCCTCTGTGACATCACAACATGGCTCTATTGCATCTGTGACATCATGATGTGGCTCCAGCTGGTCTGTGAGATCATGACATGGCTCTAGTGCCTCTATGACATCACAACATGGCTCTATTGCATCTGTGACATCATTATGTGGCTCCAGCTGGTCTGTGGGATCATGACATGGCTCTAGTGCCTCTGTAACATCACAACATGGCTCTATTGCATCTGTGACATCATGATGTGGCTCCAGCTGGTCTGTGAGATCATGACATGGCTCTAGTGCCTCTATGAAATCACAACATGGCTCTATTGCATCTGTGACATCATTATGTGGCTCCAGCTGGTCTGTGGGATCATGACATGGCTCTAGTGCCTCTGTAACATCACAACATGGCTCTATTGCATCTGTGACATCATGATGTGGCTCCAGCTGGTCTGTGAGATCATGACATGGCTCTAGTGCCTCTATGACATCACAACATGGCTCTATTGCATCTGTGACATCATTATGTGGCTCCAGCTGGTCTGTGGGATCATGACATGGCTCTAGAGCCTTTATGATATCATGACGTGGCTCTAGAGCCTTTATGATGTCATGACGTGGCTCTAGAGCCTTTATGATGTCATGACGTGGCTCTAGAGCCTTTATGATATCATGATGTGGCTCTAGAGCCTTTATGATGTCATGACGTGGCTCTAGAGCCTTTATGATGTCATGACGTGGCTCTAGAGCCTTTATGATGTCATGACGTGGCTCTAGAGCATTTATGATATCATGACGTGACTCTAGTACCTCTGTGATGTAATCAGCTTCAGTGCCATCTCTGATGTAATGACCTGGCACCTAAAGTTTGGGCTCAGACTAGAAGAGTTTTCAAATGTGACCTGAACATGAAATCGGGTTGGCAGAACCCAAACACCCGAGACGATAGCATAACTAGTAATGATACACAGGAGGATGTAGAGATTCCTTCTAAATAACCACTGATTCAGTACAACAAATACGGGGAGAGAGCGAGAGAAAGCGAGAGAGAGCGAGAGAGAGCGAGAGAGAGCGAGAGAGAGCGAGAGAGACCGAGAGAGAGCGAGAGAGACCGAGAGAGAGCGAGAGAGAGAGAGAGAGAGCGAGGGAGAGCGAGAGAGAGAGAGACTAGGTCTGAACTCGCCTTCTGCTCGTGAAAGCACATCTGAGCAGCGCAACAATAGAACAGCTGTGTTTGTATTGGCCTGCTGATTGTTTCACTCTCAATCACCTCGTCACACACACACGCACACACACCGAGACATAAACACACGGGCTGTCCGTAGAGATCGCCTGACAACGATGCATCTTAGGTAATTGCTGCTATTATTATGGAGAAGGGAGAGACTTTATTATGGAGTTTATTATTAATCCTAACAGATGCCGTGGTTTGTGACGACGCAGACGTTCATGTGCGTAACCACAAAATAAGACTTTCAGCAAATACAATAATAATATCAATATTATTTATTGGATATTTTTTAGTTTTCATGTCCCTGGTTTGCATTTTATACTCTAGAAGAAACTAGGCAATTTGTTTATAGGATTTCAGGTGTGAATGTTTCTTTTGAGTGAGTGACTGACTCCGACAATATTCCATCAAACTTCAACGATACGAAGTGATTTTATCCCGCCATCGTGTTTTAAATGAAAAAAGAGCGAAGGCGGTAACAGAAAATCCTCAGCTTAAATGTTGTAAACTGTTCAACCATTATTAACATTTAAAATACCAGCAAAAACAAAAAAGAAAAGGAATGAACGGTAATAACGCTCACGCAGCTACATAAATGAATTACATGACATTAACGCTTCTGCAAAAAAAGTATTTATTTTCTGTAAAAATTAATTGAAATGATTTTGAATGGTCAACATTCCATCCACTCACCCATTTATGTTCTTCCAATTATCTGGGCACAGGTGGTGGTGGCAGCAGGTTAAGAAAGGGTATTCCAGATGCCCCTCTCCCCAGCAACACTCTCCAGCTCATGCTGGGGGAAGCAGAGGCGTTCTCCAGGCCACATGAGATATATAGACCCTCCAAAGAGTTCTGGGGGTCTCCTCTTAGTTGGCGTGCCTGGAAAACATCCACAGGGAGGCACCCTGATCAGAAAATGAACCCCGCTAAGTTGCAGACGCATCCCCTCTGGATATCTGAGCTCCTCACCTTATCTCTAAGGCTGAGCCCAGTCCCCCTACGGAGGAAACTCTTTTCAGCTGCTTGTATCCTCACTCTCATTCTTTCTGTTACTACACAGAGCTCAGGACCACATGAGAGGATTGGAACGTAGATGGACAAGTAAATTGAGAGCTTTGCCTTATGACTCAGCTCTTTCTTCATCACAACGAACCGATACAACGCTCGCATCACTGCTGAGGCTGCATCGGCCCGCTTGTCCATCCCCCGGGGGATTTTCACATCACTCCAGGACAGAACCCCGAGATACTTAAACCCCCAACCTGGAAGCGTTTCAGAGAACCAAAGCCTCAGTTTTGGACGTTCGGACTCTCATTCTGGCCGCTGCAAACCGATCCAGTGCTGGTGGAGGTCAAAACTGATAAAGGGAACAGAACCACATCATCATCACCCCACTGCGCCCTGGGATCCTGTTCCCTTTTTGCAGCCCAAACCAGTTCTCAGTCATGCTACAGTATCTCCTCAGAGGGATTGGACAACACTTTACTCCAGATGCACATCCAAGAGTGTTGGGTTCTGGTTCACCGGTTGTGCCTCCGTAGAACACTATGGGAGACACCAACTCCTGGAAAAACCCAACAAGAACAGCAATTCAGGAGATGCTCAGATCCAGTCATCCAGCCCGCTGTCACAATTTGACCCTTGTCAAGTGGCTATAATTTTATGGCTGATTGATGCATTAAGTCTATTTCATCACCAATGTATGACCAATTCACATTATTAAAATAAAGAAGCTGTTAAATGTCCCTTTTTGTCAGTTTTAACGCGACGGATTCAAGTCCTAGTTCCACCCCGTTAGATCCGGCTGACCTCAGACTGACCTCAAAGCTCCACTCAGCACTAATTGTGACTCATTTGAACACAGCATCTTAAAGACATTGTTCATAAAATGCCTGATTGGCGGAGCATCGCGGGCTGCGGCGATCAAGGGAAGCTTGTTGTGCAGACTTTAATCAGGCAGCGCTGCGGGTTTATTTGCGTCAGTTCTTTAAGATGGCACCCAGGTGAATGAAGCTAATTGTTGTTTGGAACAGCTGCTCCGACAAGACTTTCCACCTCCCAGCATGCCCCCCACCTCCCACATCTTTGTTTTTAAGATTGGATTCATCCATCTGTCAGGTCACACGTCAGGCATTTATACCTCAGCAATCGCTTGTTTATAAGTTAACATCTTTGGGTCGGTCATAAAGTTATCGATCCTAATCAAATCCCTCCATCTTCTTTTTAGCCTCCCTCCTCTCGAATATCCTTTTCCTCCTCCCTCCATCGGCGGTCTGCTCGCTAATCAAACACCATCTGTCCCTCCATCCCCAACCTGTCAGGAACAGCTGCCAGCCGCTCTCTTAACAACACTTTTAACAACCGTGCCGCATCTTCCACGGCCCGCCGCCACATCCGGGCGGACATACCCATCGATGGGCCGCCGCCTCCTTTTACGGCTATCACGCCGACGTGGACCAGCACATCTGCAATCGCTGACCAAAAAACCATCCATGCGTAGCGTTTTAGAGTAGAGAAGGAAAAGTTCTACTGGCCTGGTGGTGAACCTAAGAAACCACAGGCAGAGTAAATAAAACGATTCAATAGAAAGAGGAATAATGAGCTCACAGAAGGTATAAAACAAAGGAGGGATGGCGCTCGGTAAACGAGCGGAAGTCTAAATAGTAATCAAGGGAAGAATCAGCCGCCTGCTCAAATAAGGCTTTAGAGCTAATGGTGGGTAGTAAAGGCCCCTAACACGAACACACAAGGATACACTTTCCACGCAAGCACAAACGGAATGCAATCATCTTAAACTCACACACACATTCAACACAACCATCCTTCATCACTCACCAACGCACAACACACATGCACAAAGCGCACTGCTGTCATCGCCAACATGCCAAGACATTTTCAAGTGTTATATCCTCAGGAACTTCCCCAACCAATCATAGGCCAGATGTTCACTAGTGCTTCAGTGCACACACACACACACACACACACACGCACACACACACATAGTGTAGAACGGCCTGGCACCTCAGTCTCCCTTTACGCATATGAGCATTTGATATGAGCCTGAAATGCCAAGTCTGCACTTTCTCATCACACAGCGGGGAAGGAAAAGGGTTGAGGAGGGGCGAGAGAGATGAAGGATGCAGCGAAAGGATAGAGAGGAAGAGAGCTGGAACTACACGAGGAGGATGATGGAGCTAAATGGCTTAACATCACATAATTAGTAAATGCAAGAGCAGTGGAGCACGCGGGTGCTTCAGGTAAGCGCTATCACCTCGCCATCACACCTTGAGGGAACATTTACATGCTGAACGATGATGGTTAATGAAGATCTGGTGAGGGTTCAGTCAGGAAGACCAACCCTTTGTACATTCTGGCCATTGCTTATTTCTTCAGGCATTCGCATCGTTCACACATTTATGCATTCATTCATTTCATGATACACTTTCTTTGGTGACCAATGGTATTGCGGCTGTATGTATCAAAAATGATTCTCTCTCCACCTCTTGTTCATTCATCAATCTTCGCGTCTCAGCGGTAAGGTGGCCGACAGAGGTCACATGTTGTGTTGGGCAAACGCCACGACACGACACATTAAGAAAAACGATCAAGACTACGGAAGTCTTTAAAAATGACACAAAAAAGTGATGCATCCCCGGACATGCTTCTTATTTAGTGAATAACACAGATATAATACACAAACGTGTTATATATATGATATATATATAAAATAAATATATATATGATATACATGTATATGTATATCATATATATATATATATATATATATGATATTCATATATATTCAGCGTGTTTGGGAAGTAAAATTCGATTTGATGAAAGAAATCGGCTCAAAATATGAGCTGGTATATGTGTTTCAAGTGTAAGAAAAGATGGAGGTAGCTGTGGCCGGACACAAGTCGTCGTCTGATCACCCTTGGCCGGGCCGTCCAGGTGAAGAAGTCTGAAGATCTAAGACCAGAAGCACCTGACGACTCTGGGACTCATCAGGTATGACATGTCCAAGCTGTAAGTAAAGTCTGGTTTAAACAACACAATGTTACTTGCACATGCATATCGCTTACGGCGCATGCATGTAAGCGATACAGAGTTGGCTGAGTGAAGCTGCCCGATTACATCAAACCAGGCCTCCCGGCGCCCACCTCCACTGGCAGCTCTACAAGCTTGACACCATGTGACGTAAAGTCAGTGCAGAGGCGGGTCAATAAAGACTGCAGAAGCACTCTGAGCTCTTCCCATCCACGCGCTTTTATTACTCCACCGCACCGTTAGGACTCTACTCACAGCCATGTTTTATTTCACGCTGTCATCCCCTTGGTAAACTCCGGAGCAGGTCAGGGCAGATTTGAACGTAATTCTAACATAGACAGTAACGACTGATGGTGTGGGCCGCCAAAACAAACACGTTAGTGTTCTTTGGGATGAAAATGTCGGCCCAACACCCTGAAGGAACCTCCGCAAACACGGGGAGAACAACGCTAACTCCACACAGAAGAGCCCTAAGTCCTCAGGTGGATTTGAACCCAGAACCCTTTTGCCTTTGAGGCGGGTTCATTATTTTTGTCCACATGTCATTCACATCCTACAATTTGTTGACTCTCCATGAACTTTCCCACTTTAAACAGGAGGGGTTGACTGCAGGAGACATTCAGAGCTGAAAGGAACTACGGACTAACTTTTTTTGCCGCGCCACCAATTTATGTCCCCCAATTCCTTTTCGGGATTTAATTTAACGAACAACAGAAGTGAAGTGACTTCATTCAAAGCCTCTCTTTGCTTTAAAGAGTAAGAGGAACTCAAATATTGAAAACGTTGTTTGGAGGACACCCGCGTCTTCTCCTGCAGTCAATGCTTTTCAATTAAAGCTGCCTCATAAGCTTCGCTCAATAGGTGTAAAGTCATTAAAACAATGTCGCATTGTCAACGCCAGAGAAGCAGGAAACTCACTAGTCGGTTTAAAATTCCCAGGGGGAGACGGGAACGATCCAATCAAAGCCACCAAATGCAGATTTTCAGAGACAGGTTGATATTATAAAGAAGTTTTGAACAATCAAAGCTTTTAAACTTTGACTCATCAGAGGATGCTGTGTGTTATCTGACATCCTGAGGGCAGGGACGCGACACCCTGTGATGGTAAAACTCATCCCGCGGAGAGAGACTTCTGCTGGGAGAATCAATCCGGGCCGATACACGGGGGGCTAGCGCACGTTGGTACACGCTTTCACTTGGCTCGGGCACACAAACACTGGAGGCAGCGTGTCAGCCACGTGTCCAATAAGGGCATTAAGTCTGTCAATAAGAGCCTTTCAAGAATACCAGGGGTTCTATCAGCGGACCGACGCGCCGGGGCAGATAGCACTTTCTCATCTGAGAGCACACATACAAGGGATAACTTCTCTCACGATGTCCTTTAACCAGAGAAAAATGGAGCGGGGCCTGGGGCCGTTCCATTTTAATTCAGCACACCTGGCTCCCCTTACGTTCCTCGTCTCTGCGTCGCTCGTCTTTCTCGTTTCACTGCATCTCGGCGGTTAAGACGTTTTGATAAGATGCATGGATGGGCTTTTTTTATGTGTTTTAGTTGAAAAAGAAAAGGAAGTGGTTTCAAAAAATGGTTTTGATAAAGGGTTGGATTTTAAGGCATCTTGTTTTTTGTATGTATGCTGACCCAGTGTCAGCTGGGATAGGCTCCAGCCCCTCCTGGCTGTTATGTGTCACAGTGAAGTCATTTCTTAAGGAAGACTTAAATCATAGATCATATATCAGTTAAAGTAATATTCAAGTTAAAAATCTTTAATATACACTGTGTAGTTTGTTAAGAACAAACTACACAGTGTGAAACTAAAATCATGAGACTATTGAGGACTAGATTCTAAATCACAACCAATATCAATTTCAAAAACTATAATCACAGGTTCTGATCCAACTTGATTGAATTATACCACGACAACTCATAATGTGTCTCAGCAGGGGGTTTTACCTCCTTGTTCTCCTGATGAGACGGAGGCTGATGTCCTGGGGATCCTCCTCCTAGTCTTAATAAGTCACCAATGAGCTCCTGGACAGTCTTTGTTGCTACTTAGTGGAGTCTGATGCAGCGATACATAAAGTACCAGAGGTTCTCAGGTGGATTCAGGTCTGGAAAACAGGAGGACCAGTCCATGGCAGCAAGACCATCATCCAGGAACGGCCCTATGCACTCTAACCACATGAGGCTGTGCATGGTCCTGCACCAGGAGGAACCAAGGGTCTACTGAACCAATGTAAAGTTTAGCAGTGGATCTGAGGATTTCATCCTGGCACCTAACCTCAGTCAGGGAACTTGGAGGTCTGTGAAACCCTTCAAGGATCTGCCTCCCCAAACCATCACTGACCCACCAACAAATTGGTCCTGCTGGATGATGTTTCAGGCAATATAACGCTCAGACTGGCATCTCTAGTCTCTTCCACGTCTGTCACATGGGTTCAGTGAGAACCTGCTCTCATCTGTGAGGAGAACGAGGCACCAATGGAGAACCTGCCAATTCAAGTGTTTTCTTGTGATCATCAACCCAGCTGCACGGTGCTGGGAAGGAAGCTCAGGTCCAACTAGAGGACGTTGGGCCGTCATGCTACCGTCATGGAGACTGGTTCTGAAAGTTGGGTGAGAAACATCACAACATTAGTTGCTGGAGGTTATCTTGTACTGAGGAGCAAATACCGGTCCTGCTAATGGATTGTTCTTCTACGGTCCTGTCCAGCTCTCCTCATGTACTGGACCATGTCCTGGTATCTCCTCCACGCTTCTGAGACTGTGTTCTCGGGTAGACACAGCAAACCTTCTATTGACGGAACATACGGATGCTCCATCCTGGGGGAGCTGGACTACCTGGTCCACATGAAGGGGCTGAAGGTACTGGCGACTACAAAACTGGAGAGAAATCAGTCATGAAGGACGAAGAGAGAGAAATGGTCTTTGGCCCCCTTCTGCAGAGCCTTTTGGAGTTTGTCCTACTGTTGCTTCTCTTGTCTAACTGGTGGAGCTTTCATTAGAACCAAAGCAGATGAAACGGGTTCACTCTCAAGTCACTACGGCTTCCTAAATGGACAGAACCAGAATCCAGAGGTTTCCCTGGCTGTGGGGGACTCTGATGATGAAGTCTTCCCCTCATATTTTTTAGCAGTCATTCTTTCTTTGGCTCCCCTTCTGAGAGCAAAGATCTGCACAATGTAATATATCTTTGAAAAGTGTGTCCTATGCCTACTGTGGACATCAAATAAACCTGAGGAAATAGATTTTCCAAATATTGATATTTATATTTTATGGAATTTTGAAATGGGTTGCATAGAAAACCCAAATGTGCGATATTTAACCCTTTTAAGAAGTTACATATACTCTTAGAGCAACAGTTTTGAGCAGAAAACACATGAACACAGACAAGAACTTATGCCTTGTGTTAAAGAAAATTAAAGGGAAACACGACCACAAAAAGGAGAGTTATCTTCATTAAGAACCATTTCTATTAAAAAAGGTCAATAAAATCTAGCCCTGTAAGAAATAACTGTATCTGAATATCCCACAATTGTCCTTGAGGTGGCAAACAAGTCCAGGGCTACTTTTCTATGACGGGCCTCTCGGAAATATAAAATTAATTATCATCGTAGAAAGAAATTAATGCACTGAAAGAGAGGTTGGTGTCATGGGTGTAATAAAAAACAATAGAACAAAGGGCAAAAAAATCCAATCAAACGTACGGCTTTGGTGTAAAATTCCATCATTTTATAAACCTTTATTTTCACATGTTCAAACTTCGGGTGTAGTTTGAGTGAATTTCAAATCAAATGTCGTTATTAATGCCACTCCACCGTAAATTCAACCTGCTCAGAGGGATAAAAGGCCACCAACCAGGGTTGGCGAGGATCAGTGGCGCCAGGACCAGTAGAGCCACAAACGCTAAACGATGGTCCGACCTTGTCTCGACAGCCAACCAGTGGCCTGGTGTTTGAGGGTCCTGGATAATAAATCTCTTTAGGGGTGTAACGGCAAACATTATTTTCAGTAGCTCCAGCCCTGCTTTTACTTTTTTAGATAATGAATGCTTAAATTTCAGGCCAGAGTTGCGCTGAAAAAATACAAAGGAAGCGGATGTGGCTTTAAAAAACAGTGTGTATTTGATAAAAAATATTTTCAAACAGCAGATCAGAATGAAAAAAAAAAAAGCACCTGGAAATCCATTAAATTGATCCAGTAGATCCTGCCTCCAGAAGAGGAGAGTGAAGTCTGTCCTACTCTGCTCTCCACTTCACACAGACTGCCTTTCACCTGGCAGCCCTGTGGGTTTCGCTGTTGAACCATTATCTGAATTTCAATAGGGGACCTTTTTTACAAAGAAGATCTAAAAATGTATTTTATAAATGCTGTTTAGATTTGTCTAAAGTTTCAATTAAACCATCAAGATGTCACTCTTTATATTTTGGTCTCCGTCTTGCGTCTAAAAAACAGAGGAGGGCCATCTTCCTCTGCCTCTATGGATCAGCCTTCTCTAATTGTTTATATCAATTGAATTCAACCTAAAAAAAAAAATTAAAAACACAGACTCTTACGAGGGATTTACAAACTCTTAAATTACATATCTCACTTGAAGCTTCATCATCATTTATTCGGCAGAACTGGTGCAGAGATGACCAAAACTTTTCCAATTCTTCGCACAGCTCGTGGATAAAGCCGTCTCAGGAATTGCCACTAAAGACAAAACGGGAGATGTGAAGCAGCTGCATGAGTGCTAGACGAGTCTCTTAAGCTCAGTGTCCACGCTGTCCTTTTGTTAAGACCCCAGAGCGGGCCAAGGAATTCCATTTATCAAGATACGGATAGGGCTCCTAGAAGAGCCCTCTTCAGAAACACACTCTCTATGAATAGCTCAATGACACACCGGGCATTCTGAGGGAGGAACTCCTCGCTCCTGGATGGAAACGGGCGGCTACAATAGGTAGCAGTCAGGAGTAGCTCAGGGAGACGAGGAGAAAGCAGCAACATGTGCTCCAGATCAAGAGAGGCAGAAGAGAGGAGGAATCCCAGGCCTCCTGCGCTCGTCCGTCCACACACAAACAGACTACAAATAAGCTCCTGTCTTTGAACATGCGGCGGTCAAGGTTCACCGGCAGGTCATCTGGTTGACTGGCTGAACAGAACATGGAAAATGAACGGCACAAAGACACTTGTGGACAGCTGTCAGTTGGCGGCTAAGCAGGTCCGAGGTGAAACAATGGGGCTGAAGGAGAACACCAAAGAGTTTTATTGGGGTTAAAAGAAGGTTAAGCTCTCAGTTTGGCATGTGCGGCGGTAAATCAGTACCAGACATGCCAAGAATCTTATGTGTGTTTATAATACGCAAACATTCTCTAGCAGCAATTCTTTTTACAGTTAATGAGAGCATCATGAGGCACCCAGGGTCTCTCTCTCTCTCTCTCTCTCCCTCTCCCTCTCTCTCTCTCTCTCTGTCAGCTCTGCGCTCTAAATACTGAAGGCTCTGAAGGCAGGGAGAGCAGAAGTTGTCATAATTCATTCATTTCACTAAAATGTTTCTTTCTTTTCACTTAATTTAATTTATTTATCCATTTAAAAAAACAAAAAGCAATGTCTGGTGGGCGGTAACTATAAAATTAAATTGATAATAACTATAAAAAAATGATAATAAATGATAATAATGAGGGACTTTCCACTAGATTGAGGCAAACACTAGTGCATTTACAAAGTCCAGGTCAATGTGTTGCAGATTGAGAGTGAACACATGATCCATATAAGGTTTCCATATCTTGACAAAGCGTTCATATCTGTTTGTCTAGTAAGAGCATGGATTGGACGTGCCTTCACACTATACTGCTTTGTTTAAACCCAAATATATGCTCAAAATATGAGGAACCATAATTTTAATCAGTTTACATTAAGGACCACTTATTACCTTTAAATTATGAACATAACTGTCTACATTTATGTTTCATGAGATTGTATTTACATGGTTCTGAGATGCTGTGCTCAGTGGTTTGGAGGTATTAAACTCTGAATATTTTACATCCTACAGAACAAAACATCAACAAACAGAAAAACATTCAAGCTAATCTGAATTTTACCACCATGTTTGAGACCTTCATTTCATTTGCATGATATTTTTCCTTTAGAGGATACAAGGGACAAAAAAAACGAACCACTTAGACGAGGCAGCAGCTAGTTAACAGAGAAAATGCAATTACATGTCATTTAGAAATCAAAACTTCTTAAAATATTCTTAATAAATTCAATCACGTCAATTAATTCATAATAAATATCTTACACACTGTAAATGACCATAAAATGACAAATAATGTTGTAATTTGTTTTATTAAAGACCAAACTTGTATAAGATTAAATAAAATTAGGAGTATCTTAATCAGCAAAGATTAATTTACCTTGACCGGAAAGTCACACTCAACATTATAAATTAAATGTATTATTATTATTATTATAACAGCTTCTGTAAAGCATGTTTTAGAAACTATTTGACTCTTACTGGGGTTTTTTTCTTCTCTCGGCTGTATCAAATTACATAATTCTCTTCAGAAAGTCCTCACATGCTAAGCCAGAAATAGAAATAATAGATGCCCCTACTTTTGCCTTTTTCACAAGAAGTGAACAGGCTGTTCTCAGACACAGTGACATCTAGTGGAGGGTTTCGGAACAACGTTCCTCAACCAGGTTCTGGAGGTGGTACCAACAGGTTCATTAACATAGCACACATTTTTTAATGGCAAATAGTGAAAATGAGCCTCACCAAACAGCTGAGCAGCACATTAAAGACTTTAGAGCGGAATGGGAATTCTGCTCGGAAGGAGAATGTCGGGTCGTCAGTCTGTGAGTTGAAGCCCAGACATTAAAGCAGAAGAAGAAAGAGGAAGAAAAAAAAGGTCTTGTCCACGTCTTGACCTGAGCCTTTATGAGGTTCTGTGGGGGGCCCTGAGATGAAAAGTTCATGCTCAGCCGAGAAGAGTGGACTAAAATTCCCCCACAGTGATGTCAGAGACGGATCTCCAGTTATCAGGAGGGTGTGATGGGAGCTGTTGCTGCTGAAGGTGGAACAACTAGATATTTAGCTCAGGGGAGTGAATACTTTCTCACATTGGTGATTTAGATATTGGATTAACAGTTTGCCTTATTCAATAAAGTTTGGATTCGAAACCTTTGTGTTTACTCAGGTTTCCCTTATTTAGTTTGATGTAAACACAGAAATAGGAGAAATCTGTAATGAATCTTTGACAAATTAAACATCAGAGTTTAATTGTGACGATGCAGTTGTAAAATCGTAACTGTATTTATTACAACGTAACTGTGCTTGGTAAAAATGAACATTATTATTCTACTCTTTTTACGCATTAATTCAACCTAGTTTTTGTGGTGTTTGGTTCAAATACGCTCCTGAATATCATCTACACCCTATTTAAAACCCACAGATTGTCTTAGAATGTAACTAGAATTAATCATATTTACACCACTTTGGAGAATAAAACCAGCTTCTTCTGTTTTGGATTTGTTGTAATAGAATTGGCTTCACAGTATTAATTTGTAGTTGTAATTAAATGTCGCCTGCTCCACCGGGTCATACAGCAGAGCATGATTTTAGCACCTTGTGCTCTTTTGCCGCCCCCTGTCTTTTATCCAGGAGTCCAGATGTGATTAAAATACACGGAGCAAAATAAATAAGGAGAAAAAATAAATAATGAGGTAGTGCAGACTAAGAGTCTATTAATCCTCAGAGTAACGGTGATAAGGTCAAACATATGTCCATAATGGAATGTTTTTCATTGTCCCGCCTTTACTTACTTATAAATTACTATGAAATTTTGACAAGACGAACTTAAAAATGGCATTGTTTTCATTGTAATATAATTTACAGTATATCAGCCATTCCCAAACTGAGGGCCGCGGCCCCCTGGTGTTCAATGACGGTAGTGCATGTGGGCTGCCAGAGATGTCTGAAATTACTCAAACAAAATTATGATTCTGTCTAAAAAAACAACTAAAGAAATCAATCAGAACTCATTTTTGACTTTATTCTGTATTTATAGTGCAGCAAATCGGGACAATAACTTAACTCAAGGCACTTTACTAAAGAGAGCAGGTCTGGATTTTTTCTAGATCTTTATTCTTTTTATCTATTATTATCAACGAATTGCTCAACTGCACTTTTTTCCCTTGGGGATCAAACTCATTGTATATCTATACCTTATGTATCTTGATTTAATGTATTCCTATATATATATATATATATATATATATATATACATACATAGGTCCAAATTTAGGATTAATATTATAATTATATATTATATATAATTATCTCTATTCCATTCTCCTTCTCATCTACAGTAAATGAAAACTGCTTTTTAACAGGCAGAAACATTTAGCAGATCCCGGCCCTCTGTTTCAACAGAATGGTTGAGAGATAGAGAGAGTGAAGGAGGGAAAAGAAAGAGAGGAGGAATTATTTTTGTGTGGTTTTGGTATGACCTCCACATCCATGTACCAGCTGGGATCTGGTGTAATAAATGCATTATAATGCATATATTTAAAAAAATATACACAAGTTAGCCCGATTCAATTTTCTACCTGCAAATAATTTCTTACTTATTGCTGTAAAACATTATGTGTGGATTAGTCATACGCACTGGATTGCTGTAGAGACACATCAATGGTCAAAAATATATCAGGAAATACTTCATCTTCGTTTTGTCGGTTTGTCGGGAATGTGATTAAATGTTTGGGTTGGCCACAGATCGGCGGTATTCTTAATCCATCTGGGAATGTCTGATGAGCGTTAAACACAATCTGTTTATAATTGAACTGTAAAGGATTTAAACCTATATAGGACTTGCAATAAACCTCTAAAGTATTCGGATAAAGTATTGAGGACCCATCCTGTTATGACTTACAGTACGAGGAACACACGAGGAATTGGAAGAAGAGAAAGTTTCACAAATATAATCTGAATTTAAGCTTTGGTTGACCTGAGGATATAATCTCCCCATAGACCATCTAGTCTTCTTCTACTAATCCAACTCTACCCCCTCCTTCATCTTCACACCACAAGGCTTGATCTCTCTCTCTCTGACACACACACAAACACACACACACAAACACACACACACACACACACAAACACACACACACACACACACACACACAGACACAAACACACACACACACACGTTTCATGGATTGAGTCAAAAGAGGTTGTGTCTCCAAACATCTGAATTGTATGACTTAAATGATCTTGAGGCCCTTTCTGCTTCTGTAGGTTACTTTCTTCTTTCCCCCGAGAAAGAGCTCGACCGATGAGATGTTTGCTGTGAGAGTGCTGATAATAATAATAATAATAATAATACATTTAATTTATAATGGAGAAGTACAGACAAGTACAGACAAGTACCGACAAGTACAGAGAAGTACAAACAAGTACCGACAAGTACAGACAAGTACAGACAAGTACAGACAAGTACAGACAAGTACAGACAAGTACAGACAAGTACAGAGAAGTACAGACAAGTACCGACAAGTACAGAGAAGTACAGACAAGTACAGACAAGTACAGACAAGTACAGAGAAGTACAGACAAGTACCGACAAGTACAGAGAAGTACAGAGAAGTACAGACAAGTACAGACAAGTACAGACAAGTACAGACAAGTACCGACAAGTACAGACAAGTACAGAGAAGTACAGACAAGTACAGACAAGTACAGAGAAGTACAGACAAGTACAGACAAGTACCGACAAGTACAGACAAGTACAGACAAGTACAGACAAGTACAGAGAAGTACAGACAAGTACAGACAAGTACCGACAAGTACAGACAAGTACAGACAAGTACAGACAAGTACAGACAAGTACAGACTACATACACAGCCCTTCAACCGACGGTGAAATCCTTCTGCTAGTTTGTTCTTTTGTTATCATTTGTAGTCAAACAGCGAGGACCTCCCTCGCCGAGGCAGATGGAAGACGGAACGCCAAGTAGTTTTGTCACAAACATGGCCGACTATTAGAAAGCTCCTCTGCTCTTAGGTCAGGTGCTTGAAGAAGGAGAGCGATAACACAAACTGACAGACAAGATGGCGGTTGAGCGCTTTCCTAATGAGACCTTAAATTGAGTGGATGCAGGTCCCAGCTCCGGCCGCCACCGCGGTACCAGGGGAAGGTTTTAGGAGGACAAGCCGAGCTGGTGTTCAGTGATTGAATGCACCACCCATCACCCCACCCTGGCGTCATTAGAACACAGCGTCTCCTTGAGAACTAAATCTACTTATGACTGTTTTTATATTTCTTTTTCATATCTTCCTTATCATTTTCTTTAATTCAAAAGGACAATCTGGACGTCGTAATCCATCACGGATTTAACATGTCCCCATACGCTTGGCTGCCCCCTCCCAGAGCCAAATAATTAAAATGATTTAGGACTTGGGACCCAACCCAAGGGAGATAGAATGGAGTGAGAGATGAAAAAGAAAGAGGGGAAGAGTGAAAGGAAAAAGGGGTTGAGATGGAAAACATAAATGAGAAGATGCGGAGACATGATGGAGGGTGGGGGGGTTCAAATAAGTCTCTTATTAATCAAGACGTGGAATAAAACAAGGTTGTAATAGTCACAAATGGTAGCTGAGCCGAAAGCCCCTCCACCCCTCTCTTTCCCTGCCCCCCTTCCCTTTCGCCTTGATAGTATTAGAAAATGAAAACAAAATCTTTAGATTACAAAGATTGGAAAAATTGAATTACGGAAGCGACGCGGGGGCCGAGTGGATGAGCGTGAGCCAAATCTTCATCTCTGACAGAGCGGGAGGGGGAGGGTGAAAATGATGAAAAATGAAATAGGGTGGACGGGGCACTTTAATGGATGGAGGGATGGAGGGGAGATAAGAAGTTGGGGTCATCACCTGTGTGGTTCGCCCTGCTTTTCCTCCAACGCCAAATCAATCAACCAGTTTCAGATTCTACTTAGACTTTAGGACACGGAGAGAGAGAATCCCCTCATTAGAGCGACGGGGGGCTCCACCAGGGTGTCTGAAGATGGTTGGGGCACAACGCTTCACCCATTCATGCCACCATCCTGGAGAACGAGTTTCCTCGTAGCGCTCTCTAGAGAGAGGAGGAGAGTCTCTGCCTCAACTGGTTCTGGACATCCATTTATTCATTTTCTGTAACCGCTCACACCGGACACTCATGGAGGCCGATGTTCACTATTGTCATTCTTTGATGTCTGTTTACGTGTTTTTCTTCACTCTGCATTCGTGTGTCACAAACATCAGACTGAACTTCAAACTGACCAGCAGTCGGTCGGAGGAGTTGGAATTTATGTTCAAATATCAATTTTAGATTTTTAGATTTCTTTACAAAAAAGGGTTTATAATTGTTTTCTTTAATTTTAATATGAGTTGATGAATTAATCCATAACAGCTGGACGTTTTAGAAGATGTGACAAATGTTGACGATGTAAAACTCAAACAATAACAATAATAATCATAATAATAATGATTTTAATATTTTATTGTCATATTTTGGGTTGATGATGATGATGATTTGACTATTAATAAATAATAGAAAATATCAAATATTATCATAAATCAATTATTGATAGGATAATTACACTTTTGTTTGTCATATGTTAAATTAATAAAATAATAAATAAATAAATAATTAATAAATAAATAGATAATAGATCATTTTTATAAGTGCACAAAACAAACCCTGCTGGATTATAAATATATATTTTATATTTAGGTATTTATATAGGTGAAACTTACTATTTCTGATCACGTTATTATATTTCTGTATGCGACCATATTATATTCATTTGAGGTTGATGTAACCTTCATTGAATTAAGTTACTTATGGTTGAGTGGGGTGTAAAATTAGAGATATACCATGTGTAATCTAAAAGTTTTATGATAGCACAGTTGAATGTATATTGTTAGTTTATTTTATATTTGTATACTGACAACCTAAAATATACATGGAAATGTATTTAAGTATAGTTAAAACTTGACCGACTGCCTTTTGAGGCTTTTTTCGGCACGTCCACCTGCAGACCCAGAATTCACTAGTGGTATTAACTACCTGTTCTGGCCTGGGACTTCTCCAGATCACCCAGCACCGCTGCAGAACTGGACATTTGGAAGAACTCGCTCCCGGATAAGAGGAGGAAAATAGATGGACGGACAACATCTTTAAAAAAATTCGACTTGTAATTTAACGTGACCCCTGAAATCTTACAAAGAATATTTTTCCATAATAACATTCTATGACCCATTAATGACATGTCCCAGAATGCAATAGGAGTACCGGTCCACTAGATGTCAGTACAGCCCAGCTACCCCCTCAGGATCGACACTGTTCCATTATTCTGGCTAAACTTTGCTTCCAGAGCCGGACATTAATTATTGAAATATTGTTATAATAATAATTTAAACGTAAGGCCAATTATCTAATCCAATAATAGACACATTTATATAGTCTAACATTTAGAGTCAAGCCTTTGATGGGGCTCAAGACCTGATTGGGTTTAACTACCAGAAAATGACTAATAATGGTTTTGGACAAAATTTTAGACTTCACTAAATACAAAAATAAAGAGTTAATAAAGAGAAAACACACACGCCCATACTCACACACACGCAAACACACGCACACTCACAAACTCACGCACACATTCACACACGTACAATAACACCCTCACACACAAACGCAAACACACGTACACACACACTCACACACAAGTCCTCCTGCTTCAACAATAATCCTGTATCGTGAACAGCGGCGCCCTCTAGAGGCAGAAAAGGATGATGCATGATCCCACGGAGGAAGACCACCAGACTTCCCACGCACGAGGAAGACGCACACAGCTGCAGAGGAGAAAACTGCGTGGTGGAAATAAACGTTCAGACAAGTCCATTAATTAATCTTATCCTCTGTCGTGCAGAATCTTTCAAAAAAAACTGCGGTTTTCTTTCATTAATGTAATTCCTGGATGTGCGAGGTGAGTGAGGACATGCAGTTGGTAGGTGTGACAGAGGAAGATGTAGAGGACAGGGCGAGATGGGAACAGATGATCTTCTCTGAAGAGAAGAATATTCGTTTGTGAAGATTTATTATATATTTGTATATATTTATTTATATATTTACTTTCAAACTGGGATTTTTAAACTTAAAGTTTCTAACTTGAGTTTTTTTATTGTTATTCTTGTTGTTACCGGTAAATCTCTCATACAATGACATTCTGAGTGATAATGACCTGGTTACAGCAGACCCTCAACAAAACTGGAAAGAATGCTGAAGACTTAAAAATGATGTCCTCAAAACTGAAAATCGACTTTTAATTCAGTAACAATGAAGGACAAGAATTTACTAACATTTTTAAATAAGAAATAGTGACTCAAAATACGATAAACCAAACAGCTGTTTCTGACATTAAAGGGTTAATACATATGATGCTACCAGGAAACGACCCATAAAACATGCTTCGATAGAAACCAGAAGACGACTCAGGAGTCTATCTATCTATCTATCTATCTATCTATCTATCTATCTATCTATCTATCTATCTATCTATCTATCTATCTATCTATCTATCTATCTATCTATCTATCTATCTAATATTCTATCTATCTATCTATCTATCTATCTATCTATCTATCTATCTATCTAATATTCTATCTATCTATCTATCTATCTATCTATCTATCTATCTATCTATCTATGTATCTATCTATCTATCTATCTATGTATCTATCTATCTATCTATCTATCTATCTATCTATCTATCTATCTATCTATCTATGTATCTATCTATCTATCTATCTATCTATCTATCTATCTATCTATCTAATATTCTATCTATCTATCTATCTATCTATCTATCTATCTATCTATCTATCTATCTATCTATCTATCTATCTATCTATCTATCTATCTATCTATCTATCTATCTATCTATGTATCTATGATAAACCTTAAAAAGGCATTCCTTGTATTTCTCTCAGAAGAAATGAGGACAGAACTGATGAACTTATCCAGGGGGAACCTCGCCTCTAACTTCGCCCCATTTGTTCAAATTTTGCTTTAAAATGAATTTTAAGTTAAAACTTTTCCATTTAAGTTGTCTTTCACAATATTGTCCAGTAATAATAATAATAGTAATAATAACACATTTAATTTATAACGCAACAAATCTCAAAGTGCTACAAAGTAAAAGCAGAGAAAAGCATCAATAAAAAATAAAATAATAGCACTATTCCCTCCAGTAGATGGAGCCAGAGATTTACTAACCGGAACTAACACTGCAGGAATTCAAAGTTCGGCCCACACCGTAGGCGGGTCTGGATCAGAGAGGCAGACGTCTCTGACCTCTGACCTGCCAGAGATGAAGAGGGCATGAGAGTTTACATTACTGGTCGATGAAGTGTCTCATTATTTTGTAATGAAAAACAATCAGCATCCAGATATAGGTTATTGGAATGTTCCATGTGGGGGTCTTTATTGATCTCTTAAGAAATAGCAGAATTGATTTATTAAATGTTTTTTTGGACTCATTCTGGCAATGAAGTCTGACTCGGATCTATTGTGTAAAATTGCTCCTTGCGGGAGGAGAACTCCTCACACTCTGTTTCTCTGGGAGGGATGGATGGATGAAAACCCCAGAGAAGTGAGGAAGAGTGTTAAAATGTTCAACGAAAGAGGGGCGTTAATGTATAGTGGGAAAAAAAGGGTCCGTGCAAAAGAGAAGATTAAAAGATTGTCAGGTGACCTCTGACATTTATGCTCCTCCCTCTTCTCCTTGCAACCTGCAAGCATGCTGGGAGAAACAACAAGGGATTCTGGGAAAGACAGGAGGAGGCCTTTCTTCTTAAATACAAATAGCATCTGTGTCTGTGTGTGTATGTGTGTGTGTGTGTGTGTGTGTGTGTGTGTGTGTGTGTGTGTGTGTGTATACGTGTGTCTATGCGTGTGTATACACGTGTGTGAGTGCATGCGTGTGTATGTGTGTGTGTGTGCGTGCATGTGTGTATGTGTGTGTATATGTATGTGTGTGTGTGTATATGTATGTGTGTGTGTGTGTGTGTGTGTGTATATGTATGTGTGTGTGTGTGTATATGTTTGTGTGCGTGCGTGCATGTGTGTGTGTGTGTGTATATGTATGTGTGTGTGTGTGTGGCAGATAGACGACAAATGTAGTCAAGCAATAATTTTTGCTTCGGTATTTTTACATTATTATTGAGAATAAAAATCAGATAGGAGCTACACTGGCTGAGATTTTCAAAGGTTGCCGGTTCGATTCCTAGTTACTTAGGGAAATGTAGTCTGCCGCTACATTTCCCTACTGTAGGGTCCTTGAGCAAGACACCAAACTCCGATTTGCTCCGTGGGCGTCAGAACAGGGTTTCCTTCGGCCCCTCTCGTACAGGACAAATGTTCATGTCTATGTAATGAAGATTCTTCTTCTCTGGACTTTTCCCTCTCGCTCAGAACTCCTGTCTTTCGTTCAGACCCACCGTCTCTAAACCTTCCAGAAGAGCTGCTCGCGCTACCATCTTGGAAAGCTTTTCCCTTCACACTCGCAGGAAGAGCTTGTTGCTGACATTTATCGTCAGTCAATCAGTCGTGCAGCTTTGGAACGGCTGAAAAAGACATTCACAGATTCAAACTTCCTGGATCAATTCCTCGTTACCTGGATGACGTCAGAACACCAACAAGTTCTCCGACGGAGCTTATTATTAATGATTAGTTCATTTCAAATGTGCCTAATACTTACAGCAGGATTCTGTCTTTGCTCCAAGAGTTTAATTCGCTCAGATTGATGTGTTCTGGTTCTGAAGTATTGGACTGAGGCTGCAGCATGTTCTCACAGCAGCTTGTAAATCTCATCCAGATGCACCTTCATCTACCTCAAAGCATCTGAGACGGGATGTTCCCTCCTTCAAAGCCACGCTGTGAGGTTCTTCACATTGTGGACGTCACGGAAACCATCTGGTTAGAAGATCTCTGGTCACATGGTTGGACGTATGTCCTTGTGCAGCTTGTCCAGACGTACCAGGACGTGAAGAAGTGTCAGTATGTTACCAGCTAGGAATGAGAGGCAGCTCCTTCCTCCCACTGTTTGCTCCTCTCCTCCCACCTCTGACCTCTGTGCCGGGTCAAAACGCCACGCACCACGCAAGGCGTATTTGAAGAAACGTCAAAAATAATCCTTCCTTGATGTTCGTGTAGTTGTGATCATTTCAACTTACTGGATCATTTTTAAATTTTCAAAAACACTGGAGGCAGTAAAAACTATAAAATTGCCAAAATAAGCCAATTTTAAAGCACAAAATTATTCTAAAAAATGGGCAAAAATGTCAAATGATAAATTAATAATTAACATTTAATCCGCGTGTCTTCCTATTGAAATGTATATGTACATGTGAAGCTTTCCATTTTCTCATTTGCTCGTTCTAGACTCTGGATATAATAAGAAAAACTCAGTGAATGTAGTTTTGATATAATTTCTTTGAATCAAACCTTGTAGTTGGGGACATGTTTGCATCTTCAGGAACAAATGGTCCTGGTGTCACAGGTCCAACTGTGACGGAGATGTGACCTTCAGGTCAACCTCTCGTAATCACCTCTCCATATTCCCACCCCAGCATCTCTGCCTGTACGTCATGAAATGAAGAATTTTCCTTTCCCCTGCTTTTGCACTGCCAAACAGTTGGCAAGGTAATGGTTTGGTTACTTTACAAATAATGAAACTTTCCACTGTGGTTTATTTTTACATCCAGTCAGATCTATTCCCACGTTGACTTTTCATCAAACGCTGCTCTAGATGTCGGAGCTCACAGCCGACTTGAGAGCCTTTACTCTGAATCCTCCACAGCTTGTATCAGGTGTAGAGCCAGACCAGTATTCTGGGTTCAGCAGCGCAGGATTGCCGGAGGATTTGGCCTTTAAGGCGGCTCCGTGACATATTTGTTTTAAGAGTGGGAGTCAGGTGTTGGATTGGGGGAATATTGCGTTACTGCTGGCAATCACAAGCAGCTGTGGATCGAGGTGGAAAATCTTTGAGGACAGACTCTGGCCCAGCTGATAGAGGGCAGGAGAGGACCGTACTGTGTGGAGCAGCGGGGTCAAACTCATTTTAGCTCCGGGGCCACATACAGCGCAATTTGATCTCAAGTGGGCCGGACCGGTAAAAATGAAAGCATCATAACCTATAAATAACGAGAACTCCACATTTTGCCTTTATTTTAGTGCAAAGAAGTACAAACATATTACGAACAACCTGAAATTTTGGAGAAAAATACGTGCGATTTCAACAATATAATGCCTGAGTTTATTATTTACACATGGGCATTACATCTTACAGATGACAGTGGATGTACAAAGGCACAAAACATTGGACTGAAAAGTATAATATTTCAAATCACGATTAGAGAAACTTGTCAAGATTTAGAAATTAGTTTACACGTACGTACATTTCCACATCTGTGTAGTAATCCTGAGCACCTGAACGGACTCACCACATCACACAGACTAAAGTGGGAGATATTAAGTAAGAAAGATATACGTTTTCCCCCCTGTTTTATAAATGTATGAAATCTAAACATAAAAAAAAATACATAAAAGTTGTGGCAGTGCAAGAGCAACAGGATTTCCACCAATCCAAACTCTTTTGTACTGAGTACCAGCTGACTGGTATTATATCGCACAATATTCAGTGTCTTTAAATATTACCACAGCAAGTATTCATTTTCAGCAGGACTATATTCTTCAGAGTGCAAAAAAAGTGTTCAACCCTGTCAATAGATGCTGGCTGACAGTTCCAGTCGTGTTTTTTTTTAACTCGAGCCCCAATGGATGTGGTTAAGAAATCAGGTTACACATGTTGATTTGAGCAGGGTTTTTACGACAGATGTCCTTCCTGACACCGACCTCTCCATTAATCCAGGCCGAGTTTTAACTGTATCGTGAACAATAGATATAAATGACCAGCTTTCAGAGGAAAGTGTTTAGACTCTCTGTGTGTCTATTGATAGCTCACAATGCAAGAATGTGGTTTATCAATTAAATCACATGACATCAATCTATCTATTATGTTTCATCACAGAAAGTCTTATCTTCTGTGTCTCAAAGATACCGTAAAAGAATAATACTCAATAATACAGACAGAGAGTCCGTGAAAGAGGACACACCTTTTCTCCGGATGTGAAGGACTTTTTCCAAACTTCTTTTTCGTTTCTTTAAACGTAAATGCGTTTAAAAGAAAGACTTTACTTTTAAAGTCGGTCTTTAAAAGTAAAGAACGACTTTAATTTTAAGGTAAAGTCGTTCAGTGTGATCACACCGTTAGCCCTCCCGGCTGGATGTTATTAATATTATCATGAAATTTGTTGATGGTCCGATATACAGCAAGGGTATATTAGTTATGTCTGAAAATCAGTGTTTGTCGTAGAAACAAAAGCTCTGCCATGTCAGTCAAATATTATCTTTTAAAATGAATATGATATAGAAGAAGTTATGTCTGGAAAACTTTATTCAAAATAATTCTAAATAAACTTTATTTATTCATTTAACAAAAACTCTTAGAGTGAAATAAGATTTTGAAATCAGATAGATCTTCTCGAGTCAATTCATGATGGCCCCTAAACCTCTGTAGACAAAGTTCTCCCTAGTATTGGAAAGGTCTATCTGTGTATAAAATATGAAAATGATGCATGAAATCATTTTTGGGTTATGGCGTTAACAGGAAGGATCTATGATCATATTTAAATACATCCTCTGAATACCTTGTTCCCTTTTTATCCTTTTGTCTGCAATGGCCACGTCACTAATCTGAGTTTGATTACAGTATTTGGATCTAAATCCGAACTCCTAATCTAAACACATCCTGCTTTTAAAGGAAAGCCCGGACCACTCCTCCTCATGTGGTTGACCATTGAGAAACATTTGACATTATATCCCACTTCTGCAAATGATGCAATGGTTTTTTTTACAGGAAGTCCCTGAATGCAGCGGACGTAAGAGCGGCTTAAATGTGCAGCGAAGCGGAGTCGTGTGACGTAAGAAGGGATTCAGCGGCAGATGTGGATGTAAATCACATACAAACACATGCACACACTCGGAGAGGGGTGGCAGATGTGAGGAGAACAGTAGATGCCGTCACATCACCGGGTCGCCGCTGGCAACCATCTGCTGCACATGTCGACCCCTTTATTCCAGTAGGACTCTCTCCTCAGCCTCACTCACTCTTTCACTTCATCAGAAAAAAGTTCAAGTTGGAAGGAGTCTTGTACATCTCTGTGCTCAGGGGTGGCATGTTCTCGGCAAGAGCCCCGCCACATGTCAATCACGCACCCACGAGCTTTCATCCACAGCTGCCGTCAAGTTAACCGGACTTGATTATCAGATCTCTCTAATTAGTGGCATGTCATCCCAACAAGGCTTATGTGAGAGAGAGAAAAACCGGGGAGGCGATGTCACGTACTGTTATACAGAGACACATGTGCTATGCTTTGTCCATATTCTCCACATAATATAATTATTAATGCAATAGTACTATATAATAATAATAATAATAATCCACATCCGCACCCGCCGCAGATCCTTTCTGTTAAAGTGATAACTCAACAACCATTTCATGGATCCCTTTCAGAGTTTATACCCCGTGGAACTTAGTGCGAGGAAGACAAAGTTGGGAATTGGTCCGTTGCACATTTCTGCCACCAGGGGGAGCTTTATCTCCAAATGTTTTTGAGACATCATTTCTCAACCTCTGGTCCGATTTAGTCAAATCTTAACTCGTATGAGCCGGCACAAGGAGATCTAACATGTATTTGTTCAGAGCTGCACCACATATTACTTAAAGCAGGTGATAGGGACGGCTGGGGGTGTGGGCTTGGCAAGGGATGGCACCTGGATGCAGAATAGGGCAAACCTGGGGAGATGCTTTGGGTAAAGTTCTGCGGGTAATGCTCCTGCCTCGAGTCCATGCCTCAACGCACCACAGCTCTTTGGCGGTAGAACTTTAATGTTATGGTTGATCTGTGTATTTTCTCACTGGGTTGGGATTTCCCTCTAAAGTTAAAGGGGAAGTATATTCAACTTCATATTGTGAACCTGTTTACCAGAGAGACTGGTACAAAACAAAAGGTAATTTGATATACTTAATTAATCAACAAGCCACACACACACTAATATGTTACCAGATTAGGCAATCCCAAATTATTGCCACATTATTGCACATGCACAGAATCGCACCGTCACTTGGGTACAGCGTTGCACAATCCCTTTGTGAAATGCCAGCCTGTGCAGAAAGCTGCACATGTGGCAGTAATTTGAATACACCACTTTAACCACAATGCTTGCATGAAGAATGGAACGTTATGTTTCCTTCCTGTGATCGTCGAGCAGTCAGTGACAAAGGAAAAAGTATTTATTCATTTAAAACTGCTGTTATATTTAACATCAGATACCTCTTGGTGGTATATCCCAGAAAAGCCCCTAGCCCTCTGCAACTTACAGGCAATCGGAATTTAGACACAATGGGACATAGGGTTGAGAATTGATGGTATTTGGACAATATCTGACATGGGTGTTAAGGCTAACTAGATATTGGACAGGAATGAGCAGATGTAGAGACCAGGAGGCACGGTTAAGGGTGGATTTAATGTCCAGGAGGCTGGGGCAGGACCGGTGTCCGACTGAGCGCTGGAGGTGATGGCTTGATCCGGCTGTGAGTGTGAGGCTGCGGGGCAGAGGAGGAGTGAAGTATGGTACATATGAGATAGATCTCCTCCAGTTGATTCATTTAAGCCTAATTTGGACTAAATCAAACCAACGGTTGAAGGATAATGGCCATAAAACTTTTGGAGCTACCTCAATCCAGTACCTCCTCGCACCAAGGTCTATGATGTGAAAAAAGTTGAAATTGATCCAAAAAAAGAAGTGGAGTATGCAAGTATGGCAGCAATCAGAGAGCGCAAACATCCATCAAAGCGTATCTATTCCCCAAGCGAAGCTCACTACGTCAAAATCCGAGAAATAGTTTAGCTGCAGAGACGAAACAAGTTTGAGTGCAGTATTGGTGCAGAGAAATATAGGCAAGGGTTATTTAAAGAACACGCCTGAATCCAGAGATGGTGTTGCCATAGAAACCTGTGTGTGTGCGCTGGTGTGCACGTGTTAGTCAAAGTGTCGTCCGCGTGAACACTCTGCAGGTAGTTTTCAGTCACACCTTAAAAAAATGTGCTTGTTGCCGTTCCCTCCTTTCCTAAAATAGCCTTCTGAACCATTTTTTTAAAATACCATTTCCAACTCAAGGCTCAAGGTTTTGTCGCCTCTGCGAACGCTTAAAGGATCAATCTTGCTCCGTCATTTGCAAAGACATTTAATGAATGCCACTGCACAATTATATATATATATATATATATATATATATATATATATATATATATAGATGATATATAAAATAACTTTCACCTTTTCACCGTTGGATCATTAATGTTTTAATGATGGAAACACAGAAAACCCAGAGTCAGTTAAAAAGACTCTACTTCAGCTGTTTAAAGATTGTCATCACTGATTAATCATTAAATATCCTTAACTGAGGCTATCAATGTAATCAAAGCAATCCACAATGTTATCTTAAAGAATCCAAATGTCCTCAACAGATAATTAAAGGTGGACAGTGCTGCCGGCCATTTTGTTTCATTCACAAAAACATTATACACCACAACATTTGAATAGCAACGACTGGACGGCAACAAGCATCTAGTGAAAGGACAAGGGTCAATGCAAAGCTGAGGTGAGTCTCTTGTTGAGAACGGAGACTCCATCATCGACCTCTGACCTCTGTTTGGGAAGAAACTTGTCTGCTCACAAACTAGGGGGGCGCCCACTCTGATGAACTTGATTGACCCACACTTTGACGTTATAATTAAGATGATGGGCAGCATAAGGGATAGAAAAACGATCAGCGATGTCAACGTTCTTATTTTATTCATGTGTGCGTTAGGCCACCAAGCTAAATCTGCCACCGGAGTCAGTCTACCGTCCAGGTAAGGGTCGTGTGTTCCGATCCAGGCGCTCGTGCTTGGATACACTCGAAACATAAATGTTAAAATTGAATTCCGATTTGCACCTGTAAATCTTTATATCCCTAATAACAATCATCCTGCAGCTATGCCGCATCAGGAAACTGTCAAAAAAGTCAAAGTTGGTCATTCAACCTCTAGTTGAGACGCCAAAAAGTAATTCTAGACTGAATCTCGTCAGGTTTCCCCCTAAAACTTTTGGAAAGATTAATTATAACACATCATCTGTTGAAATAGTTATTTTTCTTTCATTTCATCCCATGTCTCTCCTGGTTAAAATACTTTTAATTAAAACATGTCTTTGCTGCTGAGGTTGCAGCTGCAGATGACCTTCCCAGAACTTTAAGTCTGGAGAGGTCATCTGCTGTCTCTGCTTCTTCCCTGTCTCTACTTCTTTCCTCGCTTTCCTTAAAAATGAAGTTGGACCACTTCTCAGCAGCTCACACCTCAAGTAAGGAGGGATAATGATAGAGTGTTACTACGGCTTCCTAGAGGTCATGGATCCAGCTCACATTTTGGGCCTGATACTACACAGCATGCTGTCATCATCCCTGCTCTCAGCAACGCTGGAGGGGGAAAAGACAAATGTAGGCACATACAGAGGATGTGTTTCACTGATGCAATCTGTCTGTGTCCATTCAGCCAAACAATAGATAGGGCAAGGAAGTTTCTTCTGCCCTGTCAGAGTTTCCAGTGTGAGCAAGAGAGAGAGATGCTATGCTTCCTATCTTGCAGACATCTCATTCTCATCTGTTAAATCTGTTCGTTTATTTAAATTGCCACTGTTAATTACAATTACAAAGATGTTTTCAATTCATGGCATCTGACGCAGTGCAGTTGTGGTAGGAAAGTTATTATTGTGTTATTACAGGGTTATTACTACACAATAAATGTACCTTTATTATTTTATATATATGTGTGTATTTTAGTGTTAAAGTGAATATTAGACTAAAGTTGGATGAGTTCTTTGGTTGCACTGAAGTTATGAATGACTTGCAGCAAAGAGGTGCGGCTGCAAGAAGTCATGAATGAACCCACACCAAACAGTGACAACTGAATGGAATTCTTCTCCTTACTGAACAAAGCAATAATAAATATCTTTAAACCCACATTACGGATAAATGTAATTGGAACCGTGCCAGTATGATGCGAACCCAGGCGAGAGGCCTTTATGCTGTGGTTTCTCCAAGTTCTGCATCCACCCCAGGGTCCCCTTCAAGTTATAGGCACTTGAAAAACCTCCAAAGCGAGGTGTCCCTGAGGAATTCTAATCAGATGGTGAACCAGCTCAACTGTCTAATTTCGATGGGAAGGAGCAGTTATCTACGTTGATCCATTGCTTCAAAAGCACTCCTAGATGTCCAAAGTAACACCACATGCCGACCATGCTGTAGTTATAGAGAACTACTGTAGCACGGATTATGCTCATAAGTTAATTGCTGGTTCTGATAGAAAGGTGATAGAATACACGGTGACATCACAGCTTGGGACTGCGTAGCCAGAGTGACCTCTGACCCCTTTTTACTGCTAAGATCTTCTACAATATGAAGGTCGGCTTCAGATCTGGACCACGAAGAAATGGAAGAAGGTGATCTCATCTGTTGCATCACAGCTTATTTTGCATCATGTGGCCAGTCAAGTGAATGTGCCTTGCTTAACTAGGAAAGACATGCCCCTATGATGCGTTATGGGAAGAATGCAAGCCAGTGGAGGTAAGGTGATGCTTTCGACAATAATCTGCTGAGAAACCTGCATTTGTGTCGATGACACTTTGTTACATTGCACATACCTAAACATTGTTGCAGAGCAAATCTTTATGGAAATGGTGTTTCCTAATGGCAGTGGTCATGATGCTCCCTGACAGACTGCAGGAGTAGTTCAGGGTCTTGACCTGGAATCCAGATTCCCCAGTTCCTAACTATTCTGGCATTCATGGGATGTACTGGACAAACAAGTCCGATCCATGGAGGCCCCACTTTGCAGGTTACAGGACTTAAAGGATCTGCTGCTAACCCCTTGATACCAAATACCAGAGCACACCTTCATAGGTCTGCTGGCGGCAAATTGTAGACCATCTAATATCAGGCAGGTGGTTATAATGTCATGACTTCCCCTTAACCGCCTAGAGGTCCATATATGGGTCTACACAGAAAATAATATCCGACCAAAAAAACCCAACTAATGCAGCTGTGTAGTTTCATTTTTTCTGAAGTTCCTGAATGATCATTTCATAATGCTCACAAGACAACAGCCAAAAACTCATTTGTTATTTAACAAGTGCAATTAACCAAAATAAGTGTCTGATTAGCAGTGGACGTAGCCAATACTTGATTATAAATTACATGTGATATTACGTGTAATATAGGTGTTATTTTGCAGGCAAAATCCCTCCGTGGAGTCAAAATCTCATTTTTGTCCCATTTTGGGTCCATTGTCTCTACAATTGGTCCAAATGGAGGGTCCTCCTGGTTCTATCCTACTAGACTAGAATAACATGAACTTTGTGGATTCTATCAAATGTGATGCAGTAGTTATCAAAGAGTTTTTGTTGTTTTGTTTTTTGGTGTTACGGTAATACCCTACTCTAAAAAATAAAGGGAACACTTAAATAACACATCCCACATCTGGATGAATGAAATATTCCAGTTGAAAATCTTTATTAATTACATAGTGTAATTTGTTCAGAACGAAATAATGTAAGAACGATCAATGGAAACCAAAATGATTAACCCAATAAGGACTGGATTCAGAATCATACTCAAATCAAAGTGGAAAACTGAAATCCCAGGCTGATCCAACTTTTGTGAATTTCCACCAGACAACTCATAATGTGTCTCAGTAGTGTATATGGCCTCCATGCTTCTGTATGCACTCCCTACAATGTCTTGGCCAGCTCCTGATGAGACCACAGATGGTCTCCTGGGGGATCTCCCCCCTGACCTACGTCGGGGTATCAGTCAGCTCCTGGACAGTCTGTTGTGCCATCCTGGAGAAACTACACTACCTGAGAAACTCCTTTGGGCTGCAGATTCCGCCTTGATTCTGCCAGATTCCGCCTCATTCCACCATGAGCTAGTGGTGCTAGAGCTTTTCTAGTGGAGCACTAGAAAATTCCAAATTTAGTCATGAATTGTCTGGAAAGGAGAAAGAGAGGGAAATGGTCTGTTGCGACCAACTGCAAAACCATTCCCTAATAGCGGTTGCCTCACTAATTACCTCTCATTTCCACCTGTTGTCTGTCCCATTTGCACAGGAGCAGGTGAATTTGACTCACAATCATTATTGTTATACATAATAAATCCTTTCCTCTCCCAGCTATACTTCATGTTAAGTGCTTCCAACCTGGCTCATGGTTTTCCATTCGGACTGCTGGCAGAAGTTGAGTTCTTACTGCGGTTCAACCAGGAAGTCAGCTGTCCACGGGGCTTTGTAGGCCTAGCGGGGGCCTGTGCCATGCGCACCATGCGTGGTGAGCGCCAAACCTTAATAGTAGAGTCATGAACAGGTTGATATCCCGGAGATATGATTGACTTGGAGTTGCACTGTGATGATGATGTGTTCCCTCTATTTTTGTTGAGTGGTGTATGATGATGATAATGATGTTAGAGCCTTTGATCTAAAAGAGAATTAGGTGAGGACACAAATTTGGGTATTTTCTGTGCTTAATCACAAGTTACTCCCACATAGTAAAATGCACAATGTAACTCACAATCAAGATAAATGAGTTAAGGTCTTACCTGTCCATAGACACTAAGGTGATGCAGATACACCTGATAGTGGTGGATATGTTTGAAGTTTATTTTGGGGCTGCCATTCAGGCGGGGCTACACTTCACGAGTTAATTATGTTCGGACATATTTTGTCACTTTACCGACGTCGTTTAGGTGATGGATACAAATGCTGAGCTAATTGATCAACGTCTCTTTGACGCTGAGATTCATGAAGTATTTTTTGCAGCGTTTCATTATATAACGGGTCTCAACCACGGACACACACACACACACACATGCCCACGCACACAGTCATTACAATAAATGTGGCCGTGATTCATTGCACATAAGGACCACTATATGAGGGAAAGTCATAGCAGGGAATGAGGCGCTATGCAATGTAAATTCAGCACACGTGTGTGCTTGATAAAGTAAACTAGAATATAGAAAAAATCCCTCATTCGCTGACATCATTCTCTCGTATGAGTGTGAGTGTGTGTGTGTGTGTGTGTGTGTTTGTGTGTGTGTGTGTGTGTGTGTGTGTGTGTGTGTGTGTTGCGTGAGTGCATCCAACTCTGACTGGCAGATTACTTGCAGTGAAATGTCAGTTGCTCACACCATATGACATGTTGTGCTGCTGCGATATGTGTGTGTGTGTGTGTGTGTGTGTGTGTGTGTGTGTGTGTGTGTGTGTGTGTGTTGGTGTGTGTGTGTCTGTGTGGTTTTGTGTCATAGCCTCACTCACAAGTAAAAGACTGACAGGCTGACAAACAGATGACAACCAGAGAGACGGTGGAGAGGTGATAAATCGATGCATCAAGTCACAAGCTGTTCATTATTTATCATTCTCACTGATACTAAATGATATTGATGATCTTTATTCAGCTGTAAATGTATTCGATTCCCTCCAAGCAACCACATTACACAATCCAGCTTCAGCGCATCACAGAGTCCTGCAAATCCGGTCATGATCAGAGCCGGAGAGTTTTCCAAAAATGAAGCTTTTCTCAGCAGCTGACCCGAAACATTCTGTAATCCATTAATATATTCATGTTTGGGGTTTTTTTCCTGGTATTCAAAAAAATTTAAGTATGTCAAAAAACATGTAACAGTGTGTGCAGCATTGTGCCATACAATATTCTTTTGTTCAAGAATAAAATGCATAAATGGAAGTGTTTCATTTGAAGTGATGAGATAGATGAGAACATCTGGTGGAGCTAGATTGTGTATTTATTCAACTGTAGGAAGTGAAAACAAATACATGTTATAATAAAGAAACTCATGACAGACTGGTAGCACAGTGGTGGAGCGGGTAGCGCTGTTGAATGGTTCTGTGTTCAAATCCTCCGGATATCTGGAGTCTTTATGTGTTTGTGTGGATTCTGTGCTTCATTCCAGGGTCCGACTGATGAGTAGCGCCCCAACGACTGCCGGACGATCGGATTGATGTCTGATGTATCAGAGATTTTGGTCTGTTGACTTTGCTTTTGCACAGTCGCTTTTGCACAGTTGAAGCAGATCGATCACCTGATGTCAGAGCATTTTCTCTGACATCGCCTGTGCAAAGTGGCAACTAAGCATCTCAGTTGCCATGGTGACACGCCGCGTCACGTGTTCACTGGCCAACAAGTAGTCTTAAAATAGTAAGAGCGGTGCTAGCTATCCAGTTAACGCTCTAGAAGTATACCGTAGCTAGCTTACAAATCTTCTGCTAAATGGAGCAGCCATACTGTCTCCATTGTTCCAGTCACCTACGAGTCCAGATATGCTGGCGCCCCTTTTCAATAGGGGTTTCTGCACACTAGATTACAAACGTGGTCAAGGCAGCTTCTTTGTCTTTTGTTGGCATGTTGCTAGCAAACAAACTCCTTCCTCCCTCAGAGCTTTCAAACAAATCTTTATTGACAATTGTCAATAGCGGCTGCAGGGTCTGACGGGCCGTAGAGTGTGAGCACACCAATCACGAGTTTTAGGAGACCGTTTATTTTTAAAGGGTGAGTTTGAATCAAACAACAACAAATAAAAGATGGTACCGTGTATGTCCAGATTAAGAGGAAGACGCGAGTATGATGAGAGTATGATGGAAACAGATGATCCACTGTGGCGACCACTAAAGGGAACAGCTGAAAGAAGAAGAAAAATAATGGGTCCGACACAGATACAGACAACCATCTACTCAAACTCACACCTAAAGGCACTTTAGAGTCGCTAAACCACGTAGATTTCAGGTTTCTGAACTGTGGGAGGAAACCAGAGTACCTACAAAGAACCAATTCAAGCACAACACAGAAAAGCCCCGAGAGATTTGATCCCAACTACATCCCCGTCCTGACCTGTAAGCGAATTGCTGACTATAAGTTGTCTTCATATGTCGGACCTCCGTGCCTCAAAAGCCGGGGGTCAATGTACCTTGGATGCCCTTGACCCTGCTATTGGTTCAGCCAGTGTTCCTTAAGTCTCTTCTGGAGATGCGCTGACCCAGTAGTAGCTGACTTGTCTCAAAGTCGCTCAGATCTTCTTGCTTGTCAATTTTTTTTCCTGATTCCAACATCTCCTTCAGGACACAAAGTTCTACTCCTCTCTCAGATGTCCCACCCTCTGGCAGGTTTCCACATGACAACTGATGTTGTTCTGACTTCAGCTGTCAGTGATTAGAATTTTATGGCTCGTTGGTGTATGTGTACTGATAGAGTTTCTTCCTTGGTAGATGGCCTGTGTAGATTGTTTCCATGGAAACTAAGTAAAGCGGTTAAGATGGTAATTTTGGTTCCACTGTGTTTTGTTTACATCTAAGGAGGAGGAGGGGTTTGGTTCCACCGAGTGTTTCATTATTGGAATGATGGAGTCACACCGAGAGAAAATGAGAATTGCAGATGACTTTCTTTTCCTCTTAATTAACAGTCATCCAATTCTGCTGACCCTTTATGTGTGTGTGTGTGTGTGTGTGTGTGTGTGTGTGTGTGTGTGTACAAACATGCATCATTACTGCCCTCTCCACAGTAAATCCATCTCTCTGGCTCCCTCACCATAAAGAGACTCAGATCGGTCCCACGGGCTCCAGAGAGAAATCCATGTTTCTGTGTGTGTGTGTGTGTGTGTGTGTGTGTGTGTGTGTGTGTGTGTGTGTGCTGTGCTGATTCAAATCAGTGTTCATGTTGTTTCACAAGTGTGTAGCCACTAGGATTATCTAACAGGGGTAGAAGTGTAAACTAAATCTTACTTCAGATGTGGTCTTTTCCTCAGCAGAAGCTTAGAGGGGACGTGGAAATATTTTCCTCTTGCATCCAACATCTTATTGGCCCCCTTGAGGCTCCCGGGGAAAATCTATTCCCATTCCCCTGAACGTGTGTTTGTGTGTGTGTGTGAGTGTGCGTGTGTGTGTGTGTGTGTGTGTGTGTGTGTGTGTGTGTGTGTGTGTGTGTGTGTGTGCGTGTGTGTGTGTGTGTGTGTGTGTGTGTGTGAGTGTGTGTGTGTGTGTGTGTGTGAGAGAGGGAGAGAGAAATCCACCTGCACGTCCCTCGTTAGAACCAGCCCCCTAGGGCCCCTTGGACTCCTCTACTCCTGCAGCAGGTATCAGGCAGAGGAGAATCATAAGCCTCAGTATATGATCCTGCCCCATCTTTTGCAGCCTTAACTTTGCATCTGATTACTGAACAAAAACAAATCCATCCAGGTCAGTTCAATTGATGTCTAGAAAGTGGGATTAGCAAGAAAAATAACAGATTTTACACTTTTGTCCCTTTCCAAAACCTGAAACACTTCCCTGTTTCCATGGAGTTTACACCGGTGCTGGTTTATCAGGTACCCCCCTGCTTGAACTCCTAATCTTAAATGTAAAGATAAACGTTTTTCGTCAACCTATTTGATAGTCCTCATTGATAAATAATTTAAGACATGGCGAAAGGCCATGTGAGGAAAATAATCATATTTGTCAATAAATCAAATCTGATTCCAAACCAGATCAGTCGGGACTCAGGTTAACAAACATCGCAGAGAACAAATATGTCAAATTAACAGTAAAATAGCGGTAGCTGTGGATTCCAGAATTTTTACTGTAAAAAATGTGATTACCAGAAAATTACGCTAAATAACCATTTAAAAAACTGTGAGTCTGTTAACAGCTCCATAGTTCCATAACATTACAGTAAAGTACAACTTTTTTAAACTTAAATGGTAAAAATTGTCCAAACAGAATACTGTAAAAAATAAAAAATAAACTCTCAAATATAGATGCTAAAATACGCTAAATTCCAAAACAGTATCACGGTGGCACAAAGTGTGAATTATTATAAATGAAGAAACAAGAATAACTTTCTTATTTCTGTTTTACATCGGATTGATCCATAGCCCCAACTTTATATGTTTTTGGGGTTCAATATACTTGTGGAGATGTAGTGAAAGTTCAAAGAGAAAGACTATCCTTTGGTGCACTTGGGCCAAGTTGCCTCTCGTACCACTTAGTTATCCTCACCTTTCACACATGCTTGGTCTCAATTACCTGCTTCAGGGCCTGAGCCATCAACTGATACCAGCTGCACTCATTCAGGTAACCTCATCCATCCAATCACCGTGTCCCACCTGCATGCTGAGTCCATCAACATCAGCTGCTGTCAAATATGACTCCCCTTCCATCCATCTAGTTTTTTGCTGGTTTGCGCGCCCTCCACCTCTCCACCTCCAATAAGTCCTCTGAGATCCATCAGCCTCCTCATTCATCAGCCTCATCAGAGTCATCAGCCGCCACCACCCATATCCAAACTCCAGAGTCCAAAGACTCAAAAAAGTAATTGTGAGGTTCCCAAATCGGGTATACATGCATGCTAGGTGGAACCTATCTATCAATCCCAGCCATATTATTGTCACAATAATAGGCAGACTGTAAGAGGGACAACTTATTTCCAAACTCCGTTCTTCACTCACCTTGAGTGATGCTGAAAAGCTGGTCAGGCGTTTGTCTCCTCCAGACTGGATTACCGTAATGCACTTTTCATTGGGATCCCTGATAAAATTCTTCAAAGACCTCAGTATGATCAAAACAGTCTGCAAGGATCCTGATGAGAGTTCGTAAACACGAACACATCACCCCTGTTCTTCATTCCCTTCATTGGCTTCCCATCTCCACCAGGATTGATTATAAGATCTCTCTCCTCACTCACCAGTGCATCCATGGTAACGCACCGCCCTACCTGAAAGAACTACGCATCCTTCTAACCTTGAAACGATCCCTCCGTTCTACACGCTCACACCGCCTCCTCCTCCTTCCCAGGACTAAGCGCAGCACCATGGGTGATCGGGCCTTCTGTTCTGCTGCACCTCGTCTGTGGAATGCCCTCCCTGACCATCTGAGGGCTCCACAGATGACTGACACATTCAAAAAAGGACTTAAAACTTTCCTTTTTAGCAGAACCTATAACTTTTAATTAACATTGCTGCATTTATGTCATATTATTTATAGAATTGTTATTATATTTTTTATTGATGCTTTTATCTGCTTTTACCTTGTAGCACTTTGAGATTTGATCCAAATGTGAAGTACCGTTATAAATTAAATTTATTATTATTTTGGTGCTTGCATCTGGCAGCTTAGACGGTAATATTCACTGCTGATACGGATTTCTTTCAAATAATATACTGTATTTATATCCCCGAAAAGTCAGGGACAGTATGGAATAGTAATTACCGCCGAGGCTGATCCTTTTTGTTAACGCGATAACTCAAAAACTGATTCATGAATCATTTTCAAATGTTATACCCATATAGACCTTAGTGCGAGGAAGAACTGGAAATATTTTGGCTTAATAGTTTGGTTTTAGAATTCCAACACTAGGGGGTGCTTTACCTCCCAAAGTTTTCGCCCATAATTTCGCAACCGTTAAAAACGGTTTGGACCAAATCTTGGATTTAGTCCAAATTTGGTGCATATGAATTGTGAATTGAATCGGCTCAAGGAGATTTATGTAGTAAATATCATATTTTACGGTAGTATTAGGGGGAGCTATTTTCATGAAAAACACTGTTTTCTGGACATATCTCAAAAAAACATTTCATGAATCATTTCATTTTAGACCTTAGTGTAAGGAAGAGCTGGAATGATTTTGGGAGAGATAGGTTGTATATTTCTGACGCTGGGGAACTGTATCAGCAAAAGTTTGGAAATAACTTCACATTTCATTGGAATTGGTTTAATCGGGGGGGATTGGGGGACTTTTCAGGGATATACATTTGCTGTGGGGGCAACAGCTGATTTTGAGGTGTCGGCGGCGGGTGCAGTAATTTAAAACGGTGCACAGTTTCACTGGAACTACTGAGTGAGTGTCCATTATCAGCCCACTTACAGACATCCCCCACTCAAGTGTTCTCGCAGACCATCTAACTTAAAATACAGTATCCTGCAGAAATGCGTTGTTCCACAAGTTATCTTTTACTCTGCAATCTAAACTTGACAGGAAGTTCAAAATGTTCTGGGGACATGCCGACCTCGAGATAATTGCAGTCTAGCTCACTGAAATCACAGCAGGGTCTGTCAGAACAGTGCACAGCTTTAATTTTACTGTCTTGCCAAGTGGCTGCGAGAACAGCAAAACATCAGATGCCCCCTCTTTCTAGGAATACAGTGAAAGAATGGGTATAACTTTCACACAGAAGCACTAATCTAAATTTGCTTTGGGACTTTTGGAGTGTTTATGGTTTTCATGGCATCCCATCTGTCATAACGGCATAATTATTATTTTGCCTCTCTTTATCTCTCACGCACATTAGGCCAGCTTTGCAGACAGTACACAACTACACTCGTACAGCATGCATGGGAACTTGTTATTCATCAACGTCGGAACGTCCTGCGTTATTGCAGGTTTTGCTGTGTTGTGTTTATTCTTCACACAGACTTACATCACTGCTGTACTGGATTTCCTGAGTCTGTTTTTTTGCACGTTTTTTCTTGAAAATGTGCCAAATCGGAGAAAAACATGCAAGCTAAAAGTTAAATCACCTTAATTTCATGTAAACATTCGGCCCTCAAACACAACCAAGAAACTTCCCAGTAAATGCAATGTATATATATGTAAATGCTATTTTTATATATATATATAAATGTATTATTTATGATTTGGTATGATAAGAGTCAATACATGACTATTCCCGATGTTGATTAAGTTTATATCCTATGTCCCATGATCGCACGACCCAGTTTATCGTTCTATTTTCTGAATGATGCAACAAAAAAGCACGTCTAGGGGTGCATCGCCTTTAAGTGCACTCTGGAAACCCTTTCGTTGTGTTGGGGCTTTTGTTATGTTGTTTGTTACGGGGTTTGGATATTTTCTTAATTTGTTTGTGTTTTGTCTATTTACATGTGTTTTTGTTAAGGCCACCGTAGTTTAGTGACGACAGAAACTCACTAAAGCCAGTGCCTTTTTTAAAAGGTCTTCGTCTTTGAGCTGTTCCCTTCTAGGGCAGCAACAGTGGATCGACTGTTCCCATCCATATTTACCAACGGCAACCTGCTTGCTAACAGTACCAACGTCAGTATTTGTTAGCCTGAGCCTGAATCTGAATCTGGTTTGGGAATCACTTTTGGGTTCCGCATAATCACCTTTGTGTACATCTACAGTGAGGTACCCTTTAAAGTCGATAACTCGTTCCATGGTTCTTGACTACATAGCAAACCGACGTTGTGGCAATTGAATAATCAGATACAAAAAAAATTATTTGTTACTGGCGACCCCCAAAAACCCAAAACAACCACAATACACTGTCCGAGAACATGGAAAACCGAAATCTGACACTACTAAACAGTATATAAATAAATAATGAAATAAATACATTATCAAACTAACCTTATTCTGGTGCCAAATGTTGGTTGTTGCAATGGAACAGGGGAAGAGGCGGGAGGTTTTATTGCTGGGAAGAGATAATCCTTCTTTGTACGGGTAACTAGCAGGTCATTTTAACCCACATTCAAACTGGGTGCTTAAATGAAGGAGTTGCGCGGCAGTAACGCGGCACAAACACAACGCCACATCATAACCTGCGCATAATGGCGCAATTAAAGTGAGGCCCAGGAAACAGTGGCGCTGCTGTGTGGGTTGACTTTTATCCAATACGTAAAAGTTTGATGACGATCAAGCGACCTACATTAATCCATTGAATTGTGACGATGTAGGGGATTTGACGTTACAGCGGTACGTCTATACGTGGGGTAACCTACCGTCAACACATCAAGGGTAAAATGTAGATCTCTTTTTAGCAAAGACAAAGACAAAGACAAAAATCGAATTTGACCTTGAGCAAGACTTGACTTCAAACGTGGTCATTCAACAAATTCCAGCCATAGTTGGGTCAATGGAGGATTTGTCCAGTGGGGGGTGTTGTTGCTTTTTTAAGGGACTGGCTATTCTCTCTCTCTCTTTCGCTCTCTGCAGCCCTGCATGTGTGCACAGAAGGTCTGCCTGAATTTAATAGTCTGTTTGCCATTCTGAGTTGTTAGGAATGCTAATGAGAGAGACAGAGAGAGAGAGAGAGAGAGAGAGAGAGAGAGAGAGAGAGAGAGAGAGAGAGAGAGGCAACTGATCAGCTCATTTTTGATCTTGAAGAAGAATCTCGGCTTCCAGCACTTACACTTTCTTCCCATCGGAGCGCTGTCTGCTATTCCTACCCACCGCCCCTGCATGTGTCTGTGGGTGTGCACTGGTAGTTTTCCATGATGGCAGGTTGTGAGGGCCCCAAGGGAAAGTCTTCATGGGGGGGGGGTGGGAGGAGTCACCGGAGGAATTCTTTATGTGAAAGAGAGTCAGCATGAGTATGATAATGAAGAGGGAATGTGGGAGGGGGTTCTGGTGTCTGTCTCTCTCCCTCTCCGGCTCGCCTTCTCTCTCTCTGAGTGAGCGAGCACGTGCTGCACACGGAGAAGTGGAAACTTCTCAACCGCAGAAGACAGGTCCCGCAGTTTGAAGGCAGAAAAAGATGAGGGAGTCAGCAGTAGGAGGGAGAGGGAGATAAGGAGGGAGGATAGAGAGAGGGAGGCGGATGCAGACAGATTGAAAGACAAAGAAGGCGTTTGTTGTGGGATGCCAATGTCCTTTCCAAGGACAAACAGACACGCCACCGCTGTCATTTGAGGAGACTCCTCCCCCCTTCTTCCCCTTCTTCAAACTTCCACTTGTTGCTTGTCTGACTTGTTATTCTGGAGAGCTGGGGATGGATGAACGGAAAAATAAAACAGAGCAGCATCAGAAAAATAGACGCAAATATGTTTATAGTTGTATATATTAGATCAGCTTTGTTATTTTTAGTCAGCATCTCACTCATACAGGCGAGTTTATAATAATCCTAACTTTAACACAAACCCGGCTGTGGTGCCAAATACATCAGTGTAATAATATTTGAGTTTATTATAATATCTCAATGATGCCGCTGAACATGACAGCAGCTTTTGTTCAGTGTTTATGATAGAGGAAAACCTGAAAGACCCGTAGGAAAACAGTGAGTCACATTCAGGTTTGAATATTGAACTCAGTATAAACAGAAGACTCCAGTTTGAAGCTGGAACAAGAACATGGTGTGCTGAGAATGAGATGAATGTAACGTATTCCTAAAGGTGAAAGGTGAAAGTGAGAGAGGCATTTATCCTTAACCTTCATCTTCAGCGCTCTGAGGAAGTATTTGACACCCTCCTGGGTTCTTCTATTTGTGTCAAATGCTAAACTAGGGCAGCCAGAGTAAACACAAAAAACAAGTTTGAAATTATATTTGCATTTATTGAACCACAAAGGTTCTCTAATACCAACTAGGTCTGTTTGGAATTGGCTCCGCCCTCTTTGAAAGTAAAAGAAGCCACAAAACTGCTGGTCAGGGTCAGGACCTGTTCAGTGTCCTCATCACTTATATCAGGAAGTTGTTTCCGAAGTCACAACGGTAGCTAACTATGCCAAAATCAAAGGAAATTCAAAACGGTGATTGTGATACATTAATCTGGAAAGGGTTACGAAACCATTTCTATCTTTCTGGAACACATTGAGACACATAATCTACAAGTGGAGAAGACTTCATAGAGGTGGCCCACCTCTTAAAACACAGCATTCCACTAGAAGAACATCAGACCTACGGCCAAACCTGGAGGGGGCAGTGGAATGTTGGAGATTCTTAGAAGAAGAGGAAGAAGATTTATTTACAGAGCACATTTCATGCCACAAGGCATAACAATGTGCTTCAGAAGATCTAAACAAGTATAAAATCATAAAATATTAGCAGATAAAAAACAGCCAATCCATCAAAATAGGCTTCTGCAGAGGTAATTGAAGTGCACAGGGAATTAGCAGAAGCAGAAGCAGGCAGAAAAGATAGCAGCAATAAACCAGACAGTTATCAAACTAATAAAAAACAACGCTAAAAAAATAAAAGGTTTTGAGTCTACTTTGAAAAGAACTGAGTGTTTTGGAGAATCTCTGATATTACTCAGAAGGGCATTCCAGCCCGGCTGCACTAAAGCAGTTCTGCAAAGAATACTGGGCCAAAATTCCTCCGCAGTGATGTCACAGACTGAACTCCAGTTATTGGACCCATTTGGCTCGGCCACGGATTTTGTTTTTATAGTCTGAAAAGTTTTTCACTATTGCGGTGACCTTTGACCCGGTTAGTGAGCAGAGGTTACGCATATCTTTCCGGTCAGTAGGACCACAATGTATGACAGGCGTGATTCCACTGGGACTGAAAGAGCAGCGAGTGGAAGCTTACTGGGCCGGAGTGACTCACAGCTGAGTTATGTTGCATTTCAAAACAAGGCTGAAAATAACATTTGTTCCAGATTGGACTTTTTCCTGGTGTCACACTTTGGGAATTCCACATAAACAGTGAGCGTGTGCGTCCTGTCACCTCTTTCATTACACTAAATGTAAATGTCACTTCAAAGATAACAATTATTATCATTATTATATATTGTTTTGGTAGAAGTGACCACAGGGAGTAGCAGTGTGAAGAAACTTGTTTGCGATGTTGGCGAGCCGTAATGATGATGTCTGAAGGAGCAGACAGTTAGCTCAGACATCCAGACCTCTTGATGTTTTGATCCAGACCGATTTAGAACCAAACTGTCGCCATTTATTCACTGAATCTTGAGGATTCTTTTTGGGATGCTCTTTTCTGAGTCTGGACCTGAACCTCACTGAGATGCCGTGATGGGATCTGATGAGATCAGTTCATGCTCAAGGAACCCTCCGATTTGCCCTCTATAAATTCCCATTTTTGTGAGCTCTTAGAAATGAAGAATTGATGTTTGAATTACCTGATGTTTTTATGTTTCAAGAACTAAGTAACTGCCTTTCTGTCAATTAAAACAAGAGTTTCATCGCATGAACAAGGCCTAGGCTGTCCTCCCTGACTGCGAGGGTATATCCCTGAAAAGTCTCCAATCTCCTGTGTTGTACTAGCTAAACCCCTGAGAGATCTCCTCGATTTGTACTTTATGTGAAGTTATGTCCAAAAACCAATGCTGTTTGTAAAAATACATCTCATATTTTTCCCCTTCCTTTAAACCGACCTCGGTGGGTTTACTTATACTTACTTATAAATTGGGTAATTGTGATGTTTTCTTTCTTAGTTTATCAACATTATCAGGCATTGAAAGAATTTGATCAGAAAAGCCTAAGAAAAGCGTTAAAATTTCATCTAATTGTTCAAATTTTAGTCAGTAAAACCTTGAATTGTGGCTATTTTGTACATTTCTAATACTATTACGCAATTTGCAATATAGAAATAAAGATGCAGTTCAGCAAAAAATGATATTTCCATCATTGACTATTTATAATATTCTACATATAAATCCATTGATAGGGAAACGCTTTGTTGTCATGCTCATGTTACATGAAACTGAAATACTTTTATTTTCTGGCATGACTGTAAAAAGATTCAATGGAGCGCCTGCCTCAAAGTTTATTTGTTTTGGATTTTGTTTTTCACTCACAGTGACATTTTCCGCTTTAAAGGGATGTCAACTCTTTAATATCCTCATCAAAAAAATGATTATTTCCAAAGCCATGGATACTGCCTCCTCCTCAGTGGCCCCATTGAGCTGGGGTGTCCCCCAGGGATCCATCCTTGGCCCATTACTCTTTTGCATATACATGCTGCCACTGGGTCATATTATAAACTGGTTCGGTCACGTATTTCAATTAAAAAACAGTGACTTAAAATGTGAACAACCAAACAGTTGAGCAGGTCATTTTTAAACTTTGTTTTTGTTAAATCATTGTCACATCTCCAACCCTGTTGAAACTTGAATTACATCATATAAGCTTCATGAATTCCTTTAACCCTTGTTTTTATTTTTGTTATTTTAGGTTTAAAATTAGTCCTGTTCTTCTTCACTCACTTTGGAAAATGCTGCAGTGTGGTTTTGCTGAGAAACTCCAGTTGATGTTTTCCAGCCTAAGAAAGGTGTGTAGTCGTGAAATATTTTTTCCTTGGGTGTGTTGTGTACTTTAGATAAATAGATGTAATGAAGCAAAATGTGTTGAGGTGGGACGGTGAGAGCGACTGTTGAAAAATATGAGATGTAGAAGTAATTTAACACGACTGCTGCTCTGCGAACAAATAATATTTACCACACTCACCCTTATCTTGTTTATTTTAGCTTGTTTGCATGCTAACATGATCGACAGAGTTTGAGCTCTGGGTGTGACTGACAGCTGCTACTGGGCGTGTTTTCAAATGAAAAGCCTCCATTCATCATGATTTCTCTGTTTGGAAAGAAGTCACTGAAAATATATTCACTTTTGTGAGACATTTCAGTTCTGTTTGCACCTACAGTATGCATGCGTCAGTGCGAGACGGGGTGAGCAGAGACAGAGGCTCTTTGTTAACGTTGCCAGGGTTTTGGATCAGCCAGGCTGGTAGTGCCAACACTGACTCCTTTCTTTCTCTGTCCACTCATTCACCAGCGACCTATGAGGCACCGCCTCTCCGCTGCAGCACCATGTATAAAACTATTCATATATTATACTTCTCGAACAACCATTTTTGAAGGATGTGTATTTTGGATATTCTGATTTTTTTTTTTATCTACGTTTATTTCTGCTCTGAGGTTTTTATCTGTCCTTCTGGATGAGAGTCAGATATTACTGGCTGGGGGGATTTATTTTCTGCACCAGGACGAGTTACAGAATCAGGGTAAAAATATGAGAAACCAGGCTGTCATCCCCCTAGTCATGGTCATATCCCTGAAAAGTCCCCTATCCCCATGCATTGTACAAGGAATCCCCCTGATTGAACTGCTCAACTTAAGACAGGAAGTTATGACTCAGGAATAGTTTTTATTTAAAAACAAAAAAAGAAGAAGCTCCCCTAGTGAGTAAAATATGATTAGATTATAATGGACTAAATCACACTAACGGTTTGGACGATATGTCAGGGGGTAAGTGTCTTCCGTGAAAAGTTCCCCATAGTGAGTAACATAAGAACTTATTAATAGATCGTTAATTTTTATGAGAGGCTTTAAACCAATCTTGCCATAAAACATTAGTTTACTGTATGTGCAGACTAGTAAAAAAAAAGTAACAAACCCTGATCTGGTGAAGCCTCTGGTGAAACGTTTCGTTCTACTCACTAGTTTTTGTTTGCTTGTTTAATTTATGCACAGTATGGACACGTTTCTCACAGCGCAAGATTATTCATTGCTTGAATCAAAAGGAGAACTTTGTGAGGTAACCGAGAAATGTTCTTCATCCTCTCTCAGCTGTTCCCTTTAGTGTTCTCCACAACGGATCACCTGATTCGATCCCCCCCTTTATCTTCCTCTATCACACCAACCAACAACATGTCCTCTTTCAACCCATCCAGATGACCCCTCTTTGGTCTTCCCTTTTATTCTCCTGTAGAACACTCCCCCACTTTCTCCAACTCTACTCCTTCATCCTCACCGTTCAACTTGCCTCCCTTTCATTCACACACATGTATTCTGTCTCGCTGCGACGGACTCATTCCTCTTCTCTCCAGCGCATACCTCCACCTCTCCAGGTTTTCATCCACCTGTTCCCTGATGTCACTACAGATCACAATGTCATCCACCAACATCATAATCCATCGACACTCCTGCACATCTTCATCTGCCAGCCTGTCCATGAATATAGCAAACAAGAAGGGGCTTGGAGCCGATCCTTGTTGCAGTCCCAGCTCCACCTTGAACCTATCCGTCACTCCTACTGCACACCTGACACTTCTTTGCTGCTCGTCAAAAATAATACCTTTTATGATGATATACAGAATGAGAGAAATACATTTCTAGCCCATCCGTCTCTCGTTTGCTTCATTCCATCATCACCTCTCTCATTCCTTTAATTGTCGTGGTAATCCTCCCCCCGATTAAACGGATCTTGTCTGTGTCTTTGTGTGTGTGTGTGTGTGTGTGTGTGTGTGTGTGTGTGTGTGTGTGTGTGTGTGTGTGTGTGTGTGTGTGTGTGTGTGCATGTGTTTGTGTGAGTGTGTGGTCTGATTGAACAATACAAACAACTCTCAGAGATTACCCGTTCCTTCTCATCATCACATCGATCCAATCCAAATCCAATTGACGTCTATGAGTGGGATTCTGGAAGCCTGCAGAATCCCACCCCTTATAATTGCCGTCACGGTAGAGAGGAAGTAGAGTGTGTTGTAGACTGATGGTGGTTGGATTCACTCATTCCGCAGTTTTCCTCCATATCAAAGCCAGATATTCTAATTCACGTCTGCTCTCTGTCATATGGGCCGGCCCAGAAGGCAGAGGGATTCTGGCATATGTCTGGTTCTATAAATAGCAGCCCTGTCCCTTTAGTGCCTCTCTCTTCCGATATCCTGCATTGCCTTATGGTTGTCATGTGCCAAGAGTGCTTCTATGATCCATTTAAATGCTAGTTAGTGTTTTGTGTGGGTGCAGGGCTATAATCTCCAACATCAACATCATTCTTTCATTGATCATGAAGGTCACCATAACTTAAAGGTAGGAATTAAACATTATAACGTTGATTACTACCAGATGTGTCTTATGGTCATTTTAACGTTTTCTGCTTTTCTTGATTTCGGTGTTGGTGGCAGCAGCAGCAGGTAAAGCACTTATCCTGATCCAGGGAAGTTCTCAGGTTGGATGAGATTTGCAGCAAGTTCTGGTTCTACCCTGGAGTGTACACTCAGTTGTTTCCCGGTGGTCTGATTAGAACTTTTATTTTTAAAAAAAGGACATCATGCTTCTGAAGTTGGGGCTCCTTCTCTACGGAACTCTCTTTCATCAGGCGTACGGTCTGCAGCTTCCATTGAGTTTTTTAAGAGGCTAATGAGGACACAGTGAACTGGCGATTATTTCTACTTCAAATGTTTTGTGTTTACCTTGAGAACTGAATTGGTGGTTTAGTCCTCGCATGTGTGATACCCGTTTACAGTTGAATCCTCTGGTGTTCTTTGCGTTTTAGACAAATTGCTCATTTTTGAGAAATCTCATTTTTGGCTTTAGTGCGTCGCATTTATTTGTATATTGTTCTTTCTCCTTGTTTTATTGATTGTATGTATTTTGTAGATTTTACTTTTACTTTTGTGAAGCCCTTTGTGAAATTATTTCTGTGAAAAGTGCTACACTAGTTGTATTATTATTATTATTATAATTATTATTATTATTATTAACTAGAGGCCTAATTCACCGCACCTGGTTCCTTTTCCACTCAAACGAGTGGACGCTCTAATCCAAGATCCCCTCAGATCTCAGAGCTCCTCTGCCTAAAGTAAAAGATCTCGGGGGGCTTCCTAAACAGAACCAGTCAGAACCAGGTCACCTGACCGCCTTCTGAGAAGGATTGAAGAAGGATTGAAGAAGCTTTGTTCCTCCCTGAACTCTTCACCTTATCCCTCAGGCTGAACATAGCCAGGCTCGAACGAATGAAACTTATATCCGCCAAGCACCCAGAACTCATAACCTGGAAATGAGATCCATCAGTAAATCGAGAGCTTTGCCTTCCTTCTCAGCTCTCTCTTCACCATGAGATGCCTAAAACTTATTTGCTTGATACAGCAACTCCAACTCCAACCCAGACCAACCTCTGGTCTAACCGCCTACTTCCTGAGGCCTTACCTTACTTTAATTGTCACTGTACCTAAAAGAGGAGTGCCTAGTTTATACAGGTAATAATTACAGAGACGCCACCTAAATGCAGTTCAAAGTGAGGAGGGGTTATAAAAGTAGGGTCCGCGGACCCCTGGGGTCCATGAGCCCAGCCAGGGAGTTCATGAAATCATTTTCTATCACGATGAAATTTTGCCATATCATTTAAAATGCTTTAAAACTGTGATGGAGCACTCAACACTGAGAAAATGGAGGCTCACCGAACACAAAACAGACATAATCGGTTTATATGCTCCCATAGGCATGTTGCATCATTTCCTTTTCTAGCACTGACTGTGTGTGTTCTATTATGGCACGTTGTTTTAGCGTCGCCCTCATTGATCTTTGCCTTTATAGTCAAAACCAGAGTTATATCCAAAGTATTCATCTGACAATTAAAGGTACTTTAGTTTGGCTGAAGTTCTTATAGTTTGCTTGTTCTTTAGAACCTTAATCTCAATTATTTACAGGCATATTCCGGTCCGTTAGCTTCATTAGGTTAGCGGTTAGCAATGTTTTACCTCTCTGCAGCTGACGGAGGGGAGCTGATGGAGGGGAATATGAGTTTATCACCCAGAAGATTACTGTAACAAACCGTTTTCACAGACATTTTATCAAGATAACTTGAAATGGTACGGTCTTGTGTAGAAGGGTTATAATATTTCACCTTTAAACTGAGAGTACACCCAAAAAAAAACATAGTTAGGAATATTATTTTCCTTTTTTTCAAAGAGACAACCCTAAATACCAACTACATGTTTACCAGTGGACCTTTAAGTCTACTGGTTACTTTAAAATTGAGCAGAGACAACAAAAAAAAACGCTTTAAATTGAGGACTACCATTGAAAGGACTTCTGAGGATAATTAGAGGCTGGTCCCTGTTTTCTCTTGGATTATGAATATCTTCTGGAAGGTAAGTTTATCTTGTTTTACATGAAAACACAAAGCTTAGAGATAAGAGAAAGCTACCTACACTTATCTGACCCCAGCTTGTTGTAGATTGAAGGGGAGAGGTGGCTGAAGCCAAGGGAGGCCAACTTCTTGCGCTTTTGCTGTCCTTATCAGGCTCATCCGCCTGAGCGAGAGCAGACTGTTCTCTCTTTCTGTCGTTATTTTTTTTATCTGTCTTTTAGACATGCTTTCCAGAGGACACATGTTCTCAGATATCTCACTTCTCCGTGGCAGAGAAGTCCTCAGAGGTGCAGTAGTGAAAAGACTGATGTCAATGGAACCACTATGGTGTCTTTGATTTTCTTTTATGTGAGACATTTTAGGGGATTATTTTCTAGCTATCCATTCAAAAGTAATGTTTGTCCTTCTTAAAGAAACCAAAATCTTCTGTTAAGTGGGATCCCAGTGGAGGTTTTTCACTTATTTTCACTTGTGAGGAACTGGGCTGGGCGCACTCCTGGGTTGGGAAGTTCAGTCCATGTGTGAGGTACCTTTTTGGGGTAAAAGCTTGAAGGTGGGCCAAGTCTCTGACCTTGATGCTCAGTAGATATGATCTGCTGCTCTGCTGTATCTGCTGTAGAACCTTAGCGTTCTTGGCTTTCCAACAAAAAATATGAATCCTGGTTTGTGTTCTTACTGGTGATGTCATCTGAATTGTTAGTATTAGGCTAGTGACTAGCATTAACATACAGCCTACTCAAGTTGGGCATATAGAATGATCTTCATCCTGTCCCTCCTCTCTGTATTAACACTATGAAGGCATAATGAGGGTAGAGGTGAATTGAATGTTTGTATAAGTATGAGGCAAAATGGAGGAGGGACGCCTCTTTTATGGGTGCAGCTCACAGCCATAAGTCTTAAATTCAGCTAGTAGCATTTAGAAGCTAACTGAAAAAGGTAGATAACTGACACAAAACAATTTCAAACACTGGAAAAAAATGCCAAATCTGGGAAGTCCTTAACCTCTTATTGTTTTTCTCCTTGTTCGGAAAAGCGATTCAACGCGTACCAAAGGCATCATAACAGAAGCAGGTGCAATACATCTTACCTCCCTAGATCACGAAACCCAGCCCAGCGTTGGAACGTCACTGTTTTCTTCAGTGTGTTCAAAATAGTCCGTATTCCTTCCAGACAGAACGTTTCCCATTTATAGTACAGTGACTCACTCCCACGTCATGGCTGGGTTTTTGATAACTACGGATGGAAACAGATGATCCATTGAGGCGATCCCCGATTGGGCGCAGCCGAAAGATGAAGAAAAACCTTTAAAAACAACTTTTTTCAAAATGTTATGACAGTTATGACAGGAAAAAGACAGAAGGCCCAGAGGGTACGGTCTGAGATCCGGAAAGAGCTGTAATCCTAAGCATTTATAAGCCATGTTGCCACGTCCTCCAAGGAAATGCTCCCGGCTTTTGATATAACTTTTACAAAACAGTGTGTACACTCTACGATTTCAGCCTCAGGACCGCCGGGTAGTCTGACATTGTCAATGTTGTGTCGTTTAGTGTACGGGGTATCACGGAGGCCGATTAACGTCTCCCGGACAACCATGGGACGCTTGGATGGTTAGCTGGCATGTCAGAAATTTTGGCAGTGACTCAACTCGATCGGTTGACGTCATCCCCTTCTTTTCTCCTATTGTTTGGATAATAAATGATTATTAGTCATAAAATAGAAAGTGCAGTTTGTGGCTGGTAGCAACTGAACAACAAGGACTAATAACGTGGTTCACAGCTGTCCGAGGTGCTAGCTATCAAGTTAAAACTATACACGCCATACTGTCCACGGCGTACTAGACACCTAAGAGTCCGGATATGCCGGGAACTCTTTTAGTTTTCAAATGAAACTTATTTGACAAGCGTCATCGGGCTGCAGGACCCGGACGGGTCGAACAGTGAGATCACTCATGTCATTCGCAAAGATCTTATCGTACAGCGTGAGCCCAGCAATCACGAGCCCTACTTTTGAGTTTTTTGAATCTTAGTTGAAGACCCATCTCTTTTCTTTGACCTTCTCTTCCCGATGAGAACTTTATTATCCCAACAGATTTTACCATCCTCATGAGATATTGTTGTTTTCTTGTTTTGTTTTTTTATTGTTATGCCAACGGGTCTTCCTATTTTCATTATGATGAATTGTTTCCTTGTTGTACCTTTTTACTATGTAAAGTACTTTAATATACCATGGTTATTTTTAAATGTGCTATAGAAATAAAGTTCTACTGGACACATTAAAATAATTCTCAACATGCTAGTGTTTGGTATCTTTATTAGACGCAACATAGCCTCTATAAACTGGACTTTGATATCTTTGTATGTTGGATTAGGGTCAGTCATTACCTGATCTCATAAACCGAAGGGTCAAAAGGAAGGTTTTTTTTTCCAAGAGATAAAGCGTATTAAACCCGTTTGAATTGAAAGGCAAAGGATCCAAACATTTTATCATCCTATAAGATCGGTTCAGCTCGTAATTTCCATTTTAGTCTCTGTATTCCTGTGCAGCTGCAGATAATCATGGTATGGTAGTTTAGATTTGAAGGTTACCCATAACATAAAAGAGCTGACAGCATTTGGCAGCGTCACACAGAGAGACTCCACACATGACTGGCTGCACATGACTCTGAAAGCAAAGAAAATCAGCATAGCAGATGACTGATTCGGGTAATTTTCTATGAATGATTGCACTCTTTCTGCTAGTAGAGCTCATTTTAATGCAATGAAAAGTACTTTGAACTACAGTTCCTGTTTAAGTAAAATGTGTTCACGTCTGGCAATGAAATACGACTTGGGAGATCCAACCACAAGAGAAGAGCTAAGGGAAGTTTTCCACGACAGCATCAACTGCTAACTTTTTGCTGCGGTTTGTCTTTCATTCGTCCAAAAACATGTGTCTATCTGAGTAACAATCCAACTACATTGTCCTTGCAGAGTAAACAAGGGAAAGATAAAAAGTGAATAAATATTCTCAGCCATATTTCAACACCTTCACTGTAGTGTTAGAAGTCCAAGGATCCTTCTAACGCTGTAGCACACGGTTCCATGACCTAGGGAACTTCTGAGAGTTCCTAATGAGGAAAAAATCATGATAAATAACCAAAACTTGGAGCAGAAACTGCTAAAAAATAAAATTGGAAAACCTAAATGAACGCTCAGCTACCCACAAGTAGGAGAATACAGCCCTGTGTAAATCCATAACGGCCAAATCAAACAGGATGGCTATTTTGATTACCTCAGTATCATATTGTACTGTAAGATATCAACTTGGATAGAGTGGGTAAGAGTCAACGAAGACTCTAGTGAGACTCTTTGGAGAGATTGGGGTTAAAGGGCAACTACTATGAGCAGCAGCATGGCAGATACCCTTGGAGTCTGGTTACTGGTGGTGGTGGCTGATGACTCTATGAGGACCTGGTGGAGTTGGGGAGGTGGAGGGCACAGGAACCGGCGGCATGCAGGAGGAACTTGAAGAGATGTGGCTGGCTGAATGACCGCAGCCAATTATCAGTTGATGCCGCAGACCACGAAGCAGGTAACTGCAACTGAGCCTGTATGAAAAGTACTAGTAAAGCGGAATAAGCAGTAACTGTGGCCTGGGTGCGCAAGGAGATAGTCCCTCCTGACCGAACTTTCGACAGATTTTCTTGCATTGACAGAATTAAACATTCTTTCTGTTCTCCCTTCAGTGTGTACTCACCCAATACAGTACAATCAAGCTAACGCCTTTGAGATTTGACATTTATTTTTAAGTTAAAAAATCTATTTATTCTAATAATTTGTGCCTTTATATCCTCACTGCCCGAGGACCGCGCCTGGACATTGGGTCCCCTGATCCAGAGGGTGGCAATCAGATCATGAATTAAAACGTAGTAACATTACATAGTTTTTATATCTGTGACAAATTGGGTGAAAATACACCCCTTGTCCCCATTTCACAATCTGCAGAATTTCTATAAACCTAGCCATACTTTCTAGTTATTTGTTATTAACCATAATTACATAACCAATCAGTACATAATATTCCGGGTTTGCTTTTTTTTTTTGGTTAAAGTTAATATCAACTCTTCCGGCTAAATAACCAACACTGAAGTATTGTTCAGTTTATTTTAATCATTTATTGGTTTACAATGTAATTTAAGTAATGCATTTCCTTCTGTAGCAACTCACCACGTGTTCTAGGCGCAAAAAGGAGATGTAACCAAACAACTTCCTGTATTTATACCCTATGTGACATAACCATTGATGTACCGTATGTTCCAGTGCAGACGTCCTAACAGGAAAGAAACCGGCAGTGAAGTGCAGAAAAAGTTATAGTTGGCTCTGATACAAAGGTTTCAGGACACTGATTGACCTCACAGAGCTGCTCTGGTCGCAAAAAACAGATATTCGCAACAAGGGGCTGGCCTGTTGATGGCTGATCGGCGTCTAGCCAAGGGGAGTGTGAAGATCTGTGCAGTAGTGAAGAAATAGGATAAAACCTGCAAACAGGAAAGGGAAAAATATCTTTGGTGAATGTTTTGTTTGCCCAACAACCTCACTGCCCACTTTTGGTATTTATTCGTGTAGTTTCATTTTTATCTGCTGGGGTTTTCAGATATCTTACCTCCTTCCTGGCTGCAGTGAATGAATAGGTATTAGCAAAAGTCAACTCCACAAAACCCAAACAATCTGATAGTTGCATACAATGAGATTTAGGTCAGACCATATCTTCACTTTAAATTGTGATAAGTTAACTTTACATAGGAGATAAACAGAAAAGGCAGGAGTACGATTGCCTTCCTCTTCTTCTTCTTTCAAGTGCTCCCTCTCGGGGTCGCCACAGCGGATCACCCTTTTCCATATTTGTAACCCGGGCCACAACCAACCCAGTTGGGAAATCATTTTTGTGTGTCTCATATGTATCTGACATAGGTTTTAGGCTGGATGTCCTACCTGATGGAACCCTCCCCATTTTTTCGGGTTTTGGAACGGCACTAGTGGTAAACTGGCTCGGAACCCTTCTGCGGCTGGGATTGACCTGTTTGTGGCAGGATTTGAACCTTTTGTGGCGGGGTTGACCCCTTTTGTGGTGGGGTTGACCCCTTTTGTGGCTGGGTTTGACTCCTTTGTAGCTGGGTTGACCTTTTTGTGACTGGGTTTGATTCTTTTTTGGCTGGGTTTGACCCCTTTGTGGCTGGGTTTGATTCGGCTGTGGCTGGGTTTGAACCATTTTTTTGGGCAGGGTTTACCCCTTTTGTGACCGAGTTTGACCCCTTTGTGGCTGGGTTGACCTTTTGGTGACTGGTTTTGATTCTTTTTTGACTGGGTTTGACTTGTTCGTGGCTGGGTTTGAACCATTTGTGACCGAGTTTGACCCCTTTGTGGCTGGTTTGACCTGTTTGTGACTGGGTTTGATTCTTTTTTGACTGGGTTTGACTCGTTTGTTGCCGGGTTTGATTCTTTTTTTGCTGGGTTTGACCTGTTTGTGGCTGGATTTGACTCTTTGTTGCTGGGTTTGATTCTTTTTTTGCTGGGTTTGACCTGTTTGTGGCAGGATTTGACTCTTTATTGCTGGGTTTGATTCTTTTGTGGTTCGGTTGGATTCTTTTGTGGCTGAGTTTGAACCTTTTGTGGCTGGATTTGACTCTTTATGGCTGGATTTGACTCTTTGTGACTGGGTTTGATTATTTTGTGGCTGGGTTACCTTCAAATATCTAAGTAAATCGAATCATTGATTTCAGCAGTTAAAACAGCTTAAAATTAAAATCCCTTAACTTGGGATTTTAAGGCAGTCACTTTCCTGATGTTTTTAAGTGAAGTCAATTTAATCATAATTTACAATGTTTGTCTAATTTGATTGAACTGACCCTTTAATCTCCTTTCAACCATCTCTCACATACATAACATAAAGAAGACATTAAGCAGGGTTTCTGTGGGGACTTAAATAGTCAAACATGAGATAATCTTTTGCCTTAAAAACTCTTAAATATGTTTATGTCTATATTTACAAGGTCCTAAATATGTTTAAATTAATTTGAGACTACTTTGATAGCACTCTTTTAAATGCTTTTATCATGCGATATACTAATCTGTAGACACTGTACTGTGAATAATTATGGTTAAATAGCAAGTAACTGGGAAATCCTTCATATTTAGAATACCGTCTTGCAGGATGTGAAGTTTGTTTTGAAATTACTTTATGATTGCCTTAAAATGTCTAAATTGCATCCTGTAAAAGCTGCAAAATACATAATCAGTATTATGGTTTGTATTAATGCAGCTGCAATGTGACGTGTTACAATATGTTTGCCCTAATAATATCACTCTGTGTACGCCGTGCTACTATGACATTCCAAAGGCCATGTTTACATCTTCAGCTCCCGTGCGTTTATGTTCCGCGGAACATTGTTTGGGGCTAAACAAGAACCTACAGAGAAATCATTTTGGAGTTGCAATCCCCCATCATTAGCAGAAAAACCCCCACTTATTCTCACTGACGGTTTGCTCTTTTGGTTTAAGTGCTGCAGGACTGAAATGATTACAATGTGGGAGGCGGTTTTCCCAAGAACTTATGGGATACTTCATGATAAATCTTACCTATGTAAAAAAAACAGGCATTTTCAGTCTGCAAATGTGTTTGAAAAGAAGGTATGGTCACGTTCCAAATCTGCTGCTAAAGATTCAGGTACTGAAAGCGTGACGCACATGTTTTGACGATGAAAGAGGACGAATGGATTTAATTTTATTTTGAGTTCAAATGTCCCCTTAAGGACTTTCCAAACCGATCTCCCCGTCCCTCTCACATCACTCTCCTCTTTCACAAGGATCTATTTCATTGTTGTGAAAAGAATGGGAAGAAATTCAATTCACTGAAGGCCTCAACAACCGCAGGTTCTCCAGTCCTGAAGGGTCCTCAAGGCAGCAATGAAATGAGTTACATTTATTGTGCGAGAACTAGAGCAACACCAGAGAAGATGTACTGCGCTGAGAAAAAGTACTGAACCCCCTCCTGGTGTCTTCTCTTCTTGTTTCTCTATAACACTACATTATGTCTGAGCTTCAAGCTAAATTTAACATAGAGCAAAGGCGTTCTGGGTAAACACAGAATATACGTTTTTATGTGCTTATTAAACCAAGACGGTTCTCTGATACTGATTGGCCATGTGTGAAAAAGTATTTGCACCCTTGTTGCGCGTAGCTCACTACGCCAAAATGGAAAGAAATTCCAGGGGATGTTTTAAATCCATCAGTCTGGCAAGGGCTCCAAAGCCGTTCCTAAGGTTCTGGTGCTCCACAGATCCACAGTGAGACACATCATCAACACATGGAGAAGACTTGGAATGATAGTGAACCCTCACAGAAATGGTTTACCATCCAAAATTCCTCCAAAGGCACGATGAAGGCTCATTCAGGAATTCACTAGATGCAAAGTAATGATCCAATGAGCTGCAGGCCTCTCTCATAAAGGTCAGAGGTCATGGATCCGTTATTACAATGGCACTGTGCAAAAATAGTATCCACTGGAGAATGGTGAGGGGAAAGCCACTGCAGACCCAGAAGAACATTAAGGCTCGTCTGAATGTTGCTGCAACAAACCTTAATGACCGTCAGAGCTTCTAGGAGACTCTTTTCTGGACCGATGAGTGCAAAGTTAAACTGTTTGAAGACAGAGGTCCAACTGATGGAAACCCAACACATCATTCCACCAGAAGAACATCAGACCTCAACATGGAGGTGGCAGAGGAATGCTGTGGAGATTTTTTTACTGCTTCAGGACTAGTATGACTCGCCATTATTGGGGGGGAAATTACGACAAAGAGCCAAAGCTCAAGAGTAAGTCAACCTCTGAAAGGATGAAAAGGAATAAAATCGAAGTTCTGGAGTGGTCTGGTCAATGTTGTTGGACAACGTTAGCAGAGTGGGCCAAGATTTCACCACCGTAATGTCAGAGACTGATCAGCCATCAGAGGTGTTGGTTGCTGTTGTTACTGCTAAAGTAGGAGCAACTAGATATGAAGTTCAGGTTAGTGAATACTACACAAAAGCAATTTAGTCAATGGATAACCGTTTTGCTTCTATGAATACAATTATAATTCCAAACTCATAATTGTTTTTATTTTTTCACCTTCTGTCTTTCATTTCTACCTCACCACCTCTGAAGTTCTGTTCCGCTCTTTTTTGCAATTCTTCAATCTTCCCCATTGCTTTCCTGTCTTTCTTTCGCTCCTTCCCTCCTTTTTCCTAATAGTGTAACGTCCTCCCTCTCCCCTGCATGGGCTGGGGACTATAAACAGTAGGAAGTTTACTACAAACACATCCAACAATCCTCAGCTTACTAGAACACGCCCTTCTCCACCCAACAGGAAGCGCCCTTCTCGGTTGCGCAGACACTCCAGGGTCATGAGTGTCATTTGGCGCCGCTAAGCTGGTCGCCATCAATCTGTGATGACATTGCGACGGATTTGAGACTCAGAAGGCTGGGATAGAAAGAATTTTTCTGTTGGACCTGCTGCACAAATCATAATGTTTGGTATGAAGCATGTCTGTCCCGGCGTGACGACCCGTGGAGAACCCTTCGTCTGTTCAAGGACACGGTGTATTTCTAGTTGGCTCAATCATTCATCTAAAGTCTGAGTTCAATTTTACAACTTTGCTTGGTTTCGCCCTAACCAAACGAGCACATCATAGTGTAGCTGCAAAATCTGTGGTTCCTCTTGAGCGAACATTTGGAACTATTGTTGGAAACCCTGGATCTCATTTGAATGCTCATTTTAACACAAATTTGTTTTAAATAGGATTTTTTTGTGTTGTTCTCAGAACGATTAACTTTTAATAATCCATTTTCCAACTTATGGGACCAGCAGGCAGTCAGCCAAGGACATTTTTCAGCTCCCTCAGTGTTGCAGCAATGTGAATATATGCTTAACACAATGGTTTAGCATTGCGAAAGACATTCCAGCCCAGGAAGTTAGGTGTTTTAAAGAGGTGGAAGGACTTCAGAATCATTTACAAGTCAGGTCTTTTAGAGGGCATATTGACCTCGCGGGGAGACGGGAAGCAAAACTCTCGTGGATCCTCCTGTTTTATTCCATTTTTTGCATCTTACTCATGAGCTTGGACCTCTTTCTTCCCAGTGATAGTTTTTATCAGCTTCTCACCTCTTTTCTTGGAGTCTTTGTTATTCACATGCCCCTCTCAGCTTTGAACAATCAGTCACCAGCAGAACTGGACTTTCACCTTTCTAACTGCCTTTATCTCTGCCTCCTGTCATTCCCTAGTCACTATCTTGCCTTGTTTTTAAGTTCATCCCTGTTTGTACTGTAAACTAACCAACCTGACTGGGGATTCAATGCAGGGCGTGGGCAGACGGTCATCTAAACCACCTACCTCTTAAAGGTCGAAATTATGCTTTGAGGAAAGGGTTGAAAAAAGAGACTGAACCAGTAAGAGAGAAAGAAGGAGAGGGGAAGCATAACAGGGAAGTTGGCCAAGCTTGACCCCTCCCATTTCTCCTCTACTCCTCCTCCAGAAGTGCCTCCCTCCCCCAGTCACCCACTCCCCTTGCCAATACTCACCTGTTTAGATTCAAGACTGTCCATATCCCCTCCCCCGAGCCCCTCCTCTCAGTTCAGGTGGATATAAATGTTTGGCAATGTACAGGGTCCTACCTTCTCTGCTCTGGGGAGTGTGAAAGGCACAGGAAGCCACAGGACTGAGAGAGAGAGAGCGAGAGAGAGATAGAGCGCAAAAGAGAGAGAGTGTGTGTGTGTGAGAGCGAGAGAGAGAGAGAGGCGGAGTAGGAAAGCTGCAATTTAAAAAGACAATTGGATTTACTGTTCTCTTACTTTCACCGCAAGCATGGGGCTGGGAGTAAGTATTAGAACCTTGTCACATGTTTTGCCTGAGAGTTTTGAGAGTTAGGTTAAGATTAGGTCAGTTTTTCAGTTTGATCTCAGACCAAGTTTTGATCACAAGTTACTGGTTAACATGACACATGAGGATTGCCTGAAGTACGTTGTACATTAGTCTCTAAAGGTTTTGCTAACTTCTCAGTTCAGATATTTATATTAGAGTAACTGTCAGAGCTTCTAACAATGATTAACACAAGTTTTTACCGCATGTTTGAACAGCAAAGTTGACTCTGCTTTCTGCTCTTACTCGTGCAACCAAACAGGAAACATAGAGCATTCTTGCCACATGTGCTAAGTCTTACTCTGAAGCCTTCTTTTTTCTCTCACCTCCTTGACTGCAGCGAGGGAAAGAGGAGTACAAGCTGGCGGCAACTTCAGATGGCAAGGCAAAGAAAGGCAAGAAGGGGGAGAAGGATATGGAGGATCTGAAGAAGGAGGTTGACTTGGTGAGTACACAAACCAAAGAGTGTTTCTATTGAGCACATATTCAGCAAGACTCTTAAAGGAAAAGGCCAGGAAAGCCTTTTAGAAAGTCTTTTAGCGTCAAAAACACTCAAAGGGAGAGGCGTGAAAACAGAATGACCTTCCTGTACTTAACAAACAGGTCCTCCCCCTGCGATTGTTTGCCTCATGCTTAATAATAACGTGTTCAGACCACTTTTGGTAACCGTAAGTCGCCAGTTGGTCCCAGCAGTGATACAGTAAAGGCTGAGACAAACCCCCGCTTTGACCTCACCACTAGTCACATGAGACGTAGCTGTCTGCCCTCATATTTCAGAGAGATTGCTGCTTGCACTGCCATATGTCCTGTCACATGCTACTAAGGACTTCCTAACTTTTGAGAGCTTAAGATCAGTTGTCAGCTCTGAAATGTTTGGTGTCACTATGAACCATTTGTCTGCTTCTAACTTGCTCTCAAACCCATTAAGTTTTGCTCATTTTTTGTATCTGCCCACCTCCAGCACGGCACGCAGCCCCTCTACAAATGTGCAAATATGTAAAGTTGAATGCATTCAGGATATGGTTGAAATTTCCTGTTTCTCAATTTCCACTGGTGTCAGCTTTTTTTCCCGCCCTGTAGTCGGTTGAGGACATTTCCCAAGGTCAGTGAGGTAGTCCTTCATTAAACCCATCCCCATGTCAGTGACACCGGCCCATAGGTGATTTCATGAAGCCCATATTATATATAGTATATTTGATGCATAATGGCAGAATCATAGAGAAGTAAGTTCTCCGTTACTTGAGTCTTCCTCAAGGAGAAGTTTCAAAGTGAATTAAACTTAAGATGACGTCTCGCGAGACAAAGGTCCTTTTGACTTCCGTAAGATAGTTCAGTGTCCTTCAGAAGGTCAGTGGGCAGATTTGGGCCTCCCGTTCATCCCCAAGTAGACTTTAAGAGAACACGGCGTGCTATAATGCCTCTGTAATTTAATAATAAAGCAATAATAATTCTCATTTTTCTCTTTAAAATTGTATCCTTGCCTTTGAAAGGGTCACCCTTTAGAACAGTTAATTGATGCTTCTAGAGAGAAGTTTCAACAAACGACCCGAACGATAGAGTAAGAATTTCATGACTTGTTTCCAATTTTATAAACTACATTTTTTAATTAATGCACATTTCTTAATTCCTTCTCAATGTCAGCCATCGTGTCACAGAGTGCCAAGGTTATTGGGTAATAAAATCCCCATGTTGGTGACATATTAATGATTATTGTCCTGCCCACATCTTAACTAGATCTCAAAGTCCTGCCACGGCTGAAGGACATCTCAATGCCATATCGCCGGTTGGGGGTAACTCCCTCAGCTTTGCATATCATTTACTGCAGAGTGTCTTCACACTAACAAAAGTGTATTGTGTCTTCAAAAAGATATTTATTGACAGTTTCTTTATTCTCAAGCAATATTGGCATTATGTGAAGTCGTAGTGACGGTGTCTGTGAGTCGAGGTTGAGCTGACATGTTAATGATTGTTGTGCCATCAAACTTAGGCATCATATTATTAACCCAGGCGTCAAAGTCCAACCGTAGACAATAGAAATTATTATCGAAGCGTCACAAAGCAGCCTGCTGTTTCATCACAGGTTACTAAATATAGAATCAGTCGGATTTCTTCTAGAATTGTTTGACCCATTGGATAAAACTTTATGCAGGTCACATTGGTTTTCACTTGCCTGTTGAAACATTAAAAGGAAGGCCAGGCAGAACCCTTTAATTGCTCCCATTTTCTCCCCACATTTTCTCTCATCACAGTATTATTTATTCAAATGTATGACCAAAAGTACTAGACATAATCCAAGCAGTCAGATATTAGAAAACCCCCTGCTGTTAGAAGTCACATCGGCATGAACACTGAGTTTTTAGTGACTTCAACCAGTGTCTGGTAACTATACCTCTATGACTTTACAATTATGTCTTCATTTCAGATTCTGCATCAACTTACCCTTATTGAAAAACATGCCAGGATTGGGTTCAGGGTTAGGGCTAGGAATCACACCAATGTGACCTCCAACCTCAGAAGGGAAGGTCAAAATAGTGATAAATGGTATGAATTGCAGTTTGAGATTGCACCACATAGACATGAAGCTCACCCTTTGTCACCCTTTGTCACCCTTTTACGACCCCTTGTTTGTTTACACTGAACAAAACGCCAAGGCCATGGCACTTTGCTGCGTCAGTTTGAATAGCAAGTCCCACGATCAAAAGAGGTGAAATGTATAACACAGCATCATCGGTGTCTGGTGTGATATCTTACATATAAAAAAAAAAATCATTAGCCATCCCTGTTACATGGTGGTTGATCTCCTCATCCTCCTCAGAGGTTGAGGAGTTCCCGTACCTCGAGCTATCTGAACTTTTTTTTTTTGAGTTAGCTGCCAACTGTTAGTAGATTTTTTTAAGTCTTCTTGTATGTGCAACACATGTGACATGTCTAAAGTGTCACGCTCCCATCCAGCTTTTCTGCGTCACTTTTTAGCTGAAGTTTGATGGCTGTTTGAGTCACCTCTGTTACCACCTCAGCTGCGATCTTGGACCTCTTGTCCACTCCCATTACATTTGTACAGAACATTAGGGTGGACTATTGGCACAGCAGCCACACATTGACAAAGCTGTTTAAATGGGACTGTTGATGAGCAATGAGCTGTGAATAGTGAATAAAGCATCCATTAAATTCCTAAAGATTAGAGGTTGAGTTTTACTATTCTCTCCATGTGACCTTTTTTTTTTTTTTTGGTAATGTTTTGTCTAATGGTTGACTCACTGCATAGCAATCTGTGCTACGTTAATGATGTGGAAAAGTTATTACTGAGGGGGAAAAAATCTATTAATGCTTAACTAAAATGGAAAATACAGTTAACTTCAATCAAAAATAATTTTTCACACGTGAGGTCAGTGTGGACATCTTTACTCGGGTGGTTTCAAACTTTTGAGTGGTGTGGCTTTGCAATGTGAACAGAAATGAGAGGTGGGCGGCGTGATTTTGTCCATATTACATCAGAAGAATCTCTATTCATTCGCTCGCTGTAGGCGTTTTTCAGGAAAACAGTGTAGGCGCATGAACATGACAGCTTTTCCTGTTGTTGGTTTGCAGATTTTATTTCCTTCTTTGATTTAAACAAAGATATAGCTACTGGATGAATTTTTTTTTTTAAATATAATTATAGAGAATCTAAAGCCCTGACAACAACACGTTAGCTGATGGAATCATCCACCAAACTCAGTTTAATGACACAGGCGCTACGAGTGTCACAGTGTGGGCTCCACCCCCCGGGCTGAAAATGTCGAGCACATGAGCAACACTCCTGACTGCAAACATCCGCCGGTTGGCATTGATTCGGCTGGATGGACTGTTTGCTCGCAGCAAACGGACTGTTTGGATGAGTTTATACGTAAGCAAGTTCATGTAAACAAGTTTATACATTGGCTGCAACCATCAGCAGACTCTATATTCCCTCAAATGTCAGCGCCGTCTAATCTTATGATCACATTCTGGACCATCTGATAATTCTGATCCGAAGGCTTGTTTTTTTTCCCTTTGGCATCTCCTTTTCCCCGTTCCTCTGGAAAAGTCGGGGCAGTTTTAATCCCCATTAGGAGATCAAAGTTATGGTATTAAAATGGCAGGGATTTGAATGTCTTACACAATGTCCTCTTTCTCTCCCCACAGGATGATCACAAGTTAACCTTGGATGAACTTCACAGAAAATATGGAACAGACCTGAACAGGGTGAGCATGCACCGTCTGTGTGTGTTTGATTTTGTGTAGGTAAACCTCTGGATGATAGTAACTCACATGGATGCAGATTTGGCAGAGGTTCAAGGATTTAGGACACCATACACTTAGAGATGCCAGATTTAAGTGTCAAATAAAACAGATATAGACAACTTTGTAACACTCTCAAAGGGTGAAAATTGGATTTCCATTCCAATTATGTTTACTAGTTATTCGCCAATAACATGTTTTTTATTTATTTATCACAATTAAATGACGGTAAATAATAATTCATTAGCTGTTTTGCCCTCAAAGCACTAAAATACGAATTTTAAACACATGTAACAGCCTTGAAATTGAGGGCACACATATAGAAAATTTTAAAGCTGCAGTGTGTAAACTTTATTGGCATCTGGCAGTGAAGTTCCAGGTTTGAAACTTAAATTAAACACAAGCTTACCCCTCCTTATCCAAAAATCTATGGTGGCCTCCAAGTGTCAAAAGATGTCTAAAGCCGAGTAGCTTGTGAAGTGATGAGCTTCCTTTAGATAGGGAAACTGGTGGGGTCCATGCAGGAAAGTCAACACAGCAGAGGGACAGCTGCAAAGTGTTGGAGTGATTGCTCCCCGGGGAGGGTAGATGACGCAGCGAGCCTCATCCACTGCCCCAGGAAGGGGAAGGTCAAGATTCGGGGGGGTTGAAACCTTCCCGAGCCGAAATGGAGCCAGTGATGTCTCATTGGCTGGGGCGCAAGCACTCCGTACAGTGCAGCTGTCCATCGCCAGCTGAGTTAATCCCCTGGGCAGGATTTGCCAACCCCACCATTTACCTCTCAACTGGATAATCATGTTTCCCTCGACGGCAAGGTCATGCTTTGTCGCAAAATAAAGTAGTTATCCAACAACATATCGATCACCATCTTCTTCATGGGCTTCATGTCTTCCTTTAGAGGTTTCTAAACCCAAAAACGTGAAACTCTCGCTAGGGCCAGTGTTCAGTTTTTTCATTCAGGCTATGATACAAACATAGCAACGCAACATGTTGGCCTTATGAGAGAGGGTCAACTCCATCTATAGATATAGAAGGCTTTTTCTAAACTAACTTAAAATTTTTTTAGTGGATTATATACTAATCAAACAATATTTGTGAATATAATGTTCCATTTATCCAAAGAGAAACCACTACATTTTACACACTGCACCTTTAACCCAGTGCTAAACTAAGTCCAATGTAAGGCATAGGGTTAGGGTTAACCCTCTGCCTTTATATACCACATTAGATAATGTTCAACCTGCCAATGTTTGGTATTATGTTTTGCATCCGAACATCCCCTCTATTAACTGTCAGTTATTTCTTCACTTTAACTAAGTGTTAGTATACTGAACCCAAAAACATGTTTGGTGGGATCACACCGACGTGATCTGAAATCCAAAGGGTTGATTATTAAAATACATTTTGTTATTGTTGTTCTGAGACCAAGTGGCACAAACTGTTACACAAATATCTCCAACTTGGCTAGACATCACTGGGATGGGAGAAGAGGACACGCTATCATTTGGGTGCACAAAGTGTTCTATTCATGATTCCGAACATCTCCCTCGAGCTCAGGACACACTCAGAGAATCCAATTATACAATTCAGTGCAACCCTACGCCAGGTGAAACGCTTGACTGATGTTGATTATCGGCCGAAATCTGATCTGCTTGAGTTTGCTGTAAAACAAAGACGTCACTCATGCAGGAATAGCGAGCAAACTGACCCTACCATTCAGACAGAAATGCTACTTTTCACTGCTTGTGCTCCTTGTAAGAGACTTTCGACCACCTTCAGTCTCCTTCATAAGGTGAAAATCAAGTTGAAGTACAGGCTGTTCACTCATAACAGAGACAAAACCTGATTGTCCTGTTTCTTCTTATCATTCGCCGTATTGAAGCCTGGATGCACAGAGTTGTGGAAAACAGGACGCAGTATTTGTAAGATCAGTCTTCCTGCGGATGGAGCTTCTTTGTTTCTGTTTCAAGCAGACTGGAATCCATTAGTTGCTGAGGTAATACCTGTTACAACATTAAATAGTCCAGCAGGAAACATGACGCTCTAGCTCGTCCTTCGATGCTTTTCGCGCTTGTAAGCCAGGACAAAGACAATGAGGAGTCGCAGGGCATAAAAACTGGACTTACAAGTTTTCCTATAAGGGACTTCCTTAGTTTACAGAGACATTATACTAAATCAAGGAAAGCAATTGTCCTCCAGTGCCTCTGTCAAGCTGGGGAGGGTAAGCATTGTTCAGCTAACACATCTAACACTTTGTCCATCTTTAAGGGTCTTTCTAACTCCAGAGCAAAAGAGATCCTAGAACGGGACGGCCCAAACGCCCTCACGCCTCCCCCCACAACGCCTGAATGGGTTAAGTTTTGCAAACAGGTAAGAGGATCGAGCTGAAAAGCTACTGCATGTTGTTTATGTTAACATTTTTAGAAGTGCATATCTGTTGGAACCGGTAAAACAGGTAAAGCCCTGAGGCCTGAATGCTGTTTTCTCTTCTTCTCAGCTGTTTGGTGGTTTCTCCATGCTGCTGTGGATTGGTGCTATCCTCTGTTTCCTTGCTTATGGTATCCAGGCTGCTTCAGAAGATGAACCTGCCAATGATAACGTAAGGGAAGCCGCAGTTTTTGTACAATTGAATCCACCAAAGATGGACGACTAACATTGTTTTCACTCTTAATGTAGTTGTACTTAGGCGTTGTGCTTTCCGCTGTCGTCATCATCACTGGTTGCTTCTCCTACTACCAAGAGGCCAAGAGCTCCAAGATCATGGACTCCTTCAAGAACTTGGTTCCACAGGTCAGTCTTTTAGCCCAAATTACCATTCATTTTCAAATTTTCAGGAGTTTCCTCCACACAGTCCGTCATTTAAAGCAAAAATAAATTTGGACTGTAAATCTGTCGCTTTTAGATATTTATCATTAAATGATTTAAACTTGTGGAAGTACTTGGAAGTAATATTGTTTTCATATCACATATCACATTTGGAACTTTAAATGAGATAATCCTGTGACCATATTTATTTGTTATGTCCTAAAGTCACAATTGGCAAAAATTAAAAAGGCATGACAGTGTATTTAAGCTGCCATTGTAAAGTCATCTGTGCTAAATGCTAAACTTAAGTAATATTGGAAAAAATACAAGTCTAAAATTTTATGACGATGCAGCAGCAGATGACAAATGAGAGAAAGTTGCGCAAAACTGAAACGAGGTGGTGGTAATAGGCTTTTAGTCAATTCTGAGTTAGGGGTAGTAGTAGCTCCAGCGTAGTGCAGGTTGCTGATTGAGCAACCAACCAAAAATTGACAATGGAAGCAAACAGCGAGAAGGAACTGCTAGCATTAAAACGTTAGTCTGGCATCGAATGTGCGGTGTAGGCTATGTTGTTCCAGTGGATTTATGCCACAGATCTTCAAATGCAAGAAATGTCTCATCTTTTGGTTCCTCAACTGCTGGAAAATATCTCCCGAAAGGGAGAATAAACCTCGGCCATAGATGAAAACAAACATCCTTCTTGCTCTTCCTATTTCGTTCTACAGCCTGGAAGCTTAGCTGGAAAAGTGATGTCAGCCGTCGTCGACACATGAAAATGTTTTTATTATGCATTATGGATGAGCAGACACACCTTTCTTGAATTCAGCCAACTATTAGCTAACAGAACAATAGAATTTGAAGGGTGTTTATAGAGTGAAATTAAGTTTTGTGAAGAAAAACAGCCCATAAAAGTATTCATTTTTATATATCTATTAAAAGTAGGAATTCTTTGAAGGTCTTTGAAGGACTTAAACCGATGTGAGAATCAATTGCTATAAAATAACTGACTACAAGCAGATAAATTCTACGCTGATGATTGATACTTTTATCACTTAAAACAAAGACATAAACATATGGTATAAAGATGTAATAAATCATCTATTACATATATTATTCGTGTTACTTTTTATTCTTACTGAGGTTCTTAATTTCCTTGTGTGTTACAAGTTTTCCTTTCATTTTGGAGAAAATGCTCTCCATCAATCCCTATTCATCTCATCAAACCATGATAACCAGTGTATAAAACAACAATATTAACACATTTCTGCATATATGTAAAAGGTTAGAGGTGGTGACGAAGGCTGTTGAAAAACAAATAATAGTTGCACAATATAAAAGAAGCAGCCTTACGCCCCCAGCGTTACACACCACTGATGTATTGTTTCAATTATCAGTCTGCCTGCTGGGAATCAAACCTATTCATGAAGTGCAATTCCTCTTATCGTGTGCCTAAAAGCTTGTGCTTCACCTTTGTTCTCGTAGCAAGCCCTGGTTGTCCGCGAAGGTGAGAAGAAGTGCATCAACGCAGAGGAAGTGGTGGTGGGCGATTTGGTGGAAGTGAAAGGTGGAGACAGGATCCCCGCCGATCTCAGAGTCATCTCTGCTAGCGGCTGCAAGGTCCTTACCTTTACTGATATTGTCCATCTAAGTATGAAGTTAGACACCAGGAATCTTTATTTATTAGTCACAGATAGTAAGTTGACAGAAGATATCGGGTCATTTCACTTCTCCGAATATCTATTGTATTTAATTCCTTTAATTTCCTCATTCAGGTGGACAACTCCTCTCTGACCGGTGAATCCGAGCCCCAGACCCGTACTCCTGACTTCTCCAACGACAATCCTCTGGAAACCAGGAACATTGCTTTCTTCTCCACCAACTGTGTTGAAGGTACCATAACTAACAAACAGCAGCCAACACAGAGATCACAGAGTCAACTTGTTGTTATAGATAAGTTAGTAAAACCTGAAAAAGGTTACCAAGAAGTTTGGCGTTGGAGACAATTTAAATTAATTGAAAGTGGGAAGTTACGCACTTTTTATGAGATACCTATGTGCAGTCGTCATCATCCACCTGTACTTAATGATTGATTGGTTAGTGGACTTTTAATTCCTCGGTCAGACCATATCACCATTAAATACGTTCCACTATTTAAATACGTTCCATTCTCCCGTGTGCAACCGTGGCTCATTTTTTAACTTCTTGCTTCTTTCTTTTGTTGAAAAAAATTCTTGTCATCAAACCTAAGTCTGGCTGTTTGATCTGAACTTTGTTCTATTGGTAGTCTCAAACCTGTGATTTTGATCTGGATTAAACTGAAAAGTCTTACAGTCTGGACCAAATGAGGTAGATGTGAAATCACCCAAAGTCAGCCATGTTTCTCTTTTAGCAATAGATAGAGTGAAACTACACAAAAGATTCCTTTCAATTTGTAATGAAACCAACTTTTCTAAAGCAATCTCCTCTGAAGAACATTTCCATGTCTCTCATCACTCATTAAATCTCTTCTCAGGTACTGCCAGAGGAGTCGTCATCAACACTGGGGACCGTACGGTCATGGGTCGTATCGCCACCCTGGCCTCCAGTTTGGAAGGTGGCAAAACTCCCATCGCCCGTGAGATCGAGCACTTCATCCACATCATCACTGGTGTGGCCGTCTTCCTTGGAGTCTCCTTCTTCATCCTCTCACTCATCCTTGGGTATGGCTGGTTGGAAGCTGTCATCTTCCTTATTGGTATCATTGTCGCCAACGTGCCAGAAGGTCTGCTGGCTACTGTCACTGTGAGTTGTGGTGCTCACTCTCTCATTCATCTAAAGATTGAATTGATGCATTGATGCAATTGATTTATTGAATTGAATTAGAAGTTGTTTGATACCTATAAACACCTGACCTCTGTCTCCAGGTGTGTCTGACTCTGACTGCTAAGCGTATGGCCAAGAAGAACTGTCTGGTGAAGAACTTGGAAGCCGTAGAGACTCTGGGCTCCACCTCCACCATCTGCTCCGACAAGACCGGCACCCTGACCCAGAACAGGATGACTGTGGCCCACATGTGGTTTGACAACCTCATCCACGAGGCCGACACCACTGAGAACCAGAGCGGGACATCATTCGACAGGAGCTCTGCTACCTGGTCTGCCCTGGCCAGAATCGCGGGACTCTGTAACCGCGCCGTCTTTCTGGCGGAGCAGAGCAAGGTTCCCATCCTGAAGGTAAAACACTCATGCATTTGATACCCTTGGAACGTTGTGTTACCAGAGACTAAATGCTTTGCTCTAGATCGCCCATTCTGAGGACCACAAAGGAGTGAATTAGTTCACCGGCGGATGAAGATATCAATGTCACTGCTGTAACACTATCTCTTTGTTTTGGATGGTGCAGAGCAGAAATCTGTCTTGATTCTTGCTGGAATGTTTTTCTCCTTTGAAGCATTTTTGTTGAGTTGGACACTGGTTCCTGTTGGATGTAGAGACGCAGCGAGGGGGATGACTTGGCTTTATGGCTTGGCAACGAACTGAACTGCAAATCTTAATAAAAGGCACTCCACTTAATTAAAGGCTTTCTCAGAAATATTTGACTGCTGCTCTTGCGGAAAGTAGAAAGCCAGACACATTGATTGGTTTATAAATGAAAATTAGAAGTTTTTTCTTTTTCAAGATTGAAAGGGGTTTTGTTGGAATGCGGCCCCCGAATGAACTTTGTGAAAATTAGCTTTACTTCAATTATTTGGTCAGAAGAGACAAAGTTTTGCCTTGATTTGATGCATCAAACATTTTTGTCAATTTTAGTGTGCATAAATAATGAAGAAAGGAGTCCCAGTTTAGCCACCTGTGATCCATTTCTTTGTCCTGGTTATCAACAGAGAGATGTAGCTGGTGATGCTTCAGAAGCCGCTCTGCTGAAGTGTATCGAGCTGTGCTGCGGATCCGTTGGCGGCATGAGAGACAAATACCCCAAGTTGGCTGAGATCCCCTTCAACTCCACCAACAAATACCAGGTAAACAATCCATGTAGTGTGCTAGAGGGGCGGTTGTAGCTCAGGAGGTTGAGTTGTCCGGTAATTGGAAACTTGGCTGATCCTTGGCCTACCACTGTCATAGGCTCTTTGGGCAGCTCCACTGGTACTAAATCCTCACAATGTAATCTGATGCAGGGATTCAGTCAAAAAAAAAACAAGTTTGCAAACCAGTATTGTCAGATCATCATTGGTGGTATTAGAGGAAAGCAATGCTGTGCGCACTCTAGTGGTGGAATTCTCTCATGTCTTCTTTGAAATTTCGTACCTGTGTAACTGTTTATCCAATTCCTCTCAAATACCCCATCATAAAACAGACATTTCTTTGGTTCTTTAGGCGGGCACTAAAGGTGTCATTTCCATGATTATTTTACTAATATTTTGAAATTAGGGTCAATCTTTATGAGCAGAAAGTTTTGTTCCGGTAGTGGGGCATCTACTCTATTTCCATGGACAAGCGTTTTCTAGTTTGAAATAAGTTTGAATGAAGTTGAAACCACAGAGAAATCAGCGCTGCCAAGCATAGAACAAGAACTCAAAATCCGAAATTCCTCTCATCCAATAGCTCTCCATTCACAAGAATGCAACTCCTGGAGAGACCAAGCACCTGCTGGTGATGAAAGGAGCTCCAGAGAGGATTTTGGATCGCTGCTCCTCCATCATGATCCAGGGCAAAGAGCAGCCTCTAGACGATGAGATGAAAGACGCTTTCCAGAACGCCTATGTGGAGCTGGGAGGTCTTGGAGAGAGAGTACTGGGTACAACATATTTAACCCTTAAGTTTTCAAACAGTTTATTGGAGGAGAAGAAAAATTAACCTCTGACAAGCTTTCGCTTTCTGTCTTCCTCAGGTTTCTGTAATTTCAACCTGGATGATGATCAATTCCCAGAGGGCTTTGCTTTTGACACTGAAGAGGTGAACTTCCCCACTGAAAACCTTTGCTTCATTGGCCTTATGTCCATGATTGACCCCCCTCGTGCTGCTGTGCCTGACGCCGTGGGAAAATGCAGGAGTGCTGGAATCAAGGTTTGTCTTCAAATATACAATATGAATTTCTTTAACTCGTATACTATGAGAGACTATGTCCGAAGCCTATAATTAATGTCAATTTCTCTGTTCATACTTCTTTACCAGGTCATCATGGTCACAGGTGATCACCCCATCACAGCTAAAGCTATTGCTAAGGGTGTGGGTATCATCTCTGAAGGCAACGAGACTGTTGAAGACATTGCAGCCCGCCTGAATGTACCAGTATCTGAAGTCAACCCCAGGTATTTATTTAATATTCATAATGAACATTTTAATTAGAGAAGCCAGAGAATTAAGACAGATCATACGTCATAATTAGTCTACTACAAAGTGTTTGGCGCTAAGACTATTAGAGGAGACAGTTTCAAAGGGCTTCTGCCCTGAGCAGCAGCATAGATATAGCTGTGGCGTGAGTGTGCAAGAGGATAATCTTTTTGACTGAACTTTTGATAGATATTCATTTTTGGCAAATGAATACCAGGCTAAAATGATTTCATGCTGCAGAACAAAATTTATGGAACTTTCTCGCTCATTTTGTCCTTCCCCTGCTGCTTTTAATGCTTGTGCTAATAGTGCAGAATTATCATCATTGGCTAACGAGGGTGTACAACCTACTCGGCCAAAAATAATTTTAACTTAATCCACTGCAGACAAATAAATCTTCTAAGAAGCAGTGGATTTATTGTTCCTTCCTCTCAAGCTTTTCTCTGCCATCGTGAGTGATTGTTCTACAAGTAGAATTTTATTCCAGTCCTCATTTATTCTGAATCCAGGATATTGATAATGACAGTACATTTATTATCTAAGTAGAGGCAAGCCAAGTGCTTCTAAAGTAACTTCCTGTTTTCCCATTTTGACAATTTTATATTCTCATAGCCTTCATCGTGGAGATTCCTCGGGTGACTTCTTAGTAACGGGATGTGAGATTCCAAATGTTGTCTGAATGCTCCTGTGATTTCCTCTCCAGGGATGCCAAGGCCTGTGTCGTCCACGGCGGTGAGCTGAAAGACATGACCGCAGACCAGCTGGACGATATCCTGACACACCACACTGAGATTGTGTTCGCCAGAACCTCCCCTCAGCAGAAACTGATCATTGTGGAAGGTTTCCAGAGACAGGTCAGCCTCAAAGAGGATTTTTGACATCACTTTGAACCAGAAAGGATTTTCAACATTTCTGTTACTCGGCTTTCGACTCTCTTCAGGGAGCCATCGTGGCTGTGACAGGTGACGGTGTCAACGACTCTCCGGCTCTGAAGAAGGCTGACATTGGTGTTGCTATGGGTATCGCCGGATCTGACGTCTCCAAGCAGGCCGCTGACATGATCCTGCTGGATGATAACTTTGCCTCCATTGTCACTGGAGTAGAAGAGGGTATGACCTTCATCAAGGCTTACACGTTCCAAATGTCGAAGTCCATCAGCAAAAAGTCTCATTATAACAAGTCATTCTTCGTTATCAGGCCGTCTGATCTTTGACAACTTGAAGAAGTCAATCGCCTACACCCTGACCAGTAACATCCCCGAGATCTCACCTTTCCTCCTCTTCATCTGCGCAAACATCCCTCTGCCCCTGGGAACCGTCACCATCCTCTGTATTGACCTTGGAACTGACATGGTGAGTTTTTCTGAACAGAGGCTTACAAGAATCAACACTGACACGTTTGTACAAGCATGGAAACAGGAACGCAGATGATGGACCAAGACGCAAGGGAAAGAAAGGGCAACTAGAAGAAAGTGGAAAACAAACAATTTCGATTTGGAGCATGCAATAAAAATGTCAAAATCACCCACAAATGTTGAAAAGATCCAACCTGGCAAACCTAAGATGAAACACAACAGAAATTCAGAAACAAGGCCGCAGCTCAAGTCCATCATAAACAAACATAACCAAAACGGAGCAGGCAAATCCCAAAAGGAAATTGGCTCTTTTTTTTTGGTCTTGAGGGTCGTTAAACACCACATAGCCGCAGAAACGAGGAAGTAAAGCTGCAAAAAGCATCTTTATAAAGAAAATTACTTTGTCAGCCTGTTTCATCGTTGACATTTTTAGTCCAATACAACCAAATACGTCCAGTGAGGAACGGGCAAATCCAAAAAGAAGGTGTTTACTCACAAAATACCTATAGAAATTTTAAAGTAAGATTGCAAAAAGCATTTGAAAAAAAAAAAATCACCATCAGGCCGTCCAATAGGGAACAGGCAAATCCAAAGAGGAGGTATGATCCATGGAAAAAGGTATGATGATGAGCCGGTTTACTGAGGAAGAAGTACAGTAACTCCATACCCAGTAGGCCTATTTGGAAACTAACGTAAGGACTCATAGATGTAGGAATATTTAAAACAGGCAGCTCAAACAAAAAGGTAAAACCTAAACACTACAAGCCAGAGCCCTAACGTAATTCAGGTTCTTCATCATAGGGAAGACATTGCAAAATCCAAAAATCAAATTTGTGTGACAAAAGATGCATTATGTCAATTTGGGCGTATACTTTATGTAATTTAAGTTTTTATTATTAACTTCTTGTCCTCCAGGTCCCCGCCATCTCCCTGGCTTATGAAGTAGCTGAGAGCGACATCATGAAGAGACAGCCCAGAAATCCCAAAACAGACAAATTGGTGAACGAAAGGCTCATCAGCATAGCCTACGGCCAGATCGGTAAGTGTGTCGCAGACGTGACTCAAACATTTTCCATCTTCTGGAAGAATAACATTGAGTTTAAGAAAGAAACACCTCTCCGCCGTCAGGTATGATGCAGGCCACAGCCGGGTTCTTCACATATTTTGTGATCCTGGCGGAAAATGGTTTCCTCCCCTCGGACCTGCTGGGGATCAGAGTGCTTTGGGACGACAGATATGTAAATGATCTTGAAGACAGCTACGGACAGCAGTGGGTCAGTAACGCTAATACTGTTTACTCACTCCTCTGCCGTTTGCGTTGATGAACCGCTTCGCTTATCTTGTTCCAAAATGTTTCCCTCCACCAGACATACGAACGCAGAAAGATCGTAGAGTTCACCTGCCACACAGCCTTCTTCGCCAGCATCGTCATCGTCCAGTGGGCCGATCTGATCATCTGTAAGACCAGGAGAAATTCCATCCTGCAGCAAGGAATGAAGTACGTACACTTAAAGAGACACAGTTGTCAAGTTAATGGTCGCAGATATTAGTGGAGCTGGTGTGACTGTGGTGCCTCTTCCTCCTCAGGAACCGCATCCTCATCTTTGGTCTGTTTGAGGAGACAGCTCTGGCTGCTTTCCTGTCTTACTGCCCGGGTATGGACGTCGCCCTCAGAATGTATCCTCTCAAGTGAGTAACTCTCACGCACACACTCACATACACACACACACACACACAGACACCAACATACGCACATATACACATGCACACAAACAGACGCATGCACACACACACGCACAAAAAACAAATATACAAGCAAACACCAACACATGCACAAAAACACACACAAACAACCGCACACACAAACACGCACACACACACATACACACACACACACACACCAACATACGCACACATACACATGCACACAAACAGACAAATGCACACACACATATACGCACACACACACACACACACACACACACCAACATACGCACACATACACATGCACACACATGCACACAAACAGACACATGCAAACACACACATACGCACACAAACAAACATACAAGCAAACACATGCACAAAAGCACACACAAACACACCCGCGCACACAAACACGCACACACAAACAACCGCACACACAAACACGCACACACACACATACACACACTCACACACACATACACACACATACACATGCACACAAACCGACGCATGCACACACACACACACATGCACACAAACAAACATACAAGCAAACACATGCACAAAAGCACACACAAACACACCCGCGCACACAAACACGCACACACAGTAAGTTTGCAATGGCAGTAGATTTTCTGAGATGATCGTCTTCACAGAAAGCATCACAGGTTCACTCTTATGGGCTCATTAAGGCATTAAGTGTCTGATAACATGGAAGGGATCTGATACGGATACTCTTGTGTCTGTTTAACTCAGTAACTGGAAAGAAATATTAGAAAAAATGTATCTTTCCCTGTAGTTTCAGTTTGTCTGTACTTTCATTTTTGAATATTTTAGTTTCTTGGTAGCTTCAGTGTCTTTCTCATTTCTGTTTATATCTTTGTTTCTGTTTTTCTGTAGTTTCTGTTTATATAACAAGATAGCTTCTCTGTAGTTTCTGTTTCTCTCATGTACCAGTGGCTCTGGAGTTTCTGTTTGCCTTTAGTTACTGTTGGTTTACAGCTTCTGTTTTAATTTGTCCATCGTCTGTTTCTCTGTAGTGACAGTATCTTCAGTTTCAGTTTGTCTGATAATTTAGTTTCTCTCTAGTTTCTGATTCTTTGTACTTTCAGTTTCTCTGATATTTTAGTTTCGCTTTAGTTTCAGTGTCTTCAGTTTCAGTTTGTCTGATATTTTAGTTTCACTCTAGTTTCTCATTCTTTGTACTTTCAGTTTGTCTGATGTTTAAGTTTTTTCTGTTGATTTGGTTTCTCTGTAGTTTTAGTGTCTTTGTAGTCTCAGCTTACTTTGAAATGCACAGACGTGATGTTCATGATCTCTCTGTGGATGAACAAACCTTAGCAGATTTGCACTTCAGTTTAAATATGGAAAAACCCATCCTCAAGGACAATTCCTTGTTAATTTTTTGGACATCCAAAGTCCTCATATACTTTTCTCTACATCTAGAGGGGAGATGTAAACTATACGAGTGCTACTTATTTCGGTTTTCGTCTCTGGCTGATGGTGGCCAGTGATGCCCGTCTAGCTTCTTTGTGCTTCGTGCGAGTATTGCAGAGGCTAACATTGAGTGAGTTTCTCTCTTCATTCTAATAACAATGGTAATAAAAACATGAACATGGTAACCATCAAACTTTACACGTGAAACCTTGAGACAATGTAATCCTAGTGCAGAGAAATACTGCTACTGTGGGCTGCTATCCCATAATGATATGCATTATGCAAATGTGGGTCTCATTTTCCTTTCTGTTTTGCTTCATGTGTGCAGGAGAATTAATGAGCTCAATATCTTTTAGGTTTATCCCCATTAAAGTCCATGAAAGCCTTTATACTGACATCCAGTGCGGCTCTAATGGATTCCCTGATGATGAAGCTGAAGTCACGGCTCTTTTAGCTTCGTTACCTTATTAGAAAAGAAAAAAGGAAAAGGTTGATATTATCTCATGCCACTGTTAATTTCCACTTCAGAGGCAGGAAAAAGCACAAGAGTTTCTGCACTAATGAGATTGTTTGGCCAGCAGAGGAAAAAAGAAAGCAGTGAGGGCTCGTTGATCCTAAAATTCTGCTCTCAGTTTTTGTCTTCTGCTTCATTTTTCATGGCTTTCTGGGTTTTCTGCAACATTCAGGTCAGCCTGATTAACAATTTTTCTGCAAGAATAAGGGCTGAGTTCTGATGAAACTTGGTGGAAGGTTGCAGATGTATGTTCTGAAACAGATTTGAATCACAGGGCAGATGCACAAATTATTTTTCTCTTTAAAAAGATTAATTTGAAAGTTTGCGCCGGTTCCCTCCCCAACAGAGCAACAAAGGAGAGAAATAAAAATCTACATCCTGTTTGTTTTGTGGCAGTTATGCTCTAAAGCACAAATAAACAACTCTCAACAAATCCATGCAGGATGGAAGCTCATTACTGGACTGCACTGCCATTCCATGAAGCGCACCATAAAGTTGCCTCCAAATTTCAACTTAAAATGGATCGAGTTGCAAACACTGAAAAAAGAATCAGCATAAAATGAGTTTTTGAACTTGCTTGGAAATTTTAGGCAAATCTGTTTCCTGACCGAGTGCAGGCAGGGTGGAGTGGATGGAGAAGAGTGTCAGGAGTTATATGTGACAGAAGAGTAGCCGCAGGAGTGAAGGGAAAGGTTTACAAGAGGGTGGTGAGAGCAGCTCTGCCGGAGAAGGAAAATATCAAAGAAGAGGTTTCTTGATGTGGTGAGAGAGGACATGCAGTTGGTTGGTGTTACAGAGGAAGATGCAGTGGGCAGAGCAAGAATGAAACAAATTATCCACTGTGGCGACGCGTAAAGGGGACAAAACACGACGAAAAATAAGAAGAAGAATGGACGGATACCAAGCATCAGCCATTACAATCAGCAATCAGCCATTACATTAAAACCACTTGATTAGAATTGTATAGATCCCCTTTTTGCCACCAAAGCATCTTTACGATGTAACACCTTTCAGGCTGTTTTAGCAGCTAGTGCTGGAGTAGCTTTTTTGAAGGATCGAACAACATAGGCTAGCCTTGGCTACACATGTGCATCAATTAGCCATGGGTGCCCATGACCCTGTAACTAGTTTTAAGCAGTTGTCACAAGAATGCTTTCGGTAGACTAACCACTGTTGACCAGGAACACCCAACCTGACCTGCGGTTCTGGAGATGATCCAACCCAGTTGTCTAGCACATGTCAGAGTCTCCCCTCAGCTAAAGCTAATTTTCCTGCTGACAAAATCTTCACTTCCTGCTTTATATATCCCATCCACTGGCACTTAGCCATGGTACCCGGATAATCAATTTTATTTTTATTCCCCTGTCATTTGGGTTTTAATGTTATGCCCTGTCATTTGGGTTTTAATGTTATGGCTTACGTTTGACTGGACTTGCACTATCTGAAGATTGCTGCACAGGAACGTCTAGAACAGGTCAAAATAACAACACAATAACAAGAAGGAGACAAGCAGAGGGGATCTAGAGGTGAGGCTGATGCTTCAGCTAGGAGAATTAAAAATTGTAATACCTATGGAATTATATCCACACATACATAATCCTGAAAGAGAGGTTTGTCTCTTCTTTTTGCTGTTTGGGTCGAGTCAGTGTACCAGCAAATATACAAATGATTGATTGTTGGAATATGGTGAAACATTCAAAACCTCACTGTTACCTGTTTAAAGATTGGACTGTGTGTGTTTTGACGTTTTGAGAAAGTTTTTTCCTGATTGGCCCCTTGGTGGTGTTTGTCCCTTCCAAGGTGTTATTCTGCAAGAATTCAACAGAAACAACTCAGACAGCAGCATATAACGATCTGTGCGTGAACATTTGGAGCAATGCATGATGGAGCTTAATCACCGCCTGCTGAGAGGCATTATTACGAGAACATCTTCTCATCGTTCTTTTTCCTCTTCCTCATACTTGCTTCTGGCCCCAAAGCGTTTCACATGCTTCCATCATAATCTCATAAAACCACACTCTTCACCATACAGCATAGAGGGCTATTGTCCTGTTTCATGTCCCTTGTCATTAAATATCTCTCTTTCCCTCACATCTTTAGGCCATGCTGGTGGTTCTGCGCCTTCCCCTACTCCCTCCTCATCTTCCTATATGATGAAGCCAGAAGATATATCCTCAGACGCAACCCAGGAGGTAAGACTCTGAATGACTCTGAATGACAAATGATGCTTTTGTGCTTTTAGAGGCAGTTAAAGCGTTTGGATTAAGATCAGATTCAAATAACAAAGTTCTGTCACAATACATAACAATGCTGCCAAAACATAAACGACACAAAGCTGAAAAAAACTCTTAGCTGATAAAAAATACATTATCAGTGCTTTATTGTTGTGTAACGAAGCGGGAAAATGTGTGTGTTATTGCTGCCACAACTGCATCTCCACACAGACCAGTGAACTGTGCCACATGGCAGGGCCCGCTGAGATTTGAACCCTCAACCCGGCCATTGCTAATGCCTCATTCCACCCTCAGAGCTGACTGTGTGTGTGTGTGTGTGTGTGTGTGTGTGTGTGTGTGTGTGTGTGTGTGTGTGTGTGTGTGTGTCTGTGTGTGTGTTACACACCTGAGCCCAGCACACATCAGTAAATATCAGTATTTTAGTCCACTGTGTCTTACAGCCATGTTTCAACCAGAATTAAATGTCATAGACTCACTAGTGCAAAAACATTATTCCAGCCCGTTTTTTTTTTTTCTTCTGCCGTCTGTGAATCAGGTGTTCTTTTAGGCCTAAAAATTAAGTGAAACCTGGCAAAAGTCACATCGTTTAAACAGCCACTCGTTGAAATCCCAGCCAGCCGGTTCAGACCTGGTACTAACGATGTAGGGGACCACCTCGGATCACAGCTGACTTCCCCATTCCATGTGAAAACATCAAAATCCCCATAATGTTTTTAACACTCTGGAGTCCGATGGATGAACCCCAACCAGGCTTTTTAACACCATATTCACTAATGCATTAAGTACTGGATTAATACTAAAACATATCTGGTTAGGTCAGTGATCAAACCAGTGTGACACCCAGTCCAGGACTTAAGGGGCAAACACTATAGACGTCTTTATGAAGTAATGACGTAGTGCCTGAATGATATAATGACGTGGCTCTTCTTCTTCTGTGATATAATGATGTGGCTCTTCTTCTTCTGTGATATAATGACGTGGCTCTAGTGCTTCTATAGGTGGTGTTGCATGGACACCTTTCTGTGTGACATACACAAAAGCGACCAATAGATAAGAGTTTCATCAGAGGGTGGGCCTCTATCGTGTGATGGGGGCTGAATTTTCTGATGCTTTTAATAAAGAAACGGCTGATAATAACTCACGTTTACTTCTGCAATTGAGACGCGAGGGAGGGAGAGAGGAAACGCGTTGTCGTCGGTTTTACTCTAACGTTACAACATCTCCACGTAAACAAATGTTAAGTTAAAAGTAAGGCAGTATTAGGTGGTAAACTCACCAGAAATGTTACGTTAACATCAACATCATCCGAAAACGTGTAAAGCATTCTGAAAACCCAGATCCAGCGCTGGTCAGATTTTCATAGAAATCTACTTCCTCCTTTTTAATTACTACATTTATTGTTGCATAAAACCTGAAGTCGGTCACCTTAAATGTTAAGATCTACATCATCCGTAACGTCATGATCGCTGATTCATTCATTCTTATCGCTTATCCTTAGAGCCTATCCCAGCTCTTTAAGGTCTTTACTAAACTTGGGTCTGATCCACTTGATTGTCGTGGGATTTGAGCATAAGAATAAATTGCCGATTATAAAATGAGATCTTCAAAGTTTCCCAGTGCTTTTTAATTTGTTTCCCGCGTCGGTCTATCACAGCTCATCACGGTTTTTCTTGGAGGTGTTTGTAGAGTTCATTAATTCCTACTTTCCCCCAAAAAACAAAGAACTATGCTGTGGTCTAGAATCTAGACTCCAGATCATTAAATGACGACATTGCGTGCTCACCGAGGATCCGATTATTTACATGAACCGGTTGCCTTTCCGTTCGTCTTTCTCAAAGGACTTAAACTACTAAGTGACTCTACTGTTTCACTTGACGTAACGAAGTGACTCTACTGTTTCACGTGACGTAACGAAGTGACTCTACTGTTTCTGTGACGTAACAAAGTGACTCTACTGCTTCTGTGACGTAAGAAAAGTGACTGTATTTTTTTCTGTGACATAAAAACGTGACTCTAGTGTGACGTAATGAACTGGCCTCTGCTGCCTCTGTGATGTAATAGCATGGCTCCGTTGCCGGACTGTTGTAATGACATGACTGGGTGCATCTGAAACCTGATAATGTGGCTGTAGTCCCTCTGCAGCAAGTAAAACCATAAAACCAACACCGATTTTCCGAGGGTTCACTTCTTGAGGTGCGTTCACATGCCCAGTAGGTAGGAGGGTCCAAACCAACCAAATTAAATCAGGACTAGTGTGTGTTAGTCCAGTATGTCTGCTGTTGTTCTGTTGGCTAGGAGTTCCATGAATGAATGAAAACTTCTTCTGAATGATTGATCCAACTTCCAATTCACCCCCAATCCATCTTTAACGCCAGGTCTGAACTTACGGCGTCATTTGATTATACGCTAATGATGTAGCTGTTCCATGTGTGGCATGAGCTACGGGTTCAGGACCTCAAAGATGATATCATCTCGTGAGCAACAGCGCCGCATCGCTGCAAGGCACATAATCATGAAGGTCACGCCACTAAATTCAGAGATTTGTCTCGCTCCCGCTGCCCCAATCCGCTCCCAATCTGTGTCAGCCATCCTGGAGGATGGTATCATCCTTCAGCCTGAGTCGGCCATTACTTATTTTTGAGCTATCTGTAAGATTAAATCCCAAATATTATGTGAAACATCCTGAAAGCGTTCTCTGAACTCTGTCTCCTTTGGTTCTAGGTTGGGTGGAGCAGGAAACATACTACTGAGTCCAACACAGTCACAGATGGTGAAGTCAGAGTTTCATCGTTATTTACTGCCATGTTACATGTATGTCTGAGACAACCCAATAAAATCTCAAACCATGGATAAATTAAAATGATCTTCATGTATATGTCATTCACAATAAAACATGTCTCTACCATTGTAACCCACGGCTGCTTGGAAGTTCTTTCGCCTCACACAGGATGTTGCTTCAGGGTTCAGTAGGTGCATTCCCCAGCAGGTCTGGTGACGTACACAGGGGGATTATCCCCCGCCAAGAGTTCGTAGACCTCATTTACTAAAACTTCAGTGGAGGGAATCACATAAAATTCACACCACATTTTTGCACTTGTTAACAATTAACCATGTTCATGTTTCTTGCCAAGATTGGTTGCTGTGTTTTTACCTTGGTTTTTTTTGACGACGGGGTCTCCCCCCTGTAAAGAAAAAGCATGTGTATGTGTGTGTTTATGTGTGTCCATTATCTCAAGGGCCAGTCTCCCACCGCCATGTTTGCTGCGGATTGCTCTGTTGACTGCTAATGCAAAGAGGCCCTCAGTGAAAATGAACTGAGGCCACTCTACTTTGTGTTTGCTCTGGTCATTATGAACGCCCCCTTCCCCCTTAACTCCTCTTAAGTGCGTGGGTGGGGGGGGGCGCGGCTATCATCACAGCAGCCTGGTACAACAGTAGATGACACACTCTCACTTAAGAAGGATATGGCCAAATACATACATAGACTGACAGCGCCTGATTCTGATCAGTGAATAGTGGTTTTATTGTATTATTTTGTTTTTCTTTTTGATTATTTTACTGTTCTTTACAACTTTATTTACAGTCTGCACAGAGAGACAATATGACAATGTTGTTCCGAGATAATAACAGTGTGCAATGCTGTAAAGAGCAACTCAGTAAACCCAACCCCCTCACCCTTTGGTGCATACCCACACAACAGAAGGCTGGACCTGCCCTTAAAGGCATGGTACCGTAAGGAACTGTGAAATAACCATACATGAAGACCTCAGGAACAAAAGAAGAACGATCAGCAGCAGGGCATACATGTTGACCCTTCACTTATCAGAACAAACTAAAGACAAGGAACACAAACATGAGTCAATGAGATGCTACAATTAAATAAATAAATAAAAGTTCATAATACACATCTAAGTCTGAAATTGTCAAAGAAACTGTCTTGACATTTGCTTAAAAGGGGTTCCAAACTTTTACAAATGTATTAGAGTGGCAAGGACAGCAACAATCTAATGTTTTCTAGCTTGAGATGATGTAAACCATCTCTGATCCAGTATGTATGAGGGGGCGGTGTCGGGGATTTACAGTTAACAATATCAGCCTCCTTGCTAACAGAGAAGTGATCGCTATCATGTCCTTTTTAGAAGATGATAAACTGAGCGCAGCAGGTGGGATTCCAAACAGAGCAATGACAGCGTGTGGAGTAATATTACGTGTTTTTGGACATTTTGAAGCGGAATAATCTGAGTATCACCAATTGTTTGTCACGTGTTCAACTAACAATGATCGAAACTAACCTAAAAAACGTTTTTCTCAAAGATTTATGCTGATCCATGAATTTTATCCAAGAATTAAAGAAGGGCCAAGCCAGAATGTTTGTATATAGTTTGCCGGGTTTTGTTTACCATTGTCTGGAACATTTTTGCGAGTCTGGCTTAAGCGTAATATGTACAGTATAGAATCTTGCACTGAATAAAACTGTGTCTAGCACAGATAGAGGATTAATGTACCCGAATTAAGATCTCATTCCACACGTCTTGTTGGATTACCTCTTCCAGGTTTTTTTCCCAGATACCTTTAATAGTTCTCAAAGGGTTCAGGCAAAGAACATAAATGCTATTATAATTATCAGTAATGGCCCCCTTGAAGTTTTAGTTGTTGGAGTTACACTGCTGAGACTACACAGTCCACTGTTGATGATGTCATCAAGGGGACGACTTCAGTACCACTCTGGTAGGACCCAAACAAAGTGTGTAATGTTTGTCACATGGAAGTCAATAAATTGTTATTTAACAATATGACACGAATAAGATGAGTTCCAAACTCATATTTGTAGATTTATTTCCTTTCAAGTCCGTCTCGACTGTTTTATTGAGCACATTTTGAGCCGCTATTTCTTACTGAAAAATGTCCTAAGCCTGTTTATAATATGACCCAGTAGCAGCATGGATATGCTAGATAGGAAGGGGCCGAGTCCCACTTGGTAAGTAGGTTTTAGGGGCATATTAAAGCATGTGAGGACTTACTAAACCGAATTATGAAACTACACAGGGTCAAATTGTTTTTCTTAAAACATACTTTACCTAAAGGTTGAGCTAATCTAATTAAAGTTGACTATTTTTGTGTATGAAATACAAAATTGAATTATTAAATAAGATAATAATATTTAATGAGTTGTTTTTTTCTAACATTTAAAAACATGTTGGACCAGAAAAAAAAAATTGCATTTTATGGTAAATTAAGGTTTTCTAAGATATTACATGGATAAATGCCCCAAAGAAAACAACTATGCCAAGGATATTGGAGTGTATAAACTTCTCACGGCAGAGGGCGTAAGAATGGAGGATGCGAGAGAACAGGGAGGAAAAAGAAAGAGTGGGACTGGCAGTGATAAAAGGCAGTCGCTGCGATGAAGTGGAAGAAAAAGTTGGAGGAAGAGAACAATAAATATTGGCGTAACGACGTGTGATTAATCTTATTATTATGAGAAGCAGCAGCCAGACAGACACTAACATTAACATGCCTTCAACTCTCGCTCACAAGCAGGGAACGTGCTTGTTGCTATGGCAACAGCTCCCCTCTCTCTCTTTCCCCTCGCTCCCTCCATGCAACATCTAAATAAAATCTGGGCTATATATAGAGCAACATATGAGCCACACTAATTGCACATGCCTGAGTGTGATGCGAATGCACTCATGAAAACAAAACTACAGACTCTACGTATATCACGCAACGACTCATCTGTGCGTACCCACAATGCTAAAGCTCGCCGCTGTGCGTCCATCTGTGAATTTTTGTCCACTCGTGGGTCTGTAAATTTTCAGCTTTAAGCCATGAATAGCAAGCAGCGATGACAACGTGTGGTGCGTGTGTGCAAAAGCTTAAGAAGAGCTCTCCGCTGAAGTCTCGCTGTGAAATCTTCTTTTGGCTGTTTGATCTGTCTCATGTTTATCTCGCCTGTTGATGCAGAGAGCTCACCAGACCACCTGATCAGGTCTATTACAATGCACAAGGAGCCACACAAGAAATGTCTACCTATAGGGATATAAGAGCGCACATCCTTCTACCAGTCTTCTTCAGAATTGAAGAGGTGACATTGGATCTAACACATCCTACTTATATCTGGCCAAAGCAGAACTGTTTTGCTTTGGAAGTATTAAAACCACTAAAGCTCATGTTCAAACATCTGTCTGTGCGTGCATGAAGTAGCCGACTGTTTGTGGTTTGGACTCAGAGCCAGGGATGAGCGACTAAATCTCTCACTTGTGTTGTGGGATGAGAGGTTTTAAGAGCTCCGAGAACAGATGCTAATGGTCACATTGGTGCTGCTGCGGGGAAACTTGCCAGCTTGGTTGAAGTCGATGGGGTGGGAGAAATCCCCGAAGTTCAGGGAGCATCCTGGCGATGGCAGGGGTTAGTGGAAACTCTAGCGCGAGGGTAATATTTTCAGGCTGCCTCAGATCTAAAAGGAGCCAACAAGTGCGGCAGAATCCCCCGCAGCAAGTTTGACATGTTAATATCATAATACGGCTAATATATGGTCTGCTCTTGTAGCGTCAACATCATTGCTGACACTCTAATGCATTGCTACGCCACAAGCAAGTGCGTCTGCAGTTCAAATATGCAGCGTTGAAGAGATTAATCTGCGTTTGCAGCAATGGATTTAGAAGCGGAGGGTTCAGGAGTTTTGTGCTCCCTATCAGCATGCACCAACCTAGTCAGAGCAGCAGGAGATAGCCTGCGTCTGCAGACCCAGCTGGAAAGCAGCTGAGGTGTGGATGAATCAGAAGGGTGTGCGCCTGACAGGGTAGTGTGGGGGTTGGCCTCTGCACTGCAGAACAATACAGTTAAAGTTTAAAGGAACACCGGCACGTTTTGGGAAATGTGCTCTATTGTTTGGTGGGGAGGTTTGAGCCCACTCTCATATTAGCTCTGCATGCGGTTAGCGTAGCATCAAGTCACATGACAGACATGTCAAGGCCTTCAAGTTACAGGTCCACAATAACATGGAACTATATGTTACAAAGACATCAAAGTACGTGCTACAAAGACATTAAGACACAGGTCAACGCTATCAAGTTACATATTACAAAGACAATAAGTTGATTGTCCAAGACATCAAAGTCATCAAGTTACAGGTCACAAAGATATCAGGCCACATGTTACAAAGACCTCAAAGCCATCAAATAACGTGTTAGAAAGCCATCGAAGACATTAAGACGGAGGTCGGAGCCATTCAATTTCATGTAACAAAGACATCAAGACACCTGTCAAAGACATCACAGCCATCAAGTTACAGGTCACAATGACGTGGAGCTACATGTTAGAAACACATCAAAAATATCAAATTACATGTTACAAAGACATCAAAGCCATCAAGTTACATTTTACAAAGAAATCAAATTAAAGGTCACAAAGATTTCCAGCTACATGTTACAAAGACATCAAAGACATCTAGTTACAGTTCATCTTTGCTGTTGCTGGATATCGGCAGTTACTATATTATGTATCAAAAATATAGGGCTTGTAGAAAACATTACTACTGTGAGATAACAAGACGATGCTATAGACTTGAACTATGTGAAATTGTGCCGATATAGTTTGGTAACAAGTAATAAAATCTTAAATAACCAACAAAGACTTGAGTTTCTTTGCTGCATGTTTGCATACACCCTCTTTTCAATGTAAATGCCTGTGTACTTCTAATTATTTCAGTTTTCATTGCTAATATAATGTTACATTTTTACATTCTGGAAATCACAAGGTTAAGTATAATTTGCCCTGACTAGTCTAAGTGACCTACATATCCATCATGGGCTAGATATTACTATATGTAGCTGAATTATAAAAGCGCCAATATACAAAGAGCCGTTTGGGAGAGAGTCTGCTCCTAATGAGCCGAGCCAAATGATATGGCTCACCATAAAGAGCTGGATTCCCATCATCACAAAGCAAACTAGCTTTTAATTAATGTCAGACCACTCGATTAAGATATATAGAGGGCTATAACATCACAGTATCAAAACAGCATATGGGCAAGGTACAGCGATACCAGACGGGCTGTGCAGCATGTGTTCATATTTATTTATTTTTTGATGTTTTTGTTAATTGTAGAATGACATTTTGTATGTGCAGTGACACTGAGACCAAGTATCCCAAGGGGATGATCTATCGTATCGTAAAAGCTAATAGCTTCATCTTGTGTACTTTAAATATATATTTTCAAAAATTTGGGATACTTTTACATTTTGCACATATGCACTTTTGCAAAACACCCGTATAATGTAATGTCTTATCCTTGTATTCTTACATTATTATGTGTCTCTTGTATTTTCATTCTTATATTAATTTATTATTTATTCATCTCATTTATATGTTTATGACTCATATTTATTTCCATTATCATTCTAATAGTTTTCAAGGAGAATCTGTAGCAAACCACTTTTCCCCTGGGGATCAATAACTTAGCTACTCTGCTGTTCTGATTGTGATTGTGATGTGAGGGCATTGTGAGTTTGATTTGCTGGAAAGACATGACATTGGTAAATGCTTAAACACAGACATATTATACAATACGATGTTATGTTACACAAGTTGGACCCATATCAACATTGCACTCATATAATGTAGCCACAAAAATGTCAGAAAACTGTGAAATAATCGGACAAATACAATTGGAAAAGGCAGGTATGCAGTGCACGTGTTTTGTGTGTGATGTTTTCAGAATATGCATTATTTTTTTCATTTATGATTTTCGTTTTTTTTTTCAACAAACTAAAATCTTATATTATTATAACAGGCTGTTTATTGATAATTGATTTCATATATTTGTATTCGATCGTTATCAGTGTGTCTTGCCTTCTGAATGATGTGTACTCTGTGTGCTGGATGGCAACAAAAAAAAACAATTATGGAGAAACCCCGCCTCCACCCGTGTGGTTACCATGGTAAAAATCGATGACGTCATATACGAAGGAACGCCATCTATAAGTATTGGTGGGTCTGCCGCGGCCACTTGCGAGCTCGGATGAGGTTGAGGAGGATTGACACGTGTGGTTGAAGAAGAAAAAACAAGTAGAAAAAAATAAAAAAAAGGTGAAAAAGTGGTCCCCTCCAGGAGTTTTATTTTCATTTGTTGTTTTTTATTGTATATAATTTTTAAGGTGGATTTCGGTTTGTAATTTTTTACTTGACCTGGGAAGAAAAAACTCGCAACCATGGGAAGAGGAGTAAGTATTGATCTCTTGATTACTTCGTAGATGTTGATAATGTCCTGATATGAGGTGGAAATATTTCACTACACATTTTCAACAAGTGAAATACTTCAACTGGTGTTGTCACGGCAGAAGAAATGGATACATGTGTTGAAAATGAGCAAATAGGCTCATCTTTCCTCTGTGTAACAGTGTTTTGATTACTTCCGTGTTGGCGCGCGCGAGCCCCCTTTTTCATCCATTTATTTAACGAAGAAGTAAGTTTTCGTCGCTCTAAAAGATGCTCCCCGGTGCCGTCTAACGGCTCCGTGTCCGGTTACGTAACGGGATGTTCTCAAACGGCCGGGCTGTCAAAGTTTACAGGCTAACGTTTTTAGCTGCGATGTAGCAGCTGGGGACATTAAACCGTTTAAAAGGGGGTGACTGCTCGCTAGGATATTTCCCCACTTTGGATATAATAGCAGTCTCAATAACTCCTTTAATACATACTTCTGCATCTGAAATACGGAAATATATGATATATTTTCACACAACTAGAGTTATTCCGGTAGTTTTTTTTGTAAATTTATAGTCATCCCTAAGTTTTTAATTGCACAGCATTTGTGAAAATTAACAATTTTAAAACCCTAAGGGTTATTTCACTGTCTGAGTCTATTTGAATCTGTTGCCAAAGTCTCAAAAACTCCTTAATATATTATAATGCATCCGAGATTAAGATAAATAAGACGTATTTTGGGAGGAATATGAGGTGTTTTTGCTAATATTTGTCATGCTCATTTTGGCCAGAATTTGTGTGGACATTAAATGATTTGAAAGGCTCCTGAGTAATATTTCACAGTCTAGACCTACTTAAGTCAAATGTCACAGTCTGGAAATATGCATTAAATACAACTATGAACTATTTTCAGATTGTTTTTAAAAAATATGTAGTGTTTTTAATAATTTGAAACGTGTTTCATTGCAGAGCAGTTGTTAAAATCTCACATTTTGATAGGCTTGCAGGGGTTATTTAACGGTTCTGATGGGTTCGAAATACTAAAAACATGCTTTTGCATCCGTAATATATACAAATATGAAATATTTTCAACTAAAAAGAAGAAACTTGATTTTTTTTTGCTAATTTGGGACATTTTTGTGTGGTTTAGAGTGCATTGTGGGTGGAATGGTTCCGCACAGGGATGAATGGGTATAGGTCCAAGTTTCCTCTGCAAAAATAGCCATGCAAGAAGCCAAATATTCTTAAATATAATCAAACTGTTATGCATTGGGCAAGATGATATCTATTATATATTTTGCAAGCAAACCAGCATAAAAGTCTGATGATTTACAATATTTTTAGCAAAAAATATCAAGCCAAATACAAGAAATTAAAGCCTGGCGACATACATTCATGATAAATACATCTAAGCTCTTGATTCAGCTGAATCTAAATCAATCAGCCATAACATAATAACCACCGACTAGTGAAATCGGTTTAAAATTGATCATGTCATTAAAATTACACATGTAAGTGGGTGGGATAGATATTGGGCAGCAAATTAACATGTTGTCCTCGAAGTTCATGCGTTGGAAGCCGAGAAATTGGGAGGATAAGAGCGCCTTTGACAAATAGTGATGGCTAGACAACTGGGTCAGAGCATCTCCAAAACTGCGGGTCTTGTTGGGTGTTCCCAGTCTGCAGTAATCTGATGGAGAACCAGTGCCAGGGTCATAGGCTCCTAAGGCTCATTTATGCGCATAGGGAGTGAAGGCTAGTCCATGTCGTCTAATTCCACAGAACTACTGTAGCATAAATTGCTGAAAAAGGGAATTCTCTTTCTGACAGAAAGGTGTTGTTTTGGCAACAGAAAGGGTTGGTTTTATTATTATGGCTGAATAGTGCAATGATTTAATCTTAAGACAAAGTCAGACATATTTTTCAAAATGAGATTTCTCATGCAAAACATGTAAGATAATATTTCTTTTTTGGGAAAAGATAAGTCTCTTTCCTCAGGAACCTATGGAATTCCTTTATTTTGCAATGTACTGCTCAATTCATCAAATCTTTGCAACTGTTTTTTAGGCCAACACACTTTTTGAATCATGCAAATTCAAGAAATATCCACAAGTGGTTAATTGGCACTGACGTGTTGAAGAAGCTAAGAAAGCATACAAAAGGGATCTCTTTGAATCGATTATTTGCTGTTTCTGATGTTTTAATAGTACAATATGAAATCAACAAATCTTTTCAGCCATCATTCCACATTATTGATCATGCAATTTAGAATAGATAGAATGAAATGGCCTGAAAATTGGCTTGTGTTTGCACCTTTACCTCCACTGGCAAGTTTTTGAGACGTATCAAAACAAGCATCAGGTTTATTGTTCTGCTTCCTGTTTTTTAAAGTACCTGTTATTCACTCCTAACTCGGATTTTGTGTGGTGAAATTGCATCCCTTTGCAATAAATATCTGTTGTCGCCACACCCTGCCATGCTGCGCAATAGACACACTCATTATAGATTCAGCCTGCGAGGGTTGAAGAGTTGGATGCAGGCTGTTAAAAGCGAGATGAAGAGGGACTCAGATCTGAAGCAGGATGGCTCATTCAGTCCTTCCTCCTTCCACCTCTTCTCTCATTTGTGATTCAGAAAATCTTTTCTCTCTCTCTCTCTCTCTCTCTCTCTCTCTCTCTCGCTCACTCTCTCTCTCTCTCTCTCACTCACTCTCTCATGGATTCTCGGCTGGTGCTGGATTTTTCCCCCTCCCATATGTGATGAGAGCTGTGCCCTGCCCCCATTCTCCACTGGTCTCCCCTCCTCTCCTCCCAGCTCAAGTCCTCCTCTCCTCCAATGCATTCAGTGCTGGTGAAAATATTCAGCCAGACTTTGGGGATAATGGATAATCACCACCGCAGAGCTTTTCTGGTGTGGTGCGGAGTTCTTGTTTTGTAATGAAAAAGAAGCAGGGCACTGAAAAAGAACTCAGGTATGACACACGGAAAGCAGTGGGGATAATTCTTTCCTTATGTCCCCCTCATGGTTTGGACATGGCCCCTTCTCCTCAGCTTCTTATGTACAATCAGCCTTTAGCCTTCATTTATTAGATTTTTTTATGTTTTCAAATCACAAATGCATCCCGGCACAATAATTGGCGAGAAGCAAGTGAGTCGAAAGGAGCGAGAGTCGAGATCGATTGTTTCAGAGAGGGGAGGTGTGGGGAGGAGAGGAGGTACTAAGAGAGGAATGAGACACCAGTTGCCGCATTGCCACCACTGAGCAACTTATGTGGCAGAGAGGAGGGGGACAAAAGGCAGGGCTGTGCCTGCATCATCCGTCATTATATACCCCAAAAGATCCTTAGTGAGAACTCAAACACTATATAATGGAACATCTTTAAATTGTATCCCCACTCAAACCTCAGTGCGACGACCGGGTGAGATCAAACCTACAATCTACTGACTCAACCTTCCCCTTTTCTGCCTAATTGGCTGAACTAAAAACCTGGATATAAAGTGAATTATGTGCAGTTTCAGTTGGAAATGGAGCAATAATTTGATGTCGTTGCGATAGATTTCACCAGTTAAAGATTTTTCTACGAGATGTCGGCCATCAAAAGCACACATAGTGTGATTTTGGAATCTACATTATGTGAGTGGTAAAGATTCTTAAGCAGGGCGTCTTAACTGCAGAGCATAGAAATCAACTCTGTGAGCAAGTTCTTTTTAAATTATTGATAATTTAAGTGAAAGTAGATTGGAAAGGGGAAAACCAGAACATATTGTGACGCAATGATCTGATGTAAAAACATAGTGACTGAGATTTTGATGTGCACACTTTAAACAGAGTGGAGGCGATCGCGGCATAATATCTAATATTTTTCTAATAACACAAAAAGTACTACTCAACCTTCCAGTAATACAAACCTGGAAACGTTGAGTACTATAATGGTTGTCTATAAATGAAAAGTATAGGTCTCCTGAATTACAAACTGTGAGATGCTAACCTGCCTATACTGGGTAACTTGCACAATTAGCATTAATTAGCATAAAATTACATTAATTGCCTATACGGAAAATTTTTCAGCAACCTTTGCTTCGTGGAACAATATTGAGGTGGAGGACTTGAATATTTGAATTTCGAATGACATTTTTGAACTAAAAATTATCATTCAAATGAAGACTGGCAATTTTAGATTCCTGTGCGCTCAAACCACCAGTATTTCCGCCAATTATGGAAATACCAAATATTGTTACCTTCACTGTAAGCTGCTAGTCACTGCTAGCTTGTCATAGACCACGTTGTGTGGCACATACAGAATGCGTTGCCAAAATGGTTTTATAAAGGCTTAAGGGCGATGAGTCCCCATTACACCGCTGTCACATTTATATAGTACAAAGGGGAGAAAAATGGCCGTGCAGGTCTGCTTCGAAAAAGCTGTTACATTTAATGATATAAGCGTTATCGCTTTGTTTTGATCAAATTCTTGCAAGCTACTTCTTTTTCTATATAATGAGATGTATCCAGTAATCCTGCTGCTGCCTGAGGATCTGCTTCCACACAGATCCTTTTGTTTGACAGCGGGGTGAGACAGGAGGAAGGAACAAAATAAATTTCCCACCTCCCTGACAGCCATAGATGGCAACAGTAAACCATCACCAACCCACCTCTGAGTGAGGACTCTACCCTCTGTGAACCGACCGGAGATGTCAGCCGTTAGCGCCCGGCTGCACCTTCACATCCATTCTTTACAGTCTGTTTCCCACTTGTTCTCCCTGTATGTACCTGTTTTCCTTCCCTCTCTCCCTCTCGCTCTCCCTCTGAGGATTTAACATTCTTTCCGCTCTGCAGTCACTGCGTATTAACTGGTGCTTTTGTCACACGCCGCCTCTTGTCTGTGATATAACACAGTGCACTCCCCCTCTCCTCCTTGCTCTTTTTTTCCATCTGTAGTTCTCGTTGTTTGCTTGTCTCCCTCTTCTCCCTCACATGCCATCGCTCCCTCCATCCCTGCCTATGTTTGGCTAAGCAGCTTGAGCCGTGAGATTTTGTTTTCTGTGGCAGCTCTTTGAACTTTAGCTGCAAGACCGTTGCTTAACAAAAGTGGAACGTTCACATTAAAAACAACAAACTCCATATCCGACTGTTCCTCCATCCAGGCTGCTCCAACATGAGGAAATATGACACTCTCAACAGCAAAGGATAGAAGTCACTTTCCAGGTCCTAAGTTCTGGTGCCTGAATCACTGGTTGGTCTGTTCATATGAATATTATAAAATCAAAACACAGAAAGTTTCAAATACGTGAGTTAAACATCTTTCAGCTTTCTCCCTAGAGGTAAGACTAACCTCATAGTGGGGGCATAGAGAGAGTCACCGATTTACCGGTTCATTCACTCAAGTTAGGAGCAGCTTCAGTTTCCCTGACTGTAAAGATTCACGGATACAAATCAGAAAATTGATTTTCTCATTAAAGATGATAGGAGTGCATCTAATTGTGTGACCCTTGATAATCAGTTATTTTGAAAGGCTATGGGGAGATATGACATCCTTTAACAAATGAATAAAAACAAGTTACAATATTTAAAGATTGGAAGGCCCTGTTTTCATAGTTATACCATGTTATGTCATAAAATGCGTGTTGGTCCCACTCTCCCACTCCCAAGACTGATCCTTTAACAACTTAGCAAAGTCATATAGCAGATTTTATTTGAAAAGAAATTAATTCAATGAGCAAGGCCCAGAAAAACAAAGAAAGTGATCAACTAAATGTCCCTAATCCTACTAGCACGGAAAAAAACTAAAATAACAACGTAGAAAAATTGATTGAACATTAAAACAACCAAAAAGCTTCTAATTTCTACTATATCGTACCTGATATACAATATCGAACTATTTAAAACTATGTACCACTCTTACAAATAACTATACATTCAAAGAAAAAGCCAGCACCTATTTGTAAAATGCTTCATAGTACTCTTAGAAAGAATCTCATTTCAAGTCTAACTTCTTCAGACTCCCTCAGTGGAGATTGAATCTTTCAGCTAAGCAGCAGTGAGTGGAGCAGTAATGGTTTTCTAGATGGGCAAAATTCCCCTTCGGGCATCTCCCATGTAGTTATATCTGCTATAAAATACAGCTATAAGCAGACAAGGTCTAAATGTCACCTTCAGAACCTCACGACCAGCGTCTGTCCCCAGGGTAGATACCAGGCTTAACCAAAATGAGCCGTGTCCATTATTTAGAATTTGGAGCCTCGGTCTGAAATCCAATAAAGAGTAACTGACCCTCCTCGGTGCTTCTTTTTTTCTAACCCAAATTGTATTTAATATAAATCAAGCATCAACATTAATGTAGGCAAAAATAATAACAAACAAAAAATTGTGAGTAGATTTGTTTTGAAGGATAATACTTTATTTAAATAGAGCAACAAAGATGGATCAACAAGGATAAAATAATAGCAAAACTATTCTGACTGTGGAATTACAGCTTCAGAAACAAAAAAACAATTCAATTCTGGGGAATAATATGCATCATGATTTTTTTTTTTTTAATCAAATTTTTGCAATTTTAAGCACAAGCTTGGTTTGTTTCCGTTTTTATTGAACAATTTTACAAGGAGTAATTAGTCCAGATTACCAATAAAATCAACTAGTAAATGTCTCAGTGAATGCAAAAACTTCAGTCAAGTCACAAAATTAAATTTAAGGATAAATTCATATAGATGGCTCCATTAACGTCTGAGTTATGCCAGCCTCTAAATGTACTGACAACTGAAACAAAATCTCCGACTATCTCCCCTGCACCTTCCTCTTCAGCGTCTCTGTTCCGCACACAGAGCTCCCAGCTCCACCCCCAAACATACATTAGAGGATCAAAGGCACTAATAGCCACTTTGTAACATCACTGCTCCAAACGGCTCCAAAACACCACTAGGAGATGCCAAAACTTACCTCTGGGTAAACTTTCCTGCAAATCTGTCCTTTAATTTTTCTTTTATACTGCTCACAAACAAACAGACAAACGCACAGGAGGGAAAACATAACCTCTATGGCAGAGGTAATAATCAATCAACCTGTCAGTCAGTTGAAAGATAATCAACTATTTCGTTTTTAGATGCGCTGCAAACATAGCTGTCACTCATTTGCTGGTTCCATATTCTTCTACCATTGTAGATCAGAAGTCCTGTTAAATTAAGCTTATTTGTGTTTTTAAGCAGTTAATTGGACAAAAGAAGCACAAGAAGACGTTGCTATGGCCGCTTACACAGAATGTGTCGTCAATATTTGTGTGGCTTTACTCACGCAAATGTCACCTGGGTTTATTCGGAAAACCTGGGAATATACGGTCATCTTTTCTGTAACAATGAAATGATTCTTTACATTATTTCACTCCATTATATAGCGGGACCAGACTAAACACGGTTGTTCATATTTGTTGCAAAGTCCCAGGCGCACGTCTGAAAACCAAAGCCTGCCGTGTCTCAGTTAACAAAACTATCCGGAGGCGGGCAATGATGGCTCCGATCCGCAACGATGTCCCTCAGACAACCAGACGTGTCATATTTAAAAAATGTCAACGTTTAGAGACTTCAGCCTCACAACATCCTTAAATATTGCTGGAGTTGAAATTCTCATCATAACGAGGTGGAGTTGTGTCATACGCTTTGCTCAAAGCAAATTCAAGACTGTTACTTTGCCTTTAGTGTGACAAAAGCACAGAATTGTTTTGACAATTTATAAACTAAATGGGAACATATCATGTGATTGGAATAATCAATGCTATTATTGTTAGTTGCAGTCCTTGACATAAGTGACAATTATGGCCCAACACCAAATAAAATAAATAATATTCAATGTAATTCTAACAATGATGGCAATTTTTGCATTTCCACTGGGTTTTTATTCTGGCCATAGAAAAGTTTCTCGAAGAGAAATGGCTTTGATTCATTCATTCGCTTTTGTTCTGCCTGGAGAAGGCTGAAAGTTTCACAGGACGTGAAGAGTGTGTTAAACACGGCCCCGTGGAAATTAACACACTTTCTTTCACTGTTTTAACAGAGAATGGGGCGGTCACAGGAAACTAACCAGAAAGACAAATGAGAGCGAAGGGACATGGGAAAGAGAGAGGGGAGGGGCCACAACACTGGACCCTGTCCATTCACATATCTGAGAGGTGTGGTAGTAGTTGCCGATAGCAACCGTATGTGTTGGCACAGTTGAATGAGCAGCTTGTATATTCGGCACCAGGAAGGACTGTTAATAGGAATTAAAATCTGCCTTCACAAAGTGAGTGCTTTAAAATATGCAACCGCTTGACCCAAAGTTTTTTTGAGCCTTCAGGGACATTTTTTTTGCTCAGGCGAGAGAACAAAGGGGATGGAGGGGAGAACTTTGAAAATCTTATTTATATATTGAAATAAATTAAATTATACAGTTCTACTGTGGAGGAGCTCATTCAGTCGCCTATTGGTTGTCTCTAAAGTCTTCTCAGAGTCCCTCTCACACAAATCAACGCTGCTCTTTTATGATTATTAACTTTTATCCAGTCCTATCCAGACTTGTGGCTATTTTGGCAACGTTTGTAGATTGCCATTGTCTAGTTGGGATCAGGGTTCATTCAGTCATGAGAACAACACGCACACTGATATAACTAAACTTAACGTTAGTGTTCGAATATAACCATAACCTGGCTGACACTTCTGGGGTTACATGGGATACATTAGCCCGTAGAATCTCATGTGGTCATTAGTGTGAGCAGCTGGGATCTGTGCTGTAAAGTTATGTTGTTTAATCAGAGAATATATAGACGATGACATCATGTGCAAGACTAGAAAACACACGGCAGCGCATGCCAAGATATCGATAATTATTTCCAGGCCAAACCTCTATAGATGTTCATCAGAGTCTCATAACAATAACGTTCAGCTCTAATACAGTCAACAACTGTTCACATTAAATACATAGAAATCAAATAATTATTTTTTTTATACCTTTAGACAATTAATTATACTATTAGTTGCTGTTAAATTAATACTTTTAACAGCATAAAAATAGATTCATGTACATTTCGCAACAAAATATGCTCCTTTTTATCCTCAGTTAATTTAATAAATCCTTTTTTAATTTATAAGAAGTGCATACTTACTGAACTATCTGATGAGTGAGCGGGTTACTGCCGTTGCTGCAGCGTCATAACCGTTTACCAGTAGTAAAAACCCTTTTTTTCTTTTGCTGTTAGAAAACAATTGCGAGCAGTTGCGAACAGACTGTAGTTGCATTTCCCCCCACCACTAGCTAACTGTAATACAAGTGGCAAAATTTGTCCTGAAAGGTTTTTATGACGTGTTGGTCAGGCAGTCTGCTTGATGACACAGCTAAAACCAATATATTTGACTGACGTGAGGAAAGGACAGGGAACCTAGAAATCCTAAGATCTTCTCTGCGCTTTATATAGCAACTTGTGAAACACATTACAAAGTGCGATTTTTCGGCGTAAATATAATAAAGAGAGCAAATACAATAGAGTCCTCGTACTGTTAATTCTCAGGCCCTAATAAACTAATTGATACAAAATGGGGTTTGAAGAGTTTTTTAAAAGTCAACTGTTCGATCTGAGGGTAGCGGAAAGGTTGTTCCATAATTTAGGGTCTAGGGCGGTATATGAGCGGTCACCTTTGGTTTTGAGTTTCGTCAACGGTGCAGTGACCAAAAACTGGTTGGTGGAGCAGAGGGATCGGTGGGTGGCGTAGCGGTTCAACAGCTCAGTTGTACGGGTGAGCTAAGCCACGAAGTGCCTTGAAGGTGATTAGATGAATCTTAATATCTATCCTGTACTTGACAGGCAGCCATTGCAGTGGTTATATTAATACAAATAATAATAATAATGATTTTTTTAGTAATCACATACAGTAATACAAAGTACAAAATAGTGAAATTATTTCTCTGCATTCAGCACATCACTGAGGGAGCAGTGGGAAGCCCATTTAAAGGGCCCAGGAAAGGGTTAGGCAAGGACTGGTGTGATTTGTAATCGATAACTAGTACCGGATAAAAGTGTAGCTGCTGAATTCTGGACTAGCCTCAGTCGTGCCAGAGCAGTTTAACTCGTACAGGTGAAAAGCAGAAATCAAGACAGGAAATTAATGTAGCGTTCCATGTCAGGTGTCAGGGGACGAAAGTAGAGGTTTTATTTTGAAGATGAACAATAATCTAGAAATGAGTCTATAATTGTTAATATGTGATTGGTTGGTCAATCAACACAGTTAATTTTAAATTTTTAGTTTTAAATTGTCCAGTTAGTTTTAAATTGGTCAGGGTTCCACTAATGTAAACACGTGTAAAAATGTGTAGATTTATATCTACTGATCTCAAGTTGCATATTGCTTAAACCTTCAAATTTCCTCAGAATACTGAGAATAAGTCCTCAACAGATGATCAAAGTGAAGAAAGTGAATATGCTAGATCACCAGCTGAGGCTGATGTCTGTGGGAAGACACTTTTATCTGTCTCAGCTGCTTTGTGGGCTCACACAGATGTGTTGGGTTTGGGTTGGGAATGACGGTCTGGGCAATCATTGAACGCTTTGATGAGAATCATGAAAGTGAAGAAGGGGAATGTCAGTCAAGCGTAGCATGTCGAGACTTTCAACTCAAGATACTGTAGACGACGTCCGCTTCTTGTAAAGTGGTCGGCTGATTGCAAATGTCACATGTGGGCTGAAGATATTTTTAACCAGCTTATCAGAAAAAAGAAAAAACAATGATTGTGTTCGTGTTTCAGACCGGATAAAAATAAAAAAAAGTCCAACTGAATGCTGTGATTGGCTTGGCTGAGCTGGTGAGAGACGGCTCTCATCAGATGCAAAGACAGTAATCAACATCGACAACGCTTTGAGGTTCGGTTGGAAAACTTGACTTGCCAATATAATCTGACTTCTAAAGGAAATGTCATGGGGAGACGCGGGGGCGCTGTGCAAAAGCGCCGGAGAGATCGTTGCTTGTCAAAATATAAACATGTTCTGGATAGTATGGGCACAGCTTTTATTAAGCGCACAGCGATTTTAGTTAGAGCAGCAAGTGCGGTTCTACAAAAAGTCTTCTTCTTGTGTCTTTTAATTTTGGTTTACAAACAGCTTGATGTATTGAACATCAACCACGATACTCTCGCTGATGTCATTACAACGTGGCAGCTGAGGCAAAACTTCCCACTGTGCCCCATCAGGGTCCATAACCCTGTAAGGAATGTGGGTAGATATGTGCAGTGGTGAATAAAGTATTCAGGTGCTTTACTTAAGTAAAAAAACAAACAAACACGCTATTAAAATACTCCAGAAGTAAAAGAGTTGGTTTCAAAACCTTAATGAAGTAAAACTATGTGTTACCTGCTGGACACTAGTTTGGAAATGGGGTTCCGCTTATTGATCTGGCATAGGTTTTACACCGGAGGACCATCCTGACAAAAACCTCCCCATTTATCCGGACTTGGGATCGGCACTAGGAGTACACTGACTTGTGACTATGGTAATCTAACTACTTTTTGCTAGAGTAGTTAAAGCTATAAGAGGATGTATCACGATTCCTGGCCTGTGAGTGTTGCATATCTGTATGAAGTGTTTGAAAATTGTAATGTACAAAGTAACTACTGACCACAGCTATCAGACAAACATAGTGGAGTAAAAAGCACAAGATTTCCTTCTGAAAACTAGTGGAGTACAGGTATAAAGTAGCATAAAGTACAGGTACCTAAAATTTGTGCTGAAGTACAGTACTTGAGTGAAAGTACTTAGTTGCTATCCAGCACTGGATAAATGCATTGACAAGGCATGTCAAAGTGAGCTGACCATTTAGGCAAAAAATGAGGTCCTGTTACACATTTAAACAGGCTCTTGTATCTTAAATAAGCAACAATAACAAACGCTAACTCCAAAAATGTGGTCATCATTGATAGGAGTTCAGTGCCGGCGTAGGCATCTCAAAACTGTGGAATGCAGGTAATGTTCTTATTGTAACAGTTTAAACATGAAAACACCAGCTCACTCTCCGAGGCTTTTATCAGAGATAAAATATAAAACATTTCTATCCCAGTATTTCATGTAACAGGCTTAATATTTGAGGTAATAATAACTTGATCTCTAACGAACATATGCTTTCAGCATGAATTAATATTCGCAAATTATGTATTGAGACTTTTGCATTTAGCTATTAGCCAATAGGAACATCGCCGCAATGAGGAACCTTCTCTAAGATGCTTTTTATTTTATTTACATTGAATAGGTGACAAACTGCATCACACTTCTTTTCAAATCTTTTCAAATAGCTCCACTTATACAGAAAGAAATGGCAGAATAAAGATGAACCAACCCCCCACCCCTAGGTGTTGAAGTGTTTGGATTGATTACAACTAAAAATTGCTAGAAGGTTGGACACTGGATTCCACAAAAGTGACAATTCCAGAGATTTTTGATAAGCTAGATCAGTAATTTTTCATCCTTGACTCTAATTGTGCACAAAATATATAAAATACAACGTACACTCTACAGAATTCCATTCTAGGATTAGCTTCTTTAATAGCACATCTGAATTCCCTTTATTATCTCTTACCTATTAACCAGGACTCTAAAGTTATGTTATTATTATTATTATGTCATGTAATGTAAGTGTCGAAAGTAGGCTAGAATAAACCACCATACTTCTCTCTCGTCTGTTGAAAATGACTTTTCCAACTTCTGGCTCTCGACCATTGTAACTTATTTACCTAAAGCCAGATGGCCCTTGGGGGCCTTCAGGGGTCCAGAGGCTGGGATTTGACCGCAGTGATCCAGGGCTAAACTCAGTGTTTTCCCAGCTTAGCTGACTGGGGGGCTCGAGCAACAATAACAACATGTGCTGGGTTCACACACTCTGGTCTGGGGACTCCCTGGGAAACTAATGCAGCAGGAAAACAATACTGTTTAGCACATTTCCATGACTGGGACTCTGCAGAAGATGTCCAGTCATAGTCATGGTCATGTATGGCTCCTTTGGTGTTACGTGCAGACCAATAGCACATTCAGTAATCAATCCATCTTTTAGCAGCCCCGCTAACATGCTTACACCTCTGATCCTTGAATTGCCCTGCATTATTGATGAACCTTAACCGCTTATCGATGTTCGCTTCCAGTGTTGCACTCTCCACTTACCTAGCTGAAACACACACAGGCTGGACTTTCTGACATTTCACCTGTTACAAGATGCTGCCAGGGAACCTGGAACAAGACGATGCACATTAACATCTGTAAGGCACACGTGAATTAGTTGGCAATGAAGATAAAATCCTAATCTATCATTTCCTGTAAATAGTTTTGTACAGCAATATAAATATTCACCATGATGTGGTCCTTAACTAGTGTCCAGAGTTTTGTATGTGGTTCACAGAATATTTTAATTGAGAAAATGTTCACACAGGCTCAGTTTATCTTGACAATCATCGTAATAAGGTATTCTAGCTAGTCCATTATTCATAATAAAGCCATCTTGCACAACCAGATTATTCTCCTGCACCATTCTCTGTGCACCGTAGGCCCACCATCAAAACTGTCAACTGTGGATTTTGTATTCAGCATTGGCTGACTCCTTTTTAGCTAGAGGTTTGAGAGCAGTTTCCAATGGTCTCAGGTTATAAAGAATATTTTCATATTTTGAGACGTCTTTTCATACTAATATTGGCAATAAGAAAACAGCACAAATGTTGTATTCAATTGAAAATATACATTGTAAATGTAGAACATTTTGTATATTCAACTCTGTTTCTGTGCTGTATTTAAACAGTGCTTTTTTTTTTTCTTCCTTTTTTTTTTACAACTGCAATCCTTGTTGTTTGTTTTTGACCATAGATCTGTCTTTCGCTGTTGATTTTCTATGATTTTCATGGTGTGTCTTGGATCCTGGGAAGCTGATAGCCTTAATTTTGTTTGAGCATAATAAAATATTTATCTATCTACCAATGCTGGCAGTTCGGTCTGACTGTTTGGTACGCTACTGTTTTGACCCATTAAACGCTAATGTGGATGTTCACCATGATCGCGGTCTTAATTTGATGTCCTAGCATTGTAACACATGCTAATTATCGCTAGTGCCAGAAGCCAATCAAATCCTGTAATGGTCCACACCATCACATCATATAATCCATATAATAGTGTCTTGAAACTTAAAGTCAATGTTTGCTTGTGTTTTGGTATTACCAAACACTTGCCATCTGTTATGGTGGGGTTATTGGGTTTTATAAACTAGTCAGAAAAAAGCTGAATTGTTATAGCTTTAGATTAAATTCATACCCCCTACTTCTACTTGGGTACCTGCTCCCATCCTTCATACCTACCTCACCTTCTGGCGGCAGTCTTGCAGACACAATCTTAGCTTGGGTCTTTGTTGAGAGGGGATGTCTGGGGTTGATGAGAGAGAAAGGGACAGAGGAAGTGAACTAGACTGTCACTTCACTGAAGGGTCAGAGCTGTTGGCGTGAAAGGGACTGCTAAACCAGACGAGAAACACAAATGTAGAATATCTCCTTCCCTGTGTGGTTGATTCTCCTCGTAAATTAACTAAATTTTTCAGCGTGATAATTAGCATTGTGAGATTGGTCGTTTTATATTTATTTTCCCTCATTCCCCAGGACATAACTTAATTCAGATCGCGTTATGCACTCATACAGTAGATATCAATCAATTTATTAGGAATCGATTGATATCGATATATAAAACTTGTTGGACTTGGAGGACAATTTTAATTTCCGGGGTTGCAACTACATGGATGATTGCAGACAATTATTCAAGGTACAATATATTAAAGAAAGTTCTTATCAAAATTTCAGTAGGCGGGCACATATATTAAAAAAAAAACTCTTCTTACTTTAGAAATCCTTTTAAAAGTTTGGAAGATTTTAAAAGAGCTTCCATATAGAGTTGATTTTTCGGCGACTGATGGTACTGCTTCCTTTCATCTTTTTATCACTTCTCACAGCCTCACTCTGTGAGACAAGTGAAACGACTGTGGTTTATTTTTGGATTGTTAAAGTTTCCAGCAGTTTGTTTTTTCAAATCTTAACGAAAGATGTATTATGACAAAATTTCCTCGGACATGCTCACGTTGTATCGGACCCACCTCAGTGGGAGTCTGGACTTCAAACCTACAACAGGCTCACACTACGCAATTTTTAATATGAAGTGATATTTTCTGATAAGACCCAAGTCAAGGCAAGAATAAGGAACAATTTGCAGTCGGGTCTTGAGGTTTAGTAATAAACAAACAATTATATGTCGTCCTTGATGCTCTGCGACACCAATTGCGAAAGAGTAGCATGTCAGACTTTCTTTTTTCAGTGAGCTACCAGCCTGTTCAGAGGTTGACCAACAGGGTGACTGAGTGAACCCAAACAAGGCAGCAATGTCACTTGTGCTATTTGGAACAAGGATAAAGAAGAAAGGCTGGTTGAAATGTGGCAACGATACCTAAAGTTCTAAATGAAGAGAATAAAGTTTCAGCTGAGTTTTACCGGTTGACTCTCTCACAGATTGTTTCTCCGTGCACAAGCACACCTGAGCAACCGTTCTCTCAACATCTCCTCTCTGTGCGCTCAACACTACCGGCGTGTTCACTCAACCTGCAAATGTGTTGCAATTCCAAAGTGTGTGCCAAGTCCACAGAGAAGAGAAATGTTACAAATAAAACAACCTGCTTTGGTCACACTTTGTAATCTAGATCATATTTAAACCCTAGTGACTGGAAATTGTTTAGTGATGCATGAAGTCTAGTAAAGGGCATTTCTTTCAAAAATAACGTTCAGAAAGTCACTATTTCAGTGTTATCTGTAGAATCAGCAGAATGAACCTCTGCAGAACAGCTCTTGATTCCCAGATCCACACATAGGATTCAGTGGAAAATCCATCTATGAATCTCTGATAAGAGCCATTTATCCAAACTTGCCTTTCAGATGCAGGTGGTGTTGATACACATGGCTGTAAACTCTGTAGACTCAACACACTTCAAATCACTGTTGTCTGTTCTGCACGTCTAACATCAAACTGCCAGGAATTGTTGAACTGTGTTTGGACTTTTTTCAGCTGGATGCCTCATTCCGCTCTGTTCCTTTAAATGACTCCACGTCAAACTATTCGAAGACTTCGATTTGATGACTGATCATGTTTCTGCTGTTGCTCTACCGCCAAACCGATAAATTGTGGTTTAATGGTTAAAGGCTGTTACAGGCAGCCTGAAGCTGCGGTATCGCCACCTGCTGATGGTGGTACCACTTTACTACCAGGCGCCAAAAAAGCAAGGGAAAACATTTTTACTGCAAAAGAATATTCGTTCCTACCAAGCTTTTTCTTTTCTATATAAATTGAATGAATGTTCGAAAATAATTACGCGTCCCCAGGTTGCGATGAATTAGTGTTTGTTTTTTACTTGCTTGATCTTTTTCTGTAATTAAATAATCAAAATGAGCAAGTTATTGTTACAAACCCAAGTTCAACATTTTGTTTTGAAGGTTTTGGAACAGGAGATGTTTTTACTCATCATCTTTCCCAGCTCTTTTGTCTGTAACTATAGTCATAATACCAGACCTCAGACTTGAAAGACTTAAAAATGTCAATTACACCTTTTATACAACTTTAACCAAATCTTTTACGTTGCCTATAAAGTTCTCTATGAAGCCCAAACGAACCTGTTCTACTGCCTACAAATGCTAGATCCCACTTTCCTTTCTCTATTATTCCCCAACCATCAGCAGTGAAGTTTGAGCTGGAAGATGATTGGATGATCGCTTTTCTGATTTTTGCTGTCTTTTGTTGCCTCCAGGAAGGACGTGAGCAATATGAGCTGGCTGCAACCTCGGAGCAGGGCGGCAAGAAGAAGGCAAAGGGGAAGAAGAAAGAAAAGGATATGGATGAACTGAAGAAGGAGGTGGACATGGTGAGCATCCCGCCATCGCTTTTGTTTTTCATTGACCTCAAGAGTTCTGCTAATTGTCCGACTATCCCAGCCTATCTATTTTGTTTGTTTCATTTCCTCTACCTTTGTTCCCCAAAGGAATGGAAGAATATTAAATGTGAGGTACTTATGGTACTACAGTGTCTTTAATACAACAATTTAGGTCCTGGGAACGTTCATTTCTAACTAAAATTGACGTTTATGAAGCTTAAAAGCAGATGTGTTTAAATTTTTCGGTCCATCACAGCCTTTTCTTTCTTTATATGTTGAGTAATAAATTCATCTTATAATCAATTCTGTGACAGATCAGAAATTATATATACACTTTCTCCTTCTCCCTTTCTCTTCCATTTCTCTTCCCATCTTCCTCCCACTTTCTTTTAAGTCACCTTTTTTTGTCCTCCCCCCTTCTTCCTCCTCTTCATCACTTTTTTTCTGACCTCCCGTCCCGAGGCTTCCTCATCCATTAATTCCTTCCACAAGCCTGTGAATGTTTATGTCCTTGCGGAAGCTCTACCTTTATGTGAAAGGTCTGCTCACAGTATGCTGTAAATGTCAATGGGACGCGCATAGATGCAGCGTATGCCCACACAGACATGAACACCAGTGGACTGATGCCTCCTTTTTGCCTCTTTGCAGGATGACCACAAGCTGACCCTCGATGAGCTCAATCGCAAATATGGAACAGACCTCAACAATGTGAGTGAGACGTCAAGAGCTGTGTCCATGTATCCCTTTGAGTGTTCTACACCTGCAGCGTTTTTCTAGATACTGGGACATAATTTAAGAGGCGCGTTCTATTCATGTGTCTCCATTTATCATGAAGGGCATATAAATCAAATATCAGCAGCATCCTGGCTGCCATTAACTTCATCTTTCTCCACAGTCTGTCAGTTGTTGAATGATGAATGAGGCTTAGATGAATTAAACAGCACTACGGGCCGGGAAGAGATCTTCTCAAATGTAATAAAGGACTGAGAAAGAGGAGGAGGAGGCCTGCTATAGGCTCCTCTCTCCCAGGGATTGTTAAACAATACTATGTGAGGGGAGCCGGCAATGCTAAAGGGAAGAGGAGGTGGATTTTATGATCTCCCTCACTCTTTCCAAACTTCAGTGGACTTGCTTTATCAAAATTAGAATCTCCATTCCAAGACGTAACTAGCGTGAAGTTGTGGTGTTGAATCTCATTATAAAACAGCTCAACACAACATACGATTTTATCTCATTAAACACAGAGATGATTATTTTTATTTTAATAAAAAAACAATGTGGCAAATCATTTCTTATGTCACACATAAAGGAAAGCCTCCCAGCGTTCTTGCTGGGAGGGAGACGAAGATATAATATCACTCTGTCCATTTAATATGAAGCTACAGCCAGCAGCCTGGGATAAATTAAATGTATTATTATTATTATTATTATTAACTTTGCGTAGCACTTTTAGCACAAGTCCAATTTTATCTGAAAACTGACATATCATCAAAACCAACTGTCATTATACATTGTGCTCTATTTTCATGTTTATCGCCATAACAGCGATAAACATGAAACTTAATGATGTATTTTGCATATTTGTACTTCATTAAAGCGTTAGCGGTGGGGGGTCACACAGCTAGCCTGAAACTACAACCTGCTGTTTCAAGTATTTAGGCAAACACATATACATGAATTAATTCTGAATGAAATAATTCAGATTGTGTTTGTAGAGTTTGTTATTTCTTACTCACCCACGGAATTCTTTGTTTGAGGTTTTTTTTTATATACACAAACTCAAAGAATTACTCTGAATAAATAATAAGATAACATTGATGTTCATTGATGGACACATGGACATGCCAGTGTTGCTAAAGTTGCTGATGAATATGTAATTCAGAGAATTCATGGATTTGTATGATTTGTCACGCGACAATAAGGGCCCTACATAACAAAGAGCAGTAGTACAAAGCTGTTCCATTTCCTACTATAATCATATTTTCTTTTGTTGAACTTTCATCAGAGAGTGCAAAAATCAATTATATGTAAACAAACAAACAAAGAAGTGATTCTGACTTGGTCCAGAATTGGTCCCAGCCCTTACACAGGGTAAAAAAAAAAAACGCCATCCCACTTGTTTGGAACATGAATGGAGAGCTGGTGGTTCAACCATCATGAGCTGTCAATCATTCAGTCAATTCAGTCATTATAATACTCTTAATACTCTTTCCCTCCATTCATAGCTCATTCTTTCACCTGGATTGCTTTTTTCCTTTAAATGATATGTTTTCCACTAACCTATATACGTTAAATGGAATATCTATTAAGATGATGAAGATCCTACTAACCCTCTTCTCTTTATGTAAATGTGCCCCTGGTCATGCGGGCAAGATGAAGGAGAATAGTTAATCAGCGCCTCTAACCAGGGGTCTCGCAGCTCTCAGGTCACATGCAGCAACCCTGAATAATTTATTAGTTGCAGAGGCTCCTGTGCCCTGATTTCATACAATCCTGTTCACCTGTTCTTTTTGTCCTTTTGTTTTCTGTGCTCCTCTTCGTGCCTACCGAAGGAAATGTCCCTCTTTTAATGTTGATGCTGTGTTGCTAGGCAACTAGAAGCACCTACAGTCCCTCCAGACTTGGATATTTATCAGTCAGTTTGTGTGCACAACAGTGTCGTTGACTTGCAAACAGAGTACTTCAGATTCTGTTTGATTTGTTGGACCTCTAACCTTTCTGTGACACCTGACACGTCAGACTGAGAATGAGAACTTTTTACTATCAACTGTAATAGAATCTCCATCTACCTGTCATACCAGGGTTTGACTGGTGTGAGGGCTGCCGAGATTCTGGCCCGTGATGGACCCAACGCCCTCACTCCTCCACCCACCACCCCAGAATGGGTTAAATTCTGCAAACAGGTAACATCCCCTTCATTAAAACTTGCATGCTGTCTGTCGTGGGGGCTTGTAAAGTATTTGTTCGAGGTTCAAGTTTGAAGGTCTCCTGATACAGTTTACTACTCAAATCTTAATGATCACTCTTCTTTTGTTTTCCTCCAGATGTTCGGTGGTTTCTCCATGCTGCTGTGGACTGGTGCTATCCTCTGTTTCCTGGCCTACGGTATCCAAGCTGTAATGGAGGATGAGCCAGCTAATGACAATGTAAGAAAAGGTCCATAGAGTGAGCACAGAATGTCTTGATGTGACAGTAGGCGGTCTGGTTGGGTTGGGAGTCGCTAGGGGCCCCACAACATATATCACAATACAATGGGGTACCCTATATAGTGTTTAACGTTCCATGATGCATGACTATATAGCGAACCGACGATATAACAACTAAAAAAACTATGTAAGAAGAAAAGTATTGGTCCCTGACCCAAACACCAAAAAAAAAGCACATTACACTGTGAGATTAAAATGGAAAACCACAATCTGGGACTACTAAACACTATGTAAATAAATTATAAAATAAGAAACCAAGAAACTAACCATAGTCTGGTGCCAATATTGCGAGTTGTGATGGTGTAGGGGAAGAGGCGGGCGGTGCTTTATTGCAGGGAAGCGTTGAGGGAACCTTGGACGGGGAACTGGCAGGTCATTACAGGATCTTTTACCCGTCTAGAAACGCTGTTGAAGGAGTCAGCTCGAAATATGGAGTTTTATTTCTGCTACACTCTTGATCGAAAACCGCGAAGATGTAGCGATTTGTTGCTACAGAGGTACGAACTTATCGGGTACCCTGTACTGTACTTAAGTCCCGGTGATATATTTTTGCAATATTACTGTTTTTAGAATATGCTGTTTATGGTGATTGAAAATATTGCAATGTATTACTTTATGTCCAACGTACTCAACATCTGTTCAGCATGCATAGACTACTGTGATATTACAGGTATGTAGGTCAGCTAGTCCCAGACAGTTAGGCAGCTCTTCAGCAATTGGGAGATATGAAAGCAAGGTTTCCGTTGAGAGAAGGTGAGACGGCGTTCGCAAGTCCTCGGTGGGATAATGAGCCTCTACTGTCAGTTATAATGGCTCAGTGGTTTGAGACTCTTGTGCAGATAACACAAGCCATCATAACAATGAGGGCAAAGCACAAAGAAGTTAGTTTTCACCTCCTTTATGATTCATCTTGATGAGAATGTTGATGCTATATCCTTGCAGAAACAGTTTATGAAAACAATTCCATCATCTGTGTTGACGTTAGCTGAATCAGTCTGGGATGCTTTCCTCATCACATTCTTGACACCTGCAGTTGTACCTGGGTGTCGTGCTTTCTGCTGTTGTCATCATCACTGGTTGCTTCTCCTACTACCAAGAGGCAAAGAGCTCCAAGATCATGGACTCCTTCAAGAACCTGGTCCCGCAGGTACCCCTCAAATTTTTTATTGTCATTCTGCATTCATTTGGGTTTCATTTTAATTCTGTCCTCACATCTATATTTGGTCCCTGCTGACGGTTTTAGACGAAGGTCAAAGGAAGTGAAAACAGAAAGCCTCCCCTGACCTGTCCTTTGTCTCACGTTAGTGTCGGTCTCTGTCACGTCTCATCTCTTAGCAAGCCCTGGTTGTCCGTGACGGCGAGAAGAAGCACATCAACGCTGAGGAAGTGGTGGTTGGGGATTTGGTGGAGGTGAAAGGTGGTGACAGAATCCCAGCTGACCTTCGTATCGTCTCCGCCCACGGGTGCAAGGTGTGTGCTGGCGACATCTCTGTCTGGAATGTAATATAAAAACCATTTCTCTATCGGTGCCTTAAAGGGAGCACCTACACTTTTTGTTTCTGCCTGCTGCAGCTTTCACTAGAAAGACGTTTCTGTGTAATCACCTTGAACCACTTAAAGTTTCTGGACGTGTATTTTGTTTTAGGAATAAGGCGTTTGGCTTTGAAGTAAACCCAGCTTTTTCCCACTGTGAGATGTGAGCAATTAATAACTCTGTAGTTTTTAATATGGATATCGAATGATGGCAAACACTTCTGTTCAACATTTAATAATCATGTCAGTTTGAAGCATTCAATCGCCCTCTTAGATTTTTCTTCTGATGCCTCTGTTTTATGAAACGCGCTCATGCTTTTTCACGGGACCAGCCGTAGATTTATTACGGGCAACAGAAAAACTGGTCTGTGACCCATTTTGGGTCCTCAACTAAACTCAAGTCTTGAGAGTGGCCCTATTTTGCCCTGTTCTCTTTAACAACCTCTGCATCATTCATTGTTACATCCTGTCACCTGCCACTGCCTCGTTTTGCCGTTGTTCCATTATAGATACAAAGAGTGCCATCTGACCTGAATCCGTCATCTGCCCACAAGCTGTAGGAGGAGAAAGTTTGCCTTCCCTTTCCGTCATTCATGGTCACTGTCTCCTTCCTCAGGTGGACAATTCTTCTCTGACCGGTGAATCGGAGCCTCAGACTCGTACCCCTGACTTTTCAAATGAGAACCCGCTGGAAACCAGAAACATTGCTTTCTTCTCCACCAATTGTGTCGAAGGTACGAAAGCAGATCGATAAAACCGTCCAGATGCCGCTCTGTATTTGATGTGTTCCTAATTATCTGTAAACACCATCTGGCAGGAACGGCTCGTGGCGTTGTGATCAGCACCGGAGACCGCACAGTCATGGGTCGTATCGCTACACTAGCTTCTGGCCTTGAAGTCGGACGCACCCCCATTTCCATTGAGATCGAGCACTTCATCCACATCATCACCGGTGTGGCCGTCTTTCTCGGCGTGTCCTTCTTCGTCCTCTCGCTCATCCTGGGATACAGCTGGCTGGAGGCTGTCATCTTCCTCATTGGTATCATTGTCGCCAATGTGCCAGAAGGTCTGCTGGCTACTGTCACTGTAAGTCCTGGTCTTTCTCGAGTATTTGAAGTCCAATCATGGGTCTCAAAAACAGCACAGCCATGAACTTACCTCAGCCATGCCCTCTGTAGGTGTGTCTGACTCTGACTGCTAAGCGTATGGCCAAGAAGAACTGCCTGGTGAAGAACTTGGAAGCTGTTGAGACTCTGGGCTCCACCTCCACCATCTGCTCCGACAAGACCGGCACCCTGACCCAGAACAGGATGACTGTGGCCCACATGTGGTTTGACAACCAGATCCACGAGGCCGACACCACTGAGAACCAGAGCGGGACCTCCTTCGACAGGAGCTCTGCTACCTGGGCTGCCCTTGCCAGAATCGCTAGCCTTTGCAACCGCGCCGTCTTTCTGGCAGAGCAGAGCAACCTCCCCATCCTGAAGGTAGAACGCTTTTTATATTCAATATATATCCTCATCCTTTGAAATCAGTTTCAATTCATTCAATAAACAACACCTGGTATTAAGACCTTCATGAGAAAACAACACAGTGAAAAAATGATTTTTCACATTTAATTAAATTATCAGGAATATATTTAGCTTTTTAATCAAAAACAAAAGTCTGCCTTTTTTTTCATCCTTTGTTCAACAGGGGGAAAAAAACGAAATTTCATTGCATGTGCTCTTGACTTATTTTAAAAGTACTTCCTTTTCACCAAGCATTTTTCCCGATATAAGCCTCATTCCATATTTAATATGCCAGTTAAATACCAGTTTAAGTGCTCTCATGAAAGAGGACTGTTTGTTCAAACCTGTTACCACGGCTGGGAGTTGCTGGGACACACATAAGGCACATAATAGCCTGACAAAACCAACAAACGTTGATTAAAGCGCCTTTCATCACAGCAGTGTCGCCATCACTGAAAGCAGTGCCAGAAAACCAGACTGACCAACTACGTCTCTGATAGTGGAATCCAGTTAGCCTAGATAGATAGATGGATAGATAGATGGATAGATAGATAGATAGATAGATAGATAGATAGATAGATAGATGGATGGAAACTTGTAGCAAAGCATAAGACTGACTATATACTAAGAAATGTCAGACATGTTGTTGAAGTTGTTGAGTCCCTTATTGTCATTGTACAAACAGTGTACAACAAAATTAGAATTGCTACGTCTGATAGGTGCAAATTGAAAACACAACAGACAAATGAAATACAAACACAACCAAGTAATATAAGCCTACAATAAATCATTTCAGAAAATAGAAACTAAACAGTGGTTTGCTAGTGGTGAACGCACAAGAGAAATATTGCACTTAGAACAGTTAAGAACAGCACGAAAAGTTCAGAGTTTAGATGACCCAGGGAAAGAGAGACAGAGATTAATATGTTTATAATGTATGTGTTTATATATATATATATATATATATATATGAATAAATTGAAGTAGTCCTATCTGAAGTGATTTAAAATGATCATTATTATTTAAAATACAGCTCCCACACAGATTGTCTTGTGACTCTGCGTTACGCACCTTATCCTCAGATACAAATGATGGAAATCTCGGATTAGTCCAAACAAAGGCTGAGGTTGTGATGGTCGAACGTCTTTATCAGAGCATCTCCAGAACTATTCTGCAGTGGTTAATACCCATGAAAGTGGACTAAGGAAGGACTTTCAGTTCCAGCACTGGCTTCTTTAGAAGCAGTGTTCCGGTCCTACTGAATTTATTCTATAAGGTCACTACAGATGAGTTAATCTAATTTTGAATTTCTTAACCATAATATTGGTGCATTCCATGGTGATTTCTTGCCAACATTAATCCTTTCAGTCAACTTCAAAACTATGTCACGGCCACTGAACAGCATACATTCTTTCTGGCTGGAAAAATAAAATGTACTAAACTTTAAAGTCAGACACCAAACCTGGTTTGGGGATGTAGCCATCTTGTTTTGTCTGTATTTTAAATGTGTTTTCCTGTAATGACATCAATTGGTTTGAATTTTAAAACAGGCTTCAAGGATGTTTTCTACAGGCTTGTTTTTTAGTTTATATTGCCCATCCTGGAGTGTATAATATCCGCACACCTCAATTATTCTTCGCCCCCAATAAAAAACACCTAGTTGTTTCTATGGAGCCGAGTCTCTGGTTTCCAGCAATCGTTAATTACCTGCTAATATGTGTGTCTTTGAGAGTGCCTGTCTTACTCACCTGTAAAATCTGGCTGGCATCATGGCTGTAAATAACAGCCCTTCTCTCTCACTGCTCATTATTTCTCTGTCAGTCACTGTCACAGAGTGAGAGGTTGGTAAACATCAGGCGGGAGATTATCAAAGCCAGGGATTTTAATGGGAAAATATAGAAAAGTAGCATTTTTTTCTTTCGTGGCTGCCTTCCTTCATTTTCAGACCTCTATTGCTGCTTTTGCGTTGCAAGTATCATTTCTTATCCCCCCTCTTCATCTTCCCCCTCCAGAGAGATGTGGCTGGTGACGCCTCGGAGTCGGCTCTGCTGAAATGCATTGAGCTGTGCTGCGGATCGGTCCAGGAGATAAGAGAGAAAAACTTCAAAATAGCCGAGATCCCCTTCAACTCTACTAACAAGTACCAGGTATGCCGAGTCGGAGCTCAACCGGCACGTCAAAGCCACGTTTGGGAACTTTTAACATATGAAAACCAGTTGGTCCTGTTTTTATAAAAAAATGTCTAAACTGTTGGGAAATGTCAGAGAAATGTCACCACCAAGGAGGTTTGTTTGTTTGTTGGATTTGCTAGAATGATTGGAGGAGAACTCAAAGGTTAAATATGTAAAATGTTTTGGCTAGCTGTCTAGCTTTGAAGTTCCAGTTTGCAAGTTATTTTGAATCTCAGCTCTCCTTCATTTATTCTGTACAACTACAGGTCAAAGCTTATATACAAGCTAATAGATCTTGTTGTTTGTTCTGCTTTGGTACGGCAAGGTTGAGGAAACGTCTCCTGTACACATGCATCCAAAAAAGCACCTGTAACATGTGGGCCAGGCCAGTAGTTGACAGAATGAAATCATTCTGAAGAATATAATTCTTTCCCGTTTGACTGTTTACACGGGCAGTGATCTAATCGAAAATGGTTCATGCGCGATAAATAAATCGGAAGAGCTGTCAACAGATGTGTGACGAGCGCAAAAGCGACGAATAAATTAGCTTTTTATCAGAGGGTGGGCGTTTTATGGGCAGTTATGGGATGCCTTTAATGAAGAAACAGCTGACTATAACTCACGTTTACTTTCAGACTCTAGACAAGAGGGAAGAAGAGGGGAAAAGGTGCTTTCGGTACCTCTAAGTGGTTTTACTCTGACTAATGTAATATCATTACGACCTTATCAAACATAAGGTTATAAGTTTTGCGCTGATTATAGGCAAACAAAAAACTAAGATATGAATATTTCCATTAACCCTAAATTTTACACACTGCAAAACTAGGATTGGATCTGAAGAGAGGCGTGGATCTTTTTATGTTATTTAATGTTGCTACAAAATCTCCTATTATTTCTCTGGCAATAATCCAAAAATTGGGAGCATGGGACGATCTCTATTCAGTCGCTGTTTGATAAGAGATAGACGGGCCTGTGAAGGATTGTTTGTCCGTGATAGAACTTTGATAGAATAACTATTACATTTAGTTTCTTTCTTCCTTGTTAACAGTAAATCAAGAATAGAGATATCAAACGTGGCTAAAATAAAAAGTGAAAACAGTTTTGTGTGACCTTTACTGACGTCATGATTTATAATAGAATCTCTCTGTTCATCCTCTAATGAGGGTTTTGGTAAAGCTTAAAGGTCAACAGTGGCTTCTTCTTCATTATTTATCTGCCCTTTTCTAAGTATGAAGAAAAAATAACAAGCATATCTCGTGTGCTCCTAGCTCTCCATTCACAAAAATGGTACACCTGAAGGAGAATCCAAGCACCTGCTGGTGATGAAAGGAGCTCCAGAGAGGATTTTGGATCGATGCTCCTCCATCATGATCCAGGGCAAAGAGCAGCCTCTAGACGATGAGTTGAAAGATGCTTTCCAGAACGCCTACCTGGAACTGGGAGGTCTGGGAGAGAGAGTATTGGGTAAGTGTGACCGGCTTCTGGGATTTATGAACAACACGGACATGAACTCTTTGTTTTATCTCATCTCAGACTTCTTTGTCTTTTGTCCCATCCAGGTTTCTGCCATTTCAGCCTGGATGACGATCAATTCCCAGAGGGCTTTGCTTTTGAGACTGAAGAGGTGAACTTCCCAACTGAAAACCTTTGCTTCATTGGCCTCATGTCCATGATCGACCCCCCTCGTGCTGCTGTGCCTGACGCCGTGGGAAAATGCAGGAGTGCTGGAATCAAGGTGAAGCCCATAATAAAATAGAAATGACTTAATGAAGCATAAAGCTATCTGTGGAATAGTTATACTCAGTATTAACAGATGTTGCACTCCAGGTAGTCTAATTAATAAAAGAAAAACAGAAAATGAAAGATAAGTGTATGAGACTTGATAAAAGTGTACTGCTCTGATTCATGGGTACACACATCCCTTTTACCAGGTCATCATGGTAACGGGTGATCATCCTATCACAGCTAAGGCCATTGCCAAGGGTGTAGGTATCATCTCTGAAGGCAATGAGACTGTTGAGGACATTGCTGCACGTCTGAACATCCCAATCAACGAAGTCAATCCAAGGTACTGGCTTTGCTGAGTGCAACTAAACAACAGTTTGTACCGTTATCACAGACGTAAAAATCAGAATTGCTCTCGGAGTACCACAAGGTCAAGTTCAGGGTCCGGTTTTATTCTGAATGTGTTTGATTCTTGCATTATACTAAGTCCCTTGGATTAGTCAGGTGGTCTGAGGGAGTGTCTCGAACCTAACAGCTTGGCTTTCCCTCCAGAGATGCAAAGGCCTGTGTCATCCACGGTGGGGACCTGAAGGATCTGACCCCCGAACAACTGGACGACATCCTGAAGTACCACACTGAGATTGTTTTCGCCAGGACCTCCCCACAGCAGAAACTGATCATCGTGGAGGGCTGTCAGAGACAGGTACCAGCCCCTCGGACCAAACACACATGTGCCTGTATCTCCTTCTGTGTATCTACGTGTTAGTGATGTCCCCCTCTTTGAGGGATTATTTATAATTATTGCTTTGGTCTGATTACTTCACTTGGAAAGATAATCAAGAACGACATTTGTGCAGCTGTGAACTCACCCACGTTAGAATATTAATGAGATTTTAGTATTCCTCCGCCACAAACAGAGTGCAGAGGAGAATAAATGAACGGGTTCCTTCTGTCCATGTGTAACATCACATTCTACTCCACACTTCTTTTCCTCCTTCCTTGAGCTCTTCCCTTTTGAGGTTTCCACAGTGGATCATTTATTTCCATTTAGACTTATCCTCTACGCTTCCTCTGTCACACCAACCAACTGGATGTCCTCTCTCACCACCATCCAGTTTTCAGGCCCTGAAACACAGTTCTCGTCTAAACATAAGGCCAGACAAAACAAAACGCCCCATGAAATGCAAATGCTTGTTTTATCCATCTACCTCATCTTTATTTTTATTTTTTTTTAAGAATTGGTTTGTCCAATGCCAGGAGAAGCAACGCGGTGCTTAGTCGTACGGGAAATGTTTCACCACCAATGATCCGTGTACGGATGAAGCCAGTCACAGAGCTACACAACGAATGAACAGAATGTGGGTCAGTGAGGCCCACGTGCTTCCTGTGGAGGTTTAACTCTGATTTGTGATCCAGATTTCATTTTTAGGAGCCATTGAGGTTATATTTCAGATGTCCCTCCATTAACGGTGGTTAAATGAGCTCAGATTTGCTGCATCTGGTTGAATAAATCATGGTGCATTTAAACATGCAGGAGCATTAAATATCTGTTTGAGAGCTATATTTGCATGTTTCACACCACCTTCAAGGAACTCTCCGAGCTGTTTACTTACTGGAGTGGGAGGCCCTGATATTAACATGGGCTTGCAGTGGAAACTTAAAACAATCACTTGGAAATCCCACCGGCTTTTCATCCACAGTCAGATTTGATTATCTTCAAATCCAAAACATTTCTGCCAAGCAAACAAGCCGTCTTTTTTCCACTTAGGCCACATTTGGCTCTAATCCACTTTTATCACGTCTGTGTGTTCGGTCTAATGAAGCAAGATCGTCCCGAAACGGGAACTTAGTCTCCTCTGAGAAGGAAGTAGCACCTAGAGGTGGAATGTTTAATTTTTTTTTATTACACATCAGTTTGACTTCTCATTTCAGCTGCAGTCGTCATCTTCCTCAGTATTCCAGAAAAATCTTCAGTAAAAGAATCATTTGGACAAAAAAAGAATAATCTTCCCCTCAACAATTTCTCTGTCTGCAGGGAGCCATCGTGGCTGTTACCGGGGACGGTGTCAACGACTCTCCTGCTCTCAAGAAGGCTGACATTGGTGTTGCTATGGGTATCGCTGGATCTGACGTCTCCAAGCAGGCCGCTGACATGATCCTGCTGGATGATAACTTTGCCTCCATTGTCACTGGAGTGGAAGAAGGTAAAAGAGCGTTATGCTCAAAGACTTCATTGATTACAATTATAATGGCGCAGTTAAACATTGACCGTACGTCCTTTGTTATTCCTCAGGCCGTCTGATCTTTGACAACCTGAAGAAGTCCATTGCCTACACTCTGACCAGTAACATCCCCGAGATCACCCCCTTCCTCCTCTTCATCATCGCCAACATCCCTCTGCCCCTGGGAACAGTCACCATCCTCTGCATTGACCTGGGAACTGACATGGTAACGATCAAGGGGTCCAAAACCAAAAAGTTATTGTATCATTCAAGGAATACCAGGGTACGAACCGGAGAAGCAACAAGTCTGAGAAAAAATGATCTAAAACCTCAAACCTGAAACAGCTGTCAACATGTTTAAACACCCCCATCAGGCGGTGTTTAAATATTTAAACACCCCCATCAGGCACATCATGAACCAAAAGCTCACTGGACACACTGAAGAAGGAAAAGGAGCATTTGAATCAAAGCAAAATGAATATTTTTGAACTAACTTACCATCTAAAATCAGTTTTTTATGTTCACCAGTTCAACATTTAGGCTGAGAGCAAAGGTCGAGAACTCAGAGGGATCGTCACGGCCACCACTGCCGCATCCACAGATCCCTTGAGTTAATGCAAAAAAACTCATTAACTATCTCATGCATTATTTTCAAAATTTATACCCACAATTGACCTCAGGGAAAGGAAGAACTGGCGGGATTTGGGGTTTTGAGTTTCATATTTCCGCCACTAGGTGGAGCTTTATCTCCGAAATCAGTTTTCAGGCCTTGATTTCTGAACGGTTGGTCTGTTTTAGCTTGATTACGAAAACACTGTTTTTCGGACTTAACTTCACATTTTATTTGAGGAGGGAATTTTTTTGTACAGCGCAGGGGATTGGGGGCTTCTCAGGGATATACCCTTGCAGTCAGGGACGACAGCATAATACAACATGTAATGAGAGGCTTAAGAAAACCAACATTTGGCTCCCTGTCCTGCCCCCCAGGTCCCCGCTATCTCCTTGGCGTACGAAGCCGCCGAGAGCGACATCATGAAGAGACAGCCCAGGAACCCCAAAACGGACAAACTTGTGAACGAGAGGCTCATCAGCATCGCGTATGGACAGATCGGTAAACGGACCCTCCTAGTGATCCAGATGCAGTAGTTTGCTCTCCATGACCCGTTGCTCAGTATCAGGCTGGGGCGAGATAACAGGAAGCCTGGAACAGAAATAGGCTGCTACTGATGGAGAACTGGAGAGTGTGTGTGTTTGAGTGATGACGGGGAATCGCCTTTGATTTTTCCATCTTTGGTTACGAAGCTAAAAATAGATTTAACCCTATAAAACCATATTTAACAATAAATCACGTTAACACATTTTTCTGCCATCTTGCATTTGTGCGAGGTTTATTTTTCCTACAATAATTTCAACCAAACAAAAGCCAATAATCAGTTATTTATTATTGAAATACCACATTACATTTTATGAAATTACAAACCAATCGAATTCTAATTATAGTAAAAATGAATAATAACTACTTAATTACCAGGAAGCAAACTCAGTTTTGATTTGATGGTTTCATCCTGCAGGTATGATCCAGGCGCTGGCAGGTTTCTTCACCTACTTCGTGATCCTGGCTGAAAATGGCTTCCTGCCGTACACGCTGCTGGGCATCAGGGTGTCCTGGGACAATAAATACGTCAATGATCTGGAGGACAGCTACGGACAGCAGTGGGTCAGTAACATGAACGGACCGACCTCCACAGAAGGATGTTATTTCTCTCATCACCACTGGCTTTGAAACGTTCTCTGTGTGTGTGTGTTCCCCGTCAGACTTACGAGCAGAGGAAGATCGTAGAGTTCACCTGCCACACTGCCTTCTTCGTCAGCATCGTCATCGTCCAGTGGGCCGATTTGATCATCTGCAAGACCAGGAGGAATTCTGTCTTCCAGCAGGGAATGAAGTGAGTACAGAATCAGGGTGGAGCACGCCATCATCCGTCCGACTGTCAGGATCACAGACAAGATGTGAAATCAAAAACTATTCTTTATATTCACTCGTTATAATCTTCTAGGTGAGAAGTGATGACGAAGACATGCGGTTGATTGGATATCTGCGCCAACGTAATGGATTCGTACTGTGATACAGATCGCAATGGTCCCTATTTTGAAGTTACATGCACAGCAAATGTAGAAAATGAATCGTGTATTTACTATTTCTAATCATTTTTAATATGCTTCATGGAAAACTTTATTTTATTATTATTATTGAAAGAAAAACACTTCAAGAGAGGTAAATAATTGTGGAATGGAACTTACTAACTTTAAAGTTTTAAATCTTCTCAGTGGCCGCTTCTGTCTGACGGCAGAAACGACATGATGATGAAAGGACCTCCTATAGCCATCAGCAGAAATACTGTTTAGGATCTCCTCTTATCACATAACGGAGGTTATGGAGGCCAAAAACATACTAGACGTAGGGGCTCATGGACCCTTACATTCCCTGAACTGCTGCGTCCATCATTCCCAAACGAGTTTGAAGTTGAAATGCGGATGAGGACATCATGACTTTCTGAGGGAGATAATTAGAGCCAAAGAGAGAGAAATCCCAGAGCAGCTGAGGTCGTTCGTCAGCTGTATTTAAAATCACACCTCCAGTTGTAGCTGAATAAGAGACGGCTCCTGCTCCTCATCCACACTGGTTTGCACGGCTGCAAAGTAGGCCAGTCGCCACGGCAACTTCATCCATCGTTTTGTTTACTTTGAACGGCTGCTTCTCCAGAGATCCCGAGAGACGGTGCTTTCATAGCTCCTTCTGACGGGAGAGCGTCTTCATGAAATCTCGTAGCGTGTGGCAAAACATTGTTTTCCACTCTTGTAGAGTTTGACATCGGTGGACATTCTCGTTTAAACCTGCCCTAGAAATCGGTTCTATTATAGTGAATTGCATTTGCAGCCGCATCCTCTTTTGTTTTTCTGCGGTAGCGACCAACATCTCCCCGTCCACCGCTGGTTCTAATCGTCTTTACCTTAAATATTTTAAATGATTTTTATATGGTTTAAACTGAGACGACACATCGAGGACACCTCAGCAGGAACCGTCTGCATCGTATTTTACCCAGTAGGTGGAAGGTGCAGGTATGAGCGGCTACAGAGTATATGAAAGATACTCAGAGAGTGTGTTGGAGTTGTCGGTAGATGAAGATGGTGGCATTTACTCAGACATTAATGGGGAACTCTGCATGAGTTTTTAATAAACCTAGGCTACTGTTGTGCCTTGGGGAGGCTTGCGCTCTCGTTGTGCTTTTTTAGCTTATTTCTGTGAGCAGAGAAAAGGAAGATGTTCAAATCTCGGCTCTTTTCTTTCACCTTGCATGTCTTAATCATTTCTCCTGTGTCTTTCAGGAACAAGATCCTGATCTTTGGACTGTTTGAGGAGACCGCCCTGGCTGCTTTCCTGTCTTACTGCCCAGGCATGGACGTAGCTCTCCGAATGTACCCGCTCAAGTGAGTCCAGCACAAACCCTCGTGTAGCGGCCCTCCGTCCCTATCTGTGTTTGCTCCACCTATCATCACACCCAGGGCGCCGGATCTGTTTCTCATCTCCTCTCTGGTGTGTTTTCTAGGCCCAACTGGTGGTTCTGCGCCTTCCCCTACTCCCTGCTCATCTTTATCTATGATGAAATCCGTAAGCTGATCCTCAGACGCAGCCCAGGAGGTGAGTCCACAAGCCGTGCTTTTATTATCTTCTCTCTCGCTCTCATGTTTTCCTCGCCTCCCCATGCGGGTGGAGGCGGTCAGGTCTCCATGGTTTCTGACTCCCATGTGTGTCTCCTCTCTCCCGCAGGTTGGGTGGAGCGGGAGACCTACTATTAAAGACCTGTCTGTCCAATCAGCTCGCATCTTCTACTCCACTCCCGTCTTTGCATGAATATTGTCTTGCTGCTCGGAATAAAATTTTAACCTCCTGTGAAAAAAATTGGAACATGTTTTTATATTAGGGAATGCTTGATACTACTATTAGACACCTACTGAGATGGAACATGCTGATGATGATGTTGATACATGACAATGCTAATAATGATGTACACACTGAACAGTGACATGACTATGCGTGCCTTGTTTCTGAAACAGGACCAATTTTATACATGTTTTTAACAGTTATAAATGTTCAATAAAAATGCGCTCGAGTCAGGTCCCACTAATGGTTCTGCTGTTCCTTAATGTGTGCGTGGTTTGATTCTGCATCATGTTAAAGTGCCCTTAAGCAACACTTCAATCATTTTTGCCCGAATTATTAAAGACACTGTAGATCACAAGTTCAAAAAAAAGAAAAAGTGGAAATTATTGGCTGGTCTTTATTAATTCTTCTCAAGGATTCCTGGTAAAAAGATAGATTATGTTACAATAGAGCAACAATCTGTAAATATGCAGCAGCCGAATTCATCAGTTTGAGAGGATCAGTCAAGGGAGTCATTTGCTGCATTCAAAGCACATATTAACAATGGAAATAATTTGTATTTAAATCAGCGAAGCTGCCAGCATTACAGTTTTCTCAAATATGTCTCTAATACGTGATATTACACCATTCCACTAAAATGATAAATACATAATTTTTTAACATTTCTATTACATAATGACATTGCCATTAAATGTCGTGGAATAGGATCGATTTCGCTAAATTTTTAAATCAACATTTTCCTATAATGTTGAGCCAATATTTGTATAAGCCTGGACTGTTTTACTGTCAAACTGGCTTTTTTCAACCATACCCGTGGTCTTGAGTTCAAATCATTCCCAAACATCAAACATTTCCTTCAGGTATCAACATTTTTTTTAAATAAGTTAGTTTAAATGTTTAAGTTAACGGACACATTTCCATTCCTATTTATATTTTTAGGTTTACCTAAAAATAGGAACTGAACAATGACATGCTGTTTTTTGGGGTATAAATATGAGGGGACACAGGATTAATTCTATTTGTGGTTCTTCACAATGAGGAAAAAACGGAACACAGCAATTATGACCAAAGAAAAGTTGTAGAGGTGCACAAATCTGGCAATGGAGACAAGAAAATGCAACAGTTAAAAAAATCAGTTTCAACAGTTAGATCAATAATGAAGAGGTTTAAAAGAAACTGGAGATGTGAAAAATATGCCTGGAAGAGGAAGTGTCTACAAACTGACTCATCACACAGAGCAGGATTGTTCAACTGGCAAAAGTCTCCAAGGATTACAGCAGGACAATTGCGGTGGTCAGTTGAATCTTGGGGTCACAAAGTCCCCCCTGACCAGCACTCATATGGCGCCTACACCATCACAAGCTGTTTGGGAAGGTAGCAAGTAGTAAGAACAAAAAGCCTCTCCTGTCATCCAAACACAAGCTAAAGCTACTACGGTTTGACAAACACCACTGGGACTTTAAGGCCAGATGAGACCAATGTAAAGCTTTTTGGCCATAAACATCGAAGAAACCCTTGACACGTTGTTAATGACATGGTTCCATGGGATACTGTATAAAACCTAAAAACCTCTGACAGCAAACTTTAAAGTTTTAGAGAAAAACATTTGTTATATGATAAGAACAGAATGTTTTATATTGTTTGTTACATGAGTGCATGGTTGGATTTTTGTGAATAATTTGAATTAAAGATCCATAAATAGGCCCATTGACAAATAGATTTTACAACAAGTCAATTGCAGCAAGTTGCCATGAATCTTTTTTCTATTTTTTTTCGTTAACAGCAAAGGGACTTTCTAAACCAACAAGAACAGGATAACTATTTTCATGAGCTGATTATATGATAATATATATATTTACCAGGGAAAGGTCATTTGGGATCAGCTGGATTCACTCAAAACTGTCTTTTCAACTCACAATAAAAGAATTAAGTTGGTCCAAAGACAGTGTCAGCCAGGGAGAGGTTTTCTACAATTGTGCCAAAATGAAAATCCCATAAGGGATTGTGATGATATATATGAAAAGCAGGTCTTTGAAAGGGAACCAAGCAGTCCAAAATGAAGCCCACCTGCCAAATCTGGCATTAAACAGTTAATTAATTCAATCAATCAATGGATAGATAGATCCTTAATCTCACATATACGTTGTGAAAGCCCTTCAGTCGAGGTCACGGTGGGGGTTTAAGCTCAAGAAGAAACCAGAATTCCTTATCCAGTATCCATGACGCCTCCGGCTGAAGGATTCGGTCCTCCCACTCACTGCTGGGTGAGTCTTGATCAGCTCCCATCAGTGGAAGAGGTGATCAGCGGCTTTGCATCCTCCGCTTACAAAAAGCTCAGTTTTCGACAATCAAAGAGGGATCCAGCTGGAAGCATTCACGTTTCCAATCTTTGTAGTGGAGGAAAAATAAAGTGAAAATGTCTTTATTTCCAGATCATTAAACGTAGCATCAGAATTATTGTCTATTGGGTTTTGACTTTAGCAGCAGAGTTCTAGACCTTTTTTGTTAGGGCCTAAATTTATATCTGAGCTCCATGACCGAGCTCCAAGACGTCTCCCTGCTGACACAAAATCATAAGAAAAGTCGCTTCACTAGCCCAGAATCTTGTGGGTCAAAACCAGAAGTTTTAGGTTGCTCTTCTGTGGAGCGATGACACAAATCTGTAACTTTTGGGACCTGTTGATCAGCGGTATGTCCGGAGGAGGAAGAGTGAAGCAGATGCTGAAAAGAGCACTTTACCTAGGTGGGAGCATGGGGGCGGGACATAAAAACCTGCCCCTGCTTTGCTTCTGCATGAAACATGCAGCACAAAAATAATACAGGACAAAACTGTGAAAAAATTGTTCTGCATCTGATCCGTCCTTCAGGAGCTGTGGGCAGCCCCTGTGAAGCAAAAGGGAATATTTGGGTTTGGAGTCCTGCTCAAAGACCCTACAGCAGGAGCTGGGATCCAACCGCCGGCCTTTGAATTTAGGGGACGACCATTCCACCTACTAAGCCGCGGCAGCTCCGTTTATAGAGGGTAAGATGGCTGTGATCGAGAATCAGGGCATCCTAGAGGAAAACCGATCCCCTTATAGCGTGAAGCTGTGCATCCTGGGAACTCATTAGTCTTTGGACGTCTAACAAATATAGCTCTGCATTTATTCCTGGAGGGGCGGCACATTGACGAACTGCAAGCTGGCATTCGTTAATTAATGAGTCTACTGAGCAAACAATGATGTGGGAAATCATGTTTCACCTCCTGATCTCCTTTGTTTGTGTGGATCCAACTCTGAACCATCCATCTATTTTGGCCCACTCTTCTTGACAGAACTGCTTCAGTGCAGCCTCATTGGAGGGTCTGTCAGCAAGAACTGATCTGATCCAGAGAGTCTCATTGGGGCCCAGGTCCAAAACTCGGACTAGAACAGTCCAGAACTTTTCCGTTTGATCATTCAGAGGTGGAATTACTCTTCTGCTCGGGATCATTTGATGCACAAACTGGAAGACTGATGACCCGACACTCTATCTGCTAGAGATCAGACTTCATGTTCCCCCCGATTATGACGAGCAACCACGGTCCTGAAGCATCTCCACAGCATCCCACTGCCACCTCCATGTGTTGTTGGTAAATTCAGATGATCCTGGAAGTTCCTCTGGGTTGTAAGTGGCTGACTTCCTGGATGAGCATTCAACGTGTTCCTGGAGGAATTTTGGAAGGTGGTCCACTTTTGTGAAGGTTCATTATGTTTCAAGGTCTGTCACGTGTAGACAATGTGTCTCACTGTGGATATGAAGAGTCCAAAACCTGGACTCACCTGAAAACACCTGAGTGTTTTCAATTGAAGATCATGGGTCGGCAAAATTAAAGAAAAAGACATTTTGCTAAAGACATTTTTTTTTTGGAACTAATTTTGCTGATTTTCTGTAAAAGGGTGCCCGTAATTGTGGAAGGTGGTGAACATTACATAAGGTTAATTTTCAAGGAGAGTTTAGTGGGTTTGAATGACTGAAAACTGGCTAAATCCACATTATAAGTAAGTGGTCTATAAGACAGAGGGAAGTGGAAATGAGGCACAGGTCATTTCATCTCAGGTACTGGATGGAGGCAGACTGAGAATGAGTCGCATGTATCGGTGTGTCAACCAACACTTGTGTCTCGACTGACCCCTCAGTGACCCCTCAGTGACCCCTGATCTCTGCTGTGTGTGAGACCCCTGCTCTACAGCCAGGCACTGGTGTGCTGACAACGCAATGGGATCAATCCTCTGGTTCTCTGAGGATGGTTTGGGTTCACAGGGGGCCGGTCTGTGGTGACAGATGTCATCATCTAAAGCTGGAGAGGAGGAGAGAGAGTGACAGGAAGAAGAAACCATTTTCTCCTTTATATCCTTTGAGCTTTGGGCGGTTCTTTATGTCCAGGAAGTTGTGAGATGGGACTTTCATGGATGGTATTTGTTTTCCCGGCACATCCCGCAGATTCTGGGGATTTTGAGGATCTGGAGGCCGGGTCAAACCCCTCCAACCGGTTGTTGTGTACCATAGACATGAAAGGTCTCGTCCTGTCAGTCAAGACTCTTGTTTTATTATTTGCATATTCATTGATTTCCTGATCATCTGTGTCGTCGTACTCCCTCCTCTCGTTTCACTCCCCGCTCCTCCTGTGTGATTGTCCTGATCCTCACCAGCTGTGTCCTGTCTACCACACCTCCTGTATTCAAGCCTCCCTCACCTTCCCTTACGTGCCAGTGTGTGATGTTTCGTCGTCTGGATCTGCTTTCTTTGAATTAACATTTCATCAGCAAAGACGTTCTTATTTCAACACTCTGCCTGGGCACAGTTGTTACAAAACCATTCCTGAGGCATTCCTCATATGTGTCAGGGAGCATTGTCCAGCCGGAAGATGCCCTGCCATTAAGGAATGCCGTGTCCATGTATGCAGGGAATTGGTCTGCAGCAATCTTTAGGGAGGTGCTATGTGTCAAAGAAACAACCCCATGAATGGTGTCAGGTATCCAGTGATTTTGGAGCTCGACTTCTATGGCAACTAAATTTCCTCTGGCTTCCAACAAGGCCAACTTTATGAGCGTAGAACGCAAAACCACTGAAGTATCCTGTATATAATGGGCTGACCAGGGCTTAAAACAGTTAATTTTCTCTTGGAAAAGTCTTTTCATTAGTTCATGAAACACGCCGTGAGAAGGACAGAGGTTATGTTAATTTCATCAAGTCAGAACACGTACACAATGCCGACCAACCTTCTGCTTCTTCTATTGTGATCCTTCAAAATAAGAGCAGCTAAAATAAAACCATGCAGCAACAGGAGCCCTAAGCATGTGGTTTTGCCGAGAAAATAAAAAAATGGTTACAGAATAACAGTCTAACGGCTTTTGCTCCAAGATAAAGGTTCGTCATGGACCTGTCAGGGAACTTTACAGAAGTGGGAAAAAAGCAAAAAATAAGAAAAAGTTCATGAGATAATAATAATAATAATAATAATAATAATAATACATTTAATTTATAATGCACTTTACATTTGGATCAAATCTCAAAGTGCTACAAGGCAAAAGCAGATAAAAGCATCAATAAAAAAAAAATATTATTTATTTTATATTATACATACATATATATTTATACATATTTATTTATAATATAAAGATGAAGTCATAGTCACCCAGCTGCAGCCAATAGTATTTCGGCAAGTGCATTTCCCTTGAGGCCGATAATGGTTTTGGATATATTTATTGTATGAGTGACTGATTCTAAATGAAATCGTGATTTTAGCCGTGCCGTGTCTCACTTATTGGTCAGAGTCTTCTTCCTGTCTTACATCTCTAGTAATGTGATAAACATAATCGTATAGAGAGGAAACATATCCTGGAGGGTCTTTGAGATTTGATATGACTAAAGCACATAGACATTGTGACATCCGTCATGTGACATGTCAGCAGGATGTTCATGTGACATGAACATCAGACAGGTAGGTGTGAGGAGGTCTTTATTCCCCAGCAAATAAAACAACAACAAAAACATTTGACTTTTTCCTCTTATAAATAGCTATCTGGATGTCGGGGACATGATGCAACCTGTTGTGGTTTATTTTGTCAGCTCCATTCCTGACACAGGGATCGATAGAGTAAATGTTAAAGTCATAACAAATGTCATCATGTGATTATTCCTCGAACACTGTGTACCGACACTCCTCCCACCTCGAAACAGAAACACAGCCTTTCTTTCAAATGTTCCTTCTCAAAGCACTGGGAACATTTTACTGTCAGCAGGAATTAAGTCAAGTCTCACACGTTGATGCTACTAGCCTGACATTGAGTTAAAGATAAATGTATCTTTTAATTCCCTGTGTAACAGACTCTAGTTGATTTGTGGATCTTAACTATATCGTTTTATTTTTACTTTCACCTGTTTAAGAAGGAAAGTCAGTAAAATGATGAGCTGCAAAAGAAGTCTTTATTTTGCAGACCCATGATCTTCAATTCAAAATAGACACAAAATGATATCCTCAAATAAAAAACAAAAACAAAAAAACAATCATAGCATTTCAAATAAAGCCACATATTTTTACTCCACATAAGTATTGGCACCCCTGTGAAATCCTGTGATTAAAAAGAAACTGAAACATATTTCCAGTCCTGTTGTATATTTTTAGCTTCACCTGTTTGAGTAGAAATTGTGAAGTGTCAAACAGTGACTTCCTGTTTTACGGTGGTATAAATATGAGGGGACACAGGCCTAATTCTCTTTGAGGTTCTTCACAATGGGAAAGATCAGAGAGCGCAGCAATGATGTGCAAAGAAAAGAAGTACAGCTGCACAAATCTGGCAGTGGATACAAGAAGATCTCTCAACAGTTAAAAATGTTGATAATATCAACAGTTAGACCAATAATCAAGGATAGAGAGGCTGGAAATGTTAAAAATCAGTCTGAAAGAGGACATGTCTGCAAACTGACCTCTCACACTGAGGTGGATGGTTGGACTAGCAAAAGACTTTCCAGGTATTACAGGTATATAGTTGCACATCACCTAACTTAAACCTCACAGAACATCTGGGAAATGTGCTGCAGGGGTGAGCCCACAAGCGTGGACCTCAGAACCTGCATGAGTCCGAGAGTTTCTGTATGGAGTGTAAAAATCTCAGTTCTAAATGTCAGTTTCAACAGTCGGATCAATAATGAAGACGTTTAACGAGACTGGAGATGCTAAAAATCAGCCGGGAAGAGGACGTGTCTAATAACTGACCCCACACAGGGTGAGGAGGATGGTTCAACTCGCCAAAGACTCTCCAAGGATCACAGCTAGGGAATCTTAGAGGTCAGTTGAATCTAGGGGTCATAAAATTGAAATTTGTTTTTGTTACGTGAATAAAAGGTGGTTTTTGTGAATAACATGAATCAAACATCATTGGTGTCGAGGATCATTCCAATAACTGTAGGACAAGGGTGTTAAAAAGGAAAATGTCTCTCAGAAATTAAAATATGTATGGCAAAAATTGAATCTAATATAACATTACCCAATGAAAAGAAACTACAAAAAGGAGGGCCCTGAAATAAAGCGCCAAACTAACACAACATAACTGAGCTCAACTAAAATTAGCTGAACAAAACTGAACAACCCCATCAAAAGACACATGGGGTTATAAGTGTTATTTAAAAAAATGTAAGCCAACTATGTGATAAAAGGAAATTAATGCAAGTGTGAGGCAAACAACCCTCACACTATAATAATAATAATAATACATTTAATTTATAATAGTGGGCAGCCGCTGATGCGGCCGCCGCCAAAATGGCTATGGACATTAAAGACGTTCCCATCTCATTTTAGTCTTCTTATTAAATGTGCCAATAATTCTGAGGGCCACTTTTTGTATCAATCAATCAATCAATCATTATCTATATAACGCCAATTCACAACAGCAGTTGCCTCAAGGTGCTTTTCAGAAAGAGCAGGTCTAGACCAGACTCTTTATATAATTATCTACAGGTCGTCTTGTGATCAGTGGACATCCAGCAGGTCCACAGCAGCAGAACCAGTCACCTACCATATGACCTTACAGTCCATTATCCATTGTTACAACATCTGTGTTTTTTGAGATTGGGACTACAAAGTGTTGGTAACGGTATCCCCACCTCCAGCCACTGAGCACTGGTTTTGGTCTTTTCTGTGTAAACTGAGAGAACCGTTTCTTAATCATGCACTGGCTCCCAACCAAAGATCTGTCTTGGTAGGAAAAGTGTGTGAAGTACCTTGAGGATTCTTTCCTCGCCCACCTGATTCGACATGCTTCTTCATGACTCATCTCCGCCCCCAAGGCAGATAAACCTGTCTTTAGAAAACATGGCGTTGTATGAATCCCTCATGCCACACTGCTCTAGTATGAATCCTCTTCTGATCCGACATCCTGGTGATGAATGCCCCGTATTTCAGCAAATCACTCATATCCACTAATCCTTTAAGCGATTTATCCTCATTACTTCTCTTCTCATCCACGACCCTAATATAGAGCCTTCACAGCCTGAGTTTGTCCAGTTGAGTTAGCTGAGATGGAGATGGGCTGTCTATCTGGCTTCAAGCATCAATGAAGCAGAGGACAGCAGTCAGAAATGAATCCCTGCCAATTCCTTTTAGCATCGTGGTCGCGAAGAAACCTCAAATCCACATTTCCCCCCTCTTTTTCAAGCTGGTACACACAGCTGTCTTTTTGTCCCATGCGTGTATCTTTTACTCTTTTAACTTTGTAAAATCACAGAGAGTATTTCAACATAATTAAATGGGTTTACCTCTGTCTTATGGAATTATGTTGGTTAACATAATATATATTATATATATAGCTTATTATGGTTGATTCAGGGTTTTAACTTATTTCACCGGGGTTGATTCTACTTAGTTATTTGTATTAGGTGCAAAATAACCTTATATTTCCTCACCAAGAAAGAAGAAATTAAGGAAAAATGATTTATTCGTATAGTCTATTTCTTTGGGACATTTATTAATTTAATGTCTTAGAGACTCCAAATTTACCATAGAATCTAATATAGTTTGGTCAAGCAACGATTTCATGACGAAAAGATGCATTTCAAATTTGGTTAGTTTGAAAAGTTCTTATTTTCAACCGTGTTAAATGAAATAATTTCTGCATTGATTTTGTTGGTGCCGCGTTGATTTAGTTGGACTTGCGTTGATTTAATTACTGTCGCGTTTATTTTGTTATTGCTGCGTTGATTTAGTTGGTGCCACGTTGATATCCTTAGTACCGTGTTGATTTCATTAATGCCACGTTGATTTCGTTGTTGCAGCACTGATTTCATTAGTGCCGTGTTGATTTCATTAGTGCCGCATTGATTTTGTTGGTGCCGCGTTGATTTCATTAGTGCCGCGTTGATTTCGTTGTTGCAACGCTGATTTCATTAGTGCCGCATTGATTTTGTTGGTGCCGCGTTGATTTAGTTGGACCTGCGTTGATTTAGTTAGTGTTGCGTTGATTTCGTTGTTGCAACGCTGATTTCATTAGTGCCGTGTTGATTTCATTAGTGCCGCATTGATTTTGATGGTGCCGCGTTGATTTCATTAGTGCCGCGTTGATTTCGTTGTTGCAACGCTGATTTCATTAGTGCCGCATTGATTTTGTTGGTGCCGCGTTGATTTAGTTGGACCTGCGTTGATTTAGTTAGTGTTGCGTTGATTTCGTTGTTGCAACGCTGATTTCATTAGTGCCGTGTTGATTTCATTAGTGCCGCGTTGATTTTGTTGGTGCCGCGTTGATTTAGTTGGACCTGCGTTGATTTAGTTAGTGTTGCGTTGATTTCGTTGTTGCAACACTGATTTCATTAGTGCCGTGTTGATTTCATTAGTGCCGCGTTGATTTCGTTGTTGCCGCGTTGATTTCATTAGTGCCATGTTGATTTCATTAGAGCCGCATTGATTTCGTTGGTGCCGCGTTGATTTAGTTGGACCTGCGTTGATTTAGTTATTGTCGCGTTTATTTTGTTATTGCCGCGTTGATTTCGTTGGTGCCACGTTGATTTCATTAGTGCCGTGTTGATTTCATTAGTGCCGCATTGATTTTGTTGGTGCCGCGCTGAGTTAGTTGGACCTGCGTTGATTTAGTTATTGTCGCGTTTATTTTGTTATTGCTGCGTTGATTTCATTAGTGCCGCTTTGATTTCGTTGGTGCCGCATTGATTTCATTAGTGCCATGTTGATTTCATTAGAACCGCATTGATTTTGTTGGTGCCGCGTTAATTTTGTTTTTGCCGCGTTGATTTACTTATGTTATTGAAATTCAAGTCTTACATGATTTAATTATGTTAATTTGATTTAATTTCGTATATTTCACCAATTCTGTGTATTTTACCAAATCCAATTTCACACAAAATAAATAGTGCATAAAAACATTACACACATTCCATGATTGGAAAAGGAGCAGAAAGAAGATAATTCTTATATTACACATAATAGCATCACATAAATACAGATGGTCATTTTTTTGTTTTCACACATGTATAAAACTCCAACAATCCATAATGACATAGTCACTAAATAGATTCAACCACACTTAAATACCATCGATAACTTTAATCTAAATATTAATTCATGATTTCATATTATTTTTTCTCAATAAATTATTTTAAATTGAATAGAAAATTTTAACAGAAAATTTTAACAGCCGGCCAGTTTTCATTACATTTTATTTTTTTTAGAGTCGGGTTGTTCAGCGGCATCATCGGCAGGTTTTATGAGCCTAAAAATGGTCGTAAGCCAGAAGAAATAGGGCAGTAAACAGACTTTTCATGGTTTTATGTGTCTCATTGCCGCCGCAGCTACAGGCAGACCCATTCGCCGGCAGCATGCCATTTCTAAAAGGAGCCAATGAGACTGAAAATTTGTTTTAGAGAAAAGAAGGAGCCACTTGTCCCTGCGTTAGTCTGTATATGACGAGTGTGTCTCTGTGAGTGGATGATTTTCTGTGTCGATGTTCAGTTCAGTCTTCCCGGGCCGAAACCAAGCTTCAGAAATATTTTCCTCCTCTCCTTCCTCTTGCATTCTTTCCCTCGCCTCCATCCCCAGTGCTCTCCATCCCCAGTGCTCTCCATCCCTCTGACAGCAAGAGGTAGGAGGCTGCCCTCAGGCAGAAGTTATTTTCTCAGGCAACCACAGCTCTGTAGTGCAACACACAAACTCCGGCCCACTCTGGAACCTTACCAATGAATTAACCATGTCAGCCGTAGTGAATATAATAGGAACTGCAGTAGCACGAAGAATCTGTCTAATGATGAAATGGTCGGCTGCAGGGATGTAATAACATGGGGTTAGGACTGAATTAGTGGGCCCAGATCTGCGAGGACGGCATAGAGACGATCTAGATGAGGCTATGCAGCTTTTCTTTTCTTTTCTGTCGGTGTGATGCTCTCTCTGTTTAGACGCCTCCCTGTCAGAACTGGTTTTAAGTTCTTGAGCAATGTGTGCTACAATAGCTCCTCTGTAGGATGGGCCGACATGAGCCAGCCTTCATTCACTTCGTCATTTACAATACTGAATTACCGCCGCTAGTAAAATCATACTACTCTAAAAATACACGCGCAAAGCTGAAGAAATATGAAGCTACTCCGTCTGCACATGGTTCCGTTGCATGTCTCGAATGTAAAACAGGAATCTTGCATGCAGATTGATTAATCTGTTGATAGTGCGGCATGAGTGTAAGACACAGGAGACAATCTCCAGGATTTAACAAACTCGAAACCTCAAACGAACGACCCAAAAACTAGAAAGAAGATGGCGTGGCACTAATCTTGTAGAGTCCCGCTTATCCTGGCAAGATAGCATTAAAACATAAAGGGGAGCCATCCGAAGCGCCAGAGTGGCCCGTTACTCTGCACTAATAGAAGACAATAAAAACAACCTGTCTCCTAGACCCCATCCCAACTAGTCTGCTCAAAGAAAGTTTACTTACTTTAGTCAGCAACCCTCTATTAGAAATCATCAATCTGTCTTTAAATTCAGGCTACGTAACACAATCCTTTAAAAGCTATAATCGAACCACTGCTTAAAAAGCCGACACTTGATCCAGAGGCTTGAGCTTTTAGTACAGGCCGATATCTAACCTTCCCTTCCTCTTTAAAATCCTAAGGTGGTTGATGAACAATTGTGGGATTTTCTGTGTGACAGTAGTTTATTTGAGGGTTTCCATTTTGGTTTTAGAGTTCACCATAGCACAGAAACAGAACTGGTCAAAGTTGTAAAATTACCTTTTAATGGCACCTGCTGAGGGACTGGTGACTGTTCTGGTCCTGTTTGATCTTAGTTCTTCATTTAAAACTATTAACCACCAAATTCTAAAGCAAAGACTTGATAAGTTAATTTGAATCAAAGGCACTGCTCTAAATTGATTTTAATCTTATTCATGTGACAAATCTTGCAAATCTTGCAATTTGAAACACCAGTAAGGACAAAATAAGCTGCGGAGCAACAACCCCGAAAACATTCGGCACAACGAACTTAATCAGACACTTCAAAGTTAATCATCCAGAGAAACCTAAGAAGTATCAATAAGCTAACGTTAGCGGGACGGTTAAAGGTAGCAAGAGGACAAAGCCCGCCACGAGCCCGCTGTATGTGTGAATATATATATGTATAAATGTATGTATGTATAAGTGTATGTATGTATATGTATATATATGTATGTCTATATATATATATATATGATGTATGTATATATATATATGTATTTATGTATATATTTATGTATGTATATGTTTATGTATATATGTATGTATGTGTGTATGTGTGAGTCTGTGTATGCATGTATGTGTGTGTATGTATATATGTATATGTATATATGTATGTATGTATGTATGTGTGTGTGTATGTTTGTGAGAGTGAGTGTATGTTTGTATGTATGTGTGTGTATGTATATATGTGTGTATGTATATATGTGTGTATAGGTATATGTGTGTGTATGTATGTATGTGTATGTATATATGTGTGTATGGGTATATGTGTGTATGTATATATGTGTGTATGGATATATGTGTGTATGTATATATGTATGTGTATGTATGTATGTATGTATGTATGTGTGTGTGTATGTTTGTGAGAGTGAGTGTATGTTTGTATGTATGTGTGTGTATGTATATATGTGTGTATGTATATATGTGTGTATAGGTATATGTGTGTGTATGTATGTATGTGTGTATAGGTATATGTGTGTGTATGTATGTATGTGTGTATGTATATATGTGTGTATGGGTATATGTGTGTATGTATGTATGTATGTATGTTTGTCAGTATATGTGTGTGTATGTATGCTAATTTCTATATTTTGAAAGCTAAACTATAAATCCCTGGTAGTTTTGCTGTCATATTTTTGCAAATGTTTGGTTGCCATGGTGTCCTGGGCCTGATCTGTTCATCATACAGACTGCTGTGTAGCCCATTCTCTGCACTTTGACAGTTCATTAAGCCCAAAGAGACTGTGACATAATGATACGAGCTTATTCATTATTTATAACACGCAGCTCATCGGCAGTCTAACCACGTTTGTAATTAGTTACATCTTTGATGCTGCTGATTGTTTATTCTGGAAGACGACAGCGTCCGTCATCACATTACGTTTGTAGTCGTTGTTAATGTTTCCCAAGTCAAGAATCATGGGAAAAAGTACTTCAAAGGCAGGTAAAGGTGTTCATACAAGCCCTCAAACACTAACAAGAGAATCGCTACTATTCTTCTCTTCTTCTCTTGGCTGTTCCCTTTAGGGGTTGCAACAGCGGATCATCTGTTTCCATCTCGCACTGTCCCCTGCACCTACATCTGTCAAACCAACCAACTGAATGTTCTCTCTCACCACATCCAGAAACCCCCTTCTTTGGTCTTTGCCTTCTTCTCCTACCTGGCTCCATCTACAGCATCCTTCTACCTTTTCATGTGTCCAAACCATCTCAATCTGGCTTCTATTACTTTGTCTCCAAGACGTCTAACCTGGACTGTCCATCTGATGTCTTCCTTTTTAATCCTGTCCATAGGGTTAGGGCCTCCTCACTCCGAGAGAACATCCGAACATATTCATCTCTCTACCACCAACTACCGTTTTTGAAAACTTTCCCTTCACACCTGCTGCTTCTGTTCTGTCACAGATAACTCCTGACACTCTTTTCCACCCGTTGCTCTGAACAGTTGACCCCAAGTACTTAAACTCCTGCACCCTTTTCACCTCTACTCCTTCATAAAAGAAGGTGATGATTTGTCCCATAAGCCCTTTGAAGGTCACCAATCCAATTTGAAGTTTGGGCAGTCCATGTCTAACTTTCCAACTTGAAAACATTTGAATTTTCATTCCTGATTCATTGTTTACGATTGTGACTGGAGTTTGAGCTTACAGCTCACTGAGCACTAAATAACCTGACGTCTCTCCTCGTAGAAAGCGATTAATGGGGCAAATTAACCTAAAACAATAATGTCCAATTATATGGGATGCTGAGGAATCGACTATACCCAACAGGAATATGATAATCTGGTTACAGATAAACAACAACATAAACCTGATAACTGTTGTCTGTCACGAACCCTGAAAGTAGATTATGGATTATGTGTTTGAATTATAAATGTGTGTCTGACTGACGAAGGGAGTAGAGGGGAAAACAATGAAGTGGAAAAAAGATTTACTTAAAAAAAAAAAGGAAAGTGTGTGTGTTGGAGTACATAAATGTGCAAACCCGCAAGGATAACTGAGATTGGGTGTTCTGATTAGATTAAAGCGAGTTTAGATCTATACACAGTTCAATACTTGAGCCAGAGAGAGAGAGAGAGAGAGAGAGAGAGTTAGAGATTGTGTGTGTGTGTGTCTTGTGTAGGCCTGAACAAGATGACTGAGTCCTGAGTGGGGGAACATCTGGTTTGAGAAGGATGGGTTATTATAGCTGCAAATAAACATGAATGTTATGTGTGTCTTTGTGTGTCCTTTCAGTATTATCTCTATGAAAACTAAAACGGGCGATCAATCGAAAATAATAGCCTTTAATTGACATAATATTACTTGTGTTAATAATTCTTCCCCTGTCGGTGTCCATGAACTGTTCCTGAACACATCATGTTCAGACACATGGCTGACCCAGTTACATGTTCAAGTGTTGTTCTTCTGTAGGCCACTATCTCAACCGCCCAAAAACGTTATAAGTAGGCCGCTTTAAATCTTTATTGATAATAGAGTAATCGAGTATTGATTTAATCCTGAGCCTCTGCAGACGATTTGTTCCTACAGTTTGAGTTGGAATCAAGCAACAACAAATCTATAATGGTACAATGTATGCCCAGCTTTGCTAACAATAACCCTTAAAAACACGTCCTTCATTTGTCAGCAAGATTGTAGAGAAACTAATAAATTAATTTTCATGAAACTTTAAAGAGGATATTTTTTCAAAAATTGCTCTGAATGTGTTAATGTATAAATTTAAATGTGGTTTTCTAAAAAAAAAAAAAGATCTGGGCCTAAATTCATTCGGGAACAATTAACATTTAAAAAAATCTTTTCTAATGCTAGCATAGCTGATAAAAGGCACCAGATGAGGAAATGTCGTCTACTCTTGGAGATGACAGCAAGTTATGGTGCTTGCAAACCCACATTCTAATCTTAATGTTTCCTGAGCTCATGTTAACAAAAAGTTATGATAATTAAACAAAAAAAAGAAGAGATTCTTTGCTGAAAACCTGTCCCAAATAAACTGAAATGTTTCCAATTAGTGATACTTTGAGGCACGATAAGTTGAGAGACAGTCTCTGCTGGAGCCAGTTAGAACAGGGTGATGAAGGCAGAGGGAGGATGAAAAGGTCTGCTGGAGAGAGGGTTTAGTCCAAGCGTTGAATGGACTTCCAGGAAGTAGTTTGTTCTGCCAACGTCATTGTCTCTGGCTCGTACATTTTCCACTGCCTTGGCCAACTCGTTCTCCCTCACTTCAGACGCAAACAAATGTGTTCAGCTTGGCTGCGATACTCCAGGAACACGGCAGCAGGGATTTAAACCAGTTCTGCTAGAACCTTTCACGCTTTGGCCTCAGTCTAATCACATGGTCACGTAAAGTTACAAGCCTGCCACTACCTACCAGTGTGTGTTTTGTGTGTGTGTGTGTGTGTAAGGGTGTGTGGCATAAAAAACACATTATCATTGTTGGACCCGAAACAAAGTCTGGAGATGAAGAGAGGAAGACCGTAGAAATAGAACTCATAGAGCGTGCACACGCATCTACCCTGTTCCAGCATCTCTCTGGGCTGGTAATAGTTTTACCTTTAAATATTAAGGTTGCTCATCTGGACTGAACATTTGGACTTTTGCAAGACCAAAATCCCAGGTTTGAACAACAACCCCAGCTTATTCTTCACCAAAGTGAAATGACACAAATCAACAAATTGCTGATGGCGCACCGGATCGCCTGCCCATTTCACGGTCCATTTTCCTGTCATTGGAGAACAACACACCAAGAAAGTTAAATGTATTTGCTTGGGGCAGTAAACTCAACCCCCTACTGGAAAAGTACAACCCACATTTTCTTGGCAAAGAACCATGGCCTTTAGATTTGCAGGTAACTGAGTCTCATACTTCGCTTCACACTAAGCTGTAAACGGTACCAGTGCTGATGGAGGTCACAGACCGATGAAGGCAACAGAACCACATCATCAGCAAACAGCAAAGAAGGGACTCCCTTCAACTCAACTGCGCCTTGAGATCCTGTCCATGAATATCAAGAACAGAATCAGAGACAATGTTGGTCACCTTGAGACCAACATTGACTGAAAACATGTCCGACTTTCTCCCGAGGACACCAGAAGGCTCGTAGCGATGGTCCCAGTTGACTCCATACTCTCACAGTAGCCCCCACAGAACCTCCCGGGGAACAACGTCATAATCCTTCTCCAAATCCACGAAACTCATGTAAACCTGATGGGTAAAATTCCCAGGACCTGCTGGCAAGCTTGCAAGGGTAAAAAAAATTGTACCAGCATTCTACAACTGGGACCGGATCCGCTTGGTTTCTCTTGTAGCTGAGGTTTGACAACCGGTCAGCACCTCCTTTCCTTTGTGTTGGATTGACCTTTCCAGGAAGGCTGAGAAGCTTGATTCCCCTATAATTGAACATATAAACACCCCCTCATATGTGTTCTTCATGAAGATGAAGAACACATATGCGGCAAATGTTCTTTTTCATGAGCTGCACACATAATACATTGTCGAAATGTTAAAACCCTTGAATGCACTTCTTTTGGCTGCTCCTGATCGGGTGGGTCATCACAGACAACTCTTTTCTGCATCATTGATCTGACACAGGTTTATTGATTCAACCCTCCCCTTTTATCCGAGATCGCCTTGAACAAGCTGTGAAAAACTGGCTGTTGGCAAAAACTTTCCAACATCACAGAGACATCCTGTCAAGACAGCTTAACCACCCCATCGTAGTTCTGCAGTCCAATCCAGTCCAGAAGATGACTCACGGCCCCCCCGACATATCTCTCCAGACAGTGGATGCACTTTCAATGCTAAAATGACGTCATCTATTCCAGTGTACGTCTATGACGGTGATAGAGTTCAACAGCAGCGGGGAACATGGTTTTCTCCCTCCCTCACTTTCTCTCCCTCCTACCCCCTATAGTCTTTGTACTTTGGACTTCCCCTAATTACTATGCTGTGGTGGCCCCAACAACAACAGTCCACTGTGGCAGCATGTCAAAGCAGGAAACCAACTTTCTGAAAGCTCAGTGGCCTCGGTGGCGTGCTTAGACAAAGACAGCCCTGTTCAATCAACCGTTTACTTCCCTGTGAGTATTTTTGTCAGTGTTTACTCAGCCAGATCCGGTAGAAGAATTAATGGATGGCATTTTTTCTATATTTTGATGATGGAGGATGTTCTGTCCTCTAAAATCCTCCTGAACCACTTTTTCATTCTGTCTAAATCTCTTACAAATGTGCACCTACCTACATGAGACGTAACAGAGCAGTGATTGCTTCTGTAGAGGAAGTACAGGATACGGGATACTATCACAGTGAAAGCCTTTCTGCCCTTTACTCATGCAGGCCTCTGTCCCCACAGGTTTGACCCATCCAGCAACTGAACTTCCACGGTCATTCTGCGCTCATACCAATGTAATAGTTCAGTTAACTTCATGTATGAAATGTAGATGACAAGGTTTTTTTGTCCAGTAGCGCTTTAATCTGTTGTTATGGCATCATTGAGCAAGAGTCATCATTCCAACAAAGATAAAGTTCTATTATTTCCCACTAGATTAATATTCCTTACTTACTTAGGTGACACATTCTGCTTTGACTCTAGTGAATGATGTCACCATCCATGGTATGAAGTGGGCACCATGGTTCCTCAAGGGGTTTCACTGATAAGCCCACAACATCTCTGGAGGTTTCAGCAGTAAGTACAGCATCCCAGGTTCCCCTCCTAGTTACAATCTACTCAAATGAGGCCCGGGGGAAGTACTTTCTCTTCATCTAGTGTCGATGACTACACTTTTCCACAGCTCCTGAGAGCTGTCTTTGACTGCTCTCTGACCTTATAATCAAGGTAATGACAGTTTTAGATGCTGGGCTTCACAGAGAAAGAGATGTTTCATTTAAACCTGATAAGCAAGCAAGTCATGCGTAGCATCATAGATCTTATCTGGAAATAACACATTGACACAACAGACTACATATGTAGACTGTAGGATGATTGTACATCATTGTTTTCTTTCTAAGAACTCACAAAGTGATCCCTGGAAGGAACAAACTGGGTTATCGTCAACCAACAAGGATGAAATAAGATTTAAGGAGCGTTGAATGTGGCCTCGGGGCTGGATTCTGTTTGCCAGCGAGAGATAACTCCCCCGCTCCTCCTCAACCCCCAAGGAATCCAGTTTTATGCACAATGATTTCAATCTGTAACCCTCCATGGTTGCAGTTAAAGAGAGAGGTTTCAGGAAAGGAGAATAATTTCGGGAGAGGAAGGCTTGTTTAGAGTTGATATGGTTTTAATTAAAGACGTAATGGATCCAGTGCTGACAATCAGCTAACCAACGATCCACCTCAGAGGAGGCGGGTCCATAGAGGCAGAGTAGGTTGGTACTCCTGTTTTTGAGAGGCAAGAAAGGATCAAAATATAAAAAGAGTAATTCATTTAAATAAACATTAACCAAATCTCAGTATCATTTCTAAAATAATCTTTATATCTTTTTGGAAAAAAAATCTATTATTGAAATTCAGATTCTGCATCAACAGCGACCCATCCGGGGCAGCGAGGTGAATGGAAGTCTATTTGAAGTGGAGACCAGAGGAGGACAGACTTCACTCTCCTCCTCTGAGGGAGGGATCTACTAGATCAATTTAATGGATTTCAATGTACTTTTTTTCCCCCATTCTGATCTGCTATTGGCCAAAACACTGGAAATGATGCTCCAAGGGAGGAAATCCTCCCTGACCAAAGATTGACATGACATTGTCTGATGAGAATTTCCAGATTTCTTCTTCTCTACCACTGGGAGGTGTTGAAAGTGTGACGTACTGCTGGTAAAGGAGACATTCTTTGCGTACTCATTCTTTGCGTACTCATTCTTTGCGTACTCATTCTTTGCGTACTCATTCTTTGCATACTCATTCTTTGCGTACTCATTCTTTGCGTACTCATTCTTTGCGTACTCATTCTTTGCGTACTCATTCTTTGCGTACTCATTCTTAGCGTACTTATTCTTTGCGTACTCATTCTTTGCGGGGAAAAAAACTATAATTGGTACAACGAAATAATGAAACACTCTGGTGTTGCAGTGTAACACTAGGAGGACCGCTTGTACATTTTCTCATCAAAGTGGAACATTTACGACACACTGGCCAACTCAACTTCCGTCCTGCTCCTTCAAAATAAGAGCACTTAACATTAACCACAAATGTGCTCGGTAACCGGAAACAGGAAATCATCTGGTGCGTATGCCGGGGGCCAAACTCATAAAAAACGATTCTTTTTTTTTAAATTTCCGGAAAAACATGTATTTGGTTTGTGAATATCATAAATAAATGACTCATGAACTAAAATGAAGCTTAAATTTCTGACTTATGAAGAATAAATCTCTTCACCAGCCACCACTGATGCACATGCACAACCTTTGACTCTGAATTCAATTTTGTGTTTGCAACTCTTGTGCAACAGGCTTTAAGGGTTAAGGTTTTGGAAATCCCTTTTCGTTCCTGGTAGTAGACTGGCAAACTGGGTTAGAGGCCACCAGGGGATGAGAAAATAAGATTTAATAGCCATTTGAGCTCGGGTGAGCCCGGATGAAATAAGATTTGTGTCATTTCTTGATATCAACCCCAGGCCCCAAAGCAGATAACAGATCAGAGATCACAACTAACAGGAAACATAAATTCATTCAGAAGATGATGGAGGGGGGAGAGCAGAGAGGGAGAGGGAGAGGGGAGGGAGAGGGGTGCTATTTTAATGGTGCAGTGAGTAGACGGGAGACTGGTTTGGTAAGGTCAGACTCTGGTCAAGAAAGTTGACCAATGCATTTTCTTTAGCCTGTTTCATAGAACCTCTTCCATACATCACACACTCGTCAACAAACAAACTTTTCTTCTTTGCCAAGAATTGAGTGAGGAAGTTTTTGTGATAATATCACCCTGTGTTCTCCACGAAGGAAGCTAAAGGAGTTATTCCCTCTGTTAGCAGAATTATTCAAAATCATATGCACATATTTTCAAGAAACCCTGTGTGTGTGTGTGTGTGTGTGTGTGTGCGTGTGTGTGTGTGTGCTGGCGCGCGTGTGAGTGAGAGTCTTTTTTCAAAATGTACCCGGTCCCATTAGTTTTTTTTAATATGCATGAAAAATAATAATAATAATAATAATAATATAATACATTTAATTTATAATGCGCTCTCAAAGTACTAAACATGAATTATTAGAGTTTGATATAATACATTCAAGATAGATGTAGCCGAGATCCATGTTCTACAAATTTGGACTAAATGGGACCGATGGTTAGGATATTACGTAAGAAAAACAGTAAATATTACAGTAAATATGATATGTGCCGGATAGATATCTCCGAGGTGATTCATATCCAATGAATTTAGATTCAATCTTACCAATAGTTCAGTTGGAAGTTATGTCCGAAAACTGTTTTAGGTATAAATAAAACGGTTCAATTCTTCCTCGCACTGAGGAAGAATTGTGGGTATGAGATTTGAAAAAGACCCATGAATTAGTTTTTGAGTTATTATTTTAATAATATAGCAAATTTTCCCTAGGTCTGCTTTCTATCTCTTTTTTTTCATGATTCAATTATTTTGTCCTTATATCACATAATCATTTCATTTATAAAATTTAAAAAAATAAATTCAAAATGTCCCAAATTCATAAGGGGACATCATAAAACATTCGAACCCTGAAACATAAGTATCATATATACAAAAATGGAAGCTAGAAGTACTGCATTTATTGACAATCAATAAAGATTACCATTGGTTGAATTATAGATTTGTGGGTCATTCACTCTGTTCCATTACTCTGCAAACTTATAGAAAGGTAAGCAGCAAATCTGCACAGATCCTAATTAGTTTTTGTTGACTGACAAACAATCGAGCTGCAGCTCTCATTAAACTACGGCCTTTCTGTCGAAGGCTCAGAAATAATCGTTTCTCCTGAGGTCGGTATTCAGCCACACTCAGACAGAAGGTCGCACTAATCAGACACGCTTACATCCGGATCTGAATGTCAATGGAAGGTAAAGGAAATGAGGGAGCACAATGTTTAAACATGCCAGTAAACAAAGTGATTTCTTTAGGTTATGGATTTTTTTTAGCTGCTTATGTGGGTGTAAACAGTTCCTCACCAAGTTTCCTCTCTCTCTCTCTCTCTCTCTCTCTCTCTCTGTCTCTCTCTCTCTCTGTCTCTCTGTCTCGCTCTCTCTGCCATTAATGCTCACATGCTCCCATTTGTCAGGCGCTGCCGTGTGCACATTAAATATGTGCATTAAGATGGATGAGTGTTTGTGAATAAAAGAGAATTAAAGCAATCGATTTATCGGCCGGGCAGCCTCGGGGACCTCACACACTCCGGTCCATTGCTCCAGCCAGCAGGGAGGTGTGTGTTTGGTGGTTGCATGGTGTTGGGTGACACGATCGAACACTTAATAAATAGAGGAATTATTAAAATATAGACGAGGAGTGGACGGCAGGGGGTTAAAGGGGCGTCGGAAAAATGGAAAAAGTTCAACAAAAGTTACAGAGAACTTGATGGAACATTGAATTCAGTCCTCACGAGTGAAGTTAAATATACAACCACGTTGTTTTCTATCACCCTGAGGCTCCACCCACCCGCCTGTGGAGAGCTCATTATAATTCACAGATTATGTGATCATTCCATCTTCATGATGGGGACGCCGTACCCATCAAACCACCGTCACCATGTTTCAAACCTTTTCTTGAGTAGATCCTCGGCCTCATGTCTGCAGGAACAAACAGCCCAACAGTCAGAAGCACAGGTGCGTCTGTCACCTGCTGGGCATCGTTAGCTGTCCTTACTCCCCTACACTGTAAAAAAAAAAAAAGGGAATAGTTTGATCAATTAAAGAAAATGACTTCAACTGGTAAGACTCAATTAAATGAAGTATTCACAACTGACCTTTATGAGTTGGACTCAAAAATATTTCTTTAACTTCATCAACAATTTACTTCATACAGTGCCTGATGAAACCCTAAAATCATAAAAAACAAAAAGGTGAAATTCTAGTTTTGGAAATCCTTTGTCATCTTTAGATTTTTTACCTTCGATAATAAAATGGTAAATAAAATATCTGTTTATAATTGGTGCCCAAATTGGACATTATTTTATTCCTGTATTGTTTCTAGAAAAATCTTGGTGATTTAAAAAAAGGGAAAAATTTCACTGATATACAATTAAATTAAGTATTTTCAACTTAAAATTTTAGACTCAGTAATAATTAATTTACCTTTGTGTTACCAGGGAAAAAATTCTTTATTTTACAGAGTTGGGCTTTTTGGGTCAGCTGTAGTTATCGATGTTTTTCCTTTTTGATCTCAGAGTCGACAACAGTTTTCAAGTGAAATGTTAAATTTTTGTTTTGTTTTGCCCTTTCGTTTTCAAGACAACAGTGAAACAGTGAAAATCTTCCTCCAGAGGAGGTTAATATTCGAGATCAAATAAACTTCCAGGAGATCTTTTAAAATTCCTGGTCGGCCTTCTTCTGTGGTGTTAATTTAGAACATTTTTGCCACCAACTAGTGGCCAGGCATACAGCTTTTTAGTTTTCTAGAAGGATCATTTTCACCACATTCTGCCCAAACACAGAACTTTTTTAAGATTAAGAAAAGTCTCTTCTTTATTTAGCTAAAACTGTATCCTGTAAACGGGATCTTAGACTCTTTCCTCTCCCACTGCAGTGGGAATGACGGGATGGGATGGGACTGCAACAAGGATCTTATCTGAGCCCCTCCTTGTTTGAGGGATGATGGATGTATTGGTATGAAGATGCTGGAGATGGAGTTGATTGACAGGAGAAAAACAGTAAGACCAAAGAAGAGGTTTCTATATGTTGAAAGAGGACATGCAGTTGGTTGGTGTGACAGGGTAAGCAGGACAAGACAGGGGAAGATGGAAACAGACGACCCCTAAGGGGAACAAAGCAATTAAAGCAGCCATCTTTCTTCCAGAGAGGGAGCTTCTCTCCATGAGAGATCCATTAAAGAGCAGAAGAGCTGCGAGAAGGGACGAGGCTGGTTCTCTGCCTTAATTAAGAAATATCTCCCCATTAATTGTTCTACGGCTTCAGGAGAGAAAGATTAAGGAGGTAAAAATGAGCAGAGGAGCGGGAGATGATTGAGAGATAATTAAGACAGAAGAAAGAGGAACGGGAGGAAGTGATGTGTTTAAGGCAGATTCACACCTGAAGGTTAACGGGAGCCATTAAAGAATAGAACTAACTCTATTAATCCCCACGGGAACGTTTAGCGCTACGGCAGCTCCAACCGTTATACAGTGACAGCGGTGGTTGTGTGTGTACGTGTGTATATACATGCACAGAACTTTATCTAACAACAAACAAAGGTTGGTGAAGTGAGAGACAGTTAACTTACATGCTTTAGATTCTTCGGGTTAGATGAGACGTTTGCTCACTTAGACGTCTCAGTCGTGGCGGACAAAAAATGTACGGTTTGTTACGAAAACCCTTCCCGGAGTATCTGATCTCACCAATTCTTGCTTTAACCCAGGAGCTTTTGGTTCCTCTTAAGAACCCGTTTTTATGGGGCCAAGGCGGTTCCAAGTTAGGCCATGGTCCAGAAGTAGCTCAAAAACCGCCCTGATGCATGAAGGAGCCGCATTTACCGTATAGAAGTAATATGACTCTCACTATCTCCATATCTCCACCCAGTCCTTGCGGATATGCCTGCTCCATCTATCATCAGTCTCAGCAGAGTCATCAGCCACCACCGTCAGGGTGCAGACTCCAAAGGAGTGGATATTTCATGCTGCTGCTGAGAGCAGAGACCCTTCCATCACAATCTCCCCAAAGAGTCTGAGCACCAAGGACTTTCTAATGGACAAATTATCACACATTTGTTCGTATAAACCTTCAGTTTACTTCAATCGCGTCTCTCCTGATTGAACTGACATCTAATCGTAAGTCACAGATCGTACAGATAGTTGGAAGGATAATCTGAAAACAATCTGAGATGCCAAAATGAAAACCCTGAAATGTATTATGTTTATTTAATTTTTTTATGCCAATATGATCAAAAATTGTGGTTGTAATGGGTTTGAGCTTTTGTCCTTTTAAATATGACTCTCACCACCGTCATTTCTGTCCTTAAGATACTCTTTTGAAGAATTTTTTTTACACAACAAATTAAAAAGAAAAATGTCGAGTTCACAATGATTTCCCCCTGGTTTCTCCCCACAACCCAAAAACATATAATATAGATAATTAGGTACTTTAATTGTTTGTGATGAACTTTGAATCTTGATAAATGGACGCTTAGATTGGCTCCAGCCTTACTTAACTTGTCTTGTAGAATATATCACATTCCATCTCACATTTCTGATATTTTCGAGAAGCCTCAGTTGATTATAACATTTTTCTGAGTTTCAAAGGGTTCTACATTTTGCTTAAATTAAATCACAATTCTACCCATAATACCCGCTACCTCAACCCTCAAGGTATTATTCTTGTAGCATGAAAATAGGGCAATTTTTTTTGGAGACCCAGAGAAAGAGGACAGAAGAAGATGTATTATTCTGGTTTTTGTAATGAGGTGCAGGTTCTGGTCTGGATGCTCCGGGCGGAAAGAGTTGCTGCTGCTCTCTTGCTGTGGAGGCGATTTAATGAATCCTTATTCCTTATGCATGTGAGTGTGTGTGCATATTACCTTAACACTACCAAAGAAAGACTGAATGTCTGAGGAATCTTAGTCTGTTCTGGAAAGGGCTCTCAGGCTGTCGGAGGTGGTAGAAGCGTATAAGATTGGGAGTCGGGGCCTTATTGTTTCGCCTTCTTGCTAATTACCACGTCCACCATCTGTTACAGAGCATACGATAAGTAGGAGACGGGCCAGTGCTGCCAAGTGGAGATGAAGGCCCTGAAAAAGCACAATCCTGTGACGTCCAGAGGGGGAAGGGAGGATGAGATGAGGGCAAAGCCGAGCAGTGTGATGGCATGTATTTATGCATGAGTGTGTGTTTGTATCCGCAGCACGGCTAGAGTTATTTATAGCACCTGCCTCACCTAGCTGTTAGCAGTGTGTTTATGAGGAACCGAGGGGCATCATGGGAGTCCGAGCAGACGGAGCCTCGCCTCACGGCATTATGTCATAGCTCGAAACCAACAGTTCCGTCAAGCCGCCTGCCTCCGTTTCTGATGGGGAGAGTCTGCAAGTTTGCGCCGAGGGGCTCAAATGCTTCCTGCAAAAATTAAATTCATGCCACCATTTGAAAAAGCAGACTGTCAAAGGTCTCGCTCTAGAACAGAATCAGTTATTCATCGACTTGTCAGCTTGTTGCCCTGGTGTAAAGACGGCAAACATATAATTAGTGCTTGTTGAATTGATTTAGCCACAGTGTAGCATCGCCTCACTGGCTGACGTGCTGCAGACACGACTTGTCTACGGAATATTAAATAGGTTGCATGTATGTATGCTTGTGAGGCCTGGATAATTACCGATTACGTTACATCCCACCTCTCTACGATCTCAACACATTTTTATCTTGCGTGGAATTGGCTCACCTAAATAAATATGAATAATCTGAGTAATTCAAAAAGTGTTTTATATGCTATTTTCCGACATTGTTTGAGAAGAAGGACCGTATTTAGCAGGTGAAAGCAGTTTCTGTTGCTTGAATGGATTTGGTTCCCGCTTTGAAAACGGCTTCAAACAGCCTCATGAGCGGACACAATGCTTAAAAGGGTCTGATGAGACGGCCGCTCCTCTTATGGATTTTCAGGCAAAGGATAGAATAAACACACAGCCGGACAAATTTATCTAATGAATGCATTCAAACAGAATCTGAAAAAGGCTTGAAAAGCATTTGGATCAGTGATGTTGACACCGTGGAAAACTGGAAAACTGAGGCATTCTGCCAGGCGTATCAGTCGTTAGCTGAAGGGGATCTTAATCATATTGATTAAACATTTCTCTGGATGCAAATCATTCCAGCAAATGGTTTGTTGTTCAATGAGCGAGAGTGAGTGGATTTAAAGTTGTTGGACTTGTGTGTGGGTGAAAGTCGGTTTCTATTATAGAGGACAGGAACAGCCTGGGAAGCATCAGGATGTAAGTTGGGATAAAGTGTGACATTAATGTATATAAATGCTAAGATTAATACTGAATGTTAATCATGTTATTCTGATCTGAACATCTCATAGATGATACAAGGCAAATACTACTTAAACTTGAATGCAGTGAATATGGCTGTGCTGTCGCCCTCAACAGCGAGGGTATATCCCTGAAAAGTCCCAAATCCCCTGCGTTCTACAAGCAATCAGCTTGAGTAAACGCCTCAAATTAAATGTGGAGTTATGTCCACAATATTTATAAAAAAGTCCCCCTGGTGAGTAAAACATAAAATAAGACTTCTTCCTCAGTTCTTCTTCACACTTAAGTCTTTGTGGGTATAACATTTTTTAAATGATCCATGAAACAGTTTTTGAGTTCTAACCTGAAATGAGCATTTCAAAAATGGAGGTCCCACATGCAGAAAGATAAGAGACAGAACGATGAAGTTCAATGATTCAATAATCCACAATCCTCCAATCAGTGTCCATGAAGCAGGCAGCAATGACAATCAAGAGCAGTCCAAAAACTCAAACTAATCCAACACCTAAAGACATGGGAAAAATCTAAATAACAGAACGGGCCAAAAACGACAAGACAAAGGAAAACTCAGATGTAACACTGGGAACATGGCTGAAACTTGTGGCTGGGAAACACCTAAAATGTCTGGTGGTCATTGTGAAGGGCCAGGCAGGAAACCGGTAGCACCACTAGCCCCATTCTGCAGGACCCAGTCATGAGGCGGAGGCAGAGGAGGGGGCTGCCCGGGATTGCAAGACCCCACTGGTAACTGGTGGCGAAATGTCTCCGAGACAGTCGGTGGAGACGGGAGAGATCGATGGGGCCATCACCTGCCGGAAATCGAAGGCAGACGTCGGCAGGGGGGACTGACGGGAAACCAGAAGTGACGAGGCTGAAAGATGAAGAAACCTCTCAAAACCAACAGAGTGATTTGAAACTGTTGCTATTTTGTGCATTTAGAAGTTTGCAAATTTTGCACAGCAACCAAGAAAAAAAAAACAAGAAAAAGCCCCAGTGTGAAAGCTAACCATCAAAAATATGCAAACATAAAGACCCGACTCGTGAAGCTGTTGAGAGGCAAACTCGTGAGAAGTGAGAACTAGGCTGTACCAAGAGTCACCACAGATTCATAAATCACAGGTTATTTAGTTCAAAGTTACAATTGGGTACCTTCTACAGTTGTTATTTTGCTCCTTGGTACTTGACTATGTAGCAAACTGGCATTACAGCAACTGAAGAATTTGTGTAAATAAAATAATTGTTCCCTGACGAACCCCAAAAACCCATAATAACCCGATTACACTGTTAGAAAAAATGGAAAACCGGAATCTGAGACCACTAAACACTAACTGAATAAATTTAAAAATAAAAACATCATTAAACTAACTGGGAACAGGCGAACAGACCTCGGAGACTTCTCCCACTGGTCATTACTAGAAGAAGAAATCCTTTATTGAACACATACAGCCTTACAAAATACAACATAGTGAAATGTGTCTCTGGATTTGACTCATCCCTGAAGGAGCAGTGGGCCGCCCCTTTGAAGTGCACAGGGACCCAGGGTTGGAGGGTCTCGCTCAAGGACCCTCCAACCAAGTAGACTCTTGTGGGACCTTAACCGGTTACCTCCCCATCTTCTGATTGGGAGTCAGGCGCTCTACCCACTGAGCTACAGCCACCCTACTAGTCATAACCGGTACCGATATCGAAACCCTGTGGCGCAGTGAAAGGGAGGGCCATGAAATAGTGGCGCTGCTGCGAGGTTCGATTGCGACCTCCATTTTTCCGTTGACATGCGACGATGTAGTGATTTGACGTTACACCGGTGCAACTTTATAGTTCTATACAGACACAACCGGATTTTGTTAATTCTGTTTGATTTGCATTTGTAATTGACATACATTAGGATTTTATTAATAGTATCTTGTTTATGTTATTTAACGGTATTATGGTTCTTTTCTTTAAGTTAATCAGTGCGTTAGTGTTTTATTTACCTCGATATGTATAAATTTGGTTTGATCAGCCACATCAAATACTTTTGTTTGCTTTGTCAGATCTTTTTGCTTTGTTAAAATATAGTGTTTGCAAAAATCCAGACTTCAGTTCTTGTAATTGGACCTCTTTTGATGGACCCAGAACTAGACTCCATGTTTTTGTAAAAACCCTTCCTTACGAAATCCCCTCCTGCCTACCAGCTCGGCCCCCCTCAGATGTGGAATACTTGCTTCAGCCCAACATTCAGCAAACTTTTTGGAGGACTTTACGCTCAGTGCCATCGACATGTTTTCTTGATTCGTCAAACTTTGCCACTTAAATCTACTCTGTATTAAAATGGCTGACAATCTCACTCAGGTTCTTTCTTCATGTTCTCTACAAGCAGCCAATCTAAGAGCCAGAAAAGCGCAAAGCTGCAAAATCCATCTGAAGCTGCTTGTCTGCGCAGACGCCGACAAACACACCTGTCTGGACACACGAGCCGGCAGAGGACGCCTCTTAAGTTGCAGATGCATCTTTTTTCTCTCTGAACTACATTCATGAATAACAAATGGCTGCAGATAGAGAGATGGATAAATAAAGTAAACATGAGCGGTGGAGAGAGAGCATGGAAGAAAGGGGATCAGAGGGATTGAAAGGGGATAAAAAAGAAAGAGAGGGAGAGGACTATTAAGAGCGTTAGTGACACTATGGAGAATGGGACCATTGGGTGAAGAAGATACGGTACAATTAAGGTGAAGAGAGAGAAGTAGCGAGGCGTGAAAAGAAGAGCAAGACTAGAGATATGTGGTGGAGGAAAAAAGAAAAGAGCGTGGCAGAGTGAGAGTAAAAGAAAAGTGGTCAGGAGAGGGGGGTGGGGGGTGACAGGAAGATGGAGAGGTAGGAAGGGGAGAAGATGATAGATGATGAAGATGAGCTCTGCTTCTGGGCGAGACAGCTGCTCTAAATGAGAAAAAGCATTTGGCTGATTTCTGTAGGTCCCATCTCATAACAAATTCTGCCTCCATAATCGGCCCCAATCTGAGAGAGAATAGCTGCTTAAAAATTAAAATCCATTTTCTCTCTATCTCCTCTGTCACTTTGTCCTAATTCCCACCATCCTTACCTATTCTTATGTAGGAAAGAGGAGGAGGAAGCTAAAGCATCGGCGCTGCACAGCCTCTTCAGCACCCTAAAAGCCGTCAATGGCACCTCTTTATTTCTCTCTCACACCCAAAATGTGTTTTTCCTTCCTTCTTCATTACAGACAGTGAGATTGGATGGAGAAGTGAGCAGCGGAAGAGAAGCTATAACCATTATCTGAGTGCAAAACTAAAGCTGTAGAGACAGAAAACTCAGAGATAGTTGGAGAGCAGTAAACAAACAAACACCAGATCCTCAGAGTCAGCTGGAAGAGGGGTCATCGTCTCCATTCAGCGAATTTTTTCTGTTCAGAGCAGCGCGGAGAAGAGGTGAAGAAGTGAGTGCAGGCAGGGTGGAGTCTGTGAAGAAGTGGATGGAGAAGAGTTTCAGAGAGCAAAATATGATATTGTCTTCAGTCAGAGTAAAGGAATATTCCGTATTTCCCCACATCCAAAGAGATGCAATTTCTACGTCAGTGACTGGCGTGTCAGGAGTTATCTGTGACAGAAGAGTAGCAACATGAGTGAAGGGAAGGGTTTCCAAGATCTAATCACAGGTAGGGAGAGTGGCTCTGCTGTCGAGTGAAAAAGGGGAGGAGTTCTTCTACCCGCCGTCTATCCAGGGCGGGGCGGTGGAAGCAGCAGAACAATAAGGGCGACCCAAACATCTCATCTCGCATCAACACTCTCCGTCTCAGCCCAGGGGATCCCATAATAATAATAACATCGTCAGTGGCCTTCAGGCAGATCCACAGCAGCAGAACCAGCCATCACCCATGTGAGGAAAAAGCACATGTGAAGTATCAAGTTAGTAACACGAATCAATAGTAGAGGGATGAATAGAGTATGAGAGAGAGTGACAAAGGAAAGGGGGAGTACCCATTGCATCATGGGAAATCCCCTCGCATTCTTAACCTATAGCAGCATAGCTAAGAGCTAGCTTAGTCCAGTCTTATTCAGGAGCTTTATAAATTCAGAGCAAACAAAAGAGTTAATCGGTAATTAAGAATGTGCATCTTTGTTTGTCAGGTTGCAGCAATTCAAATAGTTGGATCATCTTCGTTTATTATCTCTGACGTGAAGCTCTTGCCAGGCTGAGGCCCTTCTGGACCATCTGCTCAGGTTTCTCTCACCATGCGATGTGACGGCATCCAAAGTATTTGCTGATGACTTGTTGAGGTTGGAGGCGAGTTGCCGTTGAGGAGGATAGTTTCTTAGAGCCGACAGGTAGTGCTTACATACCTCTAGCCACTGAGATGATATTAAGCCTGGCTTGCTGTCGAAGCATCTCCCCCCCTCTCCCTCCTTCGCATTCAAGCACTTGTGAATCTTTTATGTTCTTCCAGATTTGGCTGAACTCCTGCCCCTGCACCGGCAGTGCTGAGTGAACAGTTAAAGTGCTTTCCCTCCCCAGAAGAGGACATGATGTATCTGGATGAATGTGGGCTGCATTATTGATGCGTGAGAAATCTAATGGAAGGCAGCTGAGTCACACTAGCCAGCACACATTAGCACATGCAAAACATGCTAACATACACATTGGCAAATGCAAACACACGTAACATATTGTCGTGTAGAATATCGCATAATGTGTATGAACAAGCTGTGGCTCTCTGTGTTTTGTAGAGCTGATGGATGTGTCGTCTGATTCTGTGCTAGATAAACCACTCTGATCGTCCTAATGAATGCAACGCAGACGCTACATGGTGTGCTCCACTCCGACACAGCTGGATGGAGATATTATGCAGCCACATACTCAAAAAAACGACATGAGTGCAAAAGTAGATCAGATCTGATCCCAGGCCTTCGCACTTCAATCAATCACTCAATCAAACATTATTTAAATTGCACTTTTCATACATGAAAAAGTTAAAAAAAGAATGTTTTAAATAATAAAACCACCCTCACACAGGCCAGAATTATACAGGATATACAATTTTAAAGCTATCTAAAGACAGACCAACACGTCAAAACATTGAATATTAACAAATGTCTTAAATAAAAAAAACTTAAATTATAATGTTAACTGACTAAAATATCAAATCATAAACATAAAGTAATAATAATTTAATGTCTGAAAGACAGAAAAATAAAAGACAAAATAATAATGATAAAACTAAACCGTCGAAACATAAAACAAAACGTATATTATAATAATAATAACCGACTAAATGCAGAGACATACAATAATAACAAAAACTGACTCATGTTTTGGCATCTATAGCTGTAAACTGACTTGCATTCTTTTTTTTGTCAATTCTGCCTTTGTGAATCATATTTCAATATCTGTGTGCCACTCATTTTCTACAAAAAGTCTGTAATGGAGCTCTCCTCCACAGGGGCCTGTTGCCCTATCCCTGATGAGAATCTTGAGAAGTCAGTGAATCATGACCAATGCATTGTGGGCCCGTAAAGATCCGGATCCCCACCAAAATCTGATAAAACTGCTCCTGGGACCAAAGGTTAGGCGAACTGAGTAGATTTGCTGGAGCTGCATGATCCGATAATATCCTGATAAAAGTTTTATCCTGGAAAAGGATTTTTGACCTAGAAACTCATTAGGTGGCTAAAGCGGTAACTTTCAAATACTTTATATGCTAATGTTTCATTCCCGCAGCTTTCTCGTGAACTCACACTATTTTATTAGCAGTAATTAATTATTAAAGCTGATGTTGGATGTATGTTAATCTAGAATAATCAAATATGTGCACAAATTATTGGAGCTTTTCCTCCATCTCTCCACTTTTCCTTGAGAACCAAGTGTTTCCTGGAGAGCCCTGATACAGGATCCTGGACTATCAGAGATCTTTCTGATAGTCCATGTTTTGAGGTTTTGTCGGGTCAAACATTATTGTTGAGAGATGATGGAGATTTCAGCTCCGTGTTGAGACTCATCATCAGCATCCTTTACAAACTCAACTTGGGTTTGGAAATAAAGGATCCAGCTCAATGGAACTCCTCCACTTCTAAGTGCTTCAGCTAAACAGAAAAATGCTGAACAGTATCGCTGGAGTGCTGCTTTAATGTACACGAGTGCTGAAGGTCAACTTTGAGATGAGATTATTGATGTAAAATGGGAAATGTGGAACCTTTAATTAGTACTTAAAGGGTCTCCAGGACCTGTTCCACAGCTTCTTTTACGGCACCAGCAAGAACTAGAGACACCTCGAAAGCCGGACCACACCTCCGGCCCCCTCTCTTGTTAAGTTCCTCCGTGATTGTTCTGATCCCCTCAACTTCTTAAATAAAAGAGTGTCTCTACTCCTGGAAACTTGAACTGTTTGTTAAAGTTGTTTACAGTCAGGTCCAACTTAGTTAAATGTTAACACGCGTGGTCTACTGTAGACTTCTTCGTGGTCTACTATAGACTACCTTTGTGGTTCCTCTGCAGGTATGTCGGCCATCTGTCCGGTTTTAGGCCAGTGTTTTCCTGTATTAGAAACCCTGTGTCGGTCCATTGAGCCGGACGCCCACTTCTCCTCCTTTTGAGGATGAGTTTGAATGTTCTCCCCGTAACTCAGCTGGTGCAGAGCTGTCTCCCCTCTCTCTCCCTCCTGCAGTGCTATGCCAAACCACGCCTACTTCCAAATGGACTGTTACAGGTATTAAGAACAAAGCAGTTATTGTGAAACAAGAATCCACTGACTGTGACGTCTGCTTTCCTCTCTTCTTAAACCCTCCTGAACTTTAAACTTCACTACTCTAGGAAGCTCGGTCATGATTGTGACAGTGAGCAAAATGTTGCGATGGAGTCACACACCTTGGGTTTTCAGCAGATAACAAAAGTTGTTGTTTTCCACTAGTTGTACGTCTTTGTACAGGAAGTAGGCGATGCACTATTTGGTTTCTTGTCTCCCGGTTGTGGGATTACATGAGAGAGTCTGGAGTGCCAGAGATGTATCTTCCAGTGTACAGGATATGTGTGATAGCAGCCTAACAGTGGTGAGATGTGCAGTTGGAGTAATGGATAGGTTCAAGGTAGAGGTGGGACTGCAACAAGGATCGGTTCTCAGCCCCTTCTTGTTAGCTAGGGTGCTGGTGAGGCTGACAGATGAGGTCAGGCAGGAGTCTCCATGGATATTGGTGGATGGCATTGTCATCTGTAGTGAGATCAGGGAGCAAGGGGAACAAAACCTGGAGAGGTGGAGCTGTATGCTGGAGAGAAGAGGAATGAAGGTCAGTAACGACAGCAAGCAAGACAGAATACATGTGTGTGAATGAAAGGGAGGCAGGTAAATCAGAGACGATGCAAAGAGTAGAGGTGAAGAAGATGCAGGAGTTTAGGTACTGGGGGTTAAACGTTCAGAGCAACAGGGAGTTGGAAAAAAAAGAGGTGATGAAGCGATTGCAGGCAGGTTGGAGTGGTTGGAGAAGAGTATCAGGAGTTATCTGTGACAGAAGAGTGGCAGCAGGAGTGAAGGGAAAGGGTTACAGGATGGTAGTGAGAGCAGCTCTGCTGGACAGTTTAGAGACGGTGGCTCTGACTGAAAGACAGGAGGCAGAGTTGAAGATGTTCAGATGTTCTTTGGTAGTGACGAGGATTAGAAAGGAGACATCAGAGGGACAGTCCAGATTAGACGTCCTGGAGACAAAGTCAGAGAGACTAGATTGAGATGGTTGGGTCAAGAGAAGAGGAGGGACGGTGGTTATATTGATAGAAGGTTGAAGGAGATGGAGCTGCCAGGCAGGAGGAAAACGGGAAAACCAAACAGTAGGTTTCTGGAGGTTGTGAGAGAGGACATGTAGTTAGTTGGTTTGAAGTTGTAAAACGAGGAGGACATGGCAAATTGGAAACAGATGATCCGCTGTGGCGACCCTTAAAGGGAACAGAATAAAAAAAGAAAGAATTGCCGCGGGCCTCTTGCATCAGAGGTTTTAGGTTGCAGTGAGGTTCTCTATATTAATGTCTGCTTAAAGAACATAACATCCGTTTTTTAAACTTTTCATGTTTAGGATAGGTGAGGTTAGGGATGTTTGCTTCAGTGAAAAGATAAAAGTATTTGCATATTCTTTGTATTATGTGTTTGTGTTGGTAGTTTCAGTCTGAGTGAGCGCTGAAAAAATGCACAGTCATGAATCGTTAACACAAAGATTGACTCCAAAATGGTAATAAAGGCTACCGCATAAATTATCACTTTGAACTTCTACCTCAGGCTCGCTCTGAGTTAACTTCCTGCTGAGTTGTTTAAGGCGAGCTGAGTAGCATAAAGCAGTGAAAGACTCAATCCATGAAGCACAAGGGAGCCAATAAAAGGACAGCATCCATCCAGCATCCCCTGAACGACTCCATGCAGCAGTTTGCTCTGGCGGATTGATTCCCTCTTTTTGAATAAAAGTCGTTCAGAGACGCAAAACAAAAAGCAGTTAATGCTGAAATCCCGGTAGAGGACAGAAGCAGACACACACCCACTGCAGTAAAAGTATAATCAGGACCGAATATACGATCAACCTCTCCCGTCTTTCCTCTTTCTCTGCTGCAGCTGATGGCTTTCTTTCATGTTTCCTCCACGTCCTGATCACTCTTCGGTCGCTCAGACACAAATAACTCTCCCTCGTTTGCTCTCTGTCAAACAGACTATGCCTCAATCTCTTCTTCTGCAGTGTGCCTGTTGTCAGGGCGTGTCCTCATCCACGTCTGTCTGCAGTGGAGGAAATTTCCCCAGAGTCGTTCTGATGCAGAGTCAGACTGGGGAGCGGTTCGCTGCAGATGCTTTGAAGCAACTAGACCTACGCAGTCGTCCCAGACAGCAAGGGTATATTTACGAAAAGTCCCCAATCCCCTGCATTGTACCAGCAATCCCATTGGTTCGATCCCCTAAAATGAAATTATTAAATTATTGCCACAGTATTTTTAGTAAAAATAAAAGGTTCCCCAAAGTGAAGAAAATATGAACTATTAGACGATATATGATATATATATGAATAGATAGATCAGTGTTTTTCATTAAAAAAGCTCCCCCTAGTGAGCAGATAATGAACTACTACAATAAAATATGATATTTACCAGATAGATCTCCTCAATTCGATGCATACGCATCAAATTTGCAATCAGTCAGACCGACGGTTGAGAAATTATTGCCCCGAAAACTTTTGGAGATAAAGGCCCATCTATTGTCAGAAATACGTAACCGACCTTTCCCAAAAATCAGCCCAGTTCTTCCTCGTACTACGGTCTTTGTGGGTATAAAATTTGAAAATGATCCATGGAATAGTTTTTGAGTTATGTACAGAAAACAGTGTGTTTCATGAAGAAAAGCTCCAAATAGTTAGTGAAATATGAAGAACTCGAATAAAATATAATATTTACAAGATAGATCTACTTCCGCAAATTTGGACTAAATTGGACCAACGGTTGAGAAATAGTGGTTGAAAACTTTTGGAGATAAAGCTCCCCATGGAACATTTAGCCAACACTCCAGTTCTTCCTCTCACTGAAGTCTATGTGGCTTTAATATTTGAAATTAATCCATGAAATACTTTTTGAGTTATCGGGTTCAGAAAGAAAAACCAGCTTCCCATCAGAGTTCGCCTTTCAGTCTAAACACACAGGGTTCGTTGGGACGTCTCTTCTTACCTTGTTTTTAACCCAAAGAGTCGGGAATGTCGTGGAATGGTTGCTGCAGCATCTGCTGATCCTATCATGTGTAGTTATTATAATATATTTAATCATCATGTTGCTGTATTTTATGTTTTATGTTTCTTTTATTTCATGTTTTTGTTTGGGTGGAGACTTTATATAAGAGTCTTTTTGCTTCTTTCTGCACTATTCACTGATACTATTTGTTTTCTACGTATTTGAATCTGTCCAAAGGTGTCCGAATAAACTCAAACTATGTTTCTGTTAATTAACTAGGGGGAGTTTTATCCCCAAAGGTTTTAGGACCATAACTTCTCAAGCATCGGTCCCTTTCAGTCCAAATTTGGTGAATATAAATCACCTCGAGGAGATCTATCTTGTATCAATCGATGAAAAACACTGTTTTTCAGACATTACCTCACATTTAATCTGAGGAGTTCAATCAGCTTATATAATGCAGGGAGCTGGGGTCTTTTCAGGGTTAAACCCTTGTTGTCAGGGACGACAGTTTAGTAATAGTTTTTATTAACGATTCGATTTGTTTGCCACAGGAGGAGGGAATTTATAACAAAATGTGATTTTCATGCAGCACAAGTTTCATTTGGACTCTAATAATATTCACAAGCCTGTTTAATTACTGATATGTAAATCAATCAGCCATAACATTAAGTGACAGGCGGTCAGAATGACATTAATCATCTCGTTACCATGGTGGGACATCCTGTATCAGGCAGGAAGTAAAGATTTTCTCCTTAAGTTGATGTGTGGGAAGCAGGAAAATTGTCAAGGGAACAGATCTGAGTTCTGCCTGCCCTCGAAAGATCCGGTAAAAGTAAATGCTGTTTCTGATGGAAAGGTGTCATAACACACAGAGAGATCAAGCTGATACTTGTCAACAAGTTAAGATACGACAAGATAGGATAAGACAACGTGTTGATGGAATTCCCTTTAGGGATTAGTCTCACTGTATAAAGAGAATTGTTATATGAATCAAATAACTATTTTCCAACCGGTAACACTCAATTAAATGAATCGTTGAACTCAAAAATACCTAATTTAATTTAGGTGACTAGTTGAATTAATTTCAAAATTTTCTTTTTACAGTGCACGGTTGGACCCCAAAAGCATTAAAAGGTGAAATTCTGGATTTGGAAAATCTTCAAATCTCTTTCAAAAAAATGTCGTTTTATGGTTTTACCTTCAAAACATTCAAATGTAAAAAAGTAAATGCACTAATATCACATTTATTTTTTTCCTGCAGCGTGTTAAGACAAATATTAGACACTGTAAAAAGAGAATTGCTGGTGTTTAAAAAAGAGAATTTCCACTGGTGACACAATTAAATTAAATATTTAAATTTAAATTAAGGGGTTGAACTCAAAAATACTTAATTTAACATAGATTACTACTGGATGTAATTTTATATAGTTCATCAAGAATTTTCTTTTTACATGATTCGACCTAAAGAGCCTTATAAAGTGAAATCCCAGCATTGCAAAGTCTATAAATGTATTGAACATTTTAGACTAAATAGAACTTAATACTATATATAAAAATATTTTAAATAAAATTATAAGAAAAAGAAAAAAACTTTTTAGAGTACAGGTGATTGGCACCATGTACAGTATCTGTGAATATGTGTGTGTGTGTGTGTGTGTTTGTTTGTGTGGGCATACTGCTGAGGTCTGACTATGCAGAGAGACAAAGAGAGCAATAGAGAGTTGAAGGAAGGGAGAGCGTGATTAGAAAAAGAAGAAAAGTCCATCATCAGCAGGAAAACTCCCAGACTGTCGATTACTGTTGCTGCAGTGTGTGTGTGTGTGTGTTTGCGCGCGTGTGTGAGCCCGGTGATCCATTGGGAAACCCAGCCCAACAGGGCTGTCTGGTCGGCTAAGTTGCCTTCCAAATGTAATCCATTTACTGACAGCTAATGTCCTGCTGGAGACGGAGGACACACCCAACTGCAGAAAATGAAAGAGCCAATCATACTCCGGCATGAACGCGACGCATCCCTGCAGGTTCCGCTGAATATTTGCAAACTTGCTTGGAGAGAAGTTTTGTTTATAGGCCCGTCATTGCAGAGGCAGGAGCTTATTATTAATTCATGACGGAGCTGTGTGTGTGTTTTTTTACATTGTGCATCATCATTTTAAAGTAAGACTGATCATTTGTTCTTCTAATTTGACATTTTTTCCATTTAGGGATTTTATTTGTTTCCCTGTTATCTTGAGAGTTGTCACAGCCATAAACTAATATTGTGTAATATTAACCTCTAAATAAGCATTGTCTGTCGTACAGAGTGAAAGTAAAGACATGCAGAAAGATAATGCTGCGTTGCTGAAAGGGATGTTTCACCCGCAGCAAATTGACGTAATCATAAATGAGAGCCCCGCCTCGCCCCATCTGACTTTATAGCTGCATAAATCAGCAGCTGGTGCCCCCGGCTCAGGCTGAGACCAGCGTGAATCTTGACGCTACCTTGTTAGGGTCATTAAGAGCGATCCACCATACGTCCATTTGAAACTAGAGCAGACTCCACAGCTCTAAGAGGGAGCAAAAAATAATTAACAACATATGCTAGTAATGTGAAGACATTTAGTAGTAGTAGAGGGGAAGTTGAGTAGGTCCGCGTTTATAGAGATGTTCTGGCCGACAAAATAACCATTGTGAGGGTGTGCTCCTGCTCGAGTTGCACCACCAGGTGAATGTACTTATGATTCTATATCCCCATAATGAATATACAAAAAAAAAAACCTGCAGTTGCATACAAATGAGGAATAATGCATATATATATATTTATGATATGTATGATGCTCCTCTTATGATTGGTGCGGATGGTTTTCAAACTCGCCAGCCTGAGTGGATCGCATCAAGGGGTTAAACGCTCCAGGGTTTTGGTCAACCGGACTAAAACAAAGCTGCTGGGAACACGACCTGAGTCTGACATAAACGCAAAAATGAAAGAAATCAGGAGGGGTTCTGGAACTTTTCCACAGCACTGTACATTTAATAGAGTCGCTCAAATATTAAGTGGTATTTAGAAGGAGACATGCTGCCCAATCTGCCTCTTTTACCTATTACAGTGTTTTTAATTTCAGTTAGGATTTAACTGAAATGACTTTTAGGCACCAGACTTTTACTGCATCCAAACGAAGACTAGATTGTGAGACTTGAACATTTCCATGTGTTTTTGGAGTAAACACTCCTAGAAGCATTAACGGACAGAGGAGGTCTGATCCTGCTGCATGTGAATCCCGGAGAGAAACCTTATAGACCTTATATCTCACCTCATGAGGAAATTTGCAATGAAGCAACAGCACAGCTGTCATTTCATTTCAGCGTGCTTCCATCTTATTTTCACCCAGTTTACACTTTTATATATATAGTTTTTGTTACTCCTCATCAGATCCTGGCTCGATGTCTCTAAGGTTTCAGTGTTTTAAAAGGTTAGCTGTGATGGGGGCCTTTTAGATCAATTCAGGAAGTCAGGAAATGGAATTGATTTTATGAAGGGGGGAGTATGAAGCTCAACTGTGTCTCTTTTTCTTCCACTCAGCGCCTCATGCTGATCCGTTTCACACAGTCTGTTCAGTGGCGGCGTAATGGCTTTCTACAGTGGAGGTAGTAACGGATGTGGAATACGTAAGGCAGAAAGACAGGACAGGGCTGCGATGTTTTTTATGAACTCTTTTATAGTACTCATAGATAAAAGATATATATTTCTCATCTTTTATATACTTATTTAAGCTGCTTTTCTCACATTATTGACTATTGGTTATTTGTAAGAACTGCTGGAAACTGAATTTACCTGAGTGGGTAAATAAATATGGGTAAATATTTATCTATTTTCCGATGTATTTTTTAAAACATTTTTAACAACATGTTTAACAACAACATATTTAACTGTATCAACACAAGTCAGTGAAAATAAAACTATAAAGTTTATTCAATTAAAAACTAAACTAAAATTCACTCAAAAAAGGAATATAACTAATTCATTATTAAATGTGTAATTTGGTTTTGTGAATGGGAATAAGCTGGTTCCTCTGTAATCTGAATTAACGGTGTTAAACAATGTTAATAATGATCTTTACTTCTCATTTATCACGGTACACACTACATACATTCAGCACAATGTTGTGAAATTTATCTCTGAATTTAACGCATCTCTGGGGGAGCAGCGGGCGGCACCTGTGAGGCGCCCGGGGAGCTGAGGTTCCAGCGTCTTGCTCAAGGACCCACGGCATGTCGTGTCAGGTGGCTGGGCTCGAACCATGATTAGGACTCCTCCCTTTGGAGGTTTTCCAGGCACTTCCAACTGGGAGGAGACCCTGTAGATTCTACAGTGTAGGAAACATCAGACCTCGCTGGTGGGACCATTTAGCTCATCAGGTTGGGAACGCCTCCTGATCCACCAGGATGAGCTGGAGAGTGTTGCACGGAAGAGGGACGTCTGGAAAACCCTTCTTAGCCCGCCACTGCACTCTGACCTCAGATAAGTGAAGGCAAATGGAAGGACGTGACGGAGACACCTCTCAGATTCTCCAAATGTCACATTTCCAGACATCTGTGGGTTTATTTTATTCCTATTTTATTCCTAAAAAGTGACTTAAAAGATCTGATAATGCGTAAATGTGACCAACAAATCAAATCAATGTTTTCGTCTGACATCGGCACGAGAACCCGCTAACGTAGCTGTCAGCTGCTCATTGCATTGAGATTTACTCCATGATGCGTTCAATGTCTATTCAGTAACAACCAGTTTCGGGCGTAGCGGAATTGTTACGCCTTCGTCACCAAGATTTGATCGAATGTATTCTTGTAAAACTTGAATAAAGTTTTTTTAAATTTTCAAAGTTTTCTAGGTAATATCAAAGCGATATTAGAGATTTTGAAAATTGCTTATGCTAAGAGACGTTAGTCTTCTATACTTCCTGTGTATTATGGAGATTGCGATGCTCGCCCCATGAGTGGCGAATGTTCCCAAGTGACATTTGCATGAGTAAAGCGTCACCTTTGTTGTCAACGCAGGATAAAAAAAAGCTAGTAGCCAGTAGCCCTTAGCTGCTAACTCAAAGAAGAAGAAAAATCAACTGAAAGCGCCGTTAGATTGGGGAGGCTGCGTGACGTCCAGTGGTTCCAAACCCCTCGGAGCAGACGACCAGATCGACCTCCACCATACCAGTGAAAACAAACAATTGTTTTCTCCGTAGCACTTAGATGCTCATTATTTATTACACCTCTTCTCCTCGTGGAACCCCAGCTCGGTGTTTTACGTGTCACAGCGGCGCAGTGTAAATAACATACCTTCTAAATGCCAATTAATAAAAGGCATCACAGAGAGGGGTCTTCATTTCAGCACTGTTGCACAATCTCTGGGTAGAAAGGGGCTTTTGTCACGCATGTGTGTTTGAACTCTGACATCGCGTCTCATGGTGTCGAAGTGGACTCTCTCCATCACATGGTCATGAACAATAGGGCTCCTTTCTCAGTTTCCTGCAGTCTAATCACGTTACGCAATCTCCCATAGTCGGGAGGTCGCACCGACCAACACTCTCTCTCTCTCTCTCTCTCTCTTTCACTTTGTCTCTTTCTCGAACTCGCTGTAAAACTTAGGAGAGGGAAACGTGAGGGAAATGCAAAGTACTTGTGTTGTTTCTGTGAGCTCGGTGGAGGAGATGGAGGAAAAGATCGCTTGTCCTGAATGTTAAGTTTCAGCTGTATTTAGTAGCAGTGCAGGAATAGTCATGAGACAAAGTGATGGTTTTGTATTTTTCTGATCCGCCAGCCATAATATTATAAATGATAGAATTTAGCAGTGAGGTGTGCAGTTGGAGTGACAGATAGGTTCAAGGTGGAGGTAGGACCGCATCAAGGAGGGGCTCTGAGCCCCTTCTTGTTCGCTATGGTGATGGACATACTTGTTCCTTGTTCCTTGGGTCTCTACCCAGAACTCATGACCATAGATGAAGGTTGGAACTGTATGGACCAGTAAATTAAGAGCTTTCCCCACGACTCCACCCTTTCTCACCACAACAGACTGATACAACGCCAGCATTACTGCTGATGCTGCACCGGATGACTGTCCATCATCCGGTACATTCTTCCATCACTCCAGAACAAGACACTGGACTTGCCTTGTCTTGTTGACAAGTGATGGAGAAATCACTTGTCAACATCAGGCGGTTTGTTGTAGCATCAGTAAGAATCAGGGCCTTGTATCGGAATGTTGTCCTGAAGAATCTGATCCAGAAGTGAAAGCTAAACTATTTAGGAATCATTCTAAATTCCAACCATCTCCTAACGTCATGAATTCTCGGTAGGGACAGAATGAATTCGATTGTGGATAAAAGCTGATATATGAGCTATCTTTGTAGGATAGCTGCGTTCATCTTTAGAGCCACAGGAGTTTGGAATAGAGGCATCAAAAGATGCCAGTTCAGGTGGTTCAGGCATCTGATATGGATTTCACCGGGGCTCCTTCCTGTGGTAGTTTTCCAGGAAGATCCAACTGAGAGGAGACACTGGGGTATGCCCTGAATTAGCTGCAGGGATTATATATATCTCCTCTGGCCTGGAAACGCCGCAGGATCCCACAGGAGGAGCTAGAGAGTGCTGCTGGGGAGAGGGACATCTGGAATATCCTGCTTAGCCGGCTGCCACTGGATAACAGGCAGAAGATGAATGGACGAGGTCAATATTGTCCTTCTCCTCATATAATGCTGGTTTATCTTCCTCATCACACTGGTGTCATCTCCCCCTTCAGTTTATACAAAAAGTTTTTTGCTCGTGGCTGCAGATATGAACTTTGACATTTAGATATTGGTGTAAAGACACAGTCATAAACATAAAAGGCAGTGAAAACTAAGATACATTTTCTTAAACAAGGCCTTTTGTAGAGTTCCTTTTTTGCAGTTTAAACGTACACCAGACCCATCTAACAGGCCACCGTTTTTTGGTTGCGCAAACCCATTTCCCTGTGTGTTCTGACACCTTCCCATCAGAACCAGCATCAACGTTCGTAGCAGTTTGTGTCGCAGTTTGTGCCGCAGTCGCTCCTCTGTGGGTTCGGACATATCAGTGAGCCGCGGGCGCATGTCAACCCTTTTCTGGTTCATTGGTTGTCTTTTCTTAGACCATTTTGGTAGGTGCTACCCAGACCTTCACTACTGGAGATGTTCTAACCAAGTCATCACAATTTAGTCCTTGTCAAAGCTGCTCAGAGTCTCACCCTTTTCAAATAATATACTTCAAGTAAAAATATCCACTTGCAGCTTGACGTATCCCACCCACTGACAGGTCACCATAGAAACAAGATCTTCTTCATCTTACGTCTGCTCCCTTTTGGTGCTTATTCTTTTGTACATTTCTTCCCTTGATCCATTTTCTTTGTTCTGTTCTTTGTTTTCTATGTAAAGAACTTTGACTTACCTCAGTGTGAAATGTGATACATGAATATAATTGCTTGATTGCCACAACAGATCACCTGTTTCTATCCGTAGGTCGGTATCCTGTTGGCCAACTGTACCAGTGATGGTATTTGTTAAACCGGGCCCCATTCCATCCGGATTGGAAATCAGTTTTGTGTTGCCCATATGGATTTACTACCGGTTTTATGCCAGACAACCCTCCCCGTTTATCTGGGCTTGGGTCCGGCACTAGAAGTACACTGGCTTGAGACCCATTTGAGGCTGGGTTGCCATGGTATCAAAATAATCAATGTTATTCAGACCTGTCAGCGGGTATAAGGTTATGGTTGATCTGTTCGATATGCAAGTTGCTTGACTTGTTTTGCTAGAGCTCAGACTCAGACCTTAAATAGCTTTTCTTCTGAAACAAACATAGATTAAGTTTAATGTAAAACACCTTTAGTTTGAGAAGTTGAATCCATCTCTCTCATAAAATAAATCACATAACTAGAGTTGTACAGTTTATTTCCATGCTCTGCAATGACCTCAATAACGGCTCCTTCCATATGTGCACTGAAGTCGTCAATTTTGCATGTTTATGTAACCGAGCTGGGTTTGATCTTATTTACTGTCATGTTTTTCTTGGCCTCACTAAACTTATTCCAAGCACGACCCAAATGCACCCCAGCAACACTAGACATAAATATGTAAATAAATGTTAAATTTAGAAATTTACATGTACATTCCGTGAATTCATTTCCTCACATAAGGCGCTATGATGTCACCATTTAGGTCCAACACCTGTGTTACGCAGCAGTCAGGGAGGGTGGGAGCATAAGAAAAAATTGTGACACGTACTATGTAGTAACAATAACTTTAGCCAATTTATTGCTATACAAAGTATCTGCAATGTTGAAATTTACACAAAAAAAAAAGTCTAAATAGATAGGTTAATGCAAACAGTGATAATTATTTTACAGGTGTAAGGTTGGACTTCAGGATGAACCCCGGTCCAAACAACAGACAAAAGCCGAACTAACTTCTCCCAAAGAGAGAGAGAATTCCTGGTTTAGAGAAGGTTTTATAGTCTGGTCACAGGATCCGCCCCTGGGTCATCTTATTGGTGGCCTCAGCATCATCAGCTATCATCAACTCTTCTGTCCTGGTTCAGTTTTACCTCACAGAGATCCTACTTAAAGAAGGAGGTCTCACTCTCTCATCAGTTTTAACATACCAAGTCAGAGAAACATGTATACACGATATACCAGCGATATACGGCTGGCCGTAAGAGAGTGTCCTTTCGCTGTGGATGTAAAACTTGGTTTGGTGAGACGCATTGAATGAATGCATTTTGACGGATGAATGGAGAAGCAGAGAGAGTGTTAAGATTGTAGCACTCTAGTTCCAAAAATGGGCAGATTGTAAATGCAGTGAGTTGTTGTGAGCTGTCATTTATGGGATGCCATCTCACACAAGGCTGCTGAGTCCAGAAGATGCTGCCAGTCTGTAATAGAGTAGAGATTAGAATCTGCAACAACTCAAATCAAATAAATCACATAACAAATGACTCAGATGAGGAGAATTTTTCTTACAAAAAAAGGATGTTTCAAAAAAGTAAAAAAAAAAAAGAAAAAGAAAAAAAAGAAGCCTTTTCAATTTTCAACGTTTTCAAGTTTCAATGTATCAGATTTTTTATCTAATTTTTTTTTTTTTTACAGTGTAGAGATAATCATATTTTAAGGGGAATATATCTTACTTTTTCGTAATTAGATATTGAAGCTAAAATTGAACTTGTATTACAGTAACAATGTCCAACAAAGGTTTGCATAATACCCCAGAAGAAGATTTATTTCCTTACTCTAAGATTAAGGAAATTGTATTTAAAAGAATGTTTGCTTAGTATTACTACTAAACTTCTGTCTCATAATTATTATCTCTGGATGAAAGTTTAGATTCTTTAAAATCGGCTCAACCAATGGACTTAAATACACATTTTAATCAAAATCAGTCTTTTATTACATTCCTTGCTTGGGAATTAGCTAAATTTGGCTGGAGCGGATGGAGCGCAGTTGGTGGAGTGGTCGACTCCCAGATCAGCAGGTTGGTGGTTTGAACCCAGCATTTTACATCGTGTAGTCCTTGAGCAAGACCGAGAGTCCCAATAAATGCTTCCCGGATGCTTCACAGGCTCCACCCACTGCTCCTCGGGGATGGATGGAATGCAAACATGTTGTAGGTAAATGTTTCTAATAAAAGTTACATCTTTATTAAAACATTTGAGCAATCTTCTCTAGTTTTAAGGTCCATAACATTGTTTAAATAGTTGGACTTGTCTGCCTTTTTTTTGGAATTCTAACCAAGCAACATTTTCCTACCCCTCTGGCAAAATGTTTTTTTGCTAATTTCAAGACAATTACATTTGAATTGAACACTTTAATGTCCTGCTCAACTGTTTGGTTGAGCACTGTTTGAGTGACTATTTCTTGTTGAAAAATGTGACTGAACCCGTTAAAATCTGACCCAGCAGCAGCATGTATATGTTTGATAGTAAGGAGCCAGAGATAGAGCCCTGATGGACACCATCGGATAAAGATGACGCATTAACGGTGGCTAGTGAGAAAGTCCTGCTCCATAAGTAAGATTCTTTTTGGTCCATTAAACCATGTGAGGACCTACAGAACACAATTAAGTAACTTTATGTAACCAAACAAGTTGGATAAAAGTCAAACATGTTTTAACAAAAGGTTGACCCAATCTTCACGAAATAATTTCACAAGTCAGAGATTTTTTTTCTGTTTAAAAACATGCTTGACCAAATGATTTGTCATTTTATGGTAAATGTAGAGTTTTAAAATATAAAATGAATGAATCCATAAAAGAAATAAAATATAAAGAAGAAAATCATATTCCATATTTTTTTTTCTAGGTGAGGACATTAAGGGTTAAGAATATTTGGCTTTGTTATAGTATAGCTAATTTTGCAGTGTGTTTGATGTGGAAGGTCAGGTGCGTTGCTTGGAAGGGGAGGAGATGGCGCCAGGATGCATTATGGCGAGGCAGTAAAGTGAAGCTTTTGGACTGTGTTCTTCTGGGAAACATCCTGCTTCCCCCCCCCCCCCCCCCCCCCCCTTCATGGAAATGGTATTCCCTAATGGCAGTGGTGGTCTCTTCCAGCAGGATGGTGCTCCCTGACTCACTGCAGGAATGCTTCAGGGATGGTTTGAGGAACAACAATCAGTTCACTTTGTGGCCTCGCTGATGTCTTGGTACCAGATACCACGGCAAACCCTCAGAAGTCTATTAGGCAGGTGGTTATAATGTTGTGGCTGGTCGATGAAAACATGTCTTACATAGCTAGTCGGTTGTTTTGTCTTTTTTCAGAATACTTGATATTCGAGGCAGCTGGAATATTTGTCACCCATTTTCACGTCTCCATATATAAAGATCACTTTCATTTGCACCTGTGAAAGAATCCCATCTCTTATTTTTAACTCTCTCTCTCTCCCCCTCCATCTCTGTCAGGCAGGGAGGCGGTGAAAAGTCCAGGCATAATTCATTTTGCGGGATAAAAAAATGATGCATTTCTAATGACCCATTAACCCAGGTTTACATTTCCCTGTCTGGCAGGAGAGAAATCATTGAGATGCTCACCACAGAGCAAGCTGTAATAAATCACGGAAGACAGCAGCGGCGAGGACTAGACGGTGTCTGGGCTGGGATGTTGTTTGTTCAAATCCGTGCAAAAGCACAGATACAAAGAGGCTTTGAGGTGATCGGGGTTAAAGCTCATCCTCTCCTTTCATCCCAAACCGGATCACCTGGTGGGTGCTGGTGCAGCCTCTGGAGGCCAGGTGTAGTCCATTACATACGCTCCTCGCGGCAGAATCTCCGGTCGGAGTCTCAGCACCGTTGGACCTGCTGGGACAGAAACCGCTAGCGCCGGTGATGTAGACACTGGTTGTCTGACAATCTCTCTCTTTTGAGCGAGGATTGACTTTTTCCAATCTGTATCCCAGCCCTTTCAACATAATACCGCCTCTCTACAAACATCTAGATTAGCTTATTTTATAAGAATACAAACCGCCACACTAGAAAGAAGCTAAATATTATTAGATTATAATCCAATCGTCTTGAAGGTAGCCCCGAAAAAAAATAAATCTGCCTATAGGGGGAGAAAGTATCGCCGGAGAATAGTTTGACGTAGTCAAAATATCCTTTCAACTTGTCACACTCCATTCAATGAAGTATCTACAATTAAGTTCATAGACTAGACTTAAAAACTCTTATTTTAATTCAGGTTACCAGCCGAAGGGATTTCAATTCCAGCTTTGGAAGTTCTTCAAATCTATTTCATAATTAATTATTTCCAACTTAAATTTTGGACTCAATTATATTGAATTTAAGGTTCAATGTGTCGGATTTAGCAGGTAATTTAGTGGTATCTCTTTGAACAAGTGGAATATATTATTCTTAACTAATTTTTTTGTGGACTTTCTGCTGAAAGTGAAAATGAAATGTAATGTTTGTTTGGGAAAAGTCTTTTTTTATCCCCATGGAGGGGGTCCTGATTTCTGGATGGAGGCCGACAAGTTGTTACAGATACATTTTGCGTTTTAATTTGTTTCTTCCATTTTGACAAATTGAGGATGCTACATATTAATAAGAACAATAAAAAGCCACAAAACTCTTTTGAATCCTCACAGGGAAGTGGGCCGGTGGTCGAGCCAAGTTGAATCCTCCATTTTTCATAGCGTAGAATTCTTAAAACTAGCATAAAAATCTTGCAAGTGAGACACCGTAATTGCTCCAAATCAATATAAAGCAACCTTTTTTAATTTTTTTTTTTTGGCTGTGCTCCTCTCACAGATTCTCAACCTGTGTGAGTAGGTGTGGGCGTTTAACTGAATGTGGCTCGACCCTCAGGAGTCAGAAGACATAAATCAGCTGCCCGGTGGTTTTAACTGCCTACTGGACATCATGGCTCTCTCGAACATAGCTGCTGGGATTGCGTGACAGGATACAGAAATAGCTCCAGCATCAGCTCCCAGCTGATTGTGAGTAACTGGACGGAGCTGGTGGCTGGCGGCGGCCGCAGAGACGGATCACTGAGGGCCTCTGGTGGTTGACGGGTTCGATCCTCTCCGCCGCTAGAAGATCTAACGAGACAATGTGAACACGAACACTGATTGTTATCTGTCCGCAAAATGCTCCGATAACCCCAGATGATTTATATATTTAATATAATCATAGATTACCTACAATAGATCGTTTATTCTCTGAGGAGGAGGTGTCACTCTCATCATGTTACATGATGACATCATTTCCATTTAGCCTCAAGTAGTTTGAAACCACCGCTGCTTCTGAGCCGCTCCTGTCAGAACAACAATAATCAGTATGTGGTGACACCTGGTGGATGAATGCTGGAACTGCAAACTAAAATAAACAAGTAACCCATAGAGATTAGATGAACTCTTTAAGCCTCCTTGATGTTGCGGTTAATAATTTCGATTATAGATCATTGTTTTTTTTGTTTTCTTTTATAGATTAAGCCTCAAGTACCTCTAAATGATTTATTTGTTCAAAATGTTTACTATTAACCATATTGTCGAGTCGATGGTTGATTTTGAATGTGAGGTCATTTGACCTGGTTTAGTTTCTGTTGGCGCCTTACATTGTGGGTTTTTCATTACCATCCAGCCATCCATCAATTTGACAGAACGACCCATTCACTCAAAAACCAACCCATCTATCCATACGTCCATATATCTTTTTGACCCACAGACCAACCAGCAAAACCAACCATCCAACTGGCATCCAACTGTCTGACTAACATAACAATCAATCCAGCTACCCCAACACCACCATCAATCCATCAACCGACTGAGTGAAAAACCGACACAAATTAACCAATCATTCAAAAGTCATCCATCCATCTGACTAACAAAACAATCCAGCCAATCTACTGCCTGACCAACCAATCAACCAACCAACCATCCAACCGTCAATCATTCTGATGACTGACCAACCCACCATAGCTAACTCATATTGTGTTTTTTTTATTGTCCATGCATCAACCCATTGACTGACTAACCAACCAACCATAAAGCCTCCACCTATTCATCTGTCAGACTAACTCATCCACGCAAAAACCAACCAACCCATCCATCCACCCATCCAAGACACAGACCGACCAAGCAATAAAACCAACCAACCAGCTCGTATTCATCAACCAACCATCTGACCCATTAACCACCCACCAACCACCCATCAATCCATCCGACCAATCTTCTGACTGACCAACCAATCAACCAACTAGCCAACAGTCAACCATCCATTCAAACCACCATTGCCAACTTACATTGTGTTTTTTGTTTACCATCTATCCATCCAATCCATTGACTGACTTACCAACAAACCATCATCCATCCACCTATTCATCTGACAGAATAACTCATCCACCCACCAACCAAGCCATCCATCCTTACATACAACACAAAGACCGACCAAGCAATAAAAGCAACTGTCATCCATCAACAAACAAACTGACCCATCAATCCACCCACCAACCACCCATCAATCCATCTGACCAATCCACCGAGTGAACCACAAATAATCTAACTGACCACTCAATAGAACAAACATCCAACAGTCATCCTTCCAAACAACTGATCAATCGATCTGACGGACCTACCGTCCCACCAACCAATCGAACGCAGGTGAAAACATACCATAAAGGTGGAGGTAAATACCTGATTAACAGAAAAAACACCTTTCTCTGAGAAACTATGTGTGAGGAGGTGCTTGATTGAATAAAACATTAAATCCAAATTTCTGACACCCTGCTCATACGCCTACAAACTCAACCCAATCCAATATGGTACTGAAACCCAACCTCAGGACCAAGAGCAGTGCTATGATTGTGATCTGCGATGAAGCCAAATGTGCTGAGCAGCTGCAGGGATGAGCGACTGGACGGGAATGTCAGATGTACCAGCGGAGGCCTTAAGTGGAGTGGACTCACTACTTTGGTGTGAGTCCTATCCATTTATTACATTGTTTACTGACGCATGCCTGTCAGTGGAGGTTATCTGTCCCTTTTAACTTCATCTCAACCACTAAGGATGTTGGAAGTTTCCCAGTGGGAAGTTTTTTCCAACTTCATTAGTGGTTGAGATGGTTGAGAAGGAATGCCAAGTGCATAGCCATCACAAAGTGATTGCAGCTCTTTGACATGCACTAAAGGGCAAATAACTATGATGGCAGTTTGCTCTTGTATCATTTATCTGTCCTGGCAGTCCAGAAAAGCTCTGAGTCAAAGATAACATGGAGATCCGTTTTCTGAGAATGCAAGCGACAAGTGTAAACACTGGGTTCGCACCTGACATTGTTTACTCAGGATCCCCACAACGGATGCATTTCGTCGAAGAAATATGTACAAAAAGGTGTCTCTGTTAATTCAGGTTATGTTAAATGCAACCAAAATAAATCATTTATTTGCCAAAATAAAATATTTGATCAGAATATAAAAGCAGTTTTAACAGTTTCTGAGTCATAAAACCCTCATCTAAGACATTACCAGTAAAGGAAGGAGCCCAGTTTCAGCTTGTAACCATGGAAACAGACAAAGCATAATTTCTGAATATGTCATAATAACCAAAAGGTTGCAAGATTTATTGGAAAATATTGAAAAGTATTAGAGACCTTAGTATTAGACATAATTAACAAACCAACAGAGTGAGCCTGTCAAATCCATTAATTTTCTGCAATAACTTAACCTGTTATGGGTCGAAGGGGTTGCTAAAGCCTACCCCAGTTTACCTTGGACAGAAATTCAACCACTCCTCAGGGGGATTTGAACAATAGTCTAACTGCTCCTTATCAGTGACCCTCATGTCAGAGAGCACCAGCGGGGGGCCGCAGATTTTCTCCCGGGCCTTCGGTGCTATACTCACACAATCAAGCTGCCCTAAAATAACTTCACAGTGAAGCTACGGCTGCAGACGCTATGGCTACAGGCTCTAAAACTATGTAATTAGCCCATCTTCAATGAAGCAGAAACATTTATCTAGTGGAATAAAGTGGTTAAAACGAGGTTCAGCACATCTGAGGGATAAAACATACGTACATAGACACACACTAAAACCATCAGGGATATAGCACTATTATGCAGATTGACATGATGCTATATCACTAATAGATATCGCATATAACTCAAATATCCATCATTACTAACTAATAGACTCTCAACAACCAGCCACATTTACTCACACCACCACCAAGAAAGCAGAAATACCATAAAATGGAAGCTGCACAGTCAGGATTCAACGAGGTTTCCTTGGAGACTCCAGCCAAGCTGATAGGCATAAACATACATGCCCGAAGGCACACTGGCAGCACCAGACCACTGAATCTGGACCTTATTCATTCCACAACAGCAGGGACCATCTAAGAAAGCATTAATCAACGGCTATTTCAGATCCATAACAATCCATTAGACTCATCAAAGCTGTTAATCATCTGAACACAAAGTTTATCCTCCTTTAATAAGGTATACTTTATTGGCCGCATAGTCATACAAGTACAATGTTGTGAAATATCTTCTCTGTATTTGACCCATCCCTGAGGAGCAGTGGGCAGCCGCCATGACGCGCACCGGAGCTGGGGTTTCAGAGTCTTGATCAAGAACCCAGGGCATGTAGCGTCGTGGACTGGGCTTGAACCCTGGTCTCCTGGGTTGGGGATGACCGCTCTACCCACTGCGCTCCGCCCCTTTATCTCTTTCTTTAAAAATAAACATGACAATAGACATTGATACTCAAAAAGGACACTGCTGCCTTTTAGCTCCATTAGAATTTCCTTTTCCATTGACATGGAGGCCAGTGCTGACAGCCTAGTCCAGTCCTATTTCTTCAAGAAGTTTAAAATGAATTTTATGGCTGAAAAGGGTGCTCGATAGAGGATATTGGAATGAACTGCCTTCCTTATGCCTAATAATTACCTAGAGTTAGGCAAGCTAGGAGGACTAGCTGCGCCAAAAACACTCCCAATATGACAAATTTGAAATTTCATTGATTAAAAAATATTAAAATCAACAAAAATCGTCCCCCCAAATTTTTTTTTGACCCGAGATAGCAGCAGATAAATCTGATTAGAACAAACACAACTTATTAATTAAAATGAGCTGCAAAGGAAGCTGCCAAAAAGAGAACGCCAGTCTTAATGCTCAATACTGACTTTTACTTGGATCATATTTTTTAGTCTAGCTGTTCAACTTACTTTAAAAGGGGGGCCAATATCAGACTCCGGTATGACAAGATCACGGCCCTAAACTGACCTGTGGCAAAGACGCCACATGAAGCACGCTGTCAATACAGAAGAAAATATTTATAGCCTCTGAAGTTAGTTTGAATGTTTTCATTTATGTTTCCTTTTGGCCAATTCACTTATGGAAGTGGCCAAATAGGGGAACTGGGAAAAATCTAATTCTTTGTGGTTTCTGCTGTACACACTGCCATGAAAAAGTTCCATATGAACAAAGATTCCGACCTGGGCCATATTTATTCCTATAGTGTTAACGTAGCGTTAGAGAGAGACAACCATTCACAGCTACGGACAGTACATATCTTTGGACCGTGGGAGGAACCCGGTAGAACCCAGCGACAAAAGTGTCACAATCCAGTGTACTTCTAGTGCCGGTCCAGAGCCCGGATAAATGGGGAAAGTTGCGTCAGGAAGGGCATTCGGCGTAAAACTTATGCCAAATCCATATGTGGAACACAAAACTGTTTCACAACTATATCAGTTGAAGCCCGGGTTAACAAATACTGTCACTGGTACAGTTAGATAGCAGGGTACCAACCTATGGATTGTTACAGGTGATCCACTGTTATGAACACGAAAGGGAACAAACAAAAGTTGAAGAAGAAGAAGAAGAAGAAGGGATGAAGCTGAAGGGAAACCACGTAACCACAGCACAAAAGATCCTATAGATTCCCTGGTGCACTTGGACCCAAAACCTTTTCATTCTGAGGCAACAGTTCCACTAACACCACCGTCCTGTTGTTGTGCCTTACCACTAAGACAAATCCAATGCTCAGATAATACTGTTGATGAAAGAAAGACAAAGCGTTGTTTGAGGGAAAAAAGGTTTATTGTAATATCTTTGTTCTGAAAGATTTTGCAAGAATTCAAATCTGGTTTTTACTACTGACACTACTTTGACTTTATTTCTGGGTCAGCGTGAGTCATGGTTCGAGGAGCTCCGGCAGGTGGAGTGCCCTCTAAGGTTTAGCTCAGGATATCTACTAAGCTGAGTGATCCATCACAGAGCCCCCCCCCCCCCCCCCCCCTCTATCTTTAGAGAGCCGCGCTCTGTGAATGGACGGCCTGACTTTATCAGGACCACTGTCATTGAGGCTGCTGTTATTTTTAGGGGTTGGCTGGCGGTGGCAGCAGCTGTGAAAGCATGTAATTCCCCACCAGCCCCCATTCCAAGCCCCACTCTCTCTCTTTCTCTCTCTCTCTCCCTGAAGCTGCTGGACAATGACGGTATCAGAGTTGACGTATAAACCAAGTATTCAGCTGAGAGACAGTGGCCAATTTCCTCTCTGTCACCTTAACCTCACCTCAAATCAAGGGGACGCAAGCAAAAGATGATACCAGTGTCCACTGGCAAACACGTTTGAATAGAAGACTTTCTTTTTCCCACCGGGTTTAAGATGTGTCAAATGTGAGCCATCAAACCCACCAGAGAGAAAAGGAAGAAGAGCTGAAGAGTCTCTGAGAACTGACTGTTCAGCAGAGAAACACATCAGTCATCTGCTTTTACTGCAGGGGAAATTATATATCGAAAAAAGGGTCCGAAGTGATTGATCTGATGACAGCTTGACCCTTTTCGGGACTTTGTTCTAAGAAAATATTGCGACAGTTAAGGAAGCAGATTGAGGAGAGCGACCCAAAGGAAAGGTAGGTCCAACATTTGACTTTTTTTAAAGTAAAAAAGGAGCATTTTCCAGTAGATGTTCAACTTATTGATCCCTGCTTAAATACAATCGTTTATAATCCATGTGCCAAAGAAACGTCAATGAGTAGCTGACCTACAACACCAGATAAGATAAGATAAGCCTATTGGTCCAACATCGGGAACATTTCTAGCATTGCAGTAGCAAAGTAAAATTAGCAAAAACTAATATCGAAAGATATTAATCAAACGCAAATCAGAGGAGATTTAAAAAAAGTTAGAATGAATAAGCAAAGGAGACATAAATACAAACTCTATGGAGGAGGTATAAAAATATGTGCAATCTTAATGTGGCACACACATATATATATATATATATATATATATATATATATATATAGTGTTAATGTTAGCCCAAAGTGTTATTTCCTAGCCCGGATGTGAGCACATGGCTATATAACCTATGCCGTTTGGAATACAGGCATCATATGCACTGGAAAAAAATCCACTTCAAAAATGAGTTAAAAAAAAATTATTACAGGTTTTATTTAGCTTGTAATAAGTTTTAAAAAATCTGGCAATAGGAGAAATGAAATTTTCACGGCTAAGATTTCTTAAAATACGACTTGAGATTTAGATAAAGGACATCTTAAAAAGAGCTGGTAAATTAAAGTTTTAACTACATTTTACAAATGTTTAAAAGTTTTGCATCTCAAAATCAGCCAGTCAAATTTTGTTTTTCTTGCCCCTTTTTTTTTGCAAGATGCGCCGTATAACTTTTCTTTGTTCTGTTTTCATTTTAATATGTGCATCTTTGCATGTTTTTTCAAGCTTTTTTTAAATCCTATCTCCTTCAACCCCTCATACATTTCCCCTGTTGAAAGTTTCCATCTATTGAGTAATGACACCATTCTACATTGAAAACCGTTAAGGCTTTGAAATAACATTAGAAATGTAATATTTAAACATTTTAAGATGACATTTCTGTCTCAGTTAGCTGAAACTACCAAATTTGAGCTTTTGAGATTTTTAAGATTCTTGGACCTAGCAAGACGTTCAAAAGCCTAAAAACAAGCCCCTATATCTCAGCGAAATGTTACTTGTTCAGTGATTGTGTCTTAAATCAATGCAATAAGATATGTTGACTAGAAAAGAGATAAATACTCTTGGTAAGATTTTGAATTTTTGCAGTGTGGTCGAAAATCTAGGTGATGATAAGATAGGATCAAACGTTTGTGCACTATTGGCAGTGAGAGAATTGGCCTATGACATCACAAGGCCTGCAGTTTAGAAATACGGTAAAACAACAGTGAACTAGAACCAGCTAGAGATCACTTCACCAGATATTCTCCAAAAACTGGACAACAAACGCATTAATATATGACATCAGTACGTGACAATTCCTTTATGCGAAGCTAGAAGCTAGAGCCGTTTTTACAGTTTTGCATACGTGCTATGGAGAAGTTGACCATTCATCATGATTAAAGGTCCAGTGTGTAAAAGGTATCCCTTTGAATAAATGGAACATTCGTAATTAGATAGTTTTTGTGTACTTGAAGTTGAAAGTTTTTGTTTTTTTAAGTTTGTGAAGAAAAAGCTCTTTTATCCCCATGGAGCGTTTCCTGATTTCCACACCGAGGCCGCCATGTTGCTCCAGACGGAGAGGGACTTTGTGTTTTAAGTTGTAATTGTTATTTGTGATTCGACATACATATTATTTAGAGCAAGAAAAAGCAACGGAGCATCACAGCAAACATGCAGACTCTTGAAACATTTAGATGTAGAATCCACTGGCAGTCCAGAGGCAGAAGATCCAACTCAGCTGAAAGGGTGGCCTGCAGCACCTCCCCCAAGCCAAATTTTACACAATGGACCTTGAATTCACGTATAAAGTTTGGTGAAGCTAGTTTGTAAAAGGTTTGTGAGGTTCTTCTTTGATACTGTGGAGCTGCTCAGGTGGACCTTGTACCGTCTGCCTGAGGGGACGGGCTGATTCTAAATGCTCTGATGGATAAAAAACAAGTGTGGAGATTGGGTTAGAGTTGACGGCCATACAAACCAACCTTTGATTGTTCTGTCAGATGTTAAACCGCACAATGATACGTGGTTTATGTCTGCATAAATACAGGCTGTACTTCCTGACTGACGTCATGGGTTTGGAGCCTTCCCTGGAAATATAGCCTCTGTTACAGCCCAATTGACCCATGAAGGAGACCGATGTTTTCTGCTAGTATTAAGAAAAACTCATCTCATCTCAGCTTTCAGGGGGACTGTTTTTGTATGAAATGCAAACATTTTGTTTTGGATTGGCCTTTCATTCACTAAAAGTTGAATTTCAATAATTGACCATAAGCAGACAGAGCACCAACAAAAACAACAGACTATCCTGTCAGTGCCTAGGTTGGTGTCGTTAGTCTGTAGTGTTGATTTTGAAAAGATCCAGTGCTGAGTACTGGGCCGGCATGCACATGACAGCGTTTCCAAAGGTCTTTGCAGATCCATTTGCATAAGGATCATCATCACAACATTGTCAGAACCTTTTAGAGAGGAACTCGGAAATATTTTTTTGTTAACCGTTTAATGTTTAATGTCCTGCTCAACTGTTTTTGGTTGAGCACATTATGAGTCACTATTTCTCATTGAGAAAGGCAGCATGTCTATGACTAACATCAAAGGGCCAAGGATAGAGCCATGGGGACCACCACAGGTCGTAGGAAGCACTGCATTATCCATTGCTGTTGAGAACTTTCTCTGCCCTACGGGAGATTGCTTTTTTGGGGGGCATATAACAAGGATGTGAAGACGTACTAACGATACAATAGTTATTTGAAAACATACTTTACCAAAATGATTAAGAGATTTCAATTTATGCTGAAGGTACCGAACAGTGAGCTAAGCCAATTAAAATGGACTATTTTCCATAAAGGCAAAATTTCATCATTTCATTCATGATTTCATAATCTAAAATTTTTATGGTGATTTTAGGGTTTCTAAGACATTAAGTAAATAAATAAAATAAAATATGCAGTAGTTTTTTTTTGTTTTTGTTTGTGAGGACATTAATGGTGTTATCATGTGAAATGGGCCATTTACTAAATAATTCTAATGAAGAGAGATGAACTTTGCTTAGAATACAGGAAGACCCTTAACCAAAATGTGTGCAGGAAACATGAGAATAATGCAACAAGTCAGATACGAGGCAATTCCATCAGGAGGGATGCAGCTGAAACTTTCCTGACTGGAGCCGGTCAGTTTTGCCTTAGAGCCTGCAGGTGTGATACTCCACACTTGGAATGCTATGTGTCACGTGGTCTTCATCCTGACAGACTAATTTATAAATACACTCTTCAATGAGTTAGAGCACCAGCTGTGAGGCAACTCAGATTGGTTTACATTTACTCAAAACCAACTTTCCTTAATCTCCAAGCATGTGATAAACACTTTACTAAACCTCATTTAAGCCTCAACGACAGCTGAAAACTCACACTCAATCAACCTGTGCAACACTCAAATCAGATTCCTGATCAATTCATTTTAAATCAAATATGGAGTGCCCTCCAGAATTATTGGTACCTTTTAAAAAAAATGTGAAAAGAGATGCAAAAATGTCTTTTTTTTTTACACCCATGATCTTTAACTCATATTCTAACCTTTAACTCAAGTAACAAAATAAAAAAAAAAGATTGCTTTATCAACTTAATACAAATATTTTCTCTGAAACAAGTGGGCCACAATTATTGCATTTGATTGTTTGCTCCGCCCCCTTTTGCCACAATATCAGCCCTGAGTCTCCTACTGTAGTTTTTGACGAGGTTCGAGAACACATGGTCTGAGAACATTTTTCCAAACAGAACCTCTCCATCTCCATCAGATTATGTGCTCCACGCTTGTGGACTGACTTTCTGTAGAACATCCATCTGATGTTTTGTGGGGTTTTAGTCATCTCCATTTTGAGGTAAGCTTCAGATCATTGTCCTGCAGGAAGGTCCAACTTTAAGTTCCCAGACAGAGGCTTTTAGGTTTATATCCAATAATTGCTGGTATTTGATGGAGTCTATGGAGCCATGTATTTAACATGATGTCCAGGACCTTTATAAGAAAAACATCCCTAAAGCATAAGTGTCCACCACCAGACTTCACAGTGGGTATGGTGGGCTTTTTTTTTGATATGCCTCACCCATCTTAGATGTTTTTAGCCTACTACTAATCTACTTTGGTCTCATCCGACCTTGGACCTAATTCCGTTGAAAATCCCAGTGGTGTTTGACAAACTGTAGGAGATTTAGCTTGTGTGTGGCTGACAGCAGAGACTTTCTTCTAATTACACTCCCAAACAGTTTTATGTTAGTGTAGGAACCATCTGACTTTCTGAGCCAAAGATTCAACTGACCTCTGCAATTCTCCAGTTATAATCCTTGGAGAGTTTTTTTTACAAATCCAACCATCCACATCATAGTACGAGGGATCAGTTTATATGTATAAATATATATTTGACACGTCCTCATCCAGGCTGATCTAACTGTTTAAACTGACATTTTGAACTTTGGAGATATTTTCTTGTATCCATTGCAAAGATTTTTGCAGCTCTACAACTTTTCTTTGCACATAATTGCTGTGTTCTCTAGGCTTTATCATTGTGAAGAACCACAAAGAGAATTAGGCCTGTGTCCTCTCATGTTTATATGCCAGCAAAACAGGAAGTCATTGTTCACCAGTTCCTACTCAAACAGGTGAACCTGAAAATTTGAAACAGGACTGGAAATCTGCTTCAGTTACCTTTTAATCAAAGGATATCTGAGGGGTGCAAATGATTGTTACTTACATACATGTTTTTGATGTATGTATTATATTAGCTTAAGAATTTTATCTTTTGTGTTTAATTTTATAACTTGGTTTAAAGGTTAGATTTTTGTGAATGAACAGAATTACAGATGACCGTTACCCTCGAAGTCACTGTACAAAGGCAGAAATGTGACAATATTCAACTCCACCAGTATGTAAGAGTGTACGCCAATATTTTTTCTTTCTCCTATCTTACAGCTTCTTCATCAGAGCAGCTGTAGTTGAGACAACCCTGCCACAAAAAATTCTTCATTCAAGCTGGAGAGAGGGTGACATTATCATGGATATTTTCGGAGGTGCTCCTCGTGTTTTGGGCTATCCCCGCCCTGTTGTGGCAAAGTGCGGCACCAATGCCAAACTCAGGTGCCAGATAGACGGGGACCCTCGTCCTGACGTGATCTGGGAGCGTAAGAATGTGCAGATCTTGTCTGGAGGACAATACGAGCTCTCCGAAGAGGGAAAAGCTTACCTTCTGACTATTATTGGAGTGACCCAGCAGGACGCTGGCCAGTATATTTGCAAGGCCAGAAATAGCATAGGTGAAACGTACGCTGCAGCTTCCCTCAAAGTAGAAGGAGAGGCCCCAGAGCAGGAAGGGGGGCAGAGGCAATTAGGGGACAATGGTGTAAAGCAGCGAATGATAGAAGATGAAGACGTGAAAGGACGTATGAATGGCTACTGCACAGTCCAAAATGGGGAACATGGGAGAGGAAATGGAGCAGGGCTGAACAAAGAGAACAAGTGTAACAGCGTAGAGAATGGTGACAAACGAGAAGTGGTCGATTTAATATCTGAAGATAAGCCGCGATTCCTCATCAAGCCTCTCTCCCTACGCGTGGACCGAGGAGAAGATGCCGCCTTCTCCTGCAAAATCTGGGGCACACCTTTGCCCGAGGTAACGTGGGAGAAAGACGGGAAGAAGCTGAATGACATCTTTGAGAGCGCACACTTCAGCTTGAGCAATCAAGATGGCGGCTGGTTCCAGCTCAAGATCTACAGGACACGCATGCCAGATAAAGGTGTGTACACCTGTAAGGCTACTAACTGCCACGGTGACGCCTTGGCTGGTGCCGTCCTTCTTGTGGAGCCCATACCAGAGAGAGGGGAGAGTAAAAAGTCCTCAAGTGGTCCCACTAACAGCCAGTTGTCGCCCAAGCATCGAGGAGGTAGGCTGAGTCTGTCGAGGCTCGCAGACGAGACACCTGTCAGCACCACTAAAGCCAAGAAGTTTGCAGTGGCAGAGGGGAAACATGCCAAGTTCCGCTGCTTCGTAACAGGGAAGCCCAAGCCAGACATCATTTGGAAGAAAGATGGGGTTCCCCTGGAGCCCGGGAGGCGTCATCTGATATTTGAGGACAGAGAGGGATACTACACGCTAAAGGTTCTGTACTGCAAAGTCCAGGATGGAGGATTGTACGTGTGTGCGGCCTCAAACGCTCTTGGAGACACTCTGAGCGCCGTTCACCTGTCCGTCAAAGGTAAGAGAAAACTCGCTGAGTTTTCTGAATGTGTCAACATCTTTAACTTGGTGTCAGACTCCAGAAATGCCAACGGATTGAAAAGAAAATAATCACAGAAAGCCTCTTAAAAGGCACAACACATTTGAAGAGACTCCGTGCTAGTTTCATCTCGGATCCAGACGCGTAGATAAATCCAGATTTGAAAAGCTGCACCTGTGAGAGCTAATTGCTTTTTGTTGGCATCGCGTTTTTAAAGTGGTTAATCGTTTGGTCCTGATCCCTTCATGATTGCCAGATAATTCTCTGGGTCACATTCCTTTTCTACTAAAGAGCCCCTCGCTGCCAGCTGCCTTTATCGCTGGAGTCAACATGCCAGTCCTTCATACAAAGATCCTACAGGCTGGAATCATAGCAACTGAGCTCTGCTTTAAAATACCCAAGAAGCTTGGACCTTGACCCTGAACAGAATAAGCTGTTGATAATGAATGAATGAATGAAAGAATGAATGAATGAATGAATACTGTATTATTTGCTACGAAACACATCACATCACCAAAATGTAATCACCTCTTAGATGTGCCAAAACATACCTTTGAATATATATACATTTAAATATATTTACATATTTAAAGTTTTGAAGTTATAAAATTATAACTTGCGAGATAAAGTTTGGTGAAGCTTCTTTGTAAAAAAAAAAAAGACGAGAAAGAAAGAACAAAGACTAAACTGTCCCGACATTTTTATATCAATGCGGATGAAAATATAAATAATTGACCTTATTCTGCTGCTATTCATCCATCACATGCTGTACAGCATCTTATATGTTGGTTTAATACCTCATACATCTCCTGAACATTTAGTTAACACGTTCAATGTTGCTACTTTGAGCCATGAGGGACCAACTCATCACGTTTTAGTGTTCAATACCCGATTGCCCTTTCGTTCAGGTCCTGCTGTGCCGTTCAGGCGTCCATTGAAAGACCTGGAAGTGAAGGAGAGAGAGGTGGCGGTGCTGGAGTGTGAGGTACCTGACGAGTCGATCCCATCTTCGTGGTACCTGGAGGACCAGCGTCTGATGCCGAGCACGAAATATGGGATGGAACAGAGAGGAACCAAACGAAGACTGACCATCCATGACGTTGGGACGGACGACGATGGAGTTTATCTCTGCGAGATGCCAGACGGAGGAAAGAGCATCGCAGAGCTGTCCGTTAAAGGTGAGGCATACGTTTGGTTCAATTTGACTGCAGTTATGGCGCTGCTTTGGTGGTGAATATCAAAAATCCCTCGTCTCCCTCGTCATAGTAGGACTTTAATCAGAGAAATGTTCAAGTATTCTGTAACTGAAGGGGTTATATTCGAGACATGAATCATCCATCAATCTATTTTCCTTCACTTATCCGTCTCTGGGTTTCTGTGAGAGTAGGCCAAGCTGGGTATTCCTATTCCTCACTCCAGCAAAGCTCTCCAGCTCATCCCGGGGGGATCTCGAAGGCGTTGTTAGTTAAGATGAGATAACTAGTCCCTCCGGTGATTTCTGGGTCAGATATGGTTGCTCCTTTTAGTTTAGAATCAGGCATCCTAATTATATACCTCCACAAATGGCTCCTTTCTAAAAAAGGAGCAGAGCATCCACTCCAAGCTCCTAACCCTATCCCTACAGCCGCTATTTCAGCCACCTCATTCTTTGGGTCTGTACCCAGAGCTCATGACCACAGGAGGGGGTTGGAACGTAGATAGATTGCTCGATTCTCCAAGACAGCCCGATACAACACTTAGAATATTGTTGAAACTCCACCAAACAATCGGCCCATCTCATGGTCCATTGTCCCGTCACTTGTAAACGGGTTTCCGAAGTACTTATACTCACTCCTATGCTTGAGACAGCTGGTCAACTCCCAAACTGAAAGGACCATTCCACCATTTTTTTGGCAGAAAACCTTGGTCTCAGATCTGGAGATGCTGCTTCTCATGCCATCGGTCTCACACGGATATCTGTCCACCATATGCAAAACTAAAAGCTGCATGGAGCAGGGAGTTTAGCAGAAAAACAAATTTCAGTAAATTGTTTTTCTACTTACAGGCGCTATTGTTCGAAAACTTCCCCGGAAGCTGGACGTCCTGGAAGGTGAGAATGCCGTGTTCTGCGTGGAGGTGGAGAGAGACGACATGGACATTCACTGGTTCAAAGACGGACACAAGCTGCACGAGACGCAACAAACCATCCTGAAGACTTTTGGGAGAACTCACATCCTGGTCTTCGTCAACGTGGTCTATCAAGACTCGGGGGTGGTGACGTTTGTAACAGGAAGATCTAAGACCTCTTCACGTCTCAAAGTCAAAGGTACATCCTGTTTATGCTTGTTTCAGAGAAGACGAGCTTCTTGTGATTCCTTTGTGACATTTGGTGGAGTTTAGTTGCCTCTTCACTTTCAGCCACAAGACACTGCCCTCCTATTTGCCCCACGGAAGTCAAACTGGATGTGGATCGACCCAACAGCATCCTGCTCACCTGGGTTCCCGCCCTAAACAGCCAGACCTCCACCAGGTCCATTTTTGTCGTAGAGAGACAGGAAGTGGGCTCTCAAGAGTGGCACAAGTGTTTCACCTCAGAGACCGCCAACTCAGCTGAGATCCCCGGCGACAGCGTGCAGCATGAAGGCGATTATCGATTCCGTGTCTGTTGCATCAACAAATATGGGCGAAGCGGCCATGTGGAGTTTCCTAAAGCTGTCCATCTTGGTGAGGCACTTACTGTGAGGTGGAACTGATCATGTGTCAACTCAGTATTTTATTGGAAACATTTACAACTGGATCCATGTTTAATGTGTCTTAGTGGCGGTTGCATTTAAAGGTGCAGTGTTTAAAATTTAGTGGCATCAACAAGCGATGTTGCATGCATCGCCGCTCACCAGAGGTGGGATTATCTATGGCGGCCTTCAAGTACCAAAAAATGATCTTCTTTTAAAAAACTTACATGCAATACAGCAAATATTATTTGTTTCACATTATGGGAGTGATTTATGCTAATCGTCGCTAGCTGCTCTGTGTGCTAATAAAAGCTAACGGTTAACCATGTTAATTACGGTTAATGCTAAACATTTATTTTATTCTTGGGGCTCAGTCTGAAAGAGAGATGGCAGCAGGATTTTTTTTTCTCTATTTACAGAGTCAAACGCTAGATGTGACGGACAAAAAGCCCGTAACCAAGTACCAGAACCAGTGTCCTCTTTGTCCATTCTAAACTACTGTACAAACCCTCAATGGAAGAGGATCTGCTCCGTCTGTAGATACTAAAGGGTTTTTGAGCTAATGTCATAAAAACTGTTGTTACTTTTAGCAGATTATATTAAAAAAAGTTAAGTTATGGACATAAGATTAGTTATTCAATCATGTCATTTTAAATTTCCACTCAGTACCTGGACCGAAGATTCTCAGTCGCCTCAAAGGCTGTGAGGTTGCGGAAGGAGAAGATGTTCAATTCTCCATTGAATTGTCGGTCCCAATGGTTGGAACCTGGTTCCTGAACAGCTCTCAACTGCAACATGGCGGACGATTCTCAGTAAAACAGTCCCAGACACGCCACTCTCTGGTCATCCATGAAACCCAAACTACAGAGGACGCGGCAGAGGTGACATTTATCGCCAACGGCGTTCGGGATTCAGCTGTGCTCAAAGTTAAAGGTACGTGTAAAATTGTGTAATTTATCCTACATTTAGCATGCGATGGATTCATTTCTTTACAGTTTCATTCTTTACATTTATTTGCTGCAGCTGCCGTGGTGACATTCAGTCCTCCGTCGGATTCGGACAGCAATAAGAGGGTGGAGATTGGTGACGCCATCGTGCTCTATTGTGAAGTGTCCCACGCCAGTGGAAAGGTCAAATGGTCCAAAGATGGCCGGGAACTCCACGAGACTGATGGCCTCAACATCCAATCAGACGGGAACATGAGGAGGATTGTGATTCAGTCAGCTGATGTCTCTCACTCTGGAGTGTATTCATGCGAAACCTCGGGAGATGTCATCAAATTCAATGTGGATGTTACAGGTAGAAGTTTTAACGTATTGATTACACACGACTTACACCTAAATACACACATATATATATATATATATATATATACATACACATATTTTATACATATATATATATCTGTGTACACATATATGTATACATACACATATATATATATACATATATATATGCAGAATTCCGTTTATTGCTTCCGGTAAATCTCGTAAGGAAGTGAATAACAAATGATTGATAGATCTGTGCTTGTTTATCATAATATAAACAAGTTGAAGTAAGAATAGGTGTAATATTAAGGTAGCTTTTCTTCATGTACGTCTGTGTGCCCACTCTTGAAATCCCTCCTTCCACCTGTTTTTTCAGGTCCTCCTGTGGAGTTCAATCAGGTCACGGAGGAGGAGCTCCATAAGAGCAGCATGGAGCTGGACCCCGTGGTGCTGCTCTGCCATGTCTCCGTAGAAGATGCAGAAGTTGTATGGTGAGATGATAAAAATACATTTTCTGTTAATTAGACTTGTGCTGTCGTCCCTGACAGCAAGGGTATATCCCCCTAAAAGCCCAGAGTGATAGGCTTCAAAATGTGAAGTTAATTCCACAGTATTTTCATTTAAAAAATGGATTGATAAAAATACAGGTAAATAGATCCAAAAGAGATAGATCTCCTCGAGTCGAGTTATATGCACCACATTTGGACAAAATCGGACCAATGCCTGAGAAGTTATGGCCCTAAAACCTTTGGCAATAAAGCTCCACTGGGGTCATTGGTTGATTCTGGTCAACATCTTCACCCAGGCAACCCAGATGGACGTCACCAGGCCCCGTCTATGATCTTAAATATGTCTCTCCTTCTACACAGTCCCCCAATCATCAGCCGCTAGAGTGTTTTGTGAAGGAACTGACCAGCCAAGAATCAGTGCTTTTTGTTTTTTACGTTGTTGTTTTTTCGACTCACCAGATTTCCATAGGACTTTTATTTCACACTACAAACAAAGTGAGCAATGGGATTTTCGATTAATAAGACAGACTGACTCGATTACGCACTTCTTCACTGGCTTTCCGTCTCCACCAGAATTGAATAAAAGGTCTCCCTTATATATGAGTGGGGGCACTCACCAGTGCATACACACTCAAACCACCTCGTCCTCCCCTGGACTAAGCGCAGCACCATGGATGATTGGGCCTTCGGTTCTTCTGCCCCTGGTCTGCGGATGTTATCAGTGTCCTTGTAGTACCAATCCCAAACTCGCATAAATGGGAAGGTTGTATCACAAAGGTCTTCTGATGTAAAATCAATGCCAAAATCAATATGTGGAACAAGAAAACGATTTCCAAAGCTGGATCCGAAAGCAACGAGCTACCTTAAATGGTACTGTTGGCCAGTGGTAACTATGGATGGAGCAGATAACAGAAAATCCGCAGGTTCAAGCCCAAAAGGGAACAGCTGAAACACAAAGAAGTAGAGGAAGATTGTTATTCAGTTCATGAATTGACATTCAGTATCTTACTGCAGGTTTTGTCTGATTTCTCAGGTACAAGGATGGTTGTGAGATCCGGCCCAGTGACAACATGACTCTGCAGGCAGAGGGAACCATGAGGAGGCTGATTATCCGCTCTGCACACACCTCAGATGCTGGCAGCTACTCCTGTAGAGCGGGAAGCAAGAGCATTGACTTCACGGTCAATGTCAGAGGTACTTGGAACTTTCTGAATACTGTTGGTCCGAGTCGTGTCGAAAGGCAGTCGAAGTGGTGAACATTTAATTTCTCAATTGATGAGTAAACAAGATCCGAATGAAGATGATGACTTTAGACTCTGAACTCACTCTGGTTTCTCAGAGCCTCCAGTGATGATTGTGGAACCTAAGGATGATATTGTGATGGAGAGCTACATCTCAGAGGAGATCAACCTGCAGTGCGAGTTGTCCCGCTCCAGTGGGAGGGTGCGATGGTTCAAGGACAGCCACATTCTGAAGGAGAGTGACAACATCCAGCTGAAATCTGAGGGTCCTTACAGGAGGCTGACCGTCCTGAAGAGCTCAGTAGAGGACAGCGGAGAGTATGTCTGTGAAACAGATGGAGACTCTGTCTTTTTCCAGCTTACTGTAAAGGGTAAGACTGGAACTCCCCTTGCCTCTGATCCTCTGATCTTAAACACAAATGTGTGGATCTTTCTAAAGTGTTAATGATCTTCCTTCACCAGAACCACCGGTGACAATCATTTCCCCCAGTGAACCAGAGTTAGAAATAACTCACCTGGCCTCAGAGCGGCTGGAGCTCTGCAGCGAGATCTCCCAGGCAGATGCTCCTGTCAGGTGGTACAAGGATAACATGGAGGTAGAGCAAGGTCCAAACTTGATCTTGGAGGTGGATGGAGCCCAACGAAGACTCGTAATACCCCGAACCACTGTGGACGACACAGGAGAGTATTTATGTGACACTGAAGACGACTCTGTGGCTTTCCTGGTGACGGTAACAGGTGAGATTGAAGATACAGGATTAAATATTTAGCAACATTAAAAACGGATTGCTCTTGTTCCTTTTCAATGTCTGTATTCCCCATTTTAATTCAGAATCACCAGTGAAGCTTACTCGTTCCAAAAACATACCCGACAAACTGGAGAGTTTTGCCGGGAAACCGGTTGTGCTGGAGGTGGAGGTGTCCCGGCCGAATGCTGACGTCAAGTGGAAGATAAATGGCAAAGAAATAGAGAGGAGCGCTAATGTCATCTTCAGTGAGGACAGACTCAATCATCGTCTCACCATCCTGTCTCCCACCCAAGAGGATTCCGGGAAATACACCTGTGAAGCTCATGATGATAAGATTGATTTCCTCATCAAAGTCTCAGGTAAGAGGGAAAGGTCAGGTCCACATTGATGATTAGCATACTGAGTGTCATAATGTAAATATCCATCCTCAGAACCTCCAGTGAAGATCCTGAGAAAGTCAGAGATTAAGACTAATCTTAAATCCCGGATTTCTGACGACATCGTGCTGGAGTGTGAGCTCTCAACACCAAATATTGTTGCCAAATGGTTCAAGGATAACTGTCGTATCGATGGCAATGATGAAAGGTACTGCGAAGAGGAAGAAGGCGCCTTTCGCTCGCTGGTCATCCTCAATGCTGAACTTGGGGATTCAGGAGAGTACTGTCTGGATGTTGGAGATGACAATATCAGTTTTCAGGTTACGGTGGAAGGTAGATTCTATTTCGTAAAGTTCAATAATTAAAGTAGTTGAGTCCCTTTAATTAATCTCCTGTCTCTTTTCCTTGGTTAAGAACCTCCAGTTACTATTGTGGGCAACTCAAATGACCCTGACTACCAAGAGATGATTGTAGGAGACGACTTGATCCTAGCCTGTGAAGTGTCCCGTGTCAATGCCCCTGTCCAGTGGTACCACAAGGATAGGCTGCTTACCAATGACTCCCGAACTTTCATTGAAAGCTACGGCACTCTGAGGAAAATTATCATCTCAAATATACAGCACTCAGATTCTGGGAAATACACGTGTGATGCCGTGGACGACAGGATGATCTGTGCTGTCACGATTAAGGGTAAAGATTCACAAAGATATTAACAGATTATTAAAATAGCCATAGGTTTAGATAATAGATGGTTTTCTTTCCGTTTCCACAAAAGAGCCTGCAGTTACGTTTGTGAACAAGGAGGATGACATAGTCATGATTGGCTACGAAGCAGAGAGCGTGAGCTTGACATGCTACGTATCCAAGGAAAACGCTCTTGTGCGTTGGATGAAAGACTGGACGCATGTTGAAGGTGAACGTTTCCAAGAACTCATAGAGGGACATAAGCGCACTCTCACTATCGATTCTTTGAGGCGTTCTGATGCTGGTGAATACACCTGCGATGTCAACACAGACCAGATCCACTTCAGCTTGTTGGTGAAAGGTTAGAATCTCTTGTCGTAACATTGCAGAAAACTGTTTGCATGAAAATGCCATGTTGACTTATCTATTTGTCTTGCATCACAGAAATGAGAATCAAGTTTATGAGGCCACTGAAAGATACTGTAGGGCACGCTGATGGTATGGTTACCCTTCAATGCGATGTGTGCAAGCCGAAAGCAGATGTTCAATGGCTGAAGAATGGCCTTGAAGTTGTGCCCAGCAGGAAATTCTCCATTCGGGCCAATGGAACCGAGAGAAGCTTGTCCATCCACCGTTTGACCAAAGAGGATGCTGGGGAGTACACGTGCGAGTCAAAGAATGATCGGACAGTAGCTGTGCTCAGAGTGGAGAGTAAGTGTGCTTGCACAATTCGTCTTTTCTTGTAGGAGGTAGAGGGTCTTTAACATTCTTTTGTCTTTTCAGTGCCTCGTGTGGTGGAGTTCCTTACCGAGCTACACAACACTACCGTGCTTGAAGGAGAGGATGCGACATTCAAGTGTGTGGTTTCCCCTGAGGATATCCAGTTGGTCTGGTTCATGGACAATGAGCCTATCACTCTGGGGGATCGTTTCCAAGCAATCCAGAATGGTCTGTGTCACACTTTGGTCATCAAGACCTGTCAGATGTTGGACTCTTCGAGGATTACAGCAGAGGCTGAGGGACAAAAAAGCAAGGCAAGCCTTAAAGTTCAGGGTAAGACCATTTAACGGCAGGAAGGAGAGCGGATATTCAGTAGTGCATTATGAAATTTATCAAAACTTTGGTTGTAGCCTTTGATTCCTCTCTCTTTTCCTATTTTCAGAGGCTCAGGTCATGTTTACTAAGAAAATGGACGCCGTCATGGCAGAAGAGTTTGGCGATGCCACCTTGGAGACAGAGATTTGCCTCGAGACGGGGGAGGTTCAGTGGATGAGGCAAGGGGTGGTTATTCAGCCCGGTCCTCGATACACACTCTCCCAAAATGGCTGTAAACGCAGTTTGACCATCCAAAACTTGAATCTGTCAGACCGAGGAACTTACCGCTGTGAGACTCTGCACGACCGTACGCAGGTCAAGCTCAATGTAGAACGTGAGTGGTCCACGGTGGGGTGCAGATGATCTGTTCCTGGGGTTATTCAGGCATGACATGGTACAGGTAGAAGACTAATCTACCTGTGCAGAAACAACTCCTAACAACTCTTGGATCGTTGGTTAAATGTCTTCAAATCAACACGTCAGTCCAATGAGTTCATTTTTATAAGAAGAATTTGACCGAGGTCTGAGGTTAAACCTCTGACCCAACCATTAAGAAGCATTCGTTCTGGTCAAAGTGCTTTGAAGTATTGCATGTATTATAAAACACTCCTCTCCCTCATCTCTTCCAATGCAGCCCGTAAAATCTCCATCCGTAAATACCTCACCGACCAAGAAACCTTTGAAAGGGAGACCGCCTCCTTCGAGGTGGAGCTCTCTCACATGGACGTGGAGGGAATATGGCAGAAGGATGGAATCCGGCTGAAACCAAACAATCAGTTTCGGGTGAGCACCAATGGGCTGGTCCACAGCCTCACCTTGTCTAATCTCACCCTAGACGACACAGGAACCATCGTCTTCTCTGCTGAAGGGGTGCGTACCACTGCCAGGCTCACAGTCAAAGGTAAGTAATGGTCTGTAGACATCTCCTGCTGCAGTGTGTTATGGAAATAACAATATGATTTCATTTTTTCATGAGAGCCAAACACCAAAGAGTTCAAACGAGTAGAGTGTTTTTAGGTCACTAAACTCTATATGGAGGACTTTGACTGAAAAAACGATATTCAATGGTGAAAAGGGACTAAATATATCAAAAGCTGTTCTAGCAAATACCATTATGTTTTGATAATAATCAATAATTCAGCTGCGGGCCAATGGGAAACCTCTAACACAATTTCTGGTAGTTTTTTTTGGAAGTAAACTCCCTCCATTTTCATCTTCTTATGTTGGTCATGGTGGCAGCAGGCCAAGTAGGATATTCCAAATGTTCCTCTTCCCAGCAACTCTCCAAGTTGAGAGACTCTCCAAATCTCTATAAGATACTCTCCAGCTTATCTCAGCAATGAGGCATTCGCAGGACAGATGATATATATGATGCCTCCAGCCAATTCTGGGTCTACCCTAGGGTCTTCTCCAGTTGGACGTGTAGTAAAAACATTCAAGTGGAAGATCATAATCAGAGACCCAAACCATCTAAACTGGCTCCTTTTTAGAACAAAGGAGCAACAGCTCCTCTCCGAGCTCCTTTGGGATGTCAGAGCTCCTCACCTTATCTCTAAGGATGAGCCCAGCCACCCTACGAAGGAAGCTCATTTAAACCGCTTGTATCCTTGACCTCATTCTTTGTGTCACAATACTGAAATAAAACTCACCAAAATGTATCGCTCATCTTACAGTTACTACTTTGCTCCAGATAGTGTATTCTTATTGGGTGCTCACATTGTATTTGGAAATATAGTCAAAGAAATAGAAACTGTATGAGTGAAAGTTTGATTTGTTGGGTCATTGTTTGGATTTTCTAAACTGACAGAGACACCAGTGTCTATCCTGAAAATGTTGACTGATGTCCGTGTGGAGGAGGACTTTCCAACTACTCTAGAGTGTGAATTCTCCAGACAAATCATTGAAGTCAAGTGGCTTAAGGTAAACTGAACCAGTAAATGCACTCAGGGCTCTGGAGATCGCTTTGGGTCGTTGTGAAAACATGCAAACTGTGATGGCGAGCAGCTTCTGGCAGGAGGAATACCTCTGTCCCTTTGCTCCTCTGTAACAGAACGGGAAGGAGCTGAAGCCAGGAAAGAACTGTCGGATCTACTCCATGGGCCGGAAGCGGTTCTGTCAGATCATGCAGTGTTCAGGTGCTGATTCTGGCACCTACACATGTGACACGGGGGAAGTCAACACTTCCTGTTCACTGGAGGTTTATGGTAAGAGACTGAACATGACAGCTTTTTCAAACAAAGTGAGCACCCATATTGATTATTTCTGTGTTGTGATGTGTGTACTGACAGTGAATCCGTGTCCTGAGTATATATACATCAAGGAGCCATATCATTATAACCACTGACAAGCAAATGCAACTTGCAATATTTTAACATTTTTCTCCTGAAGCTGATATGATAGAACTTGGACTAAATAGGCAACCTTAAGATCTGAGCAATTTTGACAAGGGCGAACTAGTGATGACTAGACAAATGGGTCAGAGCATCTCCAGAACTGCAAATCTCATGTAGTGTTGCCAGCCTGCATTGGTTAGTGCTTACCAGTAATCTCAGGAATGACAACTGGTGAACCAGCGATGGGGTCATGGGTGCCCAAGGCTCATTGTTTCATGGGGAGTGAAGGCTAGCCTGATTCCACAGAAAATGTATTGTAGCAAAAATTGCTGGAAAAGTTCCCGCCAATTCGGAAAAGGAGTGTGAGCTCCAAGAAAAGATCCAATCAGCAAGATTTTTAGCAGGGTGATTTTTGTTGTGGCTGATGTGCATAAAACACCTTTGTGTGTCAACAGATCTAAAAGGGCAGATTCTTGTCCCCTTGATGTTTTCTCTCGACAGAGCATAAGTTGGAGATGGTAAAGGATCTGGAGGACCTTTTCATCCAGGAGGATCAGAATGCCGTCTTCATGAGTGAGGTTTCCCTGGAGGATGTTACTGTGGGGTGGTACAAAGACGGCCACAAGATTCGTCCCACTAGCGCTATCAAGATACGGACTGAAGGTGAGAGAAGAAGGTTGAAGTTCCCACAATACTCTGATCACTTAAGTAGAACCCGGCTCATTGACAAAGGTACGAAAAAAAAGCGTGCAGCACGTTTGATTTGATTAAGGCAGCCCCCCCCCTCTAGAAAAAAAAAAATTACTTTCTAGACCTGCTCTTTTTGGAAAGTGCCTTGAGATAACTTTTGTTGTCATTTTGCACTGTACAAATAAGATGTAACTTGAATGTCTACAGGCGGTAACTTGTTCAGGCCAGACATTCAGTTTGATTCACACTAAAACTGTAGGTGTGAAAGCTGCCTTGGACCAAGGTCTGGATCAAAAAGCTAGACTTTGTTCAGGGAAAAAGAGGTTGTACCCGATAAATATGAACCATTCTTTGATTCATTAACAGGTTTAGAAACACTTTCAGCATACTACCACTGCACAATATTATAGAACATTAAAGGGAAACATAGCCCTTTCAGATCACGACAGGACGTAGGTATGTCGTAAAAAAAAGTTATTTAGCATGCTTGTGTGATTGCAATGTGAAACCAAACTAACCGGTTTAGACATCTGTAAGGCAAACTTAGACAGAAAATACCTTCCTCTGTGTAAACTCCTTGACCATGCATCCTATTCCAGGTGAAAATCACTGCAGAAATGAGTGCAGATGAGGACGAAATGTCATAAAATAATTAGAAATAATCTATCCAAAAATAAGTTTCTGAATGGTTTGGGATTAGAATATAAAGTTGATTGAAAATGATCATGCATGAAACGTTGAATATCCGAAGTTTTGCTGAAAAAGCTGAATGTAGTCTGCAAAGCTGACTTTAAATTAAAGTATTAAGAACCATATTAAGTTGCAATGAGATGGAAAAAAAGATGACGAAGGATGTAAAGTATCATGATTATCAACAACATCAAATAGTTGAATAAAATGTCATAATGTATTTGGCTGCTGTGTGTGTAAGTCATAATGCTATTGCTAGTCTTTGTTTGTACATGTATTAATAGATCAGCGGTTGTAATGTTATGAGCACTGAATTTCCCTCATGGAGGTTAAACTCACTCACACAGTTTAAGACACTGTTCCAGCATTTACACACAATTAAATTAGGGAATCAAAGACTGCAATTCAGTAAACTACCATTAATCTAGTGACTGGTGGGACCCCTGGTGGCCATATAATGAATAGCAAGACCAGAGAGCAGAGGCCAAAGATTGTATGAAGTGAAACTCAAGAGAACATCTTTCTTGGTTAGCATCTACAGTAGCTACTATTAATGTGCCGTTTTCCTTCAGGGACCAAACACTTCTTACTGATGTGTAACGTCACAGCTGAAGATGCTGGAGAAATCCGCTTTGTTGCCAGGGACGTTGAGTCGACAGCATATCTTGAAGTCGAGGGTATGTCCATGACCATGTGCTTCTTATTTTTTGGTTTAAAGACGCTCCCCATCAAATTCTAAAACATATGTCCTCTCACATTAGAGCTTCCTGTTTCCATTGTTAAACCCCTGCGAGATCGAACAGCCCTGGAGAAACACCGCGTGATCCTTGAATGCGCTGTTTCATCGCCTCGCTGCAGCGCCACCTGGTACAAGGGCAAGGAGGAGCTGGTTCCTTCAGATCGAATGGAGATTGTGGCAGAAGACTGCTGCTTCAAACTGGTGATTCATCCCGTGGCTGTGGAGGATGAAGGCACCTACAGCATCAAGGTTGGGGAGCACACGTCCAAAGCCAAACTTATGGTGGAGGGTAAGTTAAGAGGCTACAGACCGAGTATATATATCGCTTTGAGTTCATCTTATTTTAACACTGCTTTCTCTCTGTGCTGCCCAAGCCCAAGCCCTGATAATGGTAAAAGAGCTAGAGGACGTTGAGGTAACTGATCCTGACCCTGCAACTTTCCAGTGTGAGGTGTCCGTCGCCATAAACAAGCCACCGGTATGGACTCTGAACGGTGACAGCCTTAAGCCAGGCCCATCTGTACGCATGGAGAACCACGGGACGGTCTACAAGCTCATCTTGAAGAACACCAGTGCGGACATGAGCGGGGAGGTGAAATTTATCATAGGCAAGGCCAGGAGCAGCGCCACGCTCAGTGTGCAGTGAAGGAAGAGGGAGAAACGAAAGTGACTGTGGGAAAAAGAAAGTCAGAATTTCATGTAGAAGTTTATTTAAGAGATTCAGTTAAGTTGGATGAATCATTTTCAACCTTTGGGCACTTTGCTTCAGGCAATTTATTCCTTTTTTTTTTAAACAGTGCAGATATTTATTAAAATGTATACGTGACTTTACATTCTTATTTGATTCCAAAATAAAAATGATTTCAATGTCATCAATGTTTACCGACTTAAATGTGCAGTTTGGAAAATATAAGGCTGTCTTCAGGTTGAATAAAGAAATGCTTCATCTCTAAAAGGCCAAACGAAGAAGATGATCATTTTAAGTATGCTAACACGTTTAAACTCACGTTTCCTCCATGGCAGTGTGACGCAAGTGGGTATTGGTCACCTTGGAAAGGTTCAGGGATGAATATGGCTCACGGCTCCGGCTTAAACCTCCCCTGCCAAAACCGTCCCTGCCAAAACACGTCAACCTAAAACTTTTAGGTTGACGTGACCGACAACAAATGACGATTCAGCTGTAAATATGAGGCAGGAACTTATAGTATGGGTTTATCCCCTCGTGGAGATGGCCGGTCTCTGCTGGACGTATTTCCTCCATGGTAGACGTTGGCTTGCAAAGGACCAGGGGTGAAGCTGGTATTAATGTGGCCCCATCCGGACCTTAACCCTTCCAAGGGCCGTGGATCACGTTCTCCTTGAGTCCTCTTCCCTTCTTTCCTTGAGGGAGGAGGGAGTGGGTGGCTGGTGCAACTGTCAACATTACACATCATAATACCTATCATCTTAAATGTGAGCTTTGACCAACATTCTAACAGAGTAGATCATTTTGACACGTAAAGGTCACTGTCGATGGCGTCCAAGTCAGCTTGATCCGCAATATAGGTTACCATCTGTGATTTCACCACTAGATGGTACAATAACCCAATACACTTTACACACTCCAAGTCAGCAGCGCTGCAGTATTCCACTATTAGCATTAACTGAAATGTTTCTGGATGGAAGGAAAACAAAACAGAACTTGAACCATCTTTCATTTAGCATTTATGGAAAAAATGTCATTATTACACAGAGTTCATTTATAATTTGGTATGATAAAACAACGGGTCAAAAAAAATTAGGTTACATCTATTCAATCATGAGTACAGCAACATGAATATTCCATATATTAGTGAACATTTGTTTGCTTTATAACTGTGCAAAACAAAATATATAAAATATCTACTGAATGTTTAAGAATTACAGTATCAATGGGTGGGCTGCTGTGGTGACGATTCACGTTTTATTTGCAATAAAAATGTTCCTATAAATACCTTTGTATGCCAATGAATCAAAAAAATATAACCATTAATCCTAAACTGAGTGGGATGATGGTTTGCACGAAATAAAACATCACAATTATCACATAATATGTGCCTAAAACAGTGAGATGCTATGGTTTTAGTCTTATGCGGGGGTTAAGAATCCGTAATACCTGTTAATGAGGTAATAAACCGATCAAAAGTCTTGTATCTCAGCAACAATCCTGGGCACAACAAAGAAAATCAGTAATTATTGATAAAATTAGGCCAATCTGATTGACAAATGTTAAGCAAAGAAAAGGAATATGGTGGATTTAACAGCCACCTCTGCCTCATTTAAGTAGTCACCTCACAAGCCTTCTATGGAAGCTCTTACTCAAATCCACTGTTGCGTTCATGTGACATCACATGGTATTGTCGACGCATAGGAGGGAGTCTGAAAGGCCCCTTCTTACAATAGTACATTAGAAAGGAAACTCCACCCTCTAGCATCATTTTTTGTTTAACATCTGGTAACGTAGGTATCATCTCTGTTACTATCTTTCCAGAAAAACAGAACCTGACATTCACCGTTTGTGTTCTGGATCTATTACATAGTGACATACGTCATGTCGTAATCATGCAGCCAAACATCATGAAGGCACCCAGAGGTGAAACATAAATCAATCAATAGCAGTTTAACAGTGTGTTTCTGGGTGGATTTCCTTTAAACCTGGCCTGAATTAAACCAATTCAATCACTGTTGCGGCAGAACCCGCCTCCACGCAGTTTTCCTGAAACTTCTTTCCAGCCTGTGTGTACCGCTTAAGAAAAGTCTTACAAGTCAAACTGTGACTTCTGTGCATCATATGACGTGTTCACACACAGTCTAAAAGTGTAAGTGTGTAAAAACTGAAACACAGTTAAGTGTTGCGTGTGGCTTAAATCAAAGGGGTGAAGCAATCGGACACCGGTTTGGATCCTGGTCTTGACTTGACTGGTGGAGAAATGGAACAATGAAAGTCTGTATCTGATAAAAGAAGCAGCTGCTGTTTCGCCGTCATGTGCAGATTGTTCGATATTAGTGTCAGGATTTCAGGAAGAAAATTGCAGCCATTAACTGCTATAACAGGCAAACAGGATTAACAGCAGCTAGTTGCTTTTAATCTAAGCCAATCAGCCATAACATTGTAACCACTGACAGTTGAAGTCAGAATAACAATGATTATCTGGTTGGGATATATCAGGCAGCCGGTGAATATTTTGTGCCTATGTTGGTGTTTTGGAAAAGGAAAAATTGGCAACTCAAGTATCTGACAGACTTTTTCAAGGGTCCAGATCAAGGAGTCATAGCAACTCCAGAACTGTTGATGTGCGGCAGTTACTATCAACCAAAAAGGTCAAAGGAGAAAGGTCATCAAGTTATTAGTTATTTTCTATGCTGCACTGACAGGAGACACTGAACTATATTCTGTGGCCTATACTACAAAAGACTCATCCGATCAATTTACAATTTGGGAAATTGAAATACTCCTTGACATGATTGACCCACATTTTAAGGGAAAAAAAAAGGTTTGGTCAGATTCGGAAACATAATGACCGAATTAAATTGACTAAATTAGGGGTGAGTGATGAAGATAACGCTATTCCGGAGACATCGGCAAGACCGATCGAGATGGAGATATGCATGTTTACAGAAATTATTTTCAATTGCTTACCAAATCCTGCAGCTTCTGCAGGATCTCACCGCTGACATCCAACACCAAGTCTGTGCCCAGAGGATTACTGGCTACAGACATCTGCTTTGAGAACTCTTCTGCAAGTTCAGTGACATAAAAACAAGTCATTTCCCATCCATCCATTCACCCATGCACCCACATCAGCTGGTTCATTGTAGTCTGATAGGTAGAAAGATATAAGGCAAAATTAAGGCAGCTGTCGGTTTGACCAGAAGATGGCAGTGTTAATCCCAGAAGAGTCACTGAAGGAGCCCAGACATGATCTGGGGAAGGTGAATGCTCGCCGTCTTAGTTCTGGTTTGGCAGTGATAGTCCGAGCCTCGACCGGCGTCTGCATATCTGTTTTCTTTCTTTGTTCAGAGGTGACATCATGAGTTGAACTCTGTTAGCTTGGAGTCCCTTGGTGCTTTAGGACGGTGTAGACGCTGTCCACTTTGCTCAGCCTCTCAAAGAAAGGGATGAGGTCCAGCAGCTCGGTGTCAGACATGTCATCGAACCACGAGGCCACTGGTACCTGGAGGACAACAGAGGTTATCAGCACCCACAAAGCAATTGCTAAGTCGACGAGACAGAGAATTGGACCATAAATAGAATATAACCTTTAATATATCCCCCAAAAGATGGGGATATTTTAGAACCGTTTTCTCCGCCGCATCCGTTTCAGTTGCTGCAGATCGCCCTTGTTGATGCAATCACTCAAAAACTATTTCATTGATCATTTTCAAATGTTATACCAATTTAGACCTACGAGGAAGGCCTGCATTGATTTTGGGAAAGGTCAATCATATATTTACATTTTGGGATTGAAACTGTTTGGGTAACAGCTTTTATTTTGCAGGTTGTGACGGTCAGTATCACAGGATAATTCCAATGAATGAGCGATATTATGGACTATGGTTATTACCACCGCTGTGTCCACAGGTCCGTCGTATTAACCTAATAACTTAAAAACTGTTCAATGGATGAGTTTTCTAATGTTAGTGAGGAAGAACTGGATTGATTTTGAGAATGGTCGGTTGTATATTTCCAACACTAGGGGATCTATATCCCCCTAGGGGCCATATTTTCCCCAAACATTGTTCCGATTTAGACAAAATGTTGTGCCTATGATCGACATGATCTGTCTTGTATATCCTATTTTACTACATTTTACTACATATACATACATACATATTTTACCAACAGCTCATTTGATTTTACTCACTAGGGTAGGGGTGTCAAACTCAATCACAATGGAGGCCAAAATTAAAGTTGGAGTCCACATCGAGGGCCGAACAGGACTCAAACAGGCCTTGTTTAACGTGAGGTATTATGAAATTTTGATGCTTTATTTTATTCAGAGGCTACTGTTGACTCAATTCAACACAGACAAGGTTAGAAGTGGACCGCATAGGTTTAAGATGTCGGCATGAATTTTGTGCTTGGTGAGCTGTCGGAGGATACTCACGGCGTTGTCAGGGTTGAACACATAGGAGGCTGGAGAGTTGTCCACGATGATGACCTTGTTTAGGTCTCGACCCAGGCGACTCAGGTCCTTGACGTAATTACCTCGATGAAAGACGCAGGACTCCCGGAACAGGCGGCAACGGAAAGCTCCCCATTTGTCAAGGAGGTCAGAGACTGGGTCTGCGTACTAGGGAGATGGATGGATCAGAGCAATTCAAACGAAACTCTCATCTTTCTTTCCTGGTTACATACAAAACAACTAAACACTTCCAAAACAAAAATGTAGAACTTGTGTGACATGACATACTCATAGATAAATGAAAATTGTTGATGAAATAAGTAAATGGGGGTTGTAGACTGAGACTGTGGTGATGTGGATATTAGTTACACTAAACCTTTGGTGTTTGGTAAAAAAATAAATCACAAAACGTTCAAAAATTAAATAAATAAACACATGAAATGAACATGAAATTCACTTGTGTCCCAACAACATTGCACACAGACAGAAAGGAATTATTTTAGTCCAAATGTTCATTATGTTCATTTGTTTTCCAGAGCGCATATCTTGATGCATATGTAAGACATCACACCAAAATGCAATATGTTACGACTCCTTTAACTTTAGCGCGATGCTGCTGGGGCTGTTGATTTGTTTGGTATAAAAAGGGGTCTCAGGGAAGAGATTTGATTATGACGCTCTTGTGCAGACTTGTGCATTATGCCACTGAAACCTTCATCTGAGAATATATTCAATCTGTTACCATGGAAACGAAACGCCATCAAATTCTGACTGTGCTAATGTTATTAATACTGTATCCATCCACCTCCTTACTTTGTTCAAAGCAGAGGATTAAAAAAACTAGACCACAACCATTTAGTAGGTATATTGTGTAATCTTAACGTAACATACAAAAAATATTTAAAAAATATATCTATTATAAAATGAAAATTACTCAATTATTGATGATCATCAGCTCCTACAACAAGGCACCACTTGCTGAAAGACATCGTTGTCGAGATCGACTAATTTGCGAGTTCATGTTTTACATCCTCAATTTCAGCCTGTCAAACTGTGAAATTTATGATAATCGTCTTCTTTTGGTTGTTCCCTCTAGAGGTCTCCACAGCAGATCACCTGTTTCCACCTTGGCTTATCCTCTGCAACTTCCTCTGTCACACGAACCAACTGCATGTCCTCTCTCACCAAACCCAGAAAACTCCTCTTTCGTCTTCCCCTTTTTCTCTTGACTGGCAGCTCCATCTCCAGCATCCTTCTACCAATAGATCCTGTATCCCTCCTCCTCATGTGTCCACACCATCTCAATCCACCCTCTACAGTTCTGTCTCCAAGACGTCTAGCCTGGGCTGTCCCTCTGATGTCCTCTTTTCAAATCCTGTCCTTCTTCGTGTCTCCAAAAGAACATCTGAACATCTTCAGCTCTGCCTTCTATCTTTTGATCAGTGTCACCGAAACCTTTCCCTTCACTCTTGCTGCTACTCTTCTGTCACAGATAACGCCTGAAAAATTTTCTCCAACCACTCCATCCTGCCCGAACTCGCTTCTTCACCTCTTTTCCACACTCCCCATTGCTCTGAATAGTAGACCCCAAGTACTTAAACCCCTGCACTTTCTCTGCCTCTACTCCTTCATCCTCCTCGTTCCACCTGCCTCCCTTTCATTCACAAATGTTTTCTGTCTTTCTGCAACTCACCTTTATTCCTTTTCTCTCCGGTGCATACTTCAACCTCTCCAGGTTTTCCTCCTCCTGCTCCCTGCTCCCACTACAGATAACAATGTCATCCACCATATATTGGTCCATTGGGGTCTCCTGCCTGACCTCATCGGTAAGACTGTCCATCACCATAAAAAATAAGAAGTGGCTCATAGCCGATCCTTGGTGCAGTCCTACCTCCACCTTAAACCCATCCAACACTCCATCTGAGCACCTCATCACTGTAATACTTCTCTCACACATATCATGCACCACTCTAACACACTTCTCCTACCCTCCAGACTTCCTCATACAATCCCACAATTCCTCACTTGGCACTGCCCTTTACTCTCTCTTAATCCATAAAGACCCAAAATGTTGATAATCTAATTTAATATTAATATTTAAGTTTTGCTGTAATTAATTCATCACTGGCTGCTGCAGTGAACCAATACCCTCTGGGTTTTTAATATGTCTCTTGAGTCATTTTGTGGTAATTAACAATCGCCGTAGTTTCTCACCTTGGCTAAACTGGCAGTGAAGAGGACGCATTCAAATAGCTCTCCCATCCTCTTCAGGAACTCGTCCACATGAGGACGCTTCAGGACATACACCTGGAGAACACAGGTCACATTGGAAAGGGAAACATAAACCACCTGAGAATCTTCAATGTTTTATTTTGGTGATACCGACTATTGTGCAAATGATGAGTGGACAGTTTGAGGGTTAACATAACAAGCATTACACACATTACAAATGTGCAAAAACTGATAACAATAATCATACACACCAAACATATGTAAGACCAAAAAGATATAATCACAGCTTAATTGCATGTTCCTCGTCCATTTTCTCTTCTGTGTCATGGCTGAGGCGGCTGAGGGGAGCGTTCCTGAACCAAGGCATCCGGAATAGGCTGTGTCGGAACAAACCTATCCTGGATTACTTGAATCAGGCCCAGACCCATATTACGTCATCCATCTCCAAATCCCTGAAATGCTGACGCACCTACCACACTCAGCAGTTTATACTCCACAGCAACACTGTCACACAACCACAAGGATGATGAGGCAGGGTCGTGTCAGAGGTGAGAAGAGGCTACATGATAAACACGTTTGCAGGTGTTGCTGAGAGACGCCACCATTACCTGGTGAACGGTTCCGTCTATTTCCACAGGAATGATGAAATCTGCATTGTTCACAGGCTGTCAGGACGACAATGAAACAGATTTTACAAACATAAGGATACTTCCACCGAAATAAGATTGCAGATCTAAAAGAGTTAAGATGCTGCAATACTTTGATTTTTTTTTTAATGAGACTGGTATTACTGTAATACAGAGACTGTTGTGTTTATTTGGGTTAAAGAACCAGATAGTTTGAGTTTGGTATTCACCCCTGTCTGTGACAACTACAAACAGAGAGTGGTGTAACAGTGACCAAAGTATGTTTTTTTTTAATTTTTCAATATAACCATATCTTTATGTACGGAAGTACATCTTAAAGACCAAAGAAAAACATTAGACCATTTATCTCCAAATAATGCAATTCTGCTCAGCTGCCATCTGCAAGAGTCTAAGTTAGTGTGCAATTCAAAGTAAAAGTCAGATCAAATAGATACGTCTTTCATTTTAATCAAAAGATATTGAGAATGTCCAGGATTTTCTTTTTTCAATTTTGCTGCACTGAACTACCTGATAGAGGGTCAGCGACCCAACAAAATCAATGAACGTAAGCATCAAGCATCATCCATAACGTTTGATTCTATTCCACTTTGTTACAAATCTCCCCAGTTTCACTTGAGTCATTATAATATTGTAATAAATCACATTCTCATTTGTTGAGGGAGGAAGAAGGAGTGCCTGTTTGGATGCCGCTGATGTTCTGATGAAAATGCTGCCAAATTGTTGTACTTTTGAAATAACATCGTCTAGACGCACAAATTGAGATTGATTTACTGATGAATATAGCCCTAGTAACGACTTTCACAATCCTCAAGACTTGATATGCCAGAACGTTGTACAAATACCATTATTAATGTCATTCACAGTAAATAATATTGTTATTTCCCATTATCTTAAACAGAGAAGAAAATAAAAGCCGATTTTTTGACTTTTTTGACTAAAAATGAGGTGAGCTTAACTTTTCACCTAGTTACAAGATTGAACATCATGATAATGAGTTAAATGGTCTGATTTTTTTCTCTTCATTGAATGCAATACGGTTCTTTACAAAATAAGATAGATAGCTTTTATGTGTATCAAATAAAAAAAATGTCAACCTTCTTACCTTGAAGGAACTGTGAACTAACGTCTCGTCCAGATCTATGACCACACAGATTTTTCCAGCGTCTTTTGACTTCACTGGAGGCAGCAGAGGCTTCACCTGGATCTAAATAAATCCCAAAAAGTATTTTTAAGGTGATGTGTAGAAAAAGATTAGACCTAAAATGCCACTGAAATCTCCTTTTTTTCTGACCTATGACAGATTTGATCTTCTTTCTGCTGACAAAACAGGAGCAGGATGCAAAGAGCGAGACAAAGGTAAACAGACCTTAGAGGCTGATCCGTTCTCTTCGACCAGCAGAGGGGCGTTGTTGTTGACGGGTGGGGGATCAGCATGGTCCCGACATAGGCAGCAGAAAAGGTTTGAGAAGAGACCTCTGCTCCGAGGCTTCCTGGAGGACAATGGGGGCGAAGAACCTGCTGAGAACGGAGGAGTTGGTCATGAACAAAAAGTAATCTCAAACCTCCAGCAAATTCTCCTGTTGTATCATATGGAGGTTATGATAAATGAAAGAGTAATTTTTTATGCTGAACTACTAAAATTGGAGTTGTTAATTTCTTTGTATCCTTTGGTTTGTGTAATTATATCTGAATAATAATTTCATTTATTATTTTTATTATTTATTATACGTTCCGTATTTTGTGAGAGGAATTAATTGCCCAGGCCTACTGGTACATGTTCATTATCGTGTTATGAAAAATGACTTTAATCTAGTAGTTAAATAATTTAGACTTTAGAGCTGAAACTATTCTATTGGCTCATTCACAGAAAATCTTTACTTCCACCAAGGAGCTTTGTTTTCACCAGTGTCAGCATATGTTTGTTAAGCAAGATTAGACAAAACCCCTTTCACAGATTGTCATGAAGCATAGTGGGAAAGTAGTAAAGAAGAATCGGTTAAATTTGGAAGTGGATTCGGCAAAAGGGAGCAGATTCTGAACTTTTCCATATTTTTGAGTAATACAAGACTTTGTTTTACTCACTCACAGTTGGTCTGAGAAAAGTTACAGCTGTTTTTTTCTGAGTTAATTTGCACAATGTCAGCACTCGGGTTTTATGAATTGAAAAAAGTCGAAAACAGTTTTTGAGATATGCTCTGAAACTCGTCTGACAGGCGAGGCTTATCCTGATCTTTCTTGTCACCTGATTTGAGGTGGGGGATAAAAACCTAGTCCTTCTTTGTATTCCCTTACAATAATCACTTTCATCCTGTGCTCCCCTTCAGCACAGGATGTAGCGATGGAGCCCCTACAATAGTGTCCGGGGTGGAACCGCCAGGATGTAAGCAGCAGGCTCGTCCCACTGCATGATCCAAATCTCAGTCAAAGCATGCCATTTTCAGCGTGTAGATTGTCAACTACGAGTTTGCTGTTGCTGTTTGACATGGAGACAGGGATTTGCATAAAGCGGAATGGGAAGACTAAAATAGTCAGCCAGTTGCGGGCTTCTATGATCCTGTATGTTAAGAATATATGAAGTGTAATCCCTTCACATTACCACCTAACTGAGGCTCTATCTTGCCCGCCTGAAGCTTTTCTCACTCTTGTCACGTGCGCAAACCCTCTTGGATGCACAACTGTTGTGTAACCGCCTCTGATATCAGCAGTAAACAGCCTCCACCCATGAACATTCTGCTCTCTAACACTTCAGAGTTCTCTAGCAACTATAAAAAAAAACAAAAAACATAAGCACATCATGGGTTTAATCTGGAATGCAATCTACACATTGGCATGGTTTGACGTTATGTAACTTAATGTTCCTCTCTTTTATGTATTCATTTATGTGATTTATTGTCTCAACCTTCTACTCTATAGCAACAGCTTTCATAAATACAACCGTGTTATGAAGGCTCCGGCTGATCCCTGCCAAACAGGAGATGAACCTGACAAACCCAGTGAAAGGCTCACGCCCTTATCTCTTCAAATCACCATGGAATGAAAGGTGGAACCACGCACCTGCACCTTTAAACCTGGCCAGTCCTCATAGGCTTTAAACAGCTTATTATCTGCACTCATCTATGTCTGTTTGCACTAGGACATCTTTATGGGAATTGCAAGCGTAGACAAAATCAGTTTCTCTATCTGTTTGATTTTATATAGCTGCAACGGACTGCTGACTCATTTCTCCTGTTCATCGGCCAGTAGGAGGTACATGTCAACACTTTAGATCTTGTTCTGCTGGGAACCATGGGAAATAGTGTCAGTTGGAGGGATGGGCATTTCAATCAAAAATAAAATCTGATAGTTACTCAGAGGTATACAGACACTTTTTAGAGTTTAGAACCTATGTAGAGATTATTTGAAAAGTTATTTATTGTTTGGCTGAACTGTAATAAAAACATCAATGGAGTAAGAAGATTTAATAAGAAAGGGGGAGTAAAAAGGAAAAGAAAATAAATTTAGTATGAGCTTCAAAAACAAAGTTGTGATGATGGAGGGAGGGACTTTTTGTCATTCATTCGTGACTCCCTGATGACATCATCCCCTGGTCAGCAGCTGACCAAGACGTTTTCTCAGTGGAGGAAATTTTAAGGTGGTACTATTCCAGTTTAAGGATTTGATCAGAGGAACTTGTTTTCTGCTTCTGTGAAACTCTCCGTCAATCTCTGATCAGCACTAAGACTTTGTTTTCAGCCTCTTCGCGAACCATACTCCCTCTGTCTGAACGTGACTGGGTTACCAACGCATATACTGCTGTTGTTCAACGCTCATGCCTCTTTCATTCCAACTACTGCATTTGTGGCGACTGAACCTCCACTGGCCTCTGCTGTGCTTGGGCCAAAACAGGAAGAGGAAACAGAAGGGTATCAGTGGAGGAAACTACTTGCCATCATGCTTTAAAGGAGCAGAGAGCTTGTGATGCTATTGTCAGTTGATTTTGAAAAGTAGACCTAATATCAGCAACTTTAAAATTCCACCAACAGACAAAAGGGAGAGGACTTACAGACAAAAAAAAACTTCATTCAAGACTGGTAACCTCGTGCCAATATCTACTCCCCTTATATCCTTACGTAATGCTCTTCACACTCTACTTTCTTCTTCACTCCCTTCTGCAAAAATGTTTTGCCTCATTCTCTCAAGTATTTACTCCTCTGACGTTATTTGCCTGGAGTTAATGTTCATGTTAACTATGACACACAGTTTAACAGGAAAAGTACTAAGTGGGTGCCAACTTCAAAACACAGCTGGCATAATTAAATAAAAAGGGGCCATTCTTACAATAAGGAAGGAGTGCAGAAGAACATACCATAAGCAATGCTTGATATGTTCGGATTCATCAAAAAGGCTAAAGCCTGCGCCACCCATTTAAATGATTTATCATTGATCCCGATCTTATTTTCAGTCTTTTCAGCCTGTGTTCTTCTTACGCATAGTAGAGCCAAGATTGAAAGGTCACAAGACTACAAGAATCTCACGCCACATCAGATGATCCTGTACTTGAGCTTTATTGAATCTCCTGAGAACCAGATGTCAGTCAAAGCTGAGGGTCAATTTTATTTTCATATTTTCAAGTCCAAAATCCCTTAGTCCCAAAACATGCAGTAGAGGTGAATTGGGGACCCTAAATTGCCGGCAGGAGCGAAAGTTGTTTGTCATTATGTTTCTAGCCCTGTGATGAACTGGGTGTACCCCGTCTCTCGCTCAATGTCAGCTGGGATAAGCTCCAGCCCCCGCAATCCTGAACAGGATAAGCGGTAACAGATAGTGAAAACCGGTGCATTCTGAAAACCCTTGTCAGCACTCCTTTACTAATATTTGTCCCGGAAGTCACACGTTCACAAAACAAAATTAAGACAATTTTTTTTTTTAAACCAGACTTTATGGAGAGTTTGGTCACAAAAGTTCTTTTTAGTGAGTGTAGTTAATAAAATTTAGTTTGCAAAAGTTTAAAGCCGATGCATGCCGATCCCCTAAAACACGTTGCAAGCTGTTGTCAACTGAGATCGTCAGATCATCCTCTATTGTTTCGAAGCATTTTTGGACTCGTCAGAGGCTTCAGGAAAATGGTAAACGCACTGAACAAAAGATTTGAATAGTCCATCAAATGGCTTCAAAGAGCTTAGATTTCAGATAACTTCAAAATCCTTTTTGTGACTTTGTTTTTCCGCCTGTGGCACAAAGTGAAAGAAAGACAAAGTGTTTTTGGGGAAGAGGAGGATTTTCTGCTCTCCAAAAGCTGAAAACATGGTACTGAAAGTAAATTCAAGATTATTCAAGATCTAATTAAGCATGAATGCAAGAATAAACAGTGATTTATCCTAGAGGAGCAACTAGGGAGGCCTAGTTTGATGAAATCAGCAATTGAACAAGCAGCCTCACCCGAGGCCAATTGGGTGCAGGTAAACTCATGTGCGGTACACACACACACCAAGTATGAGTTACCACAGCTCAAACTATCTTACAAGTAAACCAGAAAACACAGAGCTCGCAATTTGAAACAACAAGGCTGCGGTGGAATAATCCCGAAAGCATTAAACACAACAAAATGAATCATCCCGAGGAACATAGTCATTTTAAATAAGCTAACATTAGCAGAGTGGCTGTGGGCTCAAACTTAATCTTTCTGAAAACACTCTTCATCCTTCTTAACGGAACACAACTTTGTTTTTTCTTTTTTCTTTTAATAGGGGGCATAATGTGGAAATACTTCACTGAAATTATTTGCAGATGTATTGTTCCAATTCAGCTAATTAAAATGTCTTAAACTCACTATCACTGAGAGTCGGTAGCACGTCTTATCTTCTCGCAGTATTTTGCACTGTGGTTTGAACGTTGTTTTTAAAAAACCCTCCAACACCTGTGCTGTCCAATATAGACAGTGGCATACTGCAAAAAAAAAAAAAAAAGGAACATTTGCAGACTTAAAAAACAAACACCAACCAATTAAACACAGTAGGTATTATCAGTGTGTTGATAGACTTATTTGCTTCAGCAAATAACCAAAATAATAATAATCGGGAAGTGCAGCCCCACCTACTTCCTGTGAAAGAGGAAGAAAAGCCAACTACGTTATGTTACGCACCGGTGCATAAACTCATGATAAGATGAGTTGCCATTTAATGGTCTTAACACCATCCAAAGTTTCATGCTTAAGTACAATTTCTGATCTTTTCCACCTCTTTGTGTATAAGTCACATTTGCATTTTGTGATTAATATGATATCAAGCAATTTTCAATAAATAAAGGACGTTGATTTTTTTTATTTTTACAGGCCAATAAAATCAAATCGGCCTCAAATGCGACCCTCAACACGTTTGAAAATGTTGTAAACTGCAAGATTTGCAAGGCTGACCTGTCCTGGCATGGAGCGCGTCAGAAATGCAGGTGCATTTGAAATGGAGGCTCTCTAGACAATGACGACTCATCTCGGACCGCTTGCTAGCTGGCCAGCGGTCTACTTTCAACTCAGTGTTAAAGCCATGCACTTAACGTTTCTTTTAGGTTTAGCGTGACTATTTTGAAATGATAGTCACGTTACAAATATGCCCCGACGTTAAAATCATACACGCCACTTAGCGAAATTATTCAAGCGACCCAAAGACGCACAAAGTCCGTGCAAAGCCACAAACAGAAGCAAATAATCGCGACTAGACTTACGATGACGGTAAGTATGCAGGGGACATTTCATTGAAAGTTTTCAACAAGCATGGATTTTGCACGACATGAATGCCCTTCAGTATTGAGTTACTTAAAACTTCACGAGACATTGGTAAGATGATAATGTGGAACGAGACAACAAGCTTATCAGAGAGCAGATAATGTTGTGAGTTTTTCAGACATACCTGAGAGCTCACAACAAATAAAAAGCAGCCAATACTCAATGTTCTCTTCGGTCATGGATGACTATACACTTACTTACTTAGGGGGGGTTTAAAGCTATCTTCAAGGATGTTGGAAATACTACTTTTGGTGCTTTTTTTCAAAAATGCAATGTCATCTTGGACTTGATTAATTCATTTAACATGATTAAACTCGATAGATTTGTCACTGATTCTTTGTATTATTTCATCTATTATTATTATTATTATTATTATTATATTCGAAAGATCATTCCTGCAAAAGAGATTTTAATCTTACAGAGGATTTAAGAAGGACTTTCCGTTCCCGAAAGAAGAGGGTGTATATTTGCAGGTTTGCGTTAATCAGGCAAGTAACGCAATCGATCCCAGGTGGCATAGACTCAAGGAAAGTGGTGCGAATAAAGTGATGGGAGAACTTGTGAGTTCCTTGATACTATGTATCTCACTAAATTGTTTTGGAGATATCAGCTGCCTTCTCTTGTTATAATAAAACCAAACACATTTTTGGTGAAGGTAAAAAATTATATGATTTAAAGAGTACCACCTTCACAGAACTCAGAACCTATTTACACAGAACTATGTCATTTTCTGTCACCGATGAAGACATGAATCTACTCATGGACAAGCGTCTCGGGCTTGTGACAGGACGGGGTGTCAACAATTCTGGCGTCCTCCTCAGCTGAGCCGTTTTGTTATCTGCTGCAATCTAGCTTGTCACTCATGAGTTAGTTCTTCCTCTATGAAATTGCCTATGAAGCGTCTATTTGTATTTATCTCTGTAGATAATCTGCTGAAAAACTCAAACTCAAAACATCCAGATGAACAAATAGCTCTACAGCTAAGAGGGTGAACATGCACTCTTGATTGTCAAGTGAAACGCCCCTTATATTATCTGAACTGAACCCCTCTGAAAATAGTTGGTTAGAGATTACAATATAAGCCAAGTGGGTCTGGAAATAATACGTGCAATGACAGAATAGTTTGACGCAGATTTACAGTTTGTGACCAAGGACAAAACAAGTATGTATGTCCCATATGAGCGTGCATCATGTTGGTTTGAAGCCGCGTTACTAAACACCATAATTAGTGGTTAAGTCGTGACTTGAACTGAGAGCAAATGGAATCACGAAGCCTTATTATAGATCAGAGGGTAAACAGACAAATCCCTTTAATACAAGGAGGGCCTGCTCCAGGTTTGTAGCGCCTCACCTTTCTGTTACAAACATAACTTAGTTCAGTGAAAAAGGTTCAGTGCAATCCTCGAACACACAGATGTTCGTAAATGACATGGAGTATGTGGACCAGGACAGTAGGTGACAGGCTATCTTTTCAAAACAAATACCACATTGGAAGACCGACCAGGAAGTGTTTATGATCTCTTCCCGTCAGAGTAGTGATGTGGTTGGTATTAGGCCAAAATCATAACTGCCTTTTAAAAAGTGAAGCCGTGATGTCACCATTTTCACAAGAGTTATATTTTGCAGTCTAAATGGATAATAAAACAGTGTCATTTTCATAAGATTACACTTAGGGACCTGATTTCAAAAGTGTGCGTCTTCATGCCAAGTAAATCCTGTTGTCATCTAAAAGAAAGACCAAACTGTAACAGACGTTAAACTTTTTCTGTGAAAACTGTTGTCATTTAAACGACCCCTGAGACACAGCAGATGGTTGGTGAGGCAATGGGACAGCATGAATGTCATGTTTTTATGCATTTTAGGAGTGCATACGACAACAGGACGATTTAAGAAAAAAAAATCACCTCTAGATGATTAAAAGATCTTAGTAACGAAAGACTCATCTACACGCATGTTTTGGTTTTCCTATGAAACTGTGACAACAACAAAGGTAAAGTATTGAAATAGTATGGAAAAAGTATAATTATATACAGTGGTACCGCGGTATATTTGCTTTGCTTTAAGAGTGTTTTCATTTACGAGCAAAGATTCTTCAAAAACTGTGCCTTGCTTTTGGAGTGATGATTTAATTGTTGAGCGTTTTTTTGCTTGTATCACGGATTTTACCCTATAAGTATATGTATCATGTATCTCGTAAGAAACGTGCTTGGTATACGAGTGCTCTGCTTCTCACGAGCATCCTGTTTGAACAAGTGGAAGATGCGAGTGTGGACTCCTTCGTTCTACCCAAGACACAAAAAAAACAAATGGATCTCAGATCAGCCTCCCTGGTGCCGGTTCTCAGTTAGTGTCATACATTCACAGAATAGTATCTGTGCGCTCGTGTCCGCTTACGTTTGGAAGGAATCGAGTATGACGGAGGTATGTGAGCCAGAATCTACCGTAAGTGAGGATTTTATATCATTTATCATCGCTATTTGTCAGTAAAATTACTTTTACTTTTTTTTTTTACTTATAAAATAACATGGAAAATTATTTTTATATGAATACTTTCAGGAAATGGAGCGAACAAATGGGATTTCCATTCATTTGAAGGAGGAAATTAATTTCGCTTTACAGGTTTTTTGGTTTGCGAGCAAGGTCTTGGAACGAATTAAGCTCTTAAACGGAGGTACCACTGTATTATATAGATTGTTTCTTTATAGCTGCAGGTTTGTGTTAGTCGTGCAAATGGAGCGGATGATACCAGGTGAGATCAGCTACAGTAAAGCCGCCAAATCAAAGCAAAGATTGCCGTTGCGTCAGGCGTTGATGCAGCATATCCCTCCAATTAGGTTGTAAGATTATCTTTATGCATTATGTTATGTATCTCTCGGTTGTATGTTAAAAATCTCAGAGTGCACGCTAAGGGGAGCAGGACTAAAGCTGTATCTCTACAAAATAGCAGGGAAACGTTTGCTTTCTGGATCAAGCAAACCAAACCATAAGTGTGACTGTCCCTTTAAAAACACTCTGATCTAAAATAAAATTTGAGGACAAAAAAACTCTGACCGAGTGAACACAAAAAGTAGGAGGCAGTCAAACACCGTGTTTTCCTTGCTTTTCTTACCCCAAATTCCCCTCTCAGACTGCTTACATATTCAATGTAAATACACGGCTGCAATCAGCCGTAGCGATCTCCAGCTACTGTCAGCACGTTAAGCAACACCTCCACTCCTGAACCTGAAGTTGAGAAACTTCCACATTGCCGCAGACGTGTGCTTAGCATTTGTATGCTTAACACCTGTAAACGTTGAGACACAGAGCATCCTGCATCCTTGGAGTGTCATATTAAGAGCAGACGGGAACATTCTGTTTGCACTACAAAACCGATGCAGATCCTCTGAATACAAGCAGAAACTGAAAGAAAAATATTCTCTTGATTTGACGGAGCTCGGGTTTGTAAACGTGAAGCTCTTTGGGCAGTAAAGACACTGCCTGTAGACATCAGCTGGGTGTCACAATGAGTTAATGTTTCCACTAAGCTAGGGGCATGGTTATGTAATAGACCACTACTTATTTACAAGAAGGCTGCTGTTGACATCTCAGCTTACCATTTAATGTGGAATCATGTGCCAGCATATGTTTAGCGTGGGTGTGATGAAAGAATCAGTCTTTGTTTAGTTAGCGTGATTACTCAAAAAAGTAGGAAAGGATTGGTTCTTTTTTTTTTTTTAAGCGGTAGGGTACAGCATAAAGACCTGTGTTGAGATTTTGGCGTTGGTGTTTATCACCGTCTGAGTCCAGATTTGCTTTAAGAACTTTACCATTGCAGGATATCACTGTAAATCCCAAACGAGAGGGAAGTGACTCTAGACGAAAAGAATGCGAAATGGCTGCACTTTCTCAGAGATGATGACTAGCGGGTCGCCCGATTATTCAGTAACCCGCTTTTACAGTCCGTGGTATCTGATGTGTGTACTGTGGCCTTGCCAGAAATCCATGTTAGAGGACAGAGAATTGATTAATGCCACAGCTTTATCATTTAGTTTAGAGGAAGGAAACAGAAGAGCATTGCAGTGTGATGAACCGCATGAGTGATTGCAGAGGAGTAGAAATCATTGACCATATTTTGCAATCTCATGTTGAAAATAAACAACACAGTAGCGATTTTTTTAAATATTTTATTTTGCTTAAGTGCTGTATTTATACAATTATAAGATTCTTATGTGTTCTGCATTGTGCAGTTCCATCCTGGGAGGAGCACCACTACACAATAAAAACAAAGGAGTGTGGAACCCTACCATCAAAGAAGGTAAGGATGAGTACTTGACTTGAGAAACTGTGAAAGGTATATCAGTGAGGTCCGTAAAGTCCATCAAGAGAATTCAACATGGCGGCTTAGTGGCTGCATGTTGCTTGAATGATCGCCCCCTCTCACCTCCCCCGGGGGGGGGAGAGAAGTTACATCAAGCACTTGGTTCATGAGCTGAGATCCAGTTGGGGACGAGAAGCATTAGAGGATGCGGTTTGCTACCATCATGGACCCAGAGCGGGTCACATTGCACAACGTCGGAGAAATGCGACCAGTGGGGATGCAGCCATTTGTCGCCTGCCAAGTTGAAACCACCGGGACCATTTTGGACCCCATCATCTTACCTCTCAATGGTTTCACAAGTCAGGCCTTCATGTTTCCCTTCTTTAATGCTGAGGTTTCCCACTCTGTTACTGTGCTAAAAAAAAGTATGATCCTCCATTTGTAAAAAAACCCAACACATTATCCAGGAACAATGTTTTCAGAGACGGTGCATTTCTTCATCATCTCTTTGCCAATTCAACCTAAGAACTTAAAAAATACCGTTCCAGAGCCTGTGTTCGTTTTGCATGCTCCATTGGAAGAATATAGTGTACCTGTTAAAGTTAGACGCATCAATCTTGTGCACTTTAAGAACAACATTAACAGGCTAAAAGTATGATAAACGGTGTTCTATTAAAACAACTGTTTATTCTAGTAAACAATCTAATCTAATCACCAACACATTGGTTGTATTGATAGGAATAGCGACACGAGAAACAATGTCTCACTCAAAATGCATGGTAAAAGAAATTTTGCGCAGTACACAATGGTTGAATAATAATAATAATCGATTGGAGTAGGGTATACATGAATAAAAGGTGTTTCTTTTTTTTAAAATTAATTCAGGATTCCAGCCTGATTTTCAATCTGCCAACACCTCGATGGCATAAAATATAAATAAATGTTTCTCACATTCACCAAAGAACTACTGAACTTATCTGACATACTTTCCCTTTTCAGTTAAACCTCACCTAGACTCTCCCAATCAGTGGCCAAATGACTCCCCTTCTCTCTCAAAACAGCTGAATCAATTAAACTTAAATATCCTTACAGATTAATTTTGCACTGACGTCATTAGCTAATATTAACATTAGCTTAAATAGCTTACGTTAGTTTTCAATGATAACTTGTGGTTTTTTGCTGTCCTACATCGATAATGATAAGATTATGTCTGGCTAGTGGGTGGCTGAAGTCAGGGGATGCTGTTAGGATAATTATCGTTACTTCAAACAACCTCGGCTCCTCACTGAGCCTTAGTTCTCACTCACTAGCAGTTTGTTTAGGAGTGGCTGCAGAGCAGCACATGTGCAAAAGGGGGGAGGCTGATTGACTTGGGGTAAAGGGAGATTGAAGGAGCAGGGGCGCAAAAACATATTTTTAACCAATCGTTAATGTTGAATTTTTGTAATTTTTAGTTCATTTTGAGATTGGGGCAGAAAAACATCAGTGAGAAACACTAGTTCAAACATGGCCTCCATGGATAAGCACCAGCTTCATCTGTAGATGTAAAGGGATTTTTCCAAACCGATATTAAAGAATATATAGTGTGAATGTTACATTCAATTTATTCAAAGAGATATCTGTAAATTTTACACACTGTGCTTTTGAAAATTGGAATTTCTCTCATTTCAATGGTTACAATTTGGATTTCAGGGCGTAACTCAAAAAAGCTGCAATCATTTTTCTCAGAACTACATGTTTGCATCTCCTACAGTGCCCTCCAGAATTATTGGCACCGTTTCTAAAATAATGAGGTAATTGAGATGCAAAAACTGTCTTTATTGTCTGGAACCACGATCTTTAATTCAAATTACTCACAAAAATTGAACCTTTTCATTCAAGTTACAAAACTTAAAAAACACATTGCATTCCAAACGTTAAAAACAAAAAATAATTTCCTCTGAAATTCGTGTGCCAAAATATTAGCACCCCAAGTAAAAATATATTATTAAGAGGGAAAGAGGTAAAAGTATATTTCCTGTTTTATTTCATAATCTTAGGTCCACCTGTTTGATTGGGAACTCTGGGGTATGATGTAAGGTGACACAGGCCTAATTCTCTTGGACGTTATTCACAATGGTAAACAGGTAAACAACAGGGAACACTGTAATGATGTTCAAAGAAAAGTTGTAGAGCTGCGCAAATATGGCAATGGATACAAGAAAATCTCGCTACGTATAAAAATGACATTTTCAGCTTGTGACAAATCAGCCTGGAAGAGGACATGATTGTAAAACCTACGCATTGTAGGTCAGAATACCTAAAGCCCTTCCAAGGATTACAGCTAGAGGTCGGTTAAATCTTGGGTTCAGAAAGTCTCCTTAACCACCATCAGATAGCTTGTTTTGGTGTAGGTACACCAAAACAAGCTGTTTTGGGAGGGTAGCAAGAAAAAAGGCTTGATTCCAATCCACATGTTTCTACAGTTTGCCAAACATCACTGGGAAATTCAATGGGACAACGTCAGATGAGACCAAAGTAAAGGTGTTTGCGAACAAACACCAAAGATGGGTGTGGTGTAGCAGGCCAGAAATCCATTAAAAAAGCTCCTCATATCCACCGGGAATTCTTGTGGTGGATCTCAGATACTGTGTGGGTGGTTTTCTGCCAAAGACGCAGGAAAACACCTGGCATAGAGATGAAGGTTTTCCATGGACACCCAGGTCACCTGACCTAAACCCCACAGAACATCTGTGGGATGTGCTGAACACCTTAATCCACAAGCGTGGACCTCACTCCTCCTCTGTAGGAGTTTGACAGTTTCGATATGAGGAATGGTTTCAGATCTCTGCATGTGGTCTCAAACCTCATCTCAAGCTGCAGAAGTTATTGTGGCAAAAGGGGGCGGAACAACATATTAAATGCAGGGTCCCGGGATTTACGCCCCTGGTTCCACACTATTTTTGAAACTTTGATCATTGGAATTTCTTTCATCTCTATGGTTACAATTTTGATTACAGGGCATAATGCAGATATGCTTGAATAACTTCACACAAAACTTTATGAACACATCAACCATGAACTTTTTATGTTCCAATTCCTATTTTGGGGTGATTTTAAGGATTATTATTTTAATAGATATAGCCTTTTCACATATTTAGTTCAGACAAATATGTGAGTAAAACATACGTATTATCAACTATCTGCTTCGATGAAGCGCAAAATTTTCCTTTGTTTACTGAAACATGAAGATTTGAACGGGATTCATACGACAGTTTTACGCTTTCAATAATAAACATTTGATTCTTGCTTTACGTCTCCGGATTCACTCCAGCATAATCTCCGTGCAGCAGCGGAGTTTTAACGCGTGTTACAGTGAGTCAGATCACTACTGGACATGTTTTTGGAGCAGGATTTCAAGCAGACACTTACCCCTCTCTCCTGCATCTTTGTGTCCCTCTTCATCCCGGCTCACTTGGGTGATAACAGAGGACGGTTGGTCCATAACACGCAGGTCCGGGTTTAGTCCAGAGTCCTGGTCTCACTCTTCTTTAAATTCACAGATTGTTCGCCGCTGCATTAAAAACTTCACATGAACCGAAACGACGCTGAAGCCGAAACTGGAAGATATCCCATAAAGAATCCTACAACTTGTCCATTTCACTGTCCATTCGCTGAAAGTGTGACGTGGGAGTTTTTAGAAGATTTGTCAACTTTGATTCAACATGGAGCTCAACTCCAAGATACAAACATGGACGTTTCAAGGCGTCCCATTTTATTTAAAGTGACGTAGTAGGGAATGGACGTACTACGCTGCTAGCGGCTGCACATTTAGCGATGGTCCCTGAAAACTAAGTTAACGAGCCAAAACAGACTTATTTCAGTCAAACGTCATATTCTTAGACACCATCAGAAATTTATTTACTATTCATTCGGTTCATGTTTAATCTTTTTAAGGCATTTTCCTCACAAGATACAGTATTCACAAGTTAGCAAACAAGCTAGCACTAACTTGAGCTAATCGATATTTCTACACCAACTACATACTGAAATCCACAATTCCACTCAAAAGTAAGAGCCGGTAATGTTTATGCTTAATGTCGGAATATTTTATGTTTATTAAACTCTGTAGTGTTGTAGAATGACCGCCATTTGTCAAACTAACTAGCTAAACTTTCAGTAGTAGTGGCTAAGGAACGCCCAGTTTGGGGCCCCTTGAAACCGTCTTCAGTAAGAGACCGTCAAGGAAAAGCAGTTTGTGGTCTACATTTTCTCTTTAGCTGCAGAATAGTTCTGTGTATATACTACTTTTTTTTTCTACAAAAAGTATGACGCACCATCTCATTTAAAAGATTTTAAAGAAAGTTTGCCAGGCATAATATGGTCAGAATATTTTGCAAAGCGATTCGTTGAATTATATCTTTGAAAATAGTTTTACCAGCACATTTATTTTTGTTTTTGAACTCAGTTGAAATGTTATTTTCTGGTACTTTTATCAATATGTGGCACTAACAGTGAGTGATATGGATAGAATCCTATTCTTAAACCTCTTCTATGGTGTTCATATTTATATCTAGTTTATATTTTTCTATGTTTATTTGTTCTAATTAATTTATGCCTCGCCTGATTTGCATTTGCTTGTTACTTATTGATGTTATCTCCCACTATTCTTTCTGGTTATTTCCTTCTTCTGTAACGCCGGAAATGTCCCTATTGTGGGACTATTAAATATATAGTCATACAATGGGGTATGCATTTTATTCATATTATATATATATGAATATATATATTATATATCCATATATATTTTTTTATTTTTTGGTCATGTTTTTTTATAGTTATTATTGTATTGTTTATTCATGTTTTTATTTGCTTTTGCTTTGTAGCATTTCGAGAGTTGATCCAAATGTAAAGTGCGTTATAAATTAAGTGTATTATTATTATTATTATAATTATTATATATAACTACTATCTCTATGGTATAGGAGTATAAAATAGCATAAAATGAAAAATAATCAAATATTGTATGTGCACCTGAAATTTGTACCGAAGTACATGACTTTAGTAAATGTACTCAGGTACTGTCATCATAGGGTTTTTCTTTTCAAGAAGATGAAAACTATTTTGTTATTTGTCCAAATTTTCTGCAGAAAAGATTGTTTGCTATTTCTTGAATTATTTCTATTCAAATTTTAAGCCAACTCGCCTACATTTAGTTGTAAACCTTAATTGAAATGTCACTATAGGTACTATAAATAAAACTCTTAATCTTATTATATATGAGATGTCTGGATTTTTCTTTTTACAGCCTACTGTAGTGGTTCAAAAACCTTTAAATATAATGTGTTTATTTTGTTTAGATTAGTTTTTTTACAGCCAAGTAACCCCTGAAGAGCATGAGTGAGAGTGATGTTTAATATGAAAAAGGAATTTCTAAGCACCTACAATATGTCACTGTTGACTGATTCTCCGTGGAAACTAACACGCTACATTTCAAATGTTTACAATCTGTCATTAAATTCATGACAAACAAATTATTTGTAATTTCATCTGTAAAAATTAAACTGAGCTGAGAAATTGGAACTTTACGGCCTCTGTTTTCTTTTTTAATACCCTCTCCCTGTTTTCAGCTATCACTGCTACATTTCAACCTGGAAGTTTTTTTGGACTTCCTCCTCCGATGCAATCCTCGCATTGCATTTGTTGTTTTTCGTTAAAGTCAGTTGTTTTTCGACATTGGATTACTGAAGTAGACACTTTGTTTAGTGAACTCAAATTTGTATTTCTAAATAGTCAACTAATGTAATCAATCAAAAGTGAAAGAAAAGAACAACCTATGTCCTCTCAGTCGGTTTGCATTTCATGACAAGTTCGATAAACATGCCGCGTCGGTTTCTCCTTGTGTTTTTTTTGTCACATGTTACAAAATTAAATAAAAATCAAGTATGTAAGTTAAGAATTATATTCAAATGAAGTCAGACCTTCCAATCTTGCATAAGGCATGACTATTATAGTAAAATTATTTCACTAATTGTGTTTGACTGATGTTTCAATAAGTATCTACAAGAGAAAAACTCTCACCTCCCTCATAGTATCCCAAAGGGAAAGGAGTAGCCCCGAATGAGAAACATTAGTCTATAGCATGTTCCATTTGTGCACTGCTGCCTCCTGGTGGAACAGGAAGTTACTGCATATGGCCCCCCTGCTAAACTTGTTCTTTCGGCTGTTCCATCCATTGGCCGATACCTCGCTGACTAACATTACCAGTGATGGTATTTGTTAAACCAAGCCCAGATTGTTCCGGTCTGACCATCATCTATTACATATTTATGATTAAATATTTACAGTTTTAAAAGCAATCAAAATAAAACAACACATTGTGATTTATATGATTTACTACTTTTCACATATAAAATCTGCTTTTGAGGAGTTAGTGTTAATAGATGTTCCAAGCCCGGATAAACCCGGAGGATTGTTTCAGGAAGGGATCGGTCAGAGCTCGGGTTAACTAAGACATCTTTTGGTGTTATTGACTAGCAGGTAGCCGGTGGAAACTATGCTAATGTTTGGTGAAAGACATGGAAGATTGAGAGGGGTGGTGCCAACGAGAGATGAGGAAAGGGAGGATAGAGGGGATGAGAGCAGGAAAGATGTTGGCACAATGACAGGTAAAAATAGAGAGCTAGCTGATATAATGGAAAGAAGGAGGGTATGTATACTGTGTGTCCAAGAGGCCAGGTGGAAAGGCAGCAAGGCTAGAAGCATTGGAGGAGTGTACAAACTGTTTTATCATGGTCTGGATGGGAGGAGTAATCCAAGGTTTTCACCACTCTCCACTTCGCCTTCCAGGTTAGAATTCCTAAAGCATGCTGCGTGTGCATGTACATCATGTTTGCAGCAAGTGACTCCTAGTCTCTCTCCTCAGTGACGGACTTCATAAATCAGAATCTGATTTAGTTGCAAAGTACTGATAAAATATATATTTTGCTCACTACATTAGTTCCATTCAGCGGTTCTTCATCATGGTTCCTTAAGACTTCCAAGAGATCCTCTGCAAAACAATGAAAGTCTGTATAAAAGTGTGTTTGCTGCCAAAAGTTGGCATAAACATATTATCAGGAAGAAAATCCGCTAAATCAATTCAGGTGGAATTGACTTAAAGAAATGAATACAGCCACACAGAGACGGATACGCCTGATTGTATCAATAGTTTATTACATACTTGCTCAAAAAAAACATTTTCCACATATAAACACCGCAAATTGGTACTTTTACAAACCGTCCAAATTCATACAAAAAAGGAACACTGTGATAGATTAATACACAATACGCTCTATTATGACAAGGACCGCAGGAGCTGCAGAGTTTGGACGCATTTAAGAATCCGTCGTCCAAATGTTGCAGTGGCGTTTCTGCTGGTTCGTCCTCTGCGGGTCGGAAGCGATGGAGACACGTTTACGTGGGAGGGTTTATCCCCCCGTAGGCACTGATTGGATGATGACTGGAGCCACCTGACTGGGAGCGATGGGTACGACTGAAACCACGGCGATTCACCAGTGTGTGACTGTTTTCTACATCACAGACCGCTTCAACAGCTAGAGTTAAGTTTCAACCACAGAACAACAAACGGTACCAGAAAAGAATCTGAGCTCATCCTAGAGACGTTCATTTTTACCGTTTGACTCGTAACACCAACCACAAATACACTCCTTGTTTATTTATTTATTTATTTTTTAAGTTGCTGCTCGCACACACACACACACACACTCACATGCAAATAAATTAACATGGAAAACGTAAACAAGAATTGAAAAAACTTTTTTGTTTTGTTTTATGGGTGCTTTAGAACGTGTGAATAAATGCACAATCATAAATTAGCAGCTTGAACCATGGTGCATTCACATGAGTACGACTTTATAGTTGTGCATCATTCCCAAACACAGACTAATATTTTTTTTAAGCACATAAATTCCATTCAGAACAGAAAATATGCTCTGTACTCGCTCGGCATCGCCTCCGGTTCTCTCAACATCTCCGCTGTGTGCTCGCTCAACTAATGTTCCACAAAACCAGCCAATCACGGAATCCCGATTGGACCCCTTTTGTCTTCAATCAGGTCCTCATTTCAGCTGGATGGTAGCCAGTTTAGCCATACTTTGTTATTGAATTAGATAATAGAAACTAAGCCCATGCCGTCGTCCCCAATCCCCTGCATTGTACAAGCAAAAGATAAAACTTCTCAAATAAAATCTGAGGTTGGGTCCACATTATTAAAAAAAAAAGCTTGCAATAATCTTTAGAATATGAACCTTTAGAGTGTGGCATAAATTATATAGATCCTCTGGAGTCGATTCATGTGCACCAAATTTGGACTAAATCAGACCAATGGCAGAGAAATGATGGCCAGAGAATTGTTGGCGATAAAGCTTCCCCTAGTGACAGCAATATACAACCAACCTTTCCCAAAATCACTCCAGTACTTCCTCCCGCTAAGGTCTACATCTGTAAAAAGTTTGAAAATGATCGATGACACGGTTCTTGAGTTATCGAGTTAAAACGAAAGATCTGCTGCGAATGTCTTCAAACCTTAAATTTTGAAAACATCTTTTAATCCATCTGAATGAGCTTTAACAGCGTAACACTTTCTTCCAACTGCTTCTGGAAGGCGGGAGATAATTCTTCTAGCCAACTGATTGGAGGCAAAACATCCGATCTGGATCCTGTAACGGTCTAGATTTATGGCAAATAGGTGAGTCTACGACAAGGAGTGGAGTTGCGTGCACAAGGGAGCGACAGACTGAGCGAACGCAGAGGTGAATTTTTCTCTTCACAAATTCTTCACAATCATGTTCTTGCAGAAAAAAACACATTTGCCGGTGCGCCGAACTGACGGACACACTGCGCGCCCAGAACGAGGAACTGCGCGATCTAACGCCTCACACGGAGGAGATGTTTACTGGACGTTCAGGAGACGCTGACATGTTCCAGGTGGACGGTGCAGAGTGGAGACCAACGTTTGTAGAAACTAAATATCAATGTGAAATCTCAGAATGTGAAAAAGAAACTGTGCAATCAATCGAAAGTGAAAGAAAAGAACAACCTGTGTCCTCTTCAATAAACATGCCTCGTCGGTTTCTCCTCGTGTTTTTGTTTCATCGCAGAATCCCCTTTATCGTGGGATGTTGACCGGCTCCTGTCTCGTCTTTGGGTTTTTTCTGTTTGTCCGTCCCCGGGGCCTCCACCTGTGCCTCTCCAGGTGTGCAGGCGTTCTTCTTGCAGCAGTTAAGATGCAGAAGTTGCGTCTCTGCAGGCTCATGTGTCTTTGCAGCGTTTTCGCCGCGGCCTCACTTGGTGCTTGGGACGTGCGGCGCCGTCCCAGATGCGGGGGTCTGGGCTGAGCTCTGGTAGGTGCGTAGAAGCACCTTGTGCTTGGTGGCGTCATCTGTGCGCCGGCGTTGCTGCTCCACCAGGAACTCTTTGAGTCGGCCGGAGGTGAAGGTGAGAGTCTGTCTCCTCAGCTTCATAAGGTAGGAGTCCTGCAGCCAGGAATGCGTGAAGCAGTCTCGCGTTGTCGGCCGGGCCCTGAAGAAATCACCAACATGCTTAGTTTTAGATTTTGCCAGAGGAAGTGTGAAAACAAATGCTGCCGGCGCTCACCATGGGTAGCTGCTCAACATCTTCTTGAGAAAGGCAGAGGCGCTTTGGGACGCATTCGGGTAGAGTTTGGTTTGGTCCAACTTTGCCATCAGGATTTTGGATTCGACTTGTAGAGGGTTCTTATCTTCGAAGGGCAGTCGACCGCTAAGCCTGAGAAACAAGTCCAGGAGGAGAATGACAAAAATCTAAGGTCGATCGATTTGTAGAATGTACACAAAATACAGACATTGAAAATGTAAAGCAATGAACCCCCTCCTAGTTTCTTTTATTTTTGACTGTATCTCATTTGAAACTGTGTTTGATCTTCAAACAAACACAAAACACATCAGATTATAAATGTAGAAATAAAAGATAGAGATTGAATGCTATCAAACTATAAGAAGATAAAAGCGAAGAGCCTTTAAAAAGAAAAATTCACACAGACACAGAATAAATCAGCAGGGAATCCATCACTGCGCCTCACGACACTGAATGTTCTCAAAGTTTCTTTAGATGAGGAAAAATGAATTCCAGTGTTGACTTACATGATGTGGGTCACGACTCCAACGGTCCAGATATCAGCAGGAGGTCCCACCACCTCACTCTTTAACATCTCAGGAGCTTGTGTCACATTTGTCAAACGGTTGGAAATAAAGACAAATGGTAGATTGACTCATACAAATACATCTATTGCAGTGAAGACAGTTTGTCCATCGACGAGACGAGAGACCTCACCCATGTACTCCAGGGATCCAGCTCCTGAGTCCTGCTGCTTGAGGCTGAGAGGGTTGAAGCTCTGAGCACTTCCAAAGTCCACAATCTTGATGGCATTGAGGTTGGACACCATGATGTTGTCGGGCTTGAGGTCAAGGTGGAGGATGCGGCGGCTGTGGAGGTACTCAACGCCCTGAAGGATCTGAACCAGGTAGCCCACCACGTCATCCTCAGAGTATCGGAACCTTTTCGGAAGCAGAAGCAGAACAGAACAGCAGAAACGATGTTTCGTAAAGGGCGCCATTTGTAAAGTAGCACATGCTGATTTTAACGGCAAATTCTGGCCACAAACTTCATTTTGCGGATTGTCAAATTTTTCAAATCGAATTTACAGCAACGTTTATCACTTTAGTCATAAATACCTTCCTATGAAATATGTGTGACATAAAATGTCTAAATATTGAATATAATAATATAAAAGTTACGTCTAAATGTAAGATCTAAATATAAATATTAAATGTAAATATATCTAGATGTACATATTAAATCTAAATATCTGACCTCAATGCTTCCTGCTTTAAACCCAGCGAGTTTTTGGTTGCTCTCAAACCCCCGTTTTTAGGGTGATGTAACCCTTTCTTGGTTCTGTTATATTATTAGAATTTTATTTCAGTATTTGTATCAGTATATAAGTTGGTGGGGAGCAAAAAAAACAACCTTTGGGTTTCTTTTAAACACCTGTTTGAAGGTGCCTCGTCATTTCTTCTGCGATGTCAGTGTTTACAATCAGCTGGTCCAGAACCAGCTCGGAAACAGCCTTAGCTCAAAATTGGGCCGCATTTACCTTCCCCCAGAAGAAGTGGTTTTCTTTATGGAGCTTTTGTTTCGCCACTTCTTTTGAAATTTGGCTAAATATTTAGTTTTGTTTTAAATATTTAAGTTCAACATTTAGATTTAACATTTAGATTTAATAGTAAGACATTTTATTTAACGTCTATTTCCTAGGAAGGTAAATATGACTGACTTCATAAATATTTCTGTAAATGTGATTTTAAAAAAAGTGACCTAAAATTTGACACTAACTTTTAAACGAAGTCTGGAGCTAAATGTGGCTAAAAGCTGCCGTTAAAGATTCAAGATTTTTATCTGTCAATTTTGCTATACATGCAGGACATAAAATCATCACTTATTATTTATGGCGCCCCATATGTATAAAATTAAATGTATCAACTGATGGATTAATAAGCTAAAAGAGGGACCCAATAATAGGTTAAATGTAGTATTTAATGTATGTAAATTAGGTATAACATACATTTATATTTGATCATAAATTCCAACTTGTACTGCCCAAACTGGTTCGTTTATCAACCGTTTGGATTTAACACCACCATCTAGCGGCCAGTGTGTGAACTACAGTAAGTCATTCAGAGAAGGATCAGGGTTTCTTTTTATTTATTTCCTTTTCAAGCTTCATTAAATGTCCAGAACAAGTCGAGGAAGATAATTTCCCTCCATTGTCTGTCCAGTGTGGTTACAGAACCTGAAGTGAATCATGCAAATAATTTAAGTTTTTAGAATAGATAGACAGATAGATATTTGAGAGGAAATTGTGAACACACTGTTTTGAGTGCTGCTGGTGACGACACAGGAGAACATTTAGTGTTTGCGGTGATAAATCGCCCCTCCTACCTGTCTATCAGGCTGTGGAGCAGCTCTTTCCCGGTGCAGTACTCGGTCACAAGTACCAGGTAGCGCGGCGTGACGTAGGCTTCGTGCAGAGCCATGACCTTTTCATTGTGGAGGGATTTCAGGACTTCGTACTCCTTTAAGATGTCCTGCTTGTTGTCCTGGCTGTAGGGGATGATCTTTGCCATGAAGAGTTTACCAGTTGTGTTCTCCCGGCACTCTCTGACGACCCCAAAACGACCCCTGGCAACAGAAAAAAAATCATGGACCAGTTACAAGAAAAGAAGGAAATAGGAGTCTCTTAGGAAATTAGGCACATAAACAGCCATAGAAAAGTAGTTTCGGCATGATTGGAACTTCAGGCAGTAAAGTTTTACATAAAACACAGGATTGATTAACTTCAGGCAGTAAAGTTTTACATAAAACACAGGATTGATTAACTTCAGTCAGTAAGAATCTGATGAGAAGAACCTCCCGGAGCACACAACAGATCACATCCTCCATCATCATGCAGTAACCTTTGCACCTCCGGCCTCACCTGCCTCTCTCATCGAGGAAGGTGTACGGTTTCTGTGGAACCCCCTGGCGGAGAGCCATGGAGGGTGTGGTCCGTCCTGAGGGGGGGCCTCTCGTGGAGATATTGGCTCCGTCACCTATGGGGCTCAGGCTTGAGGCCTGGAGCACAAGTGGGGAAAAAGAGACTGGAGTGGGGGCCACTCGAGCGGTGACGCTGGTGGTGGGGGCATAGGTGGGCACAGGGGACACAGCTGGTTTGGTTGGTGTCGAAGGCGGGGTTACAAGAGGAGGTGGCGGTGATATTGTTGGGTTCTGAGTCATCGGGGAAACCACGTTTACTGGACTTTGGGGTTTGGGGAGCACAAACGGCGGAGGCCCTTTGACTGTGGGTGACGAGAGGAGGGTTGTGATTGTCTTTTGAGCACCTCGGCCTGTCGCAGCTGCTAATGGTGGATTTGATGCAGCGCTGGACGGCAGAGAGGATGGAGCAGTGGGAGTGACCTCTATTTGGAACGGTGATGCAGACGGAGGAGGGGAAGCAGCGAGAGAGGCAACATCTTTTGGAGGGGTGGAGGTGGATGTGATGATTGAGGTCCTGGGAGTGTTGTTCTGGACTGGTTTGACCAGAGGGATTGGCTCAGGTGGAGCGGTGTTCAAGACGGACACGGCGGGAGAAGCTCCTCCACCTGTTAAATACAACAAACAAACAAAATGAAGCTCCAAGTTTATACGAGGATATTCGTGAAAATCGAAAGCCAGTTTAATCTCCAACACACGACCATTCAGTGTCATTTTGTTCAACATGCCTGTTCTTTTTCTTCAGTTCTGTCCTGCACCATCTTACCTGTTGAGTCCAGGCTGACTGGAACAGAGCAGTTGCTGTATGGTCCTTGTCCTGCCTTGTTGGTACAGGTAACACGGAACCTGAATATGGCCCCGGCTGGAAGGTCTGTGACGTTGTAGTAGCAGTCGACGACTCCGGAGGCTACAGTCAGCCAGTTAGAGTCACCTGCAGGAGAGATGGACAGGAAGTGACTGAAGCTCCTTGACTGACTGGTTGGCCTTGAGTCTACAGCAACGAGCAACAAGGGTATATGTTGATCCAACTCTGAAATGGAAGCTATGAGACGACGAGGTGTGACATAATAATGATATATCTTTTGCACAGCTCACAGTCTTTAATTTATAAGCTGCTGTTGGCATCAGCAGTTAACTCAGAGAAGAAGAAAAAATCAACTGAAAAACATTAAAACCATCTCTATACATATGTATGTCTAAAATACATACATGTAAATATATACATGCATTTACTTATATATTATCAAGAGGATAAAGACAAGCCTTGAAGGAAAGGAGGCGAAAATAGATAAAAAACAAACTCCTGATCGGCGGAGTTGATTTATTGTAGTTCGCACACCGGCCACCAGATGGTGGTGTTGTGAAGGAGTTAATGCTCAGCCTGAAAAATGATCTGTCTATATATCTCTATAACTGTCATCTTATGATGAAGGTAGGAAGATGTGGCGTCAGACTTGAATTAAAATTTAAATTAGACAGGGGTTCAGTTATCATCTGTCTGCTAATGCTAATGCTAATGAAACACTGTTGGATCAAATCTGAATACATATTCACTCATTTTCATGTAACACGTAAAGAGATAATAGTGGCTCTTTGTGCAAACACCAGTGCTGATGTAGCCTCTACTCCCTAATTAACTCATTAGGGAGTTAATTAAGGAATAGTATGATTTTGTTTTAAATCAAATCATACTGGTAATACTATACTAGACAAATTAAGCTTAAATGCCAACAATAAAATAAATAAAAGTAAATCCCCTTTTTAATATAACATGAGATAAATAATAATGACTTTAACAATACATTTATATTTCACAGAAAAATTCATAAAGTGAGTCAAAATCCATTAAAAAAAAAACAGGGAAAACAGAATATGGAAAGTATATGCAAAACAGTAAAGTACCAAATGGCACCAGAGAAATAAAATTTAAATGAGTAGCATAAAAGCTCATTTCACTGCCAAAGAAAAAGACAAGACATAGTCTTCAATTGCTTTTTAAACATTTCAATGGAGGCTGCCGATCGAATGTCTAATTGCAGTGAGTTCCAAAGAGTAGGATTCACAACCTCAAAACGACGACCTCCTTTTATTTATAAGTAAGAGCGTGGGACCGTTAGTAGGCCGAGGTCAGACGACCGAAGAGACCGATGGGATTGTAGGGGTGCAGAAGGTCACAGACATAATTAGGTTTCTGAACATGAAGGGCATTAAATGTAAGAATGAGAATCTCAAAATTAATCCTAAACTTGATAGGGAAGAATGTAAGATGTGTTTGGACTTCCTGGATCTAGTCATCAGTCTCACAGCTACTGATTGAAGATGATTTGGCATGGACCTTAGCTTTGCAATATTTCCGGGGTGAAAAAAGCCCGTATGAGAAAAAGATCTCATTTGGTCGTCATAGCGTAGATTGTGATTGAAAAATAACAGCAAGGTTTCGTAAGTTTGATTGAAACGCAGAGGAAAGGTCCCGACACTTTGAGAAACAGTGTCTGCTAAGTTGTTTCGGTTGATGATCATAACTTCTGTCTTGGTCGCTCTTAGTTGTAAATAATTATGAGACATCCAGTCCTTATTGGCAGCCAAACATGTTTTTAAAAGGAAATGATGAATGTCTCACTAACCTTCCGACTTTCTCTCCAGGCAGTAGCTGCATGGAGGTTTGGTGTCTGCTGGTTTCCAGAGCACCAGGGCGGTGTTGTTGTAAGTCTGGGGGATTTCAGGGGTGCCCGGACGTTTTGGGACACCTTCAGCGGGGATGGAGGGAGGAGTGGAGACGGGAGAGAGTGGAAAAAGAACAAATAAATAAGTACATAGGAAAATCAAATATCAAGTTAACATCAAGATGAACAACATTGAAATAGAAAAAGTGTTTGAAAGTAAATTTCACTTTACTTTTTTGTGGTGCATGAATGAGTCACAATTTAAGCCTTGATTCACGATCCAATAGAAAACAAGATAAACTGTTCATAATCTGGTTTGAGTTTTTTCGTCACACCAAACCAAACCTGGCACAAATAGCTCTATTCCATCCCTTCAGACGGTATTTCTCATTTGGCGCGAGCATCACATGAACAATGGAGCCGATGCTTCAGGCGAGATAAGCTGTCTGAAGTCTTTTTTGCACTGCTGATGGATTATCGAGCGCAGACAAATAGCATCAAGGGCCGAGATTAGAAAAACTATATGTCCCAACCAACAGCAAATAAAGTTCCGACACAACCAATTGCATCTGACATCTTAGAAATGCTCAGATGAAGAACGGAAGCTCCGTCGTCCTCATTCCAAATGTTTTAAGCGAAGGCGAGATTGATGATTTCATATTGCAGGAAGCCTCATTCTCTCTCAAGACATGATAAATATGACAAAGAACGGAAATCCATTAAGTAAATCGGCCATAAATTGAATCTGCTGACATGAATATTAATTTAAACTTCATTATTATTCATACCACTCTTCCTTTTATCAAATTTTAATTATATCAAATACATCTCATTATCATGATAATTATTGTAAGGCTGTGTAAGACGAAGAGCAGTTGGATTTCTGGTGAGAAAAATTGCCCCATTTTCTAATTTATCTACATTAATCTTGTCCGTTTGGGGGATAAATTAATGACGGTGGGCTTCAAAGGTTACTTACAAGCTATGGACAGCGTGCAGGAGGTGGTGATGGTGGCGATGGGGTTGGTCGCGACACATTCATAAATTCCATCGTCCTTCCTGCAGGACTTCATTATCATCAGAAGCTGCCTGCCATCTGGGTGGGAGATCAGGCTCATTCTGTCGTCCACCTCCAGCGGGGTCCGATCTGGGAGAAGCAAAGAAAAATGACGTGACTGGGCAGAACCTTGCACTCGAGGCACGGAACTTTGGAGAAATTCCGTTAAGATACCTTTCATCCATGTAATTTCTGGATGTGGACTTCCAGCTGGAAGGCAGCTTAGAGTGACGGGTTCCCCCTCCAGCAGGATGTGGTCTTTCAGTTTGATGTGGAACACGGGGGCGAAATCGGAAGCGACGCGGATAAACTGCTGGCTTTTTGATAAACCCTCCTCTGCAGGACCGGATGCACCCAAATCAGGCTGGGAGGGGGTTTTGTCCTTCTTTGCCCTCGTCAAACCCCACCTGTCCCACCTTGACCGCCTGTCGTTCTCCGAGGCTTTTTCAGACTGGATGCTAGAAGTGGAGTCGACTGATTCCTTGGAAGCTCCACTGCTCACCTGTTTAGCTAGCTGATTTTCAGGGATACCCATTCCTTTGAGTCCCCGCCCCTCTGACTGGCAATGGCGGTGGCGAGTGAACAACGGTGTCCTCTTTCCCTCTGCCTCCTCTTTCCTCTCCTCAGACTGACTGCGGATTTTTGAGGATATTCCAGCTACTTTGTTCTCAAACTTGTGTCGCATGGCCAGAACGGGGGAGTCAGGGACTTTTTTCAAACTCTTTTGTACCAGATCTTTCTGACTTCCCTCAGTATCTTTGTCCTTCCTCTCCTCTGACTGGGTCCTTATTTTGGCAGAGATACCTGCCACTTTGGATTCAAACTTGCGCCTCATGGCAGAAACCGATGACTCCTCAGCTTTAGCCTCCAGGGACTTACTGCGACCAATAGCCCATGAAACCCTCTTGCTCCCTCCAGTTTCCTTCACATCTTGATGCTTTTCCTCCTTTGATTTTTCTTTCTTATCGATAGATGATGACCTCTTTGCCCTCAAGGAAAACCTCCCAATCAGACTAAGGCCTGGTTCCTTATCGTCTTCTCGTAAATCTTGAACAGATTTGGATTTCTCATGCAGACCTTTGGTAACTATTTCAAGAGGTGCACCCTTTTGTCCCGGTCTGTAAACCTCTTCCCCCCCATCGATACCTTTCCGGCTTAGAGCGGGTGATTTCTCCTCCGATTTGTTTCTGGTCAGTTTTCGGAGACCACGGGTCAAAGATGACTCCCGCTTCTTGAACCTGGCTTGAAAAACCTCTTCCGAGTCGATGTCTTTAATGTCTGTTCTGAGCACCGGCTGACACAGTTTGGCGGCGGGATCAGAGTTTAAAGACGGGGAAACACAAACAGCAGGTGCTACTTTGGCAAATACCGCTGCGTGTTCTGGTAAACATGGGCCATGTGTGGACACATCGTTAGACTCGGCAGTGGTAAGTTTGGTTTGGGTCTCGTCAGGTGTTTCAGATGGCATTGCAACAGCTTGCATGACGCTTGCATATGCAGATGATGGTTTACTATTTTGAGTAATTTCCTCGTCTACCTTCGTATATGTTTCATTAATGTTTAACTCATTATCATCTTGGCTCTCCTCTTTTTCATCATCCTCCTCTATTATAATTATAGGAGTAATTCTAGCAGGTGAGTCAGATTCTCCTTTCTCTGCCTTTTCTGACTGTGTTAGGTCCTTTTGTTGAATCTCCAGCTGTTCTTTCACAATGTCCTGTTTTTGCTGTTGGTTCAAGCTCCCTGATGTTGGGAGGGTGAAGGAAGTCTTCTTAGTCGGTGAGGCAGATATAGACTCCAGTGGTGTTTCTTCTGTCAGTGCTGACATTGAGGTTGCTTCATGGAGCTTCTTCCTCTCTATGGTCCCATTCCCTACTGATGGGATCTCTAAGGGGGCTCCAAACCTCCGATGCAAGGGCATGGGTTCAGAATCTCCCTGTGAGAAGGAGGAACTTTTGCGAAAGACTTTCGTTTGAGGCCTGTCCTCGGTACTCTCAGAAGAAGCTGCTCTGGTCAGTGTTGATTGCCCCGCTCTGGATCTCCTCAAATTGCGATCAGGAGATCCTGTTTGCCTTTCATCTTCCATGCCAAGCGTTTCAAATAAGGGCCCTCTGAGGCCGCTCATCTTTTTGTCCATGCTCCCTCCCCTGAGCAACCGCTGTCTCATCAGTTCCAGTTTTAGGGCGTAATCCTCCTGGCTTAACTTTGCCGCCCCAGGGCTCGGAGTGCGATTGGGTAGTTCCATGGAAACAGACTTTTTGAGGCTCTTGTTACTTGCTTCTGAGTCGATCTTTGTTTCTTCCTCTTCTGGGTCAATGTGGAGCAGCAGTGCTGAATCAGCAGAGCTGCCTCTCCTCATGGTGGCCCGTCTGGCTCTTGTCTGTGAATCGTCAGACTCCACACTTGATCCTTTTTTAAGCAGATCTTGTTTTGTGCTTTCCATTTTCTCATCATTTTGGTTTTCTTCATCATCTTCTGCACTATTATTAATCTCTTCCCGCATACATGCTATCTCCATATTTTCCTTTGTTGTTGTCTGATCAGCAGTAATGGTGGGCCACACAGTACCATCTTCATCCCCTGGGATTTCATTAAGGGAGACCCTGGAACCAGAAAAGACCATGGACAGCGGCATAGGAATAAAAGGCACCTCATCTACATCCGCATCTGAGTCAGAGGAAGAGGAGGGTGGTGGGGAATCTTCTTTCAAATGCCGTGCCACAGCAATGGATACATGACTTGATGAGTCACTCAAAAGCTCCGGGATCGACCGCATCACCATCTTGGATTTGTAGCTAATAAGGGAACGCTGAAAAAGGCAATGTTCGAAAATGTGAGTCTTCATTAATCAATAACACACTTCTCAGAGTGAAACGGCTTTGCTATCAGAATTGACTTGTTCTTCAGAAAACATTAAAGTGAAAGTGGTTTCAACAAAGTTGGTGCAAGAGTTCAATCAGGAAGTTTTTGTCAGACTTATAAATATCAACTATAACTTATAACAGACTGATGACAGAAATGACAGAGAGAAACCTTATCCTGCCACCTTTGGGGGCTTTGAGACAAAATTGATTCCTCTGCTTGGTCTACTCTTATCAACAACCGCATGAAGGACAATTCTACGGAGCCCATCTGTTGACATCGAAGAAAATAAATCATCTCGTGTCCACGACTTAATAACTAGTGGTAACGAGTTATTATCTCGTGGCACCGACTCAATCGGTCCCGGGGAAGAGATATTAAAGGTTGCAAGTCGGGGCCGTGACTAAATTCCCTAGAATTCAAAACCATTAGAAGTGAAATAAAAAGTTATATGAGGCTCCTTATCTCTTCACATCAGCTTACCTGCCATCGCCTTCTTGACAATATTTGCTTCAGCAAAGCCGTGTTGATGCTCTTATTGGTTGGCGACTGCAATATAAAAAGAGATGTGGGGCTATTAACTCAAAGAGAGATGAAATGATTCAATGACACATTGAAACGTCTGATGCGGGGTCTATTACTTTTGCAGACGGTAACCGCGTGTCATGTGATGTGTTTGCTGTGATTTGTGTGCTGTTCTCCCCCCCCTGCCTGAAGGTGATGATGCTCCCTGGAGAACCCTGTACCAAGGTTCAGATGGAGGCTGGTGATTGGAAGGAGGACTGAATACACCACCTTAAAAGGGGTGCCTGTGTTTCTTCCTGTACACCCTACTGGTCTCCTGGCTTCCAAGCTGACCGGGTCTTTGTTTATGAGATTGTGAGTTTGGGTGTGAGTGTTTGCTGTAAGTTAAGATATTTTAAATTTCTTCCATGTATATCTATGTCCATAGTGTTGTTAATAGAATTGTACATACAGTAAATTGCCATATTTAGGACAGTCCAGAAGCTTTTTAGAGGTGGGGAGCCTTTTTCTTTTTTTAAAAAACATTTTCTCCTGTTTTGCTGTTTAGGAGATGTTCACTTGTTTGTTTCTTTTGTTTGATTAATTCTGAAACTAGGTGAGATAGAAGAAGACCTGAAGCTAGTTCTGTTTGTTGTTTTTGAGCAATACCCAGCCTGATACCTAAAAAAACAAAACATCTCTGTTTGGACTGCAGTTTGTGGTGACACTGCACTTCCTTGGGAGACTTGGGAGGAATTTTCTCTATGCTAAGTTTGGGCATATCGATGACTCGCCTTGAACCAAGGATGACGAAGGCACTCGATGGCACTGGGTCTCCTGGAGGAAAAACAGGAACAAGAGGAAGAAGCACGTTAGAATTAGGCACTGGTAAATAATGGTCGCCCAGGAGTGCCTCACAAATGTTAAATATAATTTACAACATTGAATAAAAATTCACAAGATGTGAACTGCTGTAAAGGCAAATGATGTGAAAAATGGAAACTGTTGTGGTTCATGGTTGAAGGGTAGGCAGGGTGGAGATTTAAAGTACCGTAAAGCTGTTGGAATGATCGATGAGAGGAATGATTTCAATAGATTTCTTTTTATGTTGCATAAAATACAAACATATATTTTCGAAATAAAAACAATTACACCTTTAAAACAAATGATCATATTTGAATACAAATAAATACAAAAGGATAAACAAATTTAGAAAATTTAAAAAACCCTAACTGAACGCAAAACAGATTAACATTTACAATCAGTTAGATGTTTTTTCCAGTTTTCAAGTCCGACGGAAGGGGTCGGGACAAAACACAGGAAGTGATTGATACAGACTTTTTTTTACAGCTTGGCCATTTGTTTCCCAAAACAATGATTTGTTGTTGCCATTAGAAAACATGTTTCACGTCTTTTATTTGTATTTATATTTCAAGAAGTTGGGGATACTACAGAATAATCGCCATCGTATCCTTCGTATTAACGCGATAACTCAAAAACTCCCTGATAGATAATTAATCCCAAGATAGAACTTTGTGTGAGGAAGAACTGGATTATTTTGGGAACGCTCGGTTGTATACTTCTGACAGTAGGGGAAGCTTTATATACGAAACTTTACGGTCTGTAGCTTCTGTACCGTTGGTCCCAATTAGTCCAAATGTGGTGCATTTTGCCATCTTGTATACAATGTATTTTACTCTTGTTGTTCATCTTTTACTCACTAGGGGAAGCTTTTTATGAAAAACATTGTCTTCCCAGATAAAATAATTTATGGATCACTTTTCAATTTTATATCCACGTAGACCTTAGTGCGAGGAAGAACTGTATTCATTTTGGGAAAGGTTTGTTTTATATTCCAAACACAAGTTTGTACAACGCAGGGGATGAGAGGATTTTTCTGGGATATACCCTTTCTGTCGGGGACAATAGAATAGACATAGTTACATTTATAACTAGTAACCCTAGTTACTAGTAATGATTTGTAACCCTGCGTTCTACAAATAATTCCCCTGATTGAACTGTTCAAAAGAAATATGACTGAACGCACCACTAATGCTCCCCCTAGTGTGTGATCATTTACAGTGTAATGTGATGTATACAAGATTAATCTCTATATATAATCTATATTATCATGGTTCCTGAGAATGATAGATTTCTGAAGATGTTATGGACAGAGTTTGTTGAGATGCTTACAGTCTGTCCACCACCAAAAGCTTTATCACGAATCCCTTTGCTTCTTTGCAGAGGTCAGAGAACATGCTTTCCTCGAACGCCACGTTGTAGTTCCGGATGTTTAAGGCAGAGGCTCTGTCATTCTCTCCAGCAAACGGAGACACACCAGTTAGACTAAAATAGTAAAAAAAAAAAAAACATGTTTTGGATTAATAATTTGTTTTCCATCACATGTGAACTTAAAAATATATCTTTGTAAGATAGAAAAGCTCTAGATAACGTACCACAGATATGTGATGACACCCACAGGCCTGCAGGAGATCAGGGCAGATGATTGACGCATGGATACAAATAAAACAAACAAAAGAAAAAACTTGTTTAGTTGCTTTTGCAGGTAAAATTAAAAAGCCTGCAGTGTGTGGTCCCCCTCTCCAGGATGGAGAACATGTGGCTCACCATATGTCTGTTGCCGTGGAGACGGGAGTTTGGTTAATAATCTCTGGTGCGACATATTCAGGCGTGCCGTATTTGCAGTAGTTCTCCTCAGATGTAGCCAGTCTGATGGCGTTACCAAAATCACAAATGCGGATTTGGTCGCTCCCAGGACTAGCCATTAAAATATTTTCAGGCTTGAGGGAGGTAAATCAGAAAATAACAACGTTAGCTTATTATAACAGTGAATAAGTAGAAAGAGCACACAGACATCGCAAACCTCCGCCAAGGCACAACAACACCCGAGGTTTAGGAAAAATTCAAGCATATTCTTCCATTAATGTCTGCGTTATTGCCAGCCTCTAAATCTACCGACAACCCCAACAAACTCCCGGAATATCTCTCAATAACTCTGTAGCCGCTCCATTCCGGTGCTTTCCTATTCTGCTCAACCCACTGAGCCCCCAACTCCATCCCCAAAGAAACATCAAAGGGATCAAAGGCAGCCATAGCCACATTGTGATGTCACTGCTCCAAACGACTTATTTTATTTTCTATCATTATAAGTGCTCTGAAACCCATAACGCCACCAACATTTAATCACCTCAAGGATATGCCAGAATCTACCTCTGGGTAAAATGTCATGCAAATCCATCGTACAAACATACAAACAAACAAACATACAAACGCAAGTGAAAACGTAATCTTCTTTGGTAACTATCTTGATCAATGGTGGAATGGACGCTTACCTTAATATCAAGGTGGGCAATGTCTTTTTGGTGAAGATAACGAAGACCTTCTAAAACCTGTTGAACAATCCAGCGGATCTGGGGAGAAACGGCCGGGATGAGATGCAAAGTCATGTTACATAATTTTGGCGCAGTGCAGTCAGCAGAAGAACACAAACCTCCATTTCCTTGACTGATGTTTTTTTGGCCATTCGATCCAGCATCTCCTCGTGACATCTTAGCGTCAAGAGTTGAGGGAAAACAGAGTTTTGTCTTGACTGCGCAGTCCAAGTGGTCGTGACACGAGAAATGAATTATAAATGAGCCAAACTCCCACACATCTCTGCTCTTGCCAGTTCAACTCATTGGCGGTGAGTCAGGGAGAAAAGCTGTGGTGCGCTACATTCATGCCTCCAGGGGACGGAGAAGACATTAGGATTAATGCTCTGGATCTGCGATGTCCTTGAGATGCATTTACAGCGCTGTGAAAGAAGTTTATTTTAACGTTATGTGTGTTTCTCACACCAAACTGTGTCGGGTCTTCAAGCACGATTTAACGTAGAAAAAAGGCAACCTGAGTAACAAAACGTTTGAGACAAAGTGCATCTCACAGCATCTCAATGGGGTTCAGCTCCAGAGAGAACTTAAAACATTTTTATTCCTTTCCAGTCAGCATTGGACTTATTGTTCTGCTTGGGGTCATGTCCCGGCTGGACCTTACCTTCAGCAGACATGTCTTTAATGCATTTCAACTTTCCACACATCAGCCCTTCCTATATCCTCTGAGGGTCATAGAGGTGTTGTGGCAAGTTTCAGACAATCCTTAATGTTCCCCTGGGTTAGAGGGCGTCCTCTCCTCGGTACTCTCCCACTTCTATACCTTTTTTGACCAGTGCCTTTGGAAATAATGGAGCCGTGAACTCTGACCTTCATTGAGGTGAGAGAGGGCTGCAGTTCTTTGAATATTTATCATGAATATTTTATGACATCCTGACCTGGCCTTACTCTAGGATGCAATTAGGAAGGTGCACTTCAGTGAAAAAATGTTATGGTTCCAAGTCTTTTCCACGTCCTCTGTGGATGTGTTTAGTTCCAGAACCTTAATAACAGCGTTGGAACCCTTCCCAGACTGATGGGTTTTGATCACCTTCTTCGGTATTGCTTCTGGAACTTCTTCCTATTTCTAAAAATGGTCTATTGAAGTGAGCATGTGATCGAACAGGGCTGATAGTGATCAGGTCCAGTCCAGCTGGAACCAGTTATGTACTGTACTGTAAGTCCAATTGTGTTTTGCAACAAAGCATATAAACAATGTTTAGATAGAGGTTATTCCAACTTAAGGGTACAACTATATTTGGGACAATGGCTCTGTCAAAGGCCATCACCAGGTTGCCAACAGAAACAACATTCGGCGTCACTGAAAGCAAAGATGCATGAAAAGGATACAACTCTGTGATGAGCACCACCACGTTCTTCTTCTCAAAGGCATCATGGAAAAAGATAATCCTCTCGTTGTCCAGCTCAGACAGCAGGCCCATCTCTCTGAGAGCTAATGCTTTCCTCTTCCCTCGAGCAGAAATTAACTTTGCGGCAAACTCGGCCTTTCCCTTCTTCTGAGTGACCCTCTTCACGTAGGAGAACGCCCCCCTGCATCCAACAGTGAAGACATGTTGGGTTGAATCATTCTGTCAGGTCATACCGTGGAAAGTATCAAGAAGCTGGGCCTACGCTGTCGTCCTAACAGCACAGGTATATGTCAGAAAACTGAACTCTAATTAAACGTGACTCATTAATAATCTAAACAACAAACTATCTATTTCTATCAAGTCAAGAATGTACTCTAAGATCAGATCCCATAGTGACTCAATAATGAACAAAACCAGACGGATTCGCTTGTGTCTATTCACAGGAGCTAAATTTAGACACGGTTGGGAAGTTCAGCAAAGGAACTGTGTTTTGAACAAAAAGCCCCCCCTAGTGAGTAAAATATGAACAAGTAGTGTAACTTGGCTTATGCTGTCCTCCCCAATAGTAAGGATACATCAAAAAGTTCCCCAATCCCCTGCGTTGCACAAGATTCTCCTAATTGAACTCCTTAAATGTGAAGTCATATCCAAACTATTTTTCATAGAAGAGCTCCCCCTAGTGAGTGAAATATAAACTATTAGTGTAATATATAATACGTGCAAGATAGATCTCCAAGTCAATACATAAGCATCACATTTAGGCTAATTTGGATCAAGGGTTGAAAACTTAAGAAAATCAATCCAGTTCCTCCTCACACTAAGGTCTATGTGGGTATCACATTCGGAAAAAGATCCATGAAATACTTTCGGAGTCATTGTGTTGTCTGTTTGGGGTTATAATAATATAATTCTATATATATATATATATATATATATATAAGCAATATATGCAATATATATTTAAAATGTTCATATAAAACACTGTTTTTCAAAATATATATTGAAAAACAGTATTTTTCATTATCAACTATTGGCGTTAACCTGAGGGATCGGCGTTAACCTGAGGGATCGGCGTTAACCTGAGGGATCGGCGTTAACCTGAGGGATCGGCGTTAACCAGAGGGATCGGCGTTAACCAGAGGGATCGGCGTTAACCTGAGGGATCGGCGTTAACCAGAGGGATCGGCGTTAACCAGAGGGATCGGCGTTAACCTGAGGGATCGGTGTTAACCTGAGGGATCGGCGACAGCGATGGCAATTCCATAATATCCTGACGTTTCGGGGATATAATTATTCATTCATTTTCTGTAACACCCAATCCTCTTCAAAAAAGCCGATCATGCTCACGCTCACACTTATAGAGAGTGGGAAAAAAGCCAGGGTAGCCGTGGAGATGATCCTGCCGGGAGCAGATGCTTGTCTCAAAGATGAAGACATGCGGGTCCAAGCACACAGCCGGTACCGTCAAACCGGATAATTGCGTCAGTAATGGCTCCTTTGATTGCTCTACAATTACTTGGATAACGTGAAAATTAGAGCTAATAGATGTATATGAGCGGTAATCACCTGGGAGGTGTGCAATTATCAGAACAAAAAAAAAGAAAATACAAATCCATCTAGTGTGTTCCCGCTGGGCACTCTGGGCTGTTTTTGTGACTCTAGATAACTTCGAAATGATTGCGGAACTTTGTGGCAAAACATTCAGAAAAGAAAAGACTTGCCTCGTTTTTATAATCCCACCAGCCAGAGTGACCTCATTACAGGACACAGCTCAAAATACAGCTATTGTTAGCGCATGGAAGTTCTTCGTGGAGGTCCACTCAGTGGCTTCTCTCAGCTTTCAGACTCCCGCAAATCCCGGCACAGGAGTCTGGAGTGGGGCCTCTGAGCGAAAAATTATTTAATCTGAATCATAAATTTATATTTTAGGCCAGTGTGTTCTTTAATAATTCCATCAAAAACTGGTAGAGATTGATAGTCTTACATGCATCATTTGAAGAAAACTAGATTGCCATTGAAAATGTAAATCAAGGCAGAGAATCCTCTGATCAGATTTATGGTCTTACCCGATACGTAACTGACCTTCCAAATCGATAATGATACGCTCAAAAAGTCCTAATATAACGGAACATCATTCTTTTAACGCGATTAGCTAAGCAACAATTTCATAGATCAATCAGGGGGAGAGCTTGTACAACACAGGGGATTGGGGGCTATTCTTTGACATACCCTTGCTGTCGGTAAAACAGCATAGGCCAAGTTCTTCTTTGACCAAAGCGACACATGGTCTCTCTAGAAGACTGAGTTCTACTTGAGTTTGCCGTTGTGTTTAATAAACAAAATGCATCAGCTGCTGGAAAACAGACTCCTCCATCTGTCGATTTTACTCTTCATTTCACAGTAATCGTCCGTCTCCACTAAGTCAAACCGTCGTTGGCTGATTGTTCACTCCTCTCAGGTGACTCATCTCCCATTCCCATCTGCTGGTGTTAAGTGGCTGTGACTCCCCACCTTCTCGACTTTGTGCCTGATCGGCCGTTAATCCCGGCGCACTTGTGTGAAACGACGCAAACCAGCAGGAGTGTGCGACCCCTCCAACAAACTCACCTCCCGATTTCTTTGTGGCTGTCATAGTAGTCCGTCACAGACCTCATCTTCCGGAGAATCGTTCCCTCGTCCTCCATTGGCTCCACTGTTTCTTTACGCTCTACAAGGAGCACATGCACAGGACCTTCATGAGTGTCTGTTTATGTAAGTGTGTGTGTGTGTGTTGGTGTGCGTGTGTCTGCTTGTGTGTGCATTTTTTTGTGTTTGTGTGTGCGAGAGTGTGTGTTTGTGTTTCTGTGCGTATGTGTGCGTGTGAGTGTCCTTGTGTTTGCATGTGTGTTTGTCTGTTTGTGTGTGTGTGTCCGCATGCCTGCGCTTGTATGTATATGTTTGTGCTTGTGAGTGTCTTTGTGTGCATATGTGAGTGTACGTGCGTGTGTGCGTGTGTGCGTTTGCTAACATCATGACAGATGGTATCCTAGTCGCCAAACACCTTGCAGTCCTGCTCATATGCTGCAGATTAGAAGTGTAGTTTTCTATAACTAGACTCTATTCTGTGCGTAAACCCTTTTATCAAATATGTCGATAATTTCTCATCACCATTTCTTGATTATGTAACAACACTGACTGAGAGGATATCTCGATGCTGTGGACAGCCTGGTTTCTGTTTTTGTGTGTATCTCAGACTAAACTGTGTTAAACCTTCAACCAAAACTGAACATAAAACAACCTGAGTAAACACATAATACTAGTTATAATTATTGTATTCAGTGTGGAAAAAAGATTATCTACTACCTAAATCAGCAGTGTGAAAAAAGTATTCACCCCTAAATATCTAGATGTTCCATCTTCAGCATCAACAACTGTGACTAAACCCTTCTGGTAGCCGGAGATCCGCCTCTGACGTCACTGTGGTGGAATCAGCCACACTGGAGGCTTGGTGAGCAAAACTTTAATTTTCCTCCTTTCCCTCTTTCTCCATTCAGATGTGGATCTACTCCTCTGCCTGGGATCACAATCCTGCTCGATCCAGGACCCAGTTACACTTGAGTTGCAACTCACAGACTGATGACCTGACATTCTCCTGTAGGATTTGACCATTTTTGGAAGACGAGCCTCATCTTGGAGGTCCTCCACTTCTTTGGCTTCTTCTCTATGGTTTCAGGTATTGTCGATGTCGAGATAATGTGTCTCACTTTGGATCTCTGGATTCCCAGAACCTTAGAAATAGATGTGGAACCCTTCCCAGACTGATAACGTTAATTTTCATTTTTTCTGTAAATTCTTTTGATTTTGGCATAATGTGCTACTGGTGAGACCTAGTAGTCAACTTCCTGCATCTGAAAATGTTGGTAGTGATCAGGTCTGGGTAGGTCCAGTCCAGGTTCAATCGGTTATTGATGCAGTTTCATAGCTAATTGGATTTAGTTTTTAAGGGGTTGAAGACTTTTTCACACACACCAAGATGGAATTCGAGAAAATACTAGGTTCAATAGTTTTTGTTTCGGAATCCAATACTGTTTGGTAGGAGATACACACAGAAAATTGGCAGAACCAGGAGGAGTCAGTATCAGTTGGCGTTGGTGTTTTTTCCGGACTGCTGACCTGTATGAACCGTGAGTTCAGCCTTGCAGGAGTTGGAACCAGCCAGGTTCTTTGCGGTGCATGTGTACACGCCGGAGTGTTCGGGGCAGGCATTGAGGACAACAAGGGAGTATTCTGGGTCATCATAAACAAACGTGAAGTGGCTGCTCTCAGACAGAAGCACGCCGTCCTGCAACAGACCAATCAAATGTTGACACAGCGTCCAATCACATTGACCCTGTGGAGTCTGAGGTCAAACGAGGGTTAGGGTTAACGTGCAACACATCAATGTTTGGTATCATTTTTTGCAGCGAAACATCGTCTTTCTCGCCTGTCGGTTAATTCTTCAATTTAACCCTTAAATATCCTCGCCAAGAAAAAGGATTTCTTTGCATATTTTCTTTCTTTGGGTCATTTAATATCTTAGACACTCTGAATTTACCATATAATGAAAAATCCTTCTTAGAAAAAAATAATATAAAAACTGTTTTGAATGAATGAATACATATTTATTTATACTTATGTTCAGTGGTTTCATTACAATATCTGACAATGTAATAGCTTTAATTTAGGATTGAGCTCAGATGAAGGTCCTACATGTTTATAGTTGTTATATTAGTTGACCTCACGATGAACGTTCTGAATGAAATTAGAGACCGACCAAGATTATTTTTGCAATTTTGCATTTTTTCAAAATGCGTTTTATGTAAAGTGCCTTGTTACTCGGTTTTAATGAATTATGAATACATTATTAATACATATTAAACACTCTGCAGGCTGTGCACTGATGGCAACAGTCATTTGTGGCCACATCTAATTATATCTTTGTCCCCAATCAAGGTACAAGATCAGTCACATTTTCAAGAAGATATAGGGACTCAAAACCCAAACAGTTGAGCTGGACGTTCACGTACTGTATTAGTATAGGGCGGTGTGATATTAGGATCCAAAGGGTTAATAAAAACAGTTTGTTCTGACTGTTTTCCTGCACTGATGTGAAATGAATGCAAACACACAACATATGTTCAACGCCACACTCTACCTTGTACCACAAAATATCTGGGTCTGGTTTCCCTTCAACCACAACAGCCAGACGGGACATCTCCCGAATCTGCACATCCGCATCCTCCATGATGGTTTCAAACTTAGGTGGCACTACAGAAGAAAGGAAAAAAGAAAAAATTTTGGGGAGAGATATGGAAGTTCTTCTTAAACATCCCAGAGGGGAGGGGCTTTTACAATAACTTCATGAAGGAATAAAACATAATGTTCTGCGTGTCACTAAAGACGTCCTATTTTAATGCTGTTGAAGTATTTTCCCTTCTATAACGTATTGCTATATATTTTCATTTCTCTGCTCTTAGGGTCACAGTCACAACCTTGAATGCAAAGAAAAGCCTCCTCAGGTTTCACTCTTTATGTTTTAAAAGCCTAAAACCCCACAAGCCTTCATTTCAAAACACAGAAGTCATTTTAGAGACGCTATTCCATATTCACGACTCTTCAGTTCAGGTCGGATTCGGTACTTCTTCTACTACTTTTCACGACTACACCGACCTGCCATGGCCAGCTGGAGCGTGCAGAGGTCGCTGCCAAACTGGTTGCTGGCTGTGACCAGTAACTGGCCGACATCTGCGCTCCGAACGCGCTGAATCTTCAGGGTGTGCTGATCGTCGTCCGGCATGGTCATCTCATACGTCCCCGGTCTGCTGACCAGCACCAGCCCCCTCCTGGTAAACATCACATCACAGATAAAGCCAGTCCTACTCCTCATAGTTCTACAGTGCCGTGAATAAGTATTAGACCCCCGTCAGCTGTGATTGCCTCAGTGTACAAGACAGTGAATTACCATTAAAAGCAGATATTCTGTCACATATATAACAGTTCCATAATTAATGACATAAAATTACAATAATTTATACCATATTTTAAAAGATTATTTCTGTAGAAATGATGTTATACTCTTACAAAATTGTTAAAGTTGATTATTTAACATACCAGCAAAATCTAATTTGTAATTTAGACAGAATAATAATTTATTGTGATATTATAGTATTTGTCCATTAATTCAATGAAAATCCTTTGACCAAAGTTTTTAGACTATAAATAGAAAAAGTTATTTACTATTTATCTATTTAAGATTATTCACTAAAGTGATTTGGCATTTGGCAGTTTTTTTAAAGTAAAAAAAACATAAAGCAAACATTCTTTAAAGCAAAAACAGGTTGGCATTAATTTTTATTTTTTCATGGTAATTTACGGAAAAGTCTTGTTCACGGTCAACATGTTTCTTACAGCCAAATTCTGCCAACCACAGCAGCCGGTATTTTAGTATTTCAATTATGCAGATGATAATAGAAGTGGGATGAAAACCGGCAGACTTCCAGCTCCTGACCGAAACCTTCAGCAGGTGTTTTTTTTTTTGTTTGACTTATCAGAAAATCAAACGCCATCTGGGTTTTTCAACAAAGATTCCAAAGTGATCCTCAGTCGCAGTCTTCAATTTCCTTACTTTGATTTCCTTACTACTTGTGCTATTTTTGCCCCCTTAATGAATCTCTAAGCATTGCACTTTTCATAGAATCCTTTAAAATGTCATTGTAAATCGAGGAACTCACCTTTTCCAGGTGACAACTGCATGGACGTGGTTCAGGGTGATGGTGATGCTCACAGGCTGGTTCTCCACCACATAGACGAGATCAGGTTTGTCCATAATGACCGGTGCTTTTCTCAAGTAGGGTCCTACAGACGCAGGATATATAAAAGCATGTCATCAAACCTCGTCAGACACAGAGTGAGCTGAGATGTATGATCGTGATGATGATTGTCTGGGTGGGATTGTAAGCAAGGAAAATCATCAAGTATCATTTTTTAAATATACGCCACACTTAAAAAGGCTGGGTTGATGTTGCTGGGTAGTAGGTTGGGTTGGTTTGATCCAACACACAGCGAAAAGCCTTTCCAGGTATATTTATGTACTTTCTTGTCAAAATCTCTCATTGCATGTGGAATAAGACACATTCACAGAAAAAACTGTACTTCAGTGAGATCCAAAGACTTATTTTTAAGACCATGCATCTTGAACAGCTTAAATTCTTCAAATATTAATATTATATATATTCAAATATGAGTATGTCAAATTATCGTAAAGACATATTTAAAAAACTAGAACGGTGATTTAAGTTAAAAGGTAAAATGACCAAGTTGACAGGTAGGGTAAAAAAAAAAAACCCAAAAAGGAACTTTTGAGGGGAAAATCTCTCAGTTTTTAACATTACGGCAAAATCTCGAAATCTGACGAAGTTCACTAATTTCCAGTCAAAATATTTAGAAGATATCAACAATATGCTAGCTTAATATGTGTTGAAAATGACATTTTAAAGTTAATTTTAACTGAGAAGGATGTCAACAGATTTTACGATCAATATCAGCTCACATAAGTGAGTTAGCGTTAAGCTAGCTTAGGTAACTTTAACTATTGTCTTAAAAATTCTTCAAAAAGAGGTACACTGGTCAACTGTGGACATTGCCGCTGAAATTAACATGCTAGCAAAAGTGTGCCATTATTCGATTACATGCAGATATTTTATTAGCAAGCTAGCTCACTGGCTACCTTTCCTACATTGAAAAATATTGAGCGGATCAAGTAGCCTGCTTATGCCGGTAGAGCAGAGACTCGCCGACTGTAAGCCTATCCTAGTGTCTTGTCCTGCTTACACCGTAACCTCGCCCAAATGAGTAAATGGATTACGACCACACCGGTTGACTACAGCTATCCTCTCGATCTTAAGCTCTTGGTAAATGTCAGGTTATTTTTCCAGCAAGTAATCCATGCAAGGGTAAAGTTTAAGATATACGACCAAGTAATTTCAATCTGGCGAGTGAAACCCGTGAAAAACCTGGTTAGTAGATGCACACTCAACTACAATTATCATAATACCTTATCAGAAGGACAATTAAACAAAGACATTTTAAAATACTTTGTTTAAATTGGGAAAGATAAAGGGGGTATGGAACAGAACCCGACCGCTAAGGGGTCACAAATCACTGTACATCCAGTTCTGGTTACGATCCCGGATAAATGGGGAGGGTTGCATCAGGAAGGGGATCCGGCGTAAAACCTAAGCAAAGTCAATATGTGGAATATGAAACTTATTTCCAAACTGGATCAGCAAACTTCAAAGGAAGGATGCTAACCACCAACCGGCAGGTGACAGTTAACGCTCTACTTCGCTTGACTTGGAAACTGATGTGATAGTGTGCTAGCCGCCAGGGCGTGAGCGACAGGCAATGTAGCTTCATCCGGTCGGCATGGCACCTGCTTTATTATGCTTGTCGATAAGTCAGACGACAGTTTTTGCAGTAACAGTCATAGGAGCACAACTTCGGTCACACCACCTTACTTAGCATATGGCCAAGCCTGTTAGATTATAAACAGTTTCTGTGAACCTGGACTCTCAAAGCCCATTTTGACAGTGGAAAACCATGTTTCAAATTTAAATACACACCATCAACTTATTTAACACTCTGCAGTCTCAGAGTGCTGTCTAGCATTATAAATAATATCTATTATCGATTTGTGGTCTCCTTCCTCAGCTACCTTACCTTTGTCCAGCAGCTGGACCAGGTCAGTAGAGGTTGAAGGCTTGCTCAATGTCTTCCCAGTGGACGTCAGGACTCTAAAAGAGTAGCGGACTCCTTTAGACAGGGAGGTGATGGTGTAGTTGGTCTCCCTCAGGTTGGACGCCACGACAGACCACTGGATTGAGCCCAGAGACTGCTGCTGTACCACGTAGAGCAGAGAGCCACAGTCTGCCGACACATACGGACAGTCTTTAGTTATTTCCTCTGGTCAATAAAACGGCTTCAACCTTCTGTTTCTCCTCAAGTAACTATACTCTCATCATACTCACTCTCGTATTTATTCGCTTTTTATTGGCTCATACAAACATCAGTTCTGATCATAATTATCAAATGTAAATTTGTTTTTTAGCATTAGATTTAACTAGGGATTTATGGATGTTGCCTATTAATGAAAAAGGGCGTCGTCCGATATAAAAATACAAAAATGAACAATTTTTCAGCCAAAAGGCCGGAATGGAAGTCGAAAAACATGAAATACTTTTTTTTTCTTTCTGAAGTTTGATCAAAATAAGTAGTTTTAATACGTTTTAAGGAGGAAATGTAACTCCCCCTAGTGGGTAAATGATGAACTATTAAACTAAAATATCAATTTGCACTAAATTGGTTAGAAAGTTATGTTTAAAAATAAAGCTTCCATAGTTACTAAAATATGAGCGACTAAAGTAAAATATGACACATATATGTGTCATGTTCCTGTACCGCAACCTGAACTAAACCGGACCAACGGTTGAGAAATTAGCCTCAAAAACTTTTGGATATAAACCACACCCTATGGTCAGAACTATACAACTGACCTTTCCCCAAACCAGTCCAGTTCTTCCTCACACTGGGGTCTATGCTGGTACAAAATACAAAAATTATCCACATAAAAGATTTTGTGTTATTGTGTTAACACAAAGGATATGTGGTGACGGCTACAATTACTTTTCGGGGATACAATAATCATTTTGACATTTTCAAGAAAGGCTCTCAAGTTTTCAGAGAGAAAATATGCCATATTTAAACGTGTTTTCAGAAATCTAATGCTCCTACCAAAGGAAGAGTCAAGCCTCTTTGGTCTCTTCCAGCTGATGCCGATAGTTTTCCCTGTAATGGTCTCTATCACTGGAGGACCATCGGGGGGGTCGGGAACAATGTCTGTTATCAAATACAAAAAACATAAATATCTTCCTATTACATGGTAATTATCGTAATCCGTTAAATCCGGCTTCAAGCCTCCATCCCTACCTGTGACGTATAAATGTGCATAGCAGGCTGCTTTGCCCATCCTGTTGGAGATGACGGCCTTGTAGACGCCGCCGTGAGCATGACAAGCGCTCCGAATGACCAAACTGTGGACATCCCTGTCTGAAGGACAGTCACACACGTTTCTTATTCACCATCCTCCCTTTCTATAACTGACTTATGTTTGTTTGCTGTCGGCTTCTTTACTTACACTGAGTCATTCTGCGTTCTTCGCTGTTCTCGATGCGCTTGCCGTTGTGGTACCAGCCCATGGTTGGGTAGGGCAGTCCCGCCACCTTACAACTCAGCACCGTCTCTTTGCCTTCAATCACCTCCACATCAGCCAGAGGTTTGACAAAGTCTGGCATGGTCCTCTTCTCTATCTCACATTCCAGAATTTCAGGCTCCTCAGGGATGGATGGCATTTTCTCCAGCTTAGCCCTGTAGGAAGGAAATATTGATTTTAAAAGTTTGGAGTGATCCCTACTTGGCGTGAACCCTTCAAGTCCCTTGAGGAAAAGACAATTATGTTATTACTTATTTTCATGTGCGCACAAGATGATTTAACATTTATCCATTAACGTCTCTTGATGGACCAAGTCACCATATAACATATAACGGGTTGACCAGGTTTAACAAAGTTTTTCTCTCACTTGAAATGCCATCCAGTTGGTTTAGTAAAAATAGCGCTGATGACTTCATTTCTTCAAGTCAGAACACATACCGACAAATATAACTTCCCCTAAGACCCTTCAAAATAAAAGCGCTTCAAATACACTAAAATACAACCGGGTCTCACCTGGACCATCCAAACACAAACTTCAGGAAGCTATTTGTAGATCTCAGCTCCGCTGGTAAACAAGCTCATCAGCCTGGGACTAACCACTATATTCTGCTCAAGGATTTACTCACTAAAAGACCACAAAATGAGAGAGAGCGCAACCATACATACCCCACCCTCATACTGAAAATAGGAGCACCCCAGAGCTGTGTGCTCAGCCCAGCCCTCTTCACTCCTCCAGCACTACAGAGACATTTGCTGATGACACCACTATAGTGGAACTCATATCAGAGAACGAGAAGATCCACTACAGAGAGGAGGTACAACATCTGGTTAAGTGGTGTAAAACCAACCTGTGCCAAAATCAATCCAGTTCTTCCTTGCACTGAGGTTTATGTAGGTAAAAAATTTGAACATGATACATGAAATAGTCTTTCAGTTGTTGCGTTAACACGAAGGATCCGCAGCAGCGGATATTATGTCTCCGACTATTTAGAGATATATTGAAGGGTCTCATGTCTTATGTCGTAATCATCACACTGGAGGATTCTTTCTCCCTCACTCCTGGACGCGTCTCTTACATCTGAGAAGCGATGGCTGCTCGAGGTTCTTGCATGTAGAGCTCAGCGGTGCATTTAGACTGTCCGTGAATGTTTTGAGCGGCTGCTGTGTAGAAGCCCTCTGAGTCGCCACTGACATGGATGATGAGAAGCGAGTGACGGCCCTTGTCTTGAAGTATTCGGATGTTCTCACTCTCCTCCACTCTACTCTCTGAAAGCACATCAAGAAGACAAAGGAACAACAGTTTTACTCTGGGGAGTTCAAGGTTCTATTAGAGAAGCGCCTGTCGGACTCAAAATCAGATTCTTACCGAAATGCATCCATGTAACTCGTGGAGCAGGGGAGCCGCTCACCTTACAGTCAAACCGGGCAGTGCGACCTTCAATGATCTCCAGGATGTCCAGCTTGCGGGTGAACAAAGGCTCTCTGGATGGGGTAACCCTCAGGTCAGCGCTTGAGGTCAACTCCTCTGCCAATTCAAAGAAAGAACAAAAAGGTATAAAAAGGTAGAAGAAATTTTAAGCTAGTGCTACGCTGTCGTCCCTCAAAGCAAGGGTATATCCCGGAAAAGCTTCCTAACCCCTGCCTTGTACCAGCAACCTCCCCTGATTGAACTTCTCAAGTTAAATGTGCCTCTTTAATAATCTCAGAGTCCATATTGGTTCAACCTAACTATTTCTATGAAGTCAACAATATACACTAAGATATAATCCGGCAGGTTACCTATTAACTATTACCTATTAACCTAGTAACTATTAAAATAAAATGTTTAATGTACTACAGATAGTTCTCCTCGAGTCGATTCAAATGAACCGAATTTGGAAAAATCAGACGGTTGAGAAATGATGAAAGGAAAAATGAGTGAGATAAAGCTGCCCCTAGTGGTAGAAATATGCAACCAACCTTTTCAAAAATAACTCCAGTTCTTCCTCTTACCAAGTTCTACGACGTGGTAATAGTTTTTGAGTTAGTGCCTTAATACTACGGACACTCGGGTGATTCCACAACATCCCCGACTTCTTCATCTACAATGATAGTAAAGTCGGACAATAGTCCTACTTTTCATTTTTATTTAAAATTTAGTTTTGGACCATGAAGCTCCTGAAAAAATCACTTCTTTCACTCCATGTTAGGAATCCCTCCGTCCGTCCATTTATACTCTGCAGGGTCGTGTCCTAGTGGCAGTAGGCTAATCAGGGTATTCCAGATTCCCAGCTCATCCTGGGGGACCCTGAGGCATTCCCAGCCTGGATCAGATACATGATCCCTCCGCTGAGTCCTGGGTCTACCCTGGGGTCTCTTCCTAGTTGGATGCGTCTGGAAAACCTCCGGAGGAGGCGCTCCAGGGGCATATTTATGAAGCTGAACCGCCTCAACTGGCTGCTTTTAATGTGGAGGAGCAGCAGTTCCACTCAGAGTCCAGCCATCCTACAAGGAAAAGTCCTTTTAGCCGCTCGTATCAGTGATCTCATTCTTTCGCTCTCTACACAGACCTCAAGACCATAGGTGAGGGATGGGACCACAGATGGTCTGATAAATGGAGGGCTAGGCCCCACTGCTCATTCCCCCTTCAGCACCATGGGCTGATTTACCGTTGATGCCGCACAGAACCCTCTGCTGACATCACTCGCCATTTTCTCCATCTCCCATGAACCCTCAGCTACTTTAAAACCGCTTCCCTTGGGCAGCCACAACGCCGCCATTCATTCATTGTGGTTAAACCAATTACAGATTTGAGCCAAAAAGCAAAAGCATGCCTCATATTTCATTACAATCCAACAATATATTTGTAGGTTATATTACTAAAAGTCAAACAACAAGAAAGAAAGACAACTGTCATCTCCTCGGTAGATAGATACAAACCCGTAATAACATGTACCGTGTGTGTACTTGTGCGTGTGTAGTGTACCTTTAGCAGTGCTTAGCTTGCAAGTGTATGATCCACTATCATCCTCGTGTACTGAATTTAACAGCAAACGGCACCTTTAAGATGAAACAAAACAGCCTTTCAAAAAACAAATCAATGGAAATTTGATAAGCTTTCATTTTGCAGTCAGTAAGATAAAGTTAGAACAACTTGCTCCATTCAGCACACAGGACAATAATGCCAGGACCCAGTTCTAATAGGTATGTTGTATTGTATTATATTATATTATATTATATTATATTATATTATTATATGGTGTCAGACTCACACTTAACCATGTTTTTATATGTAATTGTCTGTTATGTCTGCTTTCCATCTTTCTTCTGTGTCACTTTTGTTTTTGTTTGTATTGCACGCATTTTTCACCAATAAGAATTAGAAAAATACACTTAAAAAAAGTAAGAAACCACCTCTTGCCATCGAAGTGCATTTTACAGTTGAGCAGCGCCGGCTGTATCAGCTTCCCATTGGACAGCCAGTCCACATCGACGTCTGGAGGTCCCGTGATGTCACACTCGAACATGGCCGACTCTCCTGCCGTCACCGCCACATCTTTTACATCCCTGGTGATTTTCAGCGCCATCTTAACGACAGATGCTGTAAAACAAGAGCAACCAAGAAATCTACAACACAAAGCGTTTCACACGGTCAAACCAGACAGATTGACTTCTTCGCCGCTCACTTTTGACCTCCACTCTGCACTCCGCCTGCTTGGCTCCGTACTCGTTGACGACCTTGCAGATGTACAGTCCGGCGTCTGACCTCTGAGCCCAGCTGATTCTCATTTCACTGGTGCCGTCGTCCGTCTCCCTCACGGCGAAGCGCCCTGCTGTCTTCAGCGGGACTCTGTCCTTTAACCTGGGTCAACAGAGAGCTGTCAGAGTCTTTTATTCTCATGTGTTTAATAGAGGCTGGTGTCTGAGAGAGGGATCCAGGGAGTGGACTGAGGTAATAGATTTGGAAGACAGTAGCTGGGTTTTCATGACCTCTAATGTTCTCATTAAAGTTGATTTAAAAGCCCGATCAGAACGAGAATGACCCATAAAAACACAGCTTTTGGGATTAAAGAACCTCCAAATCGAGTGAAATTTAGTTTGGTTGCAGAAGGGCTGTATAAACCATTTCATCAACCGATTAAAGGAGAATTTGTACCGTGTAAGCAATGGAATGGAATATTTTGTAGGGTAAAATCACTTTTTATATATTGTAGGCATAAAAAAAATTGTAATTATATGGTGCGGTTGTAAGAAATATGACATTAAGTTACCATTAAGCGCAAATATTATATCAACCGGTTAACAGTTACATAGTTCATTACATGAAATGACCGTAAATTACTGTCATAATTCAGACTTTTTTAAATCCTAGAAATAAACAATATTTCACAAACACACTGTATTTTAATCATCTTATTTTTGCATAAATTATGGTATGCTCGTCCTAGATGGTTCAAGTTGGTCATTTAAGTTTTCATACTATCATAATCTGTCATTGAGACGGAATAAATGTTATTACCAAATAATTCCACTTATTTAACCAGAAATTTCTGTTTTCACAGTAAAATTCTGTGTTTTCCACATATTCTGACCAGAAATATTATTCCGTATTTCTTTATTTAAGATTATTCACCGTAGCTACTATGGCAATATACTGTTTTCAATTTTACGGTCTCTTACTTTTGACAGTTTTTTTTTAAACCGTTATTTTAACAGAAAGTTTTACGGTGTGGGACATCATCTGGACATCCATTGACAACCAGAACTAGTTGGTAAATGACACTGAGATAAAGACATTCTGGCAGCTTCTGGATATCGAACAAAAAAAAATCTCTCATTCTGACTCATCTAAGGACGTCCAGAAGATGTCCCAGGTGTCCAGAAATGACTTAAATCTGATGTCATGTCTTTGAACAAATTGAAAGCCACTAAGTTGAAATCCCAAGACAAAGAAAGTGGATCAAGCCCAACCAACATCCCAACATCCCTTTTTGCTAAGCAGTGGAAGACGACTACTTAAATGAAATGTCATGGCCAAACGTGAGCTAGAATCTTTAGTCAGAATGAAGGAAAGGGCATATGACTGCAGGAGGTGAAGATATTAGTCAGCAAGGAGCGCGTTCAAGAAAAGGTGTCTTACCAGTAAACCATCGGTTTGGGCTGCCCTCTGACCTTCGCTGTGATGACGACATCTTGGCCCTCAGTTACCCCCTTGTCACATGGTGCGACCTTTGGACAAACATAATATACAGTTGGTATGTTTAAAGGCTTTAGAGGGAGAGGGAAGGACATTTCTAAGAATCGGTAAACAGAAAATGTTAGTGATTGGTCCTTTGAGGGTCACATGCCGAATATTTTATGGTACATTCTTCTAAAATGTGAACAATTTTCTGTTTTTTTTTCTGTAAATCATTTTACAAATTTTCATGAATGTATTGCGAATGGTTTGGGACAGACAGACAGACCCATCTGGAGATGACATACAAACCCCTAAAAACTGTACAAAAGATTCCTGGATACACCGTATGAAAATAACCTCCATTTCTTGTGGGAGTCTAAAGTAGAGGACAACAATAAGCTTCAGCCGTCAGACCAAATGGATCAGGCGTCTGCCTTTTTTTTACTCCCAAAAATAATCGACTAGACAGAGATCTGGGGAATTTGGAGGCCAAATTAAAATGATAAGCCAATTGTGATTAATCTTTTATTTTAAATATTATTTGACCTAAATTCTTAGGGTAAATAGTAATTGTGTTACCCACTATGTCACTTTGTTACTCGATTCCATCTTGGGGTCCGTACTGTAGACATTAAATCTACTTTGGGGGATGTGTGGGTCAATAATGGTGGACATTGAATGAATCATGAAACCTATATTTGAAAAAAAGATTTTTCTTCCCTACCTGAAATACGGGAGGTTCTCTAAAGTGGGCGTGTGCACTCAGAGCAGGTGGGCCTCGGTGCGCCATCAACCCCTCCAGAGGGCTCAAATACTCCTCGTCTGACTGGATCAGACTACTGACATCCATGGCCTCGGCCGGTTTCCCACATTGCATGTGGGTTTCCTCTAGAAGAAAACGAGGGAGAAAGACTCATAGTCATGAGCTCGCATGATTTATATTTAATTCAATATTTACTTGGTTCATGAGAAATTTGCACACCTAATTTATGTAATCAAGTGAAAATCTCTGTGATATGGTCGAGGCGGCGCCATGGCGGCTCGCTAAAGCTTTAGATGGGAACAACATGTCAGGGATATCATGTTGACGGTCTTTGCTTGCTTTTCTGGAGATCAATATCTTTGCCAAGCGGAACAGTTGGCAACACAGAGCAGCGGGTTAGAATAGAGTGCACCCACCCACCCACACACACACACACATACACACACACACACAGACTCACACACACACACACACACACACACACACACACACACAGACTCACACACACACAGACTCACACACACACACACATGCACACACACAGAGTAGGGACCTCTCTGAAGGGACCGTATCTGAACAGATAATGAATTTATCCCTTAATCCATGACCCAATCACTCGCTTATTCCCAGGGAGTTTCAAAGCAGACTCTGTGTCTGGACTCCTGGTAGCGTACACTAAAGTCGGAATTAATTCACAGCTGGGTGGAGAAATATACACCAGCACTCCACGCTCTCTTTCTTTCTTCAGAGTCTATTCCTGCATGAGAGCTCTCTTCTTGTCTGCCAGCCTCTCTGTCGGACCCAAAACTGAGACATCTGACACGAGCAGATAACACTCAGACAGCCGGAAATGAAGAATGTGGTTCAGTGGAACAGAACTAAGAGTAGAGAGTGCATAAGCGCTGCTGTTAAACAAACTCAGCGGCATATAGAGAGATTAAATTGCGCCATCCGAAGTCAAAAGAAATCAAAGACGTGCTTCTCCACATGTAGAAATACTAAAAAAAAAAAAATAATACATATAAATATGAAGGAAGTGAGTTTGAGCAACCAAATGTGCCGTTTCTTCTTTGTGGAAAAACAATTTATGTTGAGTTATTATATCTAAGTTGGTAGATAATGTTGTCACGCTGGCATTAATAATGTAAAATAATAAAGGACCTACCTAGAGTCACATCTCTGAGCGCCGTCTGTGCACCGGAGGATAATTCCTGGGAATATTTACATAAACCTGCCAACTCTTACACAACTGCACAATCCGAGCCGGCGAACCTTCCTTTTCAGCCTCATCCTCTCTTCTTCTCCACCCTGCTTCCTGTGACTGTCATGTCCATATTTTGTAACACTGTCCAGCTTAGGTTATTTCAGTCTTCACCAGACCCCACAGAGGAAGACAATCAGCTGATATTATTCCATGTTTTATGCAAAGAGTACATGGTTAATCTAATTCACCAAATTGAGGTTTTGACATCCTTTGCAGCAGAGGAAATCCATATTGTCCTACTCTGTTAACGCTCTATTCCAACTCCCACCGCATTTTGACGATTCTAATCCCTAAAGCGCGGAATCTAGAGAGAGGAGAAACTCCATGATTGTAGGAGTAATCTCACACGGGGACAAAAAGCAGACTGCAATTGCCCGGGAGAACAAAAGTGCTGCTAAAAATACTCCTGCAGGTTCTACTCCGCTGGCCTAATATGGCAACACGGGCCCTGTGCAGCTGGTGAGACGGTACACTCACAGTTGTTGACAGAAGTCCAGGAGAGCAGGTTAGGAGACAACACTCCTCAAACTTCTCCACTCATCAGACAATATAAACACAATCGCAGGAACCTTTAGCAAAATAAACATCTATATTATTCACTCCCATCCAACATGCCTGGCCGGCATTTAAGACTCAGGAGACGTTTTGAATCAGCACCAACTGGAGTTTGGCGCCGTTAAGAATTAATGGGGTTGCCATGGCAACTATTGCTGCGAGGGAATCCGGCCGGGATGCTGAGCTCCAGCAGGCGTTTGCAGTCATTAAGATGGAGCATCGGGTGGAGGATGTCTGGCAGTGGATTCAAAGGAGTCGACACGTCAGTGGGATTGAAGTATGGCTTTCATGTGCCTCATCATCCTCAATTCAATCGCACGTGTCTCATGTCTGTAACAACAAACTCCTCGCACATCCCCGGCCTGGCCTCACCTGATTGGATGAAGAGTGTGGCGCTGCAGGACGCTCTGCCCGCCGGGTTGACAGCTGTGACGCAGTATGGCCCTGTGTGGTTCTGCCTCATCTGCTTTATCACCAGACTGTGCTTCTCACCCTCAGCTTTCACCACATGGAAGGAATCGCTACGTATCTCCACATTATTCCTCCTCCATGTCACTGAGGAGGAATAGGACAAGGCATTCAGAGATGATAGATACCGGATGAAACCTCCCACAGAAACGCAGATATAGCACAATCCATCTTACCAAGAAGAGCTCGGTGCTTGTGGTTTTTCCCTGGAGGATGGATTCTCTACTGGATATTATTTCTCCTTAATTTGGCTATAGAATCACTCTTTTTGAAATTATTCACAAAGATCTAACCTCTAACATTACATTCTTAACATAAGACAAACCCTTTTTTCCAAAACATGTGTGCCCTAATTATTTTCACCCCTAGTAAATCTTGATTTACAAGATTACAAGATAACTGAAGCAAATTTTCAGTCATATTTTATAATTTTAAGTTCACCTGTTTTACAAGGGACTCTGAAGTGGTGGATCACGATGTCACGTTTTACTGGGGTATAAGTATGAGGCGACAGGTCTAATTCCCTGACACTCCAGAAAACACAGCAATTATGAGCAAAGAAAAGTTTCAGAGCTGCAGAAATCTGGCAATGGAGACAAAGAAATCTATCAACAGTTCAAAATGTCAGTTTCAATAGTTAGATCAATTATGAAGAAGTTCAAAGAGACTGGAGATGCTAAAAATCAACTTGGAAGTGGATATGCTTGCAAACCAATCCTATACTGTTAGGGGGATTGTTGGACTGGCAGAAGACTTTCCACGGTTTACAGCAAGAGAATCATGGGGTCAGAAAGTCTCCCTGACCACCATCAGATGGTGTCTACACCAACACAAGCTGTTTGGGAGGGTGTCATCCAAACACAAGCTAAAGCTCCTACAGTTTGACAAACACCACCGGGACTTTAAATGGAATTAGGCCAACAGTCAGGCGAGACCAAAGTAGAGCTTTTTGGCAAATAACATCAGAGATGGGTGTGGCATAGCAAGAAAGAAAGTCTTAAAGAAAAGCCCCTCATACCCACTGTGAAGTGTAGTGGGGGATCTCTGATGGATGCAGTTTGGCTGTTTTTCATCTTAATGTCCTGGACAGTCCTTTTAAAAGACTAGGTTCCATGGACTCCATCAAATACCAGCAGAAACTGGACGAAACCTAAAAGCCTCTGTCAGGAAACATGGCCTTAGTTGGACATTCTAGCAGGACAATGATCTGAAGCTCACCTCAGAATAGTCCCAAGAGTGTTTCATAGATCGCAGTTCTTCCATTGCCTTCCCAGTTACCTAACCTAAACCCCTGTTACAGAACATCTGTGGGATGTGCTCCAGAAGAGTCCACAAGTGTGGACCTGAGAAAGTGAAAGAGTCTGAGAGTTTCTGTGTTGAGGAATGGTGTCAGAACTTCATGTGCTCTCAAACCTCATCACACACTGCAGACTAACAGCCTCAGACGTTATTCTGCTGAAACGGGGCACAGCGAAATATTAAATGCAGAGTGCCAAGAATTGTTCTTTTAAATTTGCTACTTCGGTTTCAGATTAGATTTTTATGAACAATTAAAGGGTTTCAAACTTGTAAATGTTGACGGTGTGATTTCCTGTCTAATGTATTTTTTTGTTTGCTGCTTTTTAGGGTTTAATGCAAACTTTTCTGCATGTGTTATTATGTCTCAAAAAAGTCTGGGATATTATGGGATCGTTATTTCAGCGCCGCACATCATCCTATGCCGCAGATCCTTCTTATTAATATGATCATTCAAAACCTATTTCAACCGTACACCCCCATAGACCTTATTGTGAGGAAGACCTCGGATGATTTTGGGAAAGGTGAATTGCTTATTTTTGTCACGAGGGGGAACTTTATCTCTGAAAGCTGTTGGCCATCCAATTTTGTCAAAATGTTTATCCTATGATTTGATTCAATGATATTTATCAAGTATTCATCATAAATTCACTAATAGTTCAAAATGATCTTACTAGTCTTACGAAAAACACTGTTAGTTGGACATACCTGTATATTGTAACAATAGGTACAAACTGGGGCAAATTGACCTCATATGAACGCCAAGGAGATCTAACTTGTATGTTTGATATTTTCCTGTAATTATTAATATTTCACTCACTATGGGGGCTTTTTTCTAAGTACGGGACCTTATCTAAGAGCATTTACTGAAGTAACAGTTAGGATGGGTTATGGATTGTTTCGGTTTATTAATGAGTCACATTTAAATTGTGGAGTTCAGTCGGGGGGATTTTTGCTTGTACAACACAGAGGATTGGGGGGTATTTGGTGGGTGATATGTAGACGGCTGAGATGGAATCATAGTTCCAGCTTTGTTTGTGGTTTGGGATAATAACTGCATTTAGCTACAGTCATTACAATCATGTCATGTGTTAAAATATTCTTTTTTGAAGAAAAAAAAACACACAAATATATTATACTGTCGTCCTTGATGGCGAGGGTATGTCGGGAAAAAGTACCCCAATCCCCTGCGTTTTACAAACAATACCTCTGATTGAACTTCTTAAATTGAATCTGAAGTTATGTTAGGAAAACAGGGGTTTCCTGAAGAAAGCTCCTTCTAGTGAGTAAAATATATACTTTTAGATCAAAGTATTTCATATGTATATATATATATATATACATATGAATACAAGATAGATATCTTGGAGTAGATTCATATGTGTCAAATATTAAAACAATGGGACTAACGATAAAGAACTTATATTCGTAGTGTTTTTCTTAATACAGCTCCCCCTAGTGAGTAACATATGAACTATTAGAGTAAAACACGATATACACAAGATACATCCGTGCAAGTCATATTTGGGCTAATTCGGACCAACGGTTGAGATATCAGAGGCAGAAGAGTTTTGGAGATAAAGGTCCTTCAAGTGTCGGTAATATAATACCAACCTTTCCCAAAATACATCCAGTTCTTCCTCTCACTAAGGTCAACTGAGATGTAATATTTTAAGATAATCCCTGAAATCGTTTTTGAGTTATGTCCAGAAAACATTGTTTTTTCTTTAGAAAAAAGCTCTCATACTGAGTAAACTTTGAACAATTAGAGTAAACCCCGATCCATTCAAGATGGAGCTCCTCAAGACGTCTAATATTCATCTAATTTGGACTAAATTGGGCCGACGGGATGAGAAAGTATGGCCCAAGAAACTTACAAGAGATAATGCTGAAAAATTCGACTGACTTTCCCAAAATACTCCCAGTTCTTCCTCACACTAAGGTCTATGTGGGTGAAAAAATTTGGAAATGACCCATGAAATAGATTATGTTTTTGCATTACCACGGAGGATCTCCAGCTTCCAAAAATAGAAACCAATTTAAAAGAATGAAAGTGATCACATGTCATGAATATGGTGTGTTCTCATTTATACCTTTAGGGGGTGGGCTCCCGGCGACGAGGCATGTCAGGGTGACCTCAGAGCCACTTGAGGCTACGGTGTCCACGAGAGGCTCCTCGAACTTCGGGCCCTCAGCCGGCTCATCACCAGCAGACAGACAGGAGTCATCAGAGGTGCCTGAAAACAACGGGTCAGGATCATGTTGGACTGCCTGCTCTCCTATACGGATCAGATTACCAAAGTATTCAAGGGCTGGTTCCTTTCTTTAGGTCCTCGTGTTTAGTGAGTTCTATCGATGAGTCCAGGCCCCGTGGCAAAATAGATTAACTTTACTCTCCATGTCCATTTTTGACTCTATATCTTTAATTTCAAATTTGAAGTGATCACTATGTTTTCTGGGGTTTTTTTATAGCTTTTGAAGTTGGAGATGTCTTGGGTTGGAAAAGTCACCAAAGACACATCAACATATTTTTTAGGAGTAAAATTTGTCAATGAGTAATTCAGAATGAGTCAAATTAAATGAGTTTGTATTAGCGATAATTAATTAACATTGAGATCATAAATGAAGAGCCTCTAATCTAAAGCAGTGGCCAAATTTTGTTCAGGAGACGTCTGTTAGGAAAACGCTATCACCTTTCACAGTGGATAATAATGATAATTCTGAAATAAGATATAATCATTCTAAGTTCTTCGGACTCTCAAAAAAGGTGCACTTCATTATAAAATACTTTTACAGTGAAGTTATTTAAGTTGTGATTAATGCAATTCTTGGTGCACATCTGATGAAAAGTTATACATCCTTCTACCAATAGATCCACTATCCCTCCTCTTCACGAGTCTAAACCGTCTCAATCTGGCCTTTCTTACTTTGTCTACAACACGTTTAACCTGGGCTGTACCTCTGACGTTCTCCTTTCTAATCCTGTCCATCCTCGTCATCTTCATCTCTGCCACCTCCTGTTTGTTGCTCAGAGCCACAGTCTTTAAACCATCCAGTAGAGCTGCTCTCACTACCATCGGGTAAACCTTTTCCTTCACTCTTACCGCTTCTCTCCTGTCACAGATAACTCCTGACACTCTTCTCCACCCACCCACCCTGCCTGCACTCGCTTCTTCAACTTTTTTTCCAAACTCCCTGTTGCTTTGAACGGTTGACCCTGAGTGATAAAACTCATGTACCTTCTTCACCTCCACTCCTTCATCCTCACCGTTCCTTCTGCCTCCCTTTCATTCACACACATGTATTCTGTCTTGCTGCGACTGACCTTCATTCCTCTTCTCTTCAGCGCATACCTCCACCTCTCCAGGTTTTTCATCCACCTGCTCCCTGCTCTCACTACAGATCACAATGTCATGAACCGACATCATAGTCCATGAATGCCTGCAACATCTGTCAGCGTCTCCATCACTATAGCAAACAAAGAAGGGGCTCCAAGCCAATCGTTGGTGCAGTCCCACCTCCACCTTGAACCCATTCTGTCAATCCTACTACACACCTCAGAACTTTCATACTGCTCTCATACATATCCTCTACCACCCTTACATACTTCTTAGTCACTCAAGAATTCCTCATGCAATCCCACAATTTCCTCCTTCGGCATTCTGTCGTACGATTTCTCTAAATCCATAAAGACACAATTCAACTCCTTCTGGCCTTCTCTGTACTTCTCCATCAGCATCCTCAGAGCAAACATCTCATCATCTGTAGTGCTCTTTCTTGGTATGAAACCATACTGATCACAAATCGTCACCTCTTCCCCGACTCTTTCCCAGATCTTCATCGTCTTGAAAAATATCCAATAGTTTTTGAGTTATTCTTCAGAAACTAAATGTGACAGATGGACAACCAGACGGATGAAACCTATTCCTACATCCCCCTCCTCACTTCATTTCTGACCTGGTGATCTCATAACTTTCAAATAAATGTTATCCAGTAGGTGTGGAACCAGTCAGTCACGCTGATAGAGGTGAGTTAGAGCTTCACTTACTGAGTCACCAAACCCAGAGAGGACACAGTTTGTTGAGATAGAAAAAAATCTGCAGAAACATTTTGACAGGAGCTTTTTGAAAAAAAAAAAATATATATATGATCATCATAACAGCCTTATAGAAGCGTGGCTGAAACTTGCGAGCGGCAGCCACAGCGGAGAGGCTTTGTCTTCGGGTGCTCTTACACCAATTTCATTTTGGCACGGATTTCAAAAGTCTAAAATACCAAATAAAAAACAGCTAAACCCTGAACCTTAGTACAGCCCTCGGTATGAAAGTCCTGCCACTCATGACAAACATGGTTGCAAAGACTTACCAACACATAAAAAGTCGACCACAATGGTGGCGTGTGCTTCATCATGCAAGAGGTAAAGATGCTCATCAAACAGAGTGACCTACCTTCCTCTGGAGATCTGGGTTTAACGGAATGGCCTTTCTTGCTCTTGGGAACTTTGTCCCCTTTCTGTCTGGGTCCCTTATTGCTCGTGTCTGGATCAGATTGTGTCTCCATGGGTTCATCCTCCAACAGCAGAGTGGGGATGTTCAATTTCAAGGCTGGAGATGTCCGAACCACCTCCGCCTTCCTCCTTTTCAGGCGTGGGCTGATGGAAGGAGTAGGTGACGGGGTGAGCCGGGGCGGCTTTGGTGGATGCCGGGTTACTGGCTCCCTCACAGTTATCGGGGACACCCTCTTCTCAGGTGGGCTCGGTGATCTTAGCTCTGCTATGTTGTCCCTCTTTGAATCCAGATCTGTTGAGGAGGACTTTTGGGACGTGGTAACAAGCGTGTCTTTGTCATCTGCAGAGGAGCTTCTGAGGGTTTTACTGTGAAAAAAGACGAGAAAAATGTTATGTCAGACTAAAAAGATCCTCCAGCTGAGAAAATGACAAACTCTAAGAAGACATATATGCCATTTAAAAATAGAAGAATCAGAAGAATCAGTAAAAAATTATCTCCAAACCTGCTGAAGCCCGTCATTGTGGCAGTTGGCAGTGGTTGTCCTGGTAACTGGTGAACTGGTTCTGTCTTCCTGGCAACAAAGAATTTCCCTGTGTTTCCTTGTGATGATCTATCCAATAGCTTCCCCCGTGAATTTGAATGTGTCATCTTATCCATTTCTAGGTTGTTTATTTGATCGCTCAAGCCTTTGCCTCGGCCCTGCAGAGACATTCGAAATCTGTCTTTCCCTTCTGTCTCCCCAATGTCTCTGTCCTCCAAGGTGAGCTCCCTCGCTTCTAGCTTTTTAACCACCTGGGCAGGAATGGGCTCTATTTTCCCCGTAGTATGCCTCTCTTTCTGCGCCAGCTGCTCAGTGGAAAATGCCTTCATCAAACTCGATTTCCCCACAAGTTTCTTTATCCTCTCCAGCTCCTCTGCGAACTTGCACTGGTAGCTTTGGACCTTCTGAGAGTAGCTCGTCTTCTCCTCCAATGAAGAGGCACGCTGTTTGAAGGCCGTTCTCCTCTGCAGAACTCGACTTTCCTCTTTGTTTCGGCCTCCTGTCTTCTTCCCGCTGTCTTCGGATTCAAAGGAAGCTGCTCGTACTGATCCTGATACAGATCCGACTCCTCCAGGCAGATCCACGCTATTCCTTCGCTCCTCAAAAGCACGGACTTTATCAGAGATCTTGGGCCCGGCACGAACTGGTTTGGGCATAATGGCACTGTTTGAAGCATGGTCTGTCTTAGATGATTGGGGTACTGACGGCTTAGTTTTGTCCAGGTCCTGATTCGGGGCACTGATATTGTTTTTGTGTGTACTGGGAGGGGACTGGGAAGAAGACAGAGGGGCATGGGAGTAAAGCCCCTGTGATTCATCAGCAGTTTGAGTCCTAGAGGGGTGAGGATTGAGGGGAAATGGAGGCGTGACATTAGAGCACTGGTGCAGGTGGTGTAGACTTTGGAAGGGCAATGAAGCACATACTGAAACCCTCATTTGTGACACTTTGGTTAGATATGTTTTCAATTTCACCATTGAGTTCTTAATTTTTTTGTGTCTCATTTTTAGAAAGCAAGGCAACAAACAATGCAAACGTAAAAGTGGCAGAGAATGGAAAAGTAATAATACGTAATATTTCTGAGGAAGTAAATGTGGCAAAATGGAATGCACTCTAAAACCAGGAATTACTGTAAATTTTAGGCATGTTGCAGTAGCAAAATTGCAGCTATACATCACCTTTTACAAAATCTTAGAAAATAAACCCCTGCTTTAACTTCAATACAAATGCATCATGCCTAAAAAATAACCTGTGAATCACATGATCATTAATCTTTGAGAGCATTCAAGTTAATATCAGCTTGTCTCAAAGCCAGAAGCCCATGCATGTCGCTGCAAACCTATGAAGATGTGGTGGTTATCCAAAAGTGAGGGGCGTCCAGCCCTAGAAAACATGCAGAAGTTAGAAAGATCCCCCTTTTCTTTAGTTCAGGACAATGAAAATTAAGAGATACCATTGTGTTTTGCGTAACAGCTATCAGAAATATCAAGAATGATCTCGTAAGACTTGTCATCATTGTTAGATTGAAACCAAACCACACTCACAGCAAGAAAAACAGAGTCAAAGGAAAGCGTGACGTCAAACTGAAACTGGGAACAACACTGTATGAAAAACATTACAGGTTGGGTCCATGGAGGGAAATAATGTCTTATTCATCATTTTTCCTAGCAGTTTGGAGAGTGTGGCCAGTCTTTTTCCATGTTTTTCAGCGGAATCCAAAAAAAACCAAATGCCATATGCTATAACGGCATTGAAAATGTTCTCCCTCTGTAGAGGCTGAACATGCTGCCATAGTAGTCGCTGCCTACAGAAACACTTTCCTCTGACCCCTGAACAGGCCGGGCTAGGTTAGCGTGAGACGCTCGGATCAGCGGTTCCACACCCAGGTGACGGACAGGTAGGGGCCCCTCGGTAGGAGCCCCACCAAGGGCTTGCCTGGCTGGGTTTGTGGGGTCCAAGTAGGGCCCCGAAGGGCGGGAACCAAGAGTGCGGAGCTCTCGCTCCACCACAGGGTCATAGGCACCAGGGAGGGTTGCCCTGCGATCTGAAGGTTCTGGGTTATAGTCCATCATCCCTCCTCCTTCGCCTGGAGAGAAAATGCCAAAGGAATATAGAGAAGAGAGACACTCAATTTAAGTTTAGCAATAACAACAAAAACACCAATTCCTCTAAGCTGTCTGTCAAACCTTTCAGACTAAAGGCTGTCAGGAATTTTCTTTTTTATTATTAAATTATTTTTTTACTGCAAAAATAATGAGTCAAAATGAATCACGTATGTCAATATTTTGTCTTCTAAAACCTTCCACGTATTTTCTTTTCTGTGCATTCAGAACATTTATTTCACTCTTCATATGTGATAAAAAAAACAGAACTACGCTTTTCGCTATCCGTGAAAAGCCCCCAATCCCCTGCATTGTACAAACAATCCCACTAATTGGAACTTCTTAAAATAAAATGTTATGTTACCAGTGAAATACTGTTTTTTTGTAAAATGTTTAGAAGATGAAAAGATGAAGATGAAAAGATGTTTTAGAGTGAGATATGACATATGTAAGGTAGATCTCCTCAAGTAGATTTATATGGACCAGATTTGGACTAAATCAGACCAGCGTCCACCTTCGTGTTAACGCGATAACTCAAAACTACTTTGAGGATCACTTTCAAATTTTATACCCACAAAGACCTTGGTGTGAGGAACTGGACTGATTTTGTGGGAGGGGCCGTTGCATATTTCTAGCTTTGGGAGCTTTATCTCTAAAGGAAATATATCTTTGGTATTTCATCCTCCCATATGAGGTCACACTTAAATTGAGGAGTTTAATCAAGGGGATTGCTTGTACAATGCAGAGGATTGGGGCTTTTCGAGGATATACCCTTGCTTATGGAGACGGCCTAGATAGCTTCAAATTTTGCTTGAAGATCCGATAGTTTAGGATGGAAATACACACAAAAACAGGAGAGGGGCCTGTACCTTTACACAGCACTATATATATCATCTTTCTATGAGATAACGTAAAACAAAAGAAAGTGTAAAAGAATATATATATATATATATATATATATATATATATATATATATATATATATATATATATATATATATATATATATATATATATATATAGTGAGGGACTAAGAGGAGAGAAAAGAATCCTGAGTCGGAGAGAGCTGGTTCTCCTTAAGCGTAAAAAGTGCTATCATGGATAAAGAGTCTATTGATTGCTTGGAAACAGGAAATGAAGGAGTCAGAGCTACATCGTGGGTTGCACACCACTTAAAGTGACGCCCCTCCCCACCCTCGCAAATAACAAATCAGGTAATGATTGACATTTTAGTGATGAGCAATGGGAACAGGAAATGCCTCGGCAGCGAAAAGAAGGAGCAGTCAGCATCTTCAGCTGATGACGGAGGCCTTGAAACGGCAATGGTGTCTGTTACTGCAAACACAAATGGTACTGACTCAGCGCCGCCAAGCACTCTCATAATGCAGATGGATGAGCAAAATGAAAAGGAGAAATCGTTCTACAGAGACCACTAAAGGAAAATTCATCCAAAATTACAGTTTTCTCCTCGCTAAGACTCGTTCATATTAATTTTCGCTTGAAGCCAGAACAAGCAGGTGGAGCTTTTAGGCTGACTCTCCTGCAGTAAATCCATGCTTTAGGATTTTTCTTGTTTGCTTTTAACAAGGCAGGCTACTTCTTTATGCGGCCTACACCACCAGAACCAGTTTCTTGAAGGGAGAAAGTGATGCACCACCTCATCCCTCCTTTCTTTGATAATTTCTACCTCCACGTCTCCAGAGGAACACGATGAGAGCGGAGTCAGCCGCCAACACGAAACCTGAGAAAGCGCTAACACTGTGCACAGGCGAGGGAAGAATATACAATTTCTTTCTGGAAGAGGAGAAGGGTGTCAATATTTCGGATCTATAATTAGACGCTCTGTTGCCTGGATGGGAACGGTTGGTGTGGGCATGCTGGTTCTGTAACTCCATGCATCAACACCTCTCTTTAAAAACTAGCAGTCAAGGGCAGGAATGAATTTCCTTGGAATAGCAAAGCAATGTCTTTAGGCTCTTTCCCTTTTTAGGGGGGCACCATAGCAGAACATTTTGTTCCACATAGGTTATTTTGCTGGATGCCCTTCATGACTGAATCTGGTGTGGGGACCAGATGTGGCTGGTAACTCTAAGGACCTATACTGGATTTTTGCCACACCTTCTTTTGAACAGGATTTGAACCCCAGTCTCCTGCACCAAAGTTAGTGGTGTAACCCACTCAGCTATCCAGCTGCAATTACTTTGGAATGTTAGCAGGATATATATTGTTTCATGGTCTTAATCATAGATCTTTCACATCCCCAAATATGGAGTAAAATATGTGACATAGGTGAAAATCCTCAACGACAAATGCTCAAATTTCAGAAATCTGTACTTTCTCTGTTTGATATCGGAATAAATATGAAACAGATATATCCAAGACTCATGCAAACAAAGTGGCCACTTAGGATTGGCGTAACCACGGGGTCAAGAGCACTTGAACTGTCCCACCAGAGCGCTTGACTGTTTTTTTGGCCTCGCTAAATGGGGCATATAGGGTTACCATCATTCGTCTTAACGTAAAGCGGAGCAGAACGGAGCTATTCATATCTCCAGAAAACGGAGAGGCAAACTACATTTGGCTGGCCAGTCATCAGGACAGGTGTGAAGCTGATCTATTTTCATTGTAGCTCCTGTCGGGTGTGAGATATGTCACTTATTTCATATGGCGTAAATGAGAAATTGCTGTGTTTTGCTGTGAGACGCTGGAAACTCTGCATTGGAACATGAGAATTGGGCTAGGGTCAGTATTGTGAGAAAACTGATTTTGGCTTTCATCACACATCGCTGTGCTGCTACGCTGCTTCTGTCGAGACGCTTTGTTGTGATTGGTCTTTATTAAAAGATAATCCATAACATCATAACCACTGACAGTTTAAGTCAAAGTAACAATGTTTGATTGTTCCCAGACTCCATTGGTTAGTCAATTCTAAACTGGTCTGAAGAAGGAAAACCGATAAACCAGCAACAGGGTCCTTGTTGCACAACTTTCTAAAAATGTTCATGCTGGTCCTGATAAAAATATTATTATTATTTTTCAGAACAGAGCAGTATGGATAACAAAAAGGACACCTAGACAATATAGACAGATGGTTTTATTGTTATGGCTGATCCTGTACATGTTGATAAAATATATGGTTTGCGCTGTTAAGCTTGACTCAAGAAACTTTGAAGTCATTCTTAATTTGGCCAAAGTCTATAATTCAAAATGGAAAGCATATGTTATATTAAAAAAAAATGTACTTCTACATTAATGGATGGGACCTGAGACGAATCATTCATTCAAAATACTATAAGACTGTTTTTGTTTTTTATTCCTTTTCTAGACTAAGTTAGATTTTAGTTCTTCCTTATGCCACACAATTTGTCTGTGTGTTTTTATATTGCTCTTACACAATGGCTAAAGTTTTAAGTAAATATCAAATACACATTTTCCTAAATACAATTATGTGTTGCTGATAACACAACAGTTGATGATGTAATCACAATTAGGGCTTATATAATGTAATCATTTAAGAAAGACATTTTAAAGGAAGCCAAATAGCTAAAATCCGTTTAAAGTGTGTCGTGGCAAAATCTCATAATTACTATTATTAAGGTGAGTGCTTGGTAAAATCCACTTAGTGAATAAGATATAGCTATGTCTCCACGCAGCTCGATTTTAATGCTCTACATTCTTTTCTTAATGGAGTTCCGGTAGAGCATAAGTACAAATTGTTGTAAAATAAATCATGTCTTCTGCTCCATTTATCCGCCAAACTTTTTTCTCTGCTGCCGGTTCCCTGCGGAGCCGAGCAGCGAGAGCTAGACCTGAGAGAAGGCCACGCTAGAAACTAGGTCAGTGTGTCACACTTTTGCATCACTGCTTGAAGGATTCGTGCCATTTAGGATTTCATCCAGCTCACGTCTTGAGCCAAAAGGATAACATTCCATTCCATTTTGTGTCAAATCATAATTTGGTGGTTTCTATGGGCAGCAACATTTGGGCTGAGGCGAAACACACTTAAGATCAATTTATAAATAACGTTAAAGGAGGAGGGTCAATATCTAAAGGTGTTACAGCTATATCAATGTAAAGTCTAAGAGAAATTAAAACGTATAACCACGGACAGACAAATGTCAGAATAGACCAGAACAGAATCAATATCAGAATCAGCATCAGCTTCATTGGCCATGTATATGCATACAAGGAATTTGACTCGGGTTAAGTGAGCTCTCACAGTGATATAAAACAATTTTAAATTAAATGGACAAGGCAATAAACAAATATACAAGCTATGTCCTCGGTAACTGGAAATTTTATTTTATTTGTGCTGATGTGGACAAATTAAGTCCGACTTAAAGTTACAGCTTTACCAGGATAAAGAGCTTTTATGAGAAAAACAGTCGTGAATTTAAGAGAAATAGTTGTAATTCTATGAAAAAAAGGTGGGATTTCTCCAGAATAAAGTCCTAATTTTATGAGGATTAATTTTATGAAAAAAATCGTAATTTTACTGGAAAGAAGTTGTAATTTTATGAAAAAAAAGTTGTAACTTTATAAGAATTAGGCTGTTATCTAAGGCCATTCATGGAAGGGGAAATGAGGAACGTGGAGAATCTTGTTAAGCTATTTTTCAATAACAAAGGTTTACAAATCAAGAAATATTGCATCTTTTGGTAGATAAACACACGATCATAAGTATCAGAACTTTGAACACGCTGTGTAAAAAGACTAGGTTTGTTCAGGAGAAAGAACCGGACAGATTTGGAGGAAATCTCTCTTTTGTGGAGCAGGAGATCCAGTCTTAAAGTAAGGACTTTATTCTCGTGAATTTAAGGCTCTTTATCTCATATTATTAGATTTTTTGATTTTCCAAGGTTGACCCTAATACACGTTCCGGAGGATGAGCCATATCCTCCGGCATGGCAGAATACCAGCTGAATAACAAGGAAGTAAAAATTTTTTTGATAAAACACTTTAAAAACTGGGAAAAAAAAGGAAGTAAAATTATGCAAATACAAAATATGAGTGATCATATTTCTTTCCAAAGGTATATATGGATATACGGACGGAACATGGGTAATCCCTGCAGTGCCCTCTTTGGTAGGCGGAGGTGACAAAGTACATCAATGTCTTTATCAAACAGAAGTATATTCACGTGTGTGAAAAATACAAAAGTAAAATAAAGGTTTACTTCAGTAAAAGTGAAAAAAAAAATCCAAACTCAGATATGAACTGAAAGAGTATAAAAGTCAAAAGCTTCACTTTGAAAGATATTTGTATTGGCTGGAAACTCCTGTTCTGCTTCTTTAATTTTAGGGATTTGGAACTGGGTTTGTATATTGATACCGCCCTTCGTAGATAAAGTGTAGTTAGTAAACATTAGTGCCATAGTAAACACAAATCTACTCTGTGTTTATAGTGGAATCTCAAACACCTGCCGGATGCCGGCGGGGTTTCATGGATCGTTTTAAAGTTTTATAACCACATAGTCCTTAGTAAGAGGAAGAACTGGAATGATCAAATTCGGTGCATATGTATATTGTAAATATCCTATATTACTCTAATAGTTCATGTTTTACTCCCTAGGGGGAGATATTTTACTAAAAACACTTTTTTCGCATAACTTATTAATTTGTTCCGATCTAGTCCAAATTTGTTGCAAATGAATCAACTTGAGGAGATCTATGCTGTTTACATCATATTCTACTCTAACAGTTCGTATTTGACTCAATAGGGGAACCGTCTCGACAAAAGCATAAAAGTTTTTCTGGACATACAACACATTCAATTTAAGGGGTTCAATCAGAGGGATTGCCTGTACAACTCAGGGGACTGGGGGATTTTGGGTGATTTTCCTTTGCTGTCGGAGATGACAGCATAGACTAATGTTACTGTCTACCGCCCACATTTACTGGTAGGAGCAGAGAGAAGAAGAATTATCATTTTAACAAGGTTTATCTACAAGAAATTGTAGAAAAACCTCTGCAGGATTTCAGAGGAGATACCTGATGGTCCTCTCCGTCCAGTTTTGTCTTGGTGCCTCCCGGGCCCCTCTTTGGTTTCCATCTGAGGTTCGGTGGTCTCATCCTCGGTGTTCTCAGAGTCTGAAATAAGGAGAAAACCATGGACACGATTTAAGATGGAAATAATTGGAGGAGGAGAATCTGGAATGAAAAAGCGAGGTGGAAGAGACTCCTGGTGAAAATGATATTTCACAACTTTTTTCTATTCATTTGACTTTATTCTAATGATTTAAATGAATATGCCGGATGCAGTTATTAAGATGAAGATAAACTAAAATTTGACAATTGTATAAAATGATAAGAGGAGACGAAGAGATCTGCTATTTCCATGCAGCAGTGAAGCGATCAGAAAATGACACGACACTAAAGCCACACAAATTCATTGTTCCAACAACATGGAAAACACGGGTGAATCTAAAGTCTATAAAGAATGTGTCTTAACGAAGCTAATCTTTCATGTCAACTACAAGAAAACCCATAAAAGGAACAGAGAACCCACAAACAGAGGAAAGGAAGTCATTGGAATTTCAGTGAGCGCCATAGCGGGTTTCACTGTGGTATCAGCCATAACATTAAAACCACCTATCTAATATTGATAAGTCCTCTTTTGCCACCAAAACAGCTCTGACCCATCGAGACGAGACCTCTGAAGATGTCCTGTGGCATCTGGTACCGAGACATTAGCAGTAGATGTAATGATTACAGCAAGATGTGAGTTGGGGCCAGCATTGATTGGACTTATTTGTCAAACACATCCCACAGACCCTCGGTTGGGTTGAGATATGAGAAATCAGGAACTTTTGTTCTTCAAACTATTCATGAACTATTTTGCTATTAAGGGATACAGTTTCCACGAAAGGCGTACTTGGTTGCTATGAACCATTTAAGAAACAATGGTTAGATATATGGTACATATACAACATATATGGTATATGGTACAAAAGTAACATCCGCATCAATGGTGGGATCTTAGGTTTCTCATAAGAACATTGCCCAAACATTACACTTCCTCCCCTGGCATATCTTCTTCCCTTCTTCCCATGAACTTTTTCAACAAATTGTGCTACAGTAACTCTTCAGTGGGATCGGACATGGCTATCCTTCACCCGCCACACACATCACTGAGCCTTAGGAACCCATGGCCCTGTTGCTTATTCACCAATGCTAGGAGTCTTCTAGCAATTTGGTCCTCATCAAAGTTGCCCAGATCCTGACTCTTGTCCATTTTTCCTGCTTTCAACAGATCAAATACAGGACGACATGTTCCTCTGCTGCCTAATATTTTCCCACCCAGTGACAGGCGCCATTGTGATCGATGTTACTCCGACCTCACCTCAGTGGTTATAATGTTTTGGCTGAGAGTGGTTAGCAACGTTGTCTTGTAGCAAGAATAACCAGAGTTCAAATCCACCTGGGGCCTTTCTGTGTGGCATTTGCATGTTCTCCTGATGACTGGGAATGGTTGTGACATTTATGACAGTAAAGGGTAAGAGGTATATTTCAGAGAATGTTTGTTTGGTGCGTTTCAGTGAAATCGGTTGTGTTTCAATGAATATGAAGCAACAGCTGCATGCAAAAAGGACCTTTTCTGAAACACAACAGGCTCAAACTGCAAAATGTATCATTGTAAACAGAATTAAATCATCCAGGCTGGTATCTCTGCGGCTGAGATCACATGACTGCAACAGATGGGAAGTTTGGATGGATGAGAAGATTCAAAAAAAATTATAATAATATGAAAAAAAAGGAAGAAGGGAAATACACATGAATCCAAACAGGCAGGTTTACCATAGCTTTGCTTTCGGCAGGAGCGGAAAACTTCGCTTCCATAGTGGCAGCAAGAGAGGGCAGACGGGAGAGCACCGTTACTATGGAAACCAGCATCTCTCTCACCCACACGACCAATCCTCTTCGTACCCATTAGAGTCTAAAATCACCAGCCAAACTGCTGGGTGGCTGACAGATATGTTTATTGGTTAGAGAGCTCGGGACGGAGGAGGAGGAGGAGGAGGAGGACAACCACCACAAAACAGGTTGCACCTCATTTCGCCTCACATCAAGTCAGATCCCGATTAGATCACTCCAGAAGGTTTAATAATAAGAAAGCCAATGTTACATGAACAATCACAATTAAGTCAGTGCACTCCTAGCAGCGTGTTTACATTTTCTGTGTTGTGGGTATGCAGATCAACCCATCTGCATCAAATGAAGTAAAATGCCTTGCACCACAAGGGGTGGGCGGGGGGCTAGGGGGGCTCTGTGATGTAATGATGAAGGAATATATTTCCCTGTGATGGATGGTTTGGAAGCCAGATCAGCGAGCCTCTACTTCGGCTTTGATCGTAAATTTGGAAAATATGACCAATTTTATATCATAAACCATCAAGGCAAGAAATTATTCATTCAAAACATTCATAGAGAGAGGCAACAACTTGATTATAGAAATATTGCTTTTTGGGGGCGGATATGTGGGAATAAAACCCACTGTGTAAGCAGTAAAAATCGTATAGACTGACTAACTCCTACTCTCATGTATAAAAGAGATATTAAGGAATAAGGATAGGAATAAATAAAACTGGAACTCGGGGTTAAATGCAAAAGAGCGGACCTGATCAAATAATAAAACCACCGTTCTTTAGTATTATGATGAAAATATATACTACAGTAGAGTAGAGATGGTGTGAAGCTCACACTGACAACACACCATGGGTAAATCTGCCAAAAGTCCGTGTGGAGTGCCCAGTTCTCTGAAAGAAGATACAGAGGATAATGCATTATTTGACAGCAAACACAACTTAAGCATGTGTTTTACAATCTGAAAAGGAACCCAAGGATCTGCCACGACTAGCCTGAAATGCGTACTACATCATTCTCATTAGTTCAGATCCGGGTATCAGATTCACAATGTACAAACTTTTTTGGCGTCTCAGCTTGTATTGATTTCCCCATTTGTCATTTTCAGCTCATAAAATGAGATGCAAAAAATGTCTTTATTGTTCATACCCATGTTCTTCAACTCAAATCATTCACAAATATCAAACCTTTTATTCGAGTAACAAAATATTGTACAATTGCGTGCCACAATTATTGGCATCCCAGGAAATCCCGTGATTAAAAGTTAACCGAAGCATAATTCCAGTCCCGTTATATATTTTTAGCTTCATCTGTTTGAGTAGGACCTCTGAAGTGATGAACAACGACTTCCTGTTTCACGGGGGTATAAATATGAGGTGAAGTGAGCTTAATTGTCTTTGAGGTTCTTCAATGAGAACAACTCAAGAGAACACAGAATGGCTGTCTGAACAGTTAGATCAATTAGAAATATGTTTGAAGAGAATAGAGATATTAAAAATTCACCTGGAAGAGGATGTGTCTGCAAACTGATCCAACACAATGTGAGGAGGATGGTTCAAGTGACAAAAGGCTCCAAGGATAGCAGCTAAAGAACTGCAGTGGTCATTTGAATGTCTCCCTAACCACCATCAGATGGCACCAACACAAGCTGTTTGGGAGGGCAGCAAGAAAAAAAGCCTCTGCTGTCGACCACACACAAGCTAAAGCTCCCAAAGTTCAAAAAACACCACTGGGACATTCAACAAGGTCATGAGAAAAAAAGTAGAGCTTTTTGGAAACACACAAGAAAGAAGGGTGTGGTATAGTAAGAAGGAAAGCCAAAGAGAAAAGCCCTTACACCCAGTGTGAGGTTGGCGGAGGATTTCTGATCCTGTGGGGTTGTATTTCTTCAAAAAGTCCTGGACATCATCATCTCAGAGATCACAAAATAAAGTTTCTGCCATGTCCATCCCAGTCACCTAACCTAAACGTGACGTAAACATCTGTGGGAAGTTCTGTGGGGTGAGTCCACAAGTCCGGACCTCAGAATCTGAAGGAATTGTGGGGTTCCTTGATGGAGGAATGGTCTCAGATCTTTTCCATGTGTTCTCAAACCTCCTCACACACTAGAGAAGGAAACTCTGGGCTGTTACTTAGGCAAAAGAATCAAAGTGTCAATAATTTTCTGTAGCTTGCTTTATGTTAAAAATGTTCTTTTAAATTTTGTGACTCGAGTTAAAGGTTAGATTTTTGCGAACGATGAAAATAAAAGATCAGATAAAAGATCGGTAAATAAACCAGAAAAATAGATTTCTTGCATCCCGTTTTAATCTTTTTTTTTAAAAGGTGACGGTAATTCAACGTGAGACCGATGCAACCTTGTCCCGCTTTGTCCCATACTGTATGAACTAAGTTGTCCGTCATAAACGAATAAAGAAATCTCAAAGACAGGCTTCATTTCCCTGAATAGAACAGACTTATGACATGACATAAGCTTAACAACAAGAGAGTTGATCATCAAATGACATTATCTATGAAAAGTTTATTTTCTAAAATGGAAAATATTTGACAGGGCAGTGCAAAAAAGTATTTGTTAAAACATTCTGGTCTGTCGGTCAGCCCCGGGGAGACCTCCTCGCCGTGACTCACTGTGATGCAGGCGACGAAAAAAGGAAAAGATGAAAAGGGACTAATTGATATGAGTCATTTCCCCCCACGTTTGCCGCGTAAGCTCCACTGCTAAAGCTTTTTTTCTGTGTGTCGCCTGCTGCTAACAGCTCTTTGGGAGACTCCACTCCAGGGTTCCATCATTGTGGTGATCTCCATTGTTGTGGCCTCGCGGAACTCTTATCAGCGAATCCCAGCCACGGGCAGCATCCTTTCAATTGGCAGAATTCGACCAATATTCCAGAAATATTTTTATGGTTATAATCAGTCATTGTTCGCAATCATCTCCAGCGTTTGAAATGGGCGAAATGTTTTCAGAGGAGGCCATGCTGCTAGCAGAAACCTGCTTTAACCTGCGCTTTGCTAACTGGTGACTGGCTGCCCTGGTTTTCAGCTCTGCACGGAGAGTAGCCCACTGACACACTTCTCCTCCGCTCCGAATGTGAGAACCCTGTTTTTAGAATCAGTTATGAGAAAATGTCATGACTGATAAGAGAAGATTATCTGCCGTCCTACCCCAATGTCTGGTTCCTACGTCTGTGACGATTTCAGTTAAAAGGTCATTAAATTATTCTGCTCGCTCTGTCTGGCATCAGGGAAAAAATGACCCGAATCTCGGAACAGTGTGCCCCCCCACTACACTGTAAAAAAAACAGTTCTTTGAGAAAACTCACAGTAATTAACTGACAACCATTAACAGGTAAGACTCTGCAATACTACAGTTCATTCAGTGAATATGTACAGTTAACAGTATTTTTCTGTTTACTGTATTTTACAACAGTAGACGATCATTTTCTGTTATTCTCTACAGTCTTTCCATGTTTACTGTGATTTTCTACAGTGCGTTAGTGGTTAAAAGTATTCTCTAAAGGATGTGATCATTTACTTACTGGTTACTGGCATTATCTACAGTATAATATCAGTTACTGTAATTCTCTACTGCACATGTTATTGAGAATATAGTATAGTTTATTATAATTTACTGTAATTCTCCACGGTGCATTCAATATTTGTTACTGTGATTTTTTTAATGGTATGTTATCAGTTATTTTGATTTTTCTCGAGTATGTGATCATGTACTGTAATGTTTTACAGTACGTAATTGTTAACTGTTGTCTACAGTTGTTTTTTTCAGTGACTCTTTGAACAGTTAAATTATGCAATTTTATACTTATACAGTCTGCATAAAAACACAAGAGTGATGATTTCAGAGCCATTTTTTTTTTTTTAACAGTGCAGATGCATTTAATCTTAAATGAATTGGACACAGATGCATCTGTCTGCTGGTACTTTACTAAACTCAGACTGCTTTATCCCTGACGCTGAAGACTTCTGACCAATACTGATGAATAATTCTGAGGTTATGACTTTTTATGATTTTGAACATTTTGTTTATTCAAAAAGTTTTTCTTTTGTGTGTTTGTCTTTACAGAATTGTTCTATTTGTGCTGCCTGTCTCGGTCATGATGCGTTTGTAAAAAAAGATCTTTTAAAATTAAGGGATTTAAAAGGTAATTAAATAATGAGAAAGAAGGAATTTATACCATTCGATGATGTGAAAGGGGATAATTGTATTTCTTATGTTGTGTGACAGTCTGAGGAATTGTCATTGCTTATACATTTCATTGCTAATTTTTCTACATGCTAACCAGAGTTTTCCAGTGCTGACTTTCTTTTGTTACGCTGTCCTGATTTGTCCTCAATTTATAGACGGATAACAGACAACAAAGGAAAAAAACACAAAGAGCATTCTTACTATTTGTATTTCAGCGTTTTCCTCGGTGTGGTTCTTATGAATGTATTCCAAAAAAAATATTCCAACAAGTACATCATCTGCTACAAATTAACATATCGGAATAGAATTATTTAGTGAGAGGGTGTGGCATTTGAGCCCAATATATAAAAGAAACTACTGGTTTGTATGATTAAAAAGAAATCTGACACCATCAGTAAAAGCAGCTTATCAGCAAACTCACCTGAAATCTCTTCTTGGACCAAATTTTCTTCATATCTTCAAGTAGAAGTGGTTCCTGTCAAGGTTCTGTGATTACCTGTGGCATGAAAAAAAAAAAATCCCTACCATCCGAATAAGCCCGGGGTGTGGCATCAACCCAAAGAACATAAAGAAAAATCAAAATTCAAGAGCTGCCTTTTGTTCGTTGGTATGTTTTCTCCCCAGTCTGGCAACAAGATGGGGAGAAAGAGAGAGACAACGAGCCGGAGTCAGGTGTCTTTGTGTCTGAGCGTGCTTCTGCTTCCCTCTCTGACGTAGACATTTCAATTCTCAGCTGGTTTGTCCAACCCCCCTCAATGCTGTTTCAATCGTGAGCGCACACACAAGATGAGGAAGTGGGGGTGGGATGTCGGGTCTTGATTGTGGCGATGAGAGTGAAGCGTGAGAGGAGGAGGAGGAGGAGGAGGAGGAGGAGGAGGAGGAGGACAACAACAAGCGATGGAAAGGAGAGGATGAGGAGGAGGAGGAGGAAGAACACAAGAAGCGATGGAGAGGAGAGGAGAAGGTGGTTGAAATTGAAATGAGTTGCTGGTTGAACAAATACACGTGGGAGGAGGCCGGGAGAAAGGGTGAGTGAAATTGAATCCTAAAAATGAGCAACCTTCCTGGACAGAAACAAAAATTCTTACACCTTTTTCTACCTGCTGCTCTATTCATATTTTTTTTATTTTCCTCAACTAGGAAGATCGGAGCCTTCCGCAAAACCCGTAAACCATCAATTATTTATCTACATTCCATGTCTGTGAGCTCTAATCACTGATAGGGTCAAGGTCGCCACAGCCTCCGGCACCAGAGGGCTATTGGGTCTGGTAGAGCAAACACATTTCCCCGACAGGATTACAGCATGATGCATGCTACTTATTTCAGGTACACAACAAGCAGCAGCTGCCCCCAAAGACGGATCATTTTCAAATATGGTGTCAACATTTAGGGGATAAAATGAGGTGGAATTGCAGCAAATGGCTTGTTGCAGTTTTCCAGCGCCTGATATTATGTATATATAACAGGTGTAATGAGTTCCACCTGCCCCGCTGTTGTAAAATGTGTACTCAATTTGTCTTGTTATTTAACATACTTTAAAAAAAATTGTATTCATACAAATCATCAAATACTGAAAAGAAACTCCTTCCTCATGTGCCAGTCTGCCTCGATCAACACGGGGGTTAGGTCGGTTGTTCTAGGCTCTGGCCTTTTCTGAGCAGACAATTTTATGTTGCTATGCTAACACTAGCTAGAAGCTAACCCCTGTGCGGCTGGCTAGCTAGCAGCGATGCTAATTATAGAAATACTGCTTTGTTTTCAGTGTATATTTTGCTTAAAGATGTGTTTTAAGAGGCTGTGGAGAACTTAACAATGTGTGTTTTTACCAGGAATAAAAGAAATGGCTACTGGAGCCAAACTTTGCCGTGGCGGCTGTTCATTATGAAACACAATGCAAGAGAGAGCATACACAACCGCTACAAATATAATTACAACCTAGCAACATTCTCAAACCCAGTTATATGCCAAATACCATCTTTCCACAACCCTAAGTCTCCAGTCACCCCAGTTTAAAATGGATTTAAAGACGTACACTAGATCCGTTGCACGTGCAGACATGCGTATAAGAGGTCAACGAGAGAGGGGGAGGTTAAATGTGTCTTACAATCAGTGGGAAACACAAGCCAGGAAGGATGCAAACAACCGCTCTATTCTGGCAGTCATGGATGAGACGTGGAGGTCGGAAGCCCACAGTCACTGGATGAACTGGATTGTGATGCTATCTAGGTTCTAAAGGTTCAGTTTGCACAAATCTAATGATGAGAATGGAGGCAAAATTGCAACGGCACTACTTGAAACTATTTGGTTCTCGTTCTCTGATGATATCCAAAACCTGTCCAAAGCCATGTCTTGAAATTTCACTTTTATTGTGTGATCTTGCAGCACAGCAACTAAGCCAGGAAGTGGGTCACAAATCAGTGAACTTCTACTGCCGGTCCCAAGCCCGGATAAATGGGGAGAGTTCTGACAGGAAAGGTATCCGGTATGAAACCTATGCCAAATCATTATGCGGAACACCAAACTGATGTCCAAGCAACTGGGCAACTTGTGGACGGGTTAACTCGGTACTGTTAGCCATTTGGGAACCGTCAGTAACTATGATCCGCTGTGGCGATTCCAAAATGGAACGGCTGAAAGAAAAAGAAAGTATTGAAGCACAGCGACTTCGTAACTTGCAATTACATGTTCTGCGCCTATTTGGGTTCCCTTTGGGTCCTCCTGCTTCCTCCTACAGTCAAAAAGAATTGAATACAGGGGACTCAAAATTGCTTGTATTTATGAAACTTGATGGTAGGTTATACCTGGATGGTTGGATATAAAAGAATCTTACCAGCAGTGTCACTCTTGAACACTTCTTCAACACCATCTCTTTTTTCTGACATAATTTAGGAAAAATTTTAAGGATTGAGCCGGTGTAATTTACTTTAAGTAAAATAACCCTATGCTGCTCCTTTTGATTAATATAAAATGAAAATAAAATACCAACCATTAAGAACAGATTATTAGATTTTACTAGTGTATATCATTTGTCTTAGTCTGTTTTATATGATGGCTCAGCACACCAGAGAGTCCACTCTACTGCTTAAAGCCTCATGATGCGTTGCCCTGGTTTTTTAAGCATGCTACATGTATGAGATATGCGTGTACAAATGAATCGCGGATGTGTATCTTTTTCAGATCTGAACATCTCCACTGGAGAAACTTCAAATGATAATCCTGTTTGTTGCATAACAGAAATCTGAGGCACTGAACGAGCATTTAGACAAAGGCTGGTGCATTTCGTAGCATGCTATAGATTAATTAGCTTAAAACACTAACAGAGTAAGCAGACTTCACGGAAACCAATTGATTTTGTGGCGGAGGCTGTCTTCTGTGGGGCCGCCTTGATGGATGCCTTCTGGGCATACAGCTTTATCAGCAGCAACTCTCTCTGCAGCCGAAAACAGATTCGGCCGCTGTTAAATCAAACGTATCTCAACCTACCTGTTCTGTGCAGGCCATGTCTTGTATCATATCAGACTACAACTACCATTATGCAAGTTTGCTTTACTGTAAAAAGCAGTCCACTGACATTACATGTTTAGGTCCCCTTTTTTTGATATAAATGGCCACTGGGTGTCCATGACTCTAGCACCAGTTCACCAGGAGTCTTTCGATGGTTACTAACCACTACAGTCCAGGGGCACCCAACGGCTACCAAACTGCATTAATAACTGGTTCCATCTGGGCGAACCTGACCATTACCAGCCCTGTTCAACCACATCATCCCTTCAACAGACCATCTTCAGACGCAGGAAGTTTTACTCATAGGTCTCACCAGTAGCACACTATGCCAAAATCAAGAGAAATTCCAGAAGAGCATGGAAGCAATATATAACACTATTTCTAAGGTTCTGGGACCCCCGACGCCAAAGTGAGATACTTTGTGTACAACTGGAGAAGACTTGGAAGAATATTGAATAGCACTAATAGCAGTGCTTAATTGTAGTTGTGTCTTTTTCCACAAAAAAGATAAAACATCTGAGGTCAATTTTTAGGTAGGGGAATACATGCATACGAAGGATCTTATGTGGCCACAAATAATGATATAGTCAACACAATTCCTCAGTTGCATGAAAAAGAATATTCTGGAACGATAAAAGGTTATGACATTTAAGAATACCAAAAATGTATTTGTGAGTTTAAATGAGAATCATTTTCAAAAAGGACCACCGCACAGACAAAGTTTGTCAATGAGGAGGCACAGAGTGAAGAGGAAACACAATATTTATACATGTGATTGCCGAGAAAAGGAGTAGTCTTGTCTTGCTGTTCTAAATAACGATAATAATGAAGTCGTACCGGTGTACTGTCATATCTCCACAACGTTGCACGCAAATCAATGCTCAATTGATACACTCCCACAGCAGCACCACTGATTCTGGGCCGACAATTTCATTTTCTATATGCCATTATATTTGTGCCACAATCCTGTTTGTGCAGCTGCTCGTTTTGAACATGCGGTTTGAATTTCTGTGCATACAACAACGCACAGAACCCGCGCACAGAAGTTCAAACTACGTGTCCAGAAGGACCAGCTCCGCGAACAGGATTGTGGTACAAATAAGACGCCATATTTCGAGCCAAACCCTTGTGCAGGCATTAGGCTCTTGCTGTCCCCTGGGAACGCAGAACCTAATCAATTGTCCTGTATCTGAAATCCACTTAAACATAATATTTAAACAATGCGAAACCATCAAGCAGCTATAGATTATCCGTGTTCCATGTGAGGCTCTGATAATCCAAACCGGATGAAAGAATCAATAAGAAATGGTGAGAGCAGGAACGACATGCGATCGTCTGGTCGATCACAGACGAATGGGTTCAACCGCAACACATGACTCAAAAAATAATATGAATTATTATCAGAATTTAAGAATTATATGACCACCTGCCTGACAGATAGAGAAATGTATTCATTACAATAAACTTTTTAGCACTTTGAGATTTGATTCAAATGTAATAAAATGTAAATGTATTATTATTATTACAACAGCTCCAGAACATGAGAAAGGAGATACATACGTTTAAGAAGAAGAATCCTCTATTAGTCACACACAGTACAACTATTTCTCTGCATTTGACCCATCCATGAGGGGGCAGTGGGCAGCCCCTATGAAGCACCCAGGGAAATAGGGTTTCAGGGTCTTGGTCAAGGACCTTATGCCAAGTAAACGCTGGTGGGATTTGAACTGGTTACCTTCTGATCGGGAGATGGCTGCTCTACCCACTGAGCCCCAGCCGCCCCGTTTCAAGAAAAAGAAATAAATACACATATAAAAACATCTATTTACAAGCAACCCCCCCATATTGAACTAATCCCAAACATAATCATTCTGACTCAACCTACATATTTCTATGAAGTCAGCAATATGCTCTAAGATCAGATCCCATACTGACTCCACAATGAAGATCAATAAAGTTAACTAGTTTTTTTCTGAACTCAGGAATATGACAATACAGATTTCCTTATGACAATTCATAGGAGCTAAAGTTAGACACAATGGGACTCATGGTTAGGGAAGTGCGGTCAAAAAACTTGCAAAAAACAACTTTGCAAAATAAATCCGTGATTGAATAATGATCAATTACAGTGAAATGTGTTAAACAAAAAGTAATATCTCCTTGATAATATGAGTCAAAGTAAATCAGACCAATGGTTAGGAAGTTGTTTTTAAAAAAAAAATAGAAAAGTAAGTTCCCTTGTGGTTGGTAAAATATTTACTATCAGAGTAAAATATGATATATATAAAATAGACCGATTCATATGCAACAGATTTGGACTCAATCTGACCGACTGTGAAATTATGGCCCCAAAGGTTTTGGATATAGATAAAGACCTCCCTAACGGCGGATAAATGCAGCTTTCCATTTCCAAAAGCCATCCAACTAGTCCTACCACTAAGGTGTATGAAGTTATAAAATTTAAAAATGATCTATGAAATATGTTTTGAGGTGGATCGTAGGATCTGGGTTAGGCACGGAAGCCGATGCAGCAGTGGTGGCGATGACGATTCTATAATATCCCCGTCTTTTTCGGGACATAGCAAAAAGTACAATACGATTTAAGTAAAGGTATGAAAAGAAGATAAATACAGGGGAAGTCCGATCTACTCATGGCGTTTGGTTAAATGTTACAGTCAGTGCCATGTTCTAGATTCAGAGTGCAGCTCGTAACATGGTGATTAAGAAAAATTCAACATGAAGAAAACCTCAAAGTCCATGTATTGATGTGGCGCAGAGACATAGTTAAGAGCTCTGGACAGGATATGTACCACCGTCCTAGAGAGTTCTCAGTAGCCCCTTTTACACAGGCTTTGTCTCAATCATCTGTTCTGTTAAACGCATTGCTGACTTAAAGGGATCAGAGTTGTTGAGTGTAAACCAAAAAAGATGCCTCAGAGAAGGAGAGGGGGCGCTGTTGCACTATCTCTGCGTAAACGGGGCTCATGCCTCCATCTAACCAAGAGCACACGACCGGCCAGTGCTGAAGACATCAAAGCCGGTGCTGTTGTCAGAGACATCAGAGACAACTTTGGGATGATGAGTGTATTAATATCGTTGACCAGCAGGGAGAGGACACTAGCTGCAAGCCTCCGAGAAAGCAGCAGTGATTGGTCCAACAAAGCAGACCGGGCACCTGAAGGGTTCTGGGAAGCCTGAAACATTCACCCTTAAGAATGTTTCAGGTTCCCATTGACAACCTCTTCTCCACACCAAGGCTAGATTAATTAAATCCGCCAAGGAGGTCATGTTCTCACTCCTATGTGTTTTTCTGTTTGTATGTCTGTTTGTCTGTGAGCAGGATTACAGAAAAAATAATGTACAGATTTGCATACAGAGAGGGAGGTTTTGCCATAACATCCATTGGATTAAATGTTGGTGCTGTTACTTTTTTCAAAGCATGTAAAATGAAATAAAGAAAGCTGTTCTGGAGTAATGAAGTTACAATATGGCTCTTGCTGCCATTGATTCTTTGATCCCTTTGATGTTTCTTTGGGGATGGAGGTGGGGGCTCAGTGGGCTGAGCAGAGATGCTGAAGAGGACGGCGCAGGAGACGCGTGGCTACATAGTGTTAAGACAGAGATACTCAGTGAGTTTGTTGGAGTTGTCGGTAGATTTAGAGGCTGGCCGAAATTCAGACATTAATGAAGGAATCTGCATGAAATGTTCCTAATCCTAGGGTACTGTTGTGCCTTGGCGGAGGTTTTGGGCTCTCTGAGGGCTTTTTTCTAGTCTGGAAACCACTATGTTACTTTATCTTGTACATGGGGATTCCAGTTAAGCCTGTGAATGAAATAGGATAGGCTAGTGATGTTTTAACCGATATTTAGTTGTTTAAATGTGATCCGTTTGATGTTTTGTGAGTACACAAATAAGATGAGTGTTTATGGACAACTGTATTATCTTTTTCACTTTAAAATCAAGATTGTTGGACAAAGATAAAGTGTCGTCAATGAGAACAGCTCAGCCTTTGTAGAATATTACACATAATTCAGAATGTTTTTTTTTTAAATTCTTTTAGATCCGTCTATTAGTTCGACCGGTTGAATGATCCCCTATCAATCCATCTTATGCCATCATAGCATCACGCATTTTGCGTTGACACTAGCTTCCACTCACCTCTCTGTTTCTTGTTTCTCGGCCCACTTGCGCCTTCTCTAACGCTTCTCAAAGCTTTCCGTGCTTCCAACAGCTCTTTCCGTGACATGGTCCTTGGCTTGTTTGCTTTAAAACTAGATGTTCTGGCAAAAAGAACATCCCATCCTTTTGCAAATCCTTTTCATCAGAACACACCACCTATATGAAGAGTTGTCCCAAACATAGCCCCAGTAGGACTTTCTTCTTCCTTGTTTCATGACACCTTCCTCTGCAGCATGAAATGAGGAATTGGTCAAGCGGTGATGAGCCTTCTTAAGATGGCTGCTGGACCTTATAACTTTATCTTTCTCAAACCATATCTGCGTTGCCTGCTCCTTGTCTCCTTCCAGTCCTCCCTAACTTTGACTGCCAACTTAAGCAGTCTATTTCAAGTTTTTCCTAGTACAACCTCTTGAGTTGTACATTACTTTCCCACTGCAGCCCCTCTCTGGGAGCTGTCACCCCTCCCAGCTATAACAGGAGATTAAACACACACTGAACCTGACAACCTTCGCTGTCCTCTGGGGGGGTCACTCTGCTTTGACTACAGGGAGTTTTGAAACTCTAGTACAAGACAGATATGTTGTGACACTCCGGCGATATGCTGCGAAGGCACATGCATTATGTGACAATGAGGCAGATGAAGTGACGTGGCTCCATTTCAGACAGTCAATTCATAAAACCTCATAAACCTTGGAGCTGGAGGTGAAAATAACAAAGTATTCAAGAACGAGTTAAGATGGAACATTGGATATCAGCCCTTTTTAAAAATGAGCAAAATTACATTTAAAAATGTATTTTTTGTGTTTTTGTTTGTTTGTTTATTTTTTAGTAACATAAAACAAATATTTGTGTCTAAAACATTTGCCTCACAGTTATTGCCATCCCTCGGACTTCATTTGATCAAAGTGAACATTGACTTCCTGTTTTACTAAATTGGATAGTAGGCTAAATTATCATTGATACAAACCTCCCATTTATCTGGCCTTTGAATAAACGGGAGTAGCAGCACTAGATGTGGCTTGTTAGGCTATTGTTCTAAACTGACCACTGCAACTCTAGGTAGACCTTAGGGCCTGGATTAAGCTTCTGCCACACACACTTTTTGACTGGGAGTCAAACCCCAGTCTCCTTCACCAAAGTCTGTGGTGTAACCAACCGCCTGTGGGCTGGGTAACCACACGTCACGTAACCTGCCAAATCATGTTTTCATGGAAAAAATACAAGTCAAAAATGATAAACATTTGTAAAAAAGTTCAAAGTATTGCTATTATCTTCCTGCTGCCTTTTTAATAATCATTCTATCTTTACCTGTTGCTCAATCAATGCTGCTGCAGCCCCCCCCCCCCCCCCCCCCAAAAAAAAATCAGCATCCAGTCCTTGCAGATTCTAACTTCATAATTTATTATGCGTATTCGGCAGAATCATCAACCACCTCTACCACCATCAGTGTCTGGAATCCAAGGCTGCCTTATCTCACTTCTGCTTGGAGCAAATGCCCTTTACAATCTCCCTGAACATTGTGAGCACCAAAGCTTTTGTGACAGACTAATTATCACATTTCATCTACTGCAATGAAGATTGTCCTTATTCCTTTCACTTGTCTGTGCTGACTGATTTATAATGAGACTTTTAATTACAGGCAGTTGAGGCATGATTACAGCTACACAAACAGGAAAGAGATGTGGGCATGGACTATGGGAAGCATCTCAGATTGAAGCTGTGTCTCACCCATTTCAGTATGTGACCCCTAAAATAAAACAATGTCAATATGCAAACCATCATCAAAGTGATCATGTTCTGTCAAGTATTCCCTTCTATCTTGCCAAGCCTTTTGGGATTGGAAACGAAAAAAAGACCTTAAGAAATGTTGTCATATGAATAACTGCTTGTCATATCTGGGACATTCCTGCTTCTGTGTCTTCTATTCTAAACCTGGCCTAAAATACAGCTGATGACCAACGATCTGCTGCCATCCAGCAGCTCATTTGGCTCTCCCATGCCTGACGCTGTGCAATAAAAAGGTTTTACGCCTGACGTCAATAAAGTAGTCTAGACGTGTGACACAGCATGTCTTTGATGTCTGAGTGGTCTGATCTCTCAGGGTGATATCTGTGACAGCCAGGACTGTCTGTCTCACCGAGTGATGCTCAGAAGCAGCCAGTATAGCCATTAAACTACAAACACAAGTAAATACACATTAATAAATACCCACACAAATACACATACACTGCCCCCCCCCCACCTCTTTGTCAAAAGGCACCCTCTCCTTCTCTTCTTCGTCACGCTGACCGTGATTGAGTGTGACAGTGCCACATCTTGGCCGTGGTGATGCTATAATTATCTGTGTTGTCTGGTGGTGCAATCTGAGAAGGGGGCCGGCGGCATCCACACATCAGTAGAGCATGAGTACTCTGATCGGCACAGCACATACCGGGCCATAAATAACCGCAAGGAGAGAGAGAGGGAGAGAGAGAGAGAGAGAGAGAGAGAGAGAGAGGAGAGTTAAGAGAGAGGCACAGGTTATAGAGCCAGGACCCGGAAAACGGATAGACATTAGGACATAATGGTGGAAAACAGCCTTATTTTATAACATGACTCCAGAAGTACTGTGAAGTACTGTGAAGTACTCTGAGGTACTCAAGAGGCAGAAAAGCCAAGACGAGGAGGTGTCATCTTTCAGGATGTCCATAACAAGTCCAAAAAGAGGTCAGTTAAAAAACTAAGAGACAATCACATAAAACACAGGAGGCAGGAGTTCAGTTCAATGATTTAGTAAAGTAAAACACAAAATAACACACGTCTAAACTAAAATTCATAATGAGAGGAAAATAAAGTAAGGTAATTGCATCACGCCACTAAAAAAGGCCAAGGAAGACAAAATAAAACTAAACCTTTACTGTCGTCAGCGACAGCAAGGGTATATCCTGGAAAAGGTACCCAATCCCCTGTGTGATACGTACAAGCAAATCCCCTTATTTAACTCCTAAAAGTAAGTGTCCACAGCATATTTTGGAAAAAAGCTCACCCTAGTGAGTGGCATATTAACTTTTAGACTACAATATCATATATACGAGAAAGACCTCGTATATATTACAGAATCATCAGCACCAAACCTGAACTGATTCGGAGTAACGGTTTGGACTGTGTGTCGGAAAACCGTGTTTTTCCTAACAATTCTCCCCTGGTGAGTAACATATTGACTATGAGACGCTATTAAATAAGATAAATATCAGATAGAGTTCCTCCAGTCGATTCATATGCACCAAGTTTGGACTAAATCAGACCAAAGGTTGAGAAATGATTTCTTGTAAATGTTGCCGATAAATTCCCTCCTAATGCCAAAATCGTTCCAGTTCTTTCTCGCACTGAAGTCTATGTGGGAAAAAGATCAAATAAACAGTTTTTGAGTTATCGCGTAAACACGATTGATCTGCGGCGGACGTTTTCCCTCATCTGTCTGCACATACACTAGTGGTTTTTGCCAATCTTTTGGTAAAAGCCATTTCTTAAAATACATGGACTTCGATCTTGCAACAAAGAGATAATATATGTGTGTTTGTGGGTATGTGTATTTAATCTACCACAGCCCTCCTGGAAAGACTAGCCTAATTCTCCTTATTTGGAATTAACACCCATTTCCCATCAAAGAGAGCGTGTTCCACTGATATGGAACATTAAGACAAAACAAGTCAAACAAAGATGAAAAAACAAGCAGTAACTTTAATGAGCGGTGTCTCGGTTTGTGTTCCATGAACCCCCGCCGACCCAGAGCCTTAAGAGTCAAGAGAACCAAACACAGAGCGCTGATGTTGACTTCAAACACTGGCTTCGCAGCTACTTGTGGACGTGGTCAACACTGAAGATCGGGTTGAAGTAGATGCTGGTGTGATGGGCCAGGACCATAAAACAAAACCCCAACCCCCTAGCCGCAAGAAGACCCGAGACACAGAGGCCACAGCACCACAGGGGCCCTAGGAACGCCAGAGGACCCAACCCATGGCCAGGATCATGCGGGAAGGCCCTGGTAACACAACTCGTGGGATGGGGCCACCAAATGTCACGACACGAAGGGGGGTCCATGTGATCCAACCCGTATGTCGAATGAGGCCAGTCGGGCTGGGGAAGGGGAAGCAACCCGCCTAGGCAATGGGCCATGCCAACATCGTCTCTCCTCCCCTCTCCGTCCGAAGGCCCTTCAACCAGCCCAACACCCACCACAGGAAGGACAACCTGTGGCCTTTTTATTCAATTAGAAAGAGGTTCTTTAAGTTCTTCCTGTTAATTACAAAATAAGAAAAAGTTCCAACTTATTTGAAAAATACATAAACTCTGTTCACTGTGGGTTTCTGGGCTAACGTGCTAACCTTAGCCCAGCAATTACAGAGCAGTTTAAGAACTGTACTAGTGTTTGGTTTCTTTTTTCAGCTGATTGACTTTAAGAAACAACTATTATTCTTTCATGTTAATATAAGGTGTCAACAATCCGATGCCCAACACATGCAGCATGTAGGTTTGGCTAATTTACACCGGAAACCCTCATCTGAGGGTCACAAAAAGACCCTAAATTTAACTTGAAACCATGGCAATGAAAAATACTAGTTAATTAGAAATTAAGTATATAAAAATGTTCCCTATATAGTAACAGACACAACAATTTGGTAGTTGTACAAGGCTTTGTGAAAAAATAGCCCACAGTTTATTTTTGATACGCTTTGGAAACGATAAGTGATGGACAGACGGACGGAGGAATGGAAGCCAAAGCCGTCCTTGTTTGTGGCACGGGAAAGTAAAACTGACATCATCAGAGGGAGTCAGAAGAAGAGACTGATGAAAAGAATGCAACAGAGCAAAAATAGGTAACAGGAGTCAAACAGTCACATGTGACGCAGGACTGAGGGGAGTAGATGATAACCAGCGAAGGTGCTGAGTGATACACCAGCTGGACCAGCTCATAGCGTGAGTGCCGGCAACACGTGAGCATCAACTTTCTCCGCAGGTCAAGGCACCATGACCGTGATCCAGTTTACCCAGAAATCAACTCACCGGAAAGTCCCCGGGGAAACAAAACCGCTCTAATGGATGATGTCATGAGAATTTATATCTGCAAATGGGATGTTATCCTCTTTGTAAATTTCTTTAAAGTGTCTTAAAATCACGTGTGAAATAATTTCACTCTGCACTCTCAAAATACTGCAACACAATGACACTACTCTGTCTGTCTGTCATTTATTTTCCAAAGCAACGCTGGTACATGTTTGATAAATTATTCAAATGTATTTTTAGTATACTTCTTCTGCAAACTTATTTCAGACATAAACCCCAAAAATATTATATTACGATGAGGATATTATGGATCCGTCATCGCGGTTGCACATCGGTGCGGACGTACGGACTCGAGGGGATCGATCTCGTAAATATTATATTTTCCTCGAGTAGTTCATATAATACTCACTAGGGGAGCTGTTTTCATGAAAACTCAGTTTTCTGTACATATAGTACAAATAGAAATTACTAATAGATTTTTGTGTGAGGAAGACTTGGACTGATTGGTCATATATTTCTGACACTAGTCAGACTTTTGGGGCCACACATTTTCAAGCATTGGTCCGATTTTGTCAGACTTAGAGTTTTATTTATAAGATCATATTTCACTCACTTTGGGGATCTTTTTTTTATATTACAAAATACTTTGAAAATAACTCCACATTTAATTAGAGGGTCAATGCTTATACATATAAGGGGATTGGCTTTTCGGGGGTATACCTTTGCTGTCAGGGACAACAACACAGGTCTTGATGATAAATTATTTTTTGAGACCTCTAAATTATCTTTGAGAATTGTATTCCTTCAAACCCTTGATGTATAGAATCAGATACATGCGTGGCTCAGGTGATCCACCATGGAGCAGAAGTGGCTGCGAGACCTTCAGTTCAAACTTCCAAGATGGCTGCCCTCCAAGAGTAGCCCAAATTTTTCTGCCAATTTTGATTAATCTACGCAAAAAACATATTTCAGATAGTAACTAATACTTCATTATTAATATTAAATGGATTGAGGCATTTTCATTTAATTTAAAAGTAACTAACTTATTATGATGTAAAACTGTGTTAAAAATGTACGCATTCCATTGACCAAAATACGCCAAACTGATTCTTAAAATTAAGCAACTGTGGGTTTAAATTTCAAAGATATGATTAGATGTTTAACTATTGGTAGCAAATACTGTATATTTTTATTTGCAACCTGTATGATGATCAATGAATATTATTTCCACACTTTCTAAAAAAAATTGCCTCCTTAGACAGGAAATACACTGAAATCTATTTGTTTGGTGTATTTTTAGACAGCAAACGGTAAAGTCAAACAAAAACCCAAAAATGAACTATTGTTATATTATAAATGAAATGTTATAAATTATAAGTTTTGAGTTAATGGCAAAACAGTTTGTTCTGGCTTTTTTGGAGGGTTTTTTGTTTAAAAAAAGCATGCTGTTAGCAATATGAAGTAAGAAAAAACGTCTGTATTGTAGTATTCGAAGAGGAAAAATAAATAATTGATCATAAGTTTACGGAAGCGTATTGCATTTACCTCAGAAAAAAAAAATTGCCCTATTTTTATTTGTTTTTATTAAAAGAATGTCTTAATTGAATGCAATGCACATATGTAGAAGTTCAAATAAAGACTCCAGTTTCAAAAAATTGAATTTTTCTGTAAATTATTTTTCATGGTTAAGGCCTCACAGGGATACGTTTATATTTATCCTCTGGTGAGTTTCCAGAACAAGTGTTTAGGTTAAAAAAAAACAAAAATCGAAGTGCCTTCAGTGATAAATGCTGCCCCTTATCTCCGCAAGACAGAGGTGACAAGATAAACAGAAAAATAATAGACAATCCCCGCAAATCCATCAACTGTCCTTGGCCAAGACCTGATAGCACTCCAGAACTGTTTGTAATGCACGTTCACGCTGCTCGGAACCTGCACAGACACCAAGTTTACATTATAACCTGCACAAAAGTAACATGAAAAGAGAAGTCTTCGGACAATATGCACAAGTCTGAGAGAAGTGAGTGTACCATGGTGAAGATGGTATGGTGGACGGGACAGATGGGACTGCACATACTGAAGACGGCAGTATGTCATACATGCTCTGCTGTGTGAATTTAGGCTGACTGAACGACGACCCTGACAATGTGTTATGGTGCCAGCAGGAAGAATGCCTTCTGGAACACTGTTTTTATCACACACCTGATCAGAGCAGCTCTCTAGCGGTCATATTACGGTGTTCAATAATCATGAGTTTATAAATGTTAACTGTGTGAAGTTCAGGAGAAAGTGCCTCCATTCACACTATAAACTCCCATGGAAGTCGAGAGCGGCCATTAAGGCAAATATTGTAATTTATTTTATGCAGTTTTTACTCAAATTCCTAAGTCAGCAGATAAAGGGAGATTTTTTTCTTCAAGGTTACCAAATTATGCACGTTAGGTTGAAGAAACGACATGCTTTACAAGGTCCGGAGAACAGAAGGCAGTTTTCTCGAGACACTGAGACCAGTTAGTCATTATCTGGAGAAAACAAGCTTTGTTATCTACAGATCACAAGTAATTATTTCAGCACCTAGAGATCACAGCACTAAATGAATAACTGCCACCATGACCTCCCTCGGCGTCCACAGACTCGTCCTTCTTATCTCTTACAGAAGACCTTCAAAGGGACTTTTCAGTGTCAGCTATCTAACGTGTGATATTACATCCGAAGCGAAACTAGGCCCACACCATCTAACCCGACAGCAAGGGTATATCCCCGAAAGCCCCCAGTCTCCTGCATTGTGCAAGCAATCCCCCTGATTGAATTTTTCAAATCAAATGTGAAGTTCTGTCTGAAAAAAAAGAACTTTTTTGTAAAGGAGTTCCCATTTGTGGGTAAAATATGAACAATCAGAGTAAAATATGAGGCGGCAAGCATTCGGACCGATGACGGAACTAATGAAGAATAAACTGCCGAATGATGTACGTAGATGTAGACTTTGTTTTAACTCCTGAAGGAAAAGGATCTCCCAAGTTAGCTGACTTGAAACTGATGGGACAGATCCTCAGAGTAGGAATGATTGTACCAAATTCCTCAGCTCCTTAAAAAACAGCAACACACCTACAGGCTCAGCTGTGCAGCCAAAAGGAGGATGCAGCAGATGTCCCATGTCCCCGCAAAAACAATCCAGTCTCAATTTATATCGGGAAAATTTCAGGGAGCTGGGTTTCATCTTGGATCTCCAGTTGTTCTTCCTTGTTGATCGTTCCCTGACTGGGGTGATGAATTAAAGCTCCTAACATTAGCCAAGAAAAGGTTTCAGGATCGGCAATTGATTTGACCAATTTGAATATTTCGAATTTTGAGAAAAATCCATTTTAGAAAGGATTTCCAAGTGTTTGCTATAAATCAGTCGGTGCTCTGTATACAATGGAACTTAAAAACTTAATTGAGGGGCGCCGTTTGTAAAAGAAGCACATGCTGATTTTTTTAACAGCAACATTTTTCAACATTTAGCTCAAAATGCTAAATCTACATCTAAATCTAAATGTTGGACCTGAATGTTTAAATAATATACAAATCTACACTGACGTCGGCAGAAGTTCCAAAATAAAAGGTTGATGAAGAAAACTACTTCTATCAGCGGTAAACGCGACCCCTTTTGCACCAGGGCGGTTTCTGAGCGGGATCTGGGTCAACGCCTAACTTGGAATAACCCTGGCCCCTAAAAACGGTCGCTTAATTAAAATGTTTTTCTTAAAACCACGTTGGGGCAATAGGGGCCTCGTTTACCGCAGATAGAACCCTGGCTCATATTTTATCGTACTTCTGCTGACATCAGTGTAAATTTGCATATTTTCTAAACATTTCGGTTCAACATTTAAATTGACATTTGACATTTGGCACTAAATTTGGCAAAAATATTGCAAACAACGCCCCATGGGTGACTGATCTGTTTGAGGGTCAAGAACACTAACTTGTTGAAATAAAACTAAAGATTAAAAATGCAACGCCGTGACTCAGGTATATGTCTAAAATAACTTTTTCAGTTGTGTGTGATTACCTTCGCCAAGGTCAATTATGGCTAAGACGGCACTGCATTTTGTCTCTCCCAGCTCATTGGTCGCAACACAGGTGTACAAGCCAGCATCGCCGGTCCGGCAGTCTCGTATCCACAGTCCACCTGAGTCCTGGGCTTCTGATGGAGGAAGAACCTCACTGTTGTGGTACCAGCTCAGCAAAGGTTTCGGAAATCCAGACACAGACACCCTCAGTCTGATATCACAACCTGTTCCTACTGCTGCTTTACGGAGTTTGCGGTTGAAAACTGGCGGCGTGGGTTCTTGCTCTGCGACCCCAGTGCCAGGGATCTGGTCATTGGAGACTTTGGGACACTCGGATCCAGGGATTTCTGCCATCTTGATTTCTTTTTGCTACCTTTAATACTACTTTTTATCTGGTTCGGATATCAAGGTGAGCTGTAGCTACTGAAGATCCTCCTTAGAAGCTCCATCTGCTCCGATATCTAGCCTCACAAGGAGAACATAGATGAGGTTTGACATGTGAGACTGGTGCTCTGGGTACTGGAAAGACCAGAAGACATCAATCAGAATGACATCAAAGTCATGTTTAGTCATTCAACAGTGGGACTACTGACATGGCTCACTGGTGAATAAGGTTGTCAGGAAATGAGTTGTCTCGGTTAAAAGGCTACACACACTAATGTTACACTAATATTAAAACCCTAACATTATAATTATATAGAATTATGGAATTGTTTTGCCGCTGCAGAGCCTTCATGTTGACGTAATAACTCAAAATCTACTTCATAGATCTATTTCATTGAGTTATGTACCCACATAGACCTTAGCGTGAGCAAGAACTGAGTTGATTTTGGGAAAGGTCAATTGTGTATTTCCAACACTAGAGGGAGCTTTACCTCCAAAGGTTTTCAAGCCATTATTTCTCAACTGGTTTCGATTTAGTCCAAATATGGTTTATAAAAAACGACTCAAGGAGATCTATCTTGTGTATGTAATACTTAACTCTAATAGTTCATATCTTACTCACTAGGGGGAGGTTTTTTCATGAAACACATTGTATTTCGGACATAACTTCACATTTAATTTGATGGGTTTAATTGGGGGGATTGTTTTTTATTAAAGAAACCAGTGACTTAACACCTAAAAAACAGCGTTCCAGCTTTGTGTAAAAGGTTAAAAACCAACACATTCTATATTCACTACGACTTGCATGTGTATAAAGAGTTGTTTCCTGCTCTTCTTGAGGAGCTATAAACTAGCATAAGTACTCTTTAATAATGCAAGATGGAGGTGAACAATGTTTGTTATTTTGAAGCCAGTGGAAAAGACCATACTGGCTTGTCTTCTTCAATCGAGAACAAAGAAGCAATTAAAGCATTTAATGGGATAAGTCGTTGGGTGGCCCTTAGGGGGGGGTTGAGGATAGGAAATGGGAAAACAAATTCGGGCCTTTAGTGTGAATAACCTTTACGTTTTTTTCCCCTCATTTTAAGCATAAAGCTCTACATAATGGTGAGAAAAAGGTAAAGCTGTTGGGTCTATTGACAAGAAAGGTCATGAATTCTTTGAGTAATATGTATTTTTTTAAAACAACCTCAAATGCAGAACAAAGAATTTCTCCACATCAATCTGCTGGTACAAAAAGTTTAACACAGAAATTGAAAGAAGTTCAGCTCACCTCATTTTTGCCCTGAAAGCCGACAGGAATACCTTTGGACATTCCTGCAACGTGAAGGTAACGAGATCCATTGAGGAAAATATTTCATCTGTAATCATTTGCTAAAGCTCAGGTCTCTATGTGTCCTTCAGTGGGAACTGGCTTTAGGTGTAAGTCCATCCTAGATCACGGAGCATTAGCAGCTCTCACCATGGTCCCTTTCAAGATCTTTAAACCTGGTGATGATTAGGGAGATGGAGAGAGAGAGAGAGAGAGAGAGAGAGAGAGAGAGAGAGAGAGAGAGAGAGAGAGAGAAAATTCCTTTTTGCGAAATGTCAGACCCCTCAGGCCTTTTGTTTTACTGTATTCTTAGTAAATACCTGTAAGAACCTTTTGAAAAACAATACGCTTCTAACCTTAGGGTTCTAATACTTCAGCTCAGAATCAGCGCATGTTAGCCAATCCTCTCTCTCTCTCTCTCTCTCTCTTCAATCTACTTCAACCTCAACTCCCTCAGGTTTGAAACGACAGCTGCTCCACCACTGATAGGTCACATTTCTCGAGCTGTCATGTTTGACCTACACACGCACACACGCACACACACACACACACAAACACACATTCAAATACACTCCAAACCCTTTAAATAATCTTATCAACCGAAATGTGAATGTGTCTGACAAAGACAGCATGTGTGTGACAGTTGGAGCTGCTATAAAAAGAAAGTCTAAGAATAAAGAAAGAGCTCAGTGATTCATGCCACCGTAGGGCTGTGATATAACAACGCCATGTAATACAGCTGTTTGGAAGAGTTGCGGTAAAGACAATAAAATACAGCTCGCAGTTAATCTTTATTTTGAGTATTTTCTACACGGTGGTACAGTACTGAAGACCCAAAGCAAGGAAATAATATATATGGAATCATGTAGAGGACCAGAAAGTATTTGTTATATGTTAGATCTGCTGGTTGGCTGCCCATGCCTGCTCTCTGAGTTTGTTCCTGGGTGCAGCAAAAATGTTCCCATGTTGCTCAAATAAGACATTTAAACCACTTTCCAAAAACTAAACATGAAGAAAATACATATATACAAAATAAAAATAAATAATATTCAAGGAAAATAAAACTACGTTATATTCAACGAAAATAAAACTTTTTAGTTTTCCTTTTAAAAAAAACTCCCTTTAGTGAGTAAAATATTAACAATTAGAGCAAAATATGATCGACAGGAAAGATCTCCTTGAGTAAACTCATATGCACCATATTTGGACTCAATTGGACCAATGATTAGAACGTTATGTCCGTACGACTGTGCTTTGAGTAAAAACTGCTACCTCTGGGGTCACAAATAAGATCTATTAGATTAACATACAATATATTGGACATATATATCTCCTTGAGTTGATTCATATGCACCAAATTTGACTAAATCAGAGTCATGGCCGAATAACTTTGAGATAATCTCTACCTAGGGTCGGAAATATACAATCTACCTTAAAGAATTTGAAAAGAAATTGAGAATAATCCACTAAATGGTATTTGAGTTGTCTCCGTAACAGTAAGGATATGTGGATGAGGTGGTGTCCGAGATTCAATGATATTCCAGACTTTTGGGGAATTTATAATAACATCTGTCACATTAAAGGGTTTTAGTTTGTTGATTAGTTACTTCTAAAGTTAAATGTATTTCCTTTCATTCAGAAGAGTGTGACTATGAGGAGGATTCTTATTTTGTATAACTCTATTCTACGCTAACAGTTTTTTTTTTTAGGAGAATCGGTAGCAAACTATTCCTCCCCCCGGAATCAATAAAGTTTCTCTGTTTCTGATTTTGATTGCAAACGCATGATGCCATCCTGCTGGTATATTATCTACTATCTAGCTGCTGTCTTCAGTCAGGAATGTAGTTTGATGAAAAGCTAGAGAAAGCAATCAGAAAGCTCTAAATTCCTCCGAGGCACAGAAGACGCCAAAGAGGTTATTGGGATCATATGATTTAGATTGCTCTATTTAGGAAACTTTTTCATTACTGAACCCCTCTGAATCATAACATTCCCAATGGATTTAGATGTTTATTGTTTTGTACAGTAGATAGTGTGTCCTTCAAGATGCAGTTCATGATTATGTGAGATGCCTGGGAGATGGACTGTTAATTTTCGACCATGTGGTGATTAATGTTTGCTTTACATCCCAGAAATACAAAACTGCCCTATATTCAAACGGTCAAGAATGGGTTACTTTGACATATACCATTAAAATTTATATCACCTATGGGATGTGAAAAACCCTACCTATGGGCAAAAAGTCATGCAAATTCATAAACCCATTATTCTCCATATTGTTTTGGGCAGTCCTGTAAAAATCAAACAGTAATAACATAAACTCACATTGAGGTGTGCTTCAGATCACTGTCCTGCTAGAAGGTCACCACCACCAGAGATCCACCAGCATCCATCGCAGTGGGATGACCTGGTTCGGCCTTTAACTTTAGCCACTACTTGCGATGCCACACCCTTCTCAGATGTTTGTTGCCAAAGAGCTCTACTTTGGTCTCATCTGACCTTTGAATTTGTTCCACTGAATGTCCCAGTGGTGTTTTTGTCAAACTGTAGGAGCTTTAGCTGGTATGTGGATGACAGCAGAGGCTTTCCTTCTTTCTACCCTCCCAAACAGCTTGTGTTTGTGTAGGTGCCATCTGATAATGGTTAGGAAAAAGTGATTATGACATAGCCCTGGGATGTAATGGCAGATGCCATTAAAATTAAATCGCCTCTGGGATATGACAAACCCTTCCTGTAGGTCCGTGGTTCTCAAACTATGGTACGCGTACCACTTTTTGGTATGCAGGCTCCCTCTTGTGGTACGCGGAGGAATCTCTGAAATTGTCTACTTTTACTAAATTAAATACTATCAAAGACACTTTGATGAATAAAATGAAGATTTCGCAAACATGAGATAAATTAAAAGTTTTTTTTGTTCAGACGTCCATCAGCCTGCTACGTAGTCGGGTTGCTGCGAGCGCCAAGCCATTACAAGCTAAACTGTGATAACAAGAAGACAGTAAGCAGAGGAAGCTAAAATTACATTAATTAATATTAATCTACTCACAGTGTACTCAAGGTGTCAAACGGGAACTTTTAGGAAGAGAAGTGGGATCAGGAGGAGAATATTATTAGCAGCGTTGGTGAAACTGCAGTGGAAGACAGTGAACACAGAAAGATCCCTGAATCAACAGCATCAACCGACAACAAACGGCAAAAAACAGTATAAGATATGACTGTGTATTGTATATGTGTGTGTGTACTGTATGTGTGTGTACTGTATGTGTGTGTACTGTATGTGTGTGTACTGTACGTGTTCATACTGTATGTGTGTGTACTGTACATGTGTGTACTGTACGTGTGTGTACTGTACGTGTTCATACTGTATGTGTGTACTGTACGTGTGTGTACTGTACGTGTGTGTACTGTATGTGTGTGTACTGTACGTGTGTGTACTGTATGTGTGTGTACTGTACGTGTGTGCACTGTATTTGTGTGTACTGTATGTGTTCATACTGTATGTGTGTGTACTGTACATGTGTGTACTGTACGTGTGTGTACTGTACGTGTTCATACTGTATGTGTGTACTGTACGTGTTCATACTGTATGTGTGTACTGTACGTGTGTGTACTGTACATGTGTGTACTGTATGTGTGTGTACTGTACGTGTGTGCACTGTATTTGTGTGTACTGTATGTGTTCATACTGTATGTGTGTGTACTGTATGTGTGTGTGTGTGTACTTTATGTGTGTGTACTGTACGTGTGTGCACTGTATTTGTGTGTACTGTATGTGTTCATACTGTATGTGTGTGTACTGTACATGTGTGTACTGTACGTGTGTGTACTGTACGTGTTCATACTGTATGTGTGTACTGTACGTGTTCATACTGTATGTGTGTACTGTACATGTGTGTACTGTACGTGTGTGTACTGTATGTGTGTGTACTGTACGTGTGTGCACTGTATTTGTGTGTACTGTATGTGTTCATACTGTATGTGTGTGTACTGTATGTGTGTGTGTGTGTACTTTATGTGTGTGTACTGTAAATGTGTGAGGGGATGCCCCTTGAATTATAATCATGTGTTATAGTTTAAGGGCCAGTCCTAGTGCTATTCCTTCTTACAGTGTGGTTGAGACTGAGTAGTCAAAAATAAATAATATTCTTATTGGGAATAAGAATAAAAAAATTCCTCCTACGTTTAGAACGAAAAGGGTTACCTACTTCTACTGATGTATTTTTACATGGGTCATAATGATGGTACCTGGAGATCCTGATATATTCTGAGGTGGTATAAAAAGTTTAAAAAAAAAGATAAAAACATAAACTCTCCCAACATTAAACCACTCCACCTCGTTTACAGCCTGACAGACTAGTTGATTTTGTTTTCACAAGGTTGTTTTGTATTTTTGTAAAGAACTCTATTGAGCATTTGAACATATAACATAAACAAAATACAATATCACGTTGAGAAGTTGAATTCGTATTGAACTGCTCCGAGAAACGCTGTATTTTATCCTTCTACTTCCTGGTTTGGTTTGTTTGAAAAGGATCTGTGGTAAAACCCGGCGTGGTTTCCTTTGTTTACTGTTCATTTCCATTTAATTAACTGGAATGGACTGTTTGTATTTTGGGTTGCGGGGAAACACTGTAGCGGCCTTTCAACAGATCGGACTGCATTAAGTCTTTGGAACGAATTCATTCTCACACACATACAAACACTCATATTCTTTTAACATTGCTGGTTTAAATATCTTGTAAAAAAAAAAACTAATAAAAACTGTACTGACTTGTGGTTTATTTGCCTTGTCTGCTGAAATGCTTGCTTAATGTTTATTGATTTCACTCTGTGTGTTCAATTTAATATTTATGATGGCGTTTGACTTCACAAATTTCTGTTGTAATTATTTGTCAGACATGAAAGACTGGCACCCAACTTATTAAAATGTAGTCAAACCTGCTACAGTATGTGGAAGCCACAATAAAAAAATATTGATTCCGAGTCATTGTTCAAATATGACTATAACCAAAGGACAGGTTTGATTCATTTCCTTAAAATCTTAGTTGAAATAGGACCAAAATTAATTTCATGAATATATAAAGGGCAATATTTTCCATGTTTATTTTATTTTGGCCAAATCTGTAGTTGTTAAAATTCATAGGTAAGGCGATCAAGTACCTTGCTGCCCTCTTCTGGTCAATACAGTATATGAAAATTCTCCACCCACTCCGCCCTGCCTGCGATTTTGCTTCTTCACCTCTTTTCCACACTTCCTGTGGCTCTTAACAGTTGAGCCCAAGTACTTAAACTCCTGCAACTTTTCCACTTCTACTCCCTGCATCCTCACCGTTCCAGGTGATTTTTTAACAATGACTCCATGTATTTCAAATTACTTCTGAATTCAACCAAAAAAACTAAAACATTTTCAGCATTGAAATCGAAGGGTTTTGTGTTTTTATACTTAATAAGATAAAAAAAAAAAAAAACACTAAACGGAAATATATAAAGAAATCAAGCGGTTATCATTACAGACTTTAAATTACTAGTGATAAACTAACTCCTGATTATATCCTGTCAGTAAATTCTCTCCAGTCTTTCATTGGTAACAACAATGATGTATTTTCCTTTTTCTCTTATTTATCTCTAATTCATACTAATTTATGTGAAATGAAGTTATGGTTTTAAGTTTACAAATTCTTCAAATTAAAGTAATTATAGCTTAATTCTCTCTCTATAGCAAGAAAAACTCTTAGATCATAAATCCTTTCATTTTATTTTCCCTTTGAAGACTCTTTGTACAATTCCACATGACCTGTCATGGAAATGAGACAAACACTGCCCCATACCTGTGGGTCATATATGAATAACTGCACAGAGAAAGAACTTAACTGTATATGTTTGATAAGACATTATTTAACCAGAGCAGGCAGCAGTAGAAGAGAAGCAACATTTCAAAGAAACCATAGTAGAAAAAAAGTGCTCCACTCTACAACTGTAAAATATATTCCTCATTGAGTTCTTCACCGTCAGATCTTTGATGAACTAATAGAAGAAGAATTTCTTTTTTTTAAGTATAAAACATATGAAAACTATTTCATGATCTAGGATTCTGGAATCAAACAAACATTGAATATATGGGGGCGGCACAGTGGTGCTGTGAGGCACAGTAGTTAGCGCTGCTGCCTCACAGCAAGAAGGTATTGGGTTCGAAATCCACGTCTGCTGGCCTTTCTGTGCGGAGTTTCATTGTTCTCCATTTGTCGGCGTGGTTTCTCTCCGGGATCTCCGGCTTCCTCCCACATTCCAAAAACATGTGACATAGGTGACACAAAAATTGTCACCAATACAGATTGTATTTCTCTATGGGTCTGCCCTGCGATGAACTGGCGACTTGTCCAGGGTGTACCCTGCCTCTGGTTGCTGGGATAGTCTCCAGCCCCTCCGTGAACCTGAGATAATGCATGAATGAATGCCAAGTCAAACAGCTTCAAAGATAGTTCCATAAACCTTTGTCCCTCTTCAGTCATTCAGATCACTCTGAAGTTCCTCCAGCTATGGACAATATTTGATGTTATTCAAATATGAGTCATGTGGCTTGTTAAAAAATGGAACACTTAAATCTGTCCTGTTTGAGCTTGTGGAACAAACAGTACACCCTGTGGTTGTTCATCTGTGTGCAGAAGAAACTGTATTTAAAGATGGTCTCTGCTTTGTAATCCCAATTATCCACAACAGGACAAGATGTTCTTCACAAGAGTGATAATCAACGCCTGTGAGTAAATGACCTTTTCCATGACTAAAGGGAATAAAGGTACTTATCCTTGATATGATTCACCCTATTTTCATTCTTCCCTATCTATGAGTCGTGCTTGTAAATCCTTACAATTTCAAAGAACTTCCACTTTGTTCTTTCCTAATATTCTGTATCTACTTTATACCGTCAAAGTTGGTCAGAACAGTCTGCTTTGACGTTACGGCACCTTCACTGAGTGAATAATCAACCAAACCTGCCGATTCACCCTTTACCCCGTGATTAATGTACCACATTTTTCTTGTCATCCTCCCAACTCTCCCATCAAGTCTCTGTGTTTGTCTGCAGGCTGATCTTTCTCTCATGATTTATTGACATATATCATGCTGTATTTTTCATCAGGGCACCTCTATGATCTGACATGTCGTGGTGTGTAGGAGAGATGCATCACCGTATTTATTCTAGTCTACATATTTTTAACATTATATAAAATACTTTTATTCCCTGAGCCTCCCTTCTTCTCTCAAACATTACATCCTCTCTTCCCTCTCCTCCCATCTTCCCCTATTGTCACATTTTATCTTTGTGTTTGTTCAGCTGAAGGAAAAGTGATTGAAGTGATCTCCCTTGACTTTGGTCTGGAATGTGATGATGACTGTGAGGCTAGAAACAGGCCTGCTCCCGTCTCCACAAAGTTATGATCCATACATTGATGTAAAGGGAATAATGTTTCCACACAAAACCTAACCTCCAGAAACTCACTGATCATCAAACAACATGTTGCATATTAAATTATACAATATACACTACAGATATCAAAATATTCAACCTCGTATCTTAGATGTTCAATTCTATTGGTGCTTCATTTTAACAGACAATTGTGTATTTTGTTCAATAGAGTGGAGGAAATGCAATAAATGATGATTGATTCACAGATAAATGTCAATTAATACCTGCCCTATCAAATTTTGACACATTTTAAACACTGTTTTACTATTTAATAAGTTTGTTATATTTTAATTGTTTATAGATTGCATCAATTCATCACATATTTCTATTGAATTACCAGTAACAATTTGAAAGTCGGTGGGCTACTCATGGCCAGCTAGGATGTCTGAACCAAAGGTCTTGTGGACCCTTCTGCCCCCTGGTGGATTACCTGAGCACTGAGTTCAACTTATTATACACATCAAGGCTTTGAGAGAAAAATATTCTCACAAATAATTTAGAGGCTTTCAAAAAATCAAGTATCGGATTGGTGTTATATACATAAGAGAAGTCTTTCATATTTTACGTTCAAAAAAGGGGCGGGGGGGTACTGAGACTTTGTATTTGTGTATTTCTCTGAAAACATTGACGTTGGAGACTGGAAACAGAACCGGACTCTACAAGACAGATCATCTCGAGTTGATTCATATGCAGCAAATCTGGACAGTTGGGATTGTGTCCCAAAAACTGTTTTGCTGGAAAAAAGCTCCCCCAGGGAGTAAATTATAACTAAATTATGAATAAATTATAACTTATAACTCCTAGTGTAAATTATGATATATACAAGATATATCTACTTTAATTGATTCATATGGACCAATTTGGGCAAAATTGGGCCAATGGTCAAGAAGTTGTGTCAAAAAAATATTGTTTTTTGTTTGTTTTGTATTTTAATTGTCCCTAATGATTAAAATATAAACTATTAGAGTAAAACACAATGTAAACAAGACAGATTCCCTCAAGTCTTTTCAAATGCACTAAATTTGGACTCATTCAGATCGATAAATGGTTGAGACACTATGGCCCAAAAACTTTTGGAGATGAAGCTCCACCCAGGGTCAGAAATATACAACCCATGTAAACTCAGCTTTTTAGCTTCCTCATAATGGGAAAGACCAGAACTCAGCATTGATGTGCAAAAAAAAAGTTGTAGAGCTGCTCAAATCCGGCAATGTAGATAAGAAAATCTCTCAACAGTTAAAAATGTCAGTTTCAACAGTTAGATATATAATGAAGAAGTTTAAAGAGACTGGAGATTGAAAAAAAACGTGTCTACAAACTGACCCCACTCACTGGGAGGAGGATGATTCAACTGGCCAAAGACTCTCCATGGATTAAAGCTAGAAACCGGCGGAGGTCGGTTGAATCTTGGGCACAGAAAGTCTCCCTAACCACCTTCAGATGATGCCTGAACCAACACAAGCTGTTTGGGAGGGTAGAAAGAAGAAAAAAGGCTCTGCTTTTGCTGGGGGGTTGGGGAAAGTATCCGATTACTTTAATAATAACACCAATTAAGTAGTTAGGGAGAATAAAGAATAGTAAAAGAATACCCATTGATTATGATTATAATTTTATTATGTCCTCTGCATCTCCCTCCATCACACCAACCAACTGCATGTCCTCTCTCAACATATCCAGAAAGCTCCTCCCCTTTTTCCTCTGCCTGGCAGCTCAGTTTGTCCGATTTAGTGAAGGTTTGGAGCATCTACTCGAGAAGATCTAGCTTGTATACATCATATTTACTTCACTTTTATTCTTTTTCAAACTTCCAGCTCGCACTCTTCATAGCCGTCACAACTGAAGATAAATTCACAGAAAAAGGATCATTCCGCAACTAATGCTGACATTCTCAAAACTCTACCAGACAACTTTGAGAATGTTGCCTAAGTAACATAAAAATTCAAACTCATATAAAAATAGTTACTTTTTCAGTCAATTTATCAACTTATTGTTGTCGCTTTTTTAAATGTATTTATATGAAAAACAATGTGAGTGCAACTAAATGTGTTTAAAGGAAACGTTCCTAACCAGCAACACTCCGCACACCATTGTGGATTTACCTGGATTCCCCGCTGTCAAGCGAACCGAGATGCAAAATGAAGTGGTTAACGGAAGGGAGGGGGTCTCTATCAGTCCAGACTTCCTCAGTACCACTTTTCTTCTCTCGGAACACTGTCGTACGCTTTCTCTAAATCCACCAAGACAACGCAACTCCTTTGGATCATCACTCAATCAGCACTGTCAAAGCAAACATTGCATCTGTAGTGCTCCATCTTGTTTACCCCTGTAGTTGCTACAGCTCTGAAAATCACCCTTATTCTTGAAGCAGACAATATACACTTTTACTCCATTCCTCAGGAATCCTCCTGTTCTCCAAGACAGTGTTGAAGAATCTTGTTAAATACTCCAATCCTTTCTCTCCTGGACACCTCCCTACCTCCACTCTCTTTCTCTTCCAACTCATAACCAAGTTGTGGGGCCTTAACGCCGATAACATTCATCATCACACCTCCAATTTCTGTCTTCATACTCGTCTGACACTCTTCTCCTCCAGAACACTCTTCACGTACTCCGCCTTCAAAATCAGCCATACCCGTTTCTCCTCCCATCTACTCCACATTCAAACATTTTGTAACCTCCAATGCTTCTAACCGTGCTGCCTTTCCACCTCGTTTGTTGGACACATAGAATATCTACTTTCCTTCTCTCCATCAAATCATCTAGCTCTCAACCTTTTCCTGTCATAGTGCCAACATTTAAAGTTCCTAGTCTCACCTCTACACTGCTGCCTTTCCTCATCTCACTGTTTCCAGGCATGTCTTCATTCTCCTTCTTCTTTTTCATCGACCAACAGTAACAAAGTTTCGGCTGGCACCCTGCCATATATCAATGCCAGTGGCGATTGTTATTGACCCGGGCCCCAACTGATCCGGTTTCTAAATCAGTTTTGTGTTCCGCATATTGATTTTGCATTACTTTTACGTTCGATGCCCTTCCTGACATAACCCTGCCCATTTATCCAGGCTTGGGTCAGGCACTAGAAGAACTCTGGCTCGGGACCCCTTAGTGGCTGGGTTAAGATGAGTCGGTGCTGCTGCTGATGCTGCTAACGACTTTGTCTAATCAAAAACAGGGACGGATGTCTCTGATCTGACTGGCTGCCAGAAAATGAAGCACGCATGGTTTGGATTTTTTTTCAACTCTATATTAAGAATTTAATGTCTTTTTAATTATAGTACTTGAGTTATAGGTCATATTGTTAATAATGATTTAATGGGTACGGCTAATTTTTTGAATCTCATTGATTCTTGAGGGCAGTGTAATTTAACACGGTGTACAAAGTGTTCAGTCTCTCCGGTGCTGAGATTTTCTAATACCTTGCAGTTCATTTGATCAGTTTTTATTGCAGTACATGTGCATCACACCAGATTATGTGTAAGGAGAGCTTCTGAGTCTTAAACAAGGAAGGCCCGTCAAATTTTTCTGATGCTGCTTTTTTAATAGAACTTTGTAACCGTTGGTCCAGTTTACTGCAAATTTACCTCATGTGAACCACCTAACTTGTATTATTTATATTTTAATGTTCATACTTTCATTCACGTATTTGTATGATAATTTCACTCTTGGTACGAGGTACGATCAATAATGCAAAAAAAAAACCAAAACGCAATTTCTGTGTTTTCCGGCTCCCATCACTTGACGTCTTTTCAGACAATCAAAAGGCTGTGATGACGGGATGACATATAAATAAAATGTATTATTGTTCTTATTATACGGAAGGTTTTTATATTCTATATTTATATATATTTGAATATATATTCACAATAATTTTCAAAGTTTACTCATGAATGGCATTCTTTAGTCAAAAACAAAGTTTCTCATCCGTAGTTTCCCAACCATCAGTCTGATCTTGTCGTGATTTAAGTTCCTAATCGACACAAGGAAATCTGTCTTGTTTTTTTCCTTGGCTCAGAAAAACTAGTTGGACGCGTTTATCTTCATTATTGAGTCACTATTGGATCTGATCTTAGATCATAGGTTTACTTCTTAGAAGTAGTTATGTTGAGTCAATATGGACTATTATCTCCATCAATAAAGTTTGATAGTTGTTCATACTAATAATGTCTGTGTGAAAGTTTACCTTACGCTAACGCCTTTCCAGTTAAAAGTAAAGGATGACCGTTTTTTTTTTTTATATACAACACCACAAATAAAACGAGGAGGGAGAGGAAGTTTTCATTCCGTGAAGCATTAATCAAAACCTGCATATATTTCAGGCTTTGTGCATGAGCTACACCGTAAAAAGAAAAAGGAAAAAAAGTATGTGTTCACTGGTAACACAATTAAAATGAGTACTAATGAATTACTAATGAGTCTAATCTTTTGAGCAGAAAAAACTTAATAGAATTTAGTCACACGTGGAAGTAATTTTTAAAAAACATCAACAAAGCTCTTTTTAAAGTGTTTGATATTATATTAACACACTTTAGATATTGCAGGAACAAAATAATGTCATATAAGTGCAAAAATAATAAATTAATACTTATTTACAGTTGTATCTAAATTTTAAGGTTTAGCTGTGAAAATAATTTCTTTGAAGAATTGATTGGTATTTTCCTTTTTTTATGCCTTAGGGTTGTAATCACGCACTGTTAAAATAAAATTATTGTTTAACTTGAAGGACTTTCTTAAACCTAAATTAACTTTAGCAAGAATATTTTTTACTCTAACTCGTTAATTTTTTAATTTCGACAAAAACACTTCAATGCAATCAAATTTGCAACCTTCAACCGTTGGAAGCCTTCAAACGTGTGAAGCTTATTTTACTGCAAACATTTACTTTACTTATTGACAAACACAATTCATAAGAAGATGTCAATTTTGGCCAGGAGAGGGAGATATCTGCCTGTCACAGAAATAAAGGGCTCAGTATTTGGAATAGGGAAGAATGACTCGTCACCAAAACAGGATGCCTCATGTTCCCCCCCCCTAAAAGCAGCTTTATTTGACTACTGCTGTTTTATTGTTAGGACCACTAATGTTCTCTCCCCCCATCCGACCTGCTGAATGCGTCCCACTCGCTGTGCATCAGTGGCATGAAAGTGTCTGTTTCCTGTAATCTCAAGTCGAAGAAGAAGGATCCAAACCACTTTTATTATTTTCATCATATTGATGATGCAAATATCTAGTGAGACAAAAGATGGGGCCCCTCAGACTTCAGTCAGAGGGGCCGGCGGGGGCTGCTATCTGGCTCCAGAGGAGGCAGCTTAAACTCTCTACAATCCCTTTTATACTTTCAAATCCTTCTATAGTATGAAAAAAACAAAGAAAAAAAAATAGGAAGATGATGAGAACATCTAAGATTTAGAATTTATCATCACATAGTGTTTGGCATTATCGTGGAATCAGTATTCACAGGCGTACCCGCTCGTAACTGTTTGGTGATGCACGGTCTCTGAAGGAATCCCAGACAAATGTCAGATGAACTGTTAATTAAGGAGGAAGAGCGTTCTTATTCCATTCTACTGGACGCACCGAATGGAGAGCAATTAAATCCTCATCATGGCCACTTTATTATACAGGGCTGTGAAAAGGTGTTGAACCTAATACTAATTCCTGCTTTCTTTTTTATGTTTGTCTCTTACTAGATATATTCATGTAGTACTACATAGTAGTAGTACTACATGTAGTAGATTCCTACTAAATGCCCCAAAAGGGTTATCTAATACCAGCTGGACCTCTGTGAAAAAGGATCCCCCTCCCCTTAGAAATGAAATCCAAAATACTACCAGAATGCATTACTGACTGTTCAATCACATCGTCAATTAAATATACCTTTCTCAGGTATATTGGCTGGTGAGTCTAACCAGTAGGGATAGGAGAGGAGTCTCTGGACTGATGAATGGAGAGTTGAACAGTTTGAAGACAGGAAGACAGGATCAAATCTGCTGTGAACCAAAGACAGCATTCCACCAGAAGAACATCAGACCTTCAGTCAAGCTCCGAGATGAAAAATGTCGAGGCGATGCTTTGATGCTCCAGCGTCGATATTCCGGCTCCTCCCCCTTCAGGTTTACGTTTGAGTGAAGTTATTTCTCTAGTCCATCAATTCTCTTAAGGGAAAGGAAACACGTTGCCAAGGAGACAAAGTGGGATCCAATAATTACAACCAGGGCCGCCCCCAGCCAAATTGGTGCCCTGAGTGGAATTTAGTTATGGTGCCCCCCAACTCCCGTGGTTTTACATGTTGTGACAACCGGGATTACTAACAACAGTTACCACAACTAATACACCCCCGGGAACACCCGCTTCATATTCAACTCACCGATTTGTGTACTGCACCCAAAATTAAAACACCTCCTTATTTATGTCAGTCTCATGTGGCGAGTGGTGTAGGAAGTCCGCGACCGTCAGAGCAGCAGGCTCAGCGCGTTGGATCCCGCAGTAAGGTCGTTAATCCCTTCCACTGGACCCATCCGTGTACGCAGCCATCCGCGATCATCAGTGCCGTCACTATTTCACATCTACGTCCTGATCCTCCATAATCACAACACCCCGCTATACACACACACATGCCAAAGTGTGTCAAAGTAAGTCCAATGGGGAGGGTTTTTGAAAATATTTAGGGGGTGCTATAGAGCCAAAAAGCCCCCCAAAAGCAGTTCTTTCGTTGAAAAAAAATGTTCCAGATGCAATAGGGTCCTCGCACGGTTAGTTTTTGGGCCCTAATTACAGATTCCTCTATATCACACATGCTCTCTGTCACTGTCTCTCCCTGGTACCCATGTTATCGGCCTCTCAGGCGCTCTCTCTCTGCCTCTATCTATCGTACGCCCGATGTCTCTCTCCCTCTATCTATCGTACACCCGATGTCTCTCTGCCTCTATCTATCGTACGCCCGATGTCTCTCTGCCTCTATCTATCGTACGCCCGATGTCTCTCTCTGCCTCTATTTATCGTACGCCCGAAGTCTCTCTGCCTCTATCTATCGTACGCCCGATGTCTCTCTCTGCCTCTATTTATCGTACGCCCGAAGTCTCTCTGCCTCTATCTATCGTACGCCCGATGTCTCTCTGCCTCTGTCTATCGTACGCCCGATGTCTCTCTGCCTCTATCTATCGTACGCCCGATGTCTCTCTGCCTCTTTCTATCGTACGCCCGATGTCTCTCTGCCTCTATCTATCGTACGCCCGATGTCTCTCTGCCTCTATCTATCGTACGCCCGATGTCGCTCTCCCTCTATCTATTGTACGCCCGATGTCTCGCTGGCTCTATCTAGCGTGAAGTGTTATTTTCCCCCCTGCGGAAGGGAGATGGACCCCTTGCTAGCCTTAATGTATGTTCTTATTTCACCTCCTGTCTTTGTGGCTCCAGTCTGTCCCAGCGCCACCAACTGTTGATGCTCTGAATTTTCACGAAATAAAATGGATACAAATGTGACTCATTTGCATTTTCTTTTATCGATTTTCTGGAAATCATTTTTTGTTTGCAAAAGATGTGAAAAAGATTTGAATTTTAAAAAAAGGTCTAGACTTCAGTACCTCAGGGCACCAAGGTTGCTGAGTCGGTGCCTCACAGCAAGACGGCTCGAATTCCAATGTTTGCAGGTTCTCCCTGTGATTGTGTTGGTTCCTTCTGGTTTCCTCCCACAAAAACAGGAAACACAGCTGAGTCTATAACTTCCCATAGGATGGAATGTGAGCATGAAATATTCTTGGTCTCTCTGCGATGGCCCGGTGATAAAATGGTGACATGTCCCGGGCGTATAATGTGTCTCACTCACCGTCATTTGGGATAGGCTCCAGCCCCTAAAAAGGATTTCAATTATACCACAAAGTGAGGCTAATAAGAGGGGGGGGGGGGGGGGGGGGGATAAGGATAAGTAAGTTTAAATTGGATAAAATGTATTCTGATAAGAAGGAATCTTGTTCAGCCACTTATGACGTGACGTGATTCTTTCAGACAGTACCCAGAGCTTTGGTGCTGACTGAGAGCTTTGGTTACTGATACAAGCGACTGAAAATGAGCTTTCTTCCAGAGATAAGGTGAGGAGTTGGACGTGCGGAGGGGAACTCGGAGTGGAGCCGCTGCCAGATCAGGTGCTTTAGGCATGTGATCAGGTACCTCTTGTGCAACTCCAACTTGTGGATTCATCAGGCTGGGCGGTGACTCTCAGATAGATCTAGAGTTCGCTGAGCCAAATTATGGCCCTCGCCTCAGGGTGAGCTGAAAATTGCTGTCATGGAGAGGGACATTTGGAATATCATGCTTGGCCTGCTATCACCGCAACCCAACAGGATAAGTGGAAGTAAATGGATGGATGGATGGATTGATTGAAGGTCGGTCTTTGGCGCTTGGACTCCAGCAGGAAGAAAATCATGAAGGGGATCCGTCCATTAAACAACATACCAGAAAGACTTCACATAGAGCTGATGCTAGTCAATTGTATATTCAGGGGGAACTTTATGCTCAAGGTTAACTTTAGGTTTTCAGTCCATAATTTCTTAATCTTTAGTCCAATTTAGTCCAAATCTGGTGAATTTGCATTAACATGAATAGATTGTCTTGTATATTTTGTGCTTTAGTCTGAAAGTTAATGTTTTATGTGGTAGGGGGAGCCTTTTCATCAAAATACTGTTTTGCAGAAATAACATCTTAACCATTGGCCAGATTTAGTTCACATTTTATGCATATGTTTTGATTCGAGGAGAACTATCTTCTATGTGTCATAGTTTACTCTAAAAGTTAATATTTTACTCACTCGCTCAGTTGGTTTATATTTTACGAAAAACATTATTTTTGGACATAAATTCCTAAACGTTCGTCCGATTTAGTCCCATTTTGGTGAATATGAATCAACTCCAGGAGATCCATCTTGTTTATATCATGTTTTACTCTAATAGTTGTTTGTCCAACTCAATGGATTGGGAACTTTTCGAGCATACGCACTTGCTGTCAGTAACAACAGCATAGGTATAGTTGTTCTAGAAGTTGATGTGTTAAAAGTAAGGGAGGTATAATGATCTGAGCAACTTTGTCACGGGTCAAATTTAGATGTTTTTTGGACTACTGGGTCAGAGCATCTACGGAACTGGAGGTTTTTGCTGGGTGTCCCCAGTCTTCAGTAGTTAACTGGTCAAATGGCCGCAGTGTTGAGAGTACCCAAAACTTATGGTGGTGTTTGGGGAACAGCTGTCAGCATCGGTAGACAAAGTCAAATAAGGGTCAAAGCCAGAATCACTGGGAGAAAGGTCGTTTCAAATTTAATAGATACTGTAAATGGTAAGATGCTTCAATACAGACCCTGTTTTTCTTTCTTGGCCTACCCAGCCTGTCAACGCACCACTGTTCCCACCCACAATTAAAGAAATGAATGTCTGCCACACAGTTTTATTCAATTCTGATGATGGGCTGCTGTGTCAGGGACTTTCTGTTTTTCAGCAGCATGCTCCTCGTAAATGAGGCGTCTGCTCACAGAGATAGGATAAGAGATAAAACGTTATTGATCTCAAAGGAAATTCTTTTGCCAGAGATTGCACGACAATTATAGTGAGTGAAGACAAGTCACAGTTTAGTGAGTTACTGAAGCCAAGCGAAGATTAAATATTGGCAAAAATATAAAAATCTAACTTGTAAGAAGTAAATGCAAACCATTGGTTAAGAATAAAAGCGTGATAATGTGCCGGATATTACTGACTACAATAAATGTCATGATAATAAATATATTATTGTGCCTTGATCATAATAATGACAGGTCAAAGGACAATATTGCGGCTTATAATACAAATGCTAAGGCTATAAACTAGTGGACCCAGACACAGACACAGACACAGACAGAGGCAGTGCCAAGTTTAAAGGGGTTTTGTTGCCACTCAGCATAGGGAGGGGGGACTCAGCCAGAGGAGCCAGGGGGGACGAGCCAAAGTTTTTCCAGTAGGGTACAAAGCCAGGATGGACAAGTCTGAGTCGAAGAGAGAGCAGAGTTAGGGTAGGCAAAAACACTTTCCAATATTTAAGATATGTTTTTCAGGCTGGAATGTAACGTTTCACTAACTGTGTTGAAGTTTACAATCTGGCAACTGGTGGTGGTTGAGCCTGGTCTTATGAAGAGGCCTGATTGGGATGGAAGAAGTTGGGAGGTTCCTTCCTGGCTCTGGCACACCTACTGCAAAACCTGGAACATCGAGAACATGAAGGAAAGTAGTTCCGAAGTAATCGATTACTCTGTGCGAATTATCGAGTAATCGAATAAGAAATATTTTATGCTCTCAAACCCTCAGATTTTAGGTAGAGTGAGCCTCTGTTTGCACTCAAAGATTATCTCTCTCATTTACCTGACCTCATTGGGTGAAATAAAGTTCCAGGGGGATTCTTGTCCGGTGGGTGACAAGAGGTTGACGTGAGAGGAGTCGATGTGACTTGTAGAGAGTTGATAGAGAGTAGCCAGCAAAACACGGACTGCGATATGATGCTTTCGGCTGGATGATTGAGTTACTCGAGTTATTCGAGGAATCGTTTTGGCCCCTTGAGGAGAGAGAGAGAGTTAATCCAATGATCACGAGAATAAAGTTTGAGAAAGGTCATTTAACATTAAAGTAAGATTTTGCATAAATGTTGAAGAAGTAGTATTTGTACATGATACAGGTATTATTGTTGTATTGGTACTAGTGTCCAAAGTTTAAAAGTAGACGGTTAAGGTAAAACCTATTTGAGAACAAAATACAAAAATCGGGCCGTTTTCAACCCCCGTGTGTAAACTTAATTTTCTCTCACCAAGCTCACTTTGTGAGGAGAAAGTCCTGTAGATGAACGCCCCTCAGATCGTCTACCATCCTTCCATGTTGCCTCCTGTTTCTCTCATGTATTATGATGTATTTTTTTGTGTAGTCTGCTGTAAATCAAACAGCGCCGACATAAGCTCACATCAGTGGTTGAGCCACCAGTCACACATATTTACAAACTACTCTTTGTCATTGTTCTGAAAACATCAAAGCTGCGTCAGCGCTGGTCTGACACCATGGAAACCCCGCCATGTAGACCTGGAGGGCTTTTTATCGGCAAGAGCTGTCTCTGCGCTGACAGTGAGCGAACTTTCAAAGACATTCCCTCTATGATTACCCACTTATGAGTTTTGAATTTCAATGCCAGACGAGGACTGCGCAAGAAGTGCACGATAAGAGCTGCACGCAGGCTCGATGATGAAGTGGTGGAGATGAGCTTGACTGATTTACTGGGCTGAGATCCATTACCAATGAGGAAGACGTCCCATTTTTTCTGCCAAGATTCTCAAAAATTCACCCTGCAATCTGATCCGATGCTCTCAACATGTTTGTTTGTCCAGACAACCTCTGACGTTGGAGATTAATTGGGTAAATATCACTTCAGAAAAAGCGTAGAGGATCAATGTACAAACTGTGCACTAGGCCTACGCTGTCATCTCGTCCCCCCACGCTCGTACCCTTTCTCTCTCACTAAGCAAAGATTCTTGTGAACTTCCTAAGTGGTTCGGCCAACAAAGGGGCGTTCCACCAATGTCTGGAGGCACAACGTGAAACTCAATGGGCAACTCATGGCGAGACGACGAGGGAATAAAAGCATTCAATCACCCTGGATGGACTTCTCCAGACCTTTTCCTGTGGTGTGACTTTTTTCTGAGTAGTTTTCAACAGGAGCTGCTGTGATTCCTTCAAATTCAATGTTTTTGTGCAGAAGTCTAGCAGCAGGACGCTGAAAATCATGTTGCATTAGAGAAAAGTGTTCAATAAAGTGACCAGACTCAAGAAGAGTTTTTCTTCCCCCAAAGCCATTTTCACTCCATATAATGTTCTCCTCTAATGCAATAAAGTGCAGATGGGCAATAATTACCAGTAAAAGGTGATATAACAGAAAATTCAACAGTTGTTCTTTTAATTTCCTCAACACACTCCTTGTATGTCTAGTTTCCATCCCCGTGTTTTTCTTTACACTGGTCCTGCTTTCCAGTATCTGCCGGACTCTTCCGTCTGTGGACGTGGTAAATATTTATGTGTTTATATATAACTGTATGCCCACGCTTCATGGTCCACCAGCTACACTCTGCTCCCCTAAGGATTATATTCTACTCTATTTGGCTGTGTTCTATTTTACTTCAGACTATTGTATTCTATTGTATTTTATTGTATTCTATTCTATTCTATTCTATTGTATTCCATTCTATTATGCTATATTATATTTTACTAAACTCTATTGCATTTAATTCTATTCTATTCCATTCTATTCTATCATTGTAGCGTATTCTATTTTACTCTATTCTATTCTCCTGTAATCTATTGTATTCCACTCTGTTATATTCTTTTCTATTCTATTCTGCTTTATTTTATTTTACACTACTCCATTGATTTGTATTCTATTCTTTTGCATTGTCTTTTATTTTACCCTATTCTATTCTGATCTTCTCTATTATATTTAACTCTATTCTATTCTGCTATATCTCTTCTACTCAGCTCTATTGTATTACATTGTATTCTGCTGTATTCTGTTTAACTCTATTGTATTCTACTGTATTCTATTCTACTCCACTCTATTGTACTTTATTCTATCCTGCTTTAATCTATTTTACTACACTCAACTGCATTTTATTCTATTCCATTCATTATTCCATAGTAATCGATTCTATTTTGTTGTATTCTATTTTATTCCACTCTATTATATTCCATTGTATTCTATTCAGTTTTATTTTATGTTACTCCGGTCTCTTGTATTGCATTCTATTCTATTCGATTCTGCTGTACTCTATTATATTCTATGACACTTAAGTCTTTTCTATTCCAGTCTATTATCTCCACTGTACAGTCACCTGTTGCTGGAGGCGGGACCGTTCACCAGTCGGTGACTCCTCCCCTCTCCATGATTGTGACGCCGGAACTATGAAGGTCGAGGGTCGACGCTTTGTGATGAATGACATCACCAGGCTGCCTGTGTGCCCGTTCTCCGGAGGAAAGTGACGCAATAGTGGGTAAAGCTCCACTTACCAGCTACGCTCTTCTGTTTCTCGGTTTTTTTCGTTCAGATCTGGAAAAAAGTGCGTTTTTTCCGCTCTGCTCTGCATAATCTTGAAACAATTTACAGGACGACCTTAAGTTGGATTCTCTCGTATCAATAGAAATGTATAAAAGCATCAGGAGAAATGCTACGATGGAGGAATGTACTGTTTCTCTTGAGAGGCCGCTATATATGAACAGCTCTTGTTGCTTTAATAATAATAATAATAATACATTTAATTAATGTGAATTTCTTTTGTTTACTATGTTGTTTTTCTCGCATTTCCAAATCTGTGATTGGCCGTTAATTCGGCCGGGTCCCTCTCTTGTAAAAGAGATTTTTAATCTTGTTGGGACTTACTTCCTGAATAAATAAAGGTAAAACAAATAAATAATATAACTATCTAACTAGCTATGTTTATGTTTTTTTTAATTTCCATAAAATATTATCTCATCACCTGTTTCATACACGTAAGAATAGGAACAGCGTTTATGTTATTTTATCAAAAACTGTAATTCTCCTCCTGCGAATTAGAAGAAGATCAAAGTCCATGCTTTGTTTGCTGTTTACACGTGTAATCCCACAATGCACCTGAATAAATGGGCAGATATTATCGTGTGTGTGTGTGTGTGTGTGTGTGTGTGCGTGCGTGCGTGCGTGCGTGCGTGCGTGCGTGCGTGTGTGTGTGTGTGTGTGTGTGTGTGTGTGTGTGTGCGTGTGTGTGTGTGTGTGTGTGTGTAAGTGTGCTCTTCAAAGCTCTGTACACCATAAGGAGCTTGTTTGATCTGTGAAGCATGGCTGTGTGTGCGTGTTACCACCGCAGTAATGAGCTCCTTTTTCTCCTTTTTTTACACCACAGCCCATTTTCTGTCACTCCCTGCCTCCATTCCTCCTTCACTTACCATTTTCAAATCTCTGCTACATGCTGAGCATGTTTTATCACGTGAAAAGGCCTCGACGGAATACATGATGTCTTGTTGTCCAGTCTTTCATTCGAAGGGGACATATTACGACAGAGCCTTTTTTTTTGTTAACATGACTCATACCCGTTCCGTCCATGAAGAAATACAACGCTGATGTCACCTTGACATCATATTTCCCCCTGAGCCCGATGGATTCATGCAGAACGCGTCGTCACTCACCGAGGATACAAGCAGGTAGATATGGTGAATATGACAAACGTTTATAGGCCAGGCTTAAGTGGCCTGAGGCATCATCGGCTGAGCCGCAGGAGGAAAGTACCAACAGCCAGCAGATTTGCACATCCTGAAAGTGACAACACCAATATCCATAACATTAAAACCATCTGCCTTATAGTGTCTGATACCGCACGCAAACAGCTCCGTGATTCCCGGTTTGTTCCGACACCCTTCCATCAGAATCATAACTATTTCAGCAATTTGTGCTGCAGTAGCTCTTCTGTGGGATCAGAGGACTCAGACTGGTCTTCACTTCCCACACAGCCTCTACGCAGAATACAAACTTATGCCCTCTGGCAGACGATTGTTCAGCTAGAACTGTGGAGGAATCAACGTGTGCAGCATTCAAATCCACAACAAATGTCCTTACGGGGCTAAAAAAAAGTATATTGTGTTGTATCAGATGCATCAATGAGCCTTCAGTGAACATAACCCAGATGCCACTGGTTGTCCTTCCTTAGACAACATTTGTAGGTGCTGCGGATCAGAAACATCCAACAAGACTTGCAGTTGGGTGATGCTATGCAAGGTGCTCTGATGCAGTCATCTAACCATCAGTATTTAGGCATTGACAAAGTCACACAGACCCTTAAGGTGGCCCTTTTTCTAACCCTAACCCTTTTTTAACACATCAACTTCAGAAGAAAATATTAATTTGCTGCTCAGTACATGCCATCCACTGACACACACAGGATATTCATGAGAGCAGTGAAGTATGTCGTACGAGTGGCAGTTGGGTTCAAGGGGTAGGTGGGACTGCACCAAAGATCGGCTCCGAGCCCCTTCTTGTTTGCTATGGTGATAGACAGGCTGACAGATTAGGTCAAGCAGGAGTCTTCGTGAACAATGATGTTTGCGGATGACATTGTGATCTGTAGTGAGAGCAGGGAGCAGGTGGAACAAAACCTGGAGAGGTGGAGGTATGCGCTGGAGAGAAGAGGAGTGAAGGTCAGACGCAGCAAGACAGAATACATGTGTGTGAATGAAAGGAAGGCAGGTGTAACAGTGAGTGTGCAAGGAGAAGAGGTGGAAAAGGTGCAGAAGTTTAAGTACTTCTGGTCAACTGTTCAGAGCAACAAGGGCCGTGGAAAAGAGGTGAAGGAGTGAGTGCAGGCAAGGCAGTGTAGGTGGAGAAGAGTGTCATGAGTTATCTGTGACAGAAGAGTAGCAGCAGGAGCTAAGGGAAAGGTTTACAAGACAGTTGTGATAGCAGCTCTGCTGGATGGTTTAGAGACATTGGCTCTGACCTAAAGATAGGAGGAAGAGCTGAAAATGTTCAGATGTTCTTTTGGTGTGACAAAGATGGACAGGATTAGAAAGGAGCACAACAGAGGGACAGTCCAGGTTAGACGTCTTGGAGAGTTGGAGTAAGAGAGACCAGATTGAGATGGTTTGGACACGTGAAGTGGAGGGATAGTGGATCTATTGTCGAAAGAATGCTGGAAATGGAGCTGCCAGTCAGGAGAGAAAGGGGGAGCCCAAATAAGGAGGATTCTGAATGTGTTGAGAGAGGACATGCGGTTGGTTGGTACGACAGCAGAAGTTGCTAAGGATACGGCAAGCTCCAAACAGATGATCTGCGGTGGCGACCTTTAAAGAGAGCAGCCTGAAGAAGATGAAAATGTAATTGAAGAAGGTAGTGGTGATCTACAATAGGAATCTGGAGGCAAAGTGGACATTTATGATAATTTTCCACAAAATACAATAATTTCAAGCTCCTGTTTTACAGCATCTCCCATCTGGCATCTGTGCAGAGTGAAAAGAAAACCCTTTTGATGAAGACCTTTATGAGATACCATTGAGATCCACCTTGACAGAGCGGTGTAGCATCAGAGAGGATAATCACACTTAGAGGGGAGGTTCAATAGCATCGATCCTTGGAGATACCAGTTGTTGGTGGTAATGGGGTAATAATCATTAGACCTAGAAGAGCACTCAAAAGACAGTACCTCACCCAAGGCCGCCTAGTTTTCCCATTATCGTGTATTTCAAGAATGTGACGTGGATTCATCACTGACTGCTGGCAGCAGCTCTTCACACAAAATCACAGTTTTGATGTTCGCACCACAACATGTCAGAAATCTCTCAATCATCTCATAATTTACAGCTGCTGCAATGACATAGTCTCTCAGAAAGAAAACACGGAAAGAGTTTTTATTTATTACCTCTGCCATGAGCTAATTCTTCCACTCATGTGCGTTTGTCTGTTAATATATATATACAATAAATATACAAATACAATAATAACCTGTTTGGAGTAGTGATGTCACAATGTGGCAATTACTGGCTTTGTTCTTTTCAATCAATCAATCTTTATTTATATGGCGCCAATTAACAACAACTGCTGTCTCGAAGAGCTTTCTAGAAATTGCTTTACTTATTACTTTATGTAATTACCTGACAGAGCCTACATGTCGCTCACGTCTCCAGGGTCGGGCCGCGGCGGCAGCAGGGGTTATGGGAAAATACTATACTATAATAATAACAATGACAACAATAATAATTGCAATAGTCATCATGAACAGGTTGCAATCAGTGGGCAGCAAGTCCACAGTAGCAGATGCAGTCTCCATCTATGTGACATGCATTAATCCATTAACATGCATTAATCCAGTAATATGCATTAATCCAGTAATATGCAATAAACCAGTAACATGCATTAGTCCAGTAACATGCATTAATCCAGTAACATGCATTAATCCAGTAACCAGCATTAGTCCAGTAACATGCATTAATCCAGTTACATGAATTAATCCAGTAATATGCATTAATCCAGTAACATGTATTAATCCAGTAACATGCATTAAAGCGAGAATGATTCATAAAGAGGGACAGTGAGGGAGGAAGAGAGAGAAGCTCAGTGAATCATGGGTGATCCCCTAGCAGTCTAAACCTATAGCAGCATAGCTTACAGCTAGATAAGTCCAGCCTTAATTATAAGCTTAATCCTAAAGGAAGGTTTTAAGCCCTCTTAGATGTAGAGAGGGTTCTTACAACCCCAAATGGAGATTGGGAGATGGTTCCACCGGAGAGGAGCCTGATAGCTGAAGACTCCGGCTCATATTATACGTCTTGAGACTCTAGGGCACTTTCACTCATTGCGCAGCTCACTAGCCACATGCGGCTCTCCAAGCCTAGTGGCTCACATTTCAGGTAAAATAATTGCTATGATAATGCAGCCAGTACTATTAGGCCTTATTTCCACAAACAAATTTCATTACACAATATGGCGGTATTGTCAAAACCTGCTCAGACATACACTAAACTGCAGTGTTGCCAGTTTTGACGGCCTTTCGCAGCTCTACAAGGGCAATAGCAATTTTGAAAAAAAAAATTGTAATATTTTTATGTACGTATTCTCAATACACTACACTATTGGTGTGCTCCTTTCTACACAGTTTATAGGGCCTAAAACGTATGTGGCTAAAAGGTGGAGATTGTCACCAACTAGGCAACACTGCACAGTTATGGAACAGTGGCGCTCTGGTTTCTTCGCCATCTCATGCTAGACAGGTATGGTACATCTAGTCAAAAACTAGATGGACAAAAAAAATATATTTTTGGAAATGAGGAAAATGAAGATGGTTGATACTTGAGGCGTGCAACAACAAAAAGTAAATACGAAAAATGACGGCGAGGGGACGAGCTGGGAGGTGGCAGCTGCCCCACATAAGAAGTGAAAGGTAGGAGCCATGAAAGATGAGCACAGGAAATTTCAACGAAAATGGAAAGATCTTTTTTTTTTTCATCCATCCTCCACGGGTTAAACCCTTTGTGGTTGCTGTGCAAACAAACCCGCTCTGGTTTCAAACAAAGTAATCTGGAGCTATATTTGTAAACCACGCATCTGAAATTCATAGAAATGTATGACCCTGTTAGCGAAAAAGGACAATCGAGCGGCTACTGCCTCGCTTTGTGGGCAACAAAAGATCATCCAATATCATCCACAGGACAACTTCTACAGCTGAGCATTTAACGGAGCATCTTTTGAGATTGCATGGATTTTGGCTCGGGCCTAAAAAAACCTTCTCAGAGTCGGAGATGGTAAAATACATCTTTCCGGCTTCAGTAGAAATATTGTTTCATGGATTTTGAAAACAACGCAATCATAAAACAAATAAAGGGATTACGATTGTCCGACTCAACCACTATGAGACGGATAGAAGACATTGTCAAAGATGTAAGTGACCAATTAGTAGCAGATCATAGATTAGTAGCAGAAAGAAAAATTCTTTCCAATAAGAAATATTGTGTTTGTTTTCACTTCCTGGTAAGACTAGAGGTGAAGAAAATTCTGAATGAGCTTCTCACATTTTTGATTGATTTTGAAGGAACTCAGTCGCTCAAGTCTAGCAAGTGTGTGCACGGATGGCGCCACAAGCATGCGAGGCAAGAAGATAGGGCTTATTGGTCTCGTAAAAAGAGGACATGCCCAACATCATCAGTTTTCATTGCTTCACACATCAGGAGTCACTGCTACCAGAACTTAGAAATAATGAATTCCAGAACGTCACGCAGAATTTCATCGTCTCCAGAGCTCTGAACCACCGACAATCCCGGCAGGTAATTGAAGAATGTGACACTGAGTACGCCGACATGGTGATGCAGAGCATGGTGAGATGGTTGTCCCGCGGGAGTTCGCTTGAAAGCTTTCAGAGCCTTCTCCCCGAGATTTTGCAAGGGGAAACAAGAGCCACTGTTAGAAGAGTCACAGTGGATGTTTTGCCGCTTGCCTTTGTGACTGACAACGCCAGTCGCATGAACACTCTGAGCTTGCAGCTTCAAGGGAGAGATAAACTACAAACAAAGTGCTGAACACAATCAGAGCACTCCAGAGAAAAATAACTGTCCTATATATACCTGACAAAAAGTTTGTTCACTTTCCAAAGCTCAGATCAGGTCAGCTGCAGTCACAGATGACCCATCCCTGCAGCAGCACTTCAGCTACAGAGGGTTTGTTGGTGTTTCGAAGGTTCTGAGGAGGGAATTTCAATCAAGGTTCTGTGATTTGAATGTCCGCCAGGAGATATTCCACTTCATTGAAAACCCCTTCCATATGGACTAGCCCAGACCTCTTCACCTTCTAGCCATGCAGCTCTGGAAAGTGAAATATCGGAGTTGCAGACAAACAGCTGGACCTAAAGCAGGTGCTGCTCATTTGTGGAGTTTGGTGTTTGAAGCAGTCTGTGTCTGAAGAGTACAGTATTGGCTGCCTTACAAACTGCATGTTCATTGAGATGACAAATAAGTATGCAGATATGCTTATTGCTTAATAGTTGGAGATGGCTTTTGATATTTTGCAGGTTGAGGTGGCTCTCTTATGGACTGTGTCTTGTCAGTGAAGAACATGACTCTGAAGGGGTTGTGGAGGCCAAAGTGAATCTCTCCCGCCTGCATGATATGAAACCAGTTGAATTCCAAGTCATGTTTGATTCACTGCCTCAGTTGCTCACACAGAAACCTGATCATTCACAGGTGTTGCACCATGCCATCCGACTCACTCACTCACCGGCCAGCGCAAAAAGCATGCTACAGAGTACCAGAATTTTTGTTGGAGGCATTAAATGGGGAAATCCACTTGATGTTGGAGTAGGGATTGGTGGGCAAAGTACATTTCCCCTGCCCCTGGAGACCCGGTCATGACCCTTCCCTGCATTTAGGACCCCTAATGGCCTTTTCCAGTTCACAGAAGTGCCTTTTTGAATTGATATGTTCAGCACTTGGTTGGTCCAGAGGGAGGAGCATCAGATCACAGCACACGATTGAACTTCTGTAACTTGATGTAAACCCGAAGTTTGGTGAGAGAAAGGTTTTTTGTCTTTATTGGTAATTGTTCCTTTACACATTTTTGTTTTCATAGTCTTCAGTAAGTGGATAAGTTGTGTTTACCTAACATTATGTTTTCCTGTAAATAAAAGTACCTCCATTTTTTTCAACTCCAGCCAACTTGTCATGATTTTTTCCAGACAATGATTCACAATTTTGGTAACAAAGGAATCAAAGTCATGAAAGTCATAGGTATTTATCATTATTCCTCGCAGTCTTTAAGTTGGGTCGTTTCTAGCAGTGTTAAAGAAAGCAGAAATTTGTGAGGGGAAAAAGTCATATCCTAAAGTACTAGCCCTGTTTTCCCATCAAAGTCGTGCCATCACTATTATCATCCCTGAAAGTCTGATCCGAGCAAGAAACCAGAATTGTGTATAAAGGCATTCAGTGGTGACGACAAAAAGTTGTATTCTATAGAACTAGCTCAGGTTTCCCAGTTTATGCTTCACAAGGACATCAAAGTCATGTCATCATTATTATCACCCCTGAACGTCTGATCCGAGCGATTTTAGTGCTAATAGGACTCGATGTCTGAATCCCTGTGGAAAGATGACACTCTTGATGTAGGCCGGCTGATTGATGTGTTGAAATGGCGGTTAGGTACGAGGTCTTTGGGGTCGTCAGATGGGCACCCTCTTCAACGATATCTAGATTCTGATTCATCCAGGTCATGGTAATTGACTTTGAAGACGTTTCACCTCTCATCCAAGAGGGTTCTTCAGTTCTAAGTGGATGGTGGGGAGTCGGGGATTGTATACCTCCAGTAGGTGTTTTGAACAAAGAGAGCCGTTGCAGTTGGTCGCGCCCACATGGATTACTTTTGCGTTTGTGTTTCCTGGACTAGGCCCACGACGTTCCACAACTGGGCAGTTGAGACTGGGGAGGGAAAAAAAATGTACTGGCTGATGGTCGTCCTCCACACGTTTCCTGTGACGCATACACGACACAACTCTAGTAGGTAGCCATCTTTGAGCTCAAATGTGAATCCAGCCACAATCATTCCTATTCCTATTCCATTCAAAAATTTGGGAATGTCAATATCAATGGATATGATGTCTTTTCAAGTCAAGATCTTGATGAGATCATGATTTTACGTGATTTTGAAACATACACTCACTTTTTTCCCCCTGCATTCTGGCTGTTTTGTGGGCGTGGCTTAGTTTGCTAACCCTAATCCTAACCGCAGGGAGAAAGGGAGAGAGCGAGAGACAGAATGGGTGAAAGAGAAGTGAAAAATAATGATAGTGAGGGGAATACTGCATGGATTTGAGAAAGGGGACATAGAGGGTGAGTGTAAGAGGTGGCAAAGAGATAGAGAGAGAAAGAGAGACAGTGTGTTGGGAGAGAGAGAGGGAAATGGAAGAGAAAAATAGAGGGAGAAAGAAAGAAAAAGGCAATGATCAAGGGGGGGAAGCAAACGAAGGAGAGGAGGTTCTGTGATAGGAGGACAGTATGGAGGGGAGAAAGAAGAGATGGAGGAAGAGTGTTTGAGAGCAAAAGAAAGAGTTCTTCCCCCCACTCCCTCACCGAAGTGTGAAAAGGAAGGGAAGGAGAGCGGAAGATAAGAGGGAGAAAGCAAATTTCATTTATGAACTTAGAAATGTAAAGCTTTGGTTGTAGACTTAGTTTATTACATGCACCTGCAAAGTGGATCCTAGCCTTGACAGTTACAAAGACACAGGAGCTTCCAACAGCCTCAAACAGTCGACAAATTCATCATCAAGGCACACACAGCATGGTGAGAGATACTACACTATACAACCGACCCAGTACATAAAAATACAACAGATACAGCTGCACTTACCACCGCAATTACTGCACAAAAATATTACTATATGACATCTATTGTATGTCTCAATTCAGAGAGCAAAAATACTGCACTACTGGCTCAAGTGTAGCAATTCAGTTATTAAACATCATCACCGACGTTCATGCAGATGCAGCTCAGCCTGAGTGGAAAAAAAAAAATAATCATGAATACCTGAGTAAAGCAACATCTGAAATGAAAAAGGAGGTAAAGAAATAGTAATATAGGCCATAAATAGATTAAATTCAAAGATGGGTGCCTACTCTACTATATTCAAGAAGATCACAAGCTAAACTGGTTCAACTGCAGTGGAAAGATCTGCGTCTTCTTCCGAATAGAAACCTCGGTTAGGCACTTGTGGTAAATGAGCTGTGGACATTAACAGAGTTCTGACTAATATTGATCACTGCCCATATTCCTCAGGATCGGGTTGCACCGGCTAAGATTTAATCCTTTACCAAGTTTCTGAGCATCAGCCTTAAAAAAGTTCTAACAACGTACTAGCTACTAATGCTAGTAGCATTAGAGGATAAGTAACTTTATTAATGATTAATTGATATCTTTAGCTGGGAACATACTGACTAATTAAAAGTAACCAACTATTTTAGGAGGAAGACACGACGGCGCCACGACCTGTGAAGCATCTGTAAGAGCAGTGAAAGACTACCGCCATGCTGATCAGTTCTTTTAAACACTGCACCCAATTTTATAATCTTGAATTAATTTTGCTGCCAAGTACTTTCTCTTGGGTACATGATTAATTTAAATACTGCTACATTTTCAGAATTCTAAAAAAAAAAAACTTCAGTTAAAAGAGCTTGGAATTCTGACTTTAGAGCCAGAATTTAAAAAATGTATAGGCCCTAACTCTTCTCAGAGCAATTCTGTAATTTAGAATTTTGTTGTTTAATAATTAGACGTCCAACTTTTATCTCAGAAATCTGACAGTCAGAGATAAAAAAATTTAAAATTTCTATTTCCCCATCCGCTTCTCTCCAACTGAAATGGGAATACTGGACATAAGTGAAGTTTGTTGGACTTACAATAGCATTTCTAGGAATGCATTTATTGTAGTAATATTAATTTAGGAATCATACATGATTGACATTTTTCAAAATCACATACCCCTAATAGTTCCTCAAAGTACCCCTAGGGGGACCGTACCCCTGTTTGAGAAATAATAATGAGTTAATGACGCATTTTCACGAATAAACATGCAACCATATTGACTTCCGTTGCCATTGAACCTTCTGAAGAGGTCCGAGAGTCAAATGACCGCACAAACCCGTGAGTTGTGCAAAGAGCCAGAAATATGAAAGCAACAAATGACCTTATGTCGAGGAAAATGTCACTTAGTATCTGGTACTAGCAAGATAATTGTTATTTTGAGAAAACTGTTGCTATCTTGTAATAACAAGATAATTAACTTATCTTAAGAAAACGGTCACTTGCTATCTTCTAATAATGAGATTATAAACTCGTTATCTTAGCTATGCAACAATGACAGCCATCAGTAACAGGGTGGTAAAAATGTTATAATAACTAATACCATATGATCATTTTTGAGAACTATCACACCACTAGGCTCTTTCTATAACTGTAAGCAGATGGTGCAACCGACCCCTGGCCTGACTCAAAAACATCTTTCCACTAAACAGGTAAACTCAGAAAAGTGGAAAAAGAACCGCGCCTGCATTTTTAAATAATAGACAGTAAATAACATGCTAGCGGGAGACACATTTATAGATTCCCACTGTAGCTGACTATTTTTTCAAATCAAATCTTAACATATATTTTGTATTTTTTAGCTCATTGCATATTTTCCTGTCTCTGCTATGATCAAACAGCAAAAAGGGCAAATATTACGAACACTGTAATTGTAATGGGTATTAGAAAAGACAGGCAGTGCTGCTAGCAGATAAACAGGTGTTGCCATGTGACATTTTTCCACGATAAAATCCGCTCAAGAGACGCTGAATAGGAGAGAGAGAAGAAAAAACAGAATGTGTCAATCAATGGAACAGCGTTCTCTTAGAAATGTTGTGCAGCATTATTCCCATAACATCAACATGACAGTGAGAGCTTTTCATGGGTGTCACGATCCGGCATGCTACTAATTCAACACATCTCTCTGAAACAAAAACCCGTGGCATATTTCAGAGTGAAACCCCTGCTAACGGGGATGGTAGCTACAGAGTATGGCACCAGGGAGGTAAGAAGAGCGCCCACATCGTGCCTCTGTAGAGCCTGTGATATGTTTGGAGGAACGACACACCAACAGAAGAAAACACACTTTGTTCACGACTGCGACAGCGATATCAGACTCCAGAGGACGGGGAGGAGTAGAACCTCGTGTGGCATAGTATCAGGTAGACTAAAGTCCTTTCAGTCGGATCCCAGCAGGTCTCAGACGCTGTTCGGGTTGTAGCACAGCATGTTCAGTTGCAGGTTTTCATCCCAGTGCCTGAGGATGATAAAGAGCTGATTGGCGGCGGCCTTGACGGCGGCTAAGTCTCGGCCTTCTGGGATGTCTTGCGCGCTCAACCACATGCTGGCCTTGGCTGCTATCATTTCCCACTCAATGAAGTAACTGGCAGAGCAGTGCTCCAACCAGGCGAGGGCTACAGCCGTGGCCCACACCATACTCTCTTGAACCAGCGTCCTCTTCATCCCCCAGCCGGGAGATGATGATTCGGAGCTTCCCGACGCGGAGGACCGTCCGGTGTCCATCTGGGAGTTTAAGGAGGGTTGGGGCTCCGGAGCTGTGGACGGACTTCCCAATGAGGACCTGTCAGCATCTGCAGTCCAGGCGCTCTTGGACAGTGGGGAGGGGCCGTCTGTAGCGGACTCTGTAGGTTGGTGAAAGGTTTCTGGCTCGCCCGGGGATCTGCGCCCGTCATCGGCGCTCTCAGTACGCCGGCCGCCGGAGTAAGTCAGGTGGCCGAGGCTGGAGCGATGGCTGCTGAAGGGGGATGTCCACTTCAGCTTGTCCATGGGCACGTTAATGGCCTCACACAGAGCCGTGTCCAGGGGGAACGCTCCACTGGCCGACTGTAGCAACACCTGCAAACAAGGAAATAATAGTAACTAAGTACTGAACAAAAGTACAGATTTGAGGTAATTCAGTGTTCCATTTTATGGCACTCTATACATTTACTCCAATATATTATAAAAGAAATAAGGTTCTTTCTGCTACACTACATTTGTCTGAGAGCTGCAGTTACTATTTACTTTTCAGATTACGTTTATTTCAAATGCCTCTTAACACATCTACACATTTTTTGATGTTAACTGTTAGCAATAACCTCCAGGGTTTCTTTCCACATTTAAGGAATGTCTCCCTCTTATTCACAATTAGTGAAGTAGTTCGATTTCCTTTAACATCTTCAGCAGGAACACAAGCCTACATAATAATGCAGGAAAAGTAAAAGAAACATAATTGATGCTTTTGCATGTTTTTAAATGAGCCTTTTGCGATAGGACGCCTAATCCGGCCTTTTTTTTAAGGCTGGAAATATCATTTTGTGTAGCAGCTCCTCTGATCATTTTTGACAGATGTATTTTCCCCATTTAATTTGAAAAGTGATAAATAAAACATGAACGATGTTGTTTCCACAGCATAATCTCATTCAAGGTCTCCGCGCCGCAGGGGCAGAGGACAAGTTACAATAAGACCAGTTTTAAGGTTTTGATTTGAGCTCCCAGCCACAAAGGTTCTTTTCATGGATCAAAAAATTAAGAGGTTGCTCAGAAATACAAGATTTATTTTTGGCTCTTGAAATAGTATTCAAGTCAAATCGTGGCTTGGTTTTCAATAGGCTTGGCTATGATGACATAATCATTTCTATTGTATTTTTCCAACTACCAAAGAGTTCAATATTAAATTAATATTGTGATAATTATTGTTCAAAATGTAGGAAAAAATCTTAAATCTTACAATTACGTGTAAGCCATATAAATTCACATAAATAGTGAGTTTTTTTTTTAAAAAGTGAGCATATATGTATTTTCTTACCTATGCCGACATGCCATATTTTAGGTACTTAATCTTATTTATATTCATTGTTGTTATCATTTTGTTTTGCATTATTTTAGGGGTTAAATTTTAAGTCATGTATTTTTATATTATAGCTATTGCAATCTGTTATTTTGTTTTTTCATTACAATTTTCTTTTCATATTATAATTATTTTAAGTTAATACAAGTGTAGAATTTCTTAGGTTAACTGATATGTTTTTAAATTTTTCATCTTAATTGTGTTATCTATTGCTATTATTACTATTACTTTACTATTATTATTTTTAGCGTTAAGGATATTTAAATGGGTTTTTAAGTTTTAATTATTATTTATTATTATATTATTATTATTCAGGTCTGGGGTTAGATTTGATTAATTGATTATTAATCATTATTATTAGTAGTAGTAGTAGTAGTAGTAGTAATAGTAGTAGTATTAGTAGTATTATAAGGAACTGTACTGACTTGATAGATCCTTAGCAAATTTATCTGAACATTTTGTTGCTGATCTGGATCATCATTTGGATCCAGAATTTCTTTTTTTTTCTGTAATTTCTGTAAGATGCCCGCAATAATTACAACATCCAGCCAACCACGCGCCAATAATGTCCAACACACCTCAAAGATTGATCTGAATTCAAAAAACACTCCAGATCTCGTGATCCAAAATGTTTAAATTGATGGCGCTCACAGAAAATTCACTTAAACAAAAATCAGATAGCGCCGGTTCAGTTGAAGGTGTCAAATCTGATGTGTTTTCAAAAGTTCCTGAGACAGATCTGGATGAACTGCTTCTTTTCTTTAATAATATCAAAATAATAATGAAATCATGTGATTCCAAAATTCCATGTTTTGATGGATATGGCGTCAAACTATCATGGGATTATTGCAGTAAGACAAACAGAAGATAAACATGAGCAACAACGACGGAGCTCTCGTGGATGATTACGTAGACCACGCAGACCATGTTCAGAACCACTTCTTACTGCCGCCACTCGTACTCTTTTGACAGATTTTGACAAGTTTGTTTCAAAAAATCTACAGTCTGCTCAAATTAGTGTCTATCATAAAAGATGCAGATTGACAGAGAATAAATTCGTGTGCGTCTGGTACCCACCAGGGGAATGTAGTCTTTGTTCTCGTTGTCAATTTCTCCGATGGAGTCGCCTGACTTGCTGTGAGTTCGACACATGAATCCTTTGGCGGCCCGGGTCAGGAGACGGGTCCGGCTGAGGGCCAGCCTTACAGAAGAGAGGGAGGAGCACATTTAGATCAACCGTGGACAGCCGTGGCTCTCAAAGTCTGTTCAATCATGGACCCATTTTTTCAACCAAGTTAACCCCGATTAAGGCAGAACCTTTCGGCTGGAAAAAGAAAGGCCTTTTTAGAAATAAATTTACAATACAGCTAAGAGTATTTTACTCACTAGGGGGAACTTTTTCAAGAAAAGCGCTGTTTTCTAGTGTCAAAAACTGTCATGAACCATTTTTCAGTTTTAGACCCACATATATAGAGGAAGAACAGGATTGTTGCCCATAATTTCTGAACTGCTAGTCCAATTCTGACATGTATGAATTGACTCGAAGATATCTTTCTTGCATATATGTTATATTTCAATCTCAGATTTTATATTTTCCTCACAGGGGGGGGCTTTTTAGTACTAATAACACTATTTTTCTGCTTTAACTTCCTAATTGTAGGTCCGATAAAGTCCAACTTTGGTTAACATGAATCGACTCAGAGAGATCTATCCTGGACATATCATATTTTACTCGAACAGTTCACATTTCACTCAATAGGGGGAGCTTTCTTTACGTAAAACAGTGTTTTTCCGACATAACTACACATTTCATTTGAGGGGGTTCAATCAGTGGGATCTTTTTGTTAGGTGCAGGAGATTGGGGACCTTTAGAGGATATACGCTTGCTGTCAGGGACGACAGCAAAGTCCTAGTTGTACATATATTTATGTCCCTAATGGATTGGATTTTAAACTCGCACAAATTCCTCAACTTTCCCCCAACGCAATCATCGAGTCCTCTGTTCAACTCGGAAATGTCTCTTCAACTTTAGCATTTCGAGCATGTTAGCATGCTGATGTTAGGAACTTTGACTCTCTCTTCAAGCATAAATTTGCCAGCTTTGAGAAGATGACAGCTTTTAAACTGCTCTCTCCAAGCTTTTTTGCGATGGTCTCAGTCACTTTATTCTACCTCAAAATACAAAGCTGTGAAAGCTTTACAGGAGGGACTGCCTGCAATTGCTACCTATTATCCCAAAGCATTATGGCGCCTTCTTTGAAGGTCCGCTCACCGAGCCTTTGCCTTCTAAGTGCAGCCTTGTGCTATAAAGGGGGAAGAGAAGCCATTCATAATAGATAAATAAAAACAGTTCAGCTCCTGAAGAAAAACATGCCCTAAAAGTCAAACTCAGATGACAGACATGGATAAAGATGAATCTGGCGCCACAGATATCACTTTTGTGCATTGAGTGGTCTCCAAACACCCACCTGGCAGAAAACAGGCTCTCCACTGATTTCTGTGATTGGTCGGAGGTCACAGATGGGCTCCTCGGGGAGGCTTAGAGTCAGAGAGGCAGAGACAGAAAGTCAAGTTAGACAATGGAAAGAGTCAGCAGACAAAAAGATTCCCCAGCAATTTTCTGTTCTCATCACAGCCTCACTTGACATTAATAAACCACTGAGATGTAATGATGAGAGTGGAGGACATACATCCATCATCCTTAACATTGTAACCACCTGCCTAATATTGTCTAGATTCCATTTGTGCCGCCAGAACAACTCTGACTTGCACAGACAGACTCTAGCTGACCTCTGAAAGTCTGCTGTGGTATATGGCGTGAAGACCTTAGCTGTATTTTCTTATGGCATAAGCAAAAATTGTTCTATGGTAGTTTTGTCTATCAGAGGCGCATATGGATTAACAGTCAAGTACTTTGTGTGAACAAGTTATAATGTTGTTAAATGCAACATTAATGTTCTGACCATGAGGCTTCAGCATCACAGCTAGACAACTTTCTAAAGAAACTTTTTACATTTATCCATTTTGCTCTGCTTCTAACCCACTGACAGGGTATAAAGACACCTTTATAATATTGGTCTCATTATAAAGGTGTCTTTATAATGAGACTAATATTATTGATCTTCACCTGTCACTTGGTTATAATGTTATGGCAGGTGGTGTATAGTCCAGGTGGAACGTCCGCCTCTGGAGGTGAAACACATCCTCTTGAGTGTGTTTGTTCCTTCAATAGGTGATTCTGTTTTTGAAAAGGTCCAGGCGTCATTTGTCAATGCTAGCTTGACTTCTTCTGTCGTCACTTATGAGAAGAGGGACTGAAATATCTACAATCTCAGATTTCACAGTCCAAACAATACGATAGCGTTGCACAGAAAAAACAACACGAGACCTTGCAGACAGTTTGTGTCAGAGGCCCGCACAGAGGAAGATGGATGAGATGAGAGCAATTCTCTGATTGGTTGATGCGTTGTACTTATTTACCCTCTGTGAAGCCACATTTTTCCCAGCCGGAGGAGGAGGGTGTGCTGCAAGGAGAGGCGCCGTCCTCTGCATCTAACACAACCATCAAAAAGATTCATGCTGACAAAACATTACTAGACCTTGTTGCTTTTAAGCAGAAAACAAAGCATTTTCCCTGCATCTGTAGCCACTGTGGAGCTCTTTTTTCTATTTTTTAAGGCAGTGCCAAGCAGATGGCCGTCTTTGCTCCTGCTGTTGCTATGCCACCACCGAAAACCAATTTAAATTTTTGTTCCGTTTCCGTGACGTTGAACTATTTTAATGTAAAGCACAACCTCCCGTAGCTTCGGATTCTGGAGATAAAGAAGAAGAACTCCCGATGAAGACTGATTTGTATAAATATCAGTGCACAAATCTTGTATTGTATTCGGTGTGAACTAGACCTACGCTGTCGTCCCTGACAGCGGGGGCAAGTTTCCCCCAATCTCCTGCGTCGTACAAGTAACCCCCCTGATTGAACTCTTCAAATCAAATGTGACTCGTTAATAACCTAAAACGGTCCATATTGACTCAACCAAACTATTTTATTTTATTTATTTATTATTTTACAACACTATTGATATCCTGTAAGATCAGATCCCAGAGGCCATCTTTAATATTATTTTAAAATGTGTTTTTTGGGCGATCGGCTCACAAGTGGACAGGGAGACACATCGCTGTTTACACCTGTGTCTATTATGCTCAACATCTCCAAATGTGTCCAGCTTTTCCAGGTGCCTACGTCCCTCGAAGGCACCTGGAAAGTCCCTCCAACATCAAAGGGCATCGCATGTTGTTATCAGTCACGTCAGTCAAGCGTCAGATTTGTTTAGCTAGCTAGCAAGAGCTACCTAATAACTTGAAGATGTTTCAAGATCTAGTATTCATGTACGGACTATTAAAACTGTGGATAAGACTGTTGAACCAGTGTCGAGCTTCCGCCAAAACCACAAACACCAAACTAGTAATGACGTATTTTCCTGTTTGTCCTTGTCAGAGACGCATCAGGACACTTTAATGTTTACACAACAGAAGATATGTGGTCAATGCGTCCCCGACGTCCTCAGATAGTGGTTTGAGGGATCGGATCACGACTTGTCTTGGTGTACGTTTACACTATTGATGTGTCTCGCTGTCCGTTAGTGGTCAGATCGCCGCAAACGCATTTTAAACCAAGTTCAAACAGGGTCATAGTGACTTCATAACGAAGATAAAAACAGTTAACTGGTTTTCTTCAGCTCAGCAATAAAACAAGACAAAATTTCCTCCTCTCATTAATAGGAGCCAAATTTAGTCGGTGAAAGATCAAGTGAGATCTCCTTGAGGTGGATCATATGCACCAAATTCTGCCTAAATCGGACCGCAGGAACTCAGGAAGTAATGTCCGAAAAAAAAAGTTTTCTGAAAAAAAGCTCTCGTCTGATCTTTCCTATGCAGCAAATTCGGACTGATTCAGACAAACGGTTCAGTGGCAGGAATCTGCAACTGACCTTTCCCAAAATCAATCCAGTTCTTCCTCTCATTAAGGTGTATGAGGAAATAACGTTTGAAAAATGATCTGTTAAATAGTTTTTGAGTAATCAGGGATCAAGGATGTGTTGCAGAGGTGGTGATGATGATTCTATAATATTCTCAACTTTTCAGGGATATAACTATACATTACATATACTTATATTTTCTGCTTATTTATGACTTACATAGAGAATAAAGTTCCCTCTGCTGTCTGTCATGTTGGGATTGAAAGCTAAGTTAAGTAGGAAAAAAAAGGAGCCTACTGTTGGGCAGGTGAACGTCTTCCGCTTCCTCAGACATTCCACCAGACTGAGAGCGGCCCAGTCCGATGGAGTACCCTCTGTTCTTCCTGCTCCCTGAACGAGAACTCGAACGTGACCCCCTCTTCAGACCGTCACCTACGAACAAATTTTTTTAATCTATGTAGGCAACCCTGTATGATTATAAATACTGCTACTAGATTTATAGATCAGAACTCAAATTAGCCAGTGTTTCGTAAGACCTTTTTTGCTAAGGACCCATCATCCGGAACCAATAGAGTCCAATTCACAAAAAGCCTTATAAGGATGAGAACATCAAATTTGTGCCTGACCATCTTAATACCGTTTTTCTGCATCTAAGGATCACTAGGAATAGCGAAAAACATCCATCTTTGATAGAGACACGCTTTGCAAAACAATTCAATTTGATGCATCGGTGACTGAAAGATTATATTCCTGTAAAATGTTAAATAAATTCCTTTTCGTTGCATTTAAAAAGCTCACTGTTTTATTTTTTTTTGTTAAATAGCACACATTCTGAATACTTCATGGAACCATTAGCCTCCTATCTTCTTCTTCCCAGTTAAACAAACAGAATCAATATAAATTAAGCGTTCTTATTTTTCTCTTTTTCTATGTGGAAAGTGTTAGAGCTGCCGGAGCTGTGAAGTTCAGATAACCAACAAGCTCCCGTATGACTCTGCTGATTTAAATCTGAAGACTCTGGAAGAAACTCAGCAAATCTGTCATGCAAACACGAATGCAATTCTCAAAGGCAATGATATAAATGATAAAGTATTGCATTTTAAAATATGCAAATGGCAGAGAAGTAGCAGTTTTTCAGAATAAGGAGAATATATTATATATACATTCTAATTTATATTGAATTATTAAAATCATGACAGATAGACTCTCTAATGATAGAGAAATGCATTGATTGATTGTGCTCCATTAATGCTAATGATTAAGATTGACCTTGTGTACCATAGTACAGATCCAGGCGAGCTGTTTACCCGTCTCTTGTTTCTATTATTCAAAGTAAACTATTTAACACTGAGCCTCTCTCTGGGATTAATTTCATTTGTGCAAAATCACCCCAAAAATTTGAGGTGATTTTGATCAATTGATCAATTTTTTCACATAGTTCCACCCTAATGTGCAGCCAACCCTACAAGAAGTTCTGATCTCATAAACCAGGGGTTAAAGTAGGTTTTAACCCTACCAACAGCCAGACTACGTTCAGAGAAAAATACATAAATGAGACACAACATCACCCAAAGTAGAAATTATTGCGGTTAGATTTCATTCAAATCTGTCCATTAATTTATGTATTATTGCAAAAAAACTTCTACCTGCTCCATCTTGCAATGGTTAAGAAAACATTACTATGACGACACATTGTGATGTCATGACGTAGTGTCATCAAAATCTCTAGGATATGCTAACACCTACTGTGGCTAAAATTTCATGCTAATCAGCCCGAAAGCCCGAAAGGTTTTTCCATAATCTAACTAACAAACAAATAAACAAACAAAACAGGGTAAGACATAATCTCCTTGGCAGAGGTAAATATTTGATCCCAACTCTAACCATGTATCTAACCAAAACCAACAGTGGATACAAGGTATTGCCTGGTTGAATGGCTCATCAAGGAAAGAAGGGAGGAGGTCGGACTCCCAGAGGCTGGAGTCAGCCAAACACTCAATTTCACATTTGCAGTAAGAGCTTCAACATGATTCTGTGGCTTATTTTGTAGGATCATTGTTGTTATAAGATGCATTTCCTGTTTTATTTTTAAGGGATTGTTTCCCTTGTACTTTCCTTTCCTTGATTCCTTGTTAGTTTTTCCTGGCTGTGTGTGGTTATGCGCGTGCGTGAATCCTGGATTCTCCTCCCTGATAGTGGGCTGCTCTCCCCCGGCCCCGGTCCTCACTTGTTCCCAATGGTCTTCGTTGTTCTTATTGGGCCTCATTCACCAATATCTTCCAACGTTTTTACTTAAATGTATTCTTAAAAAGTCTCCCAAGAGTAAACCTATGTCAGATTCATGAAGCCTTCTGAAACAGCCAGATTGTTCGAACCTGTGTTCTTAACCTGGTGAATCCAAATTTGGGATTTGGGATTTGATTTTAAACTTCTCAATTATTTGCTGTCGTATTTAAACAGCAGCTCTGTTGCATAGCATTTGTTTATTTAAAAAAAAAAACATAAAGCTTGGCTTAAATAATGTAAATTTGAATAAATTATTTTAGAATAAATGTTTTTATTGTAATTAAAGTCCTGTATCATATAACAGTAGAATTGAAGAAAACACAATTAACTGATTATGTGACAAACATGGCATCCCTCATTTAGCAATTCTTCAAAGCTTCGTAAAAGCAGCGTATATGGGATTCAAGAAAACAATAATAATTTTTTACTTTATATTACATTAGTTTGAACAATCAACTGTGTCGTGTTTGGTTTCGTATCCAATATTATTATATAGTTTGAGTTATATGTTTTGTAAATGCAGAGTTTTGCATTAAACCTTATTTTGTGCGACATAAGCTGCACAATTATTGGCCATTACAATTTAAAAAAAAGTGATAAAGCTCTCCAACATTACATTTCAAGTGTTCTTGGTGCCTGCAGGGTCCCTAAGCCATTTCTCAGTCTGCTTATGCCTCAGGCAGCCTCTGAGGCCGCCTCACTGAAAGAACGTGAACATTTTTCTCTCACAGCTCAAACACATTTTAAGGTATGCAGAGAGGCGAGCGGTCCTTCCAAATCCCAGCTCAGTCATCTCTAACATATCACAATAGAGTGGCAGATCAATCAATCAATGGAACGAAGGCTTAAGGGAAGAACATTCATGGAAAGGTAATTCAGGCTAACGATCAGAATGTTTACAGGGTGCCTCCAGTTAAAGGTTTTCCAGGATTATCCAGAACTTTCTGGAGAGATTACATATCTCATCTTGCTTCAGAAACTCTTGGGATCCCTTGGGATGAGAAGGCGAGCGGCATTTGGAATACCCAATACCCAATACTTGGGCAGCTACCATCACAACCCCACCATCATTCTAGGGGCCTTAAATACACCCAAGGTATCCAAATAATAATAATAATAATTGTTGCTTAATTTAGCATGTTGTTATATACACTAGGCCATACCCTTTGGTTTATAACTATTTATTATTTACAATGAAAAGAGGAAAAGTTCTTCCAGGATACATATGGAGATAATGTTGTTTTTCAGACACAAGCATTTCTTTACATTAAATGTATATGACTTACCGGGGTTTATGTAATCAATACATGTCTGTAAATACTCATTAGTGTCCAGGTCAATGGGGATGAAGGCTGTGTATTTGCTGAGTATATTGCAAGCCTTGCTGGTGTGAATGGCGTACAACTGGTACTTCCTCCCAGAGCCTGTGAATTATAATAAGCAAACAGTTATTACATAAGGTATAAAAGGTCATACATACATAAATATAAAAATGCAGTTTAAACGATTAGTTCTGACATTTTGTGAAATGTTCTTAAAAAAATTTGAAAAATTAATTTATTTTATTTTTTTATTTCTTTGGACAATTCATTAACTAAGTAATATAATATCAACTGAAATTTACCATAAAAAATGACAAATCGTTTTGTAAAGCATGTTTTTAAATGGTAAAAAAATACAGACTTTACCTTTTAAAATATTATTTCATCATGAATTTTCTTATTTCATGGAAAATCGTCAATTTCAATTTAGATAAGCTCCTTCTTTTAGTAATGCATGTTTTTAGAGAACTATATATTAATATACTGAATAGGACTTTCTCAGTAGTTGTGTTTAATGCCTCCTCCTTGGTGGCTCCTTTGACACATCCAGACCAAAACGGCAAGTATGAAGCCTCCAATGTGATCCGAATAAAATACCGTAGCTTTAATTCTACAAAAAGATGCTGTTATCTCCTCCAGGCAATCTGGATCAAAATGAGCCGTGGTTAAGTCCCTTTACACTGTGAGCACTTTTTTGTAGAGGGCGGACTTTCAGACAAATAAGTTGCAAATGAGCCACAGAGGCACATGGGGAGTGGAGGAAATGAGGTGTTGCATAGTGATATGTATATATGATGAAATCCAAGGACGCCTGTGAAGGTGAAGAAAACCCCACATAAAAATCATGAAACTTTTAAACGAGTCTCTGCAGGGATGAGTAAGAGAGAGGACACAGAGGAGGACAGGAAGATTAGGAAACGGAGATTAAAGTGGAAACATTACGAGGAAAAAGACTTTTTCCACGTTTAATATTTGTAATATGAAAATGAAGATTTTAGGCCATGCCTGTCGTTGGTGCCATCGGTATGATATTTGATCCTTGATCAAGGTATCTCATAAGGCGACAGTACAGCTGTGAGGTCCCAGCACACGTATTAAAGATGGCAGTGATGGCAGCTTCTACCATAAACAGTGATCCTAATCATTGACTACTTCATAAACACAGTCACACCTATCAAACATGTCTGGCACGGCATAAAACAAGAGAACAGAGACAGATGTTGACGAAAGGTCAGACCGACGAGCTGCTTTCTCGACAATCGTAAAATTAGCATTTTCTTCTCGTAAAATTAGCATTTTCTTCTCGAAAATTAGCATTTTCTTCTCGTAAAATCGATATTTCTTTCTCATAAACCTATTGTCACGCAAAATTGTAAATCTTTTCTCGCAAAATGAGGATTTTAAAATTACCACTTATTTCACCAAATCTTAGATTTAATAATAATAATAATAATAATTCTATTTATCTATGGGTGCCTTACAAGAGGGGCGGTGGTGCCTCAGTTGACGGTAGCTCAACTGAACCCAGTTGCTCAAGGACACCGCTGTACAGCGCTTTGAGTGGTAGAGCAGACTAGAAAGGCGCTATATAAGTACAGTCCATTTACTCAAGGTCACCATACAGATACAACACTAATGAAAAAGACTCGAGTGAAACTCTATGCAATAAATGCTAATAAGATCAACAGCAGTGGTAACACAACCACTGCTGGGTTAGAATAAAAAGATGTTTTCAGGGCGATTTAAGTGTGAGGAGACTGTCATGGATGGTTTATGGGAGAAAGTTCCAGAGACGAGGGGCTGCATGGATAGGAGCTTTGGGCCCCGTAGAAGATAAACGGGCAGGAGGTGTAGTGAAAAGCATGGAGGACGAAGACTGAATAGTACGGGAAGGTGTGTAGCGAAGAAGGAGGGCTGAGAAGTATGGAGGTGCGAAGTTAAGGAGAAACTTGATGGTGAGAAGGAGAATCTCATAGCTGGTAAGATGTTTGACAGGGAGCCTGTGAAGCTGGTGAAGGATGGGGTTGATGTGTTCCATGGAAGGGGTTCTGGTAATGATGCAGGCAGCAGAGTTCTGGATAGTTGAAGTTGATGAAGGAGCTTGATTGGAAGACCGGAGGAGAGAGTGTTGCAGTAGTTGATGCAGGATGTGACCAGGGTGCTGAGGAGGATGCCGTTGCTTTGGGAGTGAGAGACGGGTGGAGACAGTTGATGTTGAGTAGGTGGAAATATGCAGACCAAGTGATATTATTGATGTGTGCTTCGATTGTTAATGAGCTGTAGAGGATGACGCCCAGACTCTCGAGTCGGGGGGAGAGAGAATCTATGGAGTTGTCGATAGTGATTGAGGAGCCGTCAGATTTGGCCAGAGATCTTAGAGGGAGATTATAGTTTGATAAAGTTATAGGAGAAGTAGACTTCAATTTCCTGGAGACAGTAAGCGAGGGAAGATGGTGGTAGAGTTGAATTTACTTTGCAAACATATACAGCTGGGTGTCGTCTGCGTAGCAATGAAAGTGGATACCAAATTTCCTTGAAATATAACCAGGTTGTAGGACGTAGACGATGAAGAGGAGAGGACCCAAAACAGAGCCCGGGGGAACGCCGGTAGTGACTTGATGTGGGGTGAAGGTTTTGAGTTTTGGGAGATATGACTTGAACCAGGATACGGGTTTATTTAATACTCAACTTTAATTCATTATAGAGCAACATATGTAGAATGTCTAACAACCCTCTGATTGTTGAGTTTCACTGTTTCATACACCTGTGCATTTGGTGTCGTCTGCTGTGAAGGTGTTTCACGTGCTTTTTATTTATTTGTCTTGTACACATGTTTAGATTTGTATCATTCACAGTGCTAGTCTTTTTTTGGATACATTTTCTAGGATTATTTTGGTTTTCAATTGCTTACCGTTCTCGATCTCACACTCCTTATGCGCCATGCGTTCAAAGTCGTGCATGATGGAGCGCGCAGCCAGGTGGTGGAAGGTCTCATTCCACAGCTCCTCGTGAACTTTCTCCTCACGTTCCCGGCCGTTCAGAAACGGCTCAATATCAAAGACGACCTCCCACTTTGCCGTTTTCCCACATAGAAGCCCGGAAACCACGGCCTTGCAGTCACCTCTATGCTGGCTGGATACATCCAGATATGCGGTTCGGTTCTCCTGTGGGGTTTCCGCTTGACATAACTGGTGTCCATAACCATCTGAAATGTCACAGGAAAAAGTTTCTGCATTTATGCATCTTCATGTTTAGCTGAATCTGTGGAGTGAAACTCTGGAACAGTCTGAACGTCGAGTTTAAGCGACGTCCAAATTTAAAACAGTTCAAAATAAGGTATGAAGATATGGTTTTCATGAAGGCGGGGCTTGGCCATCACCAGGTGTTTACAGGGGCTGTTTATTTATTTATTTGGTTACTTAATGTTTATTTTTTTTCTCGTTTTATCTTCCTCTTCTTTTATGTAAAGAATAATGTAAATTTGTAAATATTTGACTTTCGGTAGCTTTGGTGTAAATGTTTGTTTTCCTAGGTTTTTATGCAAAAATACAGTATATATAACATTTATGTATGAAAAATAAGGTTTAATAACCATTGTGTACATTATTAATTATATTATGTAGTATGTATGTGTAATCAGTTATTGAATATAATATACAAAAGATATTATATGACACACTGTACACGAATTGTATAATGGATAATATAATATAATATAATATGATATCGTATAATATAATATAATATAACATAAGTGACTTATGGAGAAGGGGTGGGATTGAACAAGAACTTCTCACAGCTTTTCGAATACGTGAACCCAGTCAAATGTTTGTTCTTTTGCTTTCTGCTTTTCGCTGTGAGTAAATATTATTTATTTATCTATTTATCTTTTCTGCCTTTCCACTATGGTTTTCACCTAATTTTTGTTATTTGCTTCTTATTACTAATCTTAGTTAGTTTTTCTATATATTCAAAATAAAGATTTAAATCAACCAATCCATCAACATGTACCCAAATCTATCTCAGTCTGGCCACTCGCTTCTGCTCACTTTTTTCCAAAGTTCTCCATTAACGTCCTTCTGATGTCCTAACTATTATTTACCTCCTCTTCTCCTGATTGATATTCTGTTTTCTTTCTGAAGTATAGAGAAACAAAACACTTCTTGTCCTCCTTGGGGGTCACCTCTATGACCGATCTGCAAAGCCTAAGGCATTAGCTTTGTTGTCTTAGATTTATGTCAGATTGATTTAAGTCCGTTTTAAACTTCTTTTCATATCAGACTGACTGAATCCACTCCAATCCCGCCCTCAGTCTCGTCAACCTGCTTTTTCTCTTGTTTTGTGTGTATCTCATACTGAATTCTGTCAGATCTTCAAAATCAATTAAGCTCAAATCAAAGGCACAACACAACGTTACAAGTGTAACGATAATTATATTTGTTTGTTTCCGATGATCCAGAAAGCTCATCGAAAACAGACACTGTCGTTCGTGGATTATTTCTTGATTCGGATTGTATATTGTTTCGGACGAAGTCGGACTTTACACCAGTCAAGAGATAGGACATGAAGTGGGTGCCTTTCCTGGACGATCACCTTCCGCTGTGAACTCCTCCTATTACTCCGGCCCACAAGTAACGGTGTTTTTCCACGGAAAATTCCACCGGTGGATCGCAGACTGGGCGCAAAGTCAATAGGTGGGACAAGAGGGCCAAGGATTGGAACGTCCTAAGACTTAAGAACATGGGCCGTTAGCTGTCTGCTCTCCATAAAGTCTTGCTTTTTAAATGTAAAGTAAGTCCACAACAAGATGGACGGGCTGGTGGTGTAGGACGCCGGTCTACTGGCATTCATAAAAATGTGGCTCAGCGATCTGGAGCAGGCCAATGGAACACGAAACCCACTCCAATGAGAGGGCTTTGTGTTCCATTCTGACTGGGCCGGTCACCGGAGACCACCAACAAATGACGCAGAGCTGGAATGTGCTTCTTTGTCATTCAGAGGTACTGTACCACCTTCGTGGTTCGGGAGAGAATCTGTACCCACGACGATCTCACTGCAACCTTTTTACTTGCCTCGTGAATGTCAACAGTTGTTTATTATGATTGCCCTAATTCATCCGCCACTCAGCTGATTGCCGACGTCACACACAAGCTCGATGCAATATGCCCAGATGATCCAAAATTCTAATTACTGTAAACTAAAGAGTACTTTGAGCACATATGAAGGGCATGTGTCCGGTGAAACCACACAGAGGACCTCTACCTCAGACAAATGTTATGGCTCAGTGGTTGGCGCTTATACATCACCGCCTATATAAAATTGCAAAAATCCGCAAAGATTGTAAAGTTTGTAATAGTGGGCATAAAGAGACGAGTTACACTTCCTCTTCTCCTGTCCTGAACCTTCATTAAACACATCAAAAATATTTACTGCCTATAACATTAATATATCACCTTCTACAAACTAGCAGCTGAAACAGTAAAGATCTCTCTACACTCCTTCAGTGTGTAAAATATGTAAAAGAGGCTATTGTGATAGAAATGTCATACTTTTATTATTTTTACTGATTATCAGAAGGCCAATGGGTTAGAAAAAAACAAAATAAAATGTCTAACCTTGGATACGAAAGGAGCTTAAATCAGTTATCAAAAAAAAGAAACACATCATTCTATGTAAAAAGTCTCTTGTGCTGCTAAATGAAATTGTGATAACTCAGAAATGAGTGTCACAGCCTAATCTACGACGGGTAGGATAATTAAAGCTAGCGGTCCTGATGCCCCCTGTGGTCGTACTGTGCATTACTGTTCCGACCAGCACAGCAGAGTTTTCCGCAGCCTCCTCCAGATGTGTGCTGAACATGGCCAGATACCCACAATCTGGAACACGTCAACCATCAAACCTTTTCCTAAATCAAAAAAATTCAAAAAGAATGGATTCATGGATTCAGACCTGTTGCACTGATGAAAGATTTAAAAAAATATTATTGTCTCTTTTACAGACGGAAAGCTTGATCCTTTGCAATACCAGCCTCAAAGAAGGTGTGGAGGCTGCAAATCGTTTTATACAGGAGACTAAGCACCTGGAAGCTAGACTTTTACCTGCTGACTTTTCTCAAGCTTTAATAAGATTCAGCCTCACATCCTGTTTGAGGGACTTGCCTTGTATTTTAATAGATCTCTCAGTTGTTTTAGTGAATATTAGTGAATTTAGTGAATAACATGATTTTGATCATTTGTGTGATCATGGTCCTGCTCTACCCTAGTTTGTTAAATGGTGTGATGATAATTATCTTGACCTCAATGTCACAAAATGAAGCAAAATGATTAACAAAAACACTGGACATAAAACTAATGTCATTCAAGGTGAAGACATCCAGATTGGGATGTCTTACTAAAATCTTATACAGTTTAATTGTCGTCTTTAGTTTGATATTAACACAGAGTCCACTGTCAAACAAGGACAATGGAAATTCTTATGAGGAGGTTGAACTCATTCAAAGTCAGAGAGAGCATTTTAATCAACTTTTAGTCTTCATGCATCAAAAGCCTTTTATTTTTTTCTTGTCTTTGATGGTCTAATGGATTATCCATTAAGGAAAAAAATAGCATTTTTAATGTCTCTGGGGGAGTCAAGTGATGAAGAAAGCAAAGAATATTATCAGTCATCCTGATCATTTCTTGTCTCCGCTGAGTTAATGGCGATGCCTTCTGGCCTTCGCCATCACGTACCTCTGAAGAGAACTAACAGATCCTTCAAATCCTTCATTCATCCTGCTATCAGGTTATCAAACTCAGACAGCAGTCATTCTCAGTGAAATGTTTTAATGGCTGTGCCAATACTGAATTTAAAAGCAACTTTTGATGCCACTTTTAGATATTTTGCTCAGTACATTTAGCAGTTAAACGCAACTTTTTCGCAACGACGGACGAAATTTTCGGCCTTTTACGAAAAAAAAACGTAATATTTTTCAATATTTGGGTTTAGATTCAGCATTGAGATGTAACATTGATATTTAATATTTAGAAATTTCATTTCACATATATTTCCTAAGAAAATAAATATGAATAAGTTCATAAATGTTGCTGTAAATGTGATTTTAAAAAAAGTCCCTTTTAATATTCGGTAACACTTTTTTTAAAAGCTGTTTGGAGCTAAATCTGGCAAAAAAAATTCCAGTTACTGATATATTGTATTACTATTTGTTTTACCTTATTTAACTTATCATGCTATCCTTCACCGACCTCCACGGTTAAGTTGCAAACGAATTGCCCTCGTTTGAAATCATAAAGTTGTCTGATTCTGAATCAGAGTTATCAGAAGCAGGGGAGGGAATACTTTTTCACACTGGTGATTTAGATATGGGATAACCTTCATGAATTATCATTTAAACCTTGTATTTATTGAGCTTGGCCTTGTTTTATGTTGAATCATATTCGAAGATCTGATACAGTGGGATACACTCAACACTAAACCAATACTTTTATACAACACAAAATAAAGCAAATTAATAAAGCAGAGTCAAAGTATCCACTTAACAGGAACCACCCGAATTTGTGTTTCAGACAAAAGCCATTACAACTTGTAAACTGTTGTCAAAACAAAACAATAAAATGCTTGTTTTGCTTACTTTAGGACATGTTGATTAGTTTGGTTTTATTCCGTCAAAAATATCCTGCAATTAACACAGCTTCAATCAAACCTATAAAACATTCTGTGTTTCCAGTGAAACAATGGCTGTGCTGGCGCTCTCACCTGTATCCCCGCTGCTGCCTACAGATGGGCTGTCAGTAGATGATCTGGATCCATCATCCCCAGCGGGGTTGCGAGCTGCAGCCGGCGCGCTGACGCCGCTCAGCTGAGAGTTGTCCTGAGGCTGGGGATGGAAATGAAGCTCCGCGTCGGCCTCCTGCTGCAGAATCGGATCCTGCTGGGAGGGCGGTTTGTGACAGCTGGCAGGACGCCCTCTGGATGATGTGGCACATAGGCTTTCCAGCTGTGGCTGCAAACACAAGTTTTATTTCATTATAAATATGGTGCAATCAGGTTTTGATAAGTTACAGAACCCTGTTTAGTGATTTAATTGTCTTTAATCTATATTGTTAGAAGATATACACTGAAGCAGAGTCATTTATAGTTGCAGACAGGCCTTTGTTGTTTGATGCACATCATCTCCCTTTCAAATAGAACCACAACAAGTAATCATTTTGCAAAAAATCCATGTGATGATTTTTTTCAACTGTTACTACATTTGAGTAATTTTTGATTAAACACATAAAATATCAAAACTTCGATCCTCATCTGATTCTTTTCTTGCTAAAACATCATTATAATACAGTAATACAATGAAACAAAACGTCACTTAATTTGATCTTTGTTAACTACAGCAGCAGATTTTATGGAAATACCACAAAGTTAATGTTATTCTACACAGATTTTGTGGGACAGGACCCGAAAGACTCGCCATTTGGACCAGTTGGATAGAAAAGGGAGCCGAAATGTCCCAAAAAGGGGATTTTGATCACTGGGAGGGATTTTGGCTGCAAAATACCACCTATGTCTACTAGGAGGAGCTATAAGCACAACTTTTTGCTGTGACATAACTCAATATACATATTCAAATCTAGCATTGTACACACAATAAAAAAAAAAAAGTAAGCCCAGGTAGAAGCCCGATTATGGGCCTGTCGAGAAAAAACATTTCTTCAGTTCATTAAATGTTAGAAAATAGTGAAAACTCTCGTTTATTTGATCAATTTTGTCATTCCTTTCCACAAAAGCCAAAAATGAAGGTTGTCACCATCATAAATTTGTAACATTAACTAAATACAAAAATATGAACGATGAGACCAAGACAAAAGTTATCCTAACTCGGATATATACGTGATAATATGTAGTAGATCTATAACCTGATATTCATCATTGGTGGATGACATATTCAAATACTTTGAGTAAAAGTACAGTATGGGCAATATTATTTTGTCATTATTGTCTAATTAATTAATCTAACATTAGAATTTGAATTAACAGCAGTTTCGATTATTAGAGAATTAAAAGCATTGGCAAATAATAGTGAAAAATAATCTTTTAGTTAAGTTGCCTATAAGCATAATAGTTCATGTATAAACAAGGCTTATGATGTCATCCACGACAGGAAGTGTATATCCTGAAAAGTTCCCAAACCCCTTCTTTAAACAAGCAATCCCCCAATCCCAGCCCTCGAATTCAATGTGATGTTATTTCCACAGTATTTACAGATTTAAAAAAAGTGAATAAAATATAAACTATATGACTAAAATATGATGTTAACAAGATAGATCTTCATTTGCACCACTTTAGGCCTAATTCAGATCAATAGTTGATAAATTATGACCCTAAAACTTTTGTATGTTAACCTCCCCCTAGTATCAGATATGCATCTTTCCCAAAATCAATCAAGTTCTTCCTTTCATTAAGGTCTATGGGGGTGTAAAATATAGAAATGATCCAAGTAATAGTTTTTCAGATGTAACTGCAAAATAGTGTTTACTGTAAAAAAAAATAAATAGAAAAATTCTATTTTAATTAATATGCACTGAATTTGGACTAAATCAGACCAACGGAAAAGTTATTACCGTAAAAACAGTGTTTTCCGTAAAAAGCTTCACTAAGTCAGTAACAATAAAACACAATGTATACAAGATAGTGCAACAAATCTGAGTTGAGAATTATGGTCAAAAACACTTGCGATAATGTTCACCTGTTGGCAATATACAATCGACCTTTCCCATAATCGATCCAGTTATTCCTCGCACCAAGATCTATGCGGATATATAATTTAAAACTGATACGTGACATAGTTTTTGAGTTATCGTGTTAACGTGAAGGATTTTCACCGGCGGCGGACGCGGCGATGGAGATACCATAATAATATCGACTTTTCGGGGACATAATTAGGTTTGTTATCCCTTCTGTGTTTGTGGTTATCTGTAACTATGTAAATAGTATATATAATATGCCTTTGTGCTTCTCTTCAGTCAAGCAGTGTACTGCTGTGTTAAGTTTCATATTTGATCCTACTAAGAAGACTCAGTTGATGTAAACGTATCATGACACCTGTGGAATAAATGTCCTTAGAATTTTCTCAACATTACAATGATTTTAAGATAACATCTCGCAGTTCTATCGTTTCTAGCCATGATTAGCAACTAGAAACGATAGAACTTAATTTCTGCAGTAAAAAGTTCTATTACCACCCTGTGGAAACACTCAGCTACAAAACCTAAATTGAAAATCTTACTTTAATTAAAAATATCTAGGTATTATCAGCATAATGGACTTTGAATGTCAAAATAAGAGGGCTTGTTATAAAGGATGTTTTTCTCCCTACTCTAGGATATTTTTAGATAACAGTTACAGCTATATTAATGTGTTGGCCTGATTTACTGCTGCAGATATTGAAGGTTGAGGTAATTTAACGGATTGCATCGCAATAAAGTCATGCTTTCAGAAGAGGAACCTGTTTTCAGCTAGTTCACATTTCCTGTCATCAAAATTAGTTACTAAATAGTTTATCTTAAGAAGGAGCAGAATTTTCTCAACCCATAAAAAAAACACCTGATCCTGATCCAAAAAGTTCGAGAGAGAGAGAGAGAGAGAGAGAGAGAGAGAGAGAGAGAGAGAGAGAGAGAGAGAGAGAGAGAGAAAAAAAACTTTATTAATAGCCAAAACGGGAAATTTAGTCGTTGCATCAGCTCCGGCTTACAGGTACTCTAAAGGTGACTAAAAATGAAGAAAAACTATATAATAGTATGTCAAGATATGTATGTTATGTCAAGATAGACATTTTTCACAATATTGCAATACGTACCGCAGTATGCCAAAATATAAGGAAATTTATCACAAATACCGGCATACAAATATTCCGAATACCAAAGCCAAGTAGTTAGCATAGGTCCAATTAATTAAGTGTAATAAACATTTACAGGCTCCGTCATGTTTATGTTAAGTTACTGGTGTGAAAGCTTCAGTAAAAGCTGATTGCTTTGATGAACCAACGTCTGTGGCCAGTTTGTTAAAGTTCAGCAAACTTGGTGAGGAGGCAGACGCACAGAGTTTGTTGTATTTTTGTTACCTGCCGTTTTGACCACTCCTTCTGCTGCATATTTGATGAATCAACTCATGTCATTGAGCTCTCCATTATAAATACACACTATATGGCCTCGGCAGACCGTGGAGTTTGACTTTGAGACTTAATGATCCTGGACGTTCACATCAATCATCATATTTAGAGAGATACATTTATTTTTCTGTTAGTTATTCATGTAAAACTTCGGAAAGCACCTTGAGGGAGAGCCCTGGTTTTCAGCGGTACCGAGTTGGATAAAGTAAAATCAATGCAAATATATCTAAAGGCAAACAGCGATAAAAAAGAAGAAGACATGGCATTGACATATCTGATACAATAATTAGCAACGGACAAAATTAATGTGCATAAATGGACAATAAGGCAAATACTTCAATGAATAAAAGTCATAAAACTCATTAAGATGATAATAAAGACAAAGAAAATAAATTAAATGAATAGGATCCATCTGGGAAATGTGTTTATTTTTATGTTTTTGAATGAATAAATGTATCGTTAAGATTGTGTTGAAGAGTGTGAGTGTTCTCTCTCATCTGCCCAGAGACTACAGATGGACATTAGCAAGTAGTTAAATATGCTGCAAAAGCATTGTCTCCTCTACCTTTAGTGAGACTAATGCGTTTATGAACGGTCCCGGATATAAATAAACCTAATAGACTAAACTAATGTAACAACATGGTCTAATAATTGTGGGCTCATCATCTGTTAAATCACAGCTCTTTAATTACATTAAATGTAATGTCACGGAATAGTGTTAACATTACAACCACTTGCAGGTGAAGTCAGAGTAACATTGATTGTCTTGTTATAATGGCAATCATCCACCCATCAGAGGACTGGACCCCTGCGGCCTACATGTTAAAGAATCCTTGAGCAAGACACTGAGCCCCAACTGGCTCCCGCTGGCACCGAACAGGACGGCCCGCTGCTTCTCAGGGCGGGTTTGTTACAAATGCTGCTACTTTGTACAACTGTATAATAGTGTGTGACAACAACGGCTTAGCCATCAAACAAACATTTTGTCCTCAAAGTTGATGTGTTGAAAGCAGGAAAAGATAAGATAAGATAATCCTTGCATCATCACCTCACTGCGGGGGAAATTTCAAATATGGGAACCTAAATAATATGAGGGTGGTGGTTTAAAAGTTATGGCTCATTGATGTATGTTTTTATTACAGAGGATGAGAAGAAAAGTTAAGGTTCGACTTAAAAAATCAATTAGACAGACATTTCCAAAATAACTAGATAGCTGTGTAATTTTAAAAATTCAGTTGTGGTATGATACATTTAGAAAATGCATTCTGTATTTTTTCTAAATAAATAATGATAATTTTTATGGCAGCACACATATATTGCTATATGCATTATAATGGCTGCTTGGGTTTTTTTGTTGTTGTTTTTTTTTATATCTTGGAAGAAAATATGAAATATGTGTATGTTGTAAAATGATGATTTGATCTTGGAGAAGAATACGTCTGGCCCCCTTTGTGGGATCCATCAATCAAATATAAATGTAGGAGGAAACTAGAAAAACCTTTTGTGCTGTGATAATGATTGTTATTGTCAGCAGCACTCTTTTCTTCCCCCTATTTACATTCTGAGTACGGTTTAAGAAGTATCTCACCACCTATTTACAAAACAATGCTAATTACGTTGACTAAACTGCTAAACTAGACCCTGAAGAGAAGGGTTTTTGAGCCCAGCCCACTGAGTAACATGTGATCAATAGATTAAAGATAATTATTATTACTATCATTAATATGATTATTATTAGACCTACGCTGTCGTCCTTGACAGCAAGGGTAAATCCCCCAATTCACTGCTTCGTACAGGCAATCCCCCTGATTGAACTCCTCAAATCAAATGTGACTCATTTATAATCTCAAACAGCCCACATTGACTCAACCTAACCCTTTCTAAGAACTCAGCATGACGCCCTAAGATCAGATCCCATAGTGACTCAATAATGAGGACAAATAGACTTCAATTTTTAGTTTTCTGAGCTCAGTTATAAAAACGGGATTTCGTCTGGCCCCCCGTTTCCCTACAGTCGATCATACGAGCTCAATTTAGACACAGTTGGACTGATGGTTACAGATGAAAATTTCTGGTGATTTTCCACAAAAAACTCCCCTTAGAGAGCAAAATATGAACTATCATAGTGATATAATATACATACAAGATACATCTCCTTGTGTAGATACATTTGAGGTAAATTTCTAATTAAATTGGAAGATGGTTTGGTAGTCGTTTTGTGTTTTTCTTATGAAAGATCCCCCCCCATGAGGAAAAAATTAACTTTTAGAGTAAAATCGAATATGCAGGTTAGATCTCTTCAAGTAGATTCATATGCATATGTGATAAGACGTGGATTACTAACCGCATGGCTGGAAGGGAACGTAGGAATTATTCCTTCACAGCCCATTGAATTCTGTGTAGCTGCACTAATACTCTCACTGTGGAATACTCTAGACCAATCCTACATATGCCCCTCATTACTGAGGAGAGCACATTAATCTCTTCTTCATTATTCTCACCCAGATAAGGGTCACACCGCTGTTTGAATGCCATAGAGTGTGAATACAAATCAAATTATTTCCATTATATATACGACAATATGAAAACTGTATCCCTAATGACCACAAATTGTGCATTATTATTATCATTGTTATTAAATGAAACTCATTTTGGAGGCACTGGGTAAAGATCTCTGAACTAGACCTAAATTGATAAGTGAAGCAGGCGTAACTGCCGACCAATTTTTCAGGCTAAACCTTAAAAGCGATCATGTGTTATGTCGCTCTGCACAGTGTGAGACCAAACCTGGTAGTCGTTTCGCCACTGCGCCTCGTGTTCGGGGCTCATCTGGCCAATCAGCTCCTGGACTTTGGCTCTCCTCAGTGGATTTTTAGCCATTGCAGAGCTGGGATCGCTGGGAGTGTAGATCTTCTTTGCTGGGTTGTATTCTGTTATCTGGTTGGTGCTGTATGCACGCCTTCTTGGAGACAATGCTAGTCAAAAAAGAAAAATCAAAATAATATCCAAAGACATTGTTATAAATCGTTTTATTTCCAGCCCTTATAGAATGGTTAAAAATGTTAGTGTCAGTAGTCGCTGAATAATATGTTTAACTATACAGAAGGTGAAAAAATCAGCTTGGAAGAGCTTGTGTCTGTAAACTGGGCCCCCTCACTGTGAGGAGGAGGGTTTGACTGGGCAAAGGACTGCCCAAGAACTACAGCCAGAATCAGTCAGTTGAATCTTGGGGTCATAAAGTCTCACTAACCACCATCAGATGGCACCAACACAAGAAAAAAAGCCTCTGCTGTCATCCACACACAAGTTAAATCTCCTACAGTCTGACAAAAACACCAATGGGACTTTCAGTGGAACAAGGTCAGATGTCAGGTAAGACCAAACTAGAGATTTTTGGCAAAAGAAAAATAATTTAGTTTCACTTTCATAGAGAAAAGCCCCTTATACCCTCTGTGAAGTCTGTTGGCTCTCTGATGCTGTGGGACGGTTTCTCTTCCGATGGACCCGCACATCCTGATAAAAGGCATGCTTCCATGGACTCCATCAATAACCAGCAGATACAGGATGAAAACCTAAAAGCCTCTGTCAGGAAACTTAAAGTGGGCCGTGGTTGGACCTTCCAGCAGGACAATGATCTGAAGCACACCTCAGAATCAACCCAAGAATGGTTCAGAGATCACAAAATAGAGGCTTTGCCATGGCCATGGCCCACTAAAGAAGTGGACTTAGGGCTGTTATTGTGGCAGAAGTGGGCGGAGCAAAATATTAAATGTAAAGTGCCAATAGTTGTGGCAAACACTTTTTAGAGAAAAATATTTGTTTGAAGTTATAAGATATTTTTTTCTTCAAATATGTGAATTGAGTTAGAGATTATAGATTTTTGTCAATAATTTGAATTAAAGATCATTGGTATAGACAATAAAGAGGCAAGACCCCTGATGAGAGGAAAAATCAAGTACTGGAGTACCCTGCCCGGCGGGTTACCGGGGCCCCATCCTGGAGCCAGGCCCGGGGTAGGGGCCTGCCAGCGAGCATCTGGTGGCCAGACCTTCACCCATGGGGCCCGGTCGAGTTTAGCCCGAAGCAGGGACATGGGTCCGTCCTCCCATGGGCCCACCACCCACAGAGGAATCTGCAGGGGTCAGGTGCATTGTGGATCGGGCAGTAGGAAAAGGCAGCGTCCTTGGCGGTCTGATCCCCGGCTACAAAAGCTGACAGTGGGGACATGGAATGTCACCTCACTGATGGGGAAGGAGCCTGAGCTTGTGCGAGAGGTTGAGAGGTACAGGTTAGATATGGTCGGGCTCGCCTCTACGCACAGCACTGGCTCTGGAACCCGCCTTCTCGATGGGGGCTGGACCCTCTACTATGCTGGAGTTGCTTCAGGTGAGAGGCGGAGGGCTGGTGTGGGCTTACTTATAGCTCCCCAGCTCTCTGCCCATGTATTGGAGTTTACCCCATTGGATAAAAGGGTTGCTTCCCTGCGCCTTCGGGTTGGGGAACGGTTCCTGGCGGTAATCCCCGAACCTGCTGGTGGACACCAGAGGTGAGGGATGTTGCCAGGCCGGAGAAGGAGTCCTACAGAGCATGGCTGGCTTGTGGGACTCCTGAAGCAGCTGACAGCTACCGGCAGGCCAAGCGACAGGTGTCTGTGGCAGTAACAGAGGCAAAAACACGACCGTGGGAGAAGTTCGGTGAGACCATGGAAGAAAACTTTCGGTTGGCCACAAAGAAATTCTGGCAAACCGTCCGGCGTCTTAGGGGGGGAAAGTGGTCATTCGTCCACTCTGTCTACGGGCTGGATGGGGACTTGCTGACCTCAACTGAGAAAGTTATCATCAGTGGAAGGAATACTTTGGGGATCTCCTCAATCCCACCAACACGTATTCCAAGGAGGAACCAGAGCTGGATGACTTGGAGGTGGGTCCACTCATCACTGGGGCGGAGGTCGCTGCGGCTGTTAAACAACTCCGCGGTGGCAGCGCCCCGGGGTGGATGAGATGCGCCCTGAGTATCTGAAAAGCTCTGGATGTTGTAGAGTATCTGAAAGCTCAAGAAGGGGGATCACACAACTCCGCCTCCCTGGGAAGGTCTACACCAGGGTATATGTCCATATGGTGGGGGCAGAACCAGGACACGCTGAAGAGATTACATCTCTCCGCTGGCGTGGGAAGGTCTCGGAATCCTCCTAGAAGAGTTGGTGGATGTGGCCGGGGAGAGGAAAGTCTGGGCTTCCCTGCTGAAACTGCTGCCCCCGCGAATAAAGATCTTTTATGGATCTCATTTTGCTGATTTTCCTAAAGGATACCACTAATTCTGGAGGTTACTGCACTTATGCAATTTTAATCCGTCAAACTGGACTTCATTTGTAGATTTCACCAGCCACCATTAATTTTGCATAATATTAGCAGGATGAAAAATAAGAACTGACTAATTGAAAAATAATGTCACCTACTTAAAAGATTACAATCTCCGCATTTTTGGATGCATGTACTTTAGGCTCTTACCCTGGGCGTCTTGCTCTGTGGTGGCAGGGCTGCTCTCCATCGTGGTGTCCTGGTGGGAGTCATACAGGGTGCCAGACAGAGCTTCCCTGTCGATATTAGTCTTCACCGGATCCTCTTCTTGTGAGTGGTAAAACACAGAGCTGGCTGACTCCATGGAGCGCATCATGCTGTATCGCCTCCTTTTATCCTGTTGATTTCGAGCACATCTTCAACAAAGATCTTTTCACGCGGCATTTTTATCTCCAGAAGAAGATCTCTGGGTTCATGGATTGAATGGAAAATGATTTATCCGAAAACAACAACCACATGGTGTCATTTGTGTTTTGAAATTGGTGCAACATATAAAATTCACTCTGCATGCAGTCACTTGTCTTGTTTTTGTGTGAATGTCATCCACTCACAGACTTAGGGTTGGCGTGGTAGCGGGTGATATCAGAGACCACGCTGTAGCCAATCAGACTGTCCCCTGGAAACAGGAAGGTGTTTCCCACAGGAGACAGCAGAACTTCTTTGGTCTCAGGGAAGAGCCATTCAATGGAAATGTCACTCAGGACCGGCGACATGGTTTTCTTCAGGGATTTTATCATCTGTGAGGGAGTTATAAGCCAGATGTGATTGACCATCAGATATGGACAGTTTCTGCTTGATCAACAGATGGCGTTCCTCTGATAGGATTATATTTGACTCGCTAGGGGGATCCTTTTTATGAAAAAACACGTGTGATTCAGACATAACTTCACATTTAATTTGAGTTCAATCAGGGGAAATGCATGTAGGACGCAGGAGATCTGGGTCTTCCAGGGAATAGAGACTTGTTGTCAGGGATTACAGCGTAGACCTAATTTTCCTTAGATGGATTTTTGTGTGTTGCTTATGGAATAACTCTTGAAATGTTTCCTATATGGGATATTAGTACGAACAATTCACAGACCTAAACTGACACGCATGCGCAAAAGAACAATAAAAAGATGTAAACAACACACAGAATTCTCTAAATATAAGTAAAATAGAAGCCACTAAAGTTAGTTTGAACGCTTTCTTTGAAGTAAAAGTGTTTACAGTGATGTTAATAGTGCTTATAGTGATATTTATAGCAATAATGTTTACAGCCTTACAGTGATGTTTATAATGTTTATAATTATGTTTATAATGTTTACAATTATGTGTATAATGTTTAGAGCTTTTATAGTGATATTTATAGCATTTATAGTTATGTTTATAGCGTTTATTGTGATGTTTATAGCGTTTATTGTGATGTGTATAATGTTGATAATTATGTTTATAATGTTTCTAGCATTTAGATTGATGTTTATAGCGTTTAAAGCAATGTTTATAGTGTTATATTGATGTTTATAGTGTTTATAGTGATGTTTATAGCATTTATTGTGATGTTTATAATGTTGATAATTATGTTTATAATCTTTCTAGCATTTAGATTGATGTTTATAGCAATTATAGTAAAGTTTATAGGGTTTAGTGTTTACAGTGATGTTTAAAGCGATGTTTATAGTGTTATGTTGATGTTTACAGCGTTTATAGTGATGTTTATAGCATTTAGTGTTTACAGGGATTTTTGAAGTGATGTTTATAGTGTTAATTTTGATTTTTATAGTGTTTATCGTGATGTTTATTGTGTTGATATTGATGTTTATAGTTTTTATAGTGATGTTTAAAGCGTTTAAAGGGTTTATTGTGGTGTTTATAACGTTTATAGAGATGATTTTGAGTAAAAAGCGACTTCCGCCAACGCATGAATTCCAATCTGCAGGTTCAGACTGAGGTCGCATTGCAAAAAATTTGACATGTTTTTTATTAAGGGACACATATGATCAAAAAATCCGAGCTGAGACACATTTTTCCTGCAGTGTGAACGTAGCCTGAATGGGTAAAAACTCAAAGCTTAGGAACAACCAGACAATGTTTTTTTCCAGTGGCAAGAAGAAAAGTTGCCATGAAGTGAAAGCTTGAAATGAGTACCTTAGGCTGCAGCCGCTCTCCATCAGCCAGAAACTCAGCTGTTCCTTTGGAAACCGTAGCGAGTCCCTTCACTAGTCTCTTACAGGCGTTCTGTCCGATGCCAAACGTAAAACATCTGCACAAACACACGAAATACTTCAGCTCCATCAACAGCTCAACAGATAAGCATTCGTTTATGATTGCAGGAATCTTCCTCACATCTTTTCAGATTGTGTGTACATCTTAACCAGACCTAAACAGGTCCTCTGGAGATTTACTGTAAAAAAGCTGCAGTGAAATACGCATTAATTTACTCGGTTTTGCAGAAAAAAACTGTTTCCCACAAGAAAACAAAATACACCACTTAGCTCTTTGAGATTTGATCCAAATGTAAAGTGCATTATAAATTAAATGTATTATTATTATTATTACCACTCAAAGAGTTAGGAAAATAACAATTATAGGTTTTTTTTGTACAAGATGACAAAAAACAAATATGTATACGGTAAGCAATTACAGTACTTTATCACATTTTGTACAAAATCGTTGCAACTGATAATATTCATTGTAGAATAACAGTAAATGATCATACACTGATGATGATAAGAGAACATTATTAGATACCGTAGAAAATTACAGTAACCAATAACACACTGTAGAGAATTACAGGAAATTAATGTATAACTCTGTATAAATCTTAGTATCCAATAATAGTATTTATGGCAAAAAGTTATTTAATTATCACAAGAAGAACGTCCTGTCCGCATAACTACTTATATATTGTCAAGAATAACAGTATTTTCCACACATTGTGGAAATCAGTGATCGATAATACACTACAGGAAATTAAAGTAAATTATCATACGTTGTAGAAAATTACAGCAACCTACAACATACTGTAAAACATTACAGTAAGTGATCTCATACTGATGAAAACCACATTAACTGATAATACACTGTAAAATATAACAGTAAGTGATCTCATACTGATGAAAATCAGAATAACTGATAATACACTGTAAAAGATTACAGTAAGTCATCTCATACTGATGAAAATCAGAATAACTGATAATACACTGTAAAAGATTACAGTAAGTGATCTCATACTGATGAAAATCACATTAACTGATAATACACTGTAAAAGATTACAGTAAGTGATCTCACACTGATGAAAATCCCAGTAACTGATGATACACTGTATAAAATTACAGTAAGTTATGTCATACTGATGAAAATCAGAATAACTGATAATACACTGTAAAATATTACAGTAAGTTATGTCATACTGATGAAAATCAGAATAACTGATAATACACTGTAAAAGATTACAGTAAGTTATGTCATAGTGATGAAAATCAGAATAACTGATAATACACTGTAAAAGATTACAGTAAGTGATCTCATACTGATGGAAATCTAAGTAATTGATGCTAGACTGAAGTAAATCATCACACCGTAGTAAAATATAGCAGACAATAATATCCTATGGTATTAAGGAAATTGCCGAAAGGTTTGAGAAAAAATCTGAGAATTTGTGAGGTGTTTCACTCAGTATTATCTGAGGAGATTAGCTGAAGCATGATTTCAACATTTTTATTCAGTTTCTCACCAGCGGATGGGCCTGACGGTATAATTATACCGGCTACATCCCTTTGCATGTTTCATGAGATCGAAACATGCAGATTGGAACGGAAATGTCAATTCATCATTGCTTGGTCTTGTCTCTGTCAAGCTGCGCTGATTTGTAAATATGTGTGCGATTATGATCCGGAATTGGCTTCGAATTGGCTGAGCTCCACGAACAACCATCTGGGGGTATTCATCCAGGGGAAGGTAAAGCAGGAAGACAAAGTCAATTATTTCCATAATGACTCGGGAGACAGATTCACGGCATGGCACTTAGATGCAAGCTGCAAAATGAAATGATGTCGATGGAAAATCGAGGATGCACAAATGGGAGAGATTCTTTGTGGTGATGCATATCCTGTTTGGCATTGATTCATATTTACTGCTATCAGATTCCCAGATTAATTTTGAGAGGATCGCAGTTGCGTGCGCAGGTGATGCATTTAAGCCACTGGCAATCCTGGATGCGATTTAATGTTATCTATGAGCAGTGTGTTTTCTATTTGCATAAGGGGCATTAACATGACTTGAATGTATCATCATTTGCAATGAGGCAACAAGCAGATATGGCAACAAATGCTGCTAAACATCTTAAAACTGATGCAGCTTTTACATGTATTCATGGAAGACGAGGTGAAGCTAGGACTCAAATTCAGCAAAAATAAGTCATTCTGTAATGTGGTTAGGGGCCATAGCAGTTTTCCCTGTGACTCCTGGTTTTGATTGTGGAATCGCCATCACCGCTACATCCAAACATCCTTTGCATTAACAGGATGTCTGAAAAACTTTTTCCTGGATCATTTTCAACTTTCGTAGACTTTAGTGCGAGAAAAGACAGGATTGATTGTGCGAAACGTCGGTTGCATTTTTCTGTCAGTAGGAGGAGTTTAATGTCCAAGAGCTTTCGATCCGTAATTTCTCAACCATTAGTCCTATTTCGTCCAGATTTGGAGCAGATGTATTAACTAAAGGACGGGAGCTTTTTTACAAAAAAAACATTTTTTTGGACACAACGCTACATTCAATTGAGGAGTTCAATCTTGTGGTTGCTTGTACAACGCAGTGGGTTTGGGGCTTTTTCGGGGATATAACAGCGTAGACCTAGTTGATCCAATGTTCATTTTCTAACACTGACTCAAGTGTGCTAACGGGGGAACTTGCCTGATGTAGCATGCATGGCTGCGGACCAGTTCAATGATTTTCCCCGTGTTGCCGACGGCGCCATCAGTGAGCAGGAAGAGCAGGCGTGGGTGTCCGCTGTGCATCGGCTGCCTAAGGATCCAGTTGAGCGGCTCTAGAATGTTGGTCCCCCCCATGTCAGCTCTTATTTTCCTAACGTATTCACAAGCGAAGGCCAGGGCTTCCTGAGATTTTGGAGACGAGGAGAAGAAAAACATCACGAGGGCATCACTCTGGGGAGAATATCCTGCAGTTATTTGAGACAGAACTACTTTACCTCCTCATAGCTCTGGCTTGTTGTGAAGACTGATTTGAAGGTAGAGCCGAAGCCTATGACGTTGAAAAGGCAGCCAGGCACAAGGCTTTTGAGAATCACCACCATAGCGTCCTGAGAGAGAGGTCAGGAGTGGTTTAAGTTCAAGTCCAGAAGACAGAACAGAACTAAAAGTATGAAAGATTCAAGACTAAATCCTTCTGCTCATTATGAGCTTAATGCACTTTTGAGCTATTCAATTCCACTCTGTGTCCACTGATTGCCGTACAGCAGATTTTCTCCAGAGTGCTCAGCGGCATCCAAGTTTCTTTTTATCCACTATACCTGCTTCTATAGCAGAGTGGGGGCATGAGAGGATTATCACTTAGCTTAACCTTCGCTGAGGCGAGGAGTACAAAGGCATCATTGACCTGCCGAGTATGTTCAGACACATTAAGAAAGAAAAAAAATCAATGTGTAGTGTCAGAGATTTCTTGCCAGATCAGTAGTAAATCGCCATTACATCACTATTGTGACCTCATGGCTAGACTCTCTGGTATAAGAGGTTTCCATTAAAGCGTGAGTCACAGGTGAACACCAGTCGCCATCACATCATAGGTCAGCACACAAGCAGCCAGGTAATGCGCATACATGTTAGAAAAATACCAGCTCTGCAGAAGAAACGTGACATGAAGTCTGATGAAGGCGTCCAAGTCTTGCTGCTCACAACCTAGCAACTAGGAGACATTTGGTGAATAGAAAATGATTTGGCTGATCAATATTCTCGTGTTCATGCCCTTTGCACAGTCGGCTGCACACTTCTATAACCTCCTTCACACACAGCTGAGCCAGTACAGCTGTGGAGGCAATTATTCGGCCACTAATGACGTATTTTGTTTATCACGTGCTTTGAAAAATTAGATTCCATTTAACCCATGAGAACCAGCAAGAAAACAAAAATGTTTGATATGATTTTCGTGATTTTTACCTTTTATAATTCCACCTACAATGCATATAAACCATTTTTTACAATGCTAAAAAGTACAATAAATAAAGTTATTTTTCCATGTACTCAATTCTCTATGTTTTGTTTTTTTTGTAATTAACACAGTGCTCGGACTTCATACTATGAAATAGTTGTGGAGGAATTCCTAACGGTTTTTCTCTGTGACATAATCAGCGTTTATTATCATTAAAGTTAGAATACATCCATCGTCTGCCTACTTCTATAACCCAGATAGACCTTCTCCATTAAATAAAAACTCCCTGTTCCATCAAGAAGATGTAACCTTACTGAGTCTGTCTGCACTTCAAATGGTACGAGTCAACATCAAATAGATTACTTGGGTTTACTTCGGCGTTGAATGGATAATCATCATGCAGCGACCGGGAGGTGTCCTTAAGAATCGACGTCGCATCCCACTGTGTTCCAAATGCATGGCTGAGTCAACTCTCATCGATCGGGTTATATCAGATACATCATGTCTCCAAAGCATCTTCCTTCACATGGACTGTGGTGAGCAAAGAAATTCCTTCAGAATTTGGCGCTGTCGGCAGGATCTCACCAGAAAGAAGAAGATTGGTATATGCAAACCTCTTTATTCTTTGCCTTTCCCATGTCTGAGTTTGACACAACAGTACATCATGTTCTTGACCAAAGAAATTCTTTCACAATAATAACTAATTGAATTTTTTTTTTCCCTGATGGCAGTGTAATAAAAACTTTAAAAGTGAATGTGTTTCAATCAATGGGGACATTTTTGTACTTAACATTAAGATATAAATACTAAATGGACTGTACTTATGTAGCACTCTTCAGCACTTTACAATGTGAGCCATCATCCACCCATTCACACAAACATTCATACAGTCAGTGATAACCGGTCTCACCACCATTCACACAACAATGGAACAGCCATTGGGACCAACTTGGGGTTCAGTGTCTTGCTCAAAGACACTTCGACATGTGGACTGCAGTGGCCGGGGGATCGAACGACGACCTGTAGATAGGTGGACGACCGCTCTACCAACTGAGCCACCGTCGCCCCCAAGATGAAGAACAATTTTGTGTACAAGGGGATTTATGTGCATATTACAGGGCAGAGGTTTAAATGACACAATCCTTCTAATATTCCCAACCTGTCCAAAACCAATAACAAATACATTATAACATCAAAAATTATCAAAATAAAATAAAATTTAAAAGTCAAAAATGTCTGTAGTAACACGTAAGGGTAAGGGTTATATGAGTTGTGACACATGGACCACCGCACTCAGATTCAAATACCTTCACGCGGTTGATGTTGACTCCGCTCATGCTGCCGCTGCGGTCGAGGAGGAAGATGAACTCGCCATGAACCTTTCTCAGGTCTGAACTGATAGACTTGAGGTCAGGGCAAAAGTTCAACATCACCACGGGGTTGTGAAGGATGTCCTTGTGGAGCCGTCTGTGAATGATATCTACCTGGAAAATGAAAAATCCTAAATTATAGGGAGGTTTAGGACCTGATGAACACTGGACTCCTGACGACTTTGTTAATGCAACACTTCAGGACGTCAGAGGGACGCCGCTGAGCAGGTATTAGACAGAGGACACACACACACTCACACACACACACACACACACGCATACAATAATTGTAGGTGCAGGAGTTTCCAGGTAGAACATGAACATGATGAACCTTAGGGGTGTTTCCATAGAAACACACTTTTATGGATAAGTGCTCGCTCTGGTTCTGTTGTTTCAGTCTGCTGGTCACTAACGAGCATCAGAGCAGAGAAGTGAAAATACATACATATATATATATATATATATGTATCTTTTATGTCTTTTATGAGTCCTCTATATATATAGAGGACCCATAAAAGACGATAAACAGCACAGGCTGGAAGATAATAAATCAGAACTACTATAAACATTGACAAAAAAAACATACAAATGCAAAAGCTATATTGTAATTACTGAACAAATCATTATGTGAAATAAAAATGTTAGACAACAGATGTCGTATAATGGTGTAATTGCCGTTGACAGCAGGCGGGCGAGCCATAGCTAGCCTCATTGCCCAGTAACCGCCTTCAGCGTTTGACTGTATTGACTCGTTCATGTATTAATCATGCTATTATGTCTGGTTAGATCAGATGATGAGATAGACTTAGTATGATGAAATTAGATTTGCTTTCTGATTTTTCTACAGCTGTTACTTGCAATTGAGAAAAATGTATTTACTTTGCTGCTAACTTTTGTCATAATGGAAAAAACAGCTAATTGGATTAAAAAAATAAGGCATTCCCCTTTGATATTTTGTTGTGGAGGAAAGTTAAATGTATTCACACGTATACTTATTTATAATGCTATTGTATTCGGAAGATACTGTACAATGAATTCGATTTCCATTAAAAAAAACATGTCATTGGTGGGATTAGCTAGTGAGATAGCCACCAATAGCTAGCTGGACATAGATTCAATTACTAATTTTTCTTCAGCTTTTAATTGAATTTGAAAATAAAATTGATTTTGAAAAAAATCAATTTCGCCCGCCCACCTGCTGTGAAGTTGTTAATCCACACAACTAGGTTATTGCTAAATTTTATTATAATTAACAAACTATTGCTAAGCTAACTGGCTTGTGGTTTTAACGCCTATAATGTATCTAGTTGTTAGTTGTTGTGGTTTAGTTGAAAATGTATACATATAAGAAATGTAATATATACTTAGTATATAGAAATCACTAATTTCCATGAAATTTGTCTTAATGGTGAGATTAGCTACTGAGATAGCCACAGTTAGCCTTAGCTAAGGCTACAATTACATTCACCACAGTGCCAGGTTTCATTTACTATCGCTTAAAATTCATATCAAATAAGTACATTTCTACATTTCATCAATTAATTGACCATAAAGGGTGGACACAGCGGTTTAAACACCTGAAAAAGTTGTTGGAGTCCAATTCATAATCTACTTCGTCTTGCTGCTCCTGATGAGGCTTTTTCTCTTGGGAGCAGAACCATGACTACATTGGCAGAATTTGAGCTACCAGCCTCTGATTTACAAGACCAGTGCTCTGAACCCTTGAGCTATGGAGCCTCCTTGTACAGTCAAGTCAATAAAACTGCGAGAATACTAAATTTCAATATTCATAATGTTAATTATTTCTTGAGGCTAAGTTAGAAAGGAACTGATTCAACCATCTAGTTAATGATTGCATTAGATATCAGAAAATTATGAAAAATCTCTGCAGGCTCTGAAACTACAAGTTTTGTGAATTCTTCACGTTTCTGGACTATTTTAATTGAGGCACTTATTTGGAAGTCTCGTTGTGTAATCGCACACTAATTCAGCAACTGTTTTAGAAAAGGACTTAAAACTTTCCTTTTTGACAGAACATATAACTTTTATTAACATTGTTGCTTTTTGGTCATGCTTTTATATAGTAACTATTTTATTTTTTATTGATGCTTTTATCTGCTTTTACTTTGTAGCACTTTGAGATTTGATCCAAATGTAAAGTGCATTATAGATTAAATGTATTATTATTATTATTATTATTGTTTTCCTTCATCCATTCGACAGTATACAGTAATTATATATGGTGCAGAAGTCAATGACGATATAAGTTTGTTTTCATACTGCTATGGTGTTCCTATAACTAAATTGTCGAGTTATTCTTCTGTGATGTTAGAGAGATTTAATATGCCGGCTGGTTATTAGACAAACTAAAGTTGAGCTAACTGACTAGCCTAGCTACTCAGCTTGTGCTGATGTAATTGCAAATACACTGTTAATTTGTTTCTTTGTAATGTTAAAGTTAAAGTGGATACTGTCACACTTTGTACTTAGATAGTATTCACATAAAAAAAATTAGATGAGCACATATGATTATATGCCTTGTTTTGATGTTTAGTTATTAGTGATGGCTCGGACTTATTTTCTTTTGTTTTTCTGTTTCTATCAAAAAAATGGGTGCTAATTTACCTATGTGCCACACCGTTTTTATTTACTACTTTTCAAGTAAAGAGCCTAAATTCCATGACCGTTTGTTCCCTGACCAGATCCGTATAGTGGTCAACATCTAAATCACCAGTTTTAAAGCATCAAATCCTCAATAACTACATATTCAAAATGATGTCAGTGATGCTATCAGTTCAGGTACGTGGTGCAGAGGCTGACGTCACACTCACTTTCCTCTCATTGCTGGAATCCTTCTTGGTGGCTTTGATGAAATCATTCCGGCCGTTAAGATACTCATCATACTCCTGTTGCATCATGTCTCCATTCTCAATGAGCACACGAGGCAGATGAGGCTCTAGAGTCAATCAGTGTGTCAGGACATAGAAGTGAAGATTATAGAACAGACAGAAAAATGCCTGACACTGAAAGGAGGCGGCAGGAGAGAGTAGGAGAGTATGGACATCCATAATGTTCTTATTATTCTTGTATTGTTAGGAGAATCAAGAGGTGATGGCAGATGGAAGATTAAAAGAAAACACTGAGAGAGAAAAAAAAAAACATAAATAAGTAATATATTTGAAGGGTCCTTGAGTAAAACCCCGAACCCAATATGTTCCCCGGGCGCTTCAAAGGTGATGCCCACTGCTCCCTCAGAAAAGGGTCCAATGCAGAGAACTGCATTCCATTCAAGATGAATGAATTATCTATTTTTATACGAAGTATCTATTTTTACAATTTAAAAAAAGCATTTATCAATCCTACTATTAAATTGCTTTCTATATGATATTAAATATGCCTTGAAATTTATCTTGACGACCCCTTCGGAGAGCCTATAGTGTTTTATGTGGCGGCTATGTAGCCGGTGTCTCTGGACGTTAAGCTGCCCATAGACATCATCGCTTGTCATAAGCGATGACACCAATGCATGCCCGTAACGCTGCTCTACTTCCTCTATCTCTCTCCTGGAGCTGAGCATCCATGTTGTGATGGAAAATGCAGCAACAGCCTCTGCAGAATTACATTTCCGTGCAGAAGCTGCAGGTCAGGTTTATGAGCGAGACCTTCATAAGAAAACCTATTGGATCATTTTATGCCATGGCTCATTCTTACCTCCGGGAGACAACTGGCCATGCACACTATAGGTTAAGACAACCGTGTGAAAGAGACAAAAACACAAGGGAGGGGGGGGACTGGTGCTGTACACCCACACAATAGAGTGTGGCCTTGGTGGTAATTCATACAATGTCAACAGATGAACCATTTATGTTTCTATTGAGGTGCTCAAACAAATTGAAGCCATGATTTGCTAAACACCTGATCTGATTAAAGCTTAATACAAAAAATGTTGTAGGAGAAACCTGAGAGATTTGCACTAATTCATTTCAAAATATTGCACTACGATCAGAGGACTGACTAATGGCAGTAGCCGTGAGTGACTGGAAGCTGTGGACATACCGCTGGGGTAGATGAGGATTTTGACTGGACAGTCATACGTGTACTTGTCAGCCAGAGTGATGACGACGCTGGTGGCAGAGCGAGCCAAGGGGTCTGCATCAGCTCGGATGGCATGAGACGGGCTCTCCACGCCTACACAGAGACAACCACAGTACGTCAAACAACCAGTCCCGCTGACATGACTCGCATATCTAAGGGCACACATTTCCATATGGTCAAGACAACTTATGTGTTGAGGCGTTGTTGAAGTTTGACAAACATGAAGAATTAAAAATGTGACAATTTCCCCCTGGCTGTTTATTTTTGAGAACATGTAAATATGAAGTTAGCTTAGCATAAGGACGTGATTCTGAAAAAAGACTGGAAACAGCTCGACTATCTCTGCCCAAAGGTAACAGCATCTGCCAAGTGCCAGCTCCAATAGGCCCCATATCAAACAAATGTTTGGTGTTGACATCGGCAGCAGAGCTCGCTGAAGTATTGTTCAGTACTCGGCTGAACATTTTAGCACTTTGAGATTTGATCCAAATGTAAAGTGCATTATAAATTAAATGTATTAAAATTAAACAAAAAGTAGCTACCAGCAGCTTGTTGCATTGAGATATACCGCATGATGCGTTCAATGTATAGACATTGAACGCATCTTGCGGTATACAGCAACAACCAGTTTCGAGCAGAGCAGAATTGTGACCTCATCAAGATGTGTATAAATGTAATCTTCTCAAATGTAGTATTTGGTGAGAAATTTGAATAAAAGATTTTTGAGGGAGCACTCTGTTGATGTTTCCATGGCAATATCAAATGGATATTAGAGGAGAAAATGAAAAATGTTTATGCTAAAAGACAGTATCCTTCACCAAAATCAGATTTTTGCCCCTGTCCACAATATCGTTATACTATCAATTATATTAATATAAATCATTTGTAAGTATAAATCCTGAGGGATTCTGTGGGTGAAGGAACCACAACTACAAAAATGTCAACTTCTGATAAACCCAACAAGAAGAAGAAAGATAGAATCTCCTATCAGTCAGGAAATTGGCTGAGCCATCTCCATGTAACCACAATTTGTTGTTCTCTCTCTTTAGTCTATGAAAAGATTAAATAAATTCTTAGAAGCAACGTTTTCAGATGCTGCAACCTCTGAACAGTGTTAAACTGGCAGTTTCTTCCCATTTTCAGTCTTGATGCTAAGCTAAGCTAACCTTCCATTGACTCAATCTTCATTAGATTAGCAGAGAGATATTAATCTTATCATCTAACTTAGTGTAAGAAATGTAATTACCATATCTCCCAAAGTCATTCAACAAATTAAATGTTGCTCACTAATTTAAATAAAATATAAAGCAAACAGTGACATAGTTGAGAGTTGGCTAAAAAAACATTCAAACCCTGCTATTTATTTGGTTTATTGGAGAAAGAAATAGTAAATATTAAACCAAAGCTTACAAAAACCGTTTAAATAGCCTAATACAGGAGTTAATACATTTTTTTTTTCCAAATTCAACTCAGAAATGCGACTTTGACCGACTCCTGCAGCCTCAACATTATTCAACGTCCTGAAAGAGTCGCATTTGTAAATCAGATGTAAGCCAAAGTTCATAGACTTTCTTAATTGTTAGTTTGTTTGTGTTAAGACCAACATTTACATAAAAGTTTTATGCCTGAAGTTGACGTGAACCAGTGCTGAGCCAAAAGCAAAAGAAAGGTTGTTCAAATCTAAGAGGAGGAAGCATGCGGCGTCTATGAAAAAAGCAACTGGCAGTGAAGCATGGCGGTGGCTCAGTGATGTCCTGGGGCTGCTTTGCTTCTTCATGTGCTTGAAACCTGCTGCATGAAGAAGGTAGGACGGATTCTATCAAGTATCAGGAAATCATCTTGCGATCTGTGGAGAGTCTGAATCCGAAACGTCATTGGACATTGCAAAAGGGCACTGACTCCAAGCAGACCTCAACGTGCACCAGGGCTCCGTTTCAGAAGTCGTTGCTGTCACAGCTGCTTGACATGAATCCTATGGGGAGTCCCTGGTGGGATTTGAAGGAGGCGTTCGCAGCAGGTAAACCCATGAATATTGCAGAACTGGAGGGCTTTGCCAATGAGGACTGGACTAAGATTCCTCAGAAAGGTTGGCAGACGCTGGTGTCTGGCTGTGGATCACACTTATAGAAGGGCATGGTAGCGACTGGCTGTCTGAAAAGTACCAGGGATCTTAGGGGGTTGAATAATTCTGAGTCTGCAGTAGTCGGTAAAAGAACCCTATCCCTAACCCTAAATGAAATTTTCAATAAACAATAATACCAATACAATTTTTCTTTTCTGCACCTCTCTACAGGAGGCATCCTAATTATATGTTCTTATTGCAGACAAAAACTTCTAAGAAGCGGTGAGATGTAATACGTGACAGCAAGACGCCTGAACAGATCAGGTCTGACACGCTTGTTAACCAAAACCACACCTATTTCAAGGAAACACATATGTTTAATCTCTGACCTGCAAGAAGATATGGAGCCCGTATCTCCAGCTGGAAGTTAAACTCGTAGTCCATGGAGTTGATGGTCTCCTCGTCCAGAAGTGAAGTCAACCACAGCTGAGTAGAGCTGGGAGTTTGATCATGAGGACTTGAAGCATAAGGATTCCTGTCCCGCCTAAATGTAGTGAAGCAGAATATAACCATCTCGATTTAACATGAATATCAATGTGATCAGTTTCCATCCATACAGACATGCATTTAGGGCTTTGGCTCCAAATTTTTCTACTTAGTTGATGTGTTTTCTTACGATCTAGAGAAGTTTGGTGATAGTCCTTGCTCCTCATTGATGGTCCTTTGCACCCAAGGCGTGCACACAGGGGGTGAAGAGACCATGATGCCTCCGCTGGGCAAGGTAGAGAGCTCAGAGGAGGTACTGACCAGAACATGGACCGTCTCCATCGGTGGGATGATCCCAAGGTTAACCACCAACACTGTCCTCTCCAAATCTTCATCCATAACTATGTGTCCTGGATCACCAGACGAGATTAATAGAAATTTTAAAAAAACTTTTTTTTCCACTTTCCTCAACTTGTATGATCCTCCAGTCATTTCTGATGCATTCAATTTCTTTAGTTAAAATGAGTTTAACCATTGAAGCAGATTCCTTCTCTGATTTCATCTCGATTCTACTCTTAAATTGTTTGTAAAATGTATTTTTAACCCAAAAGATACCATGATGATACATTTAAATGCTATGAAAAATTTATTTCCCAGTTTTTACCCTCAAATTTTTAACTTACAAAGTGTTCATTTCTTATTATGTATCAACCGTTCTTAAATCAAAATTTTGACAAATGGATGATAATCAAGTTTGGAAAATATTCTTGAAGTAAAAAAATATATAAAGAAGTCATAAGAAAAATATTTTTATAGCCGATGATGACATCACTCATTGAGGGCAGGCAATTCATCAAGCCAGAGAACCTGGCGGTAACCCACTCGAACATGGGGGGGGACCTGCAACCAAAATACAGAAAGGTTCCAAGTTCCAAGGCGGATTTAAACCTGGAATATTCTTGCTGTGAAGTAATAATGCCACCCACTAGGCCACTGTGCTGAGAAAGATGAATATAAATAGTGGTTCATTGGTTTTTTTCTAATTTATCTTAATACACTAAATTTAAAACTAAATTTATTTTCATGATATTACATGACTGACATTTTCCAAACATGAAAAAAAATCATATACCCCCATGTAGGACCCCAAAGTAGCCCTAAGGATATTTTGGAGATACAAGTTGTTGAAAGAAACAGCAAAAGTTGCATGACCTAAACCCAAAAAATTAGCTCAAAGACACTAAAATTGACGGCTAATTGCAGAGTGAGACGATAATTATCTGTAGGTTCATCATTACAAGTGACTTCTTTCACGTTTGATCCAAAATAACAAAAAAAAGATTTAACCTCACCACTGACACTCTGTACGTTTCCATTCAACGTGTTGCAGCAATCCAGATAACAGTCCTCAATTTTTGCCTTGTCTTTGATTTGCAATGTTATAATCTGGCTGGATATCATAGACTCGAATCCAACAACAATGGAATTTTCCTCCATTGGATAAATGAAGAGACCTGACAGTCAACAGGACAGGGAAAAAAACATGTTTACTAGTCAGAAATAATAACAATGAATGGTATGTAATGTGCACTGGGTTCTCAACAAATTATTATCCCCTCATTGAGGTTCTCACCCTCAATGGCATGATCCTCAATATTTTCATAGGTCAGAGCGGCTGTCATAGCCAGAGTATAACCTCGGACGCAGGAAGTGATGTCAGAGACACTGAGGGGCAGAGCGGTCCAATTCTCCTTGTTGATGAGTCCAGGCATGGTGCTGGTTTTCAAGATTCTGTAGTAGAATAAGTGAAAAAGGAAATTATTTCATTAGTTGTGTTCTAATAAATAAATAGTGTGGACATGAAAATATATGAACTGATTGGATAAATTAAGAACAAGAAAAACAAGAAAATGAATTCACTCCTGTCTCAAAATAGCTGTGCGTTATGATACCTTTCCATCAGAACTATTCAGCAATTTCTGCTGCAGTAAAATCCTCACATCCTCAACTCTGCCACCTCCAGCTCTGCCTCCTGTCTTTTGGTCAATACTACCGTCTCTAAACCATCCAGCAGAGCTGCTGTCACTACCATCTTTGAAACCTTCACTCTTGCTGCTACCCTTCCGTCACAGACAACAGCTGACACCCGTCTACTCTCACTCCAACCTTGTCCACACTACCTCTTCACCATTTTTCCACACTTCCCGTTTCTCTGAACAGTTGACCCCAAGCACTGAAAGTGCTGCACCTTCTTGCCCTCTGAATCATCACCATCCTCACTGTTCTACCTGCCTCCCTTTCATTCATACACATCAAGCCCTTCTGCACAGATAATCAATGTTATTGTGACTTCACCTGTTAAAATGTTATGGCTGTTCAGTGTAGTTTTTATTAATACCCAACAGAAATACAGCTAGTAAGCTCAACAACCCCTTTTAAATGAAAACATTTATGTTACCTAGAGCAATAACAATAAAAGCTAATGCAAATACAAGCGATGTGTGGACTTGGATTCTAAAACGTTGCTTTTATTAGTATGTTAAGCTCACACCACTTAGATGACTACGTAGCTAAGCTGGCAATTGAGCTTGAATTTTACTAAAACAAATACTAAGAACTGTGTCTTTATTTCTGGTATTCTATTAGCTTCTACAACCACAGAAAAGTTCTTCTTGAACTCCAAAATTTGTTTCTCTGAGGAACATCTTATACAATCATGGCACAGTTAAGTTGACTCAACAAGCGGTGTTAGCAACAGAAGCTAATTTTAGCTTCTGTTGCTAACACCATTGGTTCTTCCTTTTGGCGTAACAAACCAAGCTAACAGTCTTGTCTAGATGGTTAGCGAGCTAGGCATATATTCTACCTTAGTAAAGATTAAAAGAAATCGTTGAACTGTTATTTTAGCTTTGGTGTTTTAACAGTATGAGAAAGTTCATTCAGAATTTATTTACCATGGATGGTCCTCTCCTTACCCAATGGGACAATAGATTTTTACACCTAAAATCTATTGTCCCATAATAGTTTGACTCTCTTTTTCCATGACCTACCCCTCGAAGTTGGATCAACGTTAGCATAATGTTCTAATATTAAGAACAATATTGTAGCATAACAATAAGTATGGGAAATAACAACAAAGAATCTTCAAATAACTTTAAAAACTATTTTTCTTGTTAATGGTTTGTTTTTTTAAGAAAAAAATATCCCGTACTTTTGTTGTTTTGTACAGAAGCGCATTGCATTCACCAAATAATACAAAATTCAGACGGCTTAATTACGAGAAAAGATCTAATAATTACGAGATATGGGTCTCATTAAAGATCTCTTAATTATGACTTACGTATCTCATAATTAAGAGAAAAGATCACGTAATTACGAGAAAAGAAAGATATGTTTGTTTATTTGCACATGTCTGCTTGTCATGTTTGTCAAGCATCTGTAATTTCACAGGCTGTATGACACATTCGTGTTTGGCCACGTTATGATGTTTCAATATTGTTTTCCACATGTACCAGCATCCAGGATTGAGAAGTGATATATATTTTCTCGTATTACAAGAATTGTGAGACATTTATAAATGTCGGGATGCTGGTATATTTATACGTTTTATCCCATTACGGACAATAACGACAATAACGCAGGCGCAATGATAAGCACAGTGGCGGAAGCAATGACAGGCATTCTTCTGGAGCGACGGAGACGTCTATATATAATTAGATATGCTTCGTAGTTAGGATGAGCATCGAAATGCTCATTCTGTTCAAGTTTATAGTAAACAAGCTGCAGAACGTAGGTTTCCCAACATAATAAGTACAGCAAGTTCGCTAACGGTGGTGAACACTAATGAAATAACGTCCCAAAATCACTGGTGAAAGCACAGATACAGTTATAGTTGTGTGATCAAATGAGGGCATGTGCAAACAAACAGTCATTATGTAATTATGAGATCCATATCTGGTATAATGAGATCTTTTCTCGTCATTACGAGATAAGGCATTTGAATTTTTTTTTTGGGTGAATGCAACGCGCTTCCTTAGTTTTGGGAAATAATCAATGAGGATTTTTTTCAGCAGGGTTACATATGAACAACTAAACAGACATTAATCAAATTTGGTGGAAGGATAGTCAGACAAGAATCCATTTAATACTTGTTATAACTTTCTTTTAAACAAGAAAATAAGGAGTTTCCAGCATTTTCCAGAACTAGACGTCGCTAAGACAGCGTAGAACTCCAAGTTGCTTAGTTCCTCTATTATGTCATTAGATATAAAAGAATTTGTTCCATAATAGTTGAACCGTCTATCTCCTGGACCATGAAAACCTACCCATAGAGGTTAGAATCACGTTAGTATCATCATTCAAGAAAACGTACATTTTCTTTCATGGTGCGTACCCCACTTTTATACATAGTTTTATGGCTGTTACTTCTGTTGAATAACTGGAATGTAATTGACAAACATTACTTCCTCCTTTTCTACATGCCAAAATCTTCTACCCAGTTTCATTAAAACCTGTCAGGTAGTTTATCAATAATAGATGGAAATGGGAAAAAGAAGAAAAAAAAGGCACTTGGACTTGGATCCATCAAATTAAAATTTCATAAGCTCTTCTTTTCCACCAAGTTTCATGAAAATCGGTGAGCCTGTTCTTGTGTCATCCATGGTGGAGGCTTTTGAACAATGTAATATTAAACATTATATAAAAGGGTGTGTTTAACACTTTGGAGCTCAATATCAGCTAATAGGCTTTCATTGTCTCTTTTTTTTTTTAGTTACCTAGCAATAACAACGAACACAGCGCGGGGTCTCATTAGGCTCTAGGAGTAGATGAAAGCAGGTATCTAGACGACAACTCAGCCTCGCAGACCTTCAAAATGAATAATTCTGAGCAATATGATCACCCATCCAAAGAGCCTTATGATGGGTGACACAGATACTCTGAGCTTTTGAGGTAAAGGTCACAGCAATAAAACAAATACATGGCGGTGTCATCACTGGTGAAAATGGAAACTTAAGCTATATTGAGATGAATGCTCAGGGAGAAAAGCAGCACAGCTAATTATGTAATTGCCAAAATAAAATTATCTGCTGCTTCAGGGCTGTGTTTCATTGTTGATGTTGTCTCCTTAACCAGCAAAAGTGGTTTTTAGTAGTCAAGGGTCTGCGTTCTACGAGACCAGGGCCCCAGCACAGGCTTGATGGGAAGCGTTATGACGAAAGCAATTTCCATAGAGACAGCCCTGCTTGCCTCCTTGTCTGCAGAATGAACAGTAACATCTCTCAAGTGTGCCTTTATTTTTGATACTGTGACTGATTGCAATTAAAACTCCAGGCACTCTTCCTGGCAGAAAACCAAAAAAAGCATGCTGTCACTTAGGAAATTCAAAAGAGGCCCAATTGGTTTCCACGGCAGACACACTGCTCACGCTCCAGAAGAAGTGCCCCAGGATCAATACCAAATCTGATTGGTCTACCAAATAGTCAAACCTGGGTTTGAGGCACCACATGGTTATTTATAAGGAAAAGGTCATACAGATGTAATTACAGACTATTTAGGGTGTCCGTCACAACAGTGCCATCATGTGTCCAGTCATGCCCTCGTGCCAAAATAGAGTTAATATCCTCATACAGGTGGATAGCAGACTCTGAAAGGTAAACTGCAAATTCCTAATAGTTGCAGCACTTAAAAAACAAATAATGTAAAATTGAATGTAAATCTCATACAGTAGGTATATAATATGAATTCAATTGCAAGATAAGTTAATAATATCCAATATAAGGTTTTCATGAACTGTACTGCAGGTTCTTTTTTTCCCTAAGGTATCCTTTTCTTTGCAGTCTTCCAGCTTAGAGAAATAAGTGTTAAAAGTGACAGTCCCAGGATGCTTCCCTTCTGGTTGGCTCTGCCGTATGAGTCACCCTGCATCCTCTAGGGGTTTGTTAAAAGACCAATAAACCATCAAGTCTCAACATTTTCTATCAGCGTTGTCTCACTGCTCTGCTCTGCTCTCATTAGTGCAGAAAACAGTGAGCAGATGTGGCTGCACCACCTGTTGGGAAACATTAAATTGAGATTCCTCACCTGTAGTTTTATCCAACTGACTGGTCAACCCTTTAATCAAAAAATGTCGGGGATGTTTAATTAATGCAAAAGACACAATGCGGTAATAAAAATGCAACTGTAATAATCACATTATCAACCTCGTCATCCTACCTCTCATTTGTGTCAGATGGCTGTGCGGCGAGGATCTGTCTCTGACAGAAGTCCACTTATCATGGAAGATATTCTCCTCCTCTCTCGACCTCACTCTGCTCCTTTTTTGTTCTCTCTCTGTGGCGTAGAGGGAATAGGAGTGCAGCTGCCACAGGTGGCAGGAGCTACAGATGCTGCGGACACCTCGCCAGTGTGAAGCAAGGGATGGGAAGGAGCTGCCGCAGCAGTTGGTTCGTGCACAGCAACATGTGGTTGCAAACACTGTTTCATTTATTCTCCTCTTCCTACTCCTCCTCCTCCTCCTTATCCTTCCTTCTCCCTGTGGATACAGGAGTTGGAGGGCTTTGAGGGAGAGAGAGAGAGAGAGAGAGAGAGAGAGAGAGAGAGAGAGACAGAGAGAGTGGGGGCTGAGACCGAGGTTCCAGTCCTTCCAATGAACAACCCCCTTTTTCCCATCAGATAAACACTCACAGCATCAGCACCACCCACTCACTCCAGCCCTCCTTCATATCGATGACATCTGGAGCCATTCAGGTATCTTTTCCCATACTTTGGATCATATGTACTGCAACACTAGGAGAGTGCAAAACAAATGGTGTGGTGGATGATGGAGCATCACATGCCCCTTAGATCACCTTTAATCTCCTTCTTCCTCTCTCCAGTGTGATTGGAAAGCTCTGCATGTTTTAAATCCATTGTGGGTGTTTGGCTGCCTCTATGTTTAGTGATCACTACGTTTGATCCTTCTGTTTTCTTGCACGGTTACCATGACGATTAATGTGTGTTTATAAATTCATTTTGGTAGTCATGAAAATCAAGATGGTGTCTATGTGTGTGTGGGAGTGAGTGTGTGTGTGTGTGTGTGTGTGTGTCTGTGTGTGTGTGCGTGTGTGTGTGTGTTTGTGTGTGTGTGTGTGTGTGTCTGTGTGTGTGTGTGTGTGTGTGTGTGTCAGAGTGTGTGTGTGTGTGGTTGTGTGCGTGTGTGTGTGGATGAGTGGGTTGGCTGAAACATCCGCCTTCAAATTGAATTAACCTGCAGCCAATAAAGCTCCTTTCACCCCTCCCTTCTATCCGCTTGCTGTCTCTTTCCAAACCTCTCAGACTGGCTGACACGCCGACATACACACTCGCCCACTTTCTGTCTCACAACAAGCAAAGAGCACGGAAGTTAAACTCCACTTAAACAGAAAAATGGTTATCCAATACCTAAATCCCTAGTGTGAATAAAGTATTTTCCTCCATGGAGTCTAAATCCAAAATCTATAAAACTCAATTGAATAGCCTACTGCTTGCAGCTGGACCAGAACCACCCGGAACCGATCATTACCAGCCATGATCAATCACATCATCACTTCTATAGACCACTTTCAGAAACAGGAAGTTGGCTCATAGGCAACACACTGTGAGAAAATCAAAAGAAATCCCAGAAGGTGATTAAAATACACCAGTGTGGAAATGGTAATAAAGTTCTTTCTAATGGTCTGGGACACCCATGATCCAACATCACAAAAGATCCAAAGATAGCACCCAAGGAACTTCAGGCCTCTCTCACATCAATAAAGGTCAGCGTTCATTGCTCCACCATCCCAAAGACAAAATACCAGGACTCCTAGGGAAAGTGGTGAAGAGAAAGCCCCTGTTCTACCGAGAAGAACATTAAGGCTCATTTGAATTTCCTCGCAGTTGTAATAACTGAGGGAAATATGGAATCTGCTCTGTACTGGAAACTACTGAGGAAGAATGTCAGGTCCTCAGTCTGTGCATTGTAGGTCATGCACAACTGGGTAATACAGCCAGCCAGACTAACAGCCATGGCTCAAAGGGAATAAAATTGATGTTTTCGAGAGGCTTGTCAAAGTCTGGACCTGACCTGTTGATCTTGTGGGAAAAATTCTCAATTTTGGATATTGGAGTGTGGATTGCAGTGGCGGTTATAGCTTGTGAGCCATTTTTTTTGTTATAAATCCTTTACTACTAATACAAGCACCATTGCAGTTACAGATCAGATCGTCATTTATTATATTAATGCCAAGTTCTTTAATTTAAGTGTGTACTGTATAGCAAACTATAATATATGGTATTCTACATAATTTAGATGAATCATTTTCAGCATAGACCTAGCTTTTAAGAAGATAAAACCTAGGGTTTGTATAATACAATACATGAATACATATTTATTTACTTAGTTTACTGGTTTTCTCATATATCTGACTATGTTATAGCTTTAACTTAAAAAAATGCTCAACTGAGGATCCCATTTGATTATAGTTGCTTAATTAATTATGAAAAAATGAAGAAAAAGACCATTAACAGGAATTTATTTGCGATGTATCCAATCACTTGCATTTAATTAATTACTAATACATTATCAATAATTATGACCAATTCTGTAGGCTGTGTAGAAATCTTAACGATGCGTTGTGGACACCACTACTTTCAGCTCTGCCCCCACCTGGGGTCTGGCCACCCCATTGCAAAAATCTTAGCCATGTCCCTGCAATGAGGTCAAGATCTGGTCAATATAGAAAACTTTTCTGAAATCAACTACATTCGTTGTGTTGGAGTTATACCTATTATAATGATGATGTGCAATTATATCCAAAATCTGTTCCTGTTGTTGAGAGAAAAATGGAATATTTTCACCAAGTGGCTCATAGCACTGCAACCAACACATTATATTATTGTACAAATAAGTTTGCAGGATCAATGAAGCTGAAGTCCCCGGGAAAGATGCCGCCCCAGGCAACATGCCGACCTAGACGACCGCCAATGTGATCCATAGATAAATCCACCACTGGTGCAATGTCTGTCCGGGGTGTCACGAAAAAAAGTTCTGGTATCACTTTATAATAAGACCTTATACCTTTATCAAGGGTTTATAAATGGTTTATAATGTGGTTATAAACGGGCTTGTAAACACTTTATAGATAATCAGTTAACCTTTAATAAACAGCTTTTAACATAGCTCTCAATTTATTAGTGTGGGTCACTATATGGCAGTATCAAGTCAGCAGTACAGATAAGTGCGGTCACTATTTAGCAAGCATCAGGTCTCTGATACCTTTGATATCTAATTTAAAGTTATAGCAGCTTATTGATGATTTGTAAAGTGTTTGCAACTTAATTAGTAAACTATATATGACTAATTTATAAATCCTTAATAAGGGGAGTCTGATATTAGAGTGGTTCCAAACGTTTTTAAATTCCTCAAACAAATTGATTGTTGCTTTCAGTGGCCCTCTTGCTATACAGATGATTTTATCATTTTCAGCTTATTACCGATTCCATGCTTTCATCTTAACAACTTACACTTTTTGTGGAAAAAAATTAGGTTTGTTTTGTTTTGATAATCCTTTCTAACTAACGGCAAATACACTTGATTTTTTTATGTTGCGGAAGGAAAATATTTTCTTCTGATGGCACTTGTTTGATTAGTTGATTCATTGTCTCAGAAATACAAATCATTAGTTCTTAATACTTAAGACTTAAGACTTAATAGCTAACATTCTACAATTGGTCAGTTAATCAATAGGCATAATATTTATATGTAGTTATCTTATATCTGCAATTAGAATCTGTGTTATTTTTTAATTATTCTAAAAAATTGAATATTAGGTGTGATGGTACTGTGGTCTAATTTAGAAAGACATTTTCAGCTCTATTCAGTGATTACTCAGAAAGTTTAAGATTAATAACATCTGCGATATTTTCTCTTTTGGGAAGTTGGAAATTTCAAGTCAGTACTGATGAATTGGAAAATACTAGCATTTGAGCACTCAACCTCTACCTCTATCTGAAGGGCTTATCACCAAAGATGGTCCACAAGGACACGATGGTATGACAAGAGGAAGGTGATATTTTTACTGCTTAATGGAAGAGTCAGCATCTGAATTCAAATTGGGAAGAGAATGTCTGGAAAATTAAGTCAATCCTGGATGGTTGGTCACTATCAATGACGTGAGCCTGAAGAAGGACAAATAACATGACAGTACATCGCCACAGAGATGGGTTTACCCTAGTTACTCGCCACAAACCAAATACAATAGTGAGCGTGTCGCGTGTTGGAGAAACTCCTTGGGCCTGATTGACATTTTCTTTAAGGCAGATCCTGGGAGATTGCTCTTGCCATTCGTAACCATGGAGACGTAGATCAAACACTTCCAACTAGAGACAAATGTGTAATAATGGAAACACACAAGAGAGTTTCCAAGAAAGACAAATGGATCTGCAGGCATGGTGATGATTTTCAGGGATGCCAAGGGAGTGCTGCCGCTGGATTACCAGGAAAAGGTCACAATACGGCAGGGACCCTACAACACTGATCTCGATCGGACAGCATCTAGTGGTTTCAACATGGCAAGCTGTAAAGAGGACGGCACGTTTACGAAGACAATACTCCAGCATGCATTTACATTTACAATGTGGATCGAAAATGGTCCAACACCTGGAGCACAGTGGTCACCAATTTGACAGTGATGATGCTGTCATACTCCGGATCACTTTCTGGTGGTTTAAGAGAATAATCTCTACAAACAAGGATCCTTATCCTCCATGATTCTGATCTGTAGTTAGTTTATAATGTAAAAGGAGTCAGCTGAGTGTGAAGCAGCTGTTATGAGAGTCAGCACCTCTAAACCTGAGGCCCTGGTTCCCACCAAGTTGTGGGTGAGTTGCTGGCTCAAGAAAAGGAGTTTAAGTATGTTACTGTCTTGTTCTCGAGTGATGGGAAAATGGAGCTGGGCTCAGCCTTAGAGATAAGGTAAGGCGCTCCAACATCTGGAAGGAGCGCGTAGTGGAGCGGCTCCTCCTCCGTATTCAGAAAATTCTGATCAGGATGAATCCAGGCCGCCAATTGGGAGGAGACCTGGAAACACAATTCCCCAGGATGAGCTGGAGAATGTTGCTGAGGAGAGGGACGCCACAACCTGACCCCTAAAAAAATGCAAGAAAATTGATGGATGGATGGATGGATGGATGGATGGATGGATGGATGGATGGATGGATGGTTATGCTTAGTTTACCATTACACACAGAAAATCCTGATACAACGTGCTTTATTGTTCCCTTGGGTAAATTGTTTTCTTTGCCTCGGTGCACGCATCAAATCTAGTGTTGGATTTAAAGTAGTGGTAGTAGTGTAAGTAACTGAATTACTACAGCTGTCAGATGTTGTGGATTAGAAAGTAAAATATTTCCCACTGAGTTGAGATGAAGTAATAAGTTGAATACAATCAAATAAAGCGCAAATAAATCAAATTTGTTGTTAATATAGCACTTGAATAAATATGTTTAGTTACTATCCACCGTTAATTCCGCCTCATCCTGTGGCAGATGGGTGTGTCAGCAGGTTCACAGGATGAAAAAACTAAGATGCATTCATGTGTTCCGAAAAAACATCGTAAATTAAGTAATAAGTGATTTCAAGAGATTTGTTTTGGTCTAAAAACATGAAAGTGTTAATTTTTGTTCAACAGCTTCATATGAATGTCATAAATAATTTCGTGATAAATATCCAATGGCCCTCTATTCATTTGCTTTGTGCTGTTGTTGTGAGGCCACTAAAATTGCAAAGTTCCCCGCGCCTTTGAAGGCAGCATCGGTGGTGTGGTCCAGCTAAATCCTGGAAGCGTCACGTCGACATTTCACTCATCACTTCACATCAAACTTTGCTTAAAAAGTTGTTCGACTCAAAGTAGACGCACAATTAACGTCTGAAAATGTCCGAAGAGTCGTGGAAGGCTTCAGTCACTGTTGAAAAGGCGAAAAGTTCGCTCTCACAGGTAGCGTTACCTCATAAAAGTTTATAAAACGACATCAAAAAATAAATTTAAGTCAATGTTAGCGTGCTAGCTTAATATGCTATATGAATTCCGCACTATTGTTGTCAAATAATGGGTGTTTTGTGTGTCCAGACTGGAATCTCAAGGGAATGTCCACCTGTCATTAAAAGAGACATAAACGGTAAATGTAATTTTCTCAGAGATTGATTTAACTATTAGTTGTGGATGTGGTTGACTGATGATGTTTCCACCTGTACAGGAAACGTCATGCCGGACAAGGCTGAACGTGAAGATGTGGATAAATTGGACCTGGCTGAAGAGTCGCTGTTGAACAAACTGATCCGCCGCACTCTGGTGGGGAACAGAAACCAGGTGGAGATTCTGCAGCAGGATCCAACCTCCCCCCTCTACTCAGTCAAGTCCTTCGAGGAGCTGAGGCTGTGAGTTCTGACAGATGAGCACGTGGACATTACCAATTGGGGAGGTAACGAAGTACAAATACTCTGTTGCTATACTCAAGTTGAGTTTTCAGGGATATCAGCGTTACTTACTACTTATTTGACTTCTTCTCCTGACATTTGAGAAAATTTATCTGAACTTAATGTTCCTTACAGTTTGTAAGCACACTGTCACTTTGGTAGATTATTTTGTTTCCTGATATAAAGATCGATTCCTTACTAAATAGAAAATAATACGTTGAACAGACAATCGCTTAATGTATCTGTTAGTGTATATCATGCATGTTGAAACATGACAAGAAACATACACTAATCAGCCATAACATTAAAGCTATGTGTCTGTTTTCATTTAGGTCACCCTTTTGCCCCCAAAAAAGCTCTGTGATAATAATAATAATAATAATAATAATAATAATAATACATTTAATTTATAATGCACTTTACATTTGGATCAAATCTCAAAGTGCTACAAAGCAAAAGCAGATAAAAGCATCAATAAAAAATAAAATAATAACTATATAAAAGCCTGACCAAAAAGCAGCAATGTTAATTAAAGTTATAGGTTCTGCTAAAAAGGAAAGTTTTAAGTCCTTTTTTAAATGTGTCAGTCATCTGTGGAGCCCTGAGATGGTCAGGGAGGGCATTCCACAGATGAGGGGCAGCAGAACAGAAGGCCCGATCACCCATGGTGCTGAGCATAGTCCAGGGAAGGAGGAGGCGGTATGACTGGGTAGAATGGAGGGATCGTGTTGAGGTCAGTGGGGTGGGTAGTTCTTTCAGGTAGGGGGGTGCGTTACCATGGATGCACTGGTGAGTGAGGAGAGAGATCTTATAATCAATCCTGGTGGAGATGGGAAGCCAATGAAGGGAATGAAGAACAGGGGTGATGTGTTCGTGTTTACAAACTCTCATCAGGATCCTTGCAGCACTGTTTTGAACATACTGCAGTCTTTGAAGACTTTTATCAGGGATCCTGATGAGAAGTGAGTTACAGTAATCCAGTCGGGAGGAGACGAACGCGTGAACCAGCTTTTCAGCAACACTCAAGGTTAGTGAAGAACGGAGTTTCGAAATCTATCTCCACTCTTACATAGCCATTATTTACTTTTTCTGCAACTCATGCAAAAGGAGCTCTTCTGTGGGATCACACAACTTGGGCCAGCCTTTGCTCCCCCACATCTGTTGGATCCTCTGTCAACGGACTCTTTGGGTCATTAATGCACAAGGGGAGTGAAGTCTAGCGGATATTGTCTGATCCCACAGATGAGCTACTGTAGCCTATAGTGTGGCTATCTGAGAGAGTAATGCTGGTTCTGATAGAAAGGTGTCAGGACATTAAGTTCATCTGAAGGTGCTTTGGTGGCAAACGGGGGACCTACACATTGTAATACAGGTGGTCTAAATGTTATGGCTGATTTTTTTTTGTTTTTTTTATGTCTGTTTTCCAAAGAAAGTGACATTTGTTGTCTTATTTTGACTCTTCTAAAGTAATGGGTCGTCCTTTCAATATGTTATTGTTTATTTAGGTTGGAATGATGTCAGAATACAAAATAAAAATTATGTATTTGAGCAGCAACTCCGTTTTGAAAATGTAAATGATGGAAAGTTGTGGTATGTATTAAAATATAGGAAAAGTACCAACTAATGGTCAGGAAAATAAACACTTAAGAATAGAAAGTATGGCAACAAAGTATTTGTACTAAATCAGTTTCCACCTCTGCCACAGGGTTTAATCACATATTTGCAAAAGTAGTCATGTGAAAATAACTATAATAACTATATTTTATTTCTCACTCACGTTCCTAATGTTTTTTTGAATAATTTAACAAGTAAAACAAATGTCAAAAATGTAAGCACTATGAATTTCTCAGATGACACGACTTGAGAACATTTAAAATATTTCCAGGCACGATGGCCTAGAATTGCATTACATATGGATTTGCAACCAAATTTACAACAAGAAAAGAGTTTGGAATGGTTGGATGGATCTGTTTTTCTTTCTCCTGAAAAACAATATTGTCATTGTGACGTGATGACAACAGGAAACCTGAGCTCCTGAAAGGTGTGTACAACATGGGTTTCAACAGACCATCCAGAATCCAGGAGAATGCTCTGCCCATGATGATGGCACAACCGTGAGTTCATTTTTGGTCACTTTAGGTGGTAAGGACACAAGTTAAATATTCATCAATTGATTGATGGAGAAAATATATGAACATTTCTGATAACTAACTTATTTATGTCAGTTATCAGGAAAAAGATATGGAATACTTTTCCAAACAAATATAATGATAAAAATGAGTGACTTAATAGCGGCAACTTCAAATTAATGATCATTTAATTAATTTAAAAAATCTTATATATTATGTTTGCTGAAGTATTTCATCATTAATTGATTTAATTGTTAATCATTTTTAAATAATGAGAATTTAAGTGGCATTAATATTCAGAAAATGGGTTAGGTTCAACCAGAGGCAAAAGTTTAATTTTCTTCTTTTAATCTGCTCTATCTGAACTTCAGCGTTCAATTTGGGAGGATAACCCGTTCTTCAAATGAGAGATAAAGGCTTCCAGGTGCCGTCTGAATGTTTACTGCCTCACAACAATGTGAAAAATTTTAAAAAAGAATTTGAATAAATAATTATTCTATGAAACTATGCCGATAGAGACGGAGACATAAAAATTAGTTTGGCAGCTCTATTTTGAAATTTAATGTGGGATTTGAGTATTTACAATTCCGTTGGTTTGTTCGGTATTCTATAAAATGAGTAAATGAAATAAGAATAAATACCTCAGATTAAATGAACAATTTGAGTCCTTTTCAGCCTGTTCAGTCCATCTTTAATTTTAGCCCTCTCTTGTCTTTCATACAGCATTCGTATTTTCAACTTTTATAACCATTCAGTTTTCCTATTTGCTCTTCCGCTGTCAGTATTCATCAGTATCAGTATTTGAATTTTTGTCCAGGTGACAAAAACATATTTCCTTGGTCCTTTACAAAGACTTGTTTGTACGCTCGGAGCAGCTGCCTCTGTGGATTCTGTCAGTAAGCAGACAGGTGATGGCAGGTGACAGTTTTAATTATATTCTTTACGCACAATATTACAAACACGGCCATGAGCTTTTGGCACTTGAGCGGTCTCTTTATTGTATCAATGATTTCACTTGTCTGTTCAACTTATTAAAGTTATATTGGCCTTTTCGTAATAATGCATGTAGGTTACCCTCGTGTGTTTATTTTGTGGAGTTATACCTAAAGAAAAGCTTCATATAGTCTGATCTCTTGGGTTTAATGTTGACTCAGTGGGGGTTAAGAGTGGGAAGAAAGTGCTATATTCATTATTTTGCCTACCCAGATTTGGGTATAGGGCATTGAACCAACTGCCTGTCGGTCACCAGATTTAACAAAAATAAGATCTTAATAAAATGCAAAATAAAAAATTGATCAGGGCTTCAACTAATGATTTTTTTTTATTGTGCATGTGAAATATTTCAAAGTGTGAGCTCATCAATCGTGCTCTTCCGCAAATATTTAATTCGTACAGTGTGAAATTTATTGAAATCAAACAGCCACGACTCCAAAGTCCTACAGCTGGGCGTACAACTTTGGGTGGACCATCTCTGTGATCATGTTTCACTTCTAGCTTGTTCCCTTTGTTTTTGTTTATTGGTGAGGGTAGACTCTAGTTATTTTTTTGTAATTCCGAAAAATGATTTGCACTGTGTGAGTGAACAGAAACATGGTTCAATACGAAGCGGACAAACACCACCTGTAGAGGGTAAGCCAACGCTTTAATCCACTGAGGAGTTACACAAGTCACTCACAGTGCAAAACATTTTTCGGAAATTACAAAAAAAAAAAAAATAGAGTCATAATAATCTTATTTTGCGACTCAAATAAAATCTCCCGGACCCAGTGTTTAGGAACCGCTGACAATCGACTGAGATCAAATTTAAAATGTACGAGTTAAGTGTGAAAGCGCCCTTATTGTTATGTGATGTATTGAAATGATTTATTTCTTCTGTATCCAGGCCTCAGAATCTAATCGCCCAATCACAGTCTGGCACGGGTAAAACTGCTGCTTTTTCTCTGGCCATGCTCAACAGTGTAAATCCAACCAATCAGTGGACGCAGGTAAATCTAACACGTAAACTGTATTTCCTGTAAGATTTATAAAGAGTTCTATCTAGCTATATCAAGAGACAGCAGCAGTGAAAAATACTCAAAATGTCACGCTGTTTGATTCTTTCAGTGCCTTTGCATCTCGCCAACATACGAGCTTGCTCTGCAAATCGGTCAAGTAATCGAGCAAATGGGAAAATATTGTTCTGATGTGAAACTGGCTTATGGTGTCCGGGGTAACAGAAGTAAGACCACGCTTCTAATAATGTTTAGTCGAGAGCGAAATAATGTTTACAGCCTTTAAGGGGCCAGTATAGGTATTTTTATGTCTCTACATTGTTTGTTTTTTGTTAAGTGGAACGAGGCAGAAAATTGCAGGAGCAGATTGTCGTTGGAACACCAGGGACAATCCTCGACTGGATCGCCAAGTACAAGCTGATAGACCCCAAGAAGATAAATGTGTTTGTGCTGGACGAGGCTGATGTGATGATTGCTACTCAGGGTCATCAGGACCAAAGCATTCGTATCCACAGGTCCGTCCCATCAGTGAGAGCCACTGAAGATAAGGATTACTTCTCATTGTCATGTCAGTGAACAAGCTTCTTTTGACTCGGTTATTTCTTTCTTGTCATAATACCCATGCAGATATCTGAGAAAGGACTGTCAGATGCTCCTCTTCTCTGCGACCTTTGAGGACTCTGTGTGGGGTTTTGCTGAGAGGATAGTTCCAGATCCCAACATCATCAAGCTGAAGCGTGAGGAAGAGACGTTGGACACCATTAAGCAGTTCTATGTGCTCTGTGAGGATAAGGAGGATAAGTTTGAAGCACTCTGTAATCTATACGGGAGTCTCACCATAGCACAGGCCATCATCTTTTGCCATGTAAGTTTATCTCTGCTTTATAGCCAGTTAATTATGATTAACACAACTTACTTTCTGCCATTTTTGGGCCATCATGATTAAGGTCAAGTTTGGAGGGACAGAGAACTGTGTTATAGCGGCACAGGGAATGTATGAGAGCAGTATTGCAGTGGTGAGTTGTGCAGTAGGAGTGACAGATTGAGTGGCGGGTGGTCAAGATGGCGGGTGCGACTGCATAAAGGATCTGCTCTGAGACCTTTATTGTACGCTATGGTGATGAACAGGCTGAGAGGTGGAGCTATGCCCTGGAGAGGAAGCAGAATGAGAGTCAGTCTTAGCAAGACCGAGTTAGTTGTGTGAATGAACGGGAGGTAGGTAGGTAGTGGATATATTGGTAGAAGGATGCTGGAGATGGAGCTGCCAGGCAGTAGAAAAAGGGGAAGATCAAAGAGGTGGTATCCGGACGTGGTGAGAGAGGACATGCCGTTGGTTGGTGTAACAGGAAGATGCCGACGACAGGGCATCATGGAAACAGATGATCCGCTGTGGTGACCCCCAAAAGGAACAGCCGAAAGATGTAGAAGATGATTCTTAGTCATCGTACCTGGATACTGTTCTACGTTGTGGATGCATAAACCTACATGAGACTGGGAACTGAGCTGTTTTCTCTTGGACTACATTTAGGGCTGCCACTAAAGAGTATTTTTCTATTGATTAATCTATCGACTTTTTTATTTATTAATGTATCGACTTTTTTATTTATTAATCTAAACAACTAATTTTCTCCAATATGCCCTATTCACACGGGACTAGTTTTACCTGGGGACATGTGGTGAATTGTAATAATTACGGAGGACGTCTGTGATATTAATCTAGTGTGAGGATGTATGCGCTGTGCCTGTAATTTTTCTAAGTAAAAATTCCACAGCAAATTGCTTACCATATTTTTGCCAGACACGGAGGTCAGGTGATAATTACAGTCCCTTGTGAGACGACATATTAGTCATTTGTGGGAGGAATTAAATTAAATTCCTGGTCGAATTAATGCAGCTGTGGTGAAAATAATGAATTAGATTTTGAACTGTGTGTTAGGAGTGTTGATAATGGACATTTGACATTCATTTTAGCCTCTCGTTCATCAACACTTTGTTGTTTCTATTGTCACTGGAGCAGCTGTAAGGCCCAAATTTCCCTTTAGGTATTAGTAAAGTTCTTTCTATTCTATTCTTTTCTTTTCTATTCTATGATTACCATGATGACAAATATATTTCCGATTCAAGTCTCAATGGAGTTGTTACTTTTTCCTCAGACTCGCAAAATGGCTGCTTGGCTTTCAGCAACCCTGACCAAAGAGGGCCACCAGGTGGCGCTGCTGAGCGGAGAGTTGACTGTGGAGCAGAGAGCTGCCATCATTGAACGCTTCCGGAATGGCAAGGAGAAGGTGCTGGTGACAACAAATGTGTGCTCAAGAGGTGAGCCTCTAAGATCTCGTCGGCTTTTAGATTTATATCCCTGAAAAGTCAAGGATATTATGGATTTGTCTTCACCACTGTGTCCACATCCACACATACGTTCTGTTAACTCAAAAACCGTTTCATGGGTCATTCGCAGATGTCCTGGCTTTTTGAATCTTAATTCAAGGAATAAATTGATTGATTTTGGGAAAGTTCAGTTGCGTATTTCCACCACTAGGAGGAGCTTTATCTCTAAAACATTTCAGGCCATAATTTCTCAACCGTTTGGTCCGATTCAGTCCAAATTTGGAGCATATGATTCCACTCGAGGACATTTATCTTCAATATATCATATTTTACTCAATAGTTCATAGCTTTACTCACTAGGGGCAGCTTTTTTATGAAAAACACTGTTTTCAGACATTCATTTCATTTGAAGAGTATCGCTGTACTTGTTATACGACGCAGGGGATTGGGGCGTTTCGGGGATATACCCTTTCTGTTGGGGACAACAATGTAGGTCTAGTCACAGAGGGGCTTATACATTTCCCACTCATTTATGATTCTTACAGGTATTGATGTGGAACAAGTGTCCCTAGTGGTCAACTTTGACCTCCCGGTGGACTTGGCAGGAAATGCCGACAATGAGACGTACCTTCACCGGATTGGCCGCACGGGACGCTTTGGCAAAAGAGGGTTTGCTGTCAACATGGTTGACAGTAGATACAGCATGGATGTCATCAATCAGATCCAGATGCATTTCAGTACGTTCCAATTTCTTAGATATTGATCATGTTAAGCTGCAAACATGAGGAGCCTAACGTGATTTTTATCTGTCTATCTCCACAGAACGCAAAATCTTGAAACTTGACACCAGCGATATTGACGAAATGGAGAAAATGTTGAGCTGAACGCGTTGCCGCACGCCACTCTGAAGCAGTTGGACGTTCTCCCTCAAATGGGTTTTTTTCTTTGTGTTTTAGTGCAGAAGAGATATAGACGCTAATGTTGAGTGCAACAAACATATTTCACAGCAGGTTTCGCCTCATTTTCTTTTCAGGCATCCGACTGCGTTCACTGACATCATCTGAAGCCGCGAAGATGACTGAGGCCAGAGGGTTAAAAAACACCAGCTGTTAAAACTACGTTCAAGAAGAGTCATAACAGTTTTTTGTTTGCAGTGTTTGCTTTTCATTATTTGAACATAATTTGAATCTGTGGACATTTTCAAGGTTTATAAAGTTCAGACATAAAGATGTCCATTTGAGCAGTTTCATGGTGGCCGTTTCCTCATCGCTTAATTTGGTGTTTGTCAGACTGTGGCGGCAGTTTTTTCCTGCTTGGTTTTTGTGTGGACAGACAATAAATATCCTGTTGCATCTACAACCTGCTCATTGTCTTGCAGAAGTTTAAGTTTTTACTCAAACATCAATACATCAGATCAACCTAAAAGAATGAATCAGCTGCTTAGAGCCTTTATTAAATCAGATTACACAATGAAAATACACTCAGACATAACATTTTATAACCGTCAGACTAAAACATTGACAACATGAAGGGAGTTCTCCTTTTGGCACATGTTGCAGATCTGTCCGCTAAATAATATAAATATAAATGTGAACATGCAAGGCAGGACAGATTTCGATCGCTGTGTGAACGGTGATCGAATTAGAGTGAGGGCTCTGAAAGTGCAGCAGACATTCTGACTACAGGTGTCACTTCTCAACACAAACACCAGATCTATTCCTACTGTGACCCCTTATCATGTCCGCTGGGAAAAATAACCTCTGTAAAAACAAAAACCTCTATGTCTTATCTGTATGCATTTTGGAAGGAGGGCAGTAGTTGAAAAATCAAACTTGTTGTCAGAGCTGTTACCTGCTTCCTTATAAAATACTTTATTTGGCATATAGGAGCATCGATCAAAATTGAAGAGTTTTGGGTTTTTTGTTAGGTCTGTTAGAAACACATCAAATTTTCTTAAATCAACAGAAATCTAATCAATATTAGAATACATCCACAATACCAGACATCAATGACAATCAAACCCCATCACGTTCACTCATGCTCCACCTAACTGTAACTCTGAGAGATGCACAACACCGATCTGTTGAAGATGCCACACCTGGCCAAGGTGACACCCATGTCTGTGAAGGTCCTGCGTGGCACATCCATGGTTTTGATGGAAGCGTCTCCATACTTGGTTCCATACCTGACCTCTGCACTGGCTTTAACCGCCAACAAAGTGTCTGAGGGGTCAAAGTGCTGCTGGAATCTCCTACCACATGGTGCTCGGATAGCCAGGAGCAAACTGCCAGTGGGATCATTGGACGTCCATGGTCCTGGGTCAGGAGACTTAGGGTAGAGGTGTTGTTCTGGCTCCTCAGGCTTGTTTTGATCGGCCAGGCTGAGGTGGGACATCTGTCCCTCCAGGCTGAGGTGGGACATCTGTCCCTCCAGGCTTCTCTCTGGTTGCCTCCCCTCTATGGAAGGAAGAACCTTGTACTTGTTTAAGGACAGTGGCGGAGCAGCGGGAGCACGCTGCAGAATCCGCAGGACACCATCCTGACCCGGATGGCTGGTCTGCCCCATCATGGTCTGAGACTGGGAGTGTTGGTCTCCATCTGGCCTGCTATAGGCAGCAGACACAGGTGACTTCTGAATGCTGCTTGTGTTACCTGTGCACAGATAGCTGTTTGGAGCGGATCTGCTTCTTCCTTTGGAGGACTTCGGCCTTGTGAGATGCATCGATGAGCAGTTGGAAGAAGACTGTGAAGGTTCCTTGTTGCTTCTTGGCTTCAGTCGCTCACAGAGAACTGATGAAGTCATAGAGTGGTCTCCAGCAGCTGTTCTAAGAATCTTTTGTTTATTTATTCATTTTAATTAAAGCAAAATTTAACGTTAAAGCGCAAAAATACCGTTTTGGCGCATTGTTTTTGAGAAGCTCTCCACAGCGTAATCCAGTTCGAGCAGGAAGAACGTCTGAAGCGTCAGTTTAGTTTCCATGACAGCCTGGTTGCTCTGATGACGTCTGGTGGCTGGATGTAGGGAGACCCCTGGTGTTGGAGATTCGCAACTGAAGTCGAATTAAACTAATTTAACGGCAATATTGTTGGTCGTTAAAAGCATTACATTGAAAGTTAAATCCACTCAAGGGATTTAAAAAATGCATCAATTTCTTTATACAAAATTTGGTAGGGTATGTTTATGTCATAAAAATAAGAAATTGTGTTTGTTCCTTATAAACTCTTTGAAAGATTAAAGGGAGTAAAATACATTTTACATAATCATTAATTTGTTATCCTTCATCAGGATCAATTCTAGCTGTAATCCTCCTCTTTATCCCTTTAATGTCCTCACAGAAGAACATAAAAAATAATGGAAAAGTAACCTGGCTGCATATTTGAATTCGTATTCATTTTATTTAATAATGCAGACATTATATTTACCTTAATATGACAAACTGTGTGGTCAAGAATGTTAGTAAAGAGTTAAAAAAATTATGTCATCTTGAGGGATTGTTGTCCAGAACGAGCTGCTGTCAAACTTTCATACCCAACCAAAACATCCTCATCAATCAGCCATAACATTAAAACCACTGACTGAAGTGATTAACAATATCTTGATACAATGGTACCAGTCAGTGGGTTGGATTTTTGAGGCACTAAGTGAACACTAAGTGTGATGGTTAGACGTCTGGCTCAGAGAACCGCCAAAATGTCTTTTCAAATGATGGTGTCATTGAACAGGACTGGTAGGAATCAGATCTGGGTGCGTCCAGCCCAGCTGCAACCAGTTATTAACCCTTTTTTGCATTAAATTTTAATGAATATCAATATTTTATTCATATATAAACATTTACTTGCTAAAACATATTGACTATTTTTTAATTCAAAGTTAAAAGACGTCTGCCACACACATCATGCAACCCTTTCCTGCACTAAGTACTACATATTCAATTATGTTTTTCAGTAGATACTTTTTCTATTATATGCGTTAGCAAAAATTTATTTCAATAACACATTTTCTATTTTTGTGAAGAAATAAAATTATTTGAAAACGGTGAACCTTTTTGATCTGTAGTCCTCAGCTCCTTCCTACCTCTTCTGTCAACCTATGAACTTTTCTTATGACTCACTGACATCCACATAAATGGCTGATGTGTAACCATAACATCACCCCCTCATGAGTAATGGCTTGAAAATTGCTTTTGAATAGCTGTCTACTGAAGTGACCACTGTGTAAAAGGGTTAAAGCGGGTCAAATACTTTTTCACACAGGCCCAGTCGGTATTAATAATAATAATAGTACATTTAATTTATAACGCACTTTACATTTGGATCAAATCTAAAAGTGCTACAAAGTATAAGCAGATAAAAGCATCAATAAAAAATAAAATAGTAAATATATAAAAACCTGACCAAAAAGCAGCAACGTTAATTAAAGTTATAGGTTCTGCTCAGAAGGAAAGTTTTAAGTTCTTTTTTAAATGTGTCAGTCGTCTGTGGAGCCCTGAGAAGGTCAGGGAGGGCATTCCACAGACGAGGGGCAGCAGAACAGAAGGCCGGATCACCCATGGTGCTGAGCTTAGTCCGGGGAAGGTGGAGGCGGTATGAGTGGGTAGAACGGAGGGATCATGTTGAGGTCAGTGGGGTGAGTAGTTCTTTCAGGTAGGGGGGTGCGATACCATGGATGCACTGGTGAGTGAGGAGAGAGATCTTATAATCAATCCTGGTGGAGATGGGAAGCCAATGAAGGGAATGAAGAACAGGGGTGATGTGTTCGTGTTTACGCACTTTCATCAGGATCCTTGCAGCACTGTGGCAGAAGTGGTTGATGTGGGATTCAAAAGTGAGTTGAGGGTCAAATCTTACACCGAGGTTGGTGACTGATGAAGAGAGGGGAATGTCATGACCAGAGAAGGTAATACTGGTTATGGAGGAAGACTGGGTCTGATGTGGGGTGCAAATTAAAATAGCTTCGGTTTTGGAGCTGTTCAACTGGAGAAAGTTGTTTTTCATCCACACCTTTATCTCCTCCAGACAAGCGCGTAGAGTTGACAGGGGAGATGATGATGACGATGAGGATGGAGAGGCTGCGGAGGAACATGTGTCAGTTTTTATGTAGATAACCCTATTTATTATAAATTTATTGTAGATAACCCTGTTTTATTAGGTAACCCTTTTGGTTCAAGCAGTTAATAAAATCCTATTATTGATTTAAAGCTTGCATTAAGTGTTTATTAGGGATTGACTTTATTTTGTGTACACAAAATAGATTTGAATCCAAAATTACTTAAAATCATTTTTTTTACTGATAATTAATCAGTGAATGTTGACCAACACGTGGTTCCCTAAGGCTACGAGTCCTAGCATGATAAGGTTTATCTGGCGGGAGAAAAGTGACATCAACGTTAAAATCTACATGTTTGAAGAAAGTTTAATACATTCTTACATTAAACACGGGCTGCCACAATCCATTTAATTATTTTCTGACTATTTTACTCATACCGAGAGAGAAAAGCCTTCTATGTTCGTTTTCAGAAATCTCCAGTCGTAGCTTATTCACTAAGGCACCATCGGCTGTGGCCAGTCTGTTGACGTTGTCCGAATTTGGAGAATTAGTCGCAGAGATGAGATTTTTTGTATTAACGGTTTTGACCGGCGCTACATTTCTGCTGCACATACAACAAGAGTTGAGGTTAGTACACTGAAAGGTTTCAGATGTGTGAATTTAAGTACAAATAATTAAAATTTCTGTACTTAAGTACATTTTTCAGATACATATTTGACAATCTTTTAACTTTTACTCCATTTTAACAGAAATATTTGAACATTCTACTCTTAACATTTGCAGGATGTTACTTTAATTTGTATCATTGCATGCTTTTTCTGACTTCACCCAAAGCTGAAGAGACACATAGGAAAGACGATCACCATTGGTTTATATCAGACACCACAGACAAAATTGCAAGTGACTCCCTACTGGTGTTCTAGAGTCACGCTGAATACATTCTTTACTGTAATAGAAACTGAAATACAAATCCTTTAAATTATTATTAATGTTATACTAAATGACATAATATTCCATCAGGTTTGGATAAAAACAGCAGGTAAAAACTTTACTCCTTCAGACTCAAAACTTCTATTTCCACCATTTCTTTTCACAGAAGTAACCTTTCTTCTTGAAGGAGTCACATTATGTAAAGCTGAACCTGTTTCCCATCATTGGTTGGTGAACACACAATACAATGACATTCTGCTGGTGGGAGTGCCACTGCAGGTAGGTAAGTAGATAGGAAGTATTTATACTCTGGGTTTCTCCCATAGTCCAAAAACATGCAGTGGAGGTTTATAGGTGACTCTAAATTGCCCGCAGGAGTCAATGAGAGCCTGAACAGGATAAGCGATCACGGATAATGAATGTATGTTCACTGTTCACTTCTGATTATTCACTGGGTAGGGGGAGAGATATTTGCTGTGGACAATTTGACAGCATTTCAGATTGGATTCTGGTTTGTCCACAGATTTTATTTCCTGCTAAAGTCTCTCTAGTCTTCACACCGACACCTGGAGTGGCGCTGGTTTTATAGCCTGTCACATGGACAATTAAGTGCACGAATGAAACTTTGAGCGTGTAGATCAATGAGTGCAAATCCCTCCCGATTCTACTTGAGTGCAGGGACTCTGTATTCGCAAATTATACTATACAATACAGCAGTTCATATCTGGACTGTTCTATGAATATGATCACATCAAATCTCTGCTTCTGGGATCTCTCTGGCTGGAGCCGACCGCAGATGAGAGACAGGTTTAGTTTTACGCCTTCATTCCTTGAAAGAGTTTATGGAATGTGTGTACTTTGTGTGAAGGTGTCAGAGGCACTATCTCACTACTATTCCTCACTCCTATAGGAATGAGAGCAACCAGATGATGTCATCAGTCAAACAGTTTAAAGTTGGAAAACGATTTACAAATAGTAATGTTAATTATCAATAATTACGCAAACTTATTTAAGTTAGGTCCATCAGTTGATTATGCAATAATTTATACCGCTCTATGTTACAACTCACATTTTAATCACCAATCAGTAGTAGTCTCTATTTTTATAACCCTGAAACAGGGATGACTTTTAATAATATATAAAATGACCTCTAACAGCTGTTTTTGCTCTCTTTACGGTAAATCGAGCAGGTTATGTTGAGCAAAGAGTTCTTCCGTGACCTGGTACACCTCAGAGATCAGGGGTATGGCCTCCCCTAATATGGCCACCACTTGCTCCGGAGGGCCTACATTCATCACTTCAAAGAAAGCGGGACGCCCTGGTAGCACACAGAATGCCATCCCTGCAGCCTTCCGGACCAACCAGGGGTGGTGCTGGGCGAGCGACTCGTTATAGGACTCTGCACACATGACAGATGTCTTGTCGTCCTCAGTGCTGGTGCGGAGGCTGTCCAGAAAGAGCTCCAGCCACCTCAGTGCACGGTGGAGCCTCAGTAGAGTGCGACATCCTGACTCTGGGTGGCTGCCTTTCTTGGTCAGGTCCACTAGATCATTGTCCAGCTCGTAGTTAACCATTGACTGGATGGTGACGTAGTTGGAACCAGTTTCACCTTCCATATAGGTGACCAGGATTTTAATCTTATTGACTGCATCCTTGGAGATGAAGCTAAACACACTCCCCAAGCTGTTGAGAAACCTGTTGAAAGGATAAAACATCAGCTTCCTACCATCAAACAACATGCTCAGTATAGGACTTTTCATGGTGACATAGCGCTTTGCTCACAAGAGCGCACAGCTTTTGATTGGCAGAAAATACTAAAGAGAAAGATTTTGTACTGTTTTGAGTTGCCATTTGAATTGATGACAGAAATGCATTACCTAAGGTTCTACACTGTTTCAAGACATCCACATGAAATATTGACGGACAACAGAAAGCCTCTGGGCTGACTTCAGACACACCAACATTATTGATTACGGTGTATACAAGTGAAAACTCTGACAAAATAAAAGGTAAACGTCTACAGATAGCCTGCATCATGACCTCACTACTGTAAACAAATGGCTCTTCCCATAATCCTAATGCAAGTTCAAAAATGAGGGGCTACAAAAGAAATGCAACCCTAAACCACTTACTTCACAAGACCACGCCACCCAGCCACATAGTGTTCAAGATAAACCTCTTTATTTTCCGACAAACACAGTTTAAACGTGTCGAGGACCTCCACTAAGCAGAATTTCTGTTCCTCTGAAGCCATTGGACCAGCCATAGTTCTCTACCAAGAAGCTGTCGATTAGGGCAGAAAGGCAGGAAATAAATGATCACATTCAGGTAAAGGCAAACAACAAACTTCATGTGTTGTCAAATGTCGTTACCAAAAGACAAACTTTACATTACCTGCAAAACATCTAGAGTAGAAAGCAAAATGAAGCATCTCTGTCCGTCCCTTTGGAATGGCAGGTCTTTCCGCATGCTTCTACTGCGCAGACTCAAGATCGGGAATGACTAATGATTGGCGGATGTGCCTTCAAAATAAAAGGCACCAAATTCCGGGATTTAGAAATCAGTTAAGGTAATTTTGACACCTTTTCAAATATACTGATAATAAAATTTGCTTCGACATTAAATTAACTAAGACGTTTGGGTTTTTTTTTTTGAAATACAATAATAATGTTCCAATTTGTACCATTGATAGAAAGATTTTTTTTGAAAAATATATTTTATTTAATACTTTTTTTAATACTTTAAGATGTGCTACTTAATGAATTGCTGCATCGTTGATTTAACCGGAAGAGTACATCCTTTCAAAAATGCCTCACAAAACCAATAATAATATTAATACAAGTTAAAGCCAGAATTCTGAAAGTCAATGCATATCCTGACTTCTTTCCAAACATCTTCTAGAATTTTAAGGAAAGAGTCAACCGTTAAATAAAATGTGATCCTGACCATAAAAGAAACACGTCTAAATCTCACGAATGAAATGTTTTGTTCTGAAGGCTTGTTCCGGAAGTGTTCTTGTTTACTGTCATCTTGAACACGTTCAAGTCGTAGAAACTCGCATGTTTATAAGTTACACAATAAGCATTCGTCATATAAAAGTACGGTTTATTCCGGGGGAGTAGTTAGGGCAGCTGGTCAGCGCGGTGTTATTGAGCCATTTTCAAAACTAGGCCGACTTATGAGGAAACATGCCTGAAATTAAAGTAACACCTCTGGGTGAGTAACGTTACATTGGCTAGCTAGCAGGGTCTGTGCTAGTTCCATCAACAATGGCGTTAAATGTGTTCATAACGTTCACAAGATCGATTTATTAAAGCTCTGTCTCTCTTTGAACGACGATTTCTCGTGTGTTTTGTGATAGTTGAAAACACCAAAGTTTAACTGTTTTCTGGTTAGTAGCTTCTGTTAGCTGAGGAAGCTCATTTTGTCCTGGCGCATTTATGCATTAATCAAGTTCTCCGTCTTCTCTCTCCAAGGTGCTGGACAGGATGTCGGCCGCAGCTGCATCCTTGTCTCCATCGGAGGAAAAAACATCATGCTGGACTGTGGGATGCACATGGGATACAATGATGACGTAAGTAAATTGTCTTACCTTTTAATAGAGCTTCAAAAACTTTGCAATTACCAGCTCACACCAACGGCAGTTTAAATAACTCAATCTTCTTTTCCCCTCCCACCCTAATGCCCCATACTTAAAATGTTATATCAGGCAAACAATTCTACAGCACTGACCAAAAATAAAAAAAACAACACATAAAAACACCTTCAAAAAGACCAAATCCAGGGGATGTGTCGGCAAACATACCTACCAAACAACACATTAAACAAAGACTAGATTAGAGACATTACCGCTGAGGTAGGCAGGAGGTATCCATCCATCTCTCCTCTACATCCATCTCAAAGTGTTTATGCCGGTATTCTTCATCGCCAGGTTTTCAGCTTGCTCTTTGTTACTAAAAGGTGTGTTTTAATCTATTTAGAAATTATATAGCTTTAGTATTAAGTCCTATAGTACCACTTGAAAATGATCATGAAACAAGTATGAAATATTATTTTAATTCATTTTGCATTGTAAATGCTATTAACAAACTTACAATTTTTTGATAAATCTGTATATTTAAATAAAAGGGGAAATCTGTGTTCCTAAGAGATTAAAACTGTCACGGTGATTTATATTCAAATGAGCTAAAATGTCACCTTTAAGTCCTTATAAAGTATTTATTTATATACATTTCAAAAAGTAATTTCCGAAATGTAGCCAATTTCCATTTAAAGACAGACAGGTCTAGGTCCTTATTGTCTAAATAATGTTGAAGATTACTTAATAAACCTATTTGTCAATATGTAGAAGATGGAGACTGTTTTCATTTAATTAGTCAAAGCTTCTAAAACCAGAATTGCAAAATCATTGTCACCTCTTACCTACTTAAATGGGATGATTTACACCTTTATTATATCATTGTGGATTGAAATGTATCATTTTGTGACCTTTGAAAGATCAAGGGATTAGTCAGAATAATCTACAGAATAATCAGAAATAAAAATAATTATCGGTTGCGAAATATAATTTCCATACAAGTTAACTAAAGCTTAATCTTGTACCAGAGAGAGGGTTTTTATTTTGAAAAATGTTCCTCTTTAAAGCCGGATTTTATGAACGCCACAAACTTGTTCTTAAAAGGATTCAGAAGAGAAAACCTACGCCTTCTTAAAGATGCCACCACATTTTTCTCACCTGTGTTCGAAACATGGTGAATCTGCATGTGCAGAAAAGGATTAGGGTCACAGAAAAGAACTGTGACCCTAATTAGCATAGGTTAGTGCCCCGCCAACGTCCATTAAAGGGCATAGACTAATGGTTGTATGAATCACTCTCACGACAGCCACAAAGATTAGGGAGAGGAGCAATTAAGAAAATGCCAAAAAGAAAGTGTAAAGACAGCACAGCTCTGGACTCCAAACGTAAAAAAATGTTTCAGCAGTTCTGAAACCAACGTGTTTCTACTCAACCGAGTCTTCTTCAGGGCATAAAGACACAATCAGGAGCAGGTGTAGTAATTAAAAAACTGACTGTGCAGAAGGTCATGTGACCTAGTCATCTGACCTGTCAAAACTGCCAAATAATAGAAAACAAACCCAACATAGAACAAAGGTAAGAGCACAAATATGAAATGTATCACAGAAGGAGAAAAACTATGTAGACCTAAGAGAAACAAAATTGCGACGTGGTTTGATGTTAAACATCTTGCGAAACACAGAAGCGCAGCCAACGCCTTCCTGCAGGAGCTCAGCGTTCAAGACACGCATTGAAGTGACGATTTAGTAATTTAAATCCTGTATTATACAACAGTATAATTAAAGAAAACACAATAACCGATGGTTTTTCACTATAATGACATCACTCAAAAGTGGGTAAGAGTGATCTTGAGCGTTTGTAGATTCTGTTCTTACCTAAGAACAAATCCAAAATAAGAAAACACTGTTCAATACCAGAATCATAGAAACTGTGTAGGCGGGGTTTTAAAATAAATTTTTTGTACCATTGTGTGTACAATAATCCTGTCTTATTATTGCAGAGACGTTTTCCGGACTTTTCTTATGTAACCCAAAATGGCCGCCTTACGGAGTATTTGGACTGTGTGATCATCAGGTTTGTTGTCCTAACATTTAATGTCTACACTGTCATTTTCTATTTGAGTATTTTGTATGTACAAGGTGGCACTTTTTTCTTCTCAGCCATTTCCACTTGGACCACTGTGGCGCCCTGCCGTACATGAGTGAGATGGTGGGCTACGACGGACCCATCTATATGACCCACCCAACCAAAGCCATATGCCCCATTTTGCTGGAAGACTTCCGTAAGATCACCGTCGATAAAAAGGGAGAGACCAACTTCTTCACCTCGCAGATGATCAAGGACTGCATGAAGAAAGTGATACCTTTGAACCTCCACCAAACCGTCCAGGTTCAGCGCTGATGTTTTTATCACATTATTCATCTCCTCAGCAGCTGTTCCAGACTTTTTTGAGCAAATCCGCCTGTTTCTGTTGTGCTGCTGGCAGGTGGATGATGAGCTGGAGATCAAGGCCTACTATGCAGGTCACGTCCTGGGAGCTGCCATGGTGCACATCAAAGTGGGCTCAGAGTCTGTGGTCTACACTGTGAGTAGAACCCCGTCTGTGTTAAAGGTGCTGCATCTCAGAGACCTGAGAATAATGTCTCCGTCTTCCTCTTTAGGGAGATTATAACATGACACCTGACAGGCATTTAGGGTAAGTGGCTTCTATTCAATTTATTCATTGAATCCCTGATAACTCTGGGATATTATCAAATCACGGAGGTTGCTTCGTTTAAACGCTTTCATTCAAAAACTATTTCATGGATCATATTCAAATTTGCATTAACTTCTGAGCATGTTGCCTGCAACTATATGGAGGCTGAAGCTGCATTCTTAAAATGAATAGCTGCATGATCTGGATTGTGGCACGAATATATAACACCATATTGTAACCATGTGGCGCAATGAAAGTGAGGGCCAGGAAACACTTTGCTGTGCCGATCGACTTGCGGGCGGCGTTGTACAGTTTTGATGACGCTCAATTTTGCAGTTAAAATGCGATGATGTAGCGATTTGGCGCTACACCGGTACGACTATATATTACTATATGCACCCTACTTTAACTGTATTTTACTCAAACAATTCATATTTTACTCATTAAGACGAGCATTTTTCACTTTTACCGGACATAAGTTCTTAATCGCAGTGTCGATTTAGTCACTCAACCCTTTTGGTCGGTACTAACACTGCAGAGCAGGAAGTTCATCTCTGATGAACAGATCTGACCCATTTGACTAGTCATCACAATTTGGCCCGTGTTTTTAGTTGATGGTCATATTCTACTTATTTTTATCTAAAAGTGACTGCTATATCCTGCAACATGCCTGGGTTTACGTACTTGTGTCGCGTATTTGTAGGGCTGCGTGGATCGATAAGTGCCGTCCAGACATGCTCATATCCGAGTCTACGTATGCCACCACCATCCGTGATTCAAAGAGATGCAGGGAGAGGGACTTCTTGAAGAAAGTGCATGAAAGCATAGAAAGAGGGGGGAAGGTGAGTGTTACAATAAGTCATGTGTATTTTGCGATGTAGACTTAAGTTTCTTATCGTTGTTTCCTTGTAATCGTTTCAGGTTCTCATCCCAGTCTTTGCTCTGGGAAGAGCACAAGAACTCTGCATCCTGCTGGAAACATTTTGGTAGGTTGTTCTTCAGTGTCTTGTAACATTAAATAAAGCCTAAAAGGACAAACTCCGTGTTTACTCAAATTTGGGACACAATAAATAGTTCTGGGTATCTGGATAAAATTTCATGCAAATCCCTCCTGTAGTTGTCCCCGTAATCCTGCTCACTAACAGACAAACAGACAAAGAAATGCGGGTGAAAACAAAACGTCTTCCCCATTCCTGAGCAGCACTGTTACTTTCTGTCCACACACTAATATTATATACCAAAACATAAATTCTAAAAAGACTTGAGCACCCTATATCTTAACCGAAGCAAATGAAAATCTATTCTTTGCTGAAAAATGCATTTCCTTGTTTATTATCAACAATCTTGCACAATTACGACCCCTTTGCTAAGGTTTGGTCTGGTTCATCCTTGAAAATTCGCTGTCTGTGTTCACGCTCACAGACAAAAGATGAATAAGAGAAGCAGCAACCTGCTGGAGGAAGACTTTGTCATCGGTATCTGTCATGTTTGAAATACTGTGGACGTAACGTGTTCACTGACCAATGAGGTCTCTGAGCACAATGGCCATCACAGCCGCCGCTTCCGCTGCACGTCCTTAATATTTATGCGGTAACTCAAAGCCTATTTAATGGATCATTTTCAAATTTCATACCCATATATCCTTTACTCATTCGCAGGAGCTTTGGAGGGAAACAGTTTCTCGTCCTTAACTGCCCAACCATCTGTCCAATTGCGTCAAAATTGAACTCCTGTGAATTGACACAAAGAAATCTTGTCTCTTTTTAATCCTGAGCTCAGAAAAACTGTATTTATCTTCATTATTGAGTCAGTATGGGATCTGATCTTAGAGCATATTGCTAACTTGATAAAAAAAATAGTTAGGTTGAGTCAATATAGAGATTTGAGATTATTAATGAGGCACATTAAATTTGAGGAGTTCTGTCAGGGGGATTGCTGGTACAATGCAAGGGATTGGGGTACTTTCGGGGATCTACTCTTGCTGTTAGTGACCACAGCATTGGACTAGTTCATCAAAAATATTTCTTATTAAGTTAATTTGACAGCTCTATTGAAATGATAAAATCACGATTTCTGATTCTGACCATCTGTGAGCAGACATAGAAGCCTTTGCCAACAATACCTTTGTCTCGGTCAACGTCCAGACAGAGGAGTGCAAAAACATTAATGATTGTTCCCTGGCTGTTAGCAGATAACGACAGCTTCTGTTAAATACAATAATAGTAATTATAATGTCAATTACGGGGAATAATTGCCTGTGATTATAACGAAAAAAGATCACCAATTATCTGGACTAATGACAGTTCCTTGAAATAACTGTCATCATTTTATGAAGCTCCACAGTTTAATGGTGGCATATCAACGTTTTACCTCTTCTTCTTCCCAATCAGGGAGAGAATGAACCTTAAGGCCCCCATCTACTTCTCCACTGGGCTGACGGAGAAAGCAAACCATTACTACAAGCTTTTCATCACATGGACCAACCAGAAGATCCGGAAAACCTTTGTCCAGAGAAACATGTTTGAATTCAAGCACATCAAACCCTTTGATCGCTCCTACGCTGATAACCCTGGACCGATGGTACATCCTGCCTCCCATGTGTATTCAAACCTTCAAGTTGAAAACTCAAGTGCCCTTCAACAATGTGCTCCCTTTCAGGTGGTGTTTGCCACTCCGGGTATGCTGCATGCTGGTCAGTCTTTGCAGATCTTCAAGAAATGGGCCGGTAACGAAAAGAACATGGTGAGTCTAGGAGATGGAGGAAAGCAGATGACACACAAAAAAAAAAGACAATAAGTGATGAATAACTAAAAATGTGTTTTCTAGGTAATCATGCCTGGTTACTGTGTCCAAGGAACAATTGGTCACAAGATCCTTAATGGGCAGAGGAAACTGGAGATGGAAGGCAGAGCAACAGTAAGATCGTTTTCAACTTTTTCTTCAGCTGCGTTAATTAATGGATCAAGTTTCATGAAAATGCCTTTTCTCTTTGGACACGGTTGGGACAGTTCTGCCACTGCTGCCTCACAAATTCACAAACCTCACAAGTTGCCGTTAGGAGTGAATGTGAGTGTGAATGGTTGTCTGTCTCCATGTGTGTCAGCCTTATGATGAACTGGTGACTCGTCCCGGGTGTAAGCCTCTTCTTACCCAATGTCAGCGGGAATATGCTCAAGCCCCGCAACCCCAAATAGGATGAGCGCTTACTGATAATGGATGGATTGGATGGAATGTCCTTTTCTCTTTTAGATCTTTTCTCCACTCACTGATTTCATACCAGTATCTCATCATCTCCATCAGGTTTACTGCTATTTCTCTCACTTTGCACATAACGTCTGCCTGTTAAAAAAGAGGTACCGAGAACACGGCATCCTAAAATGGTTCAGGCGGTAGCCGCATGAATTTATCTCACGGCCGTATACTTTTGAAACTGTGAATATACTCATTTCTCTTCTGGTAACAATACAAACCGAAATTACTTCTCTATATTTGCGGTTGTTCCCCAAATTCAAACATGGCTCAGAGGAACCCATTAAATATGATGCGGCATTTCAAAGCAGGTTTAAATGAAATCCGAAAACGAAAGCGAGACACGAGTAACGCCAGAAACAAACAAAAGAGGATGAAGGCGACAAACCGGACCAGACTGTGAGTCATAAGATTTCGGCATCTCCCCAATCTAAACTAAAGGGAACCAAAACTGAAAAGTGTTCAGTCAACATTATTCTATTCATTATTATATTCCCGAAAAGCCGGGGATATTATGGATTTGTCGCCTCCGTTGGTCCACCACTGCGTCTGCTGCAGATCTGTCGTGTTAATGCGATAACTCAAAAACTTTTTCATGGATCGCTTTTCAAATTTTAATATATGAAAAGGGGGAGCTTCATAGGCAAAAGTTTTTTGTCCAACTTGCGTGCATATGAATCAACTGGAGGAGATCTGTGTTGGTCATACAATATTTTACCCATGTTTTAATCTAATAGTTATGTAATGTTTTTAATGACCTCACAGACTACCAGTTGAATACAATGTTATCTCCTCTTTATACTTACTAATTACATTGTTGAAACTATCGTCTCTTCGCCGCCATCATGTGGGTGTAGCTGCTAACATGAAGAAAGCACGGAGGCACGTGATCCTGAATGGATTCAGTTTATAACTCAAGTAATGACAGAATGTTGTGAAATGTTAAATTGAATCAGGCAAGCGGTTTCATATTTTAAATAAAATAGATAATCGAGTGGTCATCTATTCATGAAATGCTAAGTAGTAATAAGTATTTCTTTAAATATAAAACTATTCCACTTAATATTAGTGGGAAACCTGTTACACGGTTGCTTGCTTTTGCTTTTATCTATTTTATTTATTGATTAATTTTTCTTGTTAAACTACTTAACGTATTTACGTTTAAATCATTTTTTTTTTTAATTAACAGTGTTGATTTGTTTGTCATGTGTGATAATTGTTTGTCATGTGGGTGTGTAAAATATGTGAATATTTATCTCTATTCTGCACTGACTCAAGAGTTTTTCTGCATCGAGAATTCCAATGTACCTGTGACACCTGTACTTGTTCAAATGACCAATATAACTGATTGAATCTTTGAAAAACAACATTTGCATGAAGATGCGACTCATTTTTCTCTGATTCTCTCAGTTGGATGTGAAGCTGCAGGTGGAGTACATGTCTTTCAGCGCACATGCAGACGCCAAGGGCATCATGCAGCTCATTCGTATGGCAGAGCCTCGAAACATGCTGCTGGTTCACGGGGAGGCCGTGAAAATGCAGTTCCTCAAGGGCAAAATCGAGCAGGAGTTCAGTAAGTGAATGTCCTTCTGTAGCTTCAGCTTAAGTAGCAGAAGAAATGGTGCATGTATGTACGGTCATATGAGCGCAAGAAGGTCGCTTAAGGTCATGGTTTCTGTTTTTAAACGCAGGCATCGATTGCTACATGCCAGCTAACGGAGAGACGACGACTGTGACCACAAACCCCAGCGTGCCGGTTGATATTTCACTCAACCTACTGAAGAGGGAGATGACTCTCGGAGGTAGGGGTTGATGGTTTGGAGGGCAGTTTGATTCACAGCAGAAGTTGAGAATAATGTGAAGTTGACAGAAGAAGTTGAGAATAATGTGTCTGGTCAAGATGGTGACGGCACAAGATGCCCACATTGTTTCAGTTCCACCTCTACTTAGTTGACCTGACATTTAGATTTTTGATTTACAAGTTTGATAAGCAGGCTTTACACGGCTAGCATCTTCCCTTGGGCCACCTAAATGTCAAGACCCAATTAGTTTCTTTAAGGACAAATGTAACGTACAACCCCCCGGAATTATGGGATGTTATTTAAAACAGAAAGTAATCATTTGATCTGAAAAATTTGTATCTACTGTGCTAAATAACTTTGTGTTTTCATGTAATATTTCTTTACACTCTGAAACGTTCTTCTGTTGAAGGGCCTTTTCCCGATCCTAAAAAGCCTCGGGCCATGCATGGAGCCCTCATAATGAAAGAGAATGTAAGTCCACTCTCAAACAGGTACGAGTGAGTTCAGTTCACGGATGGAGAAATGATGATGCAGCTGTTTGTGGTCTCTCTCCGAAACAGAGTCTGATGCTGGTGTCGTCGGAGCAGGCCCTGAAGGAGCTGGGCCTCAACGAACATCAGTTACGCTTCACCTGCCGCGTGCAGCTCCAGGACCCTCACAGCGACTCGGAGACGCTTCACAGAGTCTACACACACCTCAAGAGGTGAGTGTCGCACCGGGTCCTCAACCTCAACTGTCATTCAGCCGCATGGACAGTAATGGCAAATGAAATATCATAGAATAATAATACTGACAAAATGATGGTAATCAGACACAACAGAAATATCAAGGCATTTCACAAACCAGAATCAACACTGTTTTCATAATGATACGATACCATTAAATAGCTACAGTACGGCTAAAGGGACTCACCCTTCAGTCGGCAGGGCTCATACTCAGTATGATTTAGGGAATAAACTGGACCTATGCTGTTGTATCCGACAGCAAGGGTTGATCCCAGAAAACCCCTCACTCCCCTGCGTTGTACAAGCAATCCCTCTGATTTTGAATGTTATGTCCACAGTATATTTTACCAACGTTTGAGTAATTATGGCCCGAACACGTTTGCAGATAAAACTCCCCACTAGTGTCAGATATACACAATCAAACTTTCCCAAAATCAATCCAGTTCTTCCTTGCATTAAGTTCTATGTAGGTTTAAAATATGAAAATTATCCACAACTGTGTTTTTCATGGGAAGAAAGAGGCTCCCCATAATGAGTATAATATGAACAACTAGATTACAATATGATATATACGAGCTGGATCTCCTTGAGTCGACTCATATGCACCAGATCTGAACTAATTTGGACATGGGGTTAGCGTAGGGTGCAGCTGGGAAGGGGCCATCTGTATGGTGATGGTGTGGTCGGTAACCCAGTATTGGAGGGAGGTTGGGATGGTTATTTTATGGACAATGGCAGGTTGCTGAGCAGTCTGACAGGGTGAAGAAGAAGAATCTGCATTGTTTGAAAAGCCTGCGGATCTCTCAATATCTGCCTTCCTCCTGAAATCCACATCACTGTTTTTCTGACCTTTTTTACCCATTCACCTCTATTCAAACAGTGTAGTGTAGAAATGCAGTGAGACGCCATTCATTTGCAAACACAACATTGAGATGCAAAAACATCAAGTAGCAGTTAAAAGCTAATTCAGAGCTGCTCCTTATCAGAGCAAAGGATGACATCAGCCTCCATGATGCAACACATATTTAAAACATCACTCGAGATACCAACTATGCTTTTTAATTTGCTGAACTCTGCCATGCTAATTACGCTTCTGTTTGTTCATGGTCAATAAATTGATGTGAAGCGCTAAAAGTGCTTTTGAGAATTAAGATTTGGGATCTTCTCTCCATATCCGTATTTTTGATGTGAAAAATATTATCTTTTCTAATTTCTCGCTTTTGTTTGTCTTTGTTCCAGCGTATTAAAAGGTTACACCATCCAGCACCTCCCCGACAGCACAGTCATGGTGGAGTCTATAGTCATTAAAGTCTCCTCCTCCCCAGAGGAATCCAACACCAAGGTCCTGCTGCTGTCCTGGAGTTACCAGGTAAATCATTTTCATTGCCTTCGATTGAGTGATTTAATTCTACTGTGAAATATAAACAATCTATGATAGCTAATTATATTTGCCATCTTTATTGGCTCACAAAAGGGAGTATGTTTGGCAGCATGTAAACATAAAAGAGAGACTAAATTAAAGAGACTGGGATTGAACATAGAGATTGATATTATTGAGCATAGGGCTGGATGGGATTGAACAAAGAGATGGATGGGATTGAACATAGAGATGGATTGGATTGAACATAGAGATGGATGGGATTGAACATAGAGATGGATTGGATTGAACATAGAGATGGATGGGATTGAACATAGAGATGGATTGGATTGAACATAGAGATGGATGGGATTGAACATAGAGATGGATGGGATAGAACATAGAGATGGATGGGATTGAACATAGAGATGGATTGGATTGAACACAGATATGGATAGGATTGAACATAGAGATGGATTGGATTGAACATAGAGATGGATTGGATTGAACATAAAGATGGATTGGATTGAACATAAAGATGGATGGGATTGAACATAAAGATGGATTGGATTGAACATAGAGATGGATTGGATTGAACATAGAGATGGATGGGATTGAACATAGAGATGGATGGGATTGAACATAGAGATGGATGGGATTGAACATAAAGATGGATTGGATTGAACATAGAGATGGATGGGATTGAACATAGAGATGGATTGGATTGAACATAGAGATGGATTGGATTGAACATAAAGATGGATTGGATTGAACATAAAGATGGATGGGATTGAACATAGAGATGGATTGGATTGAACATAGAGATGGATGGGATTGAACATAAAGATGGATTGGATGGAACAACGATTGATGGTATGAAATATAAAGATGGATGGTATGAAATATAAAGTGGGATGGGATTGAACATACAGATGGGTGGGATGGAACATAGAGAGGTGTACTTCCTTTTTGACACCCATGTCCCTCTAGAAAAAACCCAGTGGTGGAAAATCTTGTGTGACTGGAGAGATATCACAACATGTGCACGCCCACCCAGTGTGGAGGAGATTTTTAGTGAGCCTGCTGCAGTAAAAACCACCAGTGTGGGTGTACAGTGTGAAAGTAGGATATTTGAAAGTGAGACGGATGAAGGTGAGGGTGGGGAAACTTTAGCACAGTGGAAGGAGTGGGTTTCTGTGGCTTCATGTGCTGCAGACACAGCAGACGATGCAGACATAAACCATGGTGTGAGTCTGTCTCTTTCCATATTTATTCACGGGAAATCTTGAGATTTGAAAGTTATTAAACTCTATTAAACCATCAAGTTCACTCATATACTTCAGAGTTTGATGAGAAGACAACTACAACAAGGACTCTATCGAGGATTCAAAGGTTTTATTTCTAGTTTAAGCACAAATAATCCCTGCAGTGTAATGCAACACGGTGAGAGCCCAGTAAGAATCCGGAGGAAGGAATATGAGGATGATTATAAAAATGCAAATAAGTTTGTTTTTAAAAAAAAAAAAAAACATTTATCAAAAGATTAAATTGATCGCAAGTCATTCAATTTCCGGATGAATCTTTTTGGGTTCATGTTTTAGAAACAAGCAGTGACTTCATTTTACAAGATAACAGCATTATAGAAACAATAGTTAGTTGCAGCTTTAACTCATTATTACCAGTTTGCAATCAAAAAAAAAATCCCCAATTTATGAAAATGCTTGCAGCATTGTTTTGTGCAAACAATACATCAAAGTGTTTTGCAAATTTCATCCGAATATGTGTACAGGTTCAGGTGCGGGGCCGAGGAGGAGGAGGAGTCTGGGGGATGCAAGATTATGAAATTAAACATTATGAAATTCTTCATACGTCAAATATAGATGTGTATTTAATTGTTATTTCATAGTTTTTTCACAGTTATTTTTACAGCAGTATTGTTTTTTGTGATCAATATATCTCAAAATTCATGTTAAGGGATGAGTGTAGGTCTGAGGAAGAGTAGATTTTACGATTGTGTTAACATTTTGGGACTATTTTGACATTTTTGTGCATTTCACGAAGAATATCTAGTTGATTCATGTGTTTCTTAATTTTAAGGCATTATTTGTAATTTTATATTATAGAACAAATTTTTTTTAATAAATGTAAAATATTTGGACATTTAAACGTTACAGTGATCTTTAGAAATAAAATGATATCTAAGATATTTGGTGGGAATCAGTGTGAAATCAGTGATTACCAGTCTGGGGTCAAAATGATCAAAAGTCTCATGAAGACAAACCTTTTTTTTTAAATTGTTGTTTTTTTCTAGCAGTATTGTTTGTTCACAAAATATCTCAAAAAGCTATTTACATATTTTATTATGATTTTTTTTTAGAAAGACTGGGCTAAGGTTCGTGTCACCTTAAATAAATCAGTTCCAAGAGTCAAAGAAAAAAGTCCAAAATATTTTTCAATTAAAATGTATAAATATGTGTTACTTATTGTAATCACCATTATTTAAAATATTAGTTATTTTTGTAATTTCAAGTAAAATATCTCTATGTATATAAATGGTTAAATACAAATACATTTTAAGTAGAATGGCTGTTCTGTAAAATTGTACCATTCGTATGGTCTTCTTTATGTTCAGTATTTGTTATCAGAAGCTTTTGTTGCTTTTGTTGGAGTTATTTTGGCGATGGCTGAGGTCTAAACTCTACGAGAACTTTCTAGTTATCATTTGCATCGTTCTCTCAGGCTCCTCTTCCTCTTTAGGCCCAGAAGTCGCTGGAGTGAAACAATCTCTAAAACGAAGACAAAAACAAGAATTCATTGAAAGTAGCAGCTGCAGATTATTTACATTTTTTTTTTTTTTTACAATGAGGAACTAGGATTATAGTTTCTACTAGTTACTGCTTCAGCCCTGGGCGGCTGTTCTTTGTACGGATGCAGCTTAATCTGCGTTAATATTTACATGTGTTGAGGAAGAAGTTCTTTGAGCTGAGCAGGAGGATTCAGAACTGCACGCTTTCTAACTTGTAGAATCCTTTTTTTTTTTCCTTACTAGACCTTTTGATTTTGGTTCTCAAGTACAGAAACCTGGCATTTAATTCTTTGAAATTCTAAACGTTCCACTCTATTCTTTCTGTGTGGTTCCCTCATGTCCTTCTATGGCTGACCTTCTGTTCTGGTTTTATTTGACAGGACGAAGATCTCGGGAGCTTCCTTTCAACTCTGCTTAAAAAAGGCCTTCCCTCTGGACTCTGCTGAATTATCCCCATCTATGAACTATGAAGATTCAGATGAAAATCCCCTCAAGACTGAAAAGACCTTTGAAACCAGGAGGCTGAAAACTCTGACCTTGACAGTTTTTGTCTTTCGACTCTTCTCCCCCAGAAAAAAAAACTCAAAACTTCATTTGTTCTTGTATTTTGATGCATGAAACTCAGTTGAATAAACACTTTTGTAGAAAACTAAAACTTTTGCAGTACAGGAGTTGCGTAGACATGAATGTAGCAGACTTGTTACTGGTTGCCGTGGTTACAGAATATTTACGGTATCAGCACTGCATTTTGTCGTTTATCGTACGCAGTTGGAGATCCTAGATTCGGGGGGCCCATAGCACAGAACCCCCATCTTCCATTGCAGCTGATGCAACGGTGATGGTTCCGCATCTGAAGACCTCCTGATGAAACTGCTTCTGCTGTTTCTTCTGGAGAAAATACAACGACACTGGTTGCAAATGTCCTCCATCTTTGAGAACCCGGTGGCGATGCTACTGACAGCGTCTTTGACCAGTGGAGGAAAATCCTCCCAGTTAATGAGGTCATATTATGTTGTGTATGTTTCTTCTCCGCCCTCATGAAGAAATTGTCTCGTCCTTCTTCTCTACTCGGCAATCTAACGTCTCCGTCTCTAGTGTCTCTGTAATTTCTCTCCAAATTCACGTTGTCCAGTTTCCGTACTGTACGGTAGCCAGAAGGGGTCAGGGCACCGTATGGTGCCTTCAGACACTTATCAGCCATAACATTATAACCACTGAGAGGTATGTGAGTGACGTTGATGATCTCATTGTAATGGCACCTGTGAGTGGGTGGTGTATATTAGGCAGCAAGTCGACTTTTTGTTCTCAAAGTTAATGTGTTGGAGAAAAGCAGGAAAAATGGGTAAACCTAGGAATCTGAGGGACTTTTTGAAGACGTAATGATCGTGTTGATAGGTTTTCCCAGTCTACAGTAGTCAGTATCTACCAAAAGTTGTCTAAGGAAGGAATACAAGGTTCAGGGTCAAAGGTGCCAAAGCACATTTTTGCATGTCAGGAGCGAAGGCTAATGCGCAAAGTCTAGGAGTCTGAACACACAGAGCGTTGTAGAGCTGTTTTGGCATTAAAAGACAGCCCTACACAATACTAGGCAGACAGTTATTATGTTATGGCTGATTGGTGTAGTTATCATTGGAAAATGCTTTTATATGTTTTTCTTTTTTAAGCCCTCTGTTTCCCAAATTTGCAGGGTTTGCCTTTCAGGTCAGGGCAACCCTTATGGCAAGTCAGGAATTTGCATGCCAGGAAGAGAGCAAATCCTTAGAGTGCTGCTTTGCTACAGGCAAGATTCTGAACATGGCTGCCTGGGCCACCTGGATGAGATCCAAAAGACTTGATGAGCTCAGGTGACATCACTGATGTGGTGCCCAAGCGTAGCATCACAACGATGTAACAGTACCGTAGCCCTGTTACGGGCTTTCTGCTTTTTTGTCTAAAGCAAAAAAAAAAAACTTTTTGCTTGAGACAATTTTGATTCACGGTTCAAACTGCATTTGTGTGTGTTGGATCAGTTTGAGGGGTAACAATACTGTAGTGGTTTGTAAAGTTAGACACCTGGTCACGCAATGGTATAAATCCCCCTCCTCCCCCTCAATCTACCCAGATGACATCCCTTTAGGCAACCCCAGTTGCAGTGGCTGGTGGTGACGTAATAAAGCACGGGGTCCAGGCACGTGTTGAGGATGACCAGCGCCATGGTGACCCGCCTGGCATTGTAGATGGCGTTGGCGGCCGAGCAGCTCTGGATGACCTTCATGTGTCGGAGGAGGTTCAGCAGGTAGACCACATGGTTGGGCAGGAAGCAGAGCAGCGTTATGGCCAGAATGGTGTAAATGACCCTCACTGCTTTCTGGGCCGTTTTATTCTTTATCTTTGCGATGCGCCTTGCCGCCAGAGGGTAACACACCAGGATGATCAGGGAGGGCAGGAGGGAGCCAAAGGTCAGGCCCAGGAGGCTGTACGCCGCCAGGCGTGAGGTCCACTCGTTCTTGGCGAAGTTCTCAAAACATTTTTGGCTTCCAGGTTTGTCGTTGTTGGTCTCCAGAGGTCCCATGAGGATGAAGACGAGGGCGGCCACTACCAGGGCGAACCAGAGCGCCGCGCTCACCAGCAGGGCGCTCCAGGGACTCCGCAGCCTCAGGTAGGCGTGCGGGTGTATGGTGGCCACGTAGCGATCCACGCAGATGCACGTCATGAAGCAGATGCTCATGTAGATGTTGGCGTAGAACAGAATCCCAGTGACGCGGCAGGCGACGTCCCCAAAAACCCAGTTGTTCCCCTTGATGTGGTAGTGGATCCTGAACGGCAGAACGCAGAGGATGAGCACGTCCGCCAGAGCCAGGTTGCTGATGTAGACGCTGAAGGCGGTTCGGGGATTGGTCCTGAAGGTGAAGACGAACAGGGCAGCAAGATTTCCCGGGAGACCGAAGAATAAAGCCGGGATGTAGACGGCTGGGAACAGGTAGTGCTGGTACTCCGCTGAGGGGACGCTGCAGTTCTTCACATCCATCGTTATTAACTTTTTCGTGAACTGAAACTCAGACGGCGGAGGTTGAATCTCTTGAAGACTGCAGCAAGGCAAACTCGGGGGTTTCTGGAACTGGAGAAACACAAAGGTTTAAGTGTCATACATTCTTTTGCTCTAGAAAAACCTTCTTTTTTATTTTTTTATTTCGTGGGTGTGTTTTAGTTTTGTTTTGATTTTTTTGCAGAAGTCTATTAGAAATCAATGGTTTACCACGACATTGTTTTGGTAAAACATTTAGATGCTGTAACAACTTATTTATTCTAAATTTAAACTCGTGAACTTCAATCCATATGATTATTCTAATAATGTGATATTGTGTACTTTTTTTTTTTTTACATAAGGTCTTTCCGAACAAAATGATATACAATAAGGACAGGAAAATATGTACATATTACATATATATTAAACATATTAAGCATTTTCGTGTTCTTAAACCTAATCGGCAACGTTTCGATTTGTGGCATTAGAATTGAAGAAGGAAAATCCCTGCTCCTGTGCAAAAATTAAAAATACGTCGACCTGAAAAATGAATTCCAAATTAATATCGGATGTCCCATACAGTAGAATGTAATAGCTTTAATGTCATCGCACATTGTACATTGAAATTGCTTGTGCGGTGTCTATAAAACCCCCACCTGAACTCATCACGCACCAGAGCGTGACTACCCACATGAATGTGTGTAGACACTCATTTCAATATATATTCATAACAAATAATTATCAAAAAAAAGGCATTGAGATGAATCACCAGCATAATTGCATTATGATCCCACATATATTGCACATTATTTAGTAGCACTTTGAGATTTGATCCAAATGTAAAGTGCATTATAAATTAAATGTATTATTATTATTATTATTATTATTACATTGTAGCTTAAAAAGACTAAACTTTCTCATATGAATTGATAAGGGAGTAAAATATTGCACATTATTTTATTAGATTGGACGGTCCATTTGGAATATTAAATGGATAATGTGGTGTAACAGTAGGGGTTTAATGTTTGTTTAATTCAGTGATGGCTCTTGGATAGAAACTTTTTTTTATACAAGTTAGGAAAATATTTGAAGTGAGTCAAGCGTGTTAGTCACTGGAGTAGAGGTCGGAGTCACCTGCCTGACTTGAACCACATGGAAAATCTTCAGATTTGAAGAATGCGGTTGCTGCACATAAATCCAGGAATATTAGAGAATTGGAGGCATATGACCACGAGGAATGGACTAAGATTGTTTCAAGGAGCTGGTGTCTGCTTTTGTATCATGTTTGCAGTAAAATGCTCTCTAACAAGTACTAGAGACGCTTGTCATCAGGGGGTGAATCATTTAGAGATTGTGGAAGTTCCTAAAAGTAGTATTTTGTGTTATATAAGGGTTTATTAAGTTATACACCTGTTGTATAGAACTTCTTACACTATATATTGTGCCAGTAAACATTGTGACAATTGAATAATTTTGCTTCCAACAGCTACTTTAATTTTTTTCTTTTTTTAAAGGAGGTTGAATTGAAACTTAAAATCACTGACCACTAAACTTGGGGCTCTTGTAGCATTTTCTATTGACTTTCAATATTTCAACTGTTGAGGATTCAAATCTCATACTTCATCTCTAAATGGCTGTAAATATATTCCCACGCATTTTCTAATATTACACACTATTACACACTAAAAACCATAAGATATGTATTTTTATATTGAACTAATACCTCATATTAGGTTAAAATAAACAACAATATTTGAATAAGAAAAAATACTCACCAAGTCACTCAGTGTCTGCTGTGACTAATCTCTGAATGCAGAAAGCTTCATGTCATGCGGAGGAGCCAAAGCTGTTTTTTGTTGTCACTTGGTTTGTGCAGATCTTCGCGGAACAAGATGACTGTCAGTGCTTTTAATTTCCTGTGTTGGTGTATTCTACTGTTTCGGTGAGGGCAGGGACAGGAAACCAGAGTGTGGTACAAACCATGCATATAATCTGCCTGTTTCACCCACCCATTGCACTTTAAGAATATATATGATGAGTGGACTTCCTCATTCTCACCAGATGGATCTCTGAGACATGCAGAAATGTAGAAATCAACATCATGCCCCTGTTTCAACCTAATCCTGAATGTCAAAAAAAAAAAAATCCATGACATTATTGAGGACATATTTTTGCCTTCCTTCTAAAGCATCCTTCCATATCAAGCAGATAATTCCAATGATGTGGTCTATGTTAGAAAAAGTTCCTGAGAACAATTTGTGATCTAATGATTTTTGCTGCAGTGTAAACCAAAATGCTCGAATTAATCAATCAGTAATGAAAAAGGTTTGTTCAGAATTTTAATTAACTAATGAATATTGAAAAACAATAGTTACCTTTTGCTTTCCAGTGTATTTATGAAACGTAATTATTATAATTCACTGGTCATTTAACCCTGTTTTAAAATTATGTATCTGGTACTTAAAATTATAAATTCAATGATGGTTAAAACTCTACAGTTTCAAGGACTTAAAACTGAGTGAGAAAGTGAATTATTTGGAATAGGGTGTGGAAACTTCGATGATTGGATGGATGGATGGATAATTTTGTCATGTGAGATATTATGAAACAGATTTTTGCATATTTTGAAAATATTTATTTAATCATAATTCATTCATTCATAGTAATTCATAATTCATTTTTTCAACTTGTTTTGGCATATATTGCCAAATATATTGGGCATATATTTATTGGGCACATTTCTCCTTTGTTGTAAGACCTTTTCTGTTTCTGATATTCTATGAATTAAAATTATTTATTTTTTTAACTTGCATTAATTACCGATTTCATGCCGATATTATTTTCGTATTTTATCATCAGATGCTATTTTAGCTCAGGTACTATTAATATTACTCAATTATTCTACGGATGTGTTTTGGGATATTTGAATAATTTATGTCATGTAATCAAATTAATAAGTGTTTTTCAGATAATTTATTTACTTGTACTTAGTTAATATCGTTTTGTTAAGTTATTTTTCTTTTAAGATTTTAAATAGATCTGATGTTAAGATTATTGCTACAAGCAAATACAAGAGTCCTGCTAATTATTTGTCTATACTGTCCATTTTTTAAATTATAATATTGGTTATATTGTCAATAAATTAACACCCCTACTTCCGTTTCTGCGATTTCATTTCCGTAATCGTCACTTCCGTTTGCTTTCTTCTGTCCAATGAAGTTCCAACTGTTTCGCGCCTGCAACCTTCTGCTTCGTCGTCTCCCGTTCCTGACATTCCAATTACATTCATTGCCCGACTGTGAAATCAACATTTTTTTCTACGAACTTTATTTATTGGAAACGCGAAAATGGACGAGTTTGAGGGATTGAGCGACTTTGACATCGGTCAGATTGTGATGGCTAGACAACTGGGCCAGAACATCACCAGAATTGCAAGTCTTGTTGGGTGTTCCCGGTCTGCAGTGGTCAGTACCTACCAATGTGGTATATTATCGCAGTGCACGCCGTAACACGGCCCCGCTACAAGCCAAAACCGATGTACTACCAGTTAATATTTACAATTCAAAGACATCCATTCAATAGTGTTCGCTAAGTGGACTTGTTTAGCCTAACAAACACACTAACGACGGGATTGCACCACTTTTCTAGACTTATGAAATGATTTAGATATTGCTGCTGTTGTTCGATATGATTAGCTAAATAATTGGCCGAATTTGACAGCTAACAATCACGATAGTGGGAGCTTAATACACTATCCAACGGCATCTGTGCATCTCCTGGTTAAAGTTATTTCCCTTTGCTTACCGAATAAACTTAATCTTGTCATTATTGTAGGAAACATACTCAAATGGAAATCTAATGTTCACTTGACCCGATAGTATGTACTTAATTAGTTCAAGGCACAAACTAACGTTGGCTGTGCAATGTTTACATAGCCAATTCAATTTGCTAGCAGGGTGTTCTGACGTTAAGGCTACTGACTTATTTGCGCATGCGCAATAGTTCAATTCATACAACTTTATTGAACTGTCAGCCAATGGAACAGCCGAAAGAGGACCGCAATTCATTTTGTAGTTGACGTAGTCTATGGATTCAACCTCAAACAGAAACAAGTTAAAAATGTCAGAAGTAGCAGATGAGCAGACATGGAACCACACAAGGAACATCACTAATTAATAAAAAAAGCCAAGTGTTCTACTTTTAACCTGTCTGTACATATATTTATGGTTAGGGTCAAAATCAATAGGAATAATTTCTTAATATTAATTTCATTTTATCTTGCAGCAGATAAGGTTGTTTTTTTTTACAGTGCGTCTTTGCTTGTGACTTTCACCAGCCCTCTGAGCCACATATGTTTTTAATAAATTAGTTAAAAATAAATGCTTAACAGATCATCCTCGTAATGGAATAAGAGTAATTTAAAATGAGCATTGTCTGCCTTTAGTAGCCTAAAGCAGAAAAAGGGAAGTTTAAGCATTATGTTCCCAGGGGCACATTATAATGTCTGAGCTGGCAGAGAACATGGTCTCATTTGTTGATTCTAAATTTTATTAGCTTTCTTAGCCACAAGTTTCTCCCAAAAAACAGGAAAAGTCCCTCGGCTGAAGTTGCAAACTATTTGGAAATATGTATATAGATAGATACATTCTTTATAGTCATTGCATATTGCTACACAACAAAAGTATGTTTGTCAGCACTCAAAACAAATTTGCATGGATAAAGTAAAAATGATAAAATATTAAATGTAAGTTAAAGGTTGATCGTTTTAATGTGCATTACCATAAAGTGTGTGGATAGCTTTGGGGGCTTAAATGTTTGTGCTGCTGCAGATCAAAGTGATAACACAGAAAGATGATCAAGAGGAGGGGAGCGGCACAGTCACCTGCGAGAAATGTGGACACAGCGACCGCAAAGACCAGCAGAAGACGTGCAAGCAGTGTGATTTGGGGTGAGGCCTTACAAGTTTGGTGGTATTAATTTGATCACATTTTTGTCATACTTCCATCGGATGTTCTTTAATGTTCAGAATATGCCAGTGTTTATTTTATTCGGAGCATTACCTACATTTACTCAATACAATTACCACTGTATAGAGTTCTTCAATTTTTCCTTCAGTTTTACTTCACTTATACCCTTATAGTTGATGTTAATACAGGTTAAAGGTACTTTAACATACAACTGTGTACTTTTTTCCCCAGGTATCACATAGACTGCTTGATACCACCTTTAAGTTCTGTCCCTCAAGGTGATTGGACGTGTACCGAGTGTTTGCTTGGTCCTCGGACTACAGGTAAAGCTGTGTAGATGACACATCCTCCTGTTAATCTCTTCTTTGTCAATAATAAATAGTGTTTTTGTTAGCATTATTCTTAGGAAAAACTACTGGACCAAAGGGTGTAGCATGGACCAAGGAAGAAATCATTCAATTTAAGGGCTGATCTGAATCACAGGGTGGATAAGCTCCTTTTCTGAGAAATAGAATTGGCATTTGTGATTTAAAAAAAATAAAAGCATCAAATCATGTGATGAAGGCATGGATCAGTGGTTCAGCAGCAGAGAAGGAGAGAGATGGGTACCCATTGTCCAGTAAAATGGTTCCTCTTAGTATTTTGCTATTATATTTGGATCAGTATTACTGGGCTGTGAGCTCTCCTTGTGAAACGTGAACGGTAAACAGCGCTCGTTCTGTTGGGGTTTGTCCGGTCCACTGGCTGAAATCAGCTGGTCGGGCCACAGATGGCTGCCTGTTTGGGAGTGAACGCTTTCCCGGAGAACACATGACGCGCTCTAAGCTGACAATCCCGTAAATGGTTAGGTCCAGGCGGGGCCGGGGCGCTATGAAGCTCATAACGAATGCTGCCAGCCTCCTTCCCTGTGCAGCTGCTAGGAACGAGCCGGTTTGAAATTCTCCGGGCTTCTGGAACCCTCCATTTACATCTAAACATTTCACGAGTCTCCACGTTTGCTTTGAATGCGAGGCTTAGCACTTCGCTGCTTTTCTTATTCTGAATAATGATAATGCTCTTACATTTGTCAAAACACAGTAACAACCTAAAATGTCAAATCCCTCTCCAGACATGTGTGCCAACACGGCGGCCTTCATATGGACCCGTTCCATGACCCTGAGAAGGGCTTTTTCTAAACCAACAGTTAGAAAATAATTTTTTTTACACACAAAGAACATAGTTATAATAGAAAATATTTTTTACTCCCCTAAATACGCCCTAAATTTTAAACTTTGGACTTAAATAAATACATTTTATCATTTGTTGTTGTTTTGTTTTTAGTTTTTTTGTGGGGGGGGGGGGGGGGGGGGGGGGGTTTCTGAATGATATGAATGAGTTTTTTTATTCGTCCCATAATATACAGTATCTGATGAGTGTGTTTCTTAACTTTTCTGTTTTTATTGACAAAATCTGGCTATTAAAGTTCTCAGATGAAATGAAAAAAGGATGTAAAAAATAATGTGTGATGGATCGAGGAAGGTGGATTTTTAAAACCACCAGGATGATGAATTGATACGTATCCCTACATTTCTCTCGATTCTGCAGCCTGAAAAGTCGTTTTTCTGCGAGCTGCTGCGAAAAATGGATGGTAAAGTTCAGAAAGTATAATCCCCTCAAATGTGGCAGTAAATCAGACCAACATGAGTTCAATCGGTTTGTTGTGGTGGGTGTCATTTCACTGGTACAGAAGGAAGTAACCAATATGTCAGGGAGTCGAGGAATATTTTTTCATTTGGACCTTTCATTTTTTCTTTTGACATTTTCAGACGACTCCATCGTTCTGGTGGAGGAAGTGATCACTGATGGAAAAGTAACAGACGTCATCGTTGAGGTAAAGGAAACTGCGTCTACTAGCAGTCGCCGTCGGCCGTCCAACAACAAACGTCCGAGCCGCTCCAGCAGTCGATTACGCAATCACACAGTTCCAGACACATCCAGAGGTGACCCTGGTCCCGATCCTCATCCTGATCCTCAACCTGTCCAGCCTGAACCTCGTCCTGACCAGTCTCAGCCTCGTCTGAAAACCTCCGCTGGTCAGTTCCATGTTTTATTACTTATTTTGTGTTATTAAGGCTCACCAATACGACCAACACATCACAATCTTACTACCAGTATAATTGTATTTGCTAATCATTATCATGTAATGAATAGGTCCACACTCTCGTCTTAACAGCACGGGTATAATATCAGAAAAGCCCCCCAATCCCCTGCGTGGTATAAGCAATTCTCCTGATAGAACTCCAATTATAGGTGACTCATTAATAATCTCAAGCATAATAATATCGACTCCCCCTGACTATTTCTATGAAGTCAGAAGGTATGCTGTACGATCAGATCCCATCATCCGTTCACTTCCTCTTCCCTTCAGCAGTTCATTCTTTCAGATCTAATAGTGTGTTTTTGTGTTTCAGATGAAGGACCATGAAAAGAGACAACCGTGCAGCTCGAACTCCTGACATCAAGACGAGTAGACGTCAGAAGATGCAGTGTGTGGTCATGACCACATGGTGGCAGCATTGTGTCAGATGTAAACTGAAGGACCTGACATTAACCTGTCTACTGGGGCTGTACACTTTTATAGCGGGGTTGTTGGTGATTCTTTGTTGAGACTGTTGTTGAAAGTTCTTGTTTAATCATGTCTAGTCCATGCATTTCTTTTACTGCCATTAAATTTGATGGGGAAAAAAAAAAAAAGCACTGTCTCTGAAATCTGTAAAACTATTTTTACTGTCTGCAGCATTCAGCGTAAAACTAATTTCCTACCAGTGAAGACAGATTTCAGTAACATTACTCAAACACATTGTCAGTGTTGGATTAAAGCTAATCTTGTACATTGTCCCACTGCATAGAAGTCAACTAGCTTCCTTTTGTTACTAAAGGTTGTGTGAAGGCTTGTTATGTCACACCCATCCATACAAGACATGAGAACGGAATCTTAATCATTTCAAAGCATTGAAAGTTCCCATTAAAAAAAGTATTTGGAAAATGCAGAGAAACAATGGTAGGGAACAGAAATTAAAGTTTTCACAGCAGTTACTGATAATGAACGTCATCTAATGTCAGCTAGGATTGGCTCCATACCCCTGTGAGCCCGCAAACAATAGACAGTTAAGGATAATAGATGGACAATTATGAGAAATATCCTCATTTAAATACTTTTTAATACTGATTAAATATGGAATACGTAACATGAAACAGGAAGAAGAGACTAGGACTATGCTAGTGGCTCCGTGCTACATTGAGCAAATGGATATTATTTAACTTGTTCTGCTCATTGGTTATTTTTATCACGTATCCAAAATAAACCATAAACAACTATCCACAACTATCAGGTGTATCTGCATCAGCCCGGTGTCTATGGACGAGCATGACCTAAAAGAAAATATATTTCTATCTTCGCCTGATAAAAAAGGCTATAACATAATTTCGATCAGAGAATCTGAAATGTAGGAAAGATGAATGATTTTATCACAACAGCAGATGTTTGGTAAGTAGTATTAAAAAGTCTTTAGTGCTCAGACTCTTCGGGGAGATTATGATCAAAGGGTTCTCTGCCCTGAGCAGCAGCAGGGAATATCCCCCCTCTCAATCAGGATACCGCTGGAGGTGGTGGCTGATGGATCTACGAGGACTAGGTGGAGGAGCCACTAGCAACTATATTACAAAAACACCTTGAAACAAAACAATCGGTCAGTTTGCACAGAACCTGAAAACAACTGCAAAAACATTGATAGAAATACAAAAAAGTTCCTGTTATTCTACACAGTTTCTGCAGGACAGAACCAGGAGGACTCTCTATTTGGACTAGTTGGATAGACAATGCATCCGAAATGTCCCAAAAAAGGGGTTTTGACCCCAGAGAGAGATTTTGTCTGCATAATACCCCCTATGTCCACCAGAGGGGACTACATGCACACACTACTACCTTTGGGTGTGACGTCTACAAATATTTATATTAAAATCTAGCATGTTGGATCTTAAAAATAAATAAATTGAAAGATTTAAGTAGGAACCCAATTATAAGCCTGCCGAAAAAACAAGTTAAGTATGAAACCTAAATAAAAATCGATGATCACAATTTGCCGCTGAGGCTGATGGGAATGCTTTGCAAAATGAAATAGATGCTAGGGAGGAAAAAGATGTCAACATCTTATCCTCATTCTAGAGCAGATCTGCACCGTGTGTTCCGTGTCTGACTGAAGCAGCCTCCTGGACCAATTCCCCAGAAACCATTGAGCTTGGTGTTGCTAGGCGATAAGGCTCAGTGGATGTGGAGAACCTGCAGAGGACGGTCAGCTGTCATTCTGGTCCGATGACGAGCTGCATCGTGTGTCGGAGCAGAGACGCTCCGGAGTCCGTTTCTGAGGGAGGTTGGGCCTGCTGAGCGCGCCCTGACATCACACTCCTTCCAGCTAGTGCTGATGGTTGAGTGCTGTGATTCAGTGGGCGGGAACGCAACACGCCAAGAGCTCATCTTGCCCTACTTTCCCCCCTTAAAACCACAAATAGAGAAAACAAACGTTCACCTTCATTGGCCGGGCGTGTTTATCTAAAGCTTAGTCTCTGAGGTGATTAAGTGAACACAAGGGAGCACTCACACATTCTTCTTTGTTGGTTTGAAAAGTGTCGCTGGAGGATTTGTGTTGTTTGGTCCTAACCGTTAACCCTTTGATCTTTGACCCCCAGCTCTAAGAGAAATTTCAAGCATTGGTTGGAGGCTGGTATGACCTTGTTTCTCAGGCTGCGGTTTTATGATTTGATACCAATAATCACTGGACACAGAAACCTTGAAGCTGGTTTTTGAGCTGGTGCCGGGTATTTTTTTAAGCTTATCTAGAATGGCATTCTCAAAATAATTTCATAGGCTCCGATGATAATCCTTTGATTTTCTTCCTCCGGTGGCATCATGAGATTCATATTAGCGGTTGTTCAGTGAAGAGAATCTCAAATTATTGTTATAAATAGGGATTTGAGATTCCCTCCTCTTCTCCAGATAATTTGTTCATACTTTGAAGATTTAACCAAAAATAGGTCATTTTTCATTTCGCTGTAAACCAAAAAAAAAATCAAACTGATTCCCTCAGAATGAACAAGGAAAGCGCGTCATTTTAATTAATTAAGCGGAGAGGCTGACTCCCATATGGTGTTCAGCCATAACATTATAACCACTGATAAGTGAAGTCACAGTTGCATTGATTATCTCGTTGTCATGGCAGCCGTTACTGGCTTGGATAGCTGATGTGTTGGAACATGATAAATGGGAAAGTATAAGGATCTGACCGATTTTGTCAAGAACCACATTGTGATTATTGGGTGATCTGTGGTTTTTAGTACTTACTTTAGGGTAAACAGGGTCTTGGGAGTATATCCTCAACATGCCCCCAATCCCCTGCCTTGTACCTGCAATCCCCCTGATTAAACTCCTCAAATTAAATGGGACACATTAAAAATCTCAAACAGTCCATATAGACCCAAGCTAAATATTTCTATGACGTCAGTAATATGTTATAAGATCCGATCCCATCAACTCCCATCAGCAACTCAATTATAAAATTAAATACAGTTAACTAGTTTTTCTGAGCTCAGGAATAAAACAAGACAGATTTACTCGTGTCAATTCATATGAGCTAAATTAAAACGGATTTAAAGGCAAGATGCTGAGTTTTCCACAATTGTCTCTCATCATAGGTAAAATATGAATCATTAGACTAAAATGTGTGTGTGTATATATAAACGAGTCGTTTCATATCCACCAAAATTCGGACTTAATCAGACAAACGATTGGAAAATAGTAGCAGTCGTGCACTGATCCCGGCCGATGGATCGGCGCCAGGAGGTGCAGATTGATGTAATGCGCAGTTGGCCGAGCATCCTCGCTCATCCAACGTTAGCCAATTGGTGCGCTGTACACAAGCATGAGTTACCATGGCTACGAACATCTCACCAGCTTGAAAACCTTTCACCTTGAATGAAGAAAACACAAAGCTTGCTACTTTTAATACCGGCATTAACAATCTAATCAGACTCTTCAAAACGAAAATAACCACGAGGAGCATAACAAGTTTCAAGAAGCTAACATTGGCAGAAAGGCTAAAGCTAGCGAGAGAGCAGAGCCGACCACGAGCGCTGAAGTCCCTGAGCGAAGCAAACGTATAACATCTTGGACTGAACGAGGCTTAGATAGATTTTAGATTTGGAAATGTCAAACAATTGCCTACCAGCCTTACTTTTGCTGTAATCCTTCAGAATAAGACCACTTAAAAAGAAATACCCATTATCGCAAAACATTTTGCAGAAAATAAAAAAATTTTGAAATCAGCTTGTCAGGACTTTATAAAAATAAGTGATCGGCCAAGAAAATTGCAATCGCTGCAACTTTAACCGTTAGTGGAAATATGCAACTTACCTCATAATATTCCCAACTTTTCAGGGATATGATTATACGGATTATACTGTTTTCCTGAGTCACCGCTTCGGTCCTCCACGTTCCAAGCTATTACACTGTCCCTGTTGGGGACAGGCACATTGGGTTCTATCCAGTTACTGTCCCCGTCTTTGATGTTGCCATTTTTCCTCTCCTAATGAGTATCTCATCTTCATCCAGTGGGAGAACTTTGGGCTCATTGTTCGTTTGTGTTGCTGACTTGATGCCCTCTTGTGAGCGCAGCACAAAGGGTCGTTAGGTCCTGCTGTCTACATCAGTCTTTTCCTGGGGGTCAGCCACCTCCCCAGCATCGCAGCTCTATGCCAGGGATTCCTGGACGTCACAGGTTTCCTAGTGGCTGAGTCTCGGTTCAGAGAAGAGGTCATCAGGGGGCCAGAGTGTTTGAAACCAGATGTAACCTTCTCCAGCGGTTGGGTCAGCAGTAACATATTGTTGCATTGTAGGTTTTTGTTATTGCTCAAAAGTCTTCTTCTGAATAAACAGGTTATATTTTTCTGCTTTCCTACGCCAGTCAGCTGATTTCTTCACATATATCGTCACGCTGTCCGTGGTTACAACCTTATTTGACCCGTTGTTTCCTTGTTTTGACCGCGTTCTCACACCTGTTGGACAGGATTTGGCATTATGTTCAACACCAGTCATGTGACGGGTTTCCTGAGAAGAACTTTCCTTTGTTTCTGTTCCTGCTTTTGACCCTGTGCTCATTCTTTCCGCTCTTTATGAGATCCTGTCACTTTCTCCCGCGCAGGAATCCCCAGAAGGAACGACGTGCTGCAGACGGCAGGTGATAAGGAGCCGGAGGAACGGCGAAGGCTTTTGGTTTGTTAGCAACTTAAAAAATTCCGCTGACGCTAGTGTGAGCTGTGCACACGATGGAGTTAAGGTCAAAACACCAAATCAGATCATTCTGTGTGCCTGATTTGCAAAGCACAGAAGCACACCGACTACTCTTCATCATTCTTCTCCCATCTTATACTTACTATTCCAGGTTTTCACGAACATTATTGTCTTTTCCATCAACTTATCCAGTGACTTCCTGCTACAGACTGAACCTGTTTGACTCACAATTTCAACAATATGAACTTTTTCCATAGCTTTAATATTTGAGGCAGACCCGGTAGCGTTTCCTCTCCACTGCTAGAATATGGCTTTTCATTATATTACAAATTAAAATACCCATAACATAACATAACAACTCATGGTTTTCCGAACAAATAGGTACAACTGGATTCAGGGAGCGGTAGAGAAACGTTGCTGCTGCCCACATGTAGCTGTTATCATGCAGCTTCTGAGTCGCATGGATTTAATCTAATTAAATAAATGTATTGTTATTATTATTAATTCTGTTAATGTCCTCAACTATAGAGAACAGTTGAGAACTAAACGTAGAACCACAAACCTTCAAAATAAAGTAAAATATCTGCTAAATACCACAATGGTAAAGGGATTATTTGAGTCCAATGAGTATGCATGAGCCGTATTTGAGTAAAGTGACATCGTCATGGCTACATGTACTTTTACGACCCCCTGGGTGCAATGACACATCGACTGCTGATCTCCTCATGATACTAAATGAAAGACACACATTGTGCACACTCACAAAGACACACTCCCTCTTTCAGAGCATGGATAGCCCTCAGAACCTGCCATAAGGACTCTAACATTAGAATGTGATGCAATGATACAGCGATGTCTTCAGCGCAGGCTACAGGAAGTGATGTATCATAGCATTGTTTTGTTTTTCACATGGGGGGTCCACACCACGAGGGGTAGTGTGGGGGTTTCCGTGAATTTTTCTGTTAATGTTAGTTTTGAAGTCATGCATTGTTGGTATTGAAAAATGAAAATTTAATAATAATAATAATAATAATACATCTAATTTATAACGCACTTTACATTTGGATCAAATCTCAAATTGCTACAAGGTAAAAGCAGATAAAAGCATCAATAACAAATATAATAATAACTATATCAAAACATAGCCAAAAAGCAGCAATGTTATTTAAAGTTATAGGTTCTGCTAAAAAGGAAAGTTTTAAGTCCTTTTTTAAATGTCTCAGTCATCTGTGGAGCCCTCAGATGGTCAGGTAGGGCATTCCACAGACGAGGCGAAGCAGAACAGAAGGCCCGATCACCCATGGTGCTGAGCTTAGTCCGTGGAAGGAGGAGGCGGTATGAGTGGGTAGAATGGAGGGATGGTGTTGAGGTCAGTGGGGTGAGTAGTTCAAATTTACATCCAATAAAAGCAAATGCTTCATACTTTATTCTTACTTTAAACGCATCTGATAACTGCAGGCAAATGCAATCAGCGGGAAGTACTGATAATGACGGATGAAAATCAACAAAAAGAGAGTGTTTGAACCAAAGCAGTAATGAAGCTGAAACCACGGAGAAAGAAGAAAACACGGTCAAAAAAGACTAGTTTGTTACTCAACTCAAATGTAGTTCTTATTGCATTAGCAGCATCAGGTTTGTCATGGATTTAGTAATGAGATTTAGCATGTGAGAATGAAAATGAGACGCACTGCATGACACGAGTCTAAAATGTTCTGTGTTCTAAGTTTATAGAAGAGATCTTCATGTGATCTTTTTGACCGTATTTGCTTTTTATTCACAGGTGATCGATAGACTTCTGATGATTTATTCATTCATTCAGCTTACAGAAGAATGTGATAATGAATCCATTTCACTGTCTTGAGACCCCTTAGATTTGTCTTGTTACCCTTTGTGGAGGCCCAGTCCCCAGGTTGTGAACCATTTACCTGCTTACTGCTACTCGAATCCTCGGTAATTAGCACTTTAAATCCCTATTGCTCTAATCTTGCAACAACAAAGAAAAGCCGTAAAAATGTGGACTTCTGGATGTGCCAAACTAAAGTATGTCTATGCTTCTGCAGTCTCTGCTAATTAGCGCTGGCTGGAAAAAGGCCTTTGCCACATGACCGCTTTGAAAAATGACAAAATTTTCCACTTGTTTCTGCACAGATTAAATCGTATCCACGATAAAGCGAGGTTGTCTCTTTCCATCCATCCTCCTCACACACACACACACACACGTCGCAAACAGCGCGGGCGCAGCGGCCCTACGGCGAGATTAAAAATAAAAAGTCTAAAATAGACTTGTGAATGCATATAGGAGTCAGTCGGTGCCGAGAAGACGTATGCATGCATAATGGAGAACATCCATACGGCATGTGAGCACGCCTCATCGGTGGAGACTTGTAGAGTCTTGCACCTGCAGTCAGAAGGAGTAACGTTACAAGCTGCTTGCTCGGCACTGCAGCTCTCTCCAGCAGACCAAAGAGGGGAGCAAAAGTAGGTCAACCTCCCAGAGACCCACACATCTCTCCCAGTGATTCCGCGCTCAATTCCTGCTCGCATCTGCGTCTGATGAGAGGGAAAATGGGAGTCGACAGCTCCCTTGCCAGCTACTGTTCGACGCCACAGTGGAAACAAAAGCAGCAGGAGCTGGGTCAGACCGTCACTGATACGATGGTCCTCTCTGCTGTCAATCACGTCGCTGCCTTTAGCTCCCGCTTCCATCCAGTACAGCTCAACAACAGCCCCTAAAACGAGCAAGCGTTCGCTTTCTTCATTCTAGTTTGCTCCTGTGTTGTTGGTGTGTTCAGTCTTTTTACAGATTATCTTCACTTCAGTGGATGACAGATATGTGGACGGTATAGAGATGGATGATTTTTCCCTATAAATAGATACAAGTAAAAAAATATAGTACAAGTCTGATCTCATTACTCTTAAATGATTGGTGTGTAAGGAAAATACCCTTATTGAGTTGTTCACCCACAGTCTGGGATTTTATTGGGAGTGAGGAAGTCTGTTGCAGTTTTTTTTTCATTTAAAAAAAGCTTCCTTAGTGAGTTAAATCTGAATTATTAGAGTAAAATTAAACATCTACCAGATAGATCTCCTTGAGTCGATTCATAAGCACCGAATTTGAATTAAATACGACCAATTGTTGAGAGGTTAAAGCCCGAAAACATTTTAAGGTAAACCTCCCCCTAGTGGCAGAAATCTGTCACTGCTCTTTCCCAAAATCAATCCAGTTCTTCCTCAAACTAAAGTCGATGTAGATTAAAATTTGAAAAGGATCCTTGACATTGTTAATGATTCATTGCGCTAACATCGACATCAGAAATGTTCTGCATAATGTATTAATCCAAAAGTGTAACTTTAAAGGAACCGGATACCGTATCAGTGCCTGTTGTTTGTCAAGAGAATGTTGGTGTGATCATCAGGATCCATGAGTACATACAACTCTTATCAAATGCCCCAAAAGATCGTTGGCCAAAGCGTCAGCTGGCCTTCTTCACATAGTGCATCCTGGTCCAGTTTCTTCTCCAGGAATGATTCATGCCACCTTCTCCCATTGCTTACTCATCAAGTTCTGTGGCTGATGTACCCATTGTAGGCGCTTTCAGCCGTGGACAGGAGTCAGCACCCGGACTCTGACTCATCTGAGGCTATACAGTCGCAGGGAGATGTAGGTGGAGACATTAAAGATGTAGGTGGAGACATTAAAGATGTAGGTGGAGACATCTATGCTCCTATTTATGAATCATAATCCTGACACAATATTATACAGGCGGTTTCAATGTTGTGGCTGATCAGTACAAGATGGTCCCGTTGCTGCTGTGACGAAAGATCATTACAGATCATATGCATGCTTATATGGTAAATTCACCCCTAACTTTCTCCCGCAGTGTGCACTTTCACATCAGCCGATTGCTGACTCAGCAGTTTCACAAAGAAGCAGAGGGCGCTTTGATCTCAGATTAGTGAGATGAAGAGGAGTGGAGGGAGGGGGAAGGAAAAGATTGAGAAACAGAGCTGCTGTATGGATGGAGCTCCTGCCTGCTGTTTGTGTCTCACGCTTCTGCTGCACCACAGGAGAAAGGGCTGGTTTTTAGTTCCTTGCTTAATTTAAACAAAACAAAAGGTCTGCATCCCGCTGTCATGGCAGATCTGCATAGCAGTGCTTGGAGCATAAAAGAGAGCATTTGCTGATGTGCAGCGGTGATGGTCCTCATTTCACTGCAGCTCCTTAGCATAGCATGGTAACAATGAATAAAACTTGAGTGGTCTCAGGACCACTGGAGTTATTCTGGGGGTATGATGATTGCCTCCGCCATATTTTATGTTCCAATCTGTAGCTGACGGTCTTAGGACCAGTGTGTACATGTTGCTATGGCAACACCTGGAGTTCAGCCGATCACTGCTTGATCGGCTGAAGTCTGCGCCGTTTTATTTGACTGCATCCGTACGGAGTGGCTACTGAACGTCTTAGTTGTCATGGCGACACGACATATCATGTGCATACTAATAAATAATTAGAAGTTATTAATTATAAAGTGCAGTTTTGGGCTGGTAGCAAGTCCACAGAAGGAAGAAAATGAAATGTTCTTAGCCTTCAGAGCTGTGTTAGCTAACAGGTGAGCACTTAATGCAGTCAAACTAGTCTAACTAGTCCCCGAATCTCTCTGCAATACAGTCTAGCCTTACTGTCCCTGTCTCTGCAGGAACGTACAAGTCCAGATGTTTAAACAGGATGGCAAAAATGAAGAAGGCAGCTTGTTTTTGTTTTTTTAGCATGTTGCTAGCAAACAATATTTTTCCTGCCTCAGGACTTAAAAAAAAACAACTTTATTGACAATTGTCAATAGTGACAACAGGCGGCAGGGACTGACAGGTCGTACAGTGTGAGGTTTTGAAACCCAGTATCTATCCACCGTTGCAGCCTTGAGCCAGAAATTCATTTGTCCGCCGTTTGACTTCAAATTTTTCAGACCCTCTTATTTTACTCCTAAAAGAAGAATAGTGACTCTGATAATGCTAAAGTGTGAACAGCAAATCAAATCAAAACGAATGTTTACTGCTGACATCGACAGGAGGGCTCGCTAACGTAGTAGCTGTTAGCAGCACATTGCATTGAGATATACAACATGATGCGTTCAATGTCTATTCAGTGACAACCAGTTTCGGGCAAAGCAGAATTGTAACGTCATCTAGATGTGTTCAAATGTAATCTTGTAAAATGTAGAGTCGGCGAGAGGCTTGAATAAAGTTTTTTTGAAAAAGTAATTTGTAAATGTTTTCATGGCAATATCAAATATATATTAGGGAGGGGATTGTTAAAATTGCTAAAAGACATTAGCCTTCATGGTGTCCCTCCCCTACTGCCCACAATATCGTTACAATATCAAGAAGGAAGTATTTCGTAAAAAAAAAGTTGATATTTGATTCTGTCCATATCGGGAACTTTCTTAAGCTGAAAGCTGCATAGCGTCCTCCTTTTAATATTACCTTTTTAGGGGTTTATTTGACTGTTCATTTGATTAATGAAGAAATGTGAGACAGTGCAGGACTGTTTGTTCTGTTTTTCTACAGTGTTCCATGATACGTCTTCTGAAATTAAATGTGAAAGTGGACATTTGTACTTAGCAGTGACTTTTATGAGCACAGTAGCTAAACAATCCATGATGTAGCCGTTGAGATATTTCAGAAAGAACTACACTCAAGGGTTTTCAAACCACTGTGTTTATTTGCTTACTTAACTTGTAACTTTTAACTTAACACTGCTCTTTAATCTTAGTTTCAAAATCAGGGAAAAACCAAAACAATGGCATAGAACAAACATAAGCAACATACATTTCCTTGGTTGTTTACGACAGTTAACCCTCCTCCTCATGGTTTGTGGCAACTTCTGGATGATTTCTTCCTTTGACACTCTTAAATCTGAACTGCCTTGGATTGGTACCGCTGATCTTCTCAGTGATGCAAGGGCCACTCCAGGATGAAGACATTATTCTCCAGGGCCCACTGGTGATGGCCTACCTGCCCCTCACATATGCTTAGACCTGTAGTTTACAGACTACTTCATTTGGACTCTTGGAGGCCCCTGTATATTCTTGGTTAGGAGGGCTGAGCTGGGGTCCAGTATCGGTTGCAGTTTGGAACTTAACTACCACTTAAGTTTACACACTGCACATTTAACTTTAGCAGTTAAGGGGCTTTTTACTATGCATTTTTGAAATCCCTTCAGTGTATAACTGTAAATGTTATAATTGTGCTTAAGGAAAAATAAATGTCTGCAAAATATTTCATGTCAATCCATTCAACAGATTGTGAAATATTTCTGAACCACATTGGTGGCTGGTTGGTGTTCCCATCCTGACTGAGATAAAGTCTGTTTCCGTGAAATTCAGTGACTGCTGTGGTTTATTAATGAAACCTCATCGGAGAATGGATGAGATCATCTCCATTCACGGCCTGAGCTGCAGCCGTTTTCAAACCGGATAGGAGGGAACAATAGCGCTCTATGAAAACCTGCAGTGAAATCCCAAGAAGGCACTCTTTCTCCAAGCTCTCCAAGTCATTTCCTGTGAATTAATTATAGCCCTGCTGAGGAAATGGATCCACTTAAGATACCATCATTTAATGGCTGCATGGGAAAGCGGACAGGCATGCAGCAGCAAGGCAAATATGTGTTAAAGGTGTGAATGCTTCTTTAATTGGGCAATTAGTCTCATTGAGTTTGGCTTTTACATCGAATCGACCTGCAGATAAGTAAAACATGTTATTCTGACACATAGGACACAACATACAGAATCAGAGGTGTGAAAAAAGACTCTAGAGAGCATCTCTTAACCAAGAGCATTAAGTGACACACCAGCAAGAATTAAAAAAAACAAAAAAACTTCTCTTTTCCTAATCAAAAAAATGCTACAAATAAGACAGTTAACACACCAAGCTGTGGGTCTGTTGTTATTTATCTATTTATTCTTTTGAACAATGAAAACAAACAATCTCAAAATTAAATATAATCATAGACTAGGTTGAACTATCTGTCTACATTATTTCTTTCATTCAAACGAGCTTCTGAGTGACGTCATAGTAGGAGTTGGCATGTGTTACATTCACCGTTGTCGGAAATGTTGAACATTTTTAGAGTTGAACGCATAATATGTGAATGAGATGAAACCAAATGAGAAAAATAATGAACTGTAAGAAAATACCTTCACAGCATGCTAAACCAACTATTTAAATGTTCAAAGCAGTTAAATGTAAAAATCAGAGTGGTTAAGCATTATTTTGAAATGTGCTCTATAAATAAATTGTGTTAACATTATATAAATGTTGCTATATTATGATCTATCAATTGTATTGCACCTGATAAATTGCATGTCCCTATTTCAATCATTGCGCCCAGGGAAAAAAATAATTAAATGAGGGACCGGGAAAGGGGGACTTACATTTGATTAAATGGAAACTCAATTGAATGTGGTCTTGATCTAAACATATTTGGTTTTTAAGATGAAATTCCACTTACAAGGGCAATAGAAAATTCAAGATAACTGTAACGGACGATTTGAGATCATTAGTGGGCGGCTGAGCAATTTACTTGAATCCAAGACAGTACCTTGCAAGTGGTTGTAATTTTATGGTTGATGGCGGCGATTTCCTCTTTGAACGAGGCGGCCCCTATATTGACCTCGATTTGGAAAATTCCTAGCTCCCTCACAAGAGTATATTAGAAATCCGAGCCTAAGAGGGGTACGTGAACGCACCACGAGCTCTAGTTAGAGTAGAGCAGCTCCGGTTCGTCAGAGCGACTGAGTCAGAGAAGGAACCCGCTGCTCAAGACGCAGACGGAGGGAGGACCTCTGTGTCGGACTTTACACTACTCTAGGACATGAAACCCGTATTTTAAAGGCGTTGAAAACTCTCTATTCTTGCCCAAGATGACGGTGGATTTTGAAGATTGTATTAAAGATTCACCCCGCTTCAGGTAAGAACATGAAACTCAGTAATTTTCCCGCTGCTTAATCCTCCGGACTGAGCACAGAAATGCATGAGGATCCGTGCACGTGTCCGTTCCGTTAGAATTCACGTTACATCTCAATGGGATGGTCCTATGTATGATTTCTGGATAGTAATAAATCAGTTTTTTCACAGCCTCCAATCCAGTCATGTCTCACTGTTGGCATGAGGATGGTGGTTATGATGATGATGATGATGATGATGAGCAATGCAGGCGGATGAGTTGTCACATGGGAGAAAAGTCATCTGTTGGTCCTCATGTTGTTTTTTTCCCTTGCTCTCCTTCATAGTCTTTATTCTATCAGCATATCATGAGATCTCTGTTATATCATAGGTCAAATCCTGAGGGGATGAAGGTGATGGATGGAGGGGTTTCCCACAACACTGCTCTGATCTACACTATACACGTACAAAGGATGGAGGGAGTCTGGGTGGGAATCATTTTCGTTTGCTTTGAATTTTTCTGATAATTTTGGCTGCGATCATGTGATTGGCAATTATTGCCTAAGAGGGTTTAGTAAAATTTTGAGAATTTAAATATCTCAGTTTAGAGGTGATAATAGTAAAAAAAATACTTCTGCAGGACTTCAAAAGACAGGAAGGATTTGATATTTGCTAAAACGAGATAATCTGCATATCAAATTTAAAATATGACACAAAAAAAAGCCGAAATATTCTTGACATGAGTCATGTGTCGTGGGACGGAGAAACAAAGAAATGTTGTCCGGAAGCACTTGTGGGTAGTTAAAGGGATTTACAACAAAAATTTGCTCTATTTTCATTGAGTGGGAGGAAGTTTCTGGCGAGCCATGCCAAACAGTTTGGAAAGGGAGTGAATAGATGAGTTTGAGCCAGGTTTCAGGGGTACGTATATTTGAGTATCATCAGCATAAAGATGATAGTCGTGTGCTTTTCCAAACATATAACCCAGTGGCCGCATGTCGAAAGAGAATAGTATTGGACCCAAAATGGACCCTTGGGGTACATCACAGTGCGATGGTAACGACTGAGAAAAACGGAAAATGATTACTCAGTAAGATAAAACCTAAATCAACTGTAAAATGTAGTTAACGGCTTGAAACATTAGAGAGAGGTTAACTCACTTAGGACAAATTTGTCTTTTTACTTCTGATTTTGTTTTGATAGTCTGGGCTGTGATAATCCAATTGGCTTGACTTTTGGAAAGGATAAGTATTCTTTGCCGTAATTTTAACATTTCAACCACAAACCTTATAATATGACATTAATTCTCTGTCTAAACAAATTGTCCCGTTTAGCATGTTAAGGAAAAAAAATTACCCATGGCCACACCTTTGCCACCAACAGATGTTGGGTAGCTTTACAGATGTGGCCATTCTACCATATGAAGAACGGAAAGGCAGCTAGTACTGATGACATACCAGTGGACGTACAAATCTGCCCCGGTGAAAGGGCGGTGCAATATTTAACAAGATTGTTTAACATTATCTTGGAGAGTCAGAGGATGCTCAAGGAATGGAGAAAAAGTGTACTGGTGCCGTTTTTTCAAGAACAAGGATGATCAGCGTCGGGATGCCAAGTTGAATGAAATGGGCAATCAGCCCAGCAGAGTCACTGGAGGCCGGTTACGTGCCAGTTGCACGCATGCGCAATCCTTTCAAAAGGTCAGCATACATGCACATTACACATGGCCCACCAGCCTGGTTAAAAATAGGAGCACTTAAAATACATTACTCATTATGATTTTCAAACTGAAAAGGAAACAAAAAATCGGAGTCGGCCAGAATATTGACTGGCCGGTCGGATAAGAAATAAGAAGAGGAGGGATAGTGAATCTGTTGGTAGAAGGATGCTGGAGATAGTTTGCAGGCAAGAGAAAAAGGAGAAGAACAAAGGGGAGGTTTCTGGATGGATTTTGTGAGAGAGGACATGCAGTTGGTTTGCGGACAAAGGAAGATTCAGAGGACAGGAGAGGACGGAAGAAGATGAGCTATGGCGACTCTTAAAGGGAACAGCTGAAAGAAGGAGAAGTTGAGATTCTACCAAACAAAGCCATTGGTTTAATTTATAAGTAGAGCAATTTTACATCCAGAAATATTTTGGATTGGAATGGCAGACCGATTAAATGGCGTTTACCCACACCTTACAGCTTTAGACATCTCATCACTGAAACTTAGTGTAGTGTCTTTACTGTATAGAATCACAAACCTTGATTTTATGAGATTTATGAGACTGTTAATGTGACGTAAAACTTAAAACTCAAACCTAAATATAACTGTCACGGAAATTAGAGTAAAAAGAAGAAGCATTTTTCTAAGGAAACGTAAAGTAGCTGTACTTGAGAGAGTTCCAAAAAGAAGTATCAACAGGGTGCAGCGGTGCATTTTGTATTTACTTCTGCAGAAAAGATCTCTGCCCCCAAATGGAAGACTTCCAGATTTGGCAGCAGCACCTTAATGGCTGCCATCTGGGCTGGAGAAATCTTAGGATGTGCTGAGTGAAGGGTATTTACGCTGACCATCTCCTTCCTTGTTTCATATGCAAAGCAGCAAGACTGCAGCGAGGCTAGCTGCATGCTAAAGAGTCGCCAGCCTCTTTATTTGGAGCTCGGAGTCACCTCTCCTTTTTCATGAATGGTTAGATAACATTATCTTTTATCACGAACCGGGAATTTGGAATAAAAATATGCCTCCTCCTCCTCGTCCGTCCTCTTCCTCCTCCTTGTATACCGTTCTGATCTTTCTCGCTGGCCTCACAGGATCAAACACCCACTCTTATTAGCCTTCCCAGCAGTTAATTTAAAAAAAGGCTTTTATCTGCTGCCCAGGATGTGGAAATAATTCAAAGATATGCTGAAAGAGGCAAAAATAAACACATGTTCTTGTAACCACTGAGGCCTGTAACAGCGTTTTTAGATAGCATTCAAATGGCCTTTTTGTGGAGCTAAAAGCAGCACAATGTTGTGTCATGTAAGAAGCCTGGAGGAGGATGATGCAGAAGCGTCAAGCCCACAGAAAAGGAAATTAAGAACTGGCATGATGCTCCTACACGTGTAAAACCATCCAGCGCTGTGCAGTTGCCTTTCACTTGGACTTCTCTACCTTTTAAAGGGAGTTTGAGACAACGGGGCCCTTCCTCACTCCTAACAAGCTGAAGTGTGTAAAATTCAGGGGTAGTGGGAAATGCTGTTGCCACACAGCAAGACATTTGCGGGTTCAGTTCCACCTGGGAACCATGTGCAGCAAGCATGATCTCCCTGTGTTTGTGTGGCTTTCCACTGCACTCTCGGAAAAAGGCCTTGATATAAACAGAGGGGGTCATCTCAACTGGACGATCCTGTTTGTACATTAACCTGAACAGACCATTTGGCTTTCGCAATTTGGAGTTTCTCGCTCTTCGCAGGTACATTCTCCTCTGCAAGGTACTTCGGCCTTGAGCTTTACACCTCTCCCTAACCAATTTCGGTTCTCTTCCTAAGGTGGTTGGGTGGTCCCGCCATAACTGTCAGCACCACTGCGATCAGATCTTACAATCCAGCTTTAACCTATAGTTTTACATAATTAATAAGTAAAGGCTTTCTTTTAATCCATCTGTCGAAAGGAACCATCACTTGACATGTTATTTGATTTGGTGGTAGAAGAATTACACCTTTTTGACACTTGAAGGGTACCGTAGATTCTTGTATAGGGAGGGGTGAGCTGAGATGGTCACAGTCTGGACATATAACCGCTAGATAATAATGCCACCAGATTTTAAACACTGCTGCTTTTATAGCACTTTTTGATACATTAGCAGTCCATTTCAAGTACCCAAAAATCTCTTAACAAATTTATGTATTTTGTCTTTTGGACTCCTCGTATACTCTGACTCGGACAGATGTTTGATGGCTAACAGCGATCTCCACATCTGTTTTGAGAAAGCGGTCTTTAGTGATTACACGGCCACAGGAACTCATGTGTTTGTGTTTGCACAAGATTGGCAACGTTGGAGCTGTTTTCTCCCCACTGACATAACACTGACCCCAGGATAATACTGGTAGAACTCACTCACATGACAGCCAGTATTTTTCTATTGTTGTCCATGTGAATTATGTGTTTTTGTACTTCCCTCCCGAACACATAATTTTATTCTATGGATACAAGTTTAATTTAGGCCAAAGAAAGTTTAGTTTATTCAAAGCCATACAAACGAATGGATTTCAGTGAAATATTGTGGTAAGGCGGGCCCTGGGGAGATGGTATGGATGCGAGAGGCAGATTTATGAATCCTACTATTGCAACACCATGATCTGCCATTCATTGCATTGGCTTGGCATAATGATGTAGATTTACATGTAATGGAAGTTCTTTCACTGAAGAGTGACGAACGTATCCATTTGAAGCCAACCATCAAGCCACTTATCATGCTAGCCATGATAAGTGCTACGATGACGAAACGATGACAAATATCGTCTAATTGTCGTCATCGGAAAAATGCCAGAAAATATCGAGATATATTTTTTAGTCAGTTGGCGTTGTAATGGTCTTTTGCGGTGAAGGGAGAGGTGAGTCTCAAGGCGAAGCGCTCAACTTACTAGTCCATCTATATTCCAACCCTCACCTATGGTCATGAGCTCTGGGTAGTTACCGAAAGAATGAGGTCAAGACGACAAGCAGCTGAAATGAGCTTCCTTCATAGGTCGACTGGGCTCAGCCTTAGAGATAAGGTCAGGAGCTCTAACCTCTCTGGAGGGAGATTCTGCGGTAGACCCGGTACTCGCTGAAGGCGCTTTATATATCATCTGGCCTGGGAACGCCTCAGTATCCCACAGGATGAGCTGGAGAGGGTTACTTTGGAGAAGGACATCTGGAATACAGCCTGTTGCGACATCCCCGGATAAGCAGAATATTTGGGATGGGTGGAGATTGAAAATTTTATTCAAACTTTTGATAAGTCATGGTAAAAACAGCCTTAAATCAAGTGTACAATCATTTTGTTAAGTAATAGATATAACTAATAGTCACAGTTTGTCTTGCTTATCTGAAAAATGATCTGATTAGAACTGTAAGATTTATGATCCCCTCAAAACTTTGAGTTCTGTCATTTGTTGCACCTCTATTTTTACTGTCAAGCCCCTGATTTTGCCTTATTGCCCTGGAAACTTGAAGCTCTCACGGCTCTTGGTGGCCTGCTGTAGCTGGTTAGTTAACTGTTTGCTCAGTCCTGACAGTTCCTGCAGGGCATTAGAGGGCAGTCACCTGCTCCCCAGATGGTCACAAGTTTGGAAGGTCCTCTTCCGATAGCACTGTGTTCATGAGCTTTTAGGTAGTCATGTGGGAACAACATGGTTGCTACAAAGAGGATGTGTGATATTTTATTGAGCAAGGCATTGATAGATGTTTGAAACTATGTTACGTCCACCAAGGTTTTGTTTTTGCCCATGTTGGTTTGTTTGTCTTTCAGCAGGATTACGGAAAATCTTATGAACAGATACGAACCCTTACAATTTGGCGGTGATCCTGATCATCAGATGGATCCAGAATTCTATACAAATGCTGGCCTGCGCCAATTATGAGGTCTTTGCCTCTAACTTCATGGATAATATGCCCAATGCATGGATAGAAAGGAATCCCAATCCCAAAAAGACATCAAAAAAGAACATCATGACTAATCATGATAATTGTCCGGATCTGATGATCCAGAGTGTTTATACTTGAGGGGATCATGTAAACTTAATTTGTAGCCGGAATAACTGTTGTCAAATTGACATATCTTACAAATTTATGAAGCTATTGACCGAAGAAAATTACTAAATCTGAAATATAGTTAACTATCAAGTAATCAATGATAATAGTGTCATTTAAAATTCATTGCATAGGTTTCCATGGTCAAGGAGTAATATTTCGAGGGTTAAACTATTTAGGGACTATTGCTTTTAGATGCAATGACATAATGGGGAAACTGAGCTTTTGGCCTGATATTTGTGGTCTCAGAGTGATGTCTTGTATTACTAAGTCCATTTGTCCCAGACTTGTTGCAGAAGTTCTTTCCCCGAAGCCACTAAAATACTTTATCCCACATAATAAAGTGGTTCTAATTAGCTAAGGTCATCCTACATCCATAGTTACAACCTGTTGGAAGTTGTCTCTGCCCCTTGCGACTACTTGTAGCCTTATGTCTTCGGATGTTTAGTGATCATGGCCCCTTGACCTCTATAAATACCTCCATTATTTATGGAGGGTTTGAGAATTTTCTCTTATTCTGTATTTTCAGTGTCCTGGCTGTCCTGTTAATGTGTTCCAACAGTCCTTCAGCAGAATTTGACTATTGTCCAGAAAGCTTCTTGCTTCCGGTGAGAGACGGACTCACTGTGAATGAATGGCCCATAGCCATGATAATCGTTCTTCCCTTCCCATATGAACAGCTGGGGTCACCCAGCTGAGGCGGGGCTTCCTTCATGCTGATGGGCTTGTCATTGAGTCAGAGAGCAGAGCAAAGAGCCCCGACAGGCAGGGAATCCAAGGCCAATGACCTGTCGTGCTCGCTGTGTCTCTAGTGTCTGTTGGAGAATGACTGAATGGTTGGACTTGACACAGTCAGATGACGGGGGGCGGGGTGGCTGTTATAGTTGAATGCAAAGACTCTGGTGTAAAGTTTTGCTTTGTAAATTATAAATGAACTACACCTGTTTACTGGAAGTTAAAGGAAAAGATCATACATTAAGTCCATTAATGCATAGTTGAAATATACCTTATTCATAACTATAATTAGTTGTGAATGAAAATTGGTGGCGATGAAGTAGTTCCTTCAGTTCCGGCTAAATTAGTTAAAACCCGTGATTTAAAAGATTTAATTTTGACCACTTACATCAGCGGCATGTGGCTCATCTGTAAAATATAACCTCATGAAAATAAAACATGTTTTTAAATTAAGCTGTAACATTATTTTGAAGTATCAATTATTGTCTCGAAGTTGTCCGGCAAACGTGGGATCGGTGCATATTCTTTGATTATATCATCGAAAAGACTGGAATATAACGGAATTGCATCACTGCTGGGGCAGAACCTCTATTTTTATGTGTTAACTCAAATACCATTTCATGGTTCATTTTCAATTTTTATACTCGCACAGACCTTAGAGCAATGATGAACTGGATTGGTTTTGGGAAAGACTCGGATTGAGTCCAAATTAAGTGTATATGAACGGACTTGAAGAGATTTATCCTTTATATAGATCATATTTTACTCCGATAGTTCATATTTGATTTACTTGGGGGAATTTTTTGATGAAGATGCTGTTTCTGGGTAGAACGTCAAATTTAATCAAAGGAGTTTAATTTGGGGGGATTGCTTGTTGGGGGCTTTTCGGGGACGACGGTGTTGGCTTAGTTTTCCCGTTGATCCTGTGAGAATGTTTGTGAAATTGGATGATTTCTTTTCCTCATTTCCATTTCTCTTGAAATGGAAATGAAAAAGCCTGATTTAAATAATTAACAATTCAGAGTAATTTTCTATTGCCTATGAGTTTGAGATAATACCATAAGTTACACACAAGGTCTAATTAGTACCAATACACAAAGAAACAATGGATGCCAATGGATGTCAATTTGGTACACATGCATGCAAAATCTTTCTGGCAGACGACAACAATGCCTGTATTTTTTGTGATGAATTACACACAACAATTTAGTTAGACCATTATCAGGCAGGCTTATCTTATTGGCCATCACAGTGTGGTTAGATAACCTTTGCAACTGAAGTCCAAACTGGTCCGACTGGTGGACAGCGGACAAACCTTACAAACGGCTACATGAAGACATGCCAGTAAGATAGTTATTGATCCAGCCCATACCGTACACTCCTCCCCTCTCTTAGGATGTTCATGTTACCTTTTTGTATAAAAATAGATTTAATTTACTATCCCTGTGTCAATAAAACTTTAAAATAATGGCAAATAATGTTAAGAGATTTTGTGAAGATGTCCGTCTATTGTGTAATATATATATATATATATATATATATAAATATATATATATATATATAGATATAGATATAGATATAGATATAGATATATAGATAGATATGTGTGTGTGTAATATTAGAGAAAACGTCAACTTGTAGTGTTTTTCTTAACCTTTGTGTAGACAGTATGTATGTGAAGTATAACGTTTATGGGATGTTTTAGTGATCCGGATCTTGTTTCAGAGATCGTAGACTAAGATCAATGTCATATGGAATTGTTAACAGTTTGAACAAAGAAGTAAACATTTTGAATTTTGTGCTGTTTAAAAAAAAAAAAACGTGATTGAATGGGAAAAGTTCCTGCCGCATTTTGCCTCTGGATTTCTTTAATATTTCAAGATGTGCTCTACCCATCTGTTTCCTTCTCTGTAGGGAAGGAATTTATTGTGGGATTACATTAGCTGACTTCACATATAATAAACATTTACAGAGAGGAACTTTCCAAGGAGGCAGTAAGAACTATTAAGTATTGTGCAAGGGGCTGCAAAGAATTATGATGTGTGTTAAATTCGTGGTGTTACCTAAAACGTCAGCAGTGAGGCCCCTTCATGCTTGGAGCCATGTTGAATCCATCTCACTCATGATTGTGACGAACCTCTTTTGGAAGGTTGGAGGATGTTTCTGGAAGATCTGCATCTCAAGCTGCACAAAGCTGGAAGGCATTTCTGTCGACTGTGCGGTCTTGTTGCTTCTGCTCTATTTCAGACTGACCTCCCTCCTTCATGAATCTGTGTCAGTGGCCCTTCTGTTCAGTGAAGAGTACTCTGCCTAATACTTTGACCTTATCCAGCTAAGAGTCGGGATAGTGGTAGACATTACTGTAATTGATTAAAAGCACTTTGCTGATATTAAGCTGGTCGCTGTCACATCCATCTACCCCACTAATATCATTTATGGACATGTTCTGCTGGACATTTTAGTTCTGAACCTCAAAGGCCTGGATCCTGTTTGCCATCAATTTAGTGACCTCTGCTTGCGATTTTGGCATTAGAAGCATTAAAACCAGGGTGTACCTATGCGCAGATTGCTGCTATTACTATTCCTGCTATTTTAATTTTCATCTGTGTACTTGATATAATGACTCACAGCTCAGCGGTTCCGGCCATCGGGCATTTCCACCATCCTGTCAAGGGGGTAAAAAATAAAGCGAGATCTCTGCACTGGAGCTGAAAACTCCAGGTAATGAAAGTGACAGGGATTAAAGGAGCTGTGTGTAGTTTGATGGCCCGCGCATCTTAATCAGGGATTGCCCCACATTTGCGCGCTCAAATCTGTGGAAGTCCAGGTGTCACACCTGGAGGCTTAACATCCAATTGGTGTCATCCTAATACGAAGGACTGCAAACAAATCTAATGATACACAGAGCAATATGATTTCTGAATCACAGTATTGTGTCCCTCCGACCGAGAGGATCAGCACCATTATCGGAAGAGGCTTTCATCTTTTTAATAAGAGACCAGATGAAGGGCTTTTGCCGGTTGGAGCCTTGGAGCTCACCAGAATCCAAAGCATGTGGAGCAGTGCCGGACGGTTTGGGCAACTGGATTATCATTAAAAGAATGTTTTAGGGAAGTCAACGGTAACTTATATACTGCTACAATATTGCAGTCTAACACAACAGTGATGCCATGAATTTTCAGTCCATGAAGGTTCTACTGCTGAGTTTTTATCAGAGCTATTTCATCGATTGCTGCATCACGTTTTTGTAGCAGGGTCGTTGTAACCTTTAAAGGTTGACTCAGGAACTCATTTTTTTATTAAAGGTGAAGATATTTTCACGTATGACCCTCAGTTCTAACTGACTTGTAGGGGAACCAATATGTCAGGTCATTAAGTCACGTTTGCACAGTTGACCACACCAGTAGGTCTTAAGGGTCATTGGACAAGCTAAGTCTCTTGATTATCTAGTGTATCATCATTTGAGTCATTAGCATAAAGTTAGTCAAAGAAGTGAATGGTTGTGAGTTTGTGGAGAGATTTTAAGGTATTGGCTTTGAACCTCATTCCTGTTGTCATGAAGTAGGAAGTGCATATGTGGCATCCTGCAAAGTCAAGAAAAAAAAGGAGAGGTTCTTAGCCGTCAGAGCGGTGTAATTTATCAGGTCAACACTCTAGATCAGCGGCCCTCAATAGGCGGTCCGCATCCGACGCGCAAGCTGCCTATTTGCGGACCCTGAGCTGAACGTGTGACAGGTGGGTTTACATGGACAGCCTAATTCCAATTCGGGAAAAGAAGTCTAATCGGAAAGAAAATGCTGCATGTAAACAGCTATTTCCAAAGGCAAAGAACCTTTCCTAATCGGATAACATTCCTTTGCAAGGAGAGGTGGTCAAAATCCTATCGGATAGCCAGTCGCTGCATGTAAACGCTGTATCGGAAAGTTTTCTGTTTGAGTGGCATCTGCACATGCTCAACGTCGTGACGTAATTCCCATTAAAGGTTTTTCAGCGCAGCAACACATTTTCAAAACGGCGACTTCAAAACGGTACCGTTCTGCTTCGGAGAGTAATTTATTTTGAAATATTTTAACAAATTTGCACGATTAGACGGGCGAAAAGTCTCTGCGCAAGCCCTCTTTTTCGTATTCTGCTTTTGGGCGCTTGTTGGCGGTCGGCGCCCAACTCACCGAAGCATTATCCCCACCTTATAAACAGGAGTGTGGTTCGTCTGCGCATGTGTGAAAGCGTTTCCGATAAGGTGAGTTGATACATGTAAACACCAGGTCGGTAAAGATCACAAGTCATGTAAACAGGCGACGACATCGGAAAGGTTTAATTCGGAAAGAAGAAAAGTGTCCCACGAAACCGGTTTGGTCTGCAAGTGTAAATGGGCTGTCATCTCCATGCCAACGATGCACTGATAGGCTGTTACTTGGTCACTGACACAACAACAAAAAGCACTAGATTGCTCAATCAGAGTGGCGTGGTTGTTGGGTAAGCACAAGATGCCTTTTCTCTCATTAAGCAGCATGTTTTGACACGATATATAATACTTTTTCATTGCACTTTGATTCTTAAGATCTTTATATATTTGTTTACCACAGCATTCTTTGGATGGTTTTGTTTTATTTGAGTATTTATTTGAATTTATGTCAAAATGGAAATTGCTTTTTATTTTATTTTAGTATGTGTTTTTTTTGTTGTTTTGAATGAAAAGGACATTTTGCGTGGAATATAACAGTATTATAGCTTGTGGTTTGACCGACTTTAATAAATGGACCTTTGACTCGTTGAAAAAATTTTTTGTGGACCTTTTTTAAGATTTGTATTTGAGCGACAATTGGCCCCAGGGGTTGACGGGCCGTACAGTGTAAGCACACAAGTCGAGAGCTTCAGCAGACGATTCATCCGTACAGTATGAGTTTGAATCAAACAAAAATCATGCGGTGGATGCCCAGCTTTACCTTTAGATGCAAAAGTCAGGTTCTGAAGTGCTGACCTAGAACTTTTTGTGCCACACTGCTAAGCTTTTGCTTTGGTCTTTCATCTATAGGGTCAACAAGTTTTTGTCAAAGCGTGTTCCTGGGGTTGGAATGCTCCAGGATTTTTTGTTCCGAATCAGAATCAGAAAACGGTTTATTGCCAAGTAAGTCACACTTACAAGGAAAGTGGCAACGTACCATTAATCTTTCCCTGGACCACAGAAAGCAAAAACCCTTTTTACATCATGCATGATCAAACAGTAGTGCCGCAACAAAAACGTGTCTCTACACAGCTGTTTTTATTTACAGTGAACAAAGCAATGGTAACACAAGAAGCGGCTTCCACAAGAAAGGTTGCGTGCAATCCATGGACAGTTACCTCATCAATAACATTCTTTAGTCTGGGTTTCTTCTGCTCATGAGAGATTAACAGTCTGTCCTTGCAGGGCACTGTGAGTTTGGCTGCTGAAATTGTTCTTGTTTGAAGACAGGGGTTAGGTTCAATGCAGTTGTTGTTGCTTCATAAGCCTTATCTCCTTCCCTTAGGAAGAGAAGGAGATAAGTTCGGAAGGAAAGGGGATGCATGTTGGAAATCATGGCTTGGTGTATACAGCCAATGAAGCAACATTTCAGCAAACCCTTTTTGCTGATTGATGCGACCAATCTGAAAGTCAATAACATCTTAAATTGTAAATACTTTTTGAATATGTTTGTTTGCTTTCACCCATGAGGTCACAGGACATTTTAATCATTTCACACAGTGGCACAGAAGGTATTATACTGTGTCTGTTTATGTGCTCAATATTCATGAAGTTAATTGATGATTTGTGTAAATGGAGATTAATCCCGAGTGAAATGCTTTCGGATTCATGGATGATGTCATCCCTGGGTCTTTTGTGTTGAAGGAGGTTACCCACCACATGAGACCACTAAGAGGCTGTCCCTCTCATTTCATTTTGATGAATAGCAAGACGTTTCACAGACTGCTCACACAAAGAGTAGTGAAGGGAAGGGTGCTGCATACTGAACACCACATCTATTGGACATCCTGAGATATGACAAAGACTTTGATCAGACAGCGACCAACCGGCAAGAGTGTGGACTGTTTATTAAGCACAACGTAATCTAATATCTGAAGCCCATCGCCAATATTCTTCTGAGGCACTTTGTCTGTCTTTCAAACGAAGCTTCCGCTGTTGCCACAGGTCGCGCATGCTGTGCTGCAGACATTGATTCAGCGCTAAGGCAACATCCTGAACCCTGAATGATGGATGAATAGTACATTTACATTAATATTCCTCTCACATGAGAATGAGCCCAGCAATGACTTATACGAGGCAGGGGAGTCTAAAAACAAGAGCTGGGTCAGTGAGTTCAGTTTCACATACATTGAGCAGATTTTAACGCTGATAGTCCAAGTCTTTGGTCTTACTTCCCAGTGGGGGTGAAATGCTCACAACTCAATTTGTTTGCCCAAGCAGATTGGATTATGGTAATGGAGTCTGAACATCTGATATCAATTCTGTGTGGCACTAGATATTAGATACCTCATACTGTTAGGAGGATAATATCCAGATTCCCCCCAAAGACTGGCCCCCATCATGTGGTGGCAAAGTCCGAAGCATTTAGAAACGCATGAGATGTGATCGAAATTTGTAAATCAGTAAATCCCGAATGACTGGTTGCCAAAATCCCTCATGTGTGATTTAGTATCATCTGTACACTTCAACCCTCTATATTTCTATGCGTGACTCTGTGATGGGCCGCCTTTCTAACTATTGTTCCTGGTGGATTAGTCATACCGTAAAGTACAGTTGTCAGATGTGCTTTCCGCTCGTTGGCTTCCAGATGGACTTTCTGATCTTCTGTCTCCACAAATGAGGCTATAGCTGGTCAGTTTAGCACTGGGTTTCTCAAACCTTTTCTGTCTATCCCTCCTTTGGAGGGGTGGGAATTTTCAATCTCCAGCTGTCCCCAATCTTCCCAACAAAATGGTACCAAAATAGGCCATTTTTAACCTTTGGCATCAAATAACACCATGAATGAATACATATTTATTTAATTTGGTTTAGTGACTTGCTCCCAATATCTGACTTTTTAATAGCTTTTACTCAATAATTAGCTCAGATATGGGTCCCTTATGTTTTTTTAATTGTTAATATTAGCTTACTTAATAATAAAGGCTCTGAAAAAATTAAGAGACCAACCAACATGCGTTTTTAAGCAATGTAGCTTATTACACTGTTTTAATTAATTCTGAATACATTATCATTACATATTAAAATTCTCTAGGCTCTGCACAAATATATGTAATAATATACAACAGTGTATTGTGGCCACTTATATACGCCACTGTCTTCCAGGAATATACAGACAACAATTCCTTCTACTGTTTCAATCTGCTGTTTTGCATGTATGGTTGAAGTCACAGTATTTCTGAATACCAAAAATGGTTGAGTCTGAATTCACAACATCATCAAAAGGCAAACACAGACAGCCCTGATAAACTATCTCCACTTCGCATCAAAGTCTCACTGATGTGCAGACGTGTTGTTTGGGAAATCTCGATTTCGATAGGCAAAAATTCAAGCAAACTTCTTGCTCGAGTTGAAAAATTCCAATTGATTCGAATTGTCCACTACTCGCTTCGTGCTTACTGTACATCTTTTGTGCCTGGTCAAATGGCTGTTTTAGGGGAAATAATGAGAACATTCTAGTGGTCATGTTGCGTAAGTGATATATGTTGAACATTTGTTTTATTTTACGTCTGAACAAAATGTTAGAGGCAAAAATGGAATTAGTATCTGGCAAAAAAATTAGCCAATTTCCAAAAAGGTTTAACTTTCCCATAAGCTGTTTTTTGATACTTAGCTGTTAAAAGTACAACATCGTGTGACTTTTAAAACAGATGTTCTGGCTTTCGTCTAATTAAAATTACATGAATGGTTATTAGATCTTCCCATTAGGGCTGGGATGTCTTGAGCCTTGAGTTTCATTAAACACTTTTTACATTCGAAGAAAAACAGTAATTGGAAAAGAACCAACTTCCTCAGTAAATAACGGCTGTGCCACGCCCGTCTCATGCTCATGTGTCAGCTGTGTTTTCAGGCGATGTTCTGTTATTTAGAAGCTGGCCTTTCAGACAAACACAGCATGCTAGGAGCCATCCTAAATGAGATGGCTTGGATCTTTGGCGTGACTACAGTAGACATGATCATACTGTATTTGGACAGTTCTCGACTAATAAAATAAGCTTTAGTCCAAATTGTGTAAAGAGTCTGAACACAGTTATGACTAACAGATTGCGCCATCTGAAACGTCTCCCCTGATGACAGGCTACTTGGAAAGCCATAATCTCAGTGGGGAAAGTGACTGGGTAGATTCCAGGTGTGTCAACATCGGCCCATGCTATGTTTATCACTCCATGTGTCAGGAAATGGGATAAAGTTATTGATAGAAGCTGGAATTTCAACCATATGGCAGCCTTTTTTGTACTCACCTGGGGAATAGGAAATGACGTCTGATACGTTAGACTGAAAGTGCAAAGAAGAGATAAAGAGAAAAACCGTTGGGGCTCCTCAGACACGTAACTCCATCTTTGCTCGGGTTTGAAATGCTGAATCACACATGTGCAAGCATCTGTTTTTGATTTGTTCCATCCCTCTCACTCTCTGCCTCACACTCTCCCCTTCTCTCCCCCTTTCCGTCCTCCCTGCCTTCCTCTGTGTGCGGGGGCAGACTCCCGGCCGTGGCTTATCCAGAACCGGGTCTAGGGACAGGCCAGGAAATGCGTCAATATACTCGAAAACTAAAGGCAGGTTCATAGTAAAGGGCAATCCCCTAGGGTGACGATGGGCGTGATGAAGTTGCTGACTCGTTGTTGTGACACTCCTTCCCTGAGACCTAAATCCCTCGAACACCCTCAAACCGCTTCCAGCGTTAAAAGAACCTAAACGGTTTTCGCCGCAGCTCACAAGAACACTGACTATGTTATCCAATACTCTTTTATTTTTTCCACCAAAACTGGCTAAGTGACGAAACATCTTCTTTACCAGATTTTAGTTTGTGGAAAAATAAACACTTTCATTGCTGGAATGACCTCAAATGACTTTAGATTTTAAAGATACCTATTTGTTCCTACAATATCAATATCATGTCAGTTGTTTTGAGCCAAATTAAAAGCATGTGAGTTTTCCCAGTTCCCGTTGTGACGATTAGTTGCTTTTCCTTGCCTGGCAACTTCTATGTTTCAGAGATATGTTAAATAGCATTTTTCACTTGTGTCTGACATTTAAAAGCTGAGCAACAGAAAAGTAAGTAAGCTTTTCTCATTTTTATATAATCTCGATCTAAACATGTTTGGACTGTGGATTATTAGCAAAAAACAAAGTTTCACTGTCTAAAACTGCGAAGGCTATATTCATGTATAGACTCAATTTTGATGAAATAAATAGTCAAACTAGCTAGCACATTACATGAGGGTTAGGGTTAGGTGCAGTTCAAGTTTGGATCATGCATTTACTAAAAATAAACCTTAGCCTGATTTTTGCATTCCATTTCACCAAATATTCATAGTTTTCCCCCTGTTGTTAATGTTTGTTGTGGTTCTCCCTGAAGACTGTGGTTTGTTGAGGAGACCAATGAGCCGTGACCTCTCTTTACTTTATTTCAAAGAACTGTTGATTTCTGCTGTTTTCTGCTTATTCTCTAGAGACTCATTCCCCCATCTTTGTTGATTTAGGATCGGCAGCTATCTCATGCTGTACTGCACTCTGTCATGTCTTTTGCAGATTAAGTGGCAACGTAATTTTCTTCACTGTTCTCTCAGAGTTTGTGCAGTTCAAAAAAGAAAACTAGGCCTAAGCTGTTATTCCCGACAGCAGGGGTATATCCCCGAAAAACCCCTTAAAGCAATCCCGCTGATCAGACTGCTCAAATTAAATGTAAAATGATGTCTGAAAAACAGTGTTCTTCATTAAAAAGCTCCCCATAGTGAGTTAAATATGATATATAATAAAACTATTAGAGTAAAATACCTTTTATTCAAGATAGATCTCCTTGAGTTGATTGGATGAGAAAATTATGGCCCGAAAACTTCGAGGTTAAAACTCCCCCTCGTGGTAAGAAGATACAACTTGCCCAAAATCAATCCAGTTCTTCTTCGTACTAAGTTCTATTGTGTTATAAAATTTGAGAATGATCCATGAAATAGTTTTGAGCTATCGTGTAAGCGCAACAAATTTATAGTGGTGAACGCTGCGGCGAAAATGATTCCACAAATAATATCCCTGACATTTTGGGGATATAGTTAGGAAATAGTTATTATTATTGAAGTTTTATCCAAATTTAAATCTCCCATCTCAGTATGAGCAACAGAAATGTCAGGTTCAGGGGTGGACGTTTGGTATTTCCAGAAAACCATGAAGAAAAATGTTCTTTGCCAACCTTTTTTTTCCATGACTAAGTGAAGATGATTAACGTTAAAGCCAACTGTGGCTGAATAGACGAGCTCCGTCCTTGACGAACAAAGACGAGACTTAAACATAGTTTTAATAATAATAGGAATAGGAATAATAAAAGGAACCAAATCTGACTTTCTTTTAATCCAGTAAAAGAGTGAACAACAGATATCTCCAAATGTACAGTCCAAATATTCTGGATGGCATTGCAGCAGTTTTGTTTCCTGGGCTGTGTTGGCCGCGTTGGAACCCCATCCCTCGGTGTTGGGCGCACCATTAGCTCATGTCAACCGCTCTGTCAGAGAGCGTGTGCGATTGGAACCGAAGGATGGTGAACTGTGCCTGGGCAACGCAGAGGAAACTCTGATAGAGGCCTGGCATACAAATCAGTCATCAAACTGAGTAGTGGGCTGAAAAACAAATGGAATCATGTAGTAAAAGTTTCCCTCTGGATGGCTGCTGCTTAAAATCTCATGGTTTTATCTGGTTAAAGCCAATGATTAGAGGTTTCGGGGGCAGATGGGATCCCAGAATCTTCTCACTTTAAATGATTAAGAAGCCCAACACACTGACTTGGTGCCTGGCGTGGGTCAAACATAATTATGCAAATTGGAACATGACAACACTTTCCACAAAGCCGCATTCATTCAAGAATCATCAAATCGTCTGTGAAATAAGAGACTATAGCTTAAAACTAAGAGTTTGAATGGTGTCTTAGAAGAGACTTAAACTCACGCACATAGCGATCACAAGCCAGTGGACTTCAGTGACTGTCCCGAGTCTGGATAAATGGGGAGGGTTGTGTCAAGAAGACATAAAACCTATGCTGAACAATATGATCCGCTGTGATGACCCCAAAAGGGAAGAGCGGAAAGAAGAAGAAGTCTTTGATAAGACTTAAATCTTAGTATTCCTTCTGCAGTTTTAAGTTTGGTTTAGTTTTACTTAACAAATATTTGATAATGTTAACTAAACCTGATAAAAACGAATAAGGGAATTCAATACGGGACTAAAGCCAAGCCTTTATTAGCGTAGAAAAAAAGAACAGTATTCCCAGTGTCCTCTCTGTGCTTCCTTGCTAATGGTGTCAGGGGTCGGTTAGTTCCTGCTGGTTGACAGAGGAGTCACATCAACATTCCATTCAGGTCCATGGCCTGATGGGAAGGGGTCGTAGGCCATGGAGGAGGAGCCAGAGTGACATCAGCATGATGTTGCTGACTTCAGACTAGAGGAAACACCTGGGGGAAATGAGTGACAGGATCCATCGCCTCTCCTATTGTCTGTGACAGTGTGATGTCGATGTGAGGTATCAACAGGCACCAGCTTCACATTTTAATGTAAACCAGGAATCGGCGTGTCTCCAAGGCTATTATTAAGCCTTTGTAAAATAAATGTAAAACAGAAGACTTCCGGTTGAAGGTTTCATGTTTTCAGCCTGTTCCGAAGGAAATGGAATCCAGCCTGATTCATTTGGAAGATGCCGATCGTTTGAGCTGCTGCTCCATTTCTCAAACTTTCAGACAGGAAAGAGCTGGATGCTTCACGCGTCTGGTATGCCTTTCTAGTGCAAGCCAAGCTGCATGTTTAGCCCACAAAAATGCTTGGAAGACTTACCAGCCCCACCGCCACAGGACACACCACGCTTGTGTGGGAATTTTTAACTGAGGGAATTCAGACATTTCAACAAAATGTCACAATGTTACACTGTAGGATTGGTTTATTGTGAGCAGGACTCTATTCTAGGCCGGTTTTCACTCTGGCCAAAAAAAGGCTGGGAGATTCACTGTGTCTGTAGGCTTTATTGTCTTCCTCCTTTCAATGGAACATTGTCCAGGCCGGTTCTCACAGCCCAGGGCTCCTCTAGATGCTCTGTGAGTGTGTTCCTTCTCCCTCATCCTGACAATCTTCATCTACATTTTTGTGTGTTGTCGTCATCATGGACCACCCTGAGTTGATATAAACCTGCACCTCCAGCTGAGACCTCTCATATCCTGTACTAGCCTTTCAGCCTTTCTCCTCTTAACCCCCACTGATCAACAGCTTCCAACTCCACACCCACCCTTACAATACTGCTGTGACGTCGATCACATCCTCTCGCAGCCAGATTCATAATAAACATACTATTTTAGACTGTGCATTCAAGTCGGTTCCCCTTGTGACGATGCACAGGAAGCACTCCTAGACCACAGGAAGCACTCAAAGGCTCACTCAGACCAATGGTGTACATCATAATGAAAGGGTTAATAAGTGTCATATTTCCTTTACATGACCGTCTTTGTTGGCCCCCAGTCTGAGCTGCTATTTCCCCATGTGCTGTAGTGGCCTAATTGTTTGAACCCCACCATCATAACTGATGGGGGAGGGATGAATGGATGGATGGAGTTGGCATTGTGTTATGTATGGGGACCTGCACCCAGCTGGTTTGTCAAGCAGCCTAATCACCGCAAGCTTTCTCCCGGCTGTGTGCCAAATTTGACAATACAATGATGGAAAGTGAAGAATGACCCTCCCTACATCCAGTGACCGAAACAAGTGATCAATCACAGGACAAAAACTGTGTCAAATCCTTTGTATGTGAACACCGACAAACCTGATTCTAGTTCTGAATCTGGTCATTTTGGTCTGACCGGAATGTCTCAGGTAATACCTGATAGACATTTTGTTATCATTGTTGTGCATACCTTCATTAATCCTGCTGACTTTGGTCATCACTTGACTTTTTATCTATCTCAACTAGAGTTTATCTCAGATATTCCTTAGGGTTGTACCGATACTACTTTTTTTTTTATCAGACCAAGGACAAATACAGTTTGTACTCTCCCTTACTGATATGAGTACTTCAAATAACTTATCCAACACGTTTTTTTAGTTTTTTTTTGTCAGATCTTATTTTGGAATTGCAGTTTGAAATGCTTTCAGTAGACAGCCGATGTTCTCTTTCACTCTTTCTTGCAACTTTGAACAAGGAGAACAGTGTCTGTGATGTAGTGGTGAATGGGAATCTCTCTGAGAATACAACAAACTTCTGTGTTATATAAATTGATAACTTCTGATCATCACAAATAATTAATTGGATATATGACTCTATGATGGTATGCCAGTTTTTGCGGCAAAGTTTGTTATAGCTGCTAGCATTGGCGACATTCGTTCTTGGTATCGTTTTCACAAGAATCACAATTTGCCCAGCAACAGTAAAGTTGTCATTTTCAGAAGTTCCCACTCTGTAACCTTTTTTAAGTTTTTATATTCCAGCCTAAAAAACAGAATAGTTCTTTTTAATAGAAAGATCAGCTTAACCAGTATGGATTTACACCAATTTATTCAATAAATTACTTGTGTTGTGAATCATAATATAAGTGTATTGAGTGATTGGAAAAGTAAATAACTGTAAATGTTCTTCTTAATCTACTGTCATGTTCTCGGACTATTTTAGATGTTTACACTGTTGTCGCTCAAAGTGCGTATAAATATACATGTAAATATACTGCGGCGTGTTAAAAGAAAAACAGTGATTTGAATGTGGTATTTGGTCGAGTCTAGTTACAGATGGTTGTGTCGCTCGAGAAGTGGTTTTTCTTCACACTGATGTTTCATCCATTTAAAGACTTGAAAGTGAAAGATGGATTGTTATTTCTTCCTGTTGGTGATATCAAACTGGGAGTTGTTGTTTTTGGGCTTTCCAGAATTACCTCACAGTCGCTGACCCACAACAAATCAAGGTTCACACGGGCCCCGCTGGCAACTTTCCCATTCATTGTCTCACTTTTCTAGCTGTTTTCGAGCTTTAGCTTCGAAGAACGGCAGGATGTTAGACACGTTTCGTTTTAACATCTGTTTTATTCGACGTTGCATACAAATTGTCATCTTATCCACAGGAGGTAAAGCCAGGGACACGTGCCGCTGGTTGATCTCCATAATCTCCAGTGCTGTGGTCGTAGTATTCCGCACAGATCGGGGAGGCTTTAGTAGCTAATAGAGCTCCGACCACAAAGCTCCAGAGGCTTTCAGGACATGAATGGTGTGTGGAAAACTGCTAAAGCTACACGACACATTAAATCAAACCTTGAAGACAGATTTCAGTTTAGAGTATATTGAGTTTACTGTCAGATGCCACATTATTCTGACTTGTTAACATTCCCACCGATGAATACGAATGGGCATTTCAAACAAAACGACTATTAGACGGTGCGTTCCTGCCTGATCCCGATTATAGGTTGCCACAGCGGAATTTCCTTCAACGTTGGTGAGCTGACACGTGTTTTATACCGGATGCGGCTCCTGAAGCAATCCTACCCATTCATCTGGACATGGGACCGGCACCAGGAGAGCACTGGATAGCGCTCCCCTGGTGGTTGGGTGTGGGGGCCCCAGCAGGCTTCCAACTTCCAGACTGTGGTTTACCAGAGTCCTGAGCTATGGATCATTCTATTTCCAACTTTTTATACACGCTTTGACTTTTAGTCTTCAGTATTCGACAGAGCTTATGACGGCTGCTGGGGTGTGGCATATCCATTGATTTGGTAGTTTGCATTTCCCAGTGGAGTCTGTAATGACGTGATCAGCATTTAGTTTGTGATCACAGACAAATTTTTGACAGTGGCTGGACAAGATACCAGCTTATGTGCATTATCGTCGTATAATTTCGACAGTCTTATTGTATGTTTATCTAGGTGGGGCTGTAAACTCAGGCCCAACAAATGCCATCAAAGTTGGAAACACTTGTATTCATTGAAGTTGATGGAAAGCATGTCTGCAGCCGTTTCAGAAGAAGGTTCTTCTCAAAGTCTCAAAACATGCATATGGGTTAATTGGTGACTCCAAATAGCCCGTGTGTCAGAGTGAATGTTTTTTTGTCTTTGGTTGATGGTAATGGTAACCAAAAAGATAAATAGAGAAATTTGTGAGAATAGTTCTTTTAGAATGTAGAATATAAAATGATTTCTGTGCATGTTTGTGCACATATTGTTGCTCAATAAGTACAATCCGATTCATATTTTCAACTAAAGAAGGGGAAAGCATCGCCATTTCAATGCCCTTCAGCCTTCAATCTACAGCTTTCAATGTTGAGAAAGCTTAATTTGAGTAACGTCCAGGTTGGACCATTCAAATAAATACCTAAATATAAAATACTTCTATCATTCTATTATTCTCGCCAACTGCTACAAGAAGTAATTTAGTTTTCTCCGAATAAGTTAAATGTTGCCTTTCATGTCTTCAATTTTGAAATCTGTCCAGCCGTGTGACTACAGAGTGAAAGATTACATTGTGCAGAAGACGTCTGTTCGTCAGCTGATATGTAGCTAAAGCTTTGAAATATCAGCACAAAGGTTGACCCAGGACAGTAAACTCTTACAGATCCAACTCTGAGAAACTTTCTGCCACATTTTGAGAATTCTGGTTAATTTGCTACGTGATGACGGTCAGATCTGTGCTTTGAGTTGGGTTTTTTTTTTAAATATTTTTTGTGGAAGCTTGAATGATTCGGCTAATAACTCCTGCTTTACTTGGCTCATCTAACCTTAAATCAATCTGTCTGCATAGAAGCTATAATTAGATATAGCAGATGTTTTACCATTTGTCTGCTCAGCAAATCCCTGAGCCCGAAGAGTTATAAATGGAAACAATGTCATTTTGGTTACTTCAGACATAAATTAATCTCAGAGGATTACTTCAAACGGTAAGAAAACAGCAGTGCTTGTCATATTTGCATATTTTGTACTTGAAAGGGCCTTTTATCTTTTACGTATAAGACTCAATAAGGTTTTCTATTTTTGGATGGATCCGTCTGCATGTTGTCTTGATAGATGTCTTTGAATTTGAACAAGAAGAAGCGGGAAAAGCAACTTCAGCCGTTGCTTTTAACTCAGCAGTCGTCTGCCTCTATCTGCAGCTGCAAAACAAACGGGGGGAGGTTGTGTTTTTTTTTCTTCTGGCAGGCTCACCCTCTTCTTGTCTGTGGACCTCTGCATTGTGATCAGAGGACAGCTGCTCGCTCCTCAGACGCCAGGTCACTCTCACAGGGTTGCCATGGGGTTAGGAGTCCAGTTTTGGAAGCCATTATCTACTGTATGTGTGCATGAGCCGTGAAAGAGCTGTCAAGACGGTCACTATTGGCAAGGTGTGAGGTGCAGTTTTTTTATTTACAACTCTTTGATCAGTTGACGAGATCTCAACAACTATCTTACATGTCATTGAACGTGCCCAGAAGATGTCATTGGTGATCACTTTCCATTCCTGCAAAACCACCATCAGATAGAGTTTTGTGGTATTAACGATTTGGCTTGTGTAAACAAATCAGTTTAAAACACTTTTTTTCCTATCCAATCATCATAATGGGCTCATCTGGATGTGCCGCATCCAACAATTGTTCCCGTTTGAATCTTAAGATAAAAGTCACAGAAAAAAGTAAAAGGTCCGCCAAGACCCTACAGGTTCAGGTTCAGTTGGATCCAGGTTGATTTTTGTTTCACTTTGCAATATTAGAAGCACACTAAAGAACTTTTCATCACATTCCTACATCCTGTCATCATCAACATTTACATCTCCCCAGACGTGATGATGGGCTGAAATGTAAAAAGGCTTAAGTCCTCTCCTCCTCTCTTATCCTCTAAGTCATCCACAAAGTCCGACTATTTGATGCTGAGTTGGTCTAGTGGAGTTTTCCACTTGTATTGTTCTGGATCAAACTGAAAAGCCTGAATATCTGGATTATAAAGGGATCGAGCAATGCTACTGAAAGTGAGAAAAAAATAATGGATCTGCATTTTTATCCAGGTTCATTATATCATAGCTACCATAAGTATAGCTTTCAAGGTTCTATTTGGTGTATCCTGCATTGCTAAGATGGACCCAGCCTTGCCTTGCTTTTCTGCTAAACTAAGCTAAGTTGGTGCAGACTGTTGCCTCGCATCTCATTAACAGGTTTGAATCTATGGATCTAACTCTCAGGGAACAAAGGAATGCGTTTTACCAAAATGTCAAACTACTCCTTTAATTTTACAGTTTTCAGTTGTTTTCAAATGAAAAACAGAATCTGTGATTTTCCTTGGACATAGCTGCGAACAGTGCTGGCAGGAGATTTTGCACAACTGAGCTTTTGGCTGCAGAGGTCTTGTTTGATTTGAATGTTTCTGCAGAAGAATGTCTCTCTGTTCTCCTGGTGTGCACATTTGGAAGATGGGATTCATATGCTCAGATTAAGCGGGAATGTTATCCCCAGCTCAGGGACTGCCTGCCTGGCCGCTTTACAGCCTGTGAACCGTTGGTCCTTTGACAGCTCAGGATCTAATGTCTCTCGTCAAGGGACAAACTGAAAATATGCACACATGTTGCTTAAAGTACAACAAGACACCAGGAGTCGGATACAAGGGGAGGAATTGTATCAGAGGAGAGAATATTTGATTATATTTGAAAGCTTTTCTTTGTGAAGGCAACAAAACGTGGGACTAACAGTCTGAAGTGCAGCTGTGATAATTTTCTGGATCCTCCGTGGGTTTTTTTTTTTCCGTCATGCAGTCCTTTCTTAAAGGTGCATTCCACCAATTTTTACGCTTGAAGATCAGTTTACCCACCAGCATCCAGCGGTTGGAAATGCCTCCTGAGGCATTGCAGTGTTTTGTAAAGCCTGATAACACAACCATGATGATGTCATAGGGATTTCATCATAGTTATCGAGACTTACGTTTTGTGACAAAAGGTCTGGATCACATTTTAAATTGAACTTATGGAAGTGTGCACCTTAACCTTTCAATGAGGTTCGAACGACTGAGGCGTATTACAGGAAATACTTAGACCTGTCGCAATTATGACATAATCGCCTAATTGTGATCATTTAGTAAATGAACTATATTTATATAGTGCTTTTCTAGTCTGCTCGACCCCAAAGCACTTTACAACAGACGCCAGAATTCACCCATTCACACAAACATTCATACAGTGATGACAGAGGCTGCCACATGCTCATCAGGGGCGCTAACCATTCAAACAACAATGGAACAGCCATTGGTAGCAAATTAGGGGTTCAGTATCTTGCTAAAGGAATCTTTGACATGTACCCCAGAGGGGGATCACCGACCTTTAGATAAGGGTACGACTGCCAGACCAACTGAGCACCATCTTGTCTAATAGCACCCCACTTATTTGGGGTAGCGGAATTATTTATTATAATTGTTAATGGTTTCTAATGGCAATCCATTAATAAAAGCTAAAAAGATCAACAAAGACAACATATTTCATCCATATTTCCATAGGTTTGGTACCCATTAATGATTTCTTCCCATTGCCGATACCCTGCTGTAAGTGGATCAATAAGAGCCACCTACTGTTTATTTGATGTGATCCTTTACATTACAATAAGCATTCAACTGGTGGCAAAATCAAAGACCAAAGCTGCTGAGGCATTAGCCTTAAAACCAAATTACCTCATTTCCGTTAATGTGGGCTCAAACCTGCGTATCCTACCTTGCTCAGTTTAGCACATTTACCTGCACTGTTACATAGCAGTGGATCTCGTCTTGTGCTTGTAAGTTAGGAAAGTCCCTGACCTCGTGCCTCCTCCCCAATTTTATGACATTTTTTTCCGATTTTGACCCGCACACGTTATACTTTGTCTCTCGTGATCGAGATTGCCGCAGTTTGAGTGAACGCAACACAGGACTGTCTGCTCTTTTTTTTGTCTACAACACAGTATTTCCCATACAAAGCATTATCGTGGGCGGCCTGCCCAGTTTAATTAACACTTGCCCTAATAGATAGAATCCGAATTTACTTTTTTACAAAGAGGCTGCAGTTTAATTTTATCCTTTTATTATGCTCTCCCTGAACGCCAACGCTAACTTTAGCAGATAAACAGTTCTTCTAATGAGAGACAAAGGCTTCCAGGTCCTGTCTGACTGTTTATTTCCTCACAATAAAGTGGAAAAATAATTAGTGCACGGTCAGTTGGCTTAATGCTAACATATAATGGGAATTGTCAAATTTATGCTAACGCCGAATTGTAGATTTTTGTTTTGTTTCCACATGTATTTTTGAGTTTTAATTTTATTTTTTTGTTAAGACCCCCCCTTGAAAAGAGATGATTAATTTTAAGGGGTTTGTCCTTTCAAATAAACTTTAACAACTACAACAACAATACCTCACAGTCTGGCCATAGCTAAGGAGGTATAGTGGTTGTCTCTGGAAGGTTTGTTGTCTGACTCCCCATTCGTCTCCTACAGTCTACAGGATCTTTGAGCAAGACCTAGAACCTCGATTTGCTCCACGAGAGCTTCACACTGCCTACTCACTGCTGCTGCTCAGGGATGGGTCACGACAGATCTAATTTCATCTGTGACTCATACATATATGACTATTTGACTATTTTATTATATGTATGAATCACCTCTTTTACTACCCACTCTGCCGTCTCTGCAGGAGCAACACAGGACCCCATTAAACCTCCACAGCAGTTAACCGAACCGCCCGTCGAGTCCCAAAGTCACTTGACTGGGTTAAAATAAACCAGCATTGGCTCAAACATAACCTCCACAGAGATGAACGTGTGACTCTAAAAAGGGTTTATAGGCTTTTGCCAATATAGACAAATATTTGTCTTTTAATACTGCTACCAAGAAGGTTGTGTTTACTCCTATGTCTGCAAGATCACACTCTGTTGACTGATTTCATAGACCTTTTAAGGGTGAGATTCCAGAGAAAGGAGAATGTTGGTGTTTTTTTTAAATGAGATTTATGTTATATTCAATGAATACTCCAAATAATATTTAGTGATGTGAAATGCAGATCCAGATGGTAATTTGGTTCAAAAATATTTGTGTTAAAGGTATCCGTTGTAACGTTGTAATTTTACAAATATGTAGTTAGGAGATTAAAGAAAACCCTGAATGTTACAATCCCAGTCATGTCTACTAGATACATAAATCAGCCTTAACATTATAACCACTGAGGTGTATTCAGAGTCATATTATATGCCTTGTTACAGTGGCACCGGTTGGTGGTTGGCATGTATTTGACAACATGTAATCATTTTGTTCTCAATATTGATGTGTTTGAAGTAAAAATGGATAACGGAAGGATCTGAAAGACTTTGGCAAGGGGGAAAATTTTGATGACTAATTGATGGGTCAAAGCATACCTCGACCTTTATCACTTATCACAGAGACACATAGGACTCCATAGGAGCCCTGTGGTTGTCTTCTTATATAACTGACGGTCTTCTTTGACCATAGCTTCATTGACTCAGCCTCTAAAACCAGTATTAACATTTATTTTCCTTGACTTTTCTTAATTTCTTCTGGTAAGCCTGAGCAGTTTAAGGGTCTGGTGAGGATCCAAGTGTAATTTGAAATAAAATAATATGATGTAGGAGACACAGCATTTGTAATTTCTGGCACAGTGGAGGTCACACACAGATATCCAGGACTGGAATACTCGGTCAACCCTTCTGGTGTTAGTGTTGGCCTTTTAAAACTCATTACTTAAACTTTAAGTTTAAACATATGAGATATGTGTTGCTTCTGTCTGTGGCTTTATTGGATTAAAAAAAAACACCAAATGTGTTTTTGACTTTGCCATGTTGATTTATGAGGAGACACATCAAGCGCCTGGGCTGCCTGTTCCCTCTTGATTTATGTGCTGTGGTCTGTGGCGCCCACCACATGGCCGACCCATGAGCATGTTGGAGTTGGCAGGAGTGCGGCAGGTTCCAAAGAGGAGAAGGTGTTAGGGAGCAGACAGCCAAGAGTTCACCCACACGGTCTGGAGCGGTCGTCTGAGGTGGGGTGCTAAACCTGCCGCCAGACTAGATATCAACCCCAGAATGAGAAAACATGAGGAGTGTTGATTTTGGCGAGGCTGTGTTCAGTCAGGAGAGATGGAGTATTGTCAGGTTTCTTCTTTCCCAGCACGCAGACGTCTTATCCTCCTAGTTTCCCGGTCTTTCAGTCTCTCTTCAGATTCCCCCCCCCCCAGCTCAGACAGCCTTCTGGATGAGAGATGTTCCTGTTACAGTAAGCTCAGCTGGGCTCCACATACGCAGATAGTGTTAGTTTCACACACATGTTTTCAGCTGGGGTGGACCGACGCCTTCGTCAGCCACGTTAGATGTGGTCCAAGTAGAGCAAAGGGCTGTGCAATTATGGGTCACATGGTTTCCCTATATTGACATGATGGGTTCACTTGGCTCAACCGACGTAACAGCTGCAGAGACACATCCATCTTCTCCCTATGAGACGATGAGGATAGGATGATTGATCACCCTGTATCATCCAGATGGAATGATGAATGTGAACACAAGTCTGTATCAAAAACAAAATTTAACCCTAGTACAATTACTACAATAAAGATTTGTACAATTATCCCCACAAAGTCACATGAGTTGATTCTCTGTTCTAGTGAGAACCAATTCATGTTTAGGAAAAACTAAACATTCAAAGCACTCTAAACTAAATGAGAAGTGGGCATGTTATAACGCAGTTATTACCATTCAGTGTGTAATTAATCTTCCTTTGTTTGTTAGTGGACCTGCTTGAGTGAAATTAAAAGCCTTAAAATGTTGTGTGATTTATAGATTCTCTGTATTTCTTGTTCATTTTTTGCTTGTTGTGAGGTTAGCCTCCTCCAGAGCAGGTTAGCCTGGTAGGAGAGATTTATTTGGTCCTCACTGGTGTTATAAATTGCAAGCTTTTTGTTTTTCTGGTTTATTTGTGAGATGTTTGGAGCCGTGGTAGCTCATGCTTGGTGTATGTGTATGGCGCATGTGTGCAACCTGTACGTAACCAGCCTCCAGTGTCTCTGCTCAGCCGATTGCCGATTTCATCAAATTGATCAGCCGGCAGAGCAATTGGCGCACCTGTAGTTATCTGGACAATAAATTGCTGAAAAAGTTCAAGCCGTTTCTTATAGAAAGATAACAGTCGTTTTAGCGGCAAAGGGGATCTACACAGTATGCTGCAGATACTGCAGATTTCTTTTTTTGGCTGATTGGTGTAAAATCAAGATTAAACTGTTGAATGCACAAGAGAATAATATGCTTCAAAATTGATGCCCGATTATATATGAATATATCTATTATGAAACACTGTGTCAAACCCGATTCTCACTTCAGGAGCCTCTCATTGAAGGCAAAAGCTCTTACTAGATTAATGGTGTTAATTTTACAACCACTGCATCATTCTCTCTTACGCCTTTTTTTGTCGACGCTAGACCCAGGGTGTCTGACTCGTAAATGTTGCTGCTGTTTTTATAAGCTCTAGTGCTCTTGGCCTACAACGTCTGTCCTTGTCAGTAATGCTTGATGCCCTACAATGTTGTCAAAGAGCATCCACCTGTGCGCTTATGTTAAAATAGAGCCAGTTTTTTTTGGGGCGCTCTCACAAGGACGTGCTCAGTCAGGTGGCAGCTAATGTTGTTAAACCAGTCCCTGTGGAAGTAGCTTCACCCAGTGCCCTCAGGACAGTTGGAGGTTTGGTATTTATCTTCGCAGATTTCTGGAAACGGCAGCACACCAGGCAAAAACTGACTCTGTATTCAAGGTTTTGTGTCTGCAGTGAAAGAATCTTGTTTGTTTCATTTTTTCTCTCCAAATTTGATCATTGGTATCCGTTTTTGCAACTGTCTCATAGATTGAACTTTAGCCCATTTTCTGGGACTTTGCTCAAAAATAGTTTTGCCATTTTTCATAAAACACCAACTTATGAACTTGAGAGGAGCTTTTTCAACGTTTTAAGCATTTTTGGCAGTTGATTTTGTCAAAGAGAGAATAACCACATAATGGCCCCCTTAACCAGATCTTTTCTGAAATTTGATTGGTTCTTTTTTATATGCCGACCCTTCCCAAATAATTTTAGAAGTATTAATTTCTTTCAGTCCTGCTGAAAATACAGACTTAACCAACAGATGTTTTCTTCACAAATTTAAATGATTGATTATGGATCGATTCAGTGAAACACTAATGCGGACTATAGGACCACCATAACTGTGATGGTCCTTCCTCTCCTGAATCCAACTGCGGACAATGTATTCATAAACTACGCAGGGATTAGGCACTCGAGGCCCCTCTGAGTTAATAGTGTGGTGGGAGTGCTGGTGGTCTCTCCTGTTGATCCACTGAATGAGTGGGTGGGCCGGGGTGGTTGTCTGCCTACCAGCATGGATGACGGTTGCTGTAGAGACAGGACCTGCTGAATGACAGCTACTCAGCTGTTTGGCTGCAAGTATTTGGGCCAGTTGGCAATCAGATGGGGGATGGTGAGCTCCAAGCTACACTTGTAGAGGAGCAACTAGTAAACTATTCTTCATATGAATACTCTCATAAGGGATGTGAGCACCTGATCTGTGCCCTGCATGTTAACACCCTGATGGATCCCACACATCCAGCACAAGTAGCTAAATATGTGCATTCTCTGATGGCCTTCCTCTACAGCGCGGTGTAATCGAAGCATAAATGAGTAATTATAGCTGCAGCAGACATGTCACTTCTGAGAAGCCATTAGTGTAGATATGTGTTGTTGAAGAGGGTTTGAGGTTAATGCAGCGACAGCGGGTGCACTCGATCCAGTCTGGTGCAGAAACCTAACGAGTGTTTACAGTGGGGTTGAGTTCTTTCAGAACGGAGAGCATGCCTTTTTAAGTATGTGGAACACGTCTTAGCTTTGAAGTGGAAACAAAAGCCTGGGCTTATGAAACAATAGTCAGGGCTTTGAACACATGTTGGGGAGGATTTACCAGAGACATCTGAACTCCCTCTGCACCTTGAATGCATTAAGATTGGGTTACGACAGCTTTGCATCGCAAGTCCTAAATTATCAAGCTGATGATAATAATTTGACGCCAACTGGATGAGTGCAAAAGTTGAGAGAAGGTTAACGGGTCCAAGATAAGCAAAAGGGTCTGTTAATATTCTGAATGGACAACAGTCGGTGGCGGCGCTCCAGTCATCAATCCTTTGGTTACTGTTAGAACGCCTCTCAAGTTCCTGTTCATACATCTAGTTGACAATAATAGCTGTGTATTTACAACAGGAAATATTTTTGGGATTTTTGATACAAATATTCCTGAATTCATATGGTTGATCGGCCAAGAAAATTACAATCAGTGCAACTTTTCATTTTATATGCAAAATCCACAACTGGGAAAATTAAAAACCAGTTATAGTAGCAGGTAGCAGCTAACTCAAAGTCAAAGATAATCAAGGGCTGTCTTCCCATTCTTGATGGGGAGACAGCCCAAAGTCTCACAGCTCCTTACCTTCAGAGTAGAAAATTATTTCAACCGTCATGTAACAGATGATTGTTGTTACCTTGTTATTTTGCACTTAGAACTGTTCACAGCATTCCGTATTTAAAATAACATTGTAGACACCATCACAGCCGTTTTACACTGTCTGTGTTGCCTGTGTTGGTGAATGCCAGGATCTATAATCACACTCTGGAGTGGCGATATGCCGCATCTAGCATCCATTCATTAGCACTTTGAAATTTGATCGAAATATAAAGTGCATTATAAATCAAATGTATTATTATTATTATTATTATTATTATTATTATTATCTGTTTTGATTTGTGGAAATAAAAAAAGCTTTGCTTCCTTGAAGAGTGTTTGTTGAATAGGTTTTGTGGAATCTCCCCACTGAAAAGACAATTTTAAGTTCAAGCAAAAAGAAAAGGACAGGGCTTCTAGAATTAGCTTAAACTCTCACGTGCCATCCAAGACCAGCATCTGTGAAAGATGACGGTAATGCTTTAGTCATGATCGTAGCTTTTTTTTTTAAGCAAACTATCAGACCATAAGCCCTAGAAATATTGTTACTGCTGCAGATTTCAATTAGGTGGATATGCTGAGGATTGAAAATAAGCGGACACCCCTTTGTTCTACTTGATTAATCAGTGATCATTGATATACAGGCACCTTTCTTATACTGTGGAGGCTTTTTTTCCCCCACCAAAACTGGTCTGTGGTGCTCCGACATCTTTCTATCTGAACCAGCATGACCTTTTTTCACTAAGTTGTGATACAGTAGCTCTTCTGTGGAATCGGACAACATTGGTTAGCTTTACCTCCCCACGTGGATCAATCAGCCTTAAGTGCCCATGACCCTGTTGCTGGTTCACCAGTTGTCCTTCCTTAGGTCATTTTCGGTAGGTACTAACTGCTGCAGGCTGGGAACACCCAACAAGAGATCCATTTCTGGAGTCGCAGTCCAGACTTGTCTGTGTCAAAGTCACTCAGATTCTTGAATCATGGCTACAAGGCCACCAATGATTTATGGTAATACCTATCTCTGTCATGTATCCATTAATTTGCAGAAAATGGGGGGAAATGTGGTCATAGTTTATGGAGAGTATGGGCGTAAGGTTCCGCACATATCTGTATTTTTATGCTGAACATAAATAAGCCTTAATGTTCAACCCATATGAGATCTATTTCAGTAACCTGCTGGTGAAACTGGATAGGACTGTTTTGTAGTGCTTGGTATTGTAGAGACGGGGTTGCTTTCTTAACTGTGCTTTACTTAATGCCTGTGGTCCGGAGTTGGTGGAGGGGGAGGATAGAGCTTTGCATGATTGGGGTTTTAGGAGCCCCCTTAGCTAAGAGTAACCCTAGCTGCTGTTCAAAGTAACTGAAGGGGAATAGGCTCAGGGATCCCAACCCCACTGATCAGGCACTCTACTCAACAAGAGCACTAAAGCAATCAATATTACAACAAAATGCATCCATCCTGAAAGGAAGTGGCTTTGTCACAATAGGGACCTCAGACGGTCAGGGTTGCCCTGTATCCAAATCCATGGTTCCCCATCCTCCACCACATATCCCATAGTCTCCACACTTATAAAATTAACAGTGGTTAGAGTTTGATATTAGATTAAAGAGTTTAGAGATACTGGGTATTTTATGAAATAGCAAACAGCATATTGATATCAGACAGTCCTCTGATTGCTGAGGATCACTTAAGGCCAGTCTGCTCTTCATCAGTTCTCATTTGTATGCTGGTGGAGAGATAAGAAAGTACTGACAGCGCTGGATCACTCATTGGTTAATTGATTCTCCCCAGTGGCCCAGCGTCTGGAGGTTTAGTTGATGCAGCCTAGCCTTGTTCAGGGGGAGGCCTTTGCTGTATTTTAGGGGTCAGTACCTTTACCCAGTGCTGGCTCTCACCCCAGCAATCCACCTGATCCTTCTCCAACCCAGCCACCCTCCAAATCCCAACCCTTTGGGGATTTAGGTCTCAGCTCCATCTCTCTCAGTCAGAGGTTCCCATGCAGCAGCCAAGCCTCAATAAGTACTTATACTTTTGGTACTTCAGATAAATCTTTCCAATAATTTGTAAACTGAAGTTTCTGCAAAATATAATGAAGATACTAAAATTGGCAATGGTAGATGTAGGATTATTCTAAATCAGTGGCCTGGGGCTTAATTTACATAATTATGCCCAGTTCTATGTCCAACATCCCTAAATATACCAATCAGCAGTGACATCATAACCACTGACTGACAGGTGAAGACAATAACATCGATGATCATTACAATGACACCTGTCAGTGGGTGGGTTATATTAGACAGCAAATTAACATATTGTCCTAAACATTGATGCGTTGGAAGCAGGAACAATGCCCTTTTGGGGATCGGAGAGACTTTTAGGAGGGCCAATTTGTAATGGCTAGAAATCTGGGTCAGAGTATTTCTGATAGTTCAAGGTCCACTTGGCTGACTTCTACCTTAGTAGTCAAAAGAAGCAGAACTGGTTAATTGGCGGCAGGTTCATGACCAATCAAGGCTCATTGATGAGTATGGGGAGTGAAGAATAGCCTGTGTTGACCGATCCCACAGAAGAGCTACTGTAGCACACATTACTGAAAAAGTTAAGGCTGGTTCTTTTTCAAAAAATAGTCAGAACACATGCATCACAAAGTACTTTTGGCAGCGAAGTGAGGACCTACTCAATATTAGGTAGTCTGTTGGCTGTATTGATTTGAGCAAAGAGGAGAACATAGTTGGGTATAGTCGAACAAATTTTGGCTTGTTGAAGAACACTGACTAAGTCAAAAGTTCCTATTTTCAAATTAATTGAATTTTTAACCGGATTGCATGCAAGAGGAAGTACAGAAGATACTTTTCTTTGACATTGGGCGAGAGGCAGGGTAGACGCTGCTCAAATCCTAAGTTCATCACAGGTTCAGTACATAAAGTCAAACAACCAATTACGCTAACATTCACATCTTAAAAGAATTTTATTATTACCAATTCACCCATATTGCATATATTTGAACTGTGCCAGGAAGCTGAAGTTACCGCCGAGAACCCAAGAGAACATACAGAGAGCATGGCAACACCAGATAGAAAGGTCCCTGGTGGATTTGCCTGCTATGAGACAACAAGTTATTTAACATCACAACTAACACTTGACAGTCTTTAACCTAACATATTGTGCAGCTGGTTGAGGAGAAACAGAGGCTTTCTGCTTCTTTGGGCCTCCAAACAGCACCTCAGTTTTTCCCCAGGATGCCTCATCAGCCTCTCACCAGCCAGAAACCTCCAGCGCTGCTGCTTACTCAGCAAAATCTCAGTTTATTATCCTTTTAACAAATAAATGATCCCAGACTAACCCTGCAGACTAGCAGCAGCATGCAACTTGAATGTGCTTTGACAAATTCTAAACCTATTGAGTCAATCAGTGACTAAATGTGTGTTTGATAGTCTCCTGACAAGGTTTAATGGTGCAGCGATGGTCAGCAATGGTCGCAGCAGTCTTGTCGTGAATCATGTTATTATCTACTTAGCCTCTCCGCTCTCCTGTGGTGTGAATTAGGGTCAACTCACAATCGTATTGGGGGACCTCTGAGGCTCAATTAGAAGATGGTTGCCTTGGCTACAGTCCCGGGGCACTGTGTGCATTCATTATGGGAGGCATTTGAGACTGGGCAGCAAGAGTTACAGCCTGGAGGGGTTTTCAGCGGAAGCAGCTGTCCCCAGAGACAAAGTTAGCACATCTGGAACAGCTAGCTGTGACTCAGTTGAGCTTTGTTGGCTCGGTTGCATTTGTAACCATGCATCCAGTGAAATCCCTGCTGTGTGTATGTATTTTTGATCACACCATCATTTCCTTTAAACCACATAAATGAAGCTCAGTAAGACTGGCTCAATGTAAGATTATGAATCACTGAGGCCTTGGTTCACAAGCTCTTTTGGCTTGTGACGCTTTGATTAAATTCAGAGGAATTCAACCAAAATGTCTTGTCTTCAGTCTTGAAGAGGCAAACGTTCCAGTCTTTCCCGAGTGAAAAAATATCTCAGGGGAGACGAGCCAAACCGTTATAAATACAGGCGAGGACAGTAGAGGACATACCACTACCAAGCCCAACAGACCTCCTTTAATTCAATCAATCCAACATCACACTCATAACCCTTTAACCTTTGGGGGTAGCTGCAGGTTTCTAGCCCCGTAAGGTGTAAGCTGTGAAGAACATTAAGTTATGAACCTATTGCAATCTTTGGAGCCAGATCTTTACTGAGATCGACACCAAATTTTACATGCCATAGATGCCAACCACAGAAAAAGGCCTGATTCATTTTCTCCAAGATCCACATATTATTCTTTAAGAACTTAGAGATTTTTTTTTTTAAAGAAGCCATGTAGCAATGTTAGTAAAAAATCCTGAATCCCAAATTCTTTTTAATAATGGCAATTCTGACCCATGACAAATCCGCCCCCCAAATTTCATGGAATCGTTTTCAGTTTTTTGCGTGAAACTGTAATCTATCATCCATGCAATTAACCAATATACCAACAAAACCAACCAACCAACCAACCTACCAAACAACCAAAACAATCAACCGACCAACCAAACCACCAAACCAACCAGCCAAAGATCCAATCCCAACCAACCACACAACACAACAATTCCAAACAACTAACCAACCTACCCAATAACCAACCGAACAACATACCAAACAATCAAAGCAACCAAAAAAAACAAACCAAACAAACATCCAAACCAACCAACTAACAAAATAAACAAACAGCAAAACCAACAGACCAACCCACTAACCAATCAAAACAAACTAACCAAACCACCCTAATTAATGTAACTAACCCATAAACCATCCTTAAACCAAAAGGTGAAAATCCATCCAGTAGATTTTTCAAAAACCAATCATCAAATCAACCTAGCAGTTAAGCCAACCAAAGAAACAATTGGACATTGTTGAAATCAGAGCTTTCTTGGTGGCAGCATAACATTAGGAAAAGTGTCTCCTGAACAAATCAACAATAAAGAAAAGCAGCAGCAGGTTTGTTTGTGCTAACAGTGACCAGTAGATTATAGTTTTACCCCCCCAAAAAGTACAAATTCTTGACGTTCAGTTTGCAGCTGTAGGACGTGGGTGTGTGCATGTGATTGTGGGAGTTGAGGAGGAGGTTATGATCCTGCAGAGTTTCTCTGATGGTAGCTTCTCAAACCAATGTACTGAACGGTTGAGTCATCTATGGAGTCCAGCGATAATGAGCTGACAGAATGATATTAGGGGCTGCATGAGAATGATTTTGTTGGGTGTTGGGTGAACTTCATGTTGGACTTCTTATGTGTGGTTTGGAACCTCCCCTTGCATAGGGAACAAATTGCCGTATGCCATGCGGCGGCTGATGGGCGTCGGTTTTGAAGTATTTTGGCCACCCACTGCTATAACTTGATAAATTGTGCTGAACATGCAGCTTATTTTAGGGTAACTCTAAAAGTTGATTTAGTGTTGAATAAGATGAGGTGACTAATGAATATAGGGGCCACCCTCAGTCATGATTAACTAAAATAAATATCCCCGCCCAGTGTTTCTCAGAACTGACACTCTTTTTTTTCTACAAGAACCAGAAAATACAGCCCTGACGGAGATAAAAACTCCTCAAGCCATCTCGTGAGAAAAGCATGACGCAAAATATAAATTTGCAGAGGTCAAGAATTTGAGACGCCCTTCAGCTAAAACAAAAAAATACTTAGCAATGTTTACTGACACCGACGCCGCCCTAGGACAGGATTTCATCAAACCAGCAGCCAAAACCCATGAAAATCCAGACAAGAAGACTTTTCCAGACAAAGCTGAAAGAATTTAAATATTTACTGTGATCAATCGCCTGCAAAAAGAATAAATTGTTGAATTTATGATTTGATATACGATAACTATTTCATTCAACAATTGAATTCTTATTTATTATAGTGAATATTATAATTTATTCCATTTATCATATAAAATTTCATAATGTATTATTAATTTAATTAATGTAATGAATAATGATTTACTTGTATTATAAAATATATATCATAATATGTAATATATAATAAAATTCTAACAGTAAGTATATAATTTATTATCATTTATACAATTTAGTAAGTTATACATAGTAATACATTTAGGATTTATTTAAAAAATTACATTACATTATAAAATATATATTAACAAGTATAATATATATGTTATAAAAATTATGATTATAATAAAATATATTATCCTCTTTGTTATATTTCCCATTATGAAATAATACCAGTTATAATTTGTACATTATTTTAATAAATACTGTTTAATTGCATGATAAATCAGTTAAAACATGCAAATCCACCAGGGTGACCTGTTAAATAAATAATTCATGCATATATATCTACAATAGAAACTTATAATTTAACGAAGGTCGTAAAAATGTCAGGGGGGAAAGCATTAACACAGAAAACTTTTCTGAAATACTTCTGAAGCGCTCCGCTTTTATTAATTGTTATGAGAAATTCATTATCTGTTTGTTATATCTAGAAAATAAAATATCAAACATGGTAACATCTGTCCAGTTGTTGCTGAGAGGAAGGTGGAGGAGAAACCTCGAGAAAAATGAGAGCCTGCCTTAGGCTTAATTATCACATGAAGAGGGCAGCTCCAAAAGAAAATGACATCAGCAACGAAAACAGCTTTGCTTAGAGTGAAGATTAACCCTGGGTGTGGTTGACTGAAGGCTCTTAGATCATGTGAGGTTATAATAACGCACGTCCACGTGTGCAATAATATGATATAGATTATTTTTGAAATGTAAGTTTCCCTTTTGCGTGAGTCGAGACTCGTGACAAATATTTCTTCTCTGGAATCCCCCCTTCAAGAGCGCGCGCGCGCACACACACACACACACACACACACACACACACACACACACACACACACACACACACACACACACACACACACACACACACACACACACACACACACACACACACAGATCCTTATGAGGGGGGAGATGGTGAGAGTAAAAATCTGTGGGGCTGGAGAGGAGTTTGAGAGCATGCATCATCCTTCTTCTCCTGAGCTCACTGCAGCTCAGCCATGCAGGATAATCCACCAAAGGCCAGAGAAAGAGATGAGGCTGAGATGTGGCAGAGAAACGCATCGGAAAGTCTCATCACGGAGCTACATTATGTGTTTCTCCTCGGTGTCAGAGAAGGCGAGTCGGGAGCTCCCTGCCTCAGAAGTCTGTGATGAAAAATATTTGATTGTGGCTTATTTTATACGATGAAAACACGACTATGGGATTCAGTAGGATTTATCTCCTGGATCCCCATGTTAAATTTCGGGGGAAGTTCCTTCAAATTTCAAATTTTTACCAATAAAGCTGACTGGATCAGGATTTTTTTCTAAACCTGTTTTTGCTAAACTTTGTGACATCTTACCAAAATACCAGTTTAGCATCAATTAGAATGAGTCTTTCTCTAAATGATCTTCTTTCTCTGCTTAAATATTGAAGTAATGCCAGTAAACATTTGTAAGTCCATTAGAAAGTGCAGTGGGTAGCACAGTCTGAAGGTTCAAATCCACCTTAAATCCTTACACTTGCCCATTTTCACAAATGTTCACTTGCTGCATAATACTGTAAATCCCACCCACAGACAGGTGCCTTTTAAACAATAATAATCAATGTTATAATGGTTATAATGTTGTGGCTGATCCGTCTACGTAATTGAAAAATTAAAAAATACCCACAGTACAAAAACATTAACTACAAATGAATTGCTGACTCTGAATTTTTCAGTTATTTTAAGTGGTTGTTGTTGACAAAAGTTGGAGGAAGAACATCCAAACTCCAAACTCCTCCCAGAAACGCCCCTGATCCCCATCTGGATTACAACCCAATACGGTCGTGCTGCCTCATAATCATCAGTGTGTGGAGATGCTGAGGATAGTATACTCCGGGAATAAATCTCACTTTCTCCAGGGGTCTGATTTTAGGCATCAGTGGTGGTGTTGATGTTGACAGTGGATTGATGAACTGGGGTTGGATCTCGATACCTTCCCATCCGACTGCTGATACTTTACCTCTCGCTTTTTGTTAACAGAACTCACCCAACCTTTTCAAAAATGTCTGGTTCTGTCCAAACTTTATCTGTCCCTCACAGATTTATTGGAAGTCTTTTTGAAAGCCTTGGTGATCATACTAGAAGGGATGGATCCCCACCGTCCACAGGAACTCTGCTTCTACTTCAGCACAGATGCACTAACAGGTTTCTTGTCTTTGTTTACAGGGCCAATATTTATGAGGTGGAGACAGAGGTGGTGGAGATTGAAGCAAAGCTAGATAAGGTAAGTCATTCAGTATTCTGTCATTACAGTTTATCTGTCATTATAGTCCAGATTGTTTTATGTGGACATTTTAGTAAGTACCAGTTGAAACCTCCTATCCGATGCCAATCCTTCTTTCACCTGTCCAGAACCAGGTGTTGAGTAGAAGTGAGCACAATAAAGGTGAAAGTGGAGGCCGGCTTATATTTAACCTTTCTCAAAAAACATTTCTTTAGATTTTGCTCGATTGAATGCCCTTTTCCTGTGAAAGCACCACCTAGTCCTCTCCCAGATATGTTTGTCTTCTTCCTTAATAAGCCATCAGATAAGATCAGGCCAAATATTATCTGTGGCTCAGATATCTAATCAGGAGGCCTCCAAGGTGCCTCCCTTTGGAGGATTTCTGGACACATCCAACTGGGAGTAGACCCAAAACTTGCTGGATGGGCGATATATCTCATCTGGCCTTGGAACACTGTGTGATCTTCCAGGATGAGTAGAAGAACGATGGTGGGGAGGGGAACGTCTGGAATTCCCCACATGGCCTTCTAGATCTTAGAAGTGGAAAAAAGTGGATGGATAGAAAGTGGGAAATAAATCCCTGGATCCCTTTTTGTATCAATATTTAATTTGTTGTGTCCAACCCAAAGACCATCCCTCTATTCAATTTTGTGACAGTCCATCCAGTAGATTTTGCAAAAAAAAAACAGCCAACCCAACCAACTAACCCACCTAAACTAAATAGTTCAAACAACCCAACTTACCCAACCAACCCATCTAACATAATACTCAACCAGCCGGCGAACCAAACTATATAACCCAACGAATCAAGCAACCAACCAACCGACCAACCCACCCAAATACTCCAACTACCCAGTTAACCTAAATAGCTCAACCAACCAAGCCACCCACCAATCTTACGTAATAACCCCAACGGAGCGACCTCCTTTGTAGAAGTAGTAGTAGATATTAATACAGCATAATCAATACAGTGAGTGAGGACAAAAAGCATTTGTAGGACTTTTTGGTCAGTTTTGTTCCTTAATACTAAGATATTAATATTTAGTTGTAATGAAGATCTTTTCTTATACTGGTCTCATTCCTTCTCCCACCACTGTGTGATATCTGACAGTAGACACGGTTTGCCCGTTATAGTCAGCTGCTCACTGCCAGCATTAATCCCGTAACGCCGTTCCCCTCTGCTGATGCACTCGGGGTAATGGGCGCCGTGATGACGCTCAGTTCAGCCGAGGTTCACTGGAACGTGACGCGGCAGTTGTGCAAAGACTGACTCACTTAAATCAGAAGTCTGTGTCACAGCGGCTTTCAAAAAAATCTCTAGTAATGAGGCGGCCAGATGCTTCTCCTGTGATGCTCATCCCTAGGCGCCATCTGCTCCTCTGGATGCTGAATTATTGCGCGTGTCCGTGGCAACCGGGATTACTCCGCAGTTCTTTTAATACCATCAGCGCTGGAAATCGCCACCATTGTTCCTCTGTCATACTCTAAACTGGAATGTTTAATCTTCCAGATTGAAACCATTGTCTTCCAATACTTTCACGGTGTCAAATTTCTTACAATCATCAGAAAACTGGAACGAGTAACTTCTCACATTTGTACCAACTTCTCTTACTCACTGACATCTGACCCTGGAACATCTGTAGCTCCGTTATCCATAAATGTTTTGTTTTGTGCGGGAGCGGTTCTAATATAGTCCAGTTGCAGAGGGTTGATATTGGATCATGAAATGGGCAATGGGAAACGGAAAGCTCTTCAGTAATCCACATTTGATTTGATTCTCTGATCTTGATTACCAGTACTCTTATTAGCTAGAAATAATTTTGTGTTCGGTGCACTCCAGGGCATCTGTGAAGGCCTGCCAGCAGCAGACTGCCCTGATCCATCCCAGATATAGGATTTTGTTTTATTTGGTTTTCTTTTGCTATATTTTGCTCCTCTCTCTGTTAGCATGGAAACTTTTAGCCATGTTGGTAACCGGGTCCATATTTCGACTTACCTGCTTTTTATCTAAATCCAGCATCAAAGGCTGACATACATTAATATTGGGTAGGTCCTTCTTTTGCTTACAAAACAGCTCGGTGAGCCAGAACCAGCATGATCTATTTCTCCATTTTTTTTCCTACAGTAGCTCTTCAGTGGAGTCAGACAACACGTTTTAGCATTCACCTCCCAAATTGGTGCGCTTTGGGCGCCCAGGAACCTGTCACTGGTTCGACAGCTGTCCTTCTATAGACCATCCTGTTAGATAACAACCATGGCAGACTTGGAACAGCCTTCAAGGGCCAGCAGATCTGGAGATGCTGTGACCAAATCCTTTGAAATGGGGCCCCATTTCAAAGTCTCTCGATTAATTAGGTTTGAACATTTTCTCATCAATGGCAAGATAAAATGTTCACTTGAAGAATGAAACTCTGCATTACCCTGTCAAGGGTTATAATCTTGTGGCTGATTGGTGTAGGTACCGCTATACAGTCCAAAGCAGGGACTTAAGCCAGGAATACACTGCACGATTTCAAAGCCCGTTTCTGACCTGATTTGAGCCGCAAGACTGTTTTATTATTGATTTGTTCATGTTTCTCTAAATGTTATTTGTTGATGTTTCCTATTTTCTTTAATATTTGAGTATAATGCATTTTGAGTTGCATGCAATGGAAAAATAAAAATATTGTTATTATTATTATTAATAACAATAAATTGAGTATAATAATAACTATTATATTTTGATTGAATAATAAAAAACAATACAGTTATTTAGTTAATATTTATTCTACGTTTCCATTTTATACCATTATTAATGTTAATATTGTAATAATTGTTATTCATTATCATTAAATACACATTAATTATTGTTAATAATAATGATAATAATAAAGTGTATATAATTATTATTCTTATATTCTTATTTAATAAACATACACAGATATATTATTTATTTTAATATTTTTCATACTTTTCCATTTTATGTAATTATAATTATAGGTTATTCATAACTATTCATAACACATTAATTACTATTTATATTAATAATAATAATAATAATAATTACAAAAATATATTTTGTTAATTTAAAAAAAATATTTATCCATTTTATATAATTATTGTTATTATTATTATTATTATTATTATTATTATTATTGCTCACATTCTCCTAAGATGTAGGTCTAAGCACATCTGCACCAGCAGAGTTTTTCCAACATCAGTGCCCCTGATGACAAATATTCTATATTCCTACCTCCTCTCCTTGGCAGAGGTAATACAAGCATGTGAAGTTTTTAAAACTGAAAAAGTAAAAACTCCTCATCTTATAAAAACACCACATAGGAGATTTCCTCAGCGTCCATTATGGTAACTCTGCTCCAGCTAACATCAACATGGTGTGCATGTGGTGAGAGCCTTGCCATCACCTCTCTCTCTCTCTCTCTCTCTCTCTCTCTCCCTCTCTCCTCCACAGCTGGTGAAGCTATGCAGTGGGATGATTGAAGCGGGCAAGACGTATGTCAGCGCCAACAAACTCTTTGTCAACGGCATCCGGGATCTGTCTCAGCAATGCAAGAAGGATGGAATGATCTCGGTGAGATTTGGATGGGGTTAGGACTGTTCCGGTAAATGTTTACTGGGATGGGAACTTTCCACTTCTTTGGACCTGAGCCTTACAGCCATGTGTAATCGGGTTGTTCTTGTAAATGTGATTACTAACCGATTAGTAAGTGAGGATCAAATCAGGTTTGAAAACTCTGCTGACATTGAGTGTTATTCAAAGCCTTCTTGGCCTCAGCTCTATGTCTAATTATGAGTCTCTTATTAAAGTCTATTTCGTATTTGTAGTTTCCATTGAAAAAACTGAATCAACCCTTCAATTTTAGCTTCTTTTCTCGTTGAGGGAAAGTCTCCTCAGTGACATTAACCAGCCTCGACTTCATGTTAGCGTTGCTTTTCATTTTCTTCCATCGAGAAGTCAAATAAATATTGCATTTAGTTTATGGTTGCCTTTGTTTGTTTCTTTTTCCCTCAGATCCAAATACTGCCGCCCATCTGAGGGAAGAATATTTCTTTCATTTCGTTAAAACATGATAATATAGCGTGCTTCTCTTTGCAGGAGTGCCTGGAAAAGTGCGGTGAAAGCCTCCAAGAAATCATCAACTACCACATGGTGAGTGGGCCTGCGCTCCAGACCGTCCCCATATGCTCCGTATACATTAGATGGAGACGGAGCTGCGCGATGACATCATCCCATCTTGAAGTGCTAACGTTAACTGACATTTAAGGCCTCACAAGGGTCCTCTACCCCCTCCAAAACAACACCATGAGTCCCGCTGAGATGTGCTTGAAGTAATCCCATGTGTATTACTTCTTTCACACATCATTAAATCTATCTGTCTGCTGCTTTTTATCAGCGCTGTACCTGTCAGTCAGATAATGTATCACACTGCATAAAAACGACATATTCTTTCACATTTTACATTATCTTTGATTCCGGGGTCAGATCTATGAACAATTTTGCTTCTTCTTCTACTTCTTTTGCAGCAGCACAATGTTTAAAATGCCGATGTAGACACAAAGAGGGAGAAGACTTTTCTATGCCAACAGACATCGATGTATTTATTTATTATTTATGATCTCATCTATTTTTCGGAATTCAAAACAAACAAGCACGATTTAATCAGGACACCAATAACAGGTGCATATCTTTGAAGATAGAACCCTAAAAAGTTATTAATATTTAACCTGTTGTTCTCCTTGTTAATTACATATCTTTATGAATGTAACATATTCAAAATGAAAAAAAGGAAAGTATATCCAAAACATCAGTACGAGGGAGAAATGTACATGAATTCTTATAATCCCAAAAAGTCAATTTCAGATTTTATTCTTTCATAGTTACCTACCTACAAAATGCTAGAAATACAACTAGTGAAGTAATCATGCAGAGATTATGCTCGCCTATTTTAAAAACAGGCCGAAGAATTTGTTCAAAGACTTTAAATAATGATGACGAAAATATATCAGTAGTTTCACTTTTAGAAGCAAGGGTGATAAATCACCGTTTCTACGCCTAAATGAGTGAGAATAAACATCCACACTACTTTAGTGTGAGATAATAACCCACTGGTTTGAGGTATAAACTCTTAATAATTGGAATCTATATTTTTTAGTGGGACAGTTGGATCTTTATGTGATATTTTTTTCCATTTCCCAGCCCGTTATCTCCAGGTATTATAGCACCCACGATGACATTCCTGACAACTTGAATAACAATAACAATAGGGTTATATTTCTCCTCAGTATTTCTTCGGACACTAACCAGAGCTTCTGCTTTACAGCCGTGTCCTTTCCCCTCCCCGCCCTCTAGGCTCCTGACCTCCTGCCCCCAATCCTGCCCCTCTGAGGCCTTCTGAAGTCCATTAGCTTGAACCCGTTGCGCGTTGGACGCTGCTGTAAAGAGAGTGTGTGTGTGGATTACATTCCTTTTAAAGATGTGTCATCGCAAATCAGCCACTCTCTCCTCCCCGTTCACTCCCCATCTACTGGCAGAGAGAGGTCAGCCCTACAGATGGAGAGTTAATGGAGCAGTTCGGTGTTCCAGGCGTGGATAGGCTTTAGCCGCTGGACAGCAGTAACCCTCTTCGACCTTGGCATGTCACAGAGTGTTTTACATATGGCCAGGCACGTGAAAGTGACTGACGGTAGCATGTGAACAGACAATAGTGCCTTTTGCCTGATATACTGTAGGTGTGTGTGTGTGTGTGTGTGTGTGTGTGTGTGTGTGTGTGTGTGTGTGTGTGTGTGTGTGTGTGTGTGTGTGTGTGTGTGTGTGTGTGTGGCGGGCGGTGGGACCACCCTGAGTGGATGTGAGCCAGTGCAGCGACGAGTAAAGGTTGTAAACAAAGCAATGAAACGGAAAGGTCTGTCATGCTCGAGTGCTTCAGTGCCAAAACACAGGAGGAAGACCCGATGAAGCAGGACTGTACGGAACAAGACAACAATCATTATTTGTCAAGCGGAGACATCCAGCAGGTCAAAGGACGACTGTCAAGTGGTTCTACTGCGAGGTTTAGTTTGTTGTGAAAACTTTAACATTTTTCAATATTCTCTTTATTAGGATGTCACATATATAATATATACATATATAATTTATGGATCACCTTTTTGATGTAGAGTGAAAGCGACATCTGGGAGAACAAAGCAAACTGTGCTGCCCTTTAAGCTGGGCTGACACTGTTCGGCTTTAGAGTGGTGATTGATTGATTGCAGCTCACACTGTTTCAAATGTTTGCGGGCACTGAACGGTTGTGCCGCCGGTCATGGGATTCATTTGCAAGTGTGAAAATTGCTCAAATCCTACAGTATACGCCCGGCTTTACAGGTCATGGGTGATCCGCACCACTGAGACCCTCTCCCGCTGACAGTGACATCAGAGTAGGAGACATTGAGCCCTCCATCCTCCCCCCCTCCCTCCCTCCTCTAGGAGTGCATGAGGGAGCTTGAACTGGGCAGCGCTGCTATTCCCTGTGATGAAAGTTCCAAAGGGTCATCTCCTGTCCAGATGACCCTTAGAGATTCAGACAAGGAGGAGAGCCCACTTAGACCAGGAGTTCCCACAATCGTCCACCAAAGACCACCTCTTCCTGAGCATTTTTAAACCTAATGAAACATTGAACAAAGTAGTTATATCAACAACACAAACATGAGTCATGTTATCATAATTTACAGATTATCTCTACCGATGTAAGGGAAAATGCTTAGTAGAATTTCTCCCTCTATCCCGATCTTCAACACTAGTCCTTCTCCACTCCAGAGCTTTTTAGTGTCTTTCAGCTGATTGTTTTTGTTCCGTGAGCAACAACTGTGTTATATTTCGCTTTCACGCCTCTCAGAGTGTGGATCCATCGGGGTGGCAGACAGATAACACTACTGGCAAGGTGCTTAACACACGGTAGTGGAGTATTTAGGTAAATGTGTCCCTTGGGAGATGATGGAATAGAGCTAAAAAGTGAACGACTGTGGAACTTACATTGATTCGATGGACAGAGAAATGACCACAAAACAATTACTGCTGGAATCATAAACTTTAAAGCAGTCGCTATATCCTTCCCATATTATAAATGAATGTTTGTGTGTTGTGTTTGATTATGCAGTTCTCAAATGGCCACAGTAAGCTGGACTATCTTGTGTCCCTTTCCCCAGTCACACAGAGTCTCGCAGGACGCCGGCGTGATTGAGTCTCAAAGCTTTCTTTGTCGCGTTGATTGCACAAAGAGGCTGAGGAAGAGACTGAAGCGATAGGAGAGATTTCCCCTCAGTGGAGAGATTACACAGAAATGCTAATATTTGCTATGACGTGACCTTAATGGCGTGGAGGAGAGCCTCGCCATCCAGTCGTATTAAAAGTGAAGTAGTTAACATTTTCTGTTGACATCTTTTACACGTTCATGTTTTAATCAAGACAGACACCGTGAGCGGTAAGTGCATAGCGCTCCGGCGGCCGAGGGACTCTGGCAGCGCTGCATTGAATAAGATATGATGGTGGTTATATCTGCTACTTGTGGAGGACGTCCCTCGGTGCACAGGCTTTGCCGCGCAGCTGCCACGACTCTCTGCAGCGTACGTTTGGGAATAAGAAATAGTTTCAGTGGGACCTCTGAGTGCCAAGTGCCCTTGTAGCATCCACGCTCAGATGCCTTCAAAATACGTGAAATGTATGTACATATGTTGAACACATATAGAGACTGGAACACAGACAAGAAAACCTCCTTCGACTATCGTCGGGATCGAGATGGTGCCGCGCATTTCCATCAGCTTTTGTTGTTAATTGCCGCTCCCAGTCCTTGGAATGCAAGTCCCGTGTTCCTTGAGTTTGTGTAAGTTGTTAATGAGGCCTAATTCCTCTGGTAGATTGGGGTGGTGTCCATAAGCAAGCACATCAGGTAGACAGCTTTTCAATGTGATTATAGTAGTTGCTATTGCTGGCAGGTCACCATATAAATGGTCTTAGGCTGGGTGAGTTTTCCTGGAGTTGTTTTTAAAACCTTTAAGGGGCCGCATGTGCTATCAAGCCATCCATCCATCCATTCAGATGGATGGATCATAGTCCTGTAGTTCTTTCTTCATGTCCATGTTTCAGCACTTTTTAACAGAAGGTTTTCAACAAAAAGCCTGCTGAGGAGACCTTGGTTGCAATGGATATGTCAGACCACCAGATTCAGAGAGGTCTGTCACAGGTATTACAGACCAATAGTATATAGCCGCAGGTCCGGAGACCGCAGTTTCAGGACCGCAGCCTCCGTCTCAATTATGTTTATGGGGTTGGACTGAGGCATTAGGCTTTGGGGGTAAAGTTGGGTGGAGGGTTAGAGAAAAACTTTGGGCCTGAGTCTACAGTCCTCAAACTAGCTACACCCTTCTCCTCCAACTCTGTCAATTTTTGGAAAGAAAATCCTTCTTGCTGTCGACAACGCTGGAGCAGGAAGGATTTTTACACTGTAAAAAAAAAGAACTGAAGACAAAATTGAAAAAAATTACTGGAAATGATAACGTTGAAGCAATTAAGAAGTTACAACTTAAATTAGTAATAGACTCAAAATTCCTTAATTCATTTAATAGACTCAAATACTTTATTTAATTTAATGCTACTAGTTGAAGTCATTTATTTAGGTCAATCAACAATCCTCTTTCTACAGTGTCTTTTAAAGACCCCAAAAGGGAATTTCCAGCTTTAACGTTTCTGGCACTAGACTGGCACTAAAAGTAAACTGGCTTGTGATCCATTTGTGGCCGGTTCCTTCTCCTTTCCAAATTTTTAATCGATTTTTCTTGTAAATGGGCAGAAATGTCATCAGAATCGGGCCAGCATTTTAGCGGGCCGTGTTCAATCCAAGCATGAAACTCCATATGAATACTCAATAAATTATTGACTTCTGTTTGACTCCCCGAACATTCATTAGAAATGAGGGGAGACTGGCACAGAGACACAAGACCTCCGGCTAAGTCCTGCAGCAGTGAAAACAATTCTCACGTAAAGGATTATACAAAATAACTCACTAGGTTAGTGTAGCTAGGCAGGTAAAGGTAGGTATAGGTAGGCAGGATATACACACTGAATGGAAATCCTCTCTCCGCTCTCTGAGGTTGTGTTCTCACCGGCAACTTTTTGCTTGTCGGTTTTTCTGGAGGTAGGATTACACAAAAACTACTCAACAGATTTTCAGAGAATTTGTTGGATGACGGTCTGGCACTGACATGGCGTAATACATTTTATCCTGCAAGTAAGTCGGTGTGGGGGAATTCCCTTCTGCAAGTTTTGGAAATGTTGGAGTGAATCCAGATAAAGAATAAGATCCAGGAATCCTTTTTTCACTTTTCTCAGTGTTGCCAGATGGATCTTTCTTTTGCCATAAAATGCGCAAAGAAAGATCGAGCATTACTCTGATGCATAGCATAATAGTGATCCACTGTGTGTTCTGAAAGTTTTTTGTCACAACCAACATTGGCTTTTTCAGCAATTTAAAATACAGTTGCTCTCATTTAGGATTGGACAACACTTAGACCCCTTTAGTTGAAATTCACCACGTCAAACAGGGAACAACCGACAAGACCTTCAGTTCTAGAAATGTTCCGACCCGGTCATCTATCCGCCGTAATTTGAACCATTTCAAAGTTGCGCAGATCCTTATGCTTGCCCGTTTTTCCTCCTTCCAACACAGAAACTTGAGGACAAAATATTCAGTTGTTTCTTATAAATCCCGCCCACTGACAGGTACTTTTGTAATGTGATAATCAATGTTTTTCTGACTTCACCTGTCTGTAGTTATAATGTTATGGCTGATAACTGTCAACTTTAGCTACAAGCCTTTGTGGACAACAAATAATATCTGGATTTCCTGTCAATCCTTCCAATATTTGCAAAGATTCTCACAAAAGATTGGGCAGAGAGACATCTTCACAGCACGACGTTGTTATTCCCGCCCTCATCTCTTTTCGGGCCGGTTCACATCTCAAGTATGGAACCTGTAGCATCTTGTTCAATTAAAGCAGGGTGTCAACTTGCCACCAAGCAGTTCAAGAATGCTGCAGGCTGCACCCCCAGAGACAGGAAGTCTCCCAGCAGTTCCCCGGCCACCCCTCCAGCACGCAAACATGGAAGTGTGCCTGTTGATTCCGCTGCTTTTAAAGGTCGCGCTTTACTTCAAGCCCTCATCCGCTACACTCCTGTCTGGAAGGTGGCCAACCTCAGCTTACACGCGAGTGTTTATGTCCGCAGCACACAGAGTCCTCGATAACATGATATTCCACTTCTGAGTTTGTGCTTTCTCCGAGCGCTTGTTACGAGGAACAGATTGACCACACATGCTTAATCAAACCCTGCAGACGTGGCAAGCCACTGAAAAAAACAATTCATCGTCTCGGCAAGAAAGGTTTGCTCTGCATTGAAGTTGAACCTCATGCAGTTCTTTTGTTCACTCATCGCCTGCTGCAAAGTGACTAGTTTGCGATGTGCAGAGCCGTGCGGCCGAAAGCGGGACCACTGGACTGCTTCTTGCTTTCACATTCATGCTTATTTGGAACCAGTGAGAGTATAGAGCAATAAAGTGAACCTATGAAACACAGCCAAAACAAACACGCCTCTTTTAGAGGTGCTGACAGGCATAGAGTGAGACTGACCACTTCCATCTCAGCCACGCTGGAGTGAAAACACCCTCAAGTCATTAAAGGTCGGCTGTGACACGCACTCATGCACCAGTTCACACACACACTTCACAAACCAGTATTCTGCACAGTTATAACATATATTTTTATATTACGGCATTGAATTTTTACTGGTATTTTTTATATCACCCTGCTATTTTCATTGGGATTTTGCTAGGGCCGAAACGATTGCTTGAATAACTCGAGTAACTCGATTACTAATCCCTATTTCGTTGAGAGCCGGACTGGAGCGCACTGATTTGTGGCGACCTGCGCCCTGACCTCACGATCAGGTCAAGTACACGCCCCAGCACACCTGAAACAATGAATGGCTGTCTGATAAATACGGACACGGATACTCCGGATGGCGCGACACTCAACAAGGAAGTTGCCTCGTCTACCCCGTACGGTCCTTGTTGAGCATGCCAACCGATGGCATCGCGTTACAGTCCGTGCTTTGCTAGCCACTCATCGCAAACTTGATTCGTTCTCTACAAGTCACCTCGTCTCCTCTCACTTCAACCTCTTGTCGCCTACCGGACCGGCGTCCCTCCAGGAGATGCATTTCATCCTGAAAAAGGAGGTAAACGAGGGAAATAACTGAGAAAGCACAAAATTTCTTAATTGATTACTCAATAAATACTCAAGTCCTAAAATAATCGATTACTGCTGCTCCAGACTTGACCCATTTTTCCACGTAGTAATCGTTAATCAAGCAAAGTCGAGGAGCCGAAGCAGAAACCCCTATATACTTGTATGGTTGTAAAATATTTAACAACAAAAGGAATCTTTAAACCTAGTTTTACACTCGGTCCACTCCCATTCCCCAAACGAGTTCCGTGGAAACCCATTGAGTAGTTGCTGCTGACGAAAACAATCAAACAAACAGGAATGAACGACAACACATCCTCCCTGGTGGAGATTAAAAAAATCCTCAGACAGGATGAGGATGCAAACTCGCAGACTCGCTGCTCTGCACCACATGGGCTCTGCCAAATTTGGGTTTGCGCCCTGCTTTGGTTCCAGACTCTGCAGTGTCACATTGTACAAAAAGCCTCATCTCCTCCTCCATCCCTCTCTGCCCGAGTGACCTATTTAGAAGCAGCAGCATGGCAGGAGGAACCACAGAGGATGTGCTGAGAGGGGCGAAGCGAGGGTAATAGGAGGTCTTAAATGTAAAACACCTTAACGGAGGCGGCGTGTTATTGTGTTCAAGCGGCTATGGTTTGAGCCGGAGTGACGGTCCTTTCACTGTTCATTCCAACGGACATTCAAAGGCTCATTTGCATAATTTCCAGGCATCATTTATAATAAAAAAAAAATCTGCTGTGCTTTGTCACCCTCTGTTGGTTAGACATAGATTGCAGGTAGTTAAGATAAGATGAGATAAGATAGAACGTAATTGATCCCAAAGGAAATCTTTGTGACAGAGAATGCTCAGAACTGAAGTAACAAAACATGCAGTAAGTAAGTAAAACAAAATAGGAATATAACCATAAGTGGAAATGGAAAAATAAAGTGTATCAGAGGTAAATGCTAACCAGTGCCTATAAATTACAGCATGATAATGAGCGTACTATTGCACATGATAATAATATTGTGATGTAAAGTAATTAAGATAGTATTGCGTTTGATAGTAGCGGTAACAGATGTAAGATTGAACATTGAATTATTGTTGTATTGGAATAAGTGTCAGTTTTCTCAGCTGTCCATCCTCCAAAAGGGGGAGGAGTCTTACAGTTGAATGGCCGTCGGTAGGAATGGCCAGCGTTTGAGCGAAGCCTGCTGATGCCGTTCTCCCTGCAAAGGTATTTTTAATTGGAAGGTCAGGAAAGTATTTGAGGCTCCCTGAAAAATACTGGTAGAGGTTCGCCCCAATTTGGAATCTGAATCTGGAGCAGACAAAAAACTGTAGTTTCGTTGTTAGTAGTCGGTGTTTGCACATGAAGAAGATGATGAGCAGTTTTAGCTTGGATGGCGCCCAGGATGAACCTCCCGTTCACTTTTATTGAGTCACTTATTACCTTCTTTGTGTTACAGTTGTAAGCATTTTGCGGCAGGCTGCACACTTTATCATGATAATGCTTAATTACATACAATATTAGTTCCTGTCTGGACGGGACCAGTCAGGCTTGATATGACTGGAGGGAATGGCACATTCTCATCCCATAAAGACGGAGTTTGGCCGACGGGACGAAGCAAGTAAATGCACAGACGTCAAGTTTGTCCAGGTCTATCAATCCTTACGTGTTCAGAACGTTCAGTTACCTGCGGCGCTCCTCATATTCCACCTCTGACCTGGGATCACTCTCTGCAGGAAGGAACTTGTCTGCTCACAGACTAAAAGGACAGGAACTCCAAAGTGCTAAATTTTCCCACTTGTTGACTGATTATAATTAACATGAAGTGCAGCAAGAGCGAGAGAAAACCGATCGAGGATGTCACCATTCAGATTTTCTTTTCTTTTATTGATGCCAGCGGGGTTTTTTTTTTAATGCGTCTGCTGTCCATGACTTACGCTTTTTCTGTGTGGTGGCGAGTGAGGTGAACCTTCTACTTATATTCCTTTCATATCCTGTGTGACAAATCCATCTTCTTCATTTCTACGTTGTTGAAAAAAAAATCCAAAGCGCACTCTGTTTACTCTCTGTGAAGCCTCCATCTTTTTTTTATCAACTTTGTCCCACACACCTGTTATTATTCTAGCAGTAAGATCCTCTTTCAATATTTTCAATTTACTATATAAAAAAAGATCGATGCCTGCCGTCTATGCACCGATATGATATTGCTCAATTATGCTGCATTGTTTGTTTTTTCCCGACAAAAAATGTATATCATGTTTTTATCAATTCATTATGAAATATATCTTTATTTTATTTATCGTGTTTTTTTTATGAATTTTCAGACAATTTTGAAAAATCCCAGTTTAATCCCAGAGATTCTTGTTTTTTTTATCACCTAAGAAAAAGAAAAGCAGCAAATCGTCACATTTGACAGGCAGCAACTTGAAAATTATCTGTTTATATATCACTAAAACCATTTATAATTAAGTTTCCATCAATCAAATAACTGTGTAATCGCTTTAACTCTGGTTTAGATGTATTTCTGGATACACAATGCCGTTTCCTATCCAGTTAAAGGGCTAATTTCTTCTCTTCCTGTGTTTCAGATCCTGTTTGATCAAGCGCAGCGCTCCGTGAAGCAGCAGTTGCACAACTTTGTGAAAGAGTGAGTAAACTTACGGTTCACGGTGCTTCAGTCAGGTTCCCCTGCAGAACTTTAGATGCATCAAATATTGATCACAGGCAGAAAAGTCCATAACCTCTGAAGAGTACACGTATCCTCCTTACCCCTAAAAGCTTTTTGGTGTTTTTAAATATTAAAGTACACCCTCTTGCTGCCCGAATATGTTACCATAGACGTATCATGAACCCGCAGCAGAAGTAGGTTACCTGTAGCCCTTGGCTGGCTTTCTTCTAAATATTCAAGGCTGTTGTTCTGACCCTGAATTGAACTGTAGCTTGTTTCTTATCAGGTTTGGTACAGATTACAAATATGTCTCCTAATATTTGGTCATCTGTGTGTATCAGGGATGTTCGTAAGTTCAAGGAGACTAAGAAGCACTTCGACAAGGTGCGCGAGGATTTGGAAATAGCGCAGGTGAAAAATGCTCAGGCGCCGAGGAACAAGCCTCACGAGGTGGAGGAGGCCACCGGAACACTCAGCATCACTCGCAAGTGCTTCCGACATCTCGCTCTGGACTACGTACTGCAGGTGAGAACGTTTGTCTGAGAAGATGCAGTATGTTTCTGAGGGTCCTGAATCTGCGTACGTCCATCTAACAACTTTGGTTCACATTTATGCGACTATACCAACAAAAGTCATCCAGAATCTGCATCTGTATCTGATCCGCCTCTAAATTCAACCGACCCTTCCGTGGTCCACGATCCACGGCCCACGACTACACAAAATCCCTTTTTGAGATATCCTGTTGACAAACAAACATGAGTGAAAACCAAACCTCCTCCAGCTCTTCTTGGCAGACGTAAATATGGCTTGAATTAGGAACAGATGGAAATCAGAGGCTCAGATTTTTGTCTTTAGTGGGGCTGACCGTAATGTTCCTGGTAATTTTGCATGAAATTTAGGGACAGTCCCTAACCTCAACATCTTAGCTTTGCTTCTACTGTGGGATATTGAGATAAAAATAAGACCTTTTTATCTGATACCAGGTTTAACCCGGCACTGCATAGCACATTTAGTGAAATTTATAAAGCCTGTTAGTGGTTAAAATGTTATGGCTCTGAAGTCTTTTTGGTAACAGTGTGGAAAATGAAGCATGAAGTATCAGGCAACTTTGCCCGCCAGCAGTTCCTGTTGACACTGTGCACAAACAACAGCCTGGATTACTCAGATACTGAAGATTGTTTATGGCTGCAGCGCCTGTTTTTGTACGGTTTCTACCCACGTTTGTTCCAGACGGATATTGGATATGTCGATACAGCATCAACATCAGATTCTGTTAACATTGCTGTGGTTTTACGCGACAATTTGTTTGCCCTGAGATGAATATTACTCTCAATCCAACTGGAGGGGCCGATCTCACCAGTAAAAACGAGGAATTGGCCTCGAGCGGCGTCTGCGTCAATCTTTCTTCCTGTGTGACATGTTTTCCTGCCTGCTCATGTGCAGCATGGCTTCTTTTTATGCCCACAAGCTGTAAGCTGCTACCAGCGAGGAGCTGCAGGAGCAAAGAGACTGATTGGGTCTGATCGCTGAGACGCCCGTGGCCTCTTCTCCAGTCTTCATCTGTTTTTTTTCTGCTGGCAAAGTTCTCTCGCTGATATCTCATCCTTCTGAGTCTTAATTGAATGTGTCTCAAGCCAGAAAAGGCCAGAGCTGTAGGGAGATGCTATAAATACAGAAGTGACCTCTTTAATGTCGCGCAAGATGTCAGTAAAGTTTGCATCGCCTCGGATATACAATGCTTTAATCCAGCATCAACTTTTACTTTTCTCCTACCAGCTGACTTTTTAATTACGGCAAAACTGTCGTAGCACCGTTCAAAAGTCTTATATTTGTGAGAAAGGTACATTTGTGGAAGAATTTATTTTCTCAAGCATTCATGTGGCCACTTCTACATCAACTTATAATTTTGACTTTAAATCAGCTAGTTCACCACTTCCATCTACTTAAAACATACACATATTAGCCAAAACATTAAAACCACCTGCCTAATATTGTGTAAGTTTGCAGACATAACCGCTCTGGGATGTCTGCAAACTGTCTCTGGAGACATCTTTCTATCAGAGCTGGATCAGGGTGGCCGTAGATCGGTGGGTAGGGCGGCTTTCTCCGAATCGGTGGATCGTGAGGTAGTCGCTTCAAACCCCAGCAAGTCTACATGTCATACACATACTACAAAACCCTGAACCCAGTATGCTCCCCAGGAACCAAAGAAGGGGCTGCCCATTGCTCCCTCGGGGGCTCGGTCAAACGCAGAGGCCCGATTTTCCCTTGGAATAGATAAAGAATCTGATCTGATTCTTCAGCTATTTGGGCTGCAGTAGCTCTTCTTTAGGGTAAGACAGCCGCTCCCGACATGCATCAAATATCCTTGGGCGCCCATGAACCAGTCGGCAGTTTTTAGCAGATGTCCTTCCCTGGATCCTTGTTGGAGACAATAACTACTGCAGACTGGTAGCACCCACCAAGACCTGCAGGTCTCAGTTCCAAGGATCTGGACATGTTAAATAGATTTTAATGTTTTGTATGAGTTAATCTAAAAACTGTCTGTTTTTTTATTTTTTTTATAGATCAACGTCCTGCAGGCCAAGAAGAAATTTGAGATCCTTGATGCGGTAAGTCCAAGTAAACACCACAAAGACTGTATATATGGTCAGTAGCAAAATGGGAGCCACTAAAGTTAATTTGAATGCTTTCGTTTTAAGTAGAAGTGTTTATTGTGATGTTTAAGTGTTTATTGTGATGTTTAAGTGTTTAATGTGATGTTTATGGTGTTTATTGTGGTGTTTATGGCGTTTATAGTGATGTTTTATAGTGGTTTATAGGGCTTATTGTGATGTTTATAGTGTTTATTGTGAGGTTTATGGTGTTTATAGAGATGTTTATGGTGTTCATAGTGATGTTTTATAGTGGTTTATAGGGCTTATTGATATGTTTATAGTGCTTTAAGTTATGTTTATAGTGTCTAAAATTACCTTTATAGTGCTTATAGTAATATCTATAGCCTTTATAGTAGCTAATAGTGTTTACAGTGATGTTTATAGTGTTTATAGTGATGATTATACCATTAATAGTGATGTATACAGTGATGTTTATAGCGTTTCTAGTGATATTTGTAGTGTTTGTTGTGATGTTTTTGGGTGAAAAGAAGAAGAAGAAATCCTTTATTCATCACATATAATCATACACAGTAGAACATAGTGAAATAATTTCTCTACATTTGACCCGTCCTTGAGGGAGCAGCAGCTTTGGGACGATTGTAGACTGAAGATGATGTTGAAGTCCCATGGATTCCGATCCGATAATGGCTGAGGAAGTTATTTCGGGGTCTTAGAGAAAGTTGTCAAAGAACACATGAAGTTGTTTTATTTGGAAAAAGGAGGCCTACACAATATTATGCAAGTGGTTTTAATGTTATGGCTGAGAGGTGTAAGACATTCAAAGATTTGTATTTACTCTTTCCATGATTCAAGGATAAAAACTTGATGGATGAATGGATGATTGGATGGAGGGATGGATGGATGGATGATTGGATGGATGGATGGATGGATACTTTATTGAGCCCCATTGATTGAAGGGAGTCAGCTGCATGCTCACTTCATAATATTAAAACAGAAGTGTTTCTGTGTCTCCCAGATGCTGTCATTCATGCACGCCCAGTACTCACTGTTCCAGCAGGGCTACAACCTGCTGGATGAGATCAACCCCTACATGAAGAAACTGGCTGCTGAGGTGAGCAAAAGCATCTTTGTCTCTATCACCTCTCAACGTGCCGCTGTGTCATTTCTGAAAGTGCTCTGTCCCATCATTTGAGCTATTGACAAGGCAGCTGCATTATGTGTTCTTTAGATTTCAGCATTTTTTGGCTTTTTGATGCAGGTGATCCATTTTATTTTTTCGTGTATTATCCTTGAAGCCCTGAAATGAAGTGCCTCCCTCCTGCAGTGCACAGCAGTGTTTGAAGCAGATGCTTTTCTGTGCATCATCATGGCTGCAGAATCAATGCTTCAGTACAACAACCTTTGACGTAACATATGACTACAGGCATCAACCACGTTGCAGTCATAATATTTAAATCACTGTGATGGTGTCTTTACTCTAATCTATATGCTATGTTTCAGGACAACTTTTCTTCTTTTTTCCTCCTGAGAAACTTAACGTCATCTTCCTATTAATTTTTTTTCCTGTGTGAATTTCAGTTGGATCAGCTGGTGATCGATTCCGCCGTGGAGAAGAGGGAGATGGAGCACAAACATGCCACCATCCAGCAGAGGGTGAGATTCTATTCATAATTTGGATCGTATTTAGATCAACTAAACACATGAATAAGCATTGAATTCAGCTTAACATAAAAAGGGCTTATATTTCATTTAAAAAGTACTTTTGGTAGGATCATTGATTATGAACATTAAGACATTATTATCTATTGTGTGTCTATAATGCATTATAATATTAAATAGAAATAAAATAGCAAAGCATGCAATTATGTAGATAGTCATGATGTATTTAACCGATAACACTCTAACCAGTAATTTGTAATTGAAGGTACCGTTGAGTATCTTGTTACAATGATGATATTTCACTGATACATTTGACATTTCACATCATGGACCGTCATTCATGAAGCGTAGAATCGGCGTTTGACCACCTCAGCACATGTGAGAGTTAATGTGCTGAAGGGGTGCAGCAGAAGACGGTGGGATTAATCGCTATTAATTTAATGCTTGGATCAGTGCCTGGACCTTGTTAGGAGGATTAATCAAACACTTCCAGGCGGCCCAGGTCTAATCCTGGCCCAGTCACAACAGATGCACTGGGTGAAGTGGCAGACTGGAATCTGGAGGTGAGACATGAAGAGTCTCAAAGCAACTTTAACTAGTGCCACTTTCAGCATGTGAGCATTTAGCCTTGGATCATTTTTGAGAATTATTCATTGTAGCCGTGCCATCAGAACTAGGAACAAATTCTGTCAGGGCTCAGTTCTGAAGGTTCAAGAGGAGCTGTAAGTGCACAGTGAGTGGTCCAGATTGGTTTGAACACATGAACTAATGGATTACTGCCAGTCGCCATATTTAAAACCTTGTTTTACAGCTTTACCATTAATTACATTATAATTACAAACAAGATCTTGGCTTCCCACAAAGATATCTTTTTTTAACTAAAACAGATTAATAACTGGGGTCTCAGGATTGATCAAAATAGTATCACTTTGGCCATAATCATAGAAACGAGCTTGTCTGAAATTGTAGTCTCGTGAAAGAAGGAACCGGAACTTTAAAAATGGGGTAAAATATGGTTTATGCAAGATAGTTCTCATAGAGTAAATTCATACGCACCAAATTGAACAAAATCAGACCAATGGTTAGGAAGTTCTGGCCCGAAAATTGCAATTCTTTAAGATAAAGCTCCCTCTAGTGGCAGACATATGCAAATTACCGTTCAAAATCAATCCAGTTCTTGTCTTCACTAAGAACCGTGGGGTAAAAAATTAGAAAATGATCCGTAAGATAGTTTTTGAGTTATGTCTGGAAAATGTTTTTTTGTGAAAAAAAGCTCCCCCTAGTGAGTCAAATATGAACTACTAGGATAAAATATGGAATTTTCAAGATAGATCTCCTTCAGGCGATTCATAAGCACCAAATTTGGACTAAATCGGACCAATGGTTATAAAGTTATAAAGTTAGCAATATGTAACTGAAAACGGTCCATGAAAGAGTTTTTGACTTATCGCATTAAGACGAAGGATCTTAATTATACCATAAAATAAAATAAAAGCCTTTAGTGTGGAGGGAGCTCCTCAGTGGGGGATTCATCTGAGGGCTTCTCCAGAGCCGATTCCCTGTTATGGCTCCACTGCTCTCCTCTGTGTTTGTTTCTATTTTTACACATTCCAAACCCAGACTCTGAATATCCTCTACACTCAACGCTCAAATAATGGAATACATAATTGTAGGGTGCGCTCCCTGTTCGCCATCCTTGTCCCTTAATAATTCAGAAAGCCTTCTTTTCTGTGAGCCAGCGTCTGGCTACTCTGCTCCTCGGGATAAGTGACCATCTGTCAGCGGTCTGTTGACGGAGCCACGGGGAAGTGCTGGGTCACGCATGGGGCAAGTTATTGATCTGTTTTTGGCATTCATCACCGTGAGGCACGTACAGTACAAGCAAGGTCACGAGTTGGAGCCACAGTAAAATCTGCATCATGTGGTCGGAGGGGGATGTTCTTCCAGTCGGGATAAACAGAAATACATTCAACCTTGAATATGTTGCTGCGTTATCTCTTCTTAAATTACCAGTTCTGACGCGTTATTTCTCTTTCCTCCTGCATGCATCTTCCCATCGCCTCCATCTCCACGCAGACCCTCCTACAGGTGAGTCCTCCTCTTTGTTTTCCCTACAGAACTTGGCCTAAAGTTCATACAGAACATAGAGTATTCTTGAAGTAGTAGCTTGCACAAACTGTAAGGCAGGCTGAGGTGCTCTCAACTAGGGCACTTATTTAATTTACAAACCAGAAATATGCGAGTATTTAATGAGTTCATCATGTTTGTGTTTGTTAAATGATTGATTATTGCATTAATGTGCATCCAGTCACAATGAAATTCATTCAGACAAATGACTCCGGTACTGGCAGTCTGTGCATCTTCTCTGGTCCTCCCAGCCAGCAGATGGCGCTGATGTGTTGGTGGTTCGACAACAAACACTTCCTGTGTGTAGTTCCTTTCTCTTCTATCAGGACATGTTTGACCATTTTTTCCCTTGTTTTGTAAAGGTGTTTGATATCGTGTATATTTGTAATTGTCAGCTAATTAGAAATAGAACACAACAAATTATATTAAGAAAACAAAAAAAACAAGCTCTGACATTCCTCGTGTTACTGTTGACCCTCTTTTATCAAACCGGTCAAGCCTCAGCTGCAATTTTCTCCATTTTAAAGACATTCTGTTTGTCACATCACGAGGAGGAAAACAAGATTTTAGAGCCTAAAACAAATGTGATAATACCTTTTTTTTTATATAGAACCTTTAAAAAATCCAATTACATACAATACTGTATACTTTATACACCTACACTCTATATATATATGTGCAATATCAACAGGAACATTCCACATATCTTTACCTCCTCTATAGTGTTTGTATTTATATCTCCTTTCTTTTTTGTTCTCATTTATTATACCTCCTCTGGTTGCATTTGTTTAATGCATTTAAAATGTTTTCCACTATAGTTTGTACTATTTTACCTTACTACTGTAACGCAGGAAATGTCCCTGTTGTAGGACTTACGAATCAGATCAAGGTAAATCTTATCTTAACTTATCTTCTCCTCAAACAGAGTTCACAAAATGCTTCGACAACGAAGCAAAGGCGGCCAAATAGACAATATGCAGGCAGAAGAACAAAGAACAAAGATCAAAGATCAGTGTATACCGACAATAAGACAACAGTAAAATGCAAGAAAAATAGAGGGAACAATTAAATGATGATTAAAAAGTCAATGAAATATGAATGAAGATGTAAGAAAATAAAAAAAGGACATGGCATTAAAGCAAGTCTATAGAAGAGGGTTTTAAGAAGGGAACTAGTCGTTTGTTTTTTTCTCTACATGCACCAATAAACTCTCTAAGATGTGACTTAGATTTGAGATATCGGGTTTATCCACGCTCTGAATCGCAGCATGTTTTTGTGTTTGCCTCCTCTCCTCTTAGGACAACATGGCCTACTTTGTCAAAAGATGTTTTTCTCCTTGTTTCATTTCTTCCTCGTCACATCCAGCGTGTGCAGTAAGCTTTGTGTGAACTCATACGGGGCAGCAGGAGGGCAGCGGCCCGACTGCACAAGCTGGAAACGGGAGTTAAAAGTACTACGGTTGTCGGGCAGTCAGAACCGCTGGCTCCAAACACGCCACAGAGAAAAACGACTACATGTCAGAGACATTCATTTTTAACAGCGCATTTAATGGAGAAGTCCTGTCGAAGGCAGCTGCTCGTCCACAGTTCTATGTTTACGTCAGTTATTGTGGCTCCGGTGCAGCGCTGGATTAAAGCCTGAAAAGTCGGATTCTTCGTGTAACTCTAAAAACATTTCATTGATCATTTTCATAATCCTGCACCCACTTAGAACTTAGAACAAATTTGGTTTACATGAATCGACTCGCGGAGATTCATCTTGTATATACAGTTTCATATATTACTCTAATAACTCATATTTTGCTCATTAAAAAAAGGTTTTCATATATAATTTAACTTAATCCTTTGTCCGATTTAGTCCAAATTAGGTCCATATGAATAAAATCGAGCAGATCTTTCTTGGAAATACCATTTTTTTTAATCTAGTAGTTCATATTTTACTCACTAGGGTGAGTTTTGTTTTTAATTGGAAAACACTTTACCAGACAGAACTCAAAAACTATTTCCTAGATCATATTCATACTTTGGACCCCCATAGACTTAAGCATGAGGAAGAACTGGATTAATGTTAGGAGAGGGGGGTTGTATATTTCCAACACTAGGGGGAGCTTTATCTCCATAATTTCTCAAACATTGATCCGATTTAGTCCAAATTTGGTGCAGCTTGTTCTGCCTCCATGTCTCAGCCCTGTGGTGAACTGGCGACTCGTACAGGTTCACCCGGCCTTTGGCCAAATTTCCGCTGCGATAGGCTCAAGCTCCAGTGACCCTGAACAGGATAAGTAGTTTTGGATAATGAACAAATGAATGTTCATATTTCACTCACTGGAGGACCGTTAATTCCCAACTATTTGCCCAATTATGTCCAAAACATATGAGTCTACACAAGGAGATCTGTCTTGTATATATTATTTCACTATAATAGTTCATATTTTACCCACTAGGGGGAGCTTTTTGTGGGAAACACAGCTTCTTGTCCATGACTTCCCAACCATCAATCCAATGAATCTAAATTTAGCTCATGTGAATTGACATGAAGGAAATCTGTCTTGTTTTATTCCCGATCTCAGAAAAACTTGTTAACTGTATTTATCTCCATCATTGAGTCACTATGGGATCTGATCTTAGAGCATCTTACTGACTTCATAGAAATAGTTAGGTCAATATTTGAGATTATTAATGAGGCACATTTTATTTGAGGAGTTCAGTCAGGGGGATTGCCGGTACAACACAGGGGATTGGGGGCTTTTCCAGGATGTACCCTTGCTGTAGGGGCGGAGTAGTTAAAAAAAAGCTTTTGATTCATGTTATGTCAATCACCGGAGCTCTAAGAAGAATATATCACAGTAGTCAGAAACTCTTTTTGACATCTTGGCAGGCTGCTCCTCTTTCTCTGAGCTATTTTGGTCAAAATTTCCCATATAAGAAACATCCGTCCCAGAACTACTTGGTTCCGTCTCTATGAATATTCCAATCCTGCGTTAGGAAAGAAAGACGTGCATTTGAGAGAAATGTAGCTCTGAACACATTTACTCATTGGCATATGACTTTACAGCTCTGAGCCCGATTTAGATCACTTCATCAGAAGGACTGAGACGTCGCCTCGTGTGGAGGCTTTTCCCTTCATCCACATTCCTTCCGGCTGCGTCCTGACTCGGCCTCGTTACAGCAGTCCCAAAAATTCCTCTTCTTAAGGATTTAGAGAGAGCTTACGTTTCCAGAACAGAGAGAAGTTCTCTAACAAGTGTTCTGTCAGAAACTCAAAAAGCCATTCAACATTTGCTCCTGAGGACTATTGGAAAAATTCAGGGGGGTTAAGGATGGGTGTTCTCTTTACAGATATCAATCATGATAGTTGTAGTTGTGCATTTTGACATTCCTTTTTTTTCTCTTTTTTCTTTTAATTTCTTTTTCCGTTTTTGAAATTTTCTAAAACAAATGTGTATTTATTCCCGTGGAAACATGATTTTTAAGCCGAGCCTTATTGCTGGTCGTTATATCCGGAGATTATATATCAAATTTTACACATATATTTACCATATTATATTCTAGTGTTGATAATTTGCATTTAATCCTCATTTCAGATTGTGTGGTTTCAATGGAAAGATGTTGTTTTAATTGTCTCTGGCGAATTGTTGTTTTGTCTGTTGCATTACTCACAAATAACATACTCTAGATTCACTACATTTTCCACATATATTAACTATGACATGCATTTGCTTCTTCTAATATTTAGATATTTCTATAGGTTTCATATTTGGAATCTTCCGGGGAATGATTATGTTAATTCTATTTATTCTATATTTTTCTATAGATGGGGACTTGAGTCTCAATTTCAATGGTTGCATACAATCATTTAAAATCACAAGGGATTTAAAAAAAAACAATAGAATGAAGAAAAAAAGACAATAAAAAACATCAGTCATAAATGGTGCTCTGGTTATAAACAATAATCTAAAATCAGAAAACGATGAAAGAAGGGAAGAAGCAATGAAATATTTGACATTAATACCAGCGTAAGAAAGTGAAAAAAAATTCCATGCCATGAAGGCCTTCATGGGTCAAAAAAGAATCAAGGATACAGTTACATTCGTAAGAATTAACAGGGTTTCTCATGGGTTAATCCAGGGGTGTCAAATTCCATCACAGAGGAAGCCAGAAATAAGTACCTCTAATGGCTGTTCCGTTCGGGATGGCTGCAGCGGATCATCTGTTTCCATCCATATTTTCCATAAGTACCCTGCTGGCTAACGGTACCAGTGTCAGGATGCCCTTCCTGACGCAACCCTCCCCGTTTATCTGATTCTGGGACTTTGAACTTACTGTGGGGCACTAAGTTCTTAATCACATGTGGTCCTCTGGTGAAACTAGTCCCGTGGGAATAAGGCTTTGCTGGAAAATTGTTAACACTTGTTGTTTTATCTGGATATAATGTGGACCCAAATACACATTTTAATAGTACTGACAGTACCGTTGAATTCAAACTGTCGATTTTCAAAGTGCTTGACGGATAACGACATGAAAATTACAGTTAAAAACAATGTAATGCATTAGAATGAGTAAAAATTAATTCTCTAAATAATTAAATATTGTCATTTATAAATACAGTTAAAAAGGGCAACAGTATAAAATGGTAGTGATAAAACATGCACAAACAATAAATGGGAACATACAGAATTGGCAAATAAATAAAATCTTGACGTTCAAGTGGAGTCACTGATATGATCTTAACTGTAAGCCATCTCAAATAATAATGTTTTATCCTCTGATTAAAAAGAACTAACAGGAAGAACTGAATATCCAAACCAGCAACCTTCACCAAAAGGAATAGAGGATATCTCATGAACTTAATTTCCGCCCGTCTGCTCTCTACAGTTTGGAATTCTTTGTTCACACTGAGAATTAGAGTTACAGTTATAGAGGACACTATTTTTTTACCCCTTATGATCAGCTGTCAGGCTTTTGTAACGGCGCTGTGAAAGTCCATCAGGTCTGCTGAGGATTAGTTCAAGCAGACGTCAGGCAGGTAGGTATGTCAGCTAATTTGTAACAGATGACAGCTTGTTGACTTTAGTGATAATGAGACACAGCAGGATCCTGCAGACCAACTGCAGTGCGAGAAAGAACGGGAGGAACTTGGACCCAGATGCAGACAACAGAGGCTGAGTAGGTGTAGATAAAGATAAAGAACTAAGGCTTAGAATATGTTCTGCCAAAGGAAGATTAGAACCTGGAACGGAGTCCAGCAGGCAAAGTAGTCCAACAGGAAGTAGCAGATAAATCCCAAATCCAATGGATGCAAAACAACAAATCCCAAAAACTCAGAACAAATACAGAAGTGATGCTAAATACATGAGTAGGAGATTTTAAGTTTATTAAATAGTTCAAATTGTATGCAATGTCGTATTTGAACCGACTTAAGTCAAGCCTAGTATGAACAAAAGGTACAACTTATGTCATAAAGTCACGTGACCCAGCATATGGCCTCACAGAGCTGTTTGGTGGCACAAAACAAAGGGACCTACACAGTATGAGACAAGTGGTTTTAATGTTATGGCTGATTGTTTTTATTGTGCGGCACCACCAGGGAAGGCTGGGCCACATGACACATGGTGCACAGAAGAACAATTAACTGACATGGATGCATAAATGCGTTGGGGGGGGCTGGCTGGGCTGCTGCACCACAACGATTTGCTCCAACCTTGTGTTTTCCTGCTCCTTCAATAATTCACAACGTTCAGTTTCTGTCTGTGTGACACTGCAGCATTAAAAATAGATGATCTTTGAGGTCGGCCTGAGAGATTGCAGAGTAGCTCACATCTTGTTCATTGTTGCCTCGCGTGTTTGTGATGCTGGAGCGGAATCTTCATCTGACAGCTGGAGGTAGGACCCGGTGACTTTTTGTAGACTTTGTAAACTTTGTAGACTTTACATGGCAGCGGTTGCCGCTGCGAGTGGAGCTGCTGTCTGTGTCAACAATGTGCTGTCTGGTTGGTGGGATTGATTCCCCCGTGGGGGACTGAAACTCCCACCATCGTCCGGAGGGAGGAGGCGTGTTTTAGGGAGGTGTTAAACTGTGGCAGCTCAAACAGCCTGCTTGTCGTTGGGTCAGGAGCAGCTACAGTGCTGCTGATGTCCTCAGCTATTCTTCTGCAGCATTCCTTCATGCAAACTTTGGCAGCTGTATGGTAATCAGTCCTAATCCTGCTCTAAGGGCAGCAGGCAGGTGGCGGCAGCGAAGGGCGCACGTCATTGTTGGAATTACCACTGCAACGCAGCATGCAGGTTGTGACTATGCTTCAACTTTAAGAAGGTTAAGGAGACTTATTATTTACATTTTTTTGTATTTTTAAGCTTTTTTCAATGTTGCTGGAAAACAGCAAACGTTTGAAAATGAAGATCTTCTGCCAGTGGGAGGACAGCTTGGTGGGTGGCTTCGTATTGCGTTTGCTGTTTCTTCCTATCCATGACTGTGTGATGATGTCATGATGTGACTGCGAGATGTGGAAGGTGGTAGTAGAGTTCACGTCTTCTCTTTACGATTTTCTAACACTTTAACCCAGTATTCAAATGTAAGAATGTAACTCCACTCAAATCAAAAAGTCAATCTGTTCATGCGTGCCTGTTTAAATAGCTGTGATCTAATGCACACGCCTGTATGGGAGCAAATGTTGTGTGAAAATGGGTCATAGTCCTGCATTTTTTTGTAAATAAATTCTTTGTGTAATAACACAGTATTTACACTCATCGGCCATAACATTATAACCACTAGTACAATGGCACCTGGCTGGAAATAAGCAAAGCAACGCAAATATATTTATATTGCACATTTTGCACGCTGAGGTCATTCAAAGTGTTTTACATAGAAAACCGATAAAAGAGCAAAGCCTAGCAAGAAAGATTAGCAGCAGTAGTTTTGGACTAGAGTGCAATATTATAAAGTAACAATAACATTCCAAGTGCATATAAAAGTGATGATCTTGAGAGGTCTAGAGGTTTTATAGTACGGAAGCAAATCTGAGAAGTATCTTGGCCCCTAAACCCGCTTTGTAAAGTATTAACATTATTTGGAAGTTGATTCTTTGTGACATTAGTAGTCATTAAAAAGATCTCAAGGTGCTCAAACTTCCTGGTTCTTGTTAGGAGTCTAACAGCTGAATTCTGAATGAGCTGTGATTGTCTGAGGGCCTTTTCGGAGACACCTGAGAAAAGAATAGTTCAGTCATGTAACTTACTCAAAATGAATGCGTGAATTAGTTTTTCTAGATCTGGTCTGGACGTGTAACTTCTCAGTCAGAAGGATTTGTCTCTGGGATTAAAAAAGGGAAGGTTTTGTCACAGACTTAATGTCGGAGTTAAAATTTAATTCGGAGTCAATAATTAGACCAAGATTTCGGACTTTGTTTTGTGGCTTTAGAGAAATGGAATCGAGATGTGAAACACGTCCATTCATTGGTTTTATAAATGCATAGAAGCAGGGAGTCAAGAGGAGCGTAACCAGTTTTGTCCAGAGAGGCATGTCTAACTGAGACTCTGCATAGTTATGGTAGGCAACTTCGTATTTGTGCATAATTTTGTCTAACGGAAGCATATAAAGGCTGAAAAGGAGATTCCCAAGAATTGGGCCTTGAGGCACGCCACTGTCTATAGCATGGTTGGAATTGGTTGAGACGACCATTGGAGGATAAGTAGTTGAAAGTTGTTGGTAAACAACTTTTTCCATTATTTTGCTGATAGAAGGTAAATTTTAAATGGGTCTGTAGTTACTGAATACAGAGTTATCCAGATTCCTCTTTTTAAGTAGAGGCTTATTGAATGCCAAGTGAACATTTTCTCCTGAGGTTGGTGTGTTGGAAGCCGGAAAAATTGGCAAGTCTAAGGAACTGAACAACTTTGACGTGGGATGAATTAGAATGTCTAGAGCACTGGATCAGAACATTTCAGGTTTTGTTGAGTGTTCCAAATCTGGAGTGGTTAGTACCTAAGAACTTCTGTCGTCCAAACTGCTGAAAAAAGAGCTGTTTTAGTATGTTAAAACATATAAACATATACAATTTTATTATATGATACGGTTGATCAGTTTATTCCTAAAAGTAACTGATTCTACTGCCTTTTCTTTTCTTTGACAGTTTGAATATAACAATTGGAATACTTTCTGTCTGAAATTGAACTTATTTTAAATTGTTTAACCATCTTTAAAAATCTAATTTAAAAAAAAAGATTATTGTAAATTCAATACTTGGTGACGCCGGAATTCAACCTTTTATTTCATGTGTTCAAGAAGCGGCTTAAGAGCAGCAATGCAAAGCATTTGATGAAAACAGTAGTGGGAGAAAGTATTCCACCCCCTCCTGCTTTCTTCAGTTTTATCTGCATCTCATACTAAACGGTTGGATCTTCAAAAAAAACAACAATACAAAACAGAGACAAAGTATGTAAACACATGATAATCCTAATCATATTTATACAGATTCAAAGAAAATATCCAAGAAACTGAAAATGTCTCCCACCTCATTAAAAGTGTTTTTTGAAAGAACATTGAGGCTCGTCTGAATTTACCAACAACACACCCTGATGACCCTCAGAGATTTTGGAGAATCTTAAGAGCTGTTAGATGGAAAGTTTGAAACATGGTCAAACATGGGGTTGGCAGTGGGACGTTGTACAGATGGTTTGCTGCTTGACTGACTGACTTGCCATAATTGAGGGAAAACATGATATAAAACGCGATATTGGCGCGGCAGTAAGTCGTTCTATTATTGAAACTGGAGACTGAAAAAAGATTTAAGCCGGTTCAGTCTCAAGATGGTATCATAATTTCTTGGTTCCTTTAACATTTTATGAATCTCTCTGCGTTTGAAGCGTGCAACTTAAACTGATTCTGGTCGGCATGCATGGCAAATGGTGAAAATTGAATTATGGGTAACTTAATATTCTATCCCCACTGTGTGTATTACATTCTAAAATGTGATTGAGGACATACTTTATAAAAGTCTCCAGTCTGGCTGTTCTCCACTATCTGAAGTATTAGGTGTAATACAGGAAGTCATGACTCACACTCTTGTTTATGTAATGAACTACGTCACACTCACATCTGTCTAGATATGAAATGGCGCTGCGTGCCACACGGCAAAGATGCCATGCCACTCCGATACATACATGGGCCAACACGTGAGCGCTTCTACATGGCCGCACATGATTTTGTGAGGACAGTACACGAACATCCAATGTGGCTGTCATCCTCAGAGCAGCACACACTCGGCCGCCACAGTACGCGTTTAGTTTCCTGACAAGTGGAAGGTTAGAACGTCACCCTGTCGACTTTTGACCTTCTCCTTCAAAGCGAAGGTTGATCTCGTGTCTCTTCTTTTTCAGGATTTTGCAGATGAGGACCCGAAGGTGGAGTTCAACATAGACGCTCCTAATGGGGTGGTGATGGAGGGCTACCTGTTCAAGAGGGCCAGCAATGCCTTCAAGACCTGGAACAGGTACCTGAGATCTCTGTATACTACTGTATAATGTATCGCCTGACCATGCAAGCGGAATCAGAGATAAAATACTTTATGAAAGATAAGGCAAACACAACTTTCATGGGGACTTTTTACAAATGACAAAGGAATGCACCCATAAGAAAACTAGCCTTTGATTTAATCTATCAAACTTCATTCACATAATGTTCATGTTGTCCAAAGTGCTTTAGAAAGTTTAGAAAAAAAAGATTACAGAGATAAATGCAGACTTTTTAGAGATTAAAAAAAGATCAATAAAAATTGGTTTGTTTAGAAAAGATGTTATCTTTAAGTTTGAAAATGTAAATAGAGATATATATATATATATATATGTATATATTTATTTATTTTTTGCAAAAGAGGTATACATATAATAATGCAAAGTAATTCAGTGTGTAAGATAGTAATATTGTAATATTTGTAATCTAATATAGGGAAAAGTCACATAATATGTTAAAATATGTTATCTTAATATATGTGTATATTTGTTAAAAAGGTATAAATGTAATAAAAAGGACAACAACATCAATATTTATACGTTATAGCAATTCTGTTATTCTATATTATATCTATTTGACTGAAATAAGGTAAAAATATAAGCTGCAATGCAAGATAGTACGGTATCATACAGTACAGCAGTACTATTATTGTATGTTTATAGGTTTAATGCAGCGAAATGTCAATTGTTACAATAATAAGTTAAAAAGGTACAAAAGTGATAAAAATGAATAACAATACAAATATTTATACAGTATAGCAGTATTATTTTATTATTATATCTAATATAATGACATTCTACATAAAATAATACGCTGAAGAGGTAGAATTGAAATAAAAATACATACTAATATTCTACAGGAGCACTATTATAAGTTTAATATGTATATCTGATATAATGAAATGCCAGTTTCTATACATTGTAAAAGTTATTTTCTTATGTATTTATTTGACTAAAATCCTATTTGAAAAAAACGGTAGACATTTAATAGTAATGCATCTTTAATATGTTCTCCTAGAGAAAATTCTTCAACTCCCTGCTTTTCCTGCACTGGATCACCCCAGTGAATCCAAAGGATCACCCCTATCTGAGCTGGGGACACAGTTGCACTCTGACCTTTGGTCAGGATATCCATTCAGTGTATAATAAATGTCTCTTATGTCCCGGCCCTTCTCTGCAGACGCTGGTTCTCCATACAGAATAGCCAGCTGGTCTATCAGAAGAAGCTCAAGGCAAGTCCATCTCTCTCCCAGCTATCAGCTCTCCCTCGGGTAAAGTTGGCTCTCGGAGCTTAAGTGCACTTTACGGGAGGGACGTATGAGAATGGGTTTTGGTGATCTTCACTGAAATCCATCATCCCTCGCCGACTGCGTGCTTGTGACTCGTGATGATGGTTTCCAGGTCATTTTCAATTCTCTGCTTGCCATCACAGAGTGTAAACATCTCAGCAGTCAGGAATGTCTTATCAGGGAGAGGCAGCTGATTTCTGTTTATTTTGTGTGTGGAGCAGCGGAGGAATGAGACCTTTGTGTGTCGGCAGGACTCTCTGACGGTGGTGGTGCAGGACCTGCGACTCTGCTCCGTTAAACCGTGTGAGGACATGGAGAGGAGGTTCTGCTTTGAGGTCGTCTCCCCTTCTAAGTAAGAGTCCGCCGGTAAATCTGTGCAATCAGGCTCAAATATTCACGTGTGTGTAGGAGTATGTGAAACCTACTGATGTGGAACCGCCTCTTTGATTCGCTGTACAGGAGCTGCATGCTTCAGGCTGAGTCTGAGAAGGTGAGACAAGCGTGGATACAGGCGGTTCAAGCCAGCATCGCCTCGGCCTACGCAGAGAGCCCAGACACCTACTATGTCGAGGTGAGTCACGTGGTTGGAAACCCCAATGCATCTTCATCAGATTTTACTACAGTGGGTTTATACGATTTTACTATATTCTGTTTATACAATTTTATTATAGTGTGTTTATACGATTTTATTATAGTGTTTTTATACAATTTTAATATAGTGTGTTTATTAGATTTTATTATAGTGTTTTTATACAATTTTATTATAGTGTGTTTATTATATTTGACTAAAGTGTGTTTATTGGTTGTTATTATAGTGAGTGAGTAAAAGCACTCAACTAAACAGGTCTGTTTTGAAAGAGTAAGGGATAAAAAGTACAGATTCTTCCTTTCAATTGTAGGGAGTAAAATTAAAAAGTTGTAAGAAAGATGAATACACAAGTGAAGTAAAGACACCTGAAAACTTGATTTCGTATTAGTACTTTAAAAGATACTGATACACCTACATTTCTGTATTCTAGAATAAATGTAACTTTTAGGGATTTATTTTCTTTTAGGGAAGAATGTCACACAGTACATATAAAACAGGCGAGCCTTAGCTTAGTTAACCTAGCTTATTTTAGATCAGCCTGTGTTAAGCATGGAAACGGGTGGAAACGGTTAGCAAGGCCACCATCACTTCTAAGCCAGCAGTACATTTACGGAACACAGTACACACCTATTCATATTAATATGGCATATTGTGCCACTAATGGATTCATTTTTATGATTGTTTCCATCCAGAATCTGGACAGAACCGCTTCTCCGTCCACCAGCAGCATCGACTCTGCCAGTGAGCCTCGGGAGCGCGGCGTCCGCGGCGAAACAATCCTGCAGAGGATTCAGTGCCTGCCGGGGAACGAGCAGTGCTGCGACTGTGGCCAGTCCGATCCGCTCTGGGCCTCCATCAACCTGGGCATCCTGCTGTGTATCGAGTGTTCTGGCATCCACAGGTAGAATCTGAACAAGATAACAACATCATTCACGTAAAACTTAAAAATCCCAAAGAAATCCTGCCTGTGGTGAATATTATGTAAATGTTAAATCATGAATGAACTCTGTGTCAAATGAAAATGATTAAGTTCTTATCTTAGGGACGTTTCATGGATGAGGGTATTAATGAAAATGTGATGTGTTCTGAATAAATCGTCCTTTTTGCTTTGGTTCAAGAACTTTCCCACAGGGATGCTCCTCTGGAATGCAGTTTATCCAGTAGATATGGTTCCTCAAAAATCATGAGAATTAAAAAAAAAACCCCACCTATTAAACAGGGTAAAATCAATTATTCTCCAATTAATCTATCTAGACTAATTTTCACTTTTTAAAAACTCAATTTCTGCCTTTATTCTCAGCATTCTGACTCTATTGTGAGAATTCTGACTTTAAACTCAATTTTTGCCTTTATTCTTAGAATTCTACCTTTATTTTCAGAATTTCCGACTTTAAACTCAGCATTCTGACTTCATTGTGAGAATTCTGACTATGAACTCAGAATTTTGATCTCATCACCGATTAAAGTAATCAAGCTTTACATTTTGGCCATAATAGTGCAGCAGTTGGAGAGTCTTTCGATGCATCTCACCGTGAACATCTAAGATTTGAGGTGCAGTCATGGACATTTTCCAGCACATACAGGAAAAAAAGCCTGACCTACATCTGAGTGGAGGATAGCTTCAAGTAAAAGACGAACACAACCATGTGCTGCTATGTTGGCATTAGAGATGGGAAAACGTTGCCAGCCGTCTCTTCCTTTGGCCTTTTTGATTCTTAATGGATTCGATTGAGAGTTGTTGTTGTTTTCAGAGCTAGGACACATTCCAAATGAAGATGATGTAATGCTGTTGAATGGAGCTGCAGCGCGGTCGATACACACATCTGCTCATTAATCATCCAGATCAATAACCTTTGCTCCCTCGCTCTCTGTTACATCACACTGTTACATCAAACACCACTTCAGCACAGGGATTTTATGTGTCTCACTGCTTACTCTGAGTCTGAGAGAGAGAGAGGATCAGACAATTAATGGAGTCAAGAGATGCAAATGTTCAAAATAGCATTCATTCATTCATCACCTCCAACCACTTATCCGGTTCAGGTCGAGGGGGCTGGAGCCTATCCCAGCTGACTTTGGGCAAGAGGTGGGATACACCCAGGACGAGTCACCACTTTACCATAGTGCCGACATATAGAGGCAGAAAAACCGTTCACTCTCACATTCACTCCTGCGGGTGATTTAGAGTCGCCAATAAACAACAACTTAATGAACTAGAACGCCATCTGTCTCTGCTTATATAATGACAAACCACGCCACTGTGTGTGTGAGTGTGTGTGTGGGTGTGTGTGCATGTGTGAGAGATAGAGAGAGAGTGTTTGAGTGTGTATGTTTTGTGATGGATGAATGATCTGGTATTTAGGGTATAAAGAAATAATAGATTTAGACTTATTTTGTAAACTAGGTGTAAATTTGTCTTTGCTGCTGGTCTCATTGTGGCTTTTATTGTTACAATTATGAACAGGAAGTGATGTAATGGATATATTTGGTCATAATAATTACTATTGTAATGGCTATTTATATATATATATATATATATATATATATATATATATATATATATAACCATATATATATATATATATATATATATATATATATATATATATATATATAACCATATATATATATATATATATATATATATGGGCCAAATTGATGGCTAGATTGGTGGGTTAGAGCATCTCTACACCTGCAGGCTTCTTGTCTGCAGTCTCTACCGAAGTGTTCTGAGGAAGGAAAGCCCCTGAAATGGCAACAGAGTCATGGGCACTCAAGGCACAAATTGATGAAAGGTTCATGCATGTTCTGATAGAAAGGGGTCACATTGCTGAGCTGTTTTTGCAGCAAAACGGGGACCTACACCATTATAGTCACCTCCCGCGTGTTGTGTGGGTGGTTTTAATGTTATGGCGGATAGATGTATAACTCACATATTGTACTTAAAAATTGTTTGGCGATTTATTTCCTACATTACGAATCATTATAATCTTTGACGTCACACCCCGAAGAACGGCCGCCATGACTTAAAACCAGTCTTTGCCTTTTTACTCTTTTTTGGAACTTTTTGAGACTTTTTACTCACTGTACTCTTAAATCCACAAAGGCATTTAACTAAATTTTGGCTTGACGTTAGTGAGTCTGAAGTAAGGACAGGGACTCTATTTTATCTGTATCACCGTTTCCCAGATACAAGACAGTGTCATTGTGGGAACTTGGCGATTTGCATGACATTAGCATCAGCCTCTCTGATTCCTCTCAGGGTAACACAGCTGAGTCAACCGATCTTTAACCATCCATTTAGACGAGGTCACCACACGACATCATAGCGTGTGATTCATCTTTGAAACTACTCTTTTCTTAACTACTCTGATCGTCTCATGTTTGCTTCCATCTGCTACCTTCTAATTATTACAAATTTGAATTCTCTCCCTTTCACCTGCAAATGTTCCAAAAGAAGTTTTCTCCCAACGACAATGTAGTCCAAATGAATCTGTGCACTTACAAGTAACAATTTATACACGTAATAAATTAAGCGCAGATAGGGACTTTTTAAACTCGATCCTGAAAAAGTCCTGAGAAAATACAATTCGATGGTTGAATCAGGCTTTTCTTTTCGCACATGCGGTGATGACAGTCCATCAAGGCTGAGCCGATTAGGGTGTAAAGTATAGTATTTACATGCTAGGAAAAAAATTCCAACCTAACAAAAGATGAATAAAACAAATAAGGTTAAAAGGCTGAAGACACAGTTATGAAACCGGCACTGAAAGATCGAAATTGGTCACATGTTTGGTGTTTAAAAAATCCCATGTTTTTGTTTTTTAAGGGTAAAGCATATCTTTAAACTTAATTATTTTATGTTCATTGAAATTATCAATGGCGACCCATCTGCAGTACCTTCACAGTCCACTAGGAGGCAGTTGACCTCATTTTGGGTATCACTGATCTGGACATCATAAACAGCATATTATATGTTTTTTGTTGCAGGAGTCTCGGAGTTCACTTTACGAAGGTTCGCTCACTCACACTGGACTCGTGGGAACCAGAATTATTAAAGGTACAGTTTGTTTCAGCAGAGTCCTGAAGAATGATAAATAAATGTATCATTCATTGCTGTTGGGTTAAAGGAATAGATTGACATTTTGGAATATAATGCTGTCAGAGCAGGGATTTCCATGAAACCTCATCCTTCCATGAAGGTTTTCGTTGTTTTTTTTCAAATAATTTGTTTGTCTGTCTTCAGGATTACTCAGAGTTCAGAACATTTTACCTATGCTAAAGAAAATACTAAGGCTAACGAATCCTTTACGCTGCAAAAATAGAGGATTCTTTCAGATTGAAGGAAAAAGGCAATTACATGACTGCTAATTCCTACAATGCTCTGCCAAATATGACTTGATGACAGCCAGAAGAGATCCAACACACATCAAAGTCTGGTCTAGACTAAAAACTATTCCAGATCTGGTTTCTGGTGATCCTGAATGTTAAAAGTTATTGGGCAAACAGAAAATTAGATAGTCTTGGAGAGCAAAAAATCACGCTGCAGATTTTAACTAATTGAACGTCAATTAATTCCAGTTGAAACTGTGATGATTCCTTTAGGTGTCAAATTTGTTACCATTCCAAATCCTGACGAAAAGTGCTCCCCGTGAAATGTGGTTCCTCTTAAATCATCATCATAAGAATCCTTTATAAACTTGACTATTCTAAAATGTCTAAATTCTATTCTATTCTATTTAAAAGGACAAAAATACAAAAAATTGCATCCGTTTTCATATCAATCAGGAGAGAATCAGCCACTTTCCCCAAACTTTTGTGATATTCCTTTAAGTTCTGACCCAATGTAGGGTTCATCAGCGCCACGTCTCCTGTCTTTGCTTTGCAGTTAATGTGTGAGCTTGGAAACAGCGCCATCAACCACATCTATGAAGGCTCGTGCCAAGAAAAAGGTGTGAAGAAACCATCTCCCTCCAGTTCAAGGTAGGACTTCATCGAAACAAAGCCTAAAATATGATCCTTATGTGTCGACTGTATCTGAGCGGGTCTTTCTTATGTTGTGTGTTTTTTTTGCAGGCAGGAGAAGGAGGCCTGGATTAAGGCAAAATACGTAGAGAAGAAATATCTGAAGAAGCTGTGCTCCACGGAGATACTCATCAACGGAGAGAGGAAGTCAGAGCGGGGGTGGAGCGTGAAGAAGTGCCGGAGACACAACAGCGCCACCATGGTGCCTAAATCGCTGCGAAGATACCTGCAAGAGCCTGGAAGCACGTCCCCTTCAACCCTCTCCATTGGTACTTTCACGGATATCTGTGAAGCTTTCTAGTGATATGATGGTTTTATCTGCTGGCTGCATCCTTGACCCTAGCTTGTGCCTCACAAGTATTAATATTATATTTATGTATTTAATAATATATTTAATTATTTAACGGCATTAAATACATAAAGAAAAAAATCTATCTTAAAAAAACCCTGGTCTATGAGGTAATTCGTCTTTTTTCGCTCATAGATGAGATAAAATTCTTCATATAGGTAATATGCAAGATGGTTCTAGGCTCAAATCCACTCGAGAACCTTTCTGTGCTGAGTTTGCAGAATCTGCCCGTGTTTGCGTGGGTTATGTTCAGGGTTCCTCCCACAGTCCAAAAACATGAAATATAGACAACCTGGTGACTATAAAATGGAAGTATGAGGTTCTTATTGATGTGAGTTTAATCTAATATTGTTGAAGCTCAAACTGGAGCTAAAATGTTACAACAATATACTAAAAAAAATGACTTTTTGTTGTTTTCATGAGTAACTTCTGTCCATGTTTGTCTCACAGCTGCAGCCAAGTTCAGCCGGGAATCCCTGTTTTGTCCAGACGAGATGGACTCTCTCTTCTCCTACTTTGACACTGGGTCTGGGCCTCGAAGTAAGCAACTCATTATTTTAAAAGTCTGTACAGAGGTATAAAGCCAAAACAAAAAGAGCTTTGCAGATGTAATGTTTGTTTTGAGACTGCTGATGGAGAAGTAGAAGGAAGGTCAGAAGGGGTTGCTTCGCTGATTTAGAGAAAGCGTAGGACAGAGTGCCGAGGGAGGAATTTTGCGATTGCATGAGGAACTGTGGAAGGACAGAGAAGTATGTTGGAGTGGTACAGGATATTGGTGAGAGCAGCATGACAGCGGTGATGTGTGCAATAGGACTGACGGATGGGTAAAACGTGAAGGTGGAACTGCTCCAAGGATTGGCCTTGAGCCCCTTCTTGTTTGCTTTGGTGATGAACAGACTGACAAGTGAGGTCAGGCAAGAGTCTCTGTTACGTTCGGTTCAAAATCGGACCCAAAATTCAAACAATAGGAAGCCAGAGCGCTATCAGTGTGAGAGATTTAATCAACAAAGAAAGTAAGAACAAAATTCGTTCCCAAAGACCAAAATACAAGGACTTTTTTTAAACTTACACAACGGCATGAGACACGAGAGGTCAAGGAAAAGGGAAGAACACACAAACAACCGACACAGAGAGACACAAACTCAAATTCACTCAGTAGCAAACACCTGGGAACAGGTGAGAGGATTCAAACCATCAGGGGAGAAGACACACCCAGACATGAAATCGCAGAGACACAGAAAGGAGGAAAGGTACAGAATGGGAGTACAGAGAAACAAATAGAACTTAAACAGGTGACAAAGCAGGAAACATGATAGTGGAAGGAAAAAGTAACTGAAAATAAACACAGAATTTAACCTTCAAAATGAAGCAAAACCTAAAACAAACAATAAAATATTCCTACAAAATAAACAATAGAACAATAACTGCAAACTAAATCATGAAGCAATAATGAAATCTAAAGCCACAGCCACTCAAAATAAAGTGACTGTCACGAGTGATTTTGGTGAATAATATTGTTACATGTAGTGAGAGCAGGGAGCAGGTGGAGGAAAACCTGGAGAGGTGGAGGTATGTGCTGGAGAGAAGAGGAATGAAGGTCAGTCGCAGAAAGACAGAATACATGTGTGTGAATGAAAGGGAGGCAGGTGGAACTGTGAGGATGAAGGAGTAGAGGTGGAGAAGGTGCAGGAGTTTAAGTTCTTGGGGTCAACTGTTCAACGGGAAGTGTGGTAAAGAGGTGAACAAGTGAGTACAGGCAGTTTGGCTTTGGTGGAAAAAAGTGTCAGCTGTTATCTGACAACAGTAGCAGCAGGAATGAAGGAAAAGGTTTACAAGATGGTAGTTAGAGCAGGTCTGCTGGATGGTGAAGATGTTCAGATGTTCTTTGGGAGTGACGAGGATGGACAGGATTAGAGAGGGGCACATCAGAGGGACCGCCCATGTTAGATGTCTCAGAGATAAAGTAAGAGGCCAGGCTGAGATGGTTTGGACACGTGAAGAGGAGGGTTAGTGGATCTATTGGTAGAAGGATTCTGGAGAAGGAGCTGCCAGGAAGGAGAAAAAGGGGGAGACCATAGAGGAGGATTCTGAATGTGTTGAGAGAGGACATGCAGTTTGTAGGTGTGACAGAGTAAGATGCAGAGGACAGGTGAAAATGTAGACATTTGATCGGTTGTGGCAGAAAGAGAAGTACAGAAAATAGGTGATTTATTCTCCGATCACATCCACTGCATGATCCTTAAGATTTCAATTACAACCGAGGTTTCTGTACAAGACTCTGTTTTGATTTCCCTCCAATGAATCTGTGTCAAACAAAACGGATCAGTCAGAAAGACATAGCAGTAACTAATGTGTCCATGTTGTGGCGTCTCCCGGTCCGGCAGGCCTGAGCAGTGACAGCGGGTTGGGAGGCAGCACAGACGGCAGCACTGACATCCTGGTGTCTGGCTCAGTGGTGGACAGCGTCACAGAGGGTGAGTCTAGTGGAGGAGCAACCAGTGGTCGCTTAGATATTACACAGATATGAAAAAGTATTTGACCTCCTCCGGGTTTTTCGTTGTATTTTTGCTTGTGTCGCAGATCTTCAAACTTTTTTTTTATATATTAAATGTATTTTTAAGAGCAAGAGGAGGTCCAATACTAACACATCACATTCAAAAGAAATTCCTCAAATGCAGGATCTGTGTTTTCACCAGCACTTAAAGTTCTTACAAATTGTGCCTGTCCTTATCTGGTCCACAGAGTGCGAGGTGTCGGACGACTCGAGTGGTGAAGCCGAGCTGGAGGCGGAGCCGGAGGCGTCAGACCCAGAGGACATAAAGGACCTTCATCCCGGGGCGCTGCTCTACAAAGCCTCAAAAACCCGCAACCTGCCAGTCATGGCTGAAGCTCTAGCCCACGGGGCCGATGTCAACCTGGTCAACCATGAAGACGAAGGCAAGACGCCGCTCATACAGGCTGTGATTGGGGTGAGTTGTCATACTGGAATCATTGTTTTTGTTTCATTTATAGTAAATAGACGCGATTGATTAGACGAGAAAAACATCACAACGGTGATTTGAGGAATATCAATTCTGAATACGCCAAAACAAACTGCAGTTAAAATATTTTTTTATTTCAGGGTTCTCTGGTCGGCTGCGAGTTCCTGCTCCAGAACGCCGCTAATGTCGACCAAAGAGACGCGAGAGGGAGAGGCCCCCTGCATCACGCCACGTATCTGGGACACACGGGGTGAGTCCTGGGCTCAAATTGATCCCAGGATCCGTTTGTGTATGATATGGTTTTAAGTTTTTGTGATTTGGTCTGATCTTTGGTCTTCTTGTATTTTCAGGCAGGTTTGCTTATTCCTAAAAAGAGGAGCGACACAGAATGATGAAGATGAGGCCGGCCAGGACCCTTTGAGTATAGCTGTGCAGCAAGCCAATGCAGATATAGTCACACTGTATGTCACCTTCCTTGAATAATTATCCCTTTAGTGTCCTCCCCAACAACAGAATAGGGAAAAATGATTTCTTTGCATATTGTATTTCTCTGGGGCATGAAGGGCGCTGTAAATTTACCATGTAACAATAAATAATTTAGTCAAGCATGTGTTTAAACAGTTAGAATATGTGACCTGAAACATTATTTTCAGATCAGTTTTTAAATTTCATGGAAAATAGTTTACAGTTTAGAAATCAGTTTTTTTTTTTCTTGTTTCACCTAACATAATTCTGTTTAGTAAGTCCTCACATGGGAAAGGAAAGGGTTAAACGTCTTTATTCTTCAGCTTTGATGACATTTTTCTGAACGTTTTTGCTCCTCCTCTGATGTTCCTTCTCCCCCTTCAGGCTGCGTCTGTCCAGGATGAATGAAGAGATGCGGGAGTCGGAGGGACCCATCGGACAACCAGGTCAATACTCAGCTAGCAGCCCCACTGAGCAGCAGTATAAGAAATGCCTTCAGGAGTTCATCTGTCTCCATATAGCAGAGTGCTAGAGTCAGTCAGGTTGAACGAATGGGGACGGTTTAACTTCTTCTCTCACATCAGATGTATTAGACCCCAGACTGCAGCACTATAAAAAGAAAGAATCCCTCCAGCACTCGGCTCCTCGCTCAGGATCACACAAGAACGTAGTATTAACCTCCTCCAATGATGTCAGGTTTGACACATTGCCAGAAATCCCCGTTTCAGGCGCCCACACGTCAAATCACAGCAGAGTTGAGACTCACTGCCAGGGAGTGGTTCGCCACTTTTTTTAAAAAGATGATTATACTTTTGTTAACGGCATTTCTATGCAAAGCTGTCAATTCAGTTGAAGAACCAAAAAAAAGGAAAAAGCTTATCCAGCACTATTTTTCAATCGGTAGACCTTCAAACAGAATGGTTTTAGGGAACAACGTTGACCTTTATTTAGACGTCCTACAGCACTCTGACCCAACTCAAGCTGCAAACCTCATTTATCCCAACAGTTCTACTTTAATTAAATCATGAGGCCTAGTTGATTTCTGAAGAGGACAGTGGGAGCAGCTCAATGGGGCGCTGCTGGTTCTGGAAGTCCCGTTCATTATTCACAGAGACGGCGTTACGGAACTCTTAGGGTTCAAACGGTTTTTGCCTAAATCAGTTAGATGAGGCTCTGTTTTTAGGTTCACACAGCCACAACGTTTTTGGAGCCTGAAAAATGCAAAAAAATGATTGAAAATGTGTTCCAGAGGTAAAACTGGATATTGAAAATATTAGTTACAGCTTTCTATAAAAAACTGGCAAAACATAATTCCTGTGAAAACAAGTGGCATTTTAAATAACCGCGATAAGAAACAATTGAACACGGGTGAAAACATAACCCCGCTGGCAGAGATAATCAGATAAACTGGAGGTCAGAACACGAACCAATGAAATATCGTCCTTGTGTAGAGTAATATTGACGATATAGTTAAGGGAGGACCATAAATTAATAATCCAGAACAAGGTAAAAACACTTCTGGAACCAGCAGCTCCTCTCAGACGAGTGAGGAAATGATGCCAAATCCCAGCTTTTATTTCGTAAGAGCTGAACTGCGTTCTGTTCACGCGTGATGAGTCACGCTCGCGTCAGGGGTAACCGTGATGCTGACCGTGACCGAAAGAAGTCCTAGAAGAAGAATCATGTCTTTGTGTTGCTCAAGAAAAGCTTTTATGTTGAAACAAAAAAGCTAAATTATGCACTTTTTTTCTTACCAACAGTGGTTTGAATCTCGTTTTGGCTCTAATGTCATTATTCCTTCATATATTTTTTTTTCTTTTTCTGGGGATAGAATCCTTTTTTATTTATGAGGAAAAGTTGAGAGCAATAGTGCAATGATTATTTCAGTGCAGATAATCTGCATTTTTTTGTATTATGTTATGGCCAAAAATGCAGATGGTATTTTTTTAAACTGGATATATTTTGTTAGATGTTTTTCTTTTTGAGCGCGCGCGCACACACACACACACACACACACACAAACACGAACACAGTGCCAGTATTATATTCTCATGATGAGAAAGGGAGCCAAAACTCTTCATTGTGGATTAATTCGGACTGCAGTGTGAGATGGACATTTTTGATAAATCACACTAAGCTGACATGTATCATTGTACATAACATACGATATGTTAAAATGTTTGTTTATAGTCACGTAACAAAACTAATCCTGTGTTTGATCTGTTCTTTGTTTATACTGCATGGGTCCTAATACTAATCCCTGCTGCTTTTGTTTACTTCCGTGCCCAGTGTATGTGAATATTTCAGTATTTGTAGGCAGCATAATCCCTTTTATATACGTCCAAATCATGACAAAAACCTGCATGGAGGAAATGGACGCAAGCTTACTTTCCCTCTTTCCATCATTGCCAGGTGGGAGATGTCGAACACTCGTACCAGAGGCGTAAAAATTATTGCATTTTGAGGGCAATTATTCTGCACGTCTTTCAGAAATCAATGCTATCTCTTTCTTTAACATATTACACACGTCGTCAAAAATCATACATTTTAATGTTTGAATACTGCACATGGAGAAACGCTCAACTAAATTAACTTTCCTTGAAGGATGAATCAGAAGCTCCGGGACTTCTGACTGGTATAGAGTAAAGTATTTAGCCTCCGGTGGGGTGGCAGATACATCACAGGTCCAGAGGTCACAAGCACACAGTTGACGGGGGAACTGCCGTGGGACAGTTCCGCCGAGGAAGCCTCATGGATGAGTGTCCAGTTTCTTCTGATTCAACTTTCAAGTATCATCGTTACCTGCGGGGTGCTTCAGGAAGCGGGCCGAACAAAGTCTGAGTTTATCCCTGAGCTCTGGCTTGATCAATCCTGAGATGGGATACTGATCTGCGCTGGTTCAATCAATTCTCAGTTTGTTGACTCGGAGTCAAAGTTGTGCAGGAGGACAATCAGAAGCCATCATCAATGGAGCCCAGATAATGCGATTCGCCATGGCAACCAGAGAGCAATATGGTCGCCATACTTTAGGCCATTTAATGTGGAAGTTTTAATGCACTTTTTTTTAAACTATATATATATTTTTACTTTTTTATTTTATTTTTTAAAGAAACGCAGCTTCATCAGAGAAGTCGAGGAAACTGGCATGGGAGAACATTTCTGCCTGAGTGAATGTATTTACTAGTTTAATGTATCTTCTCTGAATATCGTGGTGAAAAAGTGTCAGAATGATATAGAACAGATTTGTATTTTTAATTTATGGGCACCCAGAATGAGCCGCAGAGGGTTGCTGATGATTGACGGACAGGTCACAATTGACAGCGCTGCTTGCTACTCTAGCTTCATAGAGTAAGTTACCATGGTAACTGAGTCAAAGTTTAATTTATCCGGCTTTCTGGAATGGAAAATGCACAGTTGCCCTCGTCTCAGGCTTATAAAAACTCAGAGTTTCCACTAAACCGCTTCCTGAAATACCACTGATGAATGAAAGAAAAGCTACAGAAAGGGCGAAACTTGCAGCGCCTCTCCTTGTGTGGACTCATCGTCCTGTTTCTCGCTCATAGTAACGTGATGCGATGCTCGGCATATTCTCACAAACGCAGAATTCATCATGAATGAATAAATTAAAACAAGATAAGCCAGCCAAAAAGTGTCATATAATGGTGAAAACATCCTACATTCTGGAATTTCTGGGATTATTGTTCGTACATCGTGCAAAGGGTGAAACGATGGTAAAAATTTATTCATTTAAAAACATTATTGTACGTCTGGCAGCGCTGTCTCTATCTTCCATTAGTTGGATGATGTTGGTGCAAAAAGCTTGATAACAATGAACATGGCAGCCTGATTGCTGCCTACAACTATCACATTATTTTGGGTTTGATTAATTTGTTTTATCTCACCCCTTGATAGTTCATGGTCAATATCAGCAACCCGAGAGAGCTGTTAGTTAAAGCCTTGTATGAGACCGCTGTTATCTGAGGCTAAATTAGCTGCAAGAAAAACACTTTCCCAAAGATGTTGCTTATCTTGGCCGGACGCCATGGACTCTTGGGGTCTAGTTCAAATCACAGTCCGCAGACTTTTTCTGAGCGAGCCAGAAGGAGTTCTCACCATTCCTACCGCCATCATGGGCTGTGAACCCAAAGAGATTTGTTTAATTCTTAAGGGACTATATCAAAACTATTATTCGCTCTTGTTGTTGTTTAACAAAGCACGCCTCGCTTATTTCTCAACTCAACCCTGATTTCTAAACTTAACAACCCCTAAAAATGTTGTTTTTCGACCTCCATGGTGGCAGAATTTTTTATTTTTGGCAAACTGTTCCTTTAAGTTCCACCAAAAAACTGATCCTTTTCAGACATTCCCTAATTTGCAAAGTAATTGGAGCATTTAGCAGTGAAATGTATGTTAAGGGTGTGTCCGCGTTTTAGTGAGGGATTCAATGCACCTTGAAAAGTCTAGGCTTTTTCATATTTTGCGCGGTATTTCATGCGGCACACACCGACTTTACACAAAGTTTACAGGAAGCAGATTTTCTTAGATGAATGATGTCATTTCTAACAATCATTTGCATAAAACCATACAAGGATTATGTGTTGTACAGTAAAATGTGTCAACAAGTGAACTGTTGTGTATATAAACTATTAACACGTTTAACTGCTTGCTACTAACTTGCTTTTTTAACTTGTAACTTTTCTCTGTCTCTGACTGTTGTCTGTAAAAAAAATAATGTCTCTATATTAACACTGCTACCCCGAATACCTGTTTTTGTGGGGGGGTTTTGTTCAATAACTCCTTCCTGTGTTGTCTTAATGGTTCTGAAAATAAATGGAAGCTGTGACTGAAAGCTAACCCTCTCCTTCGCCTCTTTGATTCACTCAAAATCCTTCTGTCATCGCTTTGACAGGCTCTTACTGCGTCTAACAGCACTAACAAACATCACCCACCATGCTCTCTGCTGGTGCTCTAATCTTGCACCAAACTCCTCTGATATTCACAGCATGACGTCACATATTAACTCTGCTAAACTAGAATATGAATTGCTTGTTTGAATATGCATGAACAGAGTTTTTCATCTTTCAGTTTCAGATGTATATTTCAGCGCTCGGGCCGAGGAATCTTTCTCATGTACATCAGTGATGTTAAAACTACATTCTTAGACTTGCATGTATCACATGTATAAGGAATATGTAGAGGATAATTAGTGGTTTATAACAGAGGATAATATGGTTAAGAAGCCTCAGATTTGATGTTCTGAATTTTAGGATGAGGCAAGCGGGTGGGATCCCCATTCCGTGCGATTCTCCCGCTATAGACACTTTTTGTGTTGGTAAAGAGCGATGATGTGATTGGTGGCAGAACGTGACAGCTCTGCATTACCAACAACTTTTGGAAAAATTACTAACTGATAAACCCTCAACAACCAGTCAAATTTACTCATAAGACCACAAAGAAAGCAAAAAATGCCAATTCAGCAAATCAAAACGTGATTGGTTAATTCACCTGTCAGTTTCTACACAAACACACATGGCCACGCCTTTTCTCCTGCTAGGCCAGTCCTAAACCAATCAGCTAGCCAATTCTAACCTTTTCTCTGCAATCCCAAACAATCTGATTGGATAACTCTGTTTAGATTATTTCAGGACAGAAACCTTTTCTCTTTTGAAGTAAACTTGATAAACAATGAGGCTAAAATTATAGTTAGAAGAGAATAATTATTGAAAGGAAGAAATTAAATATGACATTTGAATTACTGATATGTTTGACTTTCTCTAAAGGCGTAGAAGAAGATGGTTCCCTTCTGGGATTAGATACAAAATATATCATTATGCACCAGGTCATAAATAGGTTTATTTCAGCTACTTCAACTGTTGCTCATTTAAATGTAAGTTAAGAATTGAGAATTTTTAGAACACGCACACAAAACACTATAGTGTTAAAATTATTCTCAAAATGATTTCAACTTTTCTTTGCAAGTAAATGGGAATCTTACATTCCCTCATACTCGGCATACTTCTTTGCTTGTATGAATTTAAAGTAAGTCTTATATTTCATTAACGCACCTCTTCAAATGCCTTGGATTCAACTAATTTAAGCCTTCAGAAACATTGTATGAATTGTTAATCAATGTACCGGCCAACACTTAACACAAGCAGCTGTGTGGCTCATAAGGATGCATAGCTGTCATATAAATCATCCAGTTATTATTTATTATTATTTTATTCAAAACAAGTGTGATTCTCAAGTGGCAAAATTTTATGGATATGAAATCGGTCTTAAATTTGATTTATAAAGCTCTTAAAACAACATGCTGAGAACTGCTGTAGCCATGTAGTGAGCATTTATTAATGTATTCATCAATATTTGACTTTAAAAACAAAGCTGTCCATGTGAATGATGCATATCTGTATAAACTGTTTATATATTAGTGTTCAACACTTTGAAAAAATAATGTGTTAAATCAATTCTAGCATTTTATTTCTATCTAAAATTGTTTTAATAGCACACAAATATAAAATTTCTGTAATAACATCACTGTTATGGCATAATGCTACATTTATGTCATAATGCTACAAAAATGCTCTGAATAACTTTCTGTTTCCTGTATATTTGGGGAGTGCTCTTATTTTGAAGGATAGAGCGGAAGTTAAGTTGGCACTTTTTTATTAACATTCTGGCGAATTTCTTTTTTTAATTTTCAGAAATGTATGTTTGAAAAGCCCTCAGCTACAATATAATTAGTTTGATCATATTTGTTTTCATATGATTAATGTAGAAAGGTTACTAAAAAATTTAAAACATCTACTTACCGTTCCCTGACATCCTGTGGAAAGTCAGGGGACGTTTCTTAACATGAGATATATTGCTACAGTATTTTTTATAAAACAGTTGAAGTCGGTGAGGACTTGTTTTAAATAATAAACAAACAAACAAAAACCTCCAGAAACAACTGTAAATACGTAACAAACGGCTTGTACAGAAAAGACTTGTATAGAAACGTCTCAGAAAGCCCAGAGATGACAGATTTATTTAAAAAGATATTATTTGCATTATTTAAAAACTGTTACCTTCATTGTAGCCACCAAGCGCCCCATGAATCCCTTTCTCTGCACAAGAAATGAAATAAATATGCTATCTCTCAAGTTTCTATAAATCCATCCTCTCATCCATTAATCTATTCATCCATCTGTCCATTCATCCATCCATCCATCCTCTCATCCATTAATCTATCAATCCATCTTTCGGTCCTTCAACGGTCCATCCATTCACCCATCCATTATCCATTAATCTATCGATCAACCCACCCATCTATCCGTCCGTCATCCGTCCATTATCCATCCATCCATCCATTAATCTATTCATCCATCTGTGCATTTATCTATCAATCCATCTATCTATAATTCACCAGTCCATCCACTCATCCATCCTTCCATGTCCATTAATCTATCCATCCACCCATCCATCCACCCCTCATCCAACCATTATCCATCCATCTATCCAGTAATCCAACCATCGTCCATCCTCTCATCCATCCATCTATTATCCATCCATCCATTCATCCATCCACACATCCACACATCCATCCATTAATTCATCCATCCATTCATCCATTTATCCATCCATCCATTAATCCATCCACACATCCATCCAATAATCCATCCATCCATCAATCCATTAATCCATTAATCCATTCATTAATCAAGCCATCCATCCATCCACACATCCATTCATCCATTAATCCAGCCATCCATCTCTTCATCCACACATCCATCCGTCCTCTAATCCATCCATCCATCTTAGTCTTGCACTCAGTGATCTCTCAGCCTCCTTCTCTTTCTCACACTCACAAGCATAAAAAAGGGAAAGGCAGGAATGTTGGTTCCGTTTTAAGTAGCCGGTGCTGGGAGCTCTCATGGGACACAAAAGAGTTCTCCAGCTTTTGTTATGCCAGTAGTTTCAGCGGTTTCCATGGCCACAGGAAAAATAAAAGCTCAGAATTTAGGAAGCTGGAAAAGGGAAGCTTCATGGTGCCTCTTGTTTTCTTCCTTGACTGAATGGAAGTGAGAAAATGCTTTTTCTTTCTGTTTTAGTGTGTTTCATAACAAATTAGACATAAATTCCATCATTTCCATTGTCTTATTATATTTTTTCTTTGCTTTTTACTTCTTCAGGAGACGCCACATACCTTGACATCTTCAGAGAATTTTCCCACATGGCATCCCACAACCCAGAGAAGCTGAAGCGGAGGAGTGTGCACTTCAGACACTCCTTCAGGTAGTGGACAGAGGCCCTGCAGAGGAAATGAATCATACTGAAAAGTGCAGCAGCCGCTTCCCCTTGCAGCCATCGGACAGACTGATAGAAGAATGATGATACATTCAGTTACATGCATGTTTTAATCTTACAAAAAAGACCTTTAAAATGGGCATCAAAGTCAAGAAATAGTGACATTTTTGTGATGCTGTTGTTCTTTCTTTTTCACTGTTAGGTTTTTTACATTATGTCTGGATGATTCTAGTTCTCAGACAAAGTTTTCATTAAATGAAATGAGGATTTGCTGGTCTTTTCCTCTTGCTTGCATAAATGAATTTAGCATTGCTTTTGTACAGTGTTGAATGAAACTTTTTTGAAGCACTTGTTTATTTCCTTTGTTTCGCTGCATCAATAGCTGTGATTTATTGAAGGACTCTCAACAATACGTAAATACATTTTTTCTGTTGCATGCATTTACCCAGATTAAACTTCATACTTGAATTCAGCTATGTTTTATACCAGTATTAGTTATTATCATCATCCATTCAACTCCATGAAGTCACAGTGCTTATTCACTCGATGAGCTGTTTATTATTATTATTATTACCTTTTTTTCTTCTTTTTTTTCATTGACTATGCTGGTGTAGTCTTTGTAATGTTTGTGTTTACTCTGCAGTACCATAATGAAATGCAGTGTCCATGTTGCTGTAGAAGCAAAAATGCTAATATATCTCAATGAATGAGAATAGTGATGACAGATGGATGAAAATAAACATGTTTACACTTCTGGAATAGAGTGTGTAGTTTGACTCACCTGCATCACATCATCACATGAAGCTGTAGCAACAGTGCCCCCCTGTGTTACACTATGACACTAGTCTGGAAGAGAGGGAAAAAAAAGAAATCTGAAGTCTATCCATCCATCTATTTATTATCCGTTAATGCTTAGATCCTATTCAAGGTCACAGTCGCTGGAGCCTAACCGAGCTGACATTGCTCTAGAGTCGGGGTACATGAATTCTGACTTACAAGTAAAATAAAAAGTCTATATTGTATATATATATATATGTATATATGTGTTAGATATATTCAACACACAAAAAGAAAATTAAACAAGACTTTATTCCAACAATTAAGAAAAAATAAAAAAGTCAAGACAAATGTCAAAATTCAGACATTCATCTCGGAGTACCTCAAAATATTTTAATTCAGGAAAAAAGTCACAATGCAAACACTGTTCGGAGATCTTTAAAATAAAAGGGGCCAGGATAAAATTAAGATTTCAGACTTAATCCTCAGAATTCTACAAAAACAAAAAGTCACACAAAGTAGAATTCCGATTGGATTCTCAGTATTCTTAAAACAGTAAGGGAAAAAGTCATCAATAAATATAATTCAGACAATAATGTGGGAATAAGAAAGCAGTAAAAATCTAATTTTCTGAAATTATTCTCAGACCTTTACAAAAATTGTTTTAAAAAAGTAAAAATTCAGATATTGCTGTAATATTACAAAAAAAACGTCAGACATTTGACTTTATTCTCAGAAAAAAAAATAAGTCAGGGAAAAGTCAGAATTCAACTATCATTTCCATATTAAAAAAAAAAAACGAATCAAGGTCACAACTGACTTTATTATTCCAAAAATGGTAGTAAGTGACATATACTGAAATATAGACGATCTTTAGCCCTCGCGCTGTCAGTGGAAAATAGACGATCTTCGGCAGTTTCTCTGCCAACTGCATGGACAATGATGTCATTGCGTCACATCACGTCTCTTCCTGACGCCTGAAGGTACGAAGAAGTACGCTGAGCAGAGAGACCGTGAAGATGGAGCTCTGTCTGAAAGACAGTGTTCCTCTTGAAGCTATGTGACACTTCCACGAACATTATGTACATTTTCCCCGCTTGGCACGCGACGTGACGCGGATTGGAGTTGGATATGACTCGCAGCTAGCGAGCTAGCTGTTAGCCTTCATCCATCCTGCTAACAGCACCGTCAGAGAACCGCAGACTGTAGCTGAGCTGATCCGCTGCTGCAGCACACACAGCCCGGATAGAACGCAGGATGAGGCCTTAATGTCAGATCGGTGTGTTCCCTCATCAAATACAGGTAATGTGTTTTTTAGGTAAAATGAGTTGCCGTAAGACTGCTGCTAACTCCATCACAGACATATGGATGGAAATAAACATTATCCATGACCCTCAGGTGTGACTCAGGTGAGGCAGAGCTCTTCAAGTTTTATTGTCTCAAAGGATCACACTGATTATGGATGTTTTTTCATCTGTAGTCTAGAGTTAAAATTACTTTTCGTCACAAAATCTAGTTTTTAGAAAATAAGTCCAAATTATCGGTGTTTTTACTGACCACCATTTATTATTCTGCACCAGCTCATCCACAGTGAGGCTTTCTTCAGTTGTTTGTTACTGTAAACTGAATTATCTTTGAGTTAGAAAAACTAATGAGAGGATATCTTTGGGAACTCCTGTACTATTTTCTGAGGTTTTACATTCAAAGTGATGAAACAACAAATTCATTCATAATAAAAATCTTAAGTGACAGAACTGACCCCAGCAGTAAAAATTCTTTGTTTAGCTGAGCCTTTATTATTTTGGTTGTTTCCTTTAGGGGTCTCCTCAGCAGTTAATTTGTTTCCATCTTTTCGATAATAGTGTATCCACTATCCCTTCTTTTAATGTGTCTTAACTTTCTCAATCTGGTCTGTCTTACTTTGTCTGCAAGACGTCTAACCTGGACTGTCCTTGTGATGTGCTTATTTCTAATCTCGTCCTCCTCACTCCCAAAGAACATCAGAACATCTTCAACTCTGCTAAATCCAGCTCTGCCTCCCGTGTTTTGTTCAGTGCCACCGTCTTGAAACCATCAAGCAAAACTGCTCTCACTACCACCTTGTAAACCGTTCCCTTCACTCCTGCTACTCTTCTGTCACAGATAACTCATGACACTCTTTTCTACCCACACCACCCTGCCTGCACTCGCTTCTTCAGTTCTTCTCCATACTCCGAATTGCATAATAGTAGTTGCTGTTTTTTTCCTATTAAGCAACCAAGTGATTAATTGTTGGAGCTCAAGGTCCGTTTTCATATCTTCTTCTCATTGTCAGTGCCACTGTCTAGTCTCTGGAGTCTGGACATACTGTTGATGGTTTCTGCTCATGTTTAATCTTGTTCACAGACATGGCGTCGCAGCTCCAGGTGTTTTCCTCTCCGTCCGTGTCCTCCAGTGCCTACTCACGTTCTAAAAGGCTCAAACTGGAGAACCCCGCCTGGGAAGTGTCCAACCAACTGGGAGAAAATGGTTACTACCAGCAGAGCCCCGCCCAAGGAGCTGCACCTTCCACTTCTGGCTCCAACTACAACCCTGTGTATAACTCCAACCAGGTGCACCCGCCGACAGCAGGCTCCCGAGAGCAGACAGTGGTTCGAGCTGCAGACAGTACCGGTAGCCTTCGTGGACCCCCATCCTCCTCTTCCTCCTCCTCCTCCTCTAGCCGGCGTGTCAAGGATGCTGAGTCCTCCTCCCAGCCATGCGACCTCTACCAAAAGCAGTACAGCCTGAAGCGAAAGAGCGAGGAGGTGGACAGCAGTGACAGCGTCCAGATCCTAGAGGAGCTCTCAGCTCCAGTGGTCTCAAACCGGATTGGTGGCGGAGGTGGAACCACCACAGCTCAGTCCATAGCACATTCCACATCCACCACCAAGAGCAGCAACTCCCACAGCGAGGGCGACTACCAGCTGGTCCAGCACGAGATCCTGTGCTCCATGTCCAACAGCTATGAGGTGCTGGAGTTTCTGGGACGCGGCACCTTTGGCCAAGTGGCAAAATGCTGGAAGCGGGGCACAAACGAGATAGTGGCTATTAAGATCCTGAAGAATCACCCGTCTTATGCTCGGCAAGGTCAAATTGAAGTGAGTATTTTGCTGTGTCAAAGTTATAAATTCACCAATTTGTTAAGACAGAAAACATTTCTTGTTGTTTAACACTTAGGGTTATAGATAAACATCAGTTAATCCACATAAAACCTAGAAAATGGAATTTTTATAACATTGTTGGTGCTGTGTGGATAAAAATGCCCAAGCTGACACTATTTTAATTTATGATTCATGGAAGTTTACTCTCCGTGGGTCTTTTGTTTTTTCATTTGTTTTGTTAAAGGGATTGGGTTTCCTTAATTTGGACATTGAACAATAGCAGCAAGGTCTGATTGAAGAATCTGTATTTGTTTCAAACATTTTCTGGATTAGATGAATTTTTTTATAGCACCTATTGTACCAGAAATGCAGTCTTGAGTGTTTTACTACAAAGGAATCACTTGCGCGAAATGCTGAACAATACATAGATAATTTACAATAGTACTAGAAAAAACAATAGAATAGAAGAATGAAGTTAAGACTTAAAGAGATTTCCTATGTGAATTCTGAATATGTGAACTCTTCAATGGAATGAAAAAACCCACTTTATTTTCTTTTTCTTACCACTTTATATGTACTACAATCAGCCATGTCTTTAAAACCACCTTCTTCCAAACATCTAGGTTGCCTTTTTGCCACCTTACAGTTCTGGGAGGCGCTGTTATTGTTAAAATAGCACTTCTGTGGGATCAGACAACACAAGCAAACTTTCACTACCCACATGCATCAGTGAGCCTTGACTCTGTCGATGGTTCACAGGTTGTCCCTGCTTAGACAATTTTTGGCGCTACTAACTACCGCAGACCAGGAACACTCAACAAGACCTGCAGTTTGTGGAAATACCTTGACTCAGATGTCTAGCCATAACAATTTAGCTCTCGCCAAAATGTCTTTGATCTTAACGCTTGCCCATTTTTCCTGCTTCCAGCATGTCAACTGATGTTCAAGAAATGTTCAATTGCTGCCAAATATATCCAACCCACAGACACAAGCAATGCAACAAGATAATCAATGTTATTTACCTCAACTGTGGTTAAAATGTTATAGCTGATCTGTATATACTGCATCACCAAAAACTTAATGAGTAGCAGATTTTTCTGGAATATAATTATTCCAGATATCCCCGAGAGCTAAACAATAGAATAATCTTAAACACTCATAACCCTATTGCTGCTTTAACCCTGAGAGTGTTTAAATATTGATATATTACATACTTCCCCAGGGGTTGGAGCTGGGGGCTCAATGGGCTGAACAGAGAAGCTGAAGGGGAAGGCGCAGGATATGAGCGGCTACAGAGTATTTGAGAGATGCTCAGAGAGTTTGTTGGAGTTGTCGGTAGATTTAGGGTCTGTCAATATCTCAAACATTAATGAACAAATCTTCAAGAATTTTTCCTAACCCTAAGGTACTGTTGTGCCGTGGTGGAGGTTTGCGCTTTCTGGGTACTTTTTTTTAGTACCTATTATTTTTTTTGTATTAAATCTTAAATCATTATTTTCTCATGAACATTATGTATTTTATATAATACACGTTAAAAACCTCTCAAATGTCTGCCAAAGTAAAGATGGCAGATAAGAATGTGTCGAGAATTTGCATCCAAATTTGAAGAGGATTCAAACGTTTGCTTGAATTTTGTTTCTTGTTATTATTGATCAATAAAAGCAATTCTATTTGATCTCACTCCACTGTGCAGGTGAGCATCCTGAGCAGGCTGAGTTCAGAGAACGCTGACGAGTTCAACTTTGTCCGCTCTTACGAGTGTTTCCAGCACAAGAACCACACGTGCCTTGTGTTTGAGATGCTGGAGCAGAACCTCTACGACTTCCTGAAGCACAGCAAGTTCAGCCCCCTGCTGCTGAAGTGTATACGGCCCATCCTGCAGCAGGTGGCCACGGCGCTGATGAAGCTGAAGAGCCTGGGGCTGATCCACGCAGACCTGAAGCCTGAGAACATCATGTTAGTGGACCCTCTGAGGCAGCCCTACAGGGTCAAAGTCATCGACTTCGGTTCGGCCAGCCACGTGTCCAAAGCGGTTTGCTCCACCTACCTGCAGTCACGCTACTACAGGTGAGTATGCCCGCCACTGCTGTACAGTATGATCTTTGAGTCATCACCTCATTTTGTTCTTATGTTCTTTCAGAGCTCCAGAAATCATCCTGGGCCTCCCCTTCTGTGAAGCCATCGACATGTGGTCATTGGGATGTGTCATCGCTGAGCTGTTCTTGGGATGGCCGCTCTATCCTGGTGCCTCAGAATATGATCAGGTCTGCTTCAACACGCTTCTATGTGAACACTTATGTTCTTTAATAGCAAATGATAATAAATGTTTGTATACATCTCTTGAAACCTTTCACAAACAAGATGAATTGTTTGATATTTGGTGTAAATTCCATATGAAGCCAAAGAATGTTAGCGTAGCTCAGCATAACAGTCTAGTAACAGGGGAAACAGAGCAGGCAGTGTCACTGGATAATAATAATGAGCGGAACATGTTGGTTGGGCCTTCCTGATTGATGAACAGAATAAGTTGATAAACATCATTGAAAAAAGAAGCCACTCTCTAGAAGTCTATAATGTCAGAAAATATACATTAAAACAATTTTTGGGCTCGGCTGAGGATATCCAAAAGGCCGTCAGTGGTTATAATGTTCCCACATATCACTTCCTTCTGATGTCATCTGGATGACATTTTACTCTCTGGGATCTAGTCCAATCAAACCAACACCAACGTGAAAAGAATCAAGAAATAGCAAAAGGCACACCTCTAGCATAAAGTGAATGTGTATGCATTGATCTGTTTAAGACACATGGAATAGTTTACACTCCAGATAAACACTCCAATCTCAAAATATTCCAACATTTTCACCGAAAAAGAGAAACAATTAAAAATATCAAAAGGAACGTCAAGCATATGTCGGACAAACGGACGTACGTACGACAGAGTGATAGATATATCCTCCCATATTACATGCCGGGAATGTAATAAAAAGTGCTTCAGGATTTTGTGGCTGATATGGGGTCTAAGCAGAGTTGATTACATTTTGAGATGGATCAGGTTATTCTGGATCCCTTTTTTGCTTCCTTCAACAGATTTGATCATTATCATGAAAACATGCTAAAAACGACAAAAAGCACTCACAGAGTGATTTTGTCCACCAAGTCACAACAGTACCCTAGATTCAGGAAAACTTCATGCAGATTCCTCCATCAATGTCTGAGATATTGCCAGCCTCTGAATCTACTGACAGCTCCAAAAAACTCTCTGAGTATCTCTCAAATACTCTGTAGCCCGTGTTCTCCTGCGTCTTCCACTTCAACATATTCGTTCAGCCCTCTGAGCGCTCAGCTCCACCCCCAAAGGTATTTCAGAAGGAATGAAAGGAACTCTTGAAACTGAGCCCCCAGAAAGACCCCCGAGTGAACATAGATGGAACTCTAGAAACAACAGAAATAGTAATATCACTACGGCTCAATTTCTTATTATTTATTTATTCTAAATGCTGTAAAACATGTAACGTCACCAAAACTGTACCATGTAGTCTGGGTCACAAAAAAAAAATGAAAAGAAAACCGACAAACTTACGGAGGAACTAACAAACTAATAGACAAACACACAGGAGTTAAATCTTAACCTCCATGGCGGAGGTAATAATAGGACAGTTAAAGCAAAGACGCCCAGCCATGGATGACTCATGATGATCCACAACTATGTGCAACTGGACCAGATCCAGGTACCTGGGAGATAAAAATATACTTTCACAGGTGGCCAAGCATGAATAGGGTCATAGTATGATGAGAGAGACAGGTAGGCACGGCATCATGAAGATTCAGTAGTTTAAATGGATTCCATTTATTTGTGAAACGTAAGAAGTTACATCTAGAAGAAAAATAGATCTTGATCCACCATTGTGGAAAAATCTAATTGTTGTTGACAACCCGTAAATGATTGACTCCAAATACAATGAGTGGTATTACCTAATTTGGCAAGAGGTAAATCTGAGCAAAGTGAAGCCATTGTGTTGGTGTGGGATATTTCCTGTGTGCAGTAATACAACAATTGATGATATAAATTGTTTCACAATGGAAACTTCTGATCCTCTGCCTGTGAAACCTATAAGCCAGCACGGCTACATTTAGAGGCACGCACACACCTTGCCCACATGTTGCATCAACTGCAGAAACTGACATGGGAAGTTTCTAAGCTAGCAACTGATATTCTTTCCCCTGTTTTCTTTCACAGATTCGTTATATTTCCCAGACGCAGGGCCTTCCTGCAGAGTATCTGCTGAGTGCAGGAACAAAAACCAGCCGCTTCTTCAACAGAGGCCCGGACTCCAGCTACCCCCTCTGGAGACTCAAAGTGAGTGATTTCTCAGAGGGCAGACCAAATGTCTCAGAGATTCTGTCATGAGCATTGTCCGATCAGCCATAACATTATAAACAGCCCTTGGAGCAAGTGGTTGGTATATAGTAGACGGTAGGAGAAAGTTTTTTCCTCGTTTTTGACGAGGTCCAAATTCTGTTGGCGAGACGACTGGATCTGAGCATCTCCAGAACTGCAGGCGTTGTTGGATATTTATGGTCTGACGTGGTTGGTACCTACCAAAATGGTCTAAGAAAAGGATCATGTATCTGAATTCAATCCAGCATCTGTGGGACATGCTGGACAAATAAATGTGATCCATGGAGGCCTCAACTCATATTTCACAGGACTTAGAGGATCTGCTGCTAAAGACTTGGTACCGGATACCACAGCACACCTTCAGAGGAAAGATGGCGTCTCCAACGTGTCAGAGTTGTTTTGACAGCAAAGGGGAGACCCACATAGGTGGTTATAATGTTATGACTGATCTGTGTATACTCAAAGTCTCACTGGTTGTTTTTCTACAGACACCGTCAGAGCAAGAGGCTGAGATGGGCATCAAGTCAAAAGAGGCAAGAAAATACATCTTCAACTGTCTGGATGATATGATGCAGGTAAGGAAGGAGCCGTTCAGTCCCAGTCAGGTTCCTGCAATTGATGGGGAACATACACAATTTCGAGGTTCACATCTCCACATGTGTGCAGAGGATTTTCCCTGTCCACAGAATTGTGATGTGATCATGCAGCAGGACCTCACATTTCAGACGTCCTGCCCCTCTCTCACTGCAGGTGAACATGACAAACCTGGAGGGGACTGACATCTTGGCAGAGAAGGCCGACCGGCGGGAGTTCATAGACTTGCTGAAGAAGATGCTGACGCTGGACGCAGACAAACGGATTACGCCCATGAAGACGCTGAACCACCCCTTTGTTACCATGACCCACCTGCTGCACTTCCCCCACAGCTCACAGTGAGACAACACGACTGTGCTGCTTTATTTATTTATTATAAATCAGAATGATTGTGATAATTATATCCACGAAAAGTCAAGGGTCGCTGCTGCCGTTCCTCGTTGTTAACGTGATATCTAAAAAAACTACATGAGTCATTCTCAAAATGTTATACTCACATAGAACCTAGGACGAGGAATAACTCGAGTGTTATTTTCGGAAAAGTCGTATATATATCTGACACTAGGGGAGTTTTAGCTTCAAAATTGTCAGGCGAAACCATGGGTCCGATTGAGTCCACATTTGGTGCATAAGAATCAATTTGAGGAGATCCATCTTGTATGCTTTGTTATTTACTCTAGTAGCACATATTTGTTTAACTTGGGGGATTCCCATATCCCTTAGTGCGAGGAAGAACTAAATTGGTTTTGGAAAAGGTCTGTTGTATAGTTCCTACACTAGGGGGAGCTTTAGATCTGAAAGATAGATCATTTTCTAACTATTGGTTTGATTTAGTCCAAATTATTTTGCATATCTATTGACTCAAGGATATTTATCTTGAGAATATAATATTTTACTGGAGTATTTCAAGTTTTACTCACTAGAGGGAGCTTTCTATTGAAAAACACTGTTTTGTAGAAATTACTCAAAAACTATGTCATGGATTATGGTCCACTTTTATATGCACACAGACTTTAGGAAGAACTGGATAAATTTGGAGCAAAGTTAGTTTTATATATCTGACACTAGAGGGAACCATGCCCTTAGTTGTGGGTCCGCCTTGTCCAACGTTTGTTAATATCAATAGTCTCAAGGAGATCTATCTGTTGTGTATCTTTCTTACTCAAACAGTGAGTGTTTTTTACAAAAAAAAACTGTTGAGGACATACCTTCACATTTAATTTGAGGAGTTTAATCGGGGATTGCTTATACAACGCAAGGGATTCGGGGCATTTCAGGGATATAAACTTACGGTCGGTGACGACAGCGTAGACCTAGTTTAACACTGCATTTTCCAGGATTCTCGCCTGCTGACATGTCATTTTTATTTTTCAGTGTGAAGTCCTGCTTTCAGAACATGGATATATGCAAACGTAGATGCAGCGCCTTTGAGAATGGAAAAAATATGTTTGCCAGCAACAACACGCCCAGCGCAGCCACCAACCTCACTGTCACCTTCAGTAGCCAACTCAACCAGCACAATCAGGTAGAAGTTTCACGTGCAGTCCATCCGAAGGTCATCTGCAACTTCATAAATTTTGATGCTGTTGGTCAAGATAAATGTTTTTTTTCTTTCTATTCCCCTTCTTTTGTCCTCTTGTTCTGATTTTCACGTTACTCAATGTGTCACTGAAATGCATCTCGTGTGAAATATTTGCAATTGTAACAAAAATGAACACTAGTAGTGAGGCATGGACACAAAATAAGGTTTTGCCCACAATGCCTTTATTTAGGTGGTAAGGGTTTAAAATTGCCCACGAACTTACCTCCTGGATTTTACATTATCTTAACCTCAGTGATGTTTTTATGACACCGTCAAAGGGGCACATGGGTTTATCCCTGTCTATGCCTATGTATCTGCTATAGTCTTTCCACATCTCCACAAAAAACGTGACTACAGGTGCACATCTCGTAATTCGATTCTCCAATTTGTTTATTAGTTTTTGTATTTTTAGACACATTTAGGGTGCTCCAGATGGTGACTATAATGGTCGCCAATGCGACTTACATTTATTTTTGAGCTCTGTTTGTTCTGCCAGTGGCCAGTGGCGAGCATACAGACACAAATGAACAATACATTTACAAAAAATTTAGTCCAATCATCGTAAAAGAAAAACAGTGAAGACGCACGTTGACAGTAAAAAATTCCTAAGAATCCCAGGGATTGTATCATTGTGGGGGGTGGGAGATACAGAAAGATATTGTCTCAGTCTGAATAAGCACGAAGCAACTAATTGTACACATTCATTAACAAAAATTAAAGAAAGAAAAGATTGGGCACATAATTTTACGTGTTTATGGTAACAAGATTGCAGCATATTGGACATGGCACATACTGCGCAAAGAATATATTGTGCATAAAATGATATGCAGGGCAAACAAAGGCAGAGAGTCCAGAATGGAAAGAAAAGGTAAGGCAGACATTTAAAATTGTACTCCTACATTTGGCTGCTGAACATTTTATTTTGCTCCTGGATTTATTTTTGACTGGAGCCCAATTTACAATTATGTGATTTTCATATCAGTTGACTCGCATTCCCCTATGATAAAGATTGTAGTCTATCCCCAATTTTTCCAGTTTTGTTGTACAGCTGTGGACATGAACAGACATATTTGAGTTCCTCTTCATCTTTCTTGGAAGCTGCCTTTATATATGTGATTACATTAGTTGTTTCTGTTTTCAAATTAGTCGGAAGTATGAAGTTATGTGTGTGTTATTGAACAGTTCATATGCATACATGCGTTATAAGATTATCCCCAACCCCTCTCTTCAGGCATTGACGTTGGTGTTTTCTGAATATTGTGTCTCACAGATGGCCTCTACAGGCGGCCAGTCCCTCTCCCTCAGCAGTAATGTCCCTCTACTGAACTACCAGCCCGGCCTCTACCAGCAGGCCACCATCAACATCCCTGGTCTAACACAGCAGGGCGTGCCCCTGCAGACCAGGCCCACCCAGCTCTGCCCCCAGACCGAGCCCTTCCAGCAGACACTCATAGTTTGCCCCCCAACAATCCAGGGTGAGAATGCAAGATGTTGATGTCTCACATTTGCTTACCAACAAATAAAGAGAAATCTTCCATCCAATTTTATGTTTCTTTCCGGACACAATTGTAATTGATTTCATATATATTAATCTGCCTGCTTGCTTCCTTATAGGGCTTCAAACATCCAATAAGCCCTCTGGTTATCCAGTGAGGATGGACAACTCCGTGCCCTTAGTTCCTCAGAACCAGTCGTCCCAATCTCTTCACATCCAGCCAGGCATGCTGGCACAGGTAGGCCCCTCTGCAGTAGGATTAGCCTTAAAAACGGTCTTTAAATTCGCCAAACTTTTGTATGGTTTCATTAAAATAACTTTTTTTGATATTTTGATTCAAAGTAACAACAAAAAAAGAGATTTTGTCCAATCCCTCCAAAGCTTTGACTGGCTAATCTATTTTTATCACCTCCTGGTTTGTCATTACATTTTTGTCACCTTCAATCTTCATGCGTGTATAAGCTCCTGTTTGGTTTCAGAGGGTTAAGAGACTATTAGGACTCCTTCCTCCTTCCTACACTTCCGAAGGGTTTCCTCATCAGGAGCGAATGCCTTTCTTACTTTTACCAGAATCTAGTCTGAACTTGATGGAGAAATTCTACAAATCGAACGATTCTAAAAATGTTCCTGGTATTTCATCAGTAGGGGAAAATCATTGCATTAGGAAGCCTTTTCCAAGTATGTCTTCTCAGTCTGTACAGATATTTCAAAACCTTCATCCTCACACCTCCCTCCAGGCCTCCCTCGACCCCCTGCTGATAAGCAGCCTGCACGCCTCAATAGTGGGAATGCCGCCATTAGACTTGGTTCGACTGCCAGTGGGTTGCAGGGCTGAGAGCCTCGACCGTTTACTGAATCAAAAGGCCTCCATAATGGTAAAACTCCACCGCCACCTTAGTTGAAATCTCTTCTTCCTTCCTTCCTCCTGACAGCTGCATGTCAGTGGTAGTGGGAGGCATGTGGTGCCAAATACAAAAGTGTGGTGCACATGGTGATCAAATGCATCAAATAAAAAGATCAGTGTGGCTCTTTACTTCAAAATAGTCACAGATGTTACGCCTCTTTGTGGTAGATTGAACAGTGATACTGACAATGATGCAGGACAATACACCACTCAAAAAAATAAAGGTAACACATAATCATGACAGTGTGGCCCCAAGTCAATCACACGTCCAGGACATCAACCTGGTCAATCAGGAAAAAATAATGATTGTGAATCAAATTCTCCTGCTGTTGTGCAAACGGGTCAGACAACAGGTGGGAAGGAGAGACAATGAGCGAGACAACCCCTATTAAGGAATGGTTTTGTAGGTGCTGGTCACAGACCATTTCCCTCTCCTCATCCTTTATGGCTGATTCTTGGCTAATCTTGTATTTTTCCAGGGCTCCCACACTAGTGCAGGCATAAGGCGCTATCTGCAGCCCACAGAAGGTGCTCAGGTAGTGCAGCTCCTCCAGGGTGGCACATCTTTATGCGCTGTGGCCAGAAGTTCTGTTGTGTCTCCCAGCAGTGTCAAGACAATGGAGGAGATACCAGGAGACAGGCCAGTACACCAGTAGAGGTGGATGGGACCCTAGGAGGGCCACAAATCAGCAGCAGGACCGCTATCTTCTCCTTTGTGTAAGATTAAACAGGAGGAGCACTGCCAGGGACTTACAGTCTGTCACACTGAGCACATGTGACAGATGTGAGGGAGTCTGGAGACACTGTGGAGAAGGTTCTTCTGCCTGCAACATCCTCCAGCATGATGGTTTGGCATTGGGTCAGTGATAATCTGGGGACACAAATCCTTGGCCGGCCGCACAGACCTCCAAGTGCTATACAGGGGAACCCTGACTGCTGGTAGGTACCGGGATGACATCCTCAGACCTATTGTCGGACCGTGTGCTGGTGAAGTGGGCCCAGGGTTCCCTCTGGTGCCTGACAATGCCCAGCCTCATGTGGCTGGAGTGTGTCAGCGGTTCCTGGATGACGAAGGCATTGAGCTATTGACTGGTCTGCCTGTTCACCAGACCTGAATCTAATCAAGCACCTCTGGGACATCATGTATCGTTGAATCCACCGCCGCCACGTTGCACCACAGACTGTCCAGGAGCTGACTGATGCCCTGATCCAAGTCAGGGGGGAGATCCCCAGGTGGCCATCAGTTGTCTCATCAGGAAAATGTCCAGACGTTGTAGGGAGTGCATACAGCCGGTGGAGGTCATACACACTACTGAGACACGTTATGAGTTACCTTGAGGAAATTCACAAATGTTGAATCAGCCTAGGATCTCATTTTTAACCACTTTGGTTTTGAGTATGATTCTGAATCCAGTATTCAATGGATTAATCATTTTGGTTTCCATTGATCGTTCTTATGTTATTTTGGTCTCACCAAATTACATTATGTATTAAATGAAGATTTTCAACATGAATATTTCATTCATCCAGATATTGGCTGTGTGATTTAAGTGTTACCTTTATATGTTTGAGTAGTTTATAACATCAGCACCTTCATTTCCTCCTAAGACTAACCCACTCCTTCACTTTCAGGTGGGCTGTCTTGTTTCTATCACGTCTGTTTTTTTCAAATGCATGCTTGGTATCAGAACCCGAGCATAATGCTTTTTAAAATTTTTTTATGTCTTTCTGAAGATTTTATTTGGTATTCATGCTTCTTAAATCAGTTTTACCTCTGAGCAGTGACAAATGTAATTATCTGTGCAAAGGAACACGCCTGATGAGATGCAGATGCAGATAGTGGCAATGTGGCAAAATCTCAACTGTTGTTTAGTTGACGGTGTGTAGTCGGCCTGTTGGGCGGTTTTTCTGAACAACAGAGATGGGAATGTGCGTCTCTAAACTGCACAGCCTCTTGTTCTCTGAATGATTCCGACTTCTACTCTTCTATCAAAGCGCAAGAACCCAAGTTTATGTTTTTGAAATTGGACCAAATGCTTTAACATGTTTTGTGTGTTTACAGCAGGGCTGGCCAGCAGGAACCCAGCAGATTCTCATCCCTTCCACTTGGCAACAGATGCCTGGCATGACCATCCACAACCCCAATCAGGCCGTCGTGCCCGACTCAGCCATGGGAGCGACGGTCTCAGAGAGCCAACAAGCTTCTGGTTGGAGGTGAGTTCAGACTAACGTAGAACTCTGCTGCAATCATTCCCCCAATAGAATTAAATGCAATGTAAAGTTTATTAAAAGTGCTCAGCAAATCATACGGGGGGGGTTTTAAAATCTGTTGTTTTTTTTCAAAGGGGTCGTCATGGAAATCAGTACGATGGCGTCAGCCAGCAGGACTCTGCGGGTGGTCGTCACGCCGCCTCCCAAAGCCACAACTCAGGTGCCGCTCATTCAAGAGTCCAGCAGGGAAAGAGGTCAAAGGGTCGCCATGCAGAGAGCAGAAGCAGGTATCCCATCAGGCATCCACATTCAAATTGAGCACATGTGTCTCAACCCGGAGCCCGTAAACCAAATTCAGCCCAGCTCCTCATTCTGCGTGGCCCCCGAGGGCCTGTAAAGAACATGAGACGCAAATTTCAACACTTTCTATTTCTTTCTGTTCTCTGTACATTACACTGCAGGGATTGAAAATATGTTTACTCTCACCAAGACGTAGTTAGTTCTACACTGCAAAAAAAATCTTTCTAGGTTTATTTGTCTAATATCTTGTTATAATACCTCATTGTACTTGATATAAGACACGAACATTTATCAAGTAACATTTCAGTCAGATAAGGGGACTTGTTTTTAGACAGTGCATCTTAAATATTTTGTTTACTTAAAGAATCTTGAACATATCTTACATTTTCAATATAATTTTAAGTTGACAAACACATTTTATCTTAAAATGCTTAAATATCACTGTCTTATCGTTTAAAGAACATGATGGCAAGGCAACTTTATTTTTACAGCACATTTCAACAACAGGGCAAGTCAAAGTGTTTACACAAACAATCCAGATCCTGATCCTGATCCAGGTCATCTGAATCCTGATCCAGATGACCTGAGAGGTCTGGAAGATTCAGAACATAGCAGAAGATCGGAGATGTATTTTGGTCCTAAACCGTTCAGTGCTTTGTAAACCAACAGGAGATTTTGAAATGGTCTTAAATCTAGAATTGTCTCACTTTCAAACAACTTAAAATAAGTCACCCAACAAGTATGACACAATTACCTAGCAATGTGGCCCCTGTGAAAGTCGTTCAGATCCTTTCTTTCATACAGCACATCAACTCCGAGAAAAAAATAGCCACTTACTGCCTAATTCACCCCAGCCACTGACGTGTGCCTTTGTAACAATATTATAAATGTATTTTGACTTCATCTGTCAGTGATCATAATGTTTTGGCTGATCAGTGTATTTATTTGTCCCTCCAGGCCTGTGTCTTCAGTACATCCGACCACTGTCCTCCACAACACCTCTACTGTGGCTGGTGACCAGTCCCAACCCATTGTCATCTCTGACACTCCAAGTCCTGCTGTCAGCATCATCACCATCCACAGCGACTCAGAGGACGAAGATGACAGGAAATTCCCTGCTGCCAGGTGAGCTCACTTCCTGCCTGTACTAGTTGAATGGTCGCCATTTGAGTTTTGCTGTAATGGAGATTTTCTCCTCCAGCTCTGGAACAAGCCAGAGGACCAACGTGATCAGCTGTGTGACGGTGCACGACTCCCACGACTCTGACTCCTCCACCAGCAGCCCCCTGAGCCCCAAGACCAGCTCCCAGCCCAACAAGTCCCTGGCTGTCATCATGCCCTCTGTGAAGAGTCAGCCAGGGGAGAGCAGTGCCCACAAAGCTCCTGCTGCTTCAGGTACTTCAGCGATCCAGACTCGGGCTCCTTAAACATGAATTTTGCCCATATAGGATTATTCTAATTTTTTTAAATAGCTAGACATCACCATGCCGTGTCTGTCCCTCACTGGTAGATCAAGCTACAAGTGGCTCTGGAAAGTCCAAGAAGACGTCCACTCAGCAGTCGAGCCGGCCTGGAGATTCTAACAGTGACCGCCATCAGCGAGCTGCATCCAGCAGATCTCAGCCTCTCAACCTGATCCAGGTAACAACTCTTAAATGTAGCTGATGTCTGCACCCATAGTGATCACATGACCACATGGGCACTCTCCCAATGCCAACATTTTATTCACAAAGTCTGCAAGCATTTTGAATTTAATACAAGAATGCCCTAAATATCTTTGCCAGTTCCATATCACTTGCACAGACATTCATTAAACCTTTAATGTCTTCAACAAGGAATAAAAACCATAGAAACTATTGGGGTATTTTCTTATTTTAAACTTTAACACTCAAAATGTACCATAAAATGACAAATCATTCAGTCAAGTATATTTTTAGACGGTGAAAACAATTACACTTATGAAGTTATATCATGATGAAATTTTGTATTATATAATAGTGAGTTTTGACTGGATTGGTTTGACCTTTTGGTTAAGCATGTTTTGGGAAACCTATTTGACCCTTACTAGACTTAAACCTTTTTCGGTTGAATCGAGTTAAATGATTCTTTTCAACGCTTTAATATGCCAAAACAATTCTGCTTACCAAATAAGGCTTTTTTTCGGTTAATGCCATCCCCTCAGTGGCCCTTTATTGACATGTGATGTCACCCAGGGCTCCACACTTGGCCCCTTACTCTTTAGCATAAACATGCTCAACCAACAGTTGAGCAGGACACAAGGATTAAGCTCAGGAACTTTGCTGCATTCATTTAAATTGAACATAAAAAGAGGATCATTCCTACAGTATGACAGTTACAGCAGGTGACAAAAAAAAACATTCTAACTGAGTTACAGAGGAAGTCATTGGTTTACAACGATTTGGAAGCTCTCTGATAACATTTTATAATTTTTTGAATGGTTCTAGAATGGTTGTACTGAGATAAAAGGAAGTCTGTTGAAATATACTTCGACTACAGATAAATAAAACAAGCTACAGTTACGATGTTTCACATACTTCACTCACACACAATACAAAAATTGGCGGTTAATTTAGTCCTGCATAACCATGTGCTGTTGCCTACCGCAATCAGGATTCCTCCATTCCTCTGTATAAAAACAGCTGGATGACTGACTAAGTCCAATTCACCGTACGTACATCTTCCAACTGCTATACAGCAGGTTCTGATGCCCCCCCACTGCAAAGATGAAACTAGAGGCATAATGATTAACCCCTTGAGATGAATCATCTCATAGTAAAGGGTGTTTAAACATAAAAAACAAACAAGACATATACTGTTGTCCCAGAGAGCAAGGGGTAAATCCCCGTAAGGTCCATAATTTCCTGCGTTCTGCAAACAATCCTCCTGATTGAAATTTTCAAATTGAATGTCAAGTTATGTCTAAAATACTTAAAATATACTTAAAATATTAATGATAGAACACCTCGAGGTGATTCATATGCACCAAGTTTGGACTAAACCTGACCAAGGCTTGAAATTTTGGACCCCCGCCAAGGCCCAAGGTTGACATTATTGTGATTAGAATTTATTAGATCACTTTATTCAGGATAATTTCCTACTACTGAGTCCATCTAAATAACAGATTCCCTCTGGATTTAAATTGATATCCTAATGCACTAGAGGTGAACAGATGCAATTTGTTTGGACCGATTCAGACCACCGATTTTTATTGTTTCCAATAGAAACTGACCGTTTGTCAATTTAGTTTTTTAACTGCTTAATATTTCTCTATTGGAATTATGGAATCTGCTATAACTGGACTAATTGTGAACAAATGTTGAGTTTAAAAAATGTAATATTAAATTTTTGGTGATTTTTTTTTTTTTTTAAATGGCCCTAAAAAACAACCAAATCTATCATTAAATCCGCTTCCGGTTCCAGATCCAGTTAATTGCTGGTCGGTCGATGTCTTGTTTCAGTTTGCATATACTCATACAATTTGAAGCGAATCAGTTAATTACTGACAGAGTTGCCCTATCTCAAAACAGTTAAGAAAACATTATTATGACGTCACGTTGTGAGGTCATGATGTAATGTCACCAAAATTTAAAAATCAGACCAATGTATGGCATGTACATAAATTATGTGTGCAAAAATATAGTGTGCATAAATAAATTCATCTGAAACATAAGGAGAAGAGACATATTTAAATAGGTGAAATTATGTGATGGATCTTGTAGTCAGAAGGAGCCTTAAACATGAAATATTTTTCACCATTGCTTTTTTGACTGTAGGAATGGAAAATAAAAATTGTGTAAAATGCCTGAAATGATAAACTGTGTCACTGTTTCAGGTTCAGCAGTCGTTGATGTCATCGTCCCAAGACCAAACAGGAAGTGGAAGTTCCCTGAGGCGGCACCCTTCCTATCCTCCTCCAGCCTCCACCTACAACAGCCTTTTCAGCTCCACCCCGAACCTCTACGCCTACCCGGCGTCCGCAGCTCTGGCCTCCGTTTCCCAAGCTATGGATCAGATGCATGGCAGTTCCTCCCGTCACAGCAGAGCAGGCGGAGCCTACCCCTCCTTGACCCTGCTCCAGAAAAACAGCAGCCTTAGCATGGGGGCGTCTGTCCCGGGACAGTACAACGCCCACCAACAGACACCTCAGCAGCTGGCAGGGCAGCATTTCCACAACTCCAACACTACGTACCAGCGAAAACTCAACCAGTACCCCTACCTGTAAACTCAACCAGTACCCCTACCTGTAAACTCAACCAGTACCCCTACCTGTTAACTCAACCAGTACCCCTACCTGTTAACTCAACCAGTACCCCTACCTGTTAACTCAACCAGTACCGCTACATATTAACTTAACCAGTACCCCTACCTGTTAATTCGACCTGTACCCTTACCTATTAACTTAACCGGTACCCCTACCTGTTAACTCCACCAGTACCCTACCTATCAACTCAACCATTGCCCCTACCTATTAACTCAACCATTACCCTACCTATTAACTTAACCGGTACCCCTACCTGTTAACTCCACCAGTACTCTACCTATTAACTCAACCATTGCCCCTACCTATTAACTCAACCATTACCCTACCTATTAACTCAACCATTACCCTACCTATTAACTCAACCATTACCCTACCTGTTAATTCAACCAGTGCCCCTACCTGTAAAGACCAAATCCCGACCGAGACTAGAGGGGAGCACAAGCTTGTCACGTGACTGTGAAAAGATTTATTTTAACTTTCGTGTCTAGTCCTTAGATCTCTGATTATTTTCTCCAAACTAATCCAATTGTATTTATTTCAATCATGGTCATCATTTTAATCTTATTTTATCTTCTTCGTACAACGAACCATCTGAACCTAAACAGCTACACTTTTCCTAGCTTGTTTACTCTACACGTTAACCGTTTGAATAGACTGTAATTTTACGGTAAGGTGTTGACTGTCAGCATTAATTTAAAGGTGCAGTCTGTCCAATTCAGTGGTGAAGTTCCAGATAGCAACTATGTTTTATTCCGGCTCACCCCTCCCTCTCCACAAATCTATGGTGGCCTTCAAGTGTCCCACTATAGAACCACACAGTCGCCTGTAAGCCGTTGAGGAACCTTTAGATAGTTCTATTTAGAAATATTATTTACTGTGTAGAACTATGGGTCAAACCTCACATGAATCATCGCCACGATAGGCGCAGATTGTCTGTCCCTCCTCCACCAGGTAGAGGATGAAAGAGGGTGCAGTGAACTCTCACCCCACAGAGCGAGGAAGCATTGAGGTCTGTTCAAGAGGGTCTTTTTAAGCCCCCCAAAACCTTTACATGCCGAACTTAAGCTGGTCACAGAGCCCCACGGCAGAGAATACGCACCCCGCAGGCGCCTGTCAGTGATGGGAAGATGTCCAGCAAGGGGATCCCAAACCCAAATCAGGATTATTCATCATCCTCGTTTCTTCGAGATCCTTCTGCCACTCCAACCTAAAAAAATGAAAACCCCTCTCCAGAGCCAGTGCCTGCTTTGACCGTTCTAGGCTACCGTACGAACATGGCGGCGTCATTGGAGAAGGACCCGCCCTCTCTGTAGATGTAAAGCACTTTTTCTGAGCTAACTTTGAAGAAAAGATTATTATTTTCAGGGGATTACACACAAAGAAAAACATAGTAATGAATATTGTAGCCCCTTTATTCAGAGAGATACAACTACATCACCTTGAAAGGGTTTTCACATCAACGTCAGGGGGGATAAAATTAAATTTAATCAAAACAAAACATAGAAGCAGAAATTCCCCACTGACTGCAACATTAAGAGGATTTATACTTACATTTTTTAGATTTATTTTATAACCATGTGTTGAAGCGAAACTGGAACCTGCTGCTCTTATTACTATTATATTTTCTAATAATTTAAAAGTTGCTTTTGTTATGTAAACACAATCGCCTTACATTTTAAATGAATATGTTGGCACGCTGTAATAAGTTTAATATAATTAATATACTGTGTGTTTCCTTTTATTAACGTGACGTGTGTTTTTATCTGTATAATGACTTAAAAAAAAAATGGAGAAATTGAGCAAAATACTTTTGTGTATAATGAACGATGTGTCCCTGTTCTTAAAACCTTCTCCATTCCATCTGTTGATGACGCAGCATAGAGTAGGGCACAAATCTAGAGGCCACCATCATGGTTTTTTAAGGTTGCATGTGACTGACAGAAGCATTCAGCTCCAGTTTGATTCATACTACATCAGCGTTTTTTGGAATACTGTTAAAGCTCTTGTCTCGTGAAGTCATAGTTTGTGAAGTGCGCACGTGAAATCTGATGGGCTTCACACGAGGTGAGGAAGAGGATTTCTAGAATCGATGTTCAGTCTGTCACCTCGCTTCTACACGAGTCATCGTTTGGTGAAAATCTGGTCATCGTTGTGAAGTGCTACGTCATACATAGGAGGCACAATAAACCTGAACTCTCATGTACGCAATAAAAGCCTGTCAAAACGGAACCCGGGAGTCGCTGATGATTTCAATGAATAATCTTTTTTAAATAAAAAAAAATGAATAAAAAATTTAAGAGTAGACATGGATAAAAGGCGAGATCAATCATTTTTCTTTACCGGCAACAATCCGCCAGGGATTCAGTACCGACGATAGGGGACCAGCAGACAAGAGCCTACAACATGCAAAATGAATACGTTTAAAAAAAAAAAACCGAGAGGCTAAATGTGATTTTACGTGCATAACACCGCTACTATTATACACCTGCACCGGTGTGAAGACACCGGAAAAAAACGAAGCGATCCGGAAGCACGTTAGCCTGCGTGCCAAAGAGCAAGAGATTCTCAAGATGAACACCTACATCCCTTTATGGGATGACCTCCGGGTGATAAGCCAGTGAGCCCAATATGACAGCCGTACTAAGCAGGACGGAGGCGTTTCATCCTGCTACAATCAGATATACTTTATTAATAATAATAGTACATTTTATTTAGAACGCACTTTACATTTGAATCAAATCTCAAAGTGCTACAAAGCAAAATCAGATAAAAGCATCAACAAAAAATATACTAACAATCATATAAAACTATGACCAAAAAGCAGCAATGTTAATTAAGGTTATAGGTTCTGCTAAAAAGGAAAGTTTTAATTCCTTTTTTAAATGCATCAGTCGTCTGTGGAACCCTCAGATCGTCAGGCAGGGCATTCCACAGACGAGGGGCAGCAGAACAGAGGGCCGATCACCCATGGTGCTAAGCTTAGTCCGGGGAAGGAGGAGGCGGTATGAGTGGGTAGAACGGAGGGATCGTGTCGAGGTCAGTGGGGTGAGTAGTTCTTTCAGTTAGGGGGGTGCGTTACCATGGATGCACTGGTGAGTGAGGAGAGAGATCTTATAATCAATCCTGGTGGAGATGGGAAGCCAATGAAGGGAATGAAGAACGGGGGTGATGTGTTCGTGTTTACGAACTCTCATCAGGATCCTTGCAGCACTGTTTTGAACATACTGCAGTCTTTGAAGACTTTTATCAGCGATCCCGATGAGAAGTGCGTTACACTAATCCAGTCGTGAGGAGACGAACGCGTGAACCAGCTTTTCACCATCACTCAAGGTTAGTGAAGAACGGAGTTTCCAAATATTTCTGAGATGGTGAAAGGACATCTTGCAGATGTGTTTGATGTGGGATTCAAAAGTGAGTTGAGGGTCAAATCTTACGTCGAGGTTGGTGACTGATGAAGAGAGGGGAATGTCGTGGCCAGAGAAGGTAATACTGGTTATGGAGGAAGACTGGGTCTGATGTGGGGTGCCAATTAAAATTGCTTCGGTTTTGGAGCTGCTCAACTGGAGAAAGTTGTATTTCATCCAACCTTTATCTCCTCCAGACAAGCGAGGAAAGATGACAGGGGAGATGATGATGACGATGAGGATGGAGAAGCTGCTAGAGGAACATGTGCCAGTTTTTATGTAGGTTTGCGTGTCATCAGCGTAGCAATGGAATGAGAGTCCATATCGAATGATGACATGGCCAAGGGGGAGCATTTACAGTATGAAGAGAATGGGGCCGAGGACAAACAACAACACAAAACATTAAGAAAAACGATCGGCAAAAGCCACAAGACAACGGAAGTGTTATCGAAGGACACTTGAAAGTGGCGCATCCCAAGACTTTTTCAATGCTTCATTTAGTGGATTAAACAGATATAATACACAAACTTGTCACGATAGTTTGTAAAATACAGTAACAGTATAAAGTAAACAATAAATAAAGTAACAAGCAACAGATATGTGAAGCCAAACCCAAAAACATTAACATTCCGAATCAGAACTCACTTGTTGGTGGCACTGAAGGTGCCAGAATAATTTTGGAGAGAGAAATGCCTTCCAGTGAACTGTATGATGATTTAACGATTACGGTGCACAGAGTCTACCGGCAGTAGTTTACGCCACAAAACAAGAACCAATAGGCATTATAGGGTTTCACTCCAAAACGGATTTGGGAGCCGAAATCAACTCTATTTAAAGTATTGATTACGATTCAGAGCAAATTTTTTCCAAGAATGGCCTTTACCTGCTTTTGCAGATTAACTATTTATTTGTTACGGTAGATCCAAATGAATTCCCAGTTCATGTATCATGTGTCCAAAGAACCCGTTATTACATTTCTTATCCTTAATGTTGATGCCATTTAGCACAGCGCTGCTGGGTTGGCTTTATTTCTTTCATTAACAGTGATGTAGACGAGAGCTGTCAGAGCGGCCACTGATTGGTCCATTCGGTCTCATTGTAACCAATAGGAGTCATCCGGTGTGATCCCCAGCAACCAATCAGATTCAGTAGCCTTTACTTTCCGAAGGTATAAAAGTCAAACGTCTACAATTATTTAGTGGGGGTTTCAACCCCCTTCAACTTCCACATGCAGTAATTTCACAAACATGGTGAGTGAGAACATCAAATATATAGATATATAGACTAAGTTTGTAACTTTAAAATAAGTGCCCATTTTTACTTATTAAGTTGCGCATTATAATTTGATAAGTTTCACGTTTTTTCATGTTAAACAAGTTGAAATGTGATGCTGATATTAATTTTTTTGGCATGACAGCAAAGTGCTTTTTTTATATATCTTTATAGATATATAAATTCATATATGTCATAAACACACGTAAAACGATTATATCTATAATATATGATTTATTACATATATGATTATATATATGATATAAAATATTTTTACGTATGCTAATAATAATAATAATGACAATACATTTAATTTATAATGCTCTTTACATTTGGATCAAATCTCAAAGTGCTACAAAGTAAAAGCAGATAAAAGCATCAATAAAAAATAAAAATAAAATGAAATAAAATAATAACTATATAGAAACCTGACCAAAAGAAGCAATGTTAATTAAAGTTATAGGCTCTGCTAAAAAGGAACGTTTTAAGTCCTTTTTTAAATGTGTCAATCATCTGTGGAGCCCTCAGATGCTGAATTTTAGTAAATTTAAAGCTATAAATTATGCTATTAAGCAACAGTCAAATCAGTCAACTACTCTGTCAATTTAAAGATTCAGCTTATTTGTTTATTAGCAGATCATTGATGTGGGGTATGTTGGCAAAATGGTGGTATGACATGACAAATGTCTATGAACACAATGAGAAAGAAAAAGCTTTCCACACATAAGTTGCAACGCATTTAATTACCTCACAGATCCCTTTCGAGTTTTGTAACCAAAATTCACTGTTTTACTCTCTACGTAATTATTACATCCTCCTCTGTATCCAAAAGTCTCTATTTTTGAATCAATCAGGGCCTCTGCAGTGTTTTTAAAAGCATAATTTTCATTATATGGATATTCAATATTAATATGGATTTAGGCCTATAACGACTACAATCTGCGACTTAACATGTTTGCGATCCTAAATATGATATGAGATCTATGCGATAGGTCTTAAATATGTTGATTCAATGCTACTACTATTTTTTTCATCTAAATCTCTCGGTTGCATTTCAAAATTAGCTTTTTTAAATTCTAATCGCACTATCCCGTACACACAACTCTGTCATTTAATTAATTTACATTGCAAGTAACTTAATCCCTCATATAAGGTCTTAAATTCAGTTTCATCTGGCCTTAAAAAGTCTAAAATTGAAACTGCGGAAACCCTGTTTAGATTTTTTTTAGGCTTTTTAAAAGCAGGTCACGATGGCTAATGGGTTTCAACCTGAAACAGTTCTCTGTCTGATGCCAGTTTGAAGGGGCTGGTTTAACATTTTTCACTTTATTAATCAGTAACGTTCCCAAAAGTGTAACAGCTGAGGCTAAAGACTTTTCGTTTGATGTCTACATGTTGGGGACGGGCGTATGCGACATACGTCATCTTAGCGGTAACTTCAAAGGTCGACAAAGCAATAATGATATTGAAGAATGGTGTTTGTTCATCTACTTGTTACTTTCACCAAGGGGCATGTTTTCACAACTGCGTTTTTCTGTATGTTTGTATGTCTGTTTGTTTGTTTGTGGGCGGGATTAGAGAAACATTACGCGATGGATTTGCATGAAATTTCAAAAATCAAGAGATCCTTTGATTCCTTTGATGTTCAATGGGGGTTGGAGCTGGGGGCTCAATTTTTCAATTCTAAGTCTTTCACATCTTTCAAGCTTTCTTGCATTTGTTCTGATCTTTCCCGTCTACCCATTTCCTTCCTCTTATCCCGGGTTGGGTCGTGGGGGCAGAAGCTGAAGGATGGTATACCGAGCAATTTAGGGGGGTCCCACCTGCATCCACAGACTTTATAAACAAAATCTTTTAAAACAAGACCCAGGAAAATGGTTTCCTGTTTGAGAGTAAATGTCTTGGTAACCTGTCATCCGGTGAATGGATGCAGCATTTTCACCACCTTTTTTCAGCCATTGCAACGTTAAAAAAAGAAAATAAAGCCATAATGTTGAGGTGTGTGATTAAGTTTGTTGTGTTGAATATTTTTGGGGTCGTTCCTCAGCTTATTGTGTCCTTACTAGTGTTAAAAAAATGCGAGCTTTGTGTTTTCTGGTTTACTTGGAAGATGTTTGAGGCCTTGTAGCTCATGATGTGTGCGTATAGAGCACATGCGTGTTTCTGACACCTACTCAGCTCAGTGAGGATGCTCGGCCGATAGCCGATCACATCAAACTAGGCCTTCCAGCTGATCGACCAGCTGGCTGATCGATGGTTGGACCTGTAGTTTATCCCATACCTGGCGACAAAGGAAAGATCTCTGGATGCGTGATGTCACGGTGCTGGCGTCTTCCTTATGAAGAAGTTGCCCGGACACAAGCAGTGACGTGGCATACCAAAGTAACCAGTAAGAAAGTAAAAAATGCATTTGTATGGTAGTTGTTGTAGTTGGTGGGTTTTTTTCATAGCCCCAGATAATGAAATATACGACCCAGTCATACGTTGCAACGCAGAGGGAAAGGAGCATGTTGGAATCATTTTGAGGATGTATTAGGTGCAAAATTATCTGTTTTTTTTCTTTTTTTCCGGGGAATTGTAATTAGTTTTATGATGTAAAGGAATATTTTTTGATCCAAGGACAACACTGCTCGAGTGTCAAATATTATAGTAAGTATTTCAGCGAAGGTTATTTGCTTTATTGCAATTCTGTAATGTCTTTATAAAATTCCACAGCGTGAGTGCATCTCCATTCACGTTGGGCAGGCTGGTGTCCAGATTGGTAATGCCTGCTGGGAGCTGTTCTGCCTGGAACATGGGATCCGGCCGGATGGCCAGAAGTCCACTACCGAGGCCATAGAGACTCTTGGTTTAAGAAGGGATTCCTCAACCACCTTCTTCAGTGAAACTATGTCTGGAAAGCACAACCCCAGAGCGATTTTTGTGGACCTGGAGCCCACTGTGATCGGTAACCTCTGGTTGAGTATAGATGCTATGGTTTCCTTTGGAGTTCATGAAGACAAGTCATTTCTTACTGAATCTGTCTGTATAGATGAGGTGCGCACTGGGACCTACCGCCAGCTGTTCCACCCGGAGCAGCTGATCACTGGCAAAGAGGACGCTGCCAACAACTACGCCCGTGGACACTACACCGTCGGCAAAGAGATTATCAACGTGGTGCTGAACAGGATCCGCAAGCTGGTGAGAGAATTCAGAGCAAAAACACAGAATATCAGTTACAGAGATGACTCTACCTCCAGTGGGACCACTCTCTTGTCTTCTCTGTTCTCAGACTGAACAGTGCTCCGGTCTTCAGGGCTTCCTGGTGTTCCACAGCTTCGGCGGTGGCACCGGATCTGGTTTCACATCCCTATTGATGGAGCATCTTGCTGTCGATTACGGCAAGAAGACCAAGCTGGAGTTCTCCATCTACCCAGCTCCCCAGGTGTCCACTGCTGTGGTGGAGCCCTACAACGCCGTCCTGACCACCCACACCACCCTGGAGCACTCCGACTGTGCCTTCATGGTGGATAACGAGGCCATCTACGATATCTGTTGTAGGAACCTCAATATGGAAAGCCCTTCTTACAGAAACCTGAACAGGTTGATCGCTCAGATCGTCTCCTCCATCACTGCTTCTCTTCGTTTCAGCGGCGCCCTCAGTGTTGATCTGACGGAGTTCCAGACCAACTTGGTTCCATATCCCCGTATCCACTTCCCTCTGGCCACCTACGCCCCCATCATCTCCACTGAGAAGGCTTACCATGAGCAGCTGACGGTGGAGGACATCACTAACGCCTGCTTCGAGCCGGCCAATCAGATGGTGAAATGTGACCTTCGCCGAGGAAAATTCATGGCTTGCTGCCTCCTGTATCGTGGTGATGTGGTGCCCAAAGATGTGAACGCTGCCATCGCCGCCATCAAGACCAAACGCACCATCCAGTTTGTGGACTGGTGCCCCACTGGTTTCAAGGTTGGCATCAACTACCGGCCCCCCACTGTGGTTCCTGGTGGAGACCTGGCCAAGGTCCAGAGGGCCGTGTGCATGCTGAGCAACACCACAGCTATCGCAGAGGCCTGGGCTCGCCTTGACCACAAGTTTGACCTGATGTTCGCCAAGCGAGCCTTTGTGCACTGGTATGTGGGGGAGGGTATGGAGGAGGGGGAGTTCTCTGATGCCAGGGAGGACATGGCAGCTCTGGAGAAGGATTACGAGGAGGTGGGAGTCGACACCGTTGACGATTTGGGAGTGGAAGGAGGGGAGTTTTAGGATCAGGAAAAGGAATTGTATGATGCACGTCACGGACATTTACAATTAGTGAATGTTACAAATGCCTGCTTAAAAAAAAAAGAAGTTCTTCAAGCATGAAACATTGTCATTAATTTAATGTAAACATACACAAAATATAAAAAAAAATCTGAATTTCAGCTATGCTATGTAATCGTGTTGGAAACTTACAATACAAAGAATTTAAACGTTTCCACTAAATTATGCGTCACACTGCATTCACAGTTAAAATAACAACAACATTTTCTATACCTTTAATAATAACGTTTAATGTTCTTTGTCTGCTTTCACGTTTAGAGTGGCTGATTTGTGCCTGGAGTTTGTTGAATGTGGGTTTAGTTTATGAACAACAATATGCCAACGTTAAAGTTCAGTACATAGCTCAGAAATCATGATAAGGCTTTTTATATTTATTCTAACTCCTTCGGTGGGAGTTTTAATGATTGTTTCAATGATTGTTTTGAGTCCAGCGTCATATTAATTGTCACGATGAATCACTGCATAAGAAATTCAGAGGCTTTTCTTTTTGGAGAAATACATTTAGTAACTCCAGAAGGAGGTTATTCCTTCACTTCAGGTTTTTTTTTCCTGTTTGACTGCTGGCAGGATTACATGAAAACAAATGTTCATGAAACTTAAAGGGGGTGTTGGCCATGTGACAGGGAGGAATTCTGAGTCGATGTGGATGAAAAGGTAGATCCGAGAATCTAAAAAATGCTTGTGACATGTGGTTCTGCTGGCTTGTATGCCTCTGTGACGTTGATGTCTTTGATGTTATCTGATGTTCTGAGATCGTATGTTAGCGTGTTAGCCTAGTGGTTGGATGTATGTTAGCATTGTGCTATAATTTCTTCATATGTTTATGAATAGATATCGCTGTATATATTTGCAGTTAGAACGTTTATTTGTTTGGTAGGTAGTTAGTTATAGTGGAAATCTTTTCGTTCTATTCCCTTTTTTAGGAGTTAGCTAGTTTCCCGCAAAAAAGTTAGTTTGGCTTTTGTTTGTTGTTGTGGCCCATGTTCACCCTGAAGTCAACCCCCCCCCCAATCAAAATTATGTAAAATCATTCAGTCTTTCCAGTTACCTGGGAAGAATTCCACGTAGACCCTGGGAGGGCAGCCCCTGAGGTGAATTTGAATCCGGAACCTTCTCATTATGATTCTTCTGTTTCCCTCCTTCAGTCACTTGGGGGCAGAAGTTTTCAATAAATGGAAGTCTTCACCGGTGTCGAAAAAAGTGAACAACTTCAATATCCATCAGGCTCTATTGTATATGTCTTGCGGTTCAAATGATACCATTTGCAGAACCTATATATATTTGAACTGTGATCTGTGCTTTAGTTGGGAGTGCCCTGAGAAGCCGACTGCTTTAAAAACGGGGTGAGGGTATTTCACTTTGGCCCAAGGGAGGGATCGGGGGCGTCATGCTAGCAGACAGCTGGTGTTTAAAAATATTTAGTTCTGCTGTTCCGAGACTGGATTTTCTTCCAAATAGGCAACATTATGACCGGGAAATAATGGAATAAATTGCTCTCAACTTATGAAATCAAGCAAAACATAATCACAAGTGTTGGAAAAGTTTTATTTATTTAATTTCAGCCTTGTAATTAATGACCAGGTTTAGCATCTCAAATGCATTTCTTCAAATTCAGTAACGTTCTTTTTGACTTTGTTAAAAGCACTTAAACGGACAAAACAAAATGACCTCTACATGAATATTGCCTTATTGCACTTTGTGTTGAGTTCACCTGCCCATCTTTTAATCAATGATTCATAGATTTAGAATAAAATATTGGCAAAACTTTGATTCCAAATATGAGAGGTTTTCATTTTTGGCCTGAAAACAACGTAAGATCGGTGATCCGTGTTCTAATTTACTTTCTAACTTAAAGATATTTCATATTCTGACGCACAAAAGAGCGAAATATTAAATATCACATCGCATGAGTTGAGAATCATTCTTAATTCCTCCATCTCACAAACATGAGGTAATCTGACTCGTGAGAAATAAACACATTTAGGGTCGCTTACTCTCTCTGACACAAAACCCATGACAGAATATTCCGTTTGCTAAAAAGATGTGCACTTCAAAATGGTACAAAAATACACAGACGTGCACACAAAGTGCCCTCATGCGAACAAAAGTTGGCTTGAAACATAACAGGCCCTGAATATGAGGCGGTGGGACTGTGTGGACGGTTTTACGACACTGAAGCATGAAACCAGGATCGCTACACGAGCAAACGCATCATCCTACTGCTACTGATGATGAGGAGTGAAGAGAAAAAGTACTGGACCACCTCCTGATTTCTTGTGATGTCATTGAGACATTTTCATTTGCGTTTATTTTTTCAGACTTCTGTGTAATTTCCTTTATCAATTTCACCAAAACAGACCTTACAGATCTCAGAACACACTAACATCTCAACGGGGTTCAGGTCCAGACTTTGGACTTGATTGCTTGTGAGCCATTCAAAAGTGGACTCACTGTTCTGCTTGGACGTAACCCACAGACTGATGACCTGACATTCTCCCCTAGAATTCTCTGCTCGAGAGAAGAATTCATGTTTGCTCTGAAGCAGGAAATCATCTCCACAGAATAACACCGCCACCTCCACGTTCTACACTACGTATCTGTAGAATATGGTTCCAGAAGCTATTGAGGTCTTCAAAGTGTGTTTTGGCACACATTCAGTTGTCCTTCTGGGGTAACAGTGGTTTCACCTTTTAGACTCCCAAATGGATTCTATTTTTCTCCAGTATCTCTGGAACATCAGAACTATGAAGCCCGTAGGTCCTTAGATGTTTTTTCTCTGGAACTTTTGTGACTTCCTGAATGAACGTCGGAGTAATTTTGGAAGGCGGGTCAGGTCTCTGAAGGCTCACTGTTGCTTCAAGTCTTCTCCAAGTGTAGATAATGTGTCTCCCTGTGGATTTGTGGTGTCCCAGAACCTCAGAAATAGCTTTGGAAATCTTCCCAGAGAGATGAATTTCAATCACCTTCTGGAATTTCTTTTAATTTTGGCATTGTGTGCTACTGTTGAGACCCATAAGTCAACTCCCTGCTGCTGTAGTTGGTTTTGTGAAGTGATGATGATGTTGAACAAGTAGTGATCAGGTGTAGTCCAGCTGAAACCAGTTATTAATGCTGTTTTTAAGAGTTAGTTTCTATCGAGGCAAATATTTTTTAATGTAACCTCGAATAAAACTTGTACTTTGCGTTTACTCGGGTTATTCAATGCTAAATATTGTTTGAAGATCCAAAACTGTATAATCAAACAATACAAATATAGGAGAAACCAGGTTGGTGGTTGAATACTTTTCCAGATCGCTGTGAAAATGCATAGATTGAGTTACTAGAGTTACTTTACGACGACATACAGTGATTGTTTTGGATAAGATCATTTTCGGCTTGTAAAACATACATAGCCCTCGCTAGCAGCATCGCAGACGCCCTCCACAGAAACAAACAGCTCATACATAAAAAGCAGTGACACTCATAAGATTCCCTCTCTGTTTGGTTCACCAGCTCCCGAAGCGAAGCAGCAGAATTAGCACTGATGCTTTATAAATCCTAGTGAAAATAGAAAACTTCACAGTGTTACACCACAGTCTCAGATTTTTGCAGGATGTAATAAGCTGAAAACCGTAGCTTTGATTACAGTTTGCAGGATTTCCTTGACACGCATTTCAGACTCATGCATTTTTAAACCCTCTAATGTCCTCACGAGAAGATCACCTATGGGAAAATGATCTATGCATGTTTTATGTATAAATTCAATATCTTAGATACTCTAAATTTACCATCAACATGCTTTAACAGTTAAAATATAAAATGATATCTTAATAAATTGAATATTTAATGTAAAAAGATGATTTTAATCACATTAGCTCAAATCCTTGTTAAATCATGTTTTTAGAAAAAGTATTTGACTCTTATTAAAGTTTTCTTGGTTGTATCAAGTTACATAATTCTGTTCAGGAAGTCCTCAAATGCCTGAATATGTCGAAAACAAATAATCCTAATCATCAAAATGGAGTTTCTTAATAGCCTTGGTTAATGCTTCCTCCTTGGTGGGAACTTTTACTGGTGGTGTCCCCCAGGGCTCCGTCCTTGGCCCCTTACTGATTCCGCTGGGTCATGTTATGAACGGGTTCAAGTCAAGCGGCACACAGTTTTAAATAAGAAATAGTGTCTCTAAATGTGCTCAACCAATCGGCTGAGCAGGACATCAAAGGGTCTAACCTCAATCTGCAGTCCTCCGTGCATTTTGAAAATCAAGTCACAGAGAGAACATTCAGTGTGCATATAATATCAACATTCCTTCAGCCGGTGATTACATGACACAAACCAACATATCTCATCACAAAGTTTTGTCTAATCTACCCGGTGCTCGATGCTGTGAGAGCCGGCCGCGTTGTAAAGTGTTGACCACTGTGACGATGAGTGCCACTCACAGGAGAACATACTCTACATGCTCGCATCATCACGCTCACATGTACTGAATCTTTTCAGTCACTCAATGTCCTTCAGTTTGAGAGAAGAGAGGAGCTTCTCAGAGCCTCACACAGTCAGCGTGAGGCTTCTTCTTATCCTCAGCGCTCTCTCCTTCTCATCTCTCATTCCAACTGTCGCGGAGACGAGCCTTCTCGCTCCAACGCCGCTGGTGACCTGCAGAGAAAACATCTGATACGGCGATGCAATATTTAGCAATTTGTAAAGCCACGGGATTTCAAAAGTAATTTCTGTCATTTAAATTGGTTGAACATGGATGTGAATGCAGTTTAATTTTCTTTTTTTTTAAATTCTCCATTTCAAAAGTTTGGACTGACATTTATACACCAATTTAATGTTTTAATATTTAATATGGATATATAAAGCAGTGGGTCGGTCTTTAATTTCTATAGGAGGATATTTTCTTATTTTATTTTTTATTTTTTATTAGAACATATAAATGTAATATTTAAAATTTTTTATTATTTTCTTTATTATTTTATGACTTTATTTATTTTTATTAAAAAATAATTTTTAGAATGTATTTTTCCCTTTTCTTCAATTTTTCAACTTTCTTTTGTTTTTATGGAAAAGCGTTTCTTTTTAAGTGAGTCTGAAGGTTGATCATCGTGTTCAGAACATATCCTGCACACTATATTTCTAGCTCCACCACATTTTACACGTGCCATTTGACATTTTAAAATTCCTACAATTTTTTGCGGTTTACTTGATAATGTGATTTTAAGTCGAGTCGTAAAGGTGGTCCACCTGCCGGGAGTACATTTAGACATAATTACATACATTACTTACACACATTACATAAATCATACAAAAACTATCTTATGATATTAAGATTTTTCCATATAATGATAAGTTAAAAGGTGACTCTGACGGTTGGTCTTCTCCATAGCAGACGTAAAAAACATCACACACTACAGTGTAACTAAAGAAATGGAGGATGTGTGATATTTTCTTCTTCTTGTGTCTGCTTAGTTTAGCAGATTATCTGTCTCAATCTTTCCCTGTCCTCTGCATCTTCCTCTGTCACGTCAACCAACTGCATTTCCTCACTCAGCATATCCAGACACCTCCTCTCTTGTTTTCCCGCCTGGCAGCTCCATCATCCTTCTACCAATAGATCCACTATCCCTCCTCTTCATGTGTCCAATCCATCTCAATCTGGTCTCTCCAAGACGTCTAACCTGGTCTGCTCCTCTGATGTTCTCCCTTCTAATCCTGTCCATCCTCGTCACTCCCAAAGAACATCTGAACATCTTCATCTCTGCCACCTCCTGTCTTTTGGTCAGTGCCGCCGTCTCTAAACCATCCAGCAGAACTGCTCTCCCTACCGTCTTGTAGACCTTTCCCTTCACTCCTGCCGCCACTCTTCTGTCACAGATAACTCCTGACATTATTCTCCACCCACTCTACACTGCACTCGCTTCTCCACTTCTTTTCCACCCCCCCCCCCCGCTTTGAACAGTTGACACTAAGTACTTAAACTCCTACTCCTTCTCCACCTCTACTCTTTCATCCTCACCGTTCCACCTGCCTCCCTTTCATTCACACACATGTATTCTGTCTTTCTGCGACTGACCTTCATTCCTCTTCTCTCCAGCGCATACCTCCGCCTCTCCAGGTTTTCCTCCCCCTTCTCCCTCCTCTCACCTAAGATCACAATGTCATTCGCGAACATCATTGTTCACGAAGACTCCTGCCTGACCGGAACTGTCAGCCTGTCCATCATCATAGCAATCAAGAAGGGGTTGAGAGCCTATTCCTTGATGCAGTCCCACCTCAAGGTGGGATGTCCCATGTAATATATTCATTTTTGGGTGGATGTCAGATTTGATACATCATTTCAAGATGACTTGTTGTGAGGAAATCATTTCTAGAGTTTTATCCTTAATGCTTTTATCCATCTCATCCAAAATGATCAATCCCTTATTTAACTAAAGAACCACTGTAAGAAGAAAGAGATTGGGGGAAAAAAACATCTGGAATAACACCACTGCCACTGTCATGGCCAGGTCATGTCGACCTGGCCATGAAAGTGGCAGGGTGTCAACTAGATAAGTCACCAGAGCAGTGAATGCTCACCATTCCACAATAGTGTGACAACACTAGTGTTATGTAGCCAGAGGAACAGTGACAGAGCTCAGACATCCCATTGGACCAAGTGGAACAACCTCAGGATGACTTCAGGGGGTTTTGCCAGTCCATGAGGATGAGGATTACTCCTGGAGTCAAGACTAAGAAGCTAATGATGCCTAGATTTGTGTTATTTTGTCTCTTTGTTTTCTTACTGATTCAATTATGAAAGGTTAATAATGCTAATATTGAGTAATTAGACCAGCATGTACGGCTAATTTACCCAACGGTCTCAAATCCCAGGAGTATACATTTTATTTCACCATATCGGTAAGTTATGACATGATATGTATTACCTGAGGAGGCGGACAATGTCTCATGACAAAATATGAACGAAGAGGATGGCCAGGCCGATGTTGAGCAGGATCACCATGCATATCATGACGGTGTTTGTGCTCTTGAAAAGACAGGAATATGAGATGTGAGCTCCTTCAAGTCAGTAAATTACATTCATTGAAGTTAACACAACAGTAAGGCTATACGTTGTTACATTTCACTCATTGATCTAAAGGAATAGATATATATTTTGGATACGTTGTCTGCTGTGACTTACCTCCACTTCCAAAGACTCTGTCGTCACCTCTTGGCTCTGACTTGGCACCATGGCCTTGTGTCTGGTTTCTGCTTTTGGCTCTGCCTTCGGGGCTGGTTTGACAACAACAGCTTTGGCTTCCACTTGCTTTGGTAAGGGTTTGGGTTCCAGCTTGGCTGCAGGTTTTGGGGAGGGACTACGTTGCTGTTTCGGTATGGGCTTTGTCTCAGCTTTTGTAGAAGGTTTGCTCGCCTCCCTGGACTCCACTTTGTTCTCAGAGACATTCGGTGCTTGTTCTGATGGAGCCTTTTCAGCTTTGACCTTGGAGGGTTTAGGTTCGGGGGTGGAGACTTTAGGGGCGGGGTCCGGTGCTTCTTCGTCTGCAGCGATGAGACTATTCCTTACGGGGGCGGCGGCAGCAGGAGTGACGTCTGGAGCCTTTGCCTCAGAATCGAACTTCTGCAGGGGCTTGATCTCCAGGTCAGAGCCCTGCTCGATCTTGCTGCTCTGACGACTGGGGGTGCGAGAGGGGCCACGGCTGCTGGGGGCCCCTCCGCCTTCAGGTGCCGCAGCAGGAGGAGCAACAGCAGATGTAGAAGGGGTAGCAGGGCGACTGTTTGGCTTGCTGTTGGGTTTATTGCTTACCTTACTAACAACAACTTTATTGGCTTTCTCTCCATTCCAACTTCCTGGACTGAGGAGTTTGGGGTCATCTTTGATGAAGATGCCTGGACTGGGGGAGGGGGTGCGGCCCGGGGATGAGCCAGGCATGAGGCAGTCCAGTTCATTCATGAGTGGACTTTCGGGTGGCGTGGGCAGGGGCTCCTCTTCAGCCAGCAGCGGCTCATGCATGACAATGTCTGTGTTCTCACTGCCCTCCACAACTTCCTGTAACACTCTCTTCTTCAGATACTCCGGGCCTGTGGCAGAATTCAGCAAATAAATCAGTGTTTTTCACACCACAGTCATTCACATAGTATTAATCCAAACCTATCATTTGCGATAAAGTACCAGCAGCTGTGGTTGCCACAACCATGAACAGGACATCACGGTAAATTACAATGAAAAAAACAGATATATGTCAAGTTGTTTACGGTTTATTAGGACCGTAGAATTAAAGGTTTGGCCAGAGGTAGGCGCTTGCAAAATCCCTCTCCAGACGTCTGTATAAACATGGCGGCCTCCGTATGGACCCCCTCCATAGAGATAAAGAGCTTTTTATTTTTACAAACATTTTAAAATAAATATTTTTACTTTCAGTTAAATGTAAGGATACACCTACATACTGCCTAAATCTTACGCACTGGACCTTTAATGGCAGTTAATTACAACAAACTCAGCCTTTTTATTTTGCCCTGAAATCAACATAATTTCACAAATATACCATACCATATTTTTAACGTCTTGTTCCTGTAGAAACAACTGTATCATCTTGATAAATGTTTTAAGTTTAGGTTATGTTTTTTTATCTGTAATTAATCCGTAAAATCTGTCATTTAGACGGATTAATGTTTTTACATTTTGGCGTGCTTGTGATATTGTTGTATTCTCCTGTTAAATTCTCTATGTCTCCCTCTAGTGGACACGGGTGGTATTTTTGCTGCAAAGAAAAATCCCTTTTTTTTGTCCAATTGTGGATCAATTTTCTATCCAACTGGTCCAAATGGAGGGTCTTTCTGGTACCATGCCACATAAAACTAGAATAACATGAGCTCTGTTGTATTTTTATCAAATCTGATTCAGTAGTTATCAAATAGTTCTGCAAAGGAATTCATTGTTTTATTTCATAATAATCTCAGAGTCTTTTTTATCTCATCAGAAATCAGACAAGGTAGAAATATATATATTTTTGTAATGTTTAATCAGAGATTACTCACACATATTAAGATAATCTATGTTACTGACACAGGAAATAAACGATTTTAGGTCTTACCCATCCTTAACTTTAAAAATAACCAATGATCACAACAGGTTCATTTTTACTTTATCCTTGTAAAATTCTGACTTTATTCTCAAACCATCACTTTCTTAAGTCCGACTTTATTCTTGTAATGTTACAAAATTAGTCCCTAAATGTCTTTTCTTTCATTTTCCAAGGGGGCCTTAGAACCATTATAGTTGTTTGGAGAATAAGTGTTTGGCTTTCATTCGATTTGTTCAAAAGTAAAAAAAAATTCGTCATCTCAACACAATCACACCAAGTTTGGGTCTCAAACATTGTTTAGAAATAACCCAGACGGTTCTGATGCTCCGTGTTGCTGCCTTCCTGGCGAGAGCTCTTTCACCTAAGAATGTCTGGCAGGACTCCGCCAGGCCTCGTCCATTTGTAGTAATAGTCAGACACGGTTCAGGGAGGCAGTCCGAGAGCTGGAAGACCTCATGTTTGCATTGAGCACTTTACTGAAAGCAATAAAAAAAAATGCAAAGGGGCTCCTAAAAGGCTCAGCTGCTTTTGTGTGAATGTGTGAGTGTGGCCAGACTCGCAATGAAACTGATACGAGCCTTCCACCCAGTAAGATGTTCCTTTTTTAGACACTCAAATGCAGCGACCCTTGTGGGAAGCCGCAGCCAGAGATCTGCTCGCTCTAGCTGAAGGTATGCACAGGGACTAGAGCGGCGGTTAGCACTTATCAGTTTATATTTGTTGTCTCCTTAGATGTCGTAAAACACGGAGTGATGCTAGAGCTATTTGTACAGACAATTTACCGTTTGAAAAGTAGCACAAGCTGATTTTAACGGCAGCTTTTGTCCACATTTAGCTCCAAAAATGTGTTTAAAAAAAAAAAGTTGAATCTATTTTTTAATCACATTTACAGCAATATTTATGAACTTCACTATTTTTTATTTTTTTTACCTTCTTAGGAAATATTTGTTATATAAAATGTGACATTCAACAGTTTCAAACATGAGCAATACAAATAATACTAAAGAATGAAGAAAGGGGTACATCAGCGTAAAAACGAGTGTTTCAGAGCAACCAAAAGTTTGCTGGGTTAAAAACAGGAAGCGGAGACGTCAGAGACTGGGGCGGGGGGTTTTCACAGCAAGCCGAAAGTTTTTGTCCGCCATGTTTGAGAAGCCTGAGTGAGCAAACGTTACGTCTACCTGAAGAACCAGAAAACATGTAACTTTACCGGGTCATTTTGGACATCCTTGGTCCGGCGTTCAAGCGTTTGTTAAAGTTACATCATTTTTGGTTCGAAACCAGAGGTGGTCTCCTTCTATGAGCTTCTATTTAGGTACATCCACTGACGTCAGAGTAAATTTTCATTTTAGCTAAATATTTAGTTTTATAATGAACATTTGAGTTCAACATTTATATTTAAAATAAAATACTTAATATTAAATTTTTCATTAAGATTCAACATCAAGATGTAACATTTATATATATATATATTTTTGTTTAAACACATATTTCATAGGAAGGTATATATGACTATATATAACTTATATATATATATATATATATATATACAAGTTCATAAATATTGTTGTGAATGTGATAAAAAAAAGTGACTTTAAAAATTTTACACTGCTTTTCAAACGTTGTTTTGATGCTAAATGTGGCAAAAAGAAATTCTGTTAAAATCAGATGTTAATCATTAGCCTCTTAGCGGACAAAAAAAAACATTTATCACATCCCATTTCGGGAGAAAACTGGTGAATAGATGTTTTCTTTCAGTGAACAAGTCTGAAGTTGTGGATGTTGAGATGTTCTTTTGGTATGACGAGGATGGACAGGATAAGAAAGGAGAACATCAGAGGGACAGCCCAGGTTAGAGACAAAGTCAGAGAGGCCAGATTGAGATGGTTTGGACACGTAAAGAGGAGGGACGGTGGATCTATTGGTAGAAGGACGCTGATGATGGAACTGCCAGGCAGGGAGAAAAGGGAGAAGACCAAAGTGGAGATTTCTGGATGTGTTGAGAGAGGACATGCAGTTGGTTGGTGTGAATGAGGAAAAAGCAGAGGCTAGGGCAAGATGGAAACGAATGATCTGCTGTGGCGAACCCCTAAAGGGAACAGCTGGAGGAGGAGGACGTGTGTGTATCACGAAATAATAATAATAATAATAATCATTACTACGAAGTAATGTTGACGAAAAAGACGATACGAAAAGTGGGACGGCAGCTTCATTTTATGTGGCCATACGCTGGCGGATGGCGGGTTGGTGGTTCGGCCCTTGGGATTGGGGCCGTCTCACCTCTCCATCTGAGAGATTATGGTCGGACCTGAAAGAAGTTGGACTAAGCCCGGCCAGTACGAAGCCAGAGGAAGCACTGGTGGAGTAAATTGGTGAGGTAAGGACTGAAATGAGAAGACTTTAGGGTCATACATTTTTCATTTCTCCACTGACCTGGCTGGTAGAATGAAGGGGAGAGCTCTTTGGCGACCAGCCGGGCGATGCTGGACTCGCTGTTGGAGGCCTGACCGGCCTGTTGTGCTCCATCCGCCTTGGCCTTGGCGTGGGACGTTCTGCAGGGGAAAGATACGAGACACATTCACGAACCCCTGCTACCACATCAATCATCAGTTATAATCCGTGAGAAACCTATGAAGCGAGAGAAACTGAATGTAGCATTCATGCTAACACGGGACGTCACATTATCTAAAGTGAGTTTGATAGAAATTCTTTTTTTTTAATACATGCGATGCTGAACTGACTATTTTTTAAAATTATTTGTAGAATAATTCCGGTTGATTGTGAGTGTGAAGTAAGTTGTTTACGACATCTAATGACTGATTATCATAAAATAATTAAAGAAAATAAAGAAAATAATTCTCCTCAGGTTGCTTTTCTTTGGATTTCATTTCATTATTAACGGTTTGACATTATATAATTTGTCATTACTCCATATGTTCAGTTTCTATTTCGTAGACTTCATTGGTCTCGACCCTCGTCATCACAGACTGTGATGTTAAGCCTCAGAGGTAATAGCTTAAAAGTGTTTAAGACCATTTATACCACAGCACAGTGCTTTTTTTATAGTCTTAAATCATGTTTTAATGAAGGTCATACGCTGGTCATGTGACTCAGTATTATTATAGATCAGGAGTCGGGGAGGGATGGGGGGGAAGGCAGGAATAAACATTATTTATTCCTGCCTTCAGCAGGAATAAATAATGTTTTTATCACCTCCAGCGAGACAGTGAGTTATTGCTGGCAACAAGTCATCGAGCGCTCCATCATCACAATCGGACAGGTCCTCTGTCAGGACAGTTTGGACCAACGGTTTAAGACCAGGAGGATTTACCCATAATGCAACACCTCATTTGTGTTTCTCAAGCTTTTAAACAACGGAGAGCAGCTAAAAGTATTATTATTTTTTAATTTGCCTGATTCATCGTGGATCTGGATCATTATCCCTGCAGTACAAGCTGCAGGCATAATAATAACCCCACATTTTTTTGTCAAGAGAATTATGCAGGTTTACATGCTTTGTGTGGAACAGAATTTTTCCCAACTTTTCTCTGATTTAACAGAAATGACTGAAACTGGTTCAGTGAAACTTCATGGAAGTATGGAAAACAATTCACAAAAGCTTCTAGTTTTCAGAATTTATACCGATGATTTTATCATTATCATCTTTAATTTTAGACATTTCATATATAGGTATGATTTTTAAATATTACTAAATTAAGAAAAATAGGAAAGTTTATTCATTATTTTAATGACGATAACAATTCACTCTGAATACTTTCTAGTTTGTCTTATTATAATAATTATTATTATTATAATTGTAACTTTTTTTTACAATTATTATCATTTTTGTCATCACCATTGATTTTATGTTTTTTAAATAAATAATATTAATTTGCTCTGTCAGAGTAAACTTTTATTCCAAGCTTTTCGCTAAATAATAAAACTAGTAATAATGATTATAATAATAACAATAATATACTTCATTTCTAGAGAACTAATCATACAAGGGTTGTAGGTCAAAGGGCTTTATAAGAAGAAATAGCACTTTTTAAAAATTAAGTGTTATTATAATAATAATAATTCTTATTATTAATAATAAAAAAACTAAACTGTGTGAGAGTCAGTCTGTTTGTGTGTGAGAGTCAGTGTGTGTGTTTGTGAGTCTGTGTGTGAGTGTGACAGTCAGTTTGTTTGTGCGTGAGACTCTGTGTGTGTGAGTCAGTGTGTGTGTGTGAAAGTCAGTCTGTTTGTGCGTTAGAGTCAGTGTGTATGTGTGAGAGTCAGTGTGTGTGTGTGTGTGTGAATTAGTGTGTGTTTGTGAGTTAGTGTGTGTGTGAGTCTGTGTGTCTGTGTGTGTGAGAGGGAGTCAGTGTGTGTGAGAGTTAGCATGTCCATGTGCGTGTGAGAGGGAGTCAGTGTGTGTGTGAGTTAGCATGTCCATGTGTGTGTGAGAGGGAGTCAGTGTGTGTGTGAGTTAGCATGTCCATGTGTGTGTGAGAGGGAGTCAGTGTGCGTGTGAGTTAGCATGTTCATGTGTGTGTGAGAGGGAGTCAGTGTGTGTGTGAGTTAGCATGTCCATGTGTGTGTGAGAGGGAGTCAGTGTGTGTGTGTGAGTTATCATTTCTATGTGTGTGAGAGGGAGTCAGTGTGCGTGTGAGTTAGCATGTCCATGTGTGTGTGAGCGGGAGTCAGTGTGTGTGTGAGTTAGCATGTCCATGTGCGTGTGAGAGGGAGTCAGTGTGTGTGTGAGTTAGCATGTCTGTGTGTGTGAGAGGGAGTCAGTGTGTGTGTGAGTTAGCATGTCCATGTGTGTGTGAGAGGGAGTCAGTGTGCGTGTGAGTTAGCATGTCCATGTGTGTGTGAGAGGGAGTCAGTGTGCGTGTGAGTTAGCATGTCCATGTGTGTCTGAGAGGGAGTCAGTGTGCGTGTGAGTTAGCATGTCTATGTGTGTGTGAGAGGGAGTCAGTGTGCGTGTGAGTTAGCATGTCTATGTGTGTGTGAGAGGGAGTCAGTGTGCGTGTGAGTTAGCATGTCCATGTGTGTGTGAGCGGGAGTCAGTGTGTGTGTGAGTTAGCATGTCCATGTGCGTGTGAGAGGGAGTCAGTGTGTGTGTGAGTTAGCATGTCTGTGTGTGTGAGAGGGAGTCAGTGTGTGTGTGAGTTAGCATGTCCATGTGTGTGTGAGAGGGAGTCAGTGTGCGTGTGAGTTAGCATGTCCATGTGTGTGTGAGAGGGAGTCAGTGTGCGTGTGAGTTAGCATGTCCATGTGTGTGTGAGAGGGAGTCAGTGTGCGTGTGAGTTAGCATGTCTATGTGTGTGTGAGAGGGAGTCAGTGTGCGTGTGAGTTAGCATGTATTGGCGAGGAACTTAATTTTTGTATGCTTTGGGAAACACAAATGTATATATTTCAGTATTTGACTAAATATCAACAGTACATAGTAAATACCCGTCCCTCTCAGGAGTGTTGAAGAAGAAAATACTCTGGATGATTGAACATACATGACCAGCTGGTGGCTCTAGAGGAAGACTCAGGGGATACCCAGAGTGCGTCACGAATATCTGCATGAAATTCCGCGACCATCCAACTAATAGTCTCCGGGGTATTTCTGTCGGACCGTCAGTAGTAGCATCAATAGAACCGGAGGATCACGGCTGGAATCACAGCGAGTTCAAGGCCACGGCTATTACAGCAGGAGAATTACTGATTGTGATTACTCTGTGGATACTTGACATACTGTAACCTTACACTCCGCTGAAAATAACTTTCTGGCCCTCTTGAAGACTCGGTGCCGAAGGTGCTTCCCAGAGGAACAATTAGAGCCTCCTGAGGTTCCCTGTTTGAGATGGATGAGCTCCACCTGTTGGCAAACAGTCGGCGCCTCCTCTTCCATGAACCCGTCACCCTCTTTCTATCAAACCATTGTTTATAATAACACAGACGCTGAACTACACTCACAAACATACCCGGACACATAAAACAAACAAGACAGGAGTTAAATATATCCTGCTGTTGAGATGTAGCTCTTAAAGGTCCAGTGTGGGGGATGTAGTCCGATCTGGAACTACAACTATTTAAATACACCTCGGCTCTCCCTCCCTCTGCGAGGAGGGATGTAGGAGAATCTACGGTGGCCTTGAAGTCTCAAAAAGCAGAAAGCAGGAAACTTTAGCAGGAAACTTTAGTACCTTATCAGAGTCCCATTTTCTGTCTGAGCTTTTTCTGCTGGTTTTTGCATTTTGTCTGCGTGGTTTCACATTGATATTATACCTGCTGACAGGTGAAGTCAAAATGACATGGATTATCTTGTTACCGTGGGTACCTGTCAGTGGGTAGGATATATTAAGCAGCAAATTCGCCTTTTCGTCCTGAGGGCCGGAGTAAACCCAAGGACCTCAGGGATTTTGACAAGCACCAAATTGTGAGAGGATCTCCAAAAACTGCAGGTCTGGTTGGGTGTTCCTGTTCTGAGGAGGTTATTACCGACCAAATGGATGGATGTTGTCCATCCTATGGAACATGAACTCTGATCCGCCAACATTAAACTCTCTGCCTCATAGTGTGCAGGTCTTTCTTCAGCCGCCAAAATGGGATCGGACCATACGGGCTAGCCCTCCTTCCTTGGGCGCCCATGAGCCTGTTGCTAATTCAGCGGTTGTCCTTCCTGAGACAACTTTGGTAGATACAAACCTCTGCAGGCCAGGAGTTGCTCTGACCCAGTCATCCTCCTCTTATTATTTGTCTTTCAGTTGTTCCCTTTCAGGGATGCCAACGTTTCCATCAGTTTGCCACCAACACCCTCCTGGCTTACAGTACCAGTCACAATATTTGTTGACCCAAGCCTCAACAGATCCGGTTTGGAAATCAGTTTATAATGGTATGGCAGATCAGTGTATATAAGTATACATCTTAAAGTTAGCTGTTGGTTAAATGTAGTTGAGGGATCAGACATATAAAAAAGAGGCACGAAAGAGCAAAGCTGAAACAAACCGACGCTAAAGATGGCCGATCACTAGTTGGTCCCTCGCCACAGCTGTCGGTTCCATAAATGTGCAGAAACCTCAAGTTGGGCTACTGATAACCATCAGACGTCTCTGAGCGTGGAGAAACACGTTTAGAGACCCTAAAATAACCAGTCAAGTTGTCCAAATGTGGCAGATGGTGAATTCATGTATCGTAGTTCTCTGAAGCAGTGCCAGCAGGATTTGCAGAGCAGCTCAATGCCGTGTTCCCGCATGGAATCATATATGCGCAGAAGGCCACCGATGTTATATATATATCCTCCATTGTGGTTATAGCCGCTAAAATTAACTAGCATAGGTGCTAACTGTGTCAGAGCGCAGGCGGGGGATTGGTTGGGGTTTTGATTGTTTTATAATGTGCAGATGAACACAGACAGAATATTGTTCAGCTGTCGAGTGTTTATGAACATTAGCTTACAGCAGTAATACTCTACCATAGAAGTCATTATCGCTCACAAAGCACTCCTTGTTTCTGCTATTTTTACATGTATTTCATACCAGGAAGGACAATTAGGGCCACCATGAAAACTTCAAGCATTTAATATGATGAGACAATTTGTTATACTACAAGAATAAAGTCATAATTTTACCTGAGAAAAAGTTTTAATTTTATGAGAATAAAGTTGTATTTTTGAGACTGGCGAGATGGAAGTATTGTAATCTGGGCTTTTCTTATCTATTAGATTTTGTGCTGCGCTAAGCAGACACACACAAACACACACGCACACACAAACACACACACCGATTCTCTGTGTTAATTTAGCAATCAAATTACTTTAGGATCAGTGTTTATGATAAAAGCCTCCATGTATTTGACGACTAAATCTGTCATTGCAGCATCTCCCGCTCCACAAAAAAGACAATTTCTTCTAAATCGGTCCGGTTCTTTCTTTGGAACCCAGTTTCTTGATAACGTTTGAAAAGTTTTGATACTTATGATCATGTTGTGTTTATCTGCCTAAAGATTCAAAATTCATTGATTCCTGAAACTTATAATATATTTGAATTATAGCTTGAGATAGATACTCTACATTCCTCATTTCCCCTTTCTCGTGAAATTACGACCCTTTCGTGTAAAACCCCCCAAAACAATTTCAAACACAATTTTACAATTTTACAACACTAATGTATGCATTATGATTTTTTATACAGTCATACATAGTGAACTTATTGCAATGCATTTGATCCATCCCTGAGGGAGCAGTGGGCGTCTCATTGAAGCACCAGCGGAGCCAGGCTTTTCAGGGTTCTGCTCAGAGCTCTACGACAAGTAGATCTGCTGGACCTCAATCCTGCTACCTTCCCATCTTCGGATTGGAAGATGGCCGCTCTACCCACTGAGCTACAGTGGGTACAACTCATGGATGTTTTTTCAAATTTTACACCAAAATAAACCTTAGTGTGAGGAAGAGCTTGTGTGAATTTGGGAAAAGTCAAATGTATATTTTTGACCCTAGGGGGAGCTTTATCACCAGAAGTTGTCGGGCCACAATTTCTCAACCGTTGGTCCAATTAAGTCCAAATTTGGTGCATATTATTGAACTTAAATAGATCTATCTTTTTACTCTAGTAGTTCGTATTTTACTCACTAGGGGGAACTTTTACATTTAAAAAAAACTGTTTTTCAGACACAACTTTACATTTCGTTGGAGATCAATCAGGAAGATTGCTTGTACAAAACAGGTAATTGGGGACTTTCAGAGATATTATGAAATCATCACAGCCGCTGTGTCTGTGCAGATCATTTGGTGTGAATGCAATGAATCAAAATTATTTCATGGATCATTTTTACATTTTACACCCACATAGATCCTAGTGCAAAGAAAACTGGATTGATTTTTGGAATGGTTTCTGACTGTAGGTGAGCTTTTTCTTCAAATTAGCCATACCGTTATTTCTTAAGTTTTGGTCCAAATTTGGTTCATATGAATGGACTTGAGGAAATCTATCTTGCGATTTTAATAGATATGCTTTACTCTTGCAGTTTTTCTTACAATCACTAGTAGAATTTTGAAAACATAAAAAACAACAACTTGTTTTCCTTATATGACCAACAAAAATTATTCATGGATAATTTTCAAATATTAACCCTATATAGACCTTATTGTGAGGGAGAACTGGATTGATTTTGTGAAAGGTCAGTTGTATAATTTTTACACTAGGGGAGCTATAACTCTAAAAGTTTTTGAGTTTTTTTCTCTGCAACCAGGCATGACATTTGACACTGTGACCTAAATACTCTCTCCGCTTTAAGGGCCACGTTAAGGAGAGACTAGATGTACTGTGAGACTCAGTTATGACACTCGAGATGTTAAAGATCAGATAATTCTCTACACCTTGATTCTTCATTTAGAGGTTTAACCAATGTAAAACTGTTTTTTAAGCATTTGCTTTTGCCGTGCTGCAGTTGCCTTGGAGGCTGACGACGGCTGACAGATACTCAGTCATTCCAGCTAGGTGCCACTGGATCTCTGTGGAGAGTCCAATTCAGCTGGAGGGTCCTTAAATAAATTGATTTAGCGTCTATAATTAGACGACTAAAAGTCTAGACGACCACGACCGAAATGCACCTTAATTAAGAGCTAATTGCGACCTCATTATTGCAGCATTGCTGAGAGGTCAAATAAGTATCCTGTAAAAGAATTTCTTTCTTAATAACTGAGTTCTTATATCCCTGAAAAGTTAGAGATATCATGGAAATGTCATCGTCGCCGCAAACCTTTCGTGTTAACACGATAACATGAAAACTGTTTTATGGATGATTTTCTAATTTTATTCCCAAATAGACAGCGAGACAATATCTGATTTCTATAATAACTGGGAAAATTCGTTTTGAAGAGATACCATGGAGCCCGGGAGGAGATATTGATGAGAAAAAAAATGTAAACGCTAAATAATAAAACGTATAAATAATTCCAACGCGCATAATAGTAAATAGAATGCACGTTTTGATTAACTGGCGAGGTGCGTTCACGTCCTCCCGCCTTCAATATGTGTCAGTGCTGTTAAAACAAGCTAAAAACAAGCTTACATTTAATGTGAAAGGCACCTGTAGGCAATTAATGCATCTCACTGTTGTCTGAGGAGCAGCTGCTCCTGACTGCAGGAACAGACACGAGGGGTGACAGTCTACTTTAACTGTTTCATTGTCACAGAAGTCCAGTCCAGCGATTTACCAAGAGACTGTTTAAAGTTCCTTTTTGTTCATATTGTTAATTAAAAGATGGTTATTTTAGATGTAATTTGTAACCTGAGAATATAGTTTTATATATATTATAGTTATTGATGCCTGTGAAGAAAAACTTTTCATTGAAAATTATTCTGTGAAACTATGGCGATAGAGAGAAACACATAAAAATTAGTCATGCTGATCTATTTTGAATTAAACCTGTGATTATTGTATTTACTATTCCCCTGGTTTGTTCAGAATTCTACAAAATTAGTAAATAAAATAAGAATAAAATTGTCATAATACCTCAGATTAAAAATGGCATATTTGAGTGCTGTTATGCCCTCAATGTTGGGTTCATCTTTAATTTTTTGCCCCATCTGTGATTGAGTTGGACATCCCCGCCTTAATGTGAGGAAGAATTGGAGAGATTTTGGGAAAGGTTGGTTACATAGGTCTGCCAATAGGGGGAGCTTTATCTCCAAAACAATAATTTCTCCACCATTGGTCTTATTTAGGACAAATCTTGTGCACAGGAATCATGTAAAGGAGATCTGTATAGTTTATATCGTATTTTTGGTCTAATAGTTCATATATTTTACACACTAGGGGGAGATTTCCTACGTAATCAGTTTTTTTGGGGTATAACTTCATATTTAAATTGCGGAATTCAATCAGGAGGATTGCTTGTACAGCGCAGGGGTTTAGATTCTTTTGGCGGATATACCTTTGCTGTAGCGGCAGCCAGCGTTAGCCTAGTTTTTTCCCCTCCGGTTTAATAAGTAATGGATATAACGAGACAAATAGTCCTCATCTGAGGTCAGAGCTGATCTGTGTTTACAAATGCTACGCCCGACGGATCGCTGCCAACTGAAAATGCTCGAATCAGCAGTACAGTATGAAATCCAAGCTGCACCACTAAAGCTAGGTGTGGTACATATATACACTAACCCTTTATACCCGAGCACTTGCCTATGAGCTGTGTCATATTTATATCCGTGGAACCATTTGACACCAGTGCTGACGCAAGATGGACCGAGATGTGTGATGTCTACTGTTGCTGACGAGCGCTGGGTGATAGAGGCGGCCTAAAGCCCCAAAGCAAAAGGCGAACATCAGTTTTTAAGCAGTTTCAATTTAATTTGCGAAAACACAAAGCAAGTGGACTAGTAGCTCGGAATAAGAGTGCAGACAAATCTGAAGAGCGGCGGTGATAAAAGCTGAGAAAACAGTCTGAGTGTTTGTGACTGGGCAGGAAAGATGGTCTCTGGAGCCAGGGGAGGGAGGATAATCAGCTGTCGCATTCCCCTGTGATTGTGATACAACAAGAGTGTGCCTGTCCATATTTAGTCAGCGCTCCTCAGTGACCACAGGGCCCATGTGTGTGCGTCATTTACACCCCGTCCTGCCACACCAGCCAGCCCACGCAACAGAACAATGTCCACAGAGTGTCTGAATGCCACTGCACGCTTAGCTAAGCGGACTGAAAGAGGCCAGGTCCGACATCTCATGCTCTGCACAGGTTGGACATGTATTTTTAACAGTGGGCTTCATAGCCAAGGGTCGTAAAGGGAAGACACCAGTGCCAGGAACAGATGTGTCATGCTCACACCGCTTACCTCACTGCAGTTTTCTATTTGAAATCATGGGCAAAAATCCTCCATTCAAAATCCTGTATAAAAGTATACGAACAAGGAGTATCAAAGAGTATCACAGTAATAAGGTAATTAAGTTATTAGTATCAAGTAATTAAAGTATCAAAGTACAAGTACTCTGTTTGCAGAGAATTGTCCCATGTTACTGGTATGATCAAAAACTAGACTAAGGCTGTCATCACTGACAGCAAGTGTATATTCCCGAAATGTCCCCAATCGACCGCGATGTACGTAAGAGGAATTCCCTCGATTGAACTCCCACCGTATTTTTTGTGGGGAAAAAAGATTCCCCTAGTGGGTGAAATATGAAGTACTATAGTAAAATAAAATATATATACGAGATAGATCTCTTCAAGTTCATTCACGTGTACAAAATTTGGACTGAATTGGACCAAAAGTTAGGAAGTTATGGACAAAAGAACTGTGTTTCTAGTAAAAAGCCCCCCCCTAGTGAGTAAAATATGAACTTTTGGAGTGTAGTATGATATATAAAAGACAGATGTCCTCATGCGGATTCATTTGGACCAAAATCCGAATTTCCAAATTACAATAATGATGTCGGAAAAACGTTTCTTTTTTTTTTTAGAAAATCTCTCCCTATTGAGTAAAATATAACATTTTGGAGTAAAACACGGCATATGCAGGATTTCCTTTCATATGAAATTCAAGTCAATTTATATGCACCCAATTTGGACTAAATTAGACCGACAGTTGGGAAATTATTTCCGAAAATTATTCCGGGTAAATTCCCCTTTGTGTTAGAAATATACAACCGACCGTTCCCAAAATCGTTCCAGTTCTTCCTGGTACTAAGAACTATGTAGGTATGATAATCAGAACATAACAGTGCCTTTCAAGTTAAATATAAGGATTAAAATTTTTTTTTTTTAATTCAATGACTTTTGTTTAGTCGCAACATTTAAGATGGATGCATGTTCCTTACGTATTTGACTGATCAGCCATAACATTATAACCACCCACAGTTGGCGTGAGTAGCATTTTATTATCTCGCTACAATGGAACCTGTCATTAATAAGCAATTAATCAGTCAAATAACCCCTCAGACACTCCATGGAGACTACTAGTACCTAATTCTAATTAGGCGGTCATCCATTTATCAAAAGGTTGGTCGTTTGAATCCAGTCCCCTGCAGTCCACATATCAAAGTTTATCTGAGCAAGATCCCCAGATGACCCAGAGATGGGTCAAATGCCGAGAACAAATTTTGCTAAGCTGTACAAAGTGTATGATTGCGCATGACACGAACCCCTTCTTCATAGACAGCATGTGAACATTTTGTCCTGGGGCTGATGTGTTTGATGGAAGAAAAATGGGCAAATGAAAGGATATGAGCAACTCTAACAACTTTGATCCAACTTGTGACGGGTGAGTCAGAGGATCTCCCGAACTGTCGGTCAGTGGCTGGTACATACCAAAGTGGTCTAAGGAAGGACATCTGGTGAACTGGTAACAGGTGAATTTATGCCCAGAGCTCACTGATGTCAGCTAGAAGTACTGTAGAACACATTGCTGAAAAAAGTAATTGTGGGTTCTGATAGAAAGGTGTCAGAAAACACAGAGCATCGCACAGCTGTTTTTAATTTCCTCGCCAAGATTTTCTTTTTTTTTAAAAGTGCATATTTTATTTATTGCGGGCATTTATTAGTTTAATATATTAGACATTACGAATTTACCATAAAATGACAAATCTTTTGGTCAGATTAGCTCAATCATTTGGTAAAGCATGTTTTTAGAAAACTATTTGACACTTATTCGACCTTTGTTGGTTGTATAAAGTTACATAATTCTGTTAAGCAAGTTCAACCCCCAAGTTTAATACACCCCTCAAAAATTCTTCTTATAGAAAGGGACCTTCTCAATTGCCATGTTTAACGCTTCCTCCTCGTGGCTCATTTGACCTGTGGTGTCCCCCAGGGCTCCATTCTCGGCCCCTTGCTCTTTAGCATTTACATTAAGTAAATACATTTTTCATTAAGAAATAGTGACTCGCAATACGCTCAACCAAACAGCTCAGCAGGAGATTAAAGGATTGAATAGGAAAAAAGAAACAAAAAGGTCGGAGATCAACTAGTTTAATACAACTCTAGCTTTGTACTTTAAATTGCAATCTGAAATGTAGCGCCAATTCTAACAATAAAGTCCACCAGGGGTCTCCCAGTATCGGAGAATCCTGGGGATATATATATACTATGAGGTCATATTTGTTTTTTTAAGACCACCAAGGTGTTCATAAAAGTCAGAGCATTTGCTTCCATTTTCAGCCCTTTCCAGTTGCCTGTAGGTCATACTGTAGGTGGATGTAAAGCGATGCACCGGCCCATCACTCTTACATACTGCTTATCCTAGGAGAACAATATTTAGATTTCAACCTGCTGGGAAAGAGGTCTGCAGTCCATCACTTTAGTCTCAATGCTATAAACAAAGAGCAAATTTCAGGTGCTGGAGATGGCTGCAGACTAAACCAACCCTGCCTTCTACAAACTGAAGGTAGACAGGAACTTATTTGAAAAATGCATTCTGATTGGTTGATTATATTTATTTATTAATATCAGAGAATATACGGAAGTATTTCATTTTCTCACATTCTTTCTGTCCTTAATGAGTTGTTAATGAATTTAAGGAGTATTTTGACATCTTACATTTCACTTTTTCTATGAAGCTAGCTTAAGTGCTAACCAGCTGCTTAGCGATTAGTGAAGTGATTAGATCACTAATTTGGATATTATATGTTTTTTTAAATACACAAAAAAATGGTCCAACTTTTCTTCAGATTTAAAAAAACGGATATAATGCAATAATTTACAAAAATGATGTCAGGAGGTTTCTCCACTGCTATTTTAAGATTAAGTGGATAATGTTATAAGATCTTTAGCTTTGAATTTATAGATTTACCAGGTCCTAACTCTTAAGCTAGTAGCTAGTTAGTTTAATAGCTATCTCAAAATATGATTTAACTAGCTTGAGGGTTAACTGGATGCTACTTCAAAAGATGAGGGAGTTACTTTATAGGAAAGTTAGCTGTAAGCTATAAAATGTACGTTTATAATCAAGCCAGCTGCTGGTCCTAACATTTAAGCTGGCAGTTGATTATCTTCAGAGCTAACAGGCGGTTAGCTTAAAATCTGAGTCACTTAGTTCATAAGACATTTTGCTGAAATGAAGGTCCTATATTTTTAGCTGGCATACTATTTGCTTAAGAGCTACTTGGTGTCTGGTTATAAAGAAGAAGAAGTAGTTGTGGTTCCCAACTTTTGAGCTAACAGCGTGCTGTACCTAATTTTAAAGAAGGACTCATAGATTGAAAGGCAAGAAGGTAAGTTTTACAAGACATTTAGCTTATAATTTAATGAGCTGCTGTTCCTTAGTTCTAAACTACCAGTTGGTTAGCTTGACAATTCATGTTTAAGTAGCTTAAAATATAAATGGTTTTGTTTATAAAGTTGATATGATCAAATAGATCATATCATATCTTATTTTAATTTTATCTGGTGTCTTATTTAAAAGAAGAATGAGAAGGTTTATAGCACTGTTAGCTGTTAGGGTAACCAGCACTTAGTTTTAAGCTAGCAACCCAAGCTTGAAAATGAGTGGGTTAGTGTATTTAATGCTTAGTTTATGAGCTAGCCAGCAGCTGGTTACAACTTTTAAGCTAGCAGTCCTCACATTAGGATGAGTTATTAGAAATGAGTGGGTTAATTTGTTAAATAGTTTTCTCTTTGCTAACTTGTTGCTGGTCCAAAATTATTCTAACTAGCAGCCCTACGTTAATAAATAGTTTATTTTATAAGACAGTTAATAATAATAATAATAATAATAATAATAATGCATTTTATTTATAACACACTTTACATTTGGAACAAATATCCAAGTGCTACAGGGTAAAAGCAGATAAAAAACTTGGTTATAACTTCTTATAGAACATACAGACATGACAGTGCTGTCAATCTGGTCAGTTACTCTCCACAAAAAAGCTAATGTTTCCAAAAAAACCAAATCATTCATTTTAAAATTACTCCCAAGTAGCAGATTGTGTCGTGAAAAATAAATGTTCAAAACTTTTGATATTCCAGTGTACAGTAAGCCCTATCTTTAAGAGAAAAAAAGAGGAGAGAATGATAATTAAATCAATTTTGATAGAGGTAAAATTTGAATTACTATTTGATCTGTCAGAATCTTATCTCATAAATTTGAGAGATTAAAAAAAACTAAACTCTGAGTTAAACCCTGTTCTAAAAAACAAATCTGGAGTTCATGATGACACGTTCATGATTTCAATGAGGATACTGATCTAACACTCATTAGTCACAGTCTTCAATTCCACACAACCATTTGCGGTGGACACCAGGTGCGATGGTGCTTTAAGGACACTGGAAACCTGACAGGGAACCGTTTTTGTGAAGGCGTCTCAGTGGCCAGGAGCAGTAAACTGTAAACCGATCAGATGACATTACTTTCCCGTGGAAATAACTGCAGCTTCTTCAAGAAACTAGGATCGTCAACCAAGTGTTAGCTTTTAACGCATTACACAAACAGGAGTAGAGGTCAGCATCGTAATTCCATAATATCCTGAAATAAATTCAGATTCTTAGTTGTAAAAGGAGTAGTTTGCTTCCTTTATAAGTTTCAAATTATATATCTGAACTATAGAGATACAAGCAGACAGATAGGGCAAAATGTATACATGCTAGTTGTGCCGCTCTGTCGCCATACGTCCATGTTGAGTCCGGTTTTTCGAAACACAGGGTCTGTCCACCGGCTCAGCCTTGGGCCGGAGCCTCATTTGTCCTCTTTCTGAGGCAATGCAAGGAGGTACCGAGTTCAAATCCACCTCTGCTGGTCTTTCTGCGCGGGCTTTGTTTTTCTCCCCATGTCCATTAACCCATTATAGTGAAAAGAAAGAAAGATTCTAATATTTTTTCAGTGCATGCCAAGTAAGTAATATCCCTGGAATTTGATTAAAACGTCATAATAAAGGAATGAAGTGCTCAAAGGGTGTTTTTGGTGTCATTAGGAAAATAAATCACACAGCCAAGCCTCATAGTCAGGGACAGACAGAGGTATTAGGTTGTTGATGACGATATTAGAGAGGGAATCCTAGTAAAGGTTTATGCTAAAAGACATTGTGTCCCCCCCTTATACTAAAATTGTATTTTCGCCCCTGGCCACAATATCGACACATTATCGAGATTGAGGTCTTTGGTTAAAATTAATGTGATATTTGATTTTGTCCAGATCGCTAGCCATATTTCGCTGAATCATGCAAAAGGATCCTCCTTTTTGGTAATAAGAAAGTGGCCACACTAGCTCTGTCATTATGCTAACCTAACAGTCTTCTGGCTGTAGTTTCATATTTAACGGACTGAAACAATAATAGTTGAAGATGGAATCTAACAGTCAGACCTTTAAAACTGCGTCCAGTCTAGGTGGATGAAATGTCAGACAGTGTACTCCACCAGTTCAGAGAGATCTAGCCAGAGAGGGTCGTGAGGTAACTGTGTTAGCATCATTCATCTTTTGTTACATTCATAATGGAAGCTATGATTAAGCATGTGTTGATCCAGAGTGTGATATTTAAATCCTACGCTTCAAACAGTATTTGTAAAATTAGTTCCTGCTGTCTTTACTGTTTATGAACATGACGCTTTGGTTCTGTTTTCTATTATTATGTGATCGATGACACTGACAACACTTCACGCTCACATTCACTCCGACTTCCTGCCACAGTCCACAGACATGAAGTATAGGTGAATTGGTGACTATTGGTCCCTCTTTCACCAACAAACAGCTCAGTGATGTGCTGTGACTGCTTTCTATCTGAACCGGCCTTAACATGGTTAGCTATTTCTGTGGTATAGGACACCACAGGCTACTCTCCCATCCCCACTCGCATCAATTAGCCTCGGGCTGTTACAGGTTGATCATTTGCTCTTCCTTAGACCACTTTTGGTAGTTACTAACCCCTGATGACCATGAAGACCCAAAAAACCCTGCAATTCCGGAGATACTCTGTCCTCTGATGTTTAGTCCTCACTCTTTGGCCTTCATAGTCGCTAAGATCCCCATTTTACCTGCTTTTAGCAAATCATGCACGCCTTTCATCCATCATGACTGAACAGGACCGCTGTACTGACCCCAGGCTCGGGTTTCCCTTTCATGATAGGTGACATATACATCTCTCTTTGAATAAAGAGTCTGATTCTGCTGCTGCATGTCTTGACTGTCAGAGAAAACCAGGGTGGATGTTTTAAAATGTATTTTAGAGTGGGGTTATGAAGGTTTTAACAGCTGCTGTGGCCTATAAAAGTTGAAAAACACCGATGTAGGTGAATAGTTTAATAGTATTGGGTTCCCTCAGCTATGAAAGTTCTGTCCTGTTGAAGAGAAATAGATGGCTAGATAAGAAAAGTTCCCCTAAAACCTGTCTAGACGGATTGAGACAGGCAGTAGCTGTGGATATAATCACTTAGCTTTGGTTGTTACGCTTGTCATCATAGGCTCAAATCCGGTCTGGCCTAATAATGTTGTTGAATTTTAACAGGAACAGTAAAGAGTAGTCAGTTACTGCAGCCACATCCAGAGAATTAAAGATTCAACCAAGAGTGAGAGCTGTAGTCTGAGCAAATCAAAAGCAACACCGTAGCCAGAGAGAGTAGCCAGAGTGTCGGGAAGTTGACCTTTTGAAAGTAGTGACGAGCAACAAATGTATCATGTCAAGCATCATATCATCTAAAAACATCCTACAATGGCCCTCCAGCATTCCTTTACTTTGTTTCCCTAGATATTCTGATACAAACTAAATGTAGGTAAACTTTGATGACAGTACTCAGAAGCGCTAATCCCCCACCCCCAATTGATCACAGGAACACTGTTCTAATCTTACCTGGACCCAGCGATCTCCGCCTTCTGCTTGCCTATAGCCGCAGCCCTCTGAGCGCCCTCAACCGCCCGCTCCACCTTGTGCTTGATCTTGTTTCCCTTCAGTTGGATTACTCTCTTCTTCATGGCCTTCACCAGCAGGTTGTTCATGTACTTTCCCTCCTCCTTCCCTCCTTCGGCAAAGGTGGTACAGCCGTAGCCGTGTCTCTGGTTGTTCAGCCACTCGCCCTCATACTTCAGCCCACTGGACCTTTCACTTATTCCATATCCTGAGCGTTTGTCGTTCTTCCACTCTCCCATGTAGACCTCGGTGGTGGTGGCATCAATGTCTGCCTCCACTGGGGGGAAATCTTCAGCTCCTGCCAGGCTCTCGTCCCCAATGCTGATGGTGGAGTTGGCGTCACTGGTGTCGGAGCTGAGGGCTGATTCCGTCCTCAGGAAGCTGATCTTGCTCTTTTGGCTAGACAGCGAGGTACTTGATTCGGACTTCTTCAGTTTACCCAGCAGGGAGCTCCTGCGGAATAGACTCTTCTTCTTTGGTTTCACAGCTTCTGGGTCCACCTGGAGAGTGAGGGCAAAGCCTCCTCGAGAAGGCCCCAGCTGGGAAGAGGTGGCGACAGGTGTCTCTTCACCTGAGGCATTGGTAGTGGTGATGATGGGTATGTCTTGCTGCAGTACAGTGCCATTGCTGTGTTCACTTCGAAGGGAGGTCAGGGAGGTACGAAGAGGGGAGCGGACCACTGCTGCCATGCCATAAGGAACGCTTTGACGAACCCCATAGCCATGTCGCATCCCACCAGTGAACTGACCCTGGAAAGTACCTGAAAAGAGAAAATACAGAGAAATTAAGCTCCTGTGAAATCTCAGTCCTTAAGACTACTGCCTTTTTAAAGATGGCACTCTATCTCTAGAACTCAAGAACTGTATCTCTAGTTCTTGTTAGAGGAAGTTATAGTTTATGCTATAACTATACATGCTCTCCCCATCGTGGATTCTCCAGCTTCATCATTTTATCTGTCTGATAAGCTGTCACCGCCTCTGTTGTCTGTACTCCAAATGGGGCGCTATATCTTGATTCTGCTCACAGTACATAACCCTCTATCAAAATCGCCCCAATGAGTCTAAGCGCCAAGACTTTCTCACTAAATATGACTAATTAACACATTTGCTTCATTCACTTTCCTTTCCTGATTGAAATACTCTCCTAACTGCAACAAAAAGCCAACATCAGAAGCTACATTTTTAGCCCTGCTAGTTGCGTACATGCTAATCTATTATTTGGTGGGTCCGACACTTTGGTCTGTACTGAAATACATCCTGGAAAACAAAGGTATATCCCAGAAAAGCCCCCAGTCCCCTGCTTTGTACAAATGATCCCCCTGATTGAACTCCTCAAACTAGATGTGAAGCTATTTCAGAAAAACGTAGCAATAATATTACATAAGGTAGATCCATATCCCTTTGTCAATTTATATACACCAAATTTGGACTATATCAGGCCAACGGTTAGAAAGTTATGTCAGAAAATGAAGTTTTTGTAGAAAAAGCTCCCCCTTGACCGTAAAGTATGAACTATTTGAATAAAATATACTATGTTCAAGATAATCTCTTTTAGTAGATTCATATGGACAAAATTTGGACTTAATTGATCCAATGTTTGAGAAACATGGCCAGGAAAACTTTTGGAGATAAAGATCACTTTGGTGTCGCAAATATCAAACTGGTGTTTGCAAAGATGATTCCATATTATCCCAGATTTTTTGGGGCTATAAATACGGGCAAAGCTGATTTTTCCGATCAACCTTATCTTACTTTTGTGTTTAGCTAATAAGCAAACGCATGAATGTTAAGCATTTTTTTTAAACAAAGAAATCGCTTCGCCACTTCAGCCTTCTGCGAGCAAAAGAAGCCTGACATTTAATATATCATCTTCAGCGTCCACTATTAACTTTTGCATATGCATTTAAAAGTACTTTGTAAACAATGGAATAACATGGCAAAAACATGGTCGAGATTATTTATCGTACCTGTAACATGGAAATCATTTACATCCTCTGTGCAGAGACTAAGCTTACAAACTATGTCCTTCTACCTGACTTTAAAACATTTTTATCAAGATAGTCTTCCTCTTGGATTTAGCCGCTAACTGCTACTAGCTGCTATTTAGATATCCTGGTTGTTGGTGGTACGTATAATACATTGTAAATGATTTTTATAAAGCCCTGTGTCCGTCCTGCCGGCTTCATTTGCAGACAATTCAGTGCTGTTGCTACCTTTGTTTCTGGCTTCAATACAACTTCAAATTATTTATATGAAGTACAAAAAACGCAGAACATCCCCCCCTGCACAGCTAAATGGAGCTTAAAGTTTAGGACCTTACTCCTCTTTAACATGCAAGCGTTCTCATTGTGAAAATGTTATCATGCTATTCCTGTACTTAGCTAACATACTAGTTAGAGCTACTAGCATGGCTAGAGACCTTTATGAAAATGGGTGAAGCCACATTAAACTGCCGACATTTTTATTTGTGCCAGACCGTCATGGATATCTCCAAAGTCTAATTCATTAATGTCTAAGCTGAGTCGCCTTCTTGAGGTTCGGTCTCATGCTAAAATTGACATGAGCGTGGATTATAGTGGCAGCTAGGCCTGAGGCCAGGAGGGCATAGGGGTGATGGGCTATTCTTGCATCCTGACATCTGGTGCGATCCCATCCCCCACCGATACCAGCACCAGACTGGGCTTAAAGCTGATGAGTCAGCTGTTCAAGAGGGGAACCACTGCTTTTGTACAAGCAGATAACAGAAAGTGAGTTTCCTCTATGCAGTGAAATTGATTAGCAGGAGTTGTCTCTCTGGAGAATATCCAAGATTAAAAGAATCAGACAGGATTTTGATATAATAAGCTCATGTGGTGTAGGAGAATTTAGTTTGAATGGGATCTGGCTCGTTCACAACAAACACCTGATGATCAGAGGTGTAAATTTAAGTTTCCTCTGTATTTCACTTTATTTTAATTTCACACCTCCAGCACAGTGTGCATCATAAATGTTTTAATTACATAGCAGTTAATTCATATTTAATTGTCTAAATTTAAGACATTAAGATATTATAAAACAGAGTGGGGCTTTGCTCCTACAGAATAAGTACTTTGGATACTTCAGGTACCTGTGGGGTATCTGAGTACTTCTCTCATCGCTGTTGCCGTTAGTGTAGTTTAACAAAATGGAAAGATTCATGTGGGGTTCGATTCCAAACATGCTTGATTGACAGCAGCAGAGTGATATTTTCCTCTGGTTACACCCAGACATCTCAATCGAACCTAAAGATCTTTTCTTTTTTTTTTAAAGAACTTAAAGTTTTCTTTATGGTTAATATTGTCTCATGATTTAAACTCCAGATTTGAATTTTTTTATTTGTTTTCCGATCTTTCTCTTAATTGTATTTTATCTCATGTTCTGCAATTTGTCATGTTCCCTTTCCCTGTGGGAGATGAGACCTCTAACATATCGTATCTTACCTTTCATCATAAAATAGTAAAACTGTATTGTATATTTGTCAATTTTAAGCCAATTTGTCTCGTCTTATCTCGTCTTGTCTCGTCTTATCTTATCTTCACAAGTGAGTAATGTTACATTGTAAATCTATTTTAAACTAAGCTTTAAAGTTTACTCCGTTGTATTTAAAAGACAATTCCTTCATTTCACTGCTCTACTTTTTGACCTTTTAAGTTCCTTGTAGCCTTATATATATTTATTCCGTTACAATGCGTTATGAGTATTTGTACCCCTCCGAGTACCTAGTTTGTAGGTAATCATTTTGACATTCATCCTCACATACTACTTCAATTCTAATCTTTTTTTTCCCAACTTGCTCAACAGTATTTCAAAAAGGGAGGTTTGGTTTCATTTCACTACATTTAAATTTTTCAAGGATCATATATCTTTATAGAGCTACTCCATTACATTTCACAGGTAACTAAAGACTCTCAGACTACTTCTACTCTTTTGTATTGCAACTATTACCTATAAGTAAACCTTTCAATCCTCTGTAAATACAAAAAAATGTTAATCTCACCTAGGTCAGAAAAAGATTACTCCGTTTTTAAAAGAGAGTGGTTTAAGTCATTGCCCTACATTTTGACATTTAAGGTCCGATATGTATCTACTCCATTACACTTAGGACCCTCCGAGTATTTTCATATTGTACTCATTTTACTTTTACCAAAGTAAAATCCCTCTTTTTTCCTCAACTACTTAAAAGGTTATAAATGTCATCTCAATCAGCAGGTAGAGTTCTCTACTGTAAAAAAAAGAGAGTTTTATTCTATTTAATTGCACCATATTCTAACTTTCCCTGGTCTTTAGAGCTTCACTACATTTCAGACTCTTTAACTCAAGTAAAATATCATTCCCCCCCCTATATAAGTTAATAAACTCACCTCCATCAGCATATGTTTCTGTTCCATATCCATCCTGCAGCCCATTATTCCATGTTCCTTCATACTTTGCTCCACTTCCAGCACTTATCCGGATCCCATATCTACCTTTGAAGCCATGAGTCCATTCCCCTTTGTAAATCCAGTGTCCTTTGGTTTCTAGTCCCAGACCATGACGCTTCCCCTGTGACCAGTACCCCTCGTAGGTGTTCCCACTGGGCCAGGTGTAAACCCCCACAACCTCGAAGCCGAAGTTCCAGGATCCGGAATACTCTCCCTGGCCTTTGGGACCGGTGCAGATGCCATGACCGTGGGCTTTGCCTCCCTCCCAGCCTCCACAATAAGCTCCGCCATCATCAAACTCAAACCGGCCTCCACTCATAGTCATAAAGAAAAGCTGTTTTAGTTTGTTACCTGGCTTTAGATAGAACCTCCTTCAGTCTGACTTCCTCTCCACCTGACATCAAACCTGATTGGAGATTTCCTCTCTGCGCAACTGCTGGCTATTTCTTCCTCAGGGGATCTTTTGGCATGTCCATGAAGCGACGGAGCCCTCACACTTCACAGAAACTTTGCTGTGTCCTCTTCTTGGATTCCACTCCTCACTCTAAAGATTAACTTCAGAATAAATCATGCTGCGTTACGAATTTGGATTAAAATTTAATTATTCCTGCCGTTTCAAGCCAGAGATCTTACATGGCTTCTTTTCCATGAGGCCACAGAGAAAAGCCCCTTTCCCCCCTGTCCCTGCCACCCACAGCTATCTCCTGACGCTCACTGCTGTTGGAAATATTTGAGCAGACCTAACAAGGCGACCGGTCCACACGAGCACATCCACACACACACACACACACACTCAAATACACACACACAGACCGACACCCTTCCAAAAATACAACCCAATCCTTACTCTGCTGCCTGCAAGGAGCTATGCCAGAGTCTTGCCACCTCGGGACTGAAGGAGGCCTGCATGCCATTCAGAAGTGCATTATAGCTTTTTATGCACGCACACACACACGTAAACACAAACACACACACACACACACACTCCCGGTTAGTACAGTATAATTATTGTTTAATAGGATATTAAACTTAATAGAGAGAGAGAGAGAGAGAGAGAGAGAGAGAGAGAGAGAGAGAGAGAGAGAGAGGGAGAGAGGGGGAGGGAGGGAGAGAGAGGGAGAGAGAGAGAGAGAGATGAAAGTGGATGCATTTATATTATCACCCTCTGATGATCCTGCAGACTCTCAGAGATGTTCTTGGATCAGGATGATATTTGTATAATACTCTAATCAAAAATTACAGCCTGCTTGTCTGCCTGAGGATATATCTTTATTTAAAAGTGTGTAAGCCTATGTGTGTATAACTCTCACGTTAAAGTCCCTATTATGATAGATTCATGTAGTTGTTAATTAATGCAAATATTGTAAAAATCATGATTAGGGAATTAGCCAGTTGTTGCATTTACTTGAATTTAACACGTAGTTGGGATTTAATATGTTTAAAAAAAATTGATTACATCATGTAGGACTTACATGAAACTCAACAACAAGTGGCTAACAAATAACTTTTACTTTTAACTTTTTTTGAGTTTCCGTATTTGTTTGTCTTGTTTTGAGTACACCCTTGAGTCAAGCTGGAAATGTTTTGTTATTGTTGACATTGTTTGCCCTCAACAGGTATACTATGGATTCATTTAATGAAATCATGGAAAGTAGTTACATGTGGTAAAATAAGTTTATTTTAGCTCTAGGCAATTATATTGGGCCAACTTAATTAATTTGGGTGACATAAACACCATCATGTGCAATCATTTGAGAACTACAAAGGTAGTTGGAACAACCCCATTAAATAAGGTTCGGCCTATTCCAAGTAACTACGTTGAATCAAGCCTAACAAATCAAGTTGGACCCATTCCTATCGAGTAAGATGATTCAACCCAAATTAACCAAGTTGGACCTTTTCCAAGTACCTAAGTTGCATCAAGCCACATAAAAAAATTTGTATCTATTCCAAGTAACTCAGTTGAATCAAAACTTACAAATCAAGTTGGACTTATTACTGTAAGTTGAATCAACCCTAACAAATCAAGTTGGACTTATTCCTATTAAGTTTGCTGAATCAACCCAATTAAAATAAAGTTGAACATATTCCAAATAACTAAGTTGAATCAACCCTTACAAATCAAGTTGGACCTATTCCCATTAAGTAAGTTGAATCAACCCTAATAAATCAAGTTGGACCCCTTCCAAGTAACCAGATTGAATAAACCCTATAAATAAAGTTGGACTTATTCCAAGTAGCTTAGATGTAGCAACCCTATTAAGTCCAGTTGGAGCTAATCCAAGAAACAATGATTACACTGATGAAATATATTTAATCAATACAAGTACTTTCAGTTGGACAAACATATCGACTTTATACGTGCAGTTTTTTTTTTGAAGGTAAAGCTATAAAATTATAATTAATAATAATTGGAAATTAAACTGGATGATCTAATAATCTAATTTCAAGAATATAATTAATAGTTATAGTTTGCTGTACATAAGCCTATACAATATGAAACTTTGTCACAATCATTGCAACTCATTTAAGTTATGCATAGTGTGAATTAATGTGTTCATGATTCGTAGTGTGTAGTACTTCACTCTCTTGTCACCCTCTGCTGGGAAATGCAAGAAACAACATCAAAGATTTATCAATCCTCTGTGAGAAGTGTTTAAATTCCTCTTTGGAATACTAATGAGAAACCGCGGCATACTTAGATCTTTATTCATGTACAAAGTAAACAGAAGACTTAGTCTAATTCATTCAATACAATCTTAATGTTAATATAATTCTCACTTTGTGAGTTTAAAGTTTCACATTGGACTGACTTTAACATTTTACGTTATTATAGAGTTCATTCATAATATTCACAGTGATGTTTTATGACGTCCAAAGGTTTGTATTAACACAGAGTTGCTGCCATATTAAAATTAGAGAGGATTGAAGATAGAAGTAGCTCAGACCCTTACATTATTCCATTTTTCCTGCTTACAACACATCATCTTCAGGAAAAATGTTCCCTTTCAGCCTATTATATCCAATCTATTGACCAGAAAATCTGATATTTATACAGAATAAGACACTTATGTTTATATTCATAACTTACTTTTTGGTATAGTTTCCCATTAAATTCACCAGAGGGCTATTTTTCGATTCGTAAAATTGTGTTTTAGCCATGTAGAAAATTGAATTTATGTACATTTCTTAATTTAATACAGTGTATCTTCTACTGCGATATTGAATATTATGATCTGTGGCTATTGCCACTGAAAGTGTTTTTTGTTGCAATATCTGCTGATAAGAATAAAATGTATGGTATTTCTCTCTGAAATGTTTTTAGACCTATAGATTGGCAGTGAAACATGGATATCGTTTGCAATAAATAACTTTTTTTTATGTTGAAAGATCTCAAGTTAGTTTCACCTTTGACAATTAAAATAGGGCAGTTTTATTCAATTAATGTTATAGAAAAAGTTTGATGATTACACAATTGTTTTTAATAATTGAGACATAACTCTGTCCAAAACAAATCCACATAATTTTGTTTAATACATGGAACATAACTGTGTCTATCTAATTCAGCAAAACATAGTTAGGTACATACAACACAATTGTGCTCAGTAAACGAAAAATAACTGTGTTTATCAAACTGAACATAACAGAGTTTAGTACACGCATAATAAGTTTGGTCATTTAATGAAACATAGCTCTGTTTATTTAATTCTGTGTAGTAAATGAAACCTGGATGTTTTCATTACATGGCTATTGTACGTTGAAATAACTAAGTAGTTGCATTTCATTAAGCTTATAGAAATGTTTGTTGGGATTACAAAGTTGTCTTTATGCAACATAATTATATTCAGTAAATAAAACAAAGCTGTGTTTATTAAATTCAACACAACTGTTTTTAGTACATGCAACATTATTTTGGTCCGGTTAATGGAACATAGCTGTTTATTGTTTCATCATAACTTTTTGATGTAGCATTTTGTGACATTTGCTTGAAAGTACTCAGTAATAATTAGTTGTGAAATATTTTCCCTCTTTATTTCATCTGGTTTTGTTTCATTGACATATTAAAGTTAATAAATGGGACGGTTGTAGCTCAGTGGGAAGAGAGCCCGTCTCCTAATCTTCCGATTGGGAGACAGGTTACATGTTTTAGGGTCCCTGAGGAAGACCATGGGACCCTTGCTCCCCTGGCTCTTTAAAGGGGCCGCCCACTGCTCCCTCAGTGATGGGTCAAATGCAGAGAAATCATTTCACTTTGTTGTACTGTGTGTGTATTAGCATTATTATCATTATTATTAATAAAATGTTATAAAGGTATAATAGACTGTACATTTCCTTGCACATGTAAATTTCAACAATTTCCCCATTTTAACCCTGCGGGTGTCTTGCACCCACGTCCTTACTGGGAGCCGCGTGACCTTCCTCTGACGCTCCCTCCACCGCGCATGATTGTGCGTAACTCATCACGTGACATAGCCGGGCAACACTCTGTAGACGCAGTGGGATGCTGGGGTAGATTTGCATTTGGGACCAACGCGTGTGGAATAAGTAAAAGACAATTTTTTGGAAGTGCAGTTCGAGGAGGATCCGAAACGATGCTAATGCTGTAGGCACGTCAGAGGATGTTGAGCTCGCGCTGCTGAGCCCCCCTCCCCTCCTCCTCTTCTCTCTCTCCTTCTCTCTCTCTCTCTTTATCTCTCCTTCTCTCTCGCTTTATCTCTCCTTCTCTCTCTCTCCTCTCCCTCCTCGCTCCTCTCCTCCACACGCACAAAACGCTCTGTCATGGCGTCTTCCAACCATGTCACCCCCACCAACTGTAGCTGGTGGCCCATCTCAGCCATGGAGGAGGATGGGAAGACCGCAGACGGGGAGGTGAGCGAGGAACCGGCGGCAGAGCCCAAACCCTACAATAAAGACAGGCTGGTTCTGTACCACTGGACGCAGTCTTTCGCCTCTCAGAAGGTAAAAAAACAAAGAAAACAGGAGCTGATCTTGAAAATTGCGGTGGCCTCACGCATCTTTGCAGCGTGGAGCTCCCTGTGTTGGTTTGTTGTGCATGTGCATGCTTAATCCTGCACATATCTCCTGCAGATGCGCACATCTGCTGCAGCTTCGCATCCTCGACATGGTCAATATTCTGTTGTCTTTCATTCACCACCGCATAAAACAGCCTTCAGAGCCCCTCAGCCTCCCCCCTGCTGCTGACAGTTCTCTCCGTGGCTGCTCCAGCCTGTGTGCTCTCACGTATGACATGATAAATAATAGATGAAAATGATGTGCAAAACAGACCACAGGCCTTCCTCTCCATTTATGCACCTGAATCACGCCATATGTTGTTACTGTAAAGGCTATAATAGTCAGCAGTACCTTCCATTCCAACCGGGCATGTGTAGTAAAAAATAAATTTTAGCTATAAGGCTGTTCAGACTCTAAAATCAGACACAGTTTTTAAAAAAAAATTAAAATTATCACATTCTGGAATAGACATCAACATTCTGCAACATTTTGCTTTTTTCCATATTTACTATTAAAATATAGTAGTTGAAAAACTGGTGTTGAGTTTAAGTGTTAAAGGTGTAGTGTGTAAAATTTAATGGTATAATTGTGAATTAATATAATATAATATTCATCTATATGTTTTTGAATTAATGTATTGTATGTATTGTATTGTACAAGATATATATGCGAGCAGTATGACAGCGGTTAGGTATGCAGTAGGAGCGACAAATGGGTTTAAGGTGGAGGTGGGACTGCATCAAGGATCTACACTGAGTCCCTTCTTGTTTTGCATTGGCGATGGGGCTGGCTGAGAGATGAGGTCAGACAGGACTCTCCATGGACTATGATGTTCACGGATGACATTGTTATCTGTAGTGAGGGAAGGGAGCAGGTGGACGAAGACCTGGAAAGATGGAGGTATGTGCTGGAGAGAGGAGGAATGAGGGTCAGTTGCACCAAGACAGAATACATGTGTGTGAATGAAAGGAATTCAGGTAGAACGTTGAGGATGAAGGAGTAGAGGTGGAGAAGGTGCAGGAGTTTAGGTACTTGGAGTCAACTGTTCAGAGCAACAGGGAGTTTGGAAAAGAGGAGAAGAAGAGAGTGAAGACAGGTTGAAGTGGGTGGAGAAGAGTGTCAGGAGTTATCTGTGACTGAAGAGTAGCAGCAGGAATCAAGGGAAAGGTTCAGAGATGGTCGCTGTGACCAAGAGACAGGAGGCAGACCTAAAGATGTTCAGATGTTCTTTGGGACAGCCCAGGTTAGATGTCTTAGAGACAAAGTAGGAGAGGACAGATTGAGATGGTTTGGATGCGTGAAGACGAGGGATAGTGGATCTATTGGTAGAAGGATGCTGGAGATGGCGCTGCCAGGCAAGTAAAAGGGAAAGAGAAGATCAGAGAGGAGGTTTCCGGATGTGGTGAGAGAGGACATGCAGTTGGTTGATGTGACAGAGGAAGATGCAGTGGACAGGGAAAGGTGGAGACAGATGATCTGCCGTGGCGATTCCTAAAGGGAACAACCAAAAGTTGCAGAAGTAGAAGAAGAGGGATTTTTCACACACACAAACACACACACACATGTTATAGACCAAAGGATTCATCAAAAAGTTAATTAGCAGATGAATCTATAATGAAAACAATTGTTAGCCTTGGTGAATTTCCCTCTGCTTCAGCTTTGATCATTATTAATTAGTCTACACACTCAAGGATTTATGAAACATTCCTGCATGCAGCCCTCAAAGAAGCTTCTATGAACGGAGCCGCTGTGAACTCCAGGATGGCGCTAGGGCGCTTCCCTCGCCGCTGTAGACCAACAACCTTGAGTTAATGTTCATCGTTGTTGGCCGCCAGCCGCTGAGCTGCTGATTGTGCCACTCAGCAGAGGGTTGACAACAGGCTCACTGTCGTCATCATCATCACCTCAGAGCTGGAGACGCCGAGGAAGGGACTTTAAGATCCGGCATAACGGCGCTGCCCATTAACAGGCTCCTGCGAATAAAACTTATACAACAGCACAGGCAGATTCTGACTAAATCCGCACATCAGTATTTATTTGTTAAATGGCAAATGACATTTGTTGTTATGCAAGCTGATGAAGGCTTAAATGACATTTTAGGGATGGCTTTCATGAGATTAAGAGGCCAAGCACTCAAATATTTACAGCGTTCAAATATCCCCTCAGCACCCTGGGAGATAAGGTTGTATTTGGTCAATCTGTCTCTAAAAAGTTCATCTTCTTTTTATGTAAATTTAAGGAGACGGTAAAACAAACAACAGTGAAACAAGTATACTGTTCTATAAGAATCATGTTTATTATATCACTGCCTCGGATGCCGCGTCCACCGCAGATCCTTCGTGTCAGCACGATAACTCAGAAACTATTTAATAGATCATCTTCAAATTTTACATCCCCATAGAATTCAGTGCGAGGAAGAACGGGATTGATTTGGGGAAAGGTTGGTGGTATAATGCTGACACCAGGGGGAGCTTTCCCTCTAAATGTTTTCCATAATTTCTCAACCTTTGATCTGATTTAGTCCAAACTTGGTGCATATTAACAAGCTCACGGATATCTATCTTGTTTATGTCATATTTACACTAGTAGTTCATATTTTAGTCACTAGGGGAAGTTGTTTTCAGCAGCATCTGTTTAAATACAAATTCATTTCTATCTAACAAAAAATTAAGTAAATTCAACAAAAACATTTTGTCAGTGTACCATCACAGATATGCCAGGGGGTCTAAGTATCAGTGTGGATGAAAAAAAGGATATAAGAGGAATAAACAAATACATATAAGACATTAAAGATGGATCTAGTAAAGATTAGAGTAGCATGTTGAGCACATTCTGAGTGACTATTTCTTATTGTACCAGATGACTGAATCTGTATATAATATGATTTAGTGTGTAGCATGTAAATGCCAAAGAGTAAGAGGCCAAGGATGGAGCCTTGGGGGACAGCACAGATCAAAGGGGCCACTGACTTAACTAACAGAATAATGTAACTTGATACAACCAAATAATTCTAATAACGGTCAAATATATGTAATATATATAATAATTAATATAATAATAATCAGATTGATGAAAAAGAGCTGGTAATACAGAGAAAAGGATATATTTTTCCAGCATAATGATAATTATGCAATTTAGTTCTTGATAGTTTTGTGTTGTTGGCAAATCCTGAGTAAATGAGCCTGTTTTTCTCTGTGTTCTCACAGAATGTGCAGCCCGTATCAACTTCTTGCTGAAGTGCCTGTGATGATAATGATTTCTAAAATTGAATCCGACTATGAAAACCTGAAAACTGTGTCATCATCAGATGCTCGGGGGTTTTATTTACAAGTCCCTGTTTACCTCAGCGAGTTCCTGAGGAAAGAAGCTGTGAGTTCTTCCTGCACGTCCTAATTTAGCTGCGCTGCCATGACCTTATTCAGTGTATTATCATTAACCCACGTCAGTGAACACGAGATATATAATAGAGGTTTAGAGACATGGAGCTCAATTATATCGAGTGATACCACATTTACAGCCTAGAGGTTAGAGATTTATGATGACGTGGGTGGTATTTAGCAGCCAAAATCCCTCTCTGTGATCAAAGTCCCACTTCTCTCACATTTTGGGTCCATTGTCTATCCAACTGGTCCAAATGGAGAGTCCATCTGGACCTATCCCACAAAATCTGTGTAGAATAACACGTACTTCTGGGGGGAAAAAAGCAGGATAGGAGAGAAATATTCGATTTTTTTTGTGCAAAATCACAGATTACTCACACATAGTAACAGATTACTCACACATAGTAACATGTACAATGTTACTAACAGGTACAATAATACCTGTTAGTAACATTATATACATAATATATATATATATACATATATATAGATAGATAGATAGATACATGAAAAATGTTATAATAGAACAATGCAAAATTAAGTTAAAGCTTTGTTTTCAAAACAAGGAAACCAGAAGTATTCTGCAGAGAAAAGTACACTGGAGGTTGAGCTCGTGTTGCAGCCAATAAAAACTGTACTGGTGATTGTTGTTAAGTTACTTTTGAGTCTTGGGTGGTGTATGTGGCACGAACATCAGTTAGGTGGGCTCAACTTCTGCTTATTCGGGTTCGGGTCAGGCCATGCAGGGAATTCCCGATGGTCCTACTTGCCAGCAACGCTATGTAGATCATCCCAAGGGAAAGCAAAGCATTCAGAGTCCAAATGAAACGTCAGCCCTGTTCTGGATCAAACATGCCTAGAATTCCCTGCAAAGGGAGTCGCCTGGAGGATTCCTAATCAAATACCTGGACCACCCCAACTGGCCCATTTCAATGCGATGAGCAGTGGATCCACGGCAAGATCGGCCACAATACCAATACATACTGAATATATTACATTTAATGTTGATATCACACAATTTAGATTTACCCTGCATTTGTTATTTAGATTATATTAAAATTTATATTTACATATAACATTTATATTTAACATTTAGATGTAAATTCTATTCACCGTTCAGCGGCATTTTAAATAGATCCTTCTATTTAAAATGGCATTTTAAATAACAAATACTTTATTAATAGATAAGTAAATACCAATAAAGTCCATTGTCAGTGCTGCGAAAGATACTTAATATTTTTGATATATACAATTTTATAATAATACACTTTATTTGTTGTCATTGTAGTCACTGCAACCGAATTTGCTTTGTCACTCTCCAACGGCAACGAAGCACAAATAAAAGTATTTGCTAAATATAGACTAAAGACAGAAAGTAGAGAATGTGTTGTTGTGAGTGTTGTTGATGTGGCGCAGCTGAAGCATGTGAACTCATCGCTGAGGAGTGACTAATGTTATTATATAACTGTTGTTTCAGGACGAGGGTGATCTTGTGGGAATCATTTTAGTAACACTGAAACCTTTGACTAGTTCATGGAGGACTCCTTGCTTTCCAGTGCGACGGAGCTGAGCCGGTGGAGAAACGAGAGGCTTCATTCTTCTCTGACTCTGCAGTTTCAGTCGACGACTGAAGCTATAATGACTCTGCATGTGTTACTTAATCGTTTTTTTTTACATCTCATTACACCACATCGGCTCCTGTTCTGTGCAACTCCCCATTTTATGCTCCTCTTCCTCAGCGGCCAAATGTTGCACCTTTGAGTGCGAGTGTGAGTGTGGTCTCTGATCATTAATCGTATTCCTGCTAAAGACCCTCAAAGGATCTCGCCTCAAGCTCCATCCCTCTGGCTTAGGTCTGGACTGTTTGCTCCAACCTGAACACAGTTATGTCTATTTATTCAACACAACATCATATATTCTCTCAACCTGAGTCTCCAGCTGTTTGTTATTCTTGAGATGAAATCAGTCTTTTCTTTTGATTTTGGTTCTATGGTGTGGATCAAATCTTTGCAGGAACAAAATGTTCCGCCTTTGTAGAGTACATTCATGTCTGGGTAGTTTATGATTTGTTCCTTATTAAACTAGACCCACGCTGTAGTCACAGACAACATATTCCCAAATTGTTCCCAATCCCCTGTGTTGTACGTAAAAGCAAGATTGAATTTTTAAAATGATATGTTATCTTCACAGTGTTTTTTTCTAAAAAAGCTCCACGGAGTGAATGAAATAGAAACTATTACAATAAAATATAATATATACGACTGATCAAATCATATGACCAAAATTTATAATAAATCAGGCCAGAAGTTAAGAAGTTATGTTTGCAAAGCAGTGTTTTTGTGAAAAAGCTCTCCCTAATGACAAAAATGTGTGCTTTTAGAGTAAAATATGATAAATACGAGATATATCTCCTCGAATCAATTCATAGGCACCAAATTTGGACTAAATCCGACTAACGATGAAGAAATTGTGCCCGAAATAAAAAGTTTTTCATTATAAGTTCCCCTTAATGAGTAGAAATTACCTATTAGAGTAAAATATGATTCATGCAATAAAGAGAAATCGCCTCGGGTTGATTCACATGCACCAGGTTTGGACTAAGTGAGATCAACAGTTAAAGAACTTGTGTCCAAGTTGGGTTTTTCATAAAAGAAGCTCTACCTAGCCAGTAAAATATGTTGTATACAAGAAAGAGCTCCTCCGGTGCTGACAGGGACCGGAAGGAGATAGACATAAAGATGATTTTAAAGTCATTACAGTATCTACTTGATTTCATATTGATTTTAAAGTTCTATTATTAGTTTATAAGGCACTGCATGGCAGGGCATCAGACTATCTTAGAGACCTCATCGCAGTTTACGAACTTGGACGTCCTCCTCTGATCCTCTGATTCTTCCCTTCTGGTTGTTCCACCAACCAGAACCAAAACTTTTGTTAATGCTGCTTTCAGCCACTCTGCTCCGAGTCGCTGGAACAAACTTCCAGAGGATCTGAGAGGAGCTGATAATCTAAGAAGTCGCTTATTAGTCGGGCTTTTATGTAGTGTTTTATAAATTTAGAATCATATTATATTAAATATTAAGACTACTTTTTTAACTAGATTTTAATATTATTTTGATATTTTGATTTTACTTTGGATATTAACTTATATTAACTTGAATATTACTTCATTCTATTGTTTCTATCTTTTACTTTTTTAATTCACCTTAATCTAACATTAACATCTATTTATAGGCATTTTATTTTGTGTAACTTGTCATCTTAATGTGAGATGACCTTTCCCCAAATCAACCCAGTTCTTCCTCGCATTAAGTTCGTTGTGGGTATAAAATTTTAAATTGATCCATGAAATAGAAGTTATCTCATTAACACGAAGGATGACGATTCCATAATATCCTTTTATGTAATTAGGATATATGTACCCTCATCCATCCCACGGGTTCTCACTAGGGTTCGGGTCAGGTTGAGGTCACTGTCAGTCCAAAAGTGTGACATCGTTCTCCTCCAGAAATTAAGCGCACACATGATCCAGGCTCCAAATCCATTTCGCCCCGGATGATTTTGTACTGTTTTGGCATGCAGGCCTTTGATCCCTGCTCATGGTTTCAGCTGCTGTAGTGGCGGCTGGTCACAACCTGTTCAGCTGCTGTTTATGTTATTCTAGGTCGTAGGTCAACCCGGGTACAGCGGATTTATTGTTGTTCATCTGGCTACATAACCCTGGCACCGAAACCCTATTGTGGAATGGCAAGCATTCTCTGGCAACCTGTCTACCAGCATGCCAATAACACAAATCTTGCCCCCGCCATGGCATTTATTCTAAAATGCTCCCTATTCATGGTGGGCTAGTTTGACAAAGGAGGGGTCGTATGAGATTTGTGGGAGAATTTCAGTAGATTATAAGATTTTGTGGATCCGCAGTGGGTCGCAGGAGTTGCCTCACAACAAGAAGGTTCCAGGATCAAATCCAGTCCTGCCCACTGGGCCTCTATTTGGGGAGTTTGCAGGTTCTCCCCTTGTTTGGGTGGGTTCCCTCTCGGGTTCTCACGCTTCCTCCCACAGTCCAGAAACACGAGGCCTGGGTGACTCGGTGACCCCAAATAGCTTGTAGATGGCAGTGGTTGTCTGGTTCTATTTGTTGGCCCAGTGGTCAACTGGCGACTTGTACCGGGTGGAACCCGCCTATTGTCCATTGTCAGCTTGGATGGGCTCAAGCCCCTTCTTGCAGAAAAGTAGACTATTATACGAACAAGTGTGAGTAAACTTCGTATGTTGAGAATTATGACCAAAACATTTCCTACATAGAGACAAATTCTTTGATAGTACGGCACCGATCTGAAGTATGGAACTGTTCCCAAACCTTTGACAGATGCTGTTTATTGATTCATTATGCACTAAACGTCCTCTTAGAACAAGACAGTATAATCTGGACATCTATAATATCTTACCTCTCCTAATGACGTCTTATTTTTTTGTATTTGCAGGTACGTCTAGTCATTAATGAGAAGGGTCTGGTCTGCGAGGAGAGGGATGTGAGTTTGCCGCTGCAGGAGCACAAGGAGCCGTGGTTCATGAGGCTCAACCTGGGCGAGGAGGTGCCCGTCTTCCTGCACGGGGACAGCATCATCAGCGACTACAACCAGATCATAGATTACCTGGAGAAAAACTTTGTAGGAGGTATATTTCAGGATTAATGCAAAATTACATTCCTATTTGCACTTTTAATCTGGGCTCTTTAAAAGCCCAGATTAAGCTGCTGTTGGGCCCCCAATGATTAGCAGCTCGTCATGGGAGGTCTGTCCGGCCTTGGATTCTTCCACAGGATCCTGTTTTGGATGGGAGGGATACATTTACATTTACTCAAAGAGTTTCAGCATTTAAAACCGACTCATACATCAAACATTAAGCCTGTATACGTTCACACGCGCTGCATTCATGCCCTGTTGAAAAATTGGGAAAATGCACGCTCCTATTCCGATGAAAGCATGTGAATGTAAGGTCAGGTGGTATTTATTTTATTTATTTATTTGCTTTGCCTGGTTAACCCGACCCGTCGTCACAATCATCGCATCACCTGTTGTCTGATGTCATACAGGAGTATTATATGTGCCATTTCATTGGTTTTAACAGGTCTTAATATTTTCTATTTTACCGGTTGAGAACTCACAAAGAGATTATAACAAAAAACGGAAAGAGTCCACTGTTGTATTACAAATATTGTATCCATTCTATTCTATTCTATTCTATTCTATTCTATTCTATTCTATTCTATTCTATTCTATTCTATTCTATTCTATTCTGTTCTGTTCTGTTCTGTTCTGTTCTATTCTAGTCTATCATTTTCTAAAATGGCACCTGGAAATCATCTCTTTTATACACAAATGAAGGTGTACTTACAAATAATAATAATAATAATAATTATAACAATATTAATAATAATAATAAATATTATTATTACTCCCATTATTTCAACTAGGCCTATTCTGGCATCACCAACCCTAAGGGCACATCCCCAAAAAGTCCCCAATCCCCTGCGCTGTAAAAGCAATCCTACTGACTGAAGTCTTAAAATTATATATAATGTCCAGAGTTATTTATGTAAAAGTACTCCCCCGAATAATTCAAATATGAACTATGAGAGTAGAAGACAACATCTACAAGATACAAGTTCATTCATGTGCACCAAACAACGCTTGAGAAACTATTTTACAAAATGTTGGAGATAAAGTTCCCCCTAGTGTCGGGATTATACAACCAACCTTTCCAAAAATGAATCGTGTTATTCCTCACCCTAATGTCTATATGGGTTTAAAATCTGAAAATTGTCCATCAATTTGTTTTTGAGTTATCATGTTAACACAAAGGATTACTAACAATACAAAATAACCTGTAGCACCTGGTCAGAGCCCACCTTAGAGACTTATTTCAGTGATGCATCTGTGAAACAAGTGTGCCATCAATAAGTTCATCAAAGTTTCCGGGTACAGTTGCCTGGTCTGCAGGAAGGATCCGGCTGCATGCTCCTAGTCTGTGGATCTGGGGTCGTGAAGACATTTGGAAGTCGATTGAGGCCATCTGTCGTCCTAAAATATGTGTTAATTTGAACTATACCGTGAAACTCTGCTACGACGTCTTTGCTGCAATGTCACAAAGATGAACTCCTCCAAAGTTCATCTTTGAAAGAAGAAAAAAAAAAAGCCAAGAAGAAGTGAAGTCTGCATGCAGTGAGCGCTGTTATCTCTCTGTGTGTGCTGGGTTTTATTGTGTCTGTGGTTTGCGTGTCCCATAGATTCATCAGATGAGGCATAATGCTGTTATGTAATGCCCTGGGAGCCGTTAACCAGGAAATGCCTGAAGGGTTATTTTGTTGTACTTGTTCAGAGCAGCTATGCTGGAAAACTGGACGCTCCGCTGATCTCTTTGGTTCACTGCTTGTTCAGTGCTGGAAGGCTGGACATAATTCCTGGTAATTAGGAGATGTGCTTGCTGGATGCGATGTGCTGATGTGTGTTTGTCTTTTTAACTAGACATTAGGTTGGACCAAGTCAATCCCCTGGTTTACAGACATGCTGTTTCTTTCTGTGTGTGAATCTCTGATGGGTTCTGGCAACATGGGCTGCAGTTGGCCTGAAAGGTGCAGATGTCTCTGGTCTGGTGTGGAGCAGTGTGGTGCCAGATCAGACAGCTTGACAGTGTTGTTGAGATTCAGCAGGGGCGGGTATTCGGGGACCAGGCCCACCCTCGGTGCCCCCCTCCTGCTGCCTCCTGTCCCCCCTGCTCCAGCTGTTTTCTTCATGGTCATTATGATGTGTTGTTGCTCGTATTAGGATAAAATAATCCCTTATTTTGCCCAACGGCGGGCAAACGCCAGCATGAAGCTGCATATTTTTAAATGAAAAAAATGAAGCACAGTGACATCTGACAGAAGAAGCTTCATTCACATTCTGGTCAGCTCAAGTGCGAGGATGGAGGCAGAATGTCACAGACTCTCTGTCTGTGGAAATGTGTTGTAGAAGGAGTCTTTGTTATATTTGTTGAAATTTTCAACAACCAACAACCCTACAGCAATCATGAGATGAGATGGAAATGCAGAAATTTGAACGATACGGAGATGATTAACATGGTTCATGGCGCAAAGATGACACGCATAATTATAATCTGTTTCCATCCATAGTTACAGTATTTGCTAACAGGAGCACAAACCAATTCTTTGGTTTAGAATCAGTTTTGTGTTCTTCATATTGATTTGGCATAGGTTAAAAAGGTTAAAAAACTCTTTTTCCTTAGGTCTGATAGGTCAACCTGATTGGACAGATTACCCGCCTGTCCTCTTCTGACACAATGTGTACAATTGTACAAAAGTCTTAATTTGCGTAACTAATGAGACCATTATTTAATATGAAGTTTTCTTTTTATTATTAACTAACGGAGAACTGCACTAAGCATAAAAAATTGTTTTTTGCTCCGATCATATAGGCAGACATTGCACACCACTGGAGTCTTCCACAAGGCTCGACAAATTCTGATGTACTTCATTTATTTTACCTCTATCTAAACGGGAAGTCTTGTTGAGATTAAGAATCTACTTTATAAGAGATGCCTGTCCAAGGCAGCAGCCAATCACACATTTCAGAAGGCAACAGATAAAACAGCAAGGGTATATCCTTGAAAAGCCCACAATAACCTGCGTTGTACAAGCAATCCCCATGACTGATCTCTTAAAATGAAATGTAAATTAAAAGTTCCCCTAGTGAGTAAAATATGACACATTAGTGTAAAATGTGAGATATACAAAATATATCCCCTCGAGTTGATCTAAACGTAATTAGACCAATGTTTCAGAAATTATGGCCCAAAACTTTTGAAGTTAAAGCTCCTCCTGGAAATATGCAACTGACCTTTCCTAAAATCCAGCCAGTTCTTCTTCCACTAAGGTCTATGTGGGTATTAAACTTGAAAATGATCCATGGAATAATTTTGGAGTTATAAAACGGAGCATCTGCGGTGGAGATGATGATCCCGTAATATCCCATACTATTCAGTGATATGAATAATTGCACAGTAAAACAACTAGAGCTGTTCATACATAGTGGCCTCTCAAGAAAAATAAGTCCATGTCTCCGTCACCACATTCTTTATGATGCTTTTAAATTTATCCATCGATAAGAGTGAATCCCATTTTAGGTCATTTTGTAAATTGTTCCAATCCCATGGTGCCGATTACGAAAAAGCAGTTTTTCCCCAAATCTCTCAAAAACTGTGCTTCACTGAAAAGCACCCGCTGTCTGGAGCGTAACTCCTAATTACTAGAGTTGACACAGAGAAGGGTCAGAGGTCAGCTGGAAGTTCATGAAGTATTTCTTTATAGATACAATTTCAGCAGTGCTGTTGTCATCGGGTGGTCAGTTATGTTCAAGCCGCCACATCAGTCCGAACGCAGTGATGAGTGAGGGACTCCGTCTTTGTAGTGAAACGCAGAGATGGACGGTACGTCGTGTCAAGTTTATCTAAAATGGAATGGAGGTACATCATGTCAATTACAGGCAGAAAGGAAGCTTCCACAAGTCTTTCCTTGGTGATGAAAGTAAAAAAAGATATATTTCTAAAATAGAAGTCAATCTTCATCTTCGGTTTCCTGACTAGGTTTGCTATAATCTTCTTCTTTTTTGTCTTTTGGCTGTTCCCACTTGGGGACGCCACCACGGATCATCTATTTCCATCCAGAGGCTGGTACTCTTCTGGCTAACAGTACCAGTGATGGTACTATCTAATCCGTTTTGTTTTATCCTTCCTGACGCAACCCTCCGCGTTTATCCGATCTTTGGACTCTCCCTGGAAGTAACCGAGCCATAAATGGGTCAACAGCCAGTGTATTTGCAGTGCCGGTCCCAAGCCTGGATAAATGTGGAGGGTTGTGTCAGGAAGGGTATACAGCGTAAATAGCGTAAAGCGTCATATGCAAAATCTGAAGACAAAGCTGATTTACAAACTGGATTGATTTGGGCCCAGATTAACAAATAAGATTTGATACAATATCCTTTATTGTCCCCGTAGGTAAATTTGACTTGGACTCACATGCTGCACACATTGATGCCACCACAGTTGTAGGAGAACAAATCACACCAGAAACAAAAGAAGAACCAGCCATAGCAAAACACAGCATAAATACCTCATAATCCCCTTTGCACGTATAAAATATTTCACATCCATCGCACATAACACATTTCGCAATCAGCCGAAAGTGAAACACCCTTAAACTACTGTGCAGTGCCTACAGCCTCAAGCAGCGCTGTTTAAAGGTTTGATGGAGGTAGGGACAAATTAGTTTTTAAAACGTTTGGGTTTGCAGTGGGAAACTCGGTATCGCCTGCCAGAGGAAAAGATTTCATATTGTGTGTAGAGGATGTGATTGGTGGGTCAATATCCTCTGAGCTTAAGAACAGACTGCTCATAGATGGGCCGGAGGGGCTGGTGCTCATTCCTTCCCATCAATTTCATGGCGTTGTTTTCCAGACGAAAAGCTTCCTTTTCAATTGTACAGTTAGATAGACAAACCTGCTGACATCCCATATCTGATTACTCTATCCAGTACCGCCGTATAAGATAGAAACATCACACTGTGCTCCACACCGTACGCTCTGCGTCTGCACAGGAAATAAAGTCTCCGCTGTAAAGATATACAGCATAGACTTTTCATATACCCTCACTAGTGTAGTTAGCCAGCAGCGGACCGGCCTACGGGTGGAAACAGGTGATCCGCTGTGGCAATTTCGAAAGGGAGCAGCCCAAAGACGAAGAAAGACAAAGGCGCCGGCGCTAGAAATCCGATTGTGGCCTTTTATGTACATATATTGTTAAATGTAGATTCACACATTCACAAATACAATCAAACAAGCTTTTCCTGCAGAAACAGCTGCAGAAAGTGACGTCATAATGAATAATAATGTATTTCCTTCAGATGTCGTTTCGTCTTTATACCGATAAAAGCATTTGCAAAACTAGTATTTGCAACTAACGAAAGTAATGGCAAAGGCCCAATTTGTGCTTGAAGTTATGACTCTGTGAACCACCAAAAAAATGGAAGAGAAAGTTGTGGAATTTGTAAATCTCATGTCACCCTGCACAAATAAAAAAGGCCTTGGCTTTGCTTCTGGTAAGTTAAGTTTTTTTGTCTTTGCACAATCTTCACCACAGTGCTGCAGCAGAACACCCAAGGACTGCTGCAGACCATGCCCAGTCCGGCATGATGGACTGATTACTCAGCCCTCTGGAGTCCTGCCAGGTGCTGCTCCTCCCTCAGCTTGCCTGTCCATTCATTCTCAAGTAGGCCGCTGATTTTTTCAGTGATGCCTCGCTGTCTTTGGCTGGCTGCGACCCTTCACAGACATAAAAGATCTCTCCTCTCCGTTTACCTTTCTCACAGTAGGTCCATAAGTTGAACACCAGCGTCCACAGCTGTGCATCTGTGGAGCCGGCGCACTCAATGTCAGCGCCAGAATGAGAACAGCATCTTATTAAAGCTGGTTCCTGTAATAACACCTGCAGGAAGCCTCTCTGCCAAAAACAGTCTGGAACAATTGCTGTTTACTGAAAAATTTATATTTTTAACCATGTTTTCCTTGCAGGGATTTAATAAGGGAGGGTTCCAGCCAAGTTGTTATCTAGCTCATATGCTAAGCTAAGTTAACCTCCTGTTGGCTGCAGCCTTCCTCTAAAGAAACTCCAAGAAAGGGTTTTAGGTAACATCATTAATCTGACGGTTTTAAAAAATATATATATTATAGTGGTATGCATCCTGCAAACACATGTTATGCTGTTTTATTTAAATTATGACTGTGAATTAGATTCAGCTTTACAGGTAAGGTATTGTCTTGGTCAGCACTATCGATCCTTATTACGCCAAAAGAAAAACTGACTGATCAGCAGATTTCTGCACAGGGGCTCAAATCCCTAATAACAATACATTATAGTTAAGTTCTCTGTGATACAGCAAAGCATTCCTACATGGTATGATTTTATAATCTTACTTATACTCTAAATTTACAAATATATCATAATGTGCATATGCTTGTGTACTTTGTGTACTTGCCCTTGTAACAAGGCTATTTTCCTTTCCCATTAATAAAGTGTTATCTTATCTTATTCTTAGCATGGGCGGCTCTATACTGACCAAAAATAGCACTTTGATATTTTCTGGGATTTGGCCAAAATGATCATTATAAATATTTCACATCCTTCAAAACAAACGTGTTAAGCCTAGCTCTCTCCCCTTCGTTAGTGAATGCTACCTGCTAATACCAACGGATGCATGTTTCAAGACATTCATTTATTTGAAACTGAAGCTGATGTTTGTAATGTCTCACCATCTGTCGGAAATCTGAATTTCTGCACTGGTCCAATCTTATATCTAACTGCTCAGCACAATTACTTCAGTTTTGCTGCGTTATCCAGCTTTAATTTCTTAAGACACGCCTGAAATTTAAATTATTTTAATTTAATGATGGCAAAATCAAAATTCATTGATAAGTATAATTGGGTGTCATCTGCATAGCATTGAAAATGTATTTACTTATTTATTGAGTATTCCTTAACAATTTTACCTAAAGAAAGCGTACATTAAGGTGAATGATGATGGGCTAAGTACAAGACCCTGTGGAACGCCAAAACTAACATATGCATATTAATGGACAAACCGATCAATTTGATAAACAGGATTAATCCAGCTGAGAAATAGTCTGAGTATAGATAAGTACAAAATTAAGACATTACAATAATCAAGAAACAGTCTGATACTTTGTAGGAGTGTGGTATTATCTCTACACAAATAACCCCAAAAACTGGGACTATTCCTTTAATGAGAGCAACAGCAGATATAAAGACAGCCCAGGTCAGCAGGGGATTGATGGAGGCTCATTAACCTTCCCTTAATGAAACCATGTTCTCATGTTTCTGTACATACTGTTCATCTGGATTGTCCTAGAATTTCCTCTCATCAGGTCAGGTGGAGTTTTTTAGCTTGAATATACTTAAGTCTTCCGAACTCAAAGGAGCTTTTTAGTCTCCAGGAGATGATTTTTGGTAAAATGTCAGATTTTTGAAGCATGACAAAGAAGGATGGGTGTCACCAGGTTTCCATGTCTGACTGAGAAAATGGCTATTTTAGGCATGAAAGCAGAAACTCAGTAAGGGTTGCTAAGAAACAACAGGTGTGCTGGGTTCTTTATGAAAACGCACTTAGAGACAAAAGTGAGCTGTAAATACAGCTCACTTTTGAGCTGTATTTACAGTCTGTTTTTAACGTGGAGGTCTTTTCTGCAGACACGGTGGCTCGGTTGATTCCAGATGCGGATTCGCCTCTCTACGAGCGCGTGCAGCAGTACCGCCAGCTACTGGATGGTCTACCGATGGACGCTTACACACACGGCTGCATCCTCCATCCAGAGCTCACCACCGACTCCATGATCCCAAAGTACGCCACCGCAGAAATACGTAGTAAGTGAAGCCGGCTCGCCGTGTTGTGATGCCATGACTGCTGATGATTCCGCATGAAACACAAGAGGAACGGAGTGGCTCTATATACTGTAGTAGTTGGAGTTATAATGTGTTTCACAGAACAAATATAACCGGTCATATACTGTCGGCCTGAAGAGCGTGGGTTACATCCTCCAGTCGCCGGCTTTCTACAAACAATCCCCCTGATTGAACTCTTCAAATTAAATGTGAAGTTAAGTCCGAAAGTGTTTCCAAGAAGTAAAACTCCCCAAGGGATAAAAAAAAATATGCACAGCTAGAGTAAAATATGATATTTAATAGCTATAATAGCGGTGGAGAAATTCATTCATTAACTCATTATCCATAACCGCCTATCCTGTTCAGGGTCGGGGAGGCTGTCCCAGCATACATTGGGCAAGAGGCGGGGTACACATTGGGCGGGTCGGCCGTTCATCACAGGGCCCACACATAGAGACTGAACCATTCACGCTCACATTTACTCCCACGGGCAATTTAGAGCTATTTTACTATTAATGTAAAATGAACCAGAAACAAGGCGGGGTATTCTAACTTATAAAATTAAGTTTTAGAATAAGAATAATTTCATGAAATGTCACTCATGTCAGACAGAACTAATGAAAAAGGTTACCCCATGAAAAGTAATGAGCTGTAAAAAAAAAACCAAAAGGTGGATGGAACCAGCCCAAGAGGCATTTATATGGTGATTGTAAAATTTCCTTGAGGTTTTTTTTTTAGGTATTTTGGGGGCCTGAAAATGAAATCTTATGAAACTGGGTTCCACTGTGCCGAACATTCACTATTTGCACGCAATTCTCCTATTTCTTGTACAAATTCTCATCTGTATGTGGGTGGGTTGTTAAGTTTCACTGCAGTTCTGCAGACATTTTGATGTTTTTTCCCCTCATTTTTCTGGAGTATAATGTAAATAGATTGCATCGCTGTGAGCTCAACCTCAACTTTATGACCAACTGTTCGTTCAAAGTTTAAACAACAGTCAGGCGTTTGGAGTCCCGACCTATTCATCTCCCTTTTCCATTTTCCAAATGTTTGGAAGACATTTCCCTGTTTTATTTTTTAATGACGTGATTAGCATACGGGGTGGTTGGATGCTAACAGAAATCCCTTAGTGCTGCACATAGTGATCCCAGATTTATGCCTGCTAACAGCTGATATCATAATATTGAACACAAGGTGGATTGATGACCCAACATGCTAATAATGGATTTGCTGGTAGAAGACGGAATTCATGTTTCTCAGTTATAGCAAAAACATCAACTTTTCGCTCCTCAGCCCGTAGAAGATTCTCCCAGAAGCTCTGATGGTCATCAAGGTGTGTTGTGGTAAAATTCAGAGGAGTCTTAATGTCCTTCTTCGTCAGCTTTGGCTTTATCCTCGCCACTCTCCCATAGATGCCTTTTTTTTCCCAGAGTCCCTGCGACATATGATCCATGAACAGTGACCTTTGTTGAGGTGAGAGAGGCTCGGGGTTTAGTGGATCTTTGATGACTTCTCAAATGAGTCTTCACCTTCACCGTGCTCTTGGAAGATTTTAGAGGATGGTCAACAGAAGCTGGTTCGGTGAAGGTTCTCTGTTGTTCAAAGTCTACTCCATTTATAGATGATGTGTCTCACTGTGGATTTGTGGAGTCCCACAACCTTAGAAACAGCTTTTGAACCTTTTCCAGAGAATGATAAGAGTTAAATAACTTTCTTCTTCATCTCTTCTGGGCTGTTGATTTAGGCGTAGAGCGCCACTGGTAAGACATCCGAGCCAACTGGCAATGCTTACCTGTTCTTAGGTTAAACTGCATTGTCCTCCAGCAAACGGTAGATGAAGACACCGTTTGTGTGCGTGTGTGTTTGTGTGTGTGCGATTGTTTTTGTGTGCGTGTGTGTTTGTGCGCGTGTGTGTTTGTGCGCGTGTGTGTTTGTGTGCGTGTGTGTTTGTGCGCGTGTGTGTTTGTGTGCGTGTGTGTTTGTGTGCGTGTGTGTTTGTTTGGTATGTTTTTAGGACACTTGGCCAATGCTGCAACAGAACTGATGAAGTTGGACCATGAGGAGCCTCAGCTGACGGAACCCTACCTGTCCAAGCAGAAGAAACTCATGGTGAGTCCACATGTATATCCTTAAGTATTAATCTAAGTCTTTTTCTAATTATATTGCTGATTTATGTAATTATTTTACATGTCAGTAAAAGAGGCTTTAATGATGAAATAAAGATCTGAGGGAAAAAATAATGGATAAATGAACAAGTGAAAAAGCTGTTGTTAAATTATCAGTTTCACGGTTTAAGGGGAGCATAAGAGCTTAAGATCCATCCTTTATTATACCGTAAGAGTATTTAGCATTCAATTTAGCTATAATATGGATATATATGGTTCTTTGGGGGTACAGTTTGGAAACCGAAGAAACATCTTCTTTGGGTTCTTCCTTTTAGGAGTCACAGTGGATCATCTGTCTCATGTCTGCCCTGTCCTCTGCATCTTCCTCTGTTACACCAACCAACTGCATGTCCTCTCACCGAATCCAGAAACCTCCTATTTGGTCTTCCCCTTTTCCTCTGGCCTGGCAGCTCCATCTCCAGCATCCTTCTACCAATAGAACCACTATCCCTCCTCTTCAGGTGTCCAAACCATCTCAGTCTGGCCTCTCTGACTTTGTCTACAACACGTCTAACCTGGACTGTTCCTCTGATGTCTTCCATTCTAATCTTGTCCATCCTCTTCACTCCCAAAGAACATCTGAACATCTTCCACTCTGCCTCCTGTCTTTTGGTCAGTGCCACCGACACTAAACCATCCAGCAGAGCTGGATGAAACCTTTCCCTTCACCCCTGCTGCTACTCTTCTGTCACTGATAAGTCCTGACACTCTTCTCCACCCACTCCACGCTGCCTGAGCTCATTTCTTCACCTTTTTTCTTTCATTGAACTGTAGATCCAAAGAACTTAAACTCATGCACTATCTTCAGCTCTGCTCTTTCATCCTCGCCCTTCCTCTTTCCTCCCTTTCATTCACACACATGTATTCTGTCTTGCTGCAACTGACCTTCATTCCTCTACTCTCCAGCGCATACCTCCACCTCTCCAGGTTTTCCTCCACCTGCTCCCTGCTCTCACTGTAGATCACAATGTCATCCACCAACATCATAGTTCACAGAGACCCCCTGCCCCCCTCATCCGTCAGTCTGTCCATCACCATAGCAAACAAGAAGGGGCTCAGAGCAGATCCTTGGTGCAGTCCCGCTTCCACATGGATCCCATCCATCACTCCTATTGCCCACGTCACTGATGTCATACCGCTCTTTTACATATCCTGTACCACTCTAACATACTCCTCTGTCACTCCAGAATTCCTCATGCGATCCCACAATTCCTCCCTCTTCACTCCATCGTACGCTTTCTCCAAATCCCCTAAGACACAATGCAGTTTTTTTAAACCTTTAAACATGTAAGTTCCTCAATATATTACGGTCCAACAATTTATCTCTTCCTATAAGAAATAAAGCATTTTATTGGAAAAATCGGATACAATTTAAATGATAACTGTAATGGTATGGTAACAACACCTTTCAGCATTTAGTAGCTTCGAAAGCATTCATTTGCCCCTGAAACTAATCCATGACCTACTCTAGAGTTATTATATTGGTAACTCTGTTGGTTATTTCCCCCTACTTTTCATTAGAGTTTTACATTCTGACAGCTATTTAATTTTCCAAATTGTTCTGGACAAGATAATTGAATTTGGGAGTCTACAGCCGAGAGAAATTTCATTATGAACCATCTTCAGGCCAGACTTTTTACACAACTCTGCGGCACAAACATCCTGTCACAGTGACCTGAGTTTATATCCCTCTGGAGAAAACATCACGGTGAGACCGACACAAATATTTTACCATTTTGAGTAACAAACATTCATACTTATGGGCAATTTAGCAGCTCCTAACCACAAACCAACCATGCTGCTTAGCTGGATGGTTTAGAGAAGGTGGCACTGACCAGAAGACAGGAGGCAGAGCTGAAGATGTTCAGATGTTCTTTGGGAGTGACGAGGATGGACAGGATTGGAAAAAAGCACATCAGAGGGACAGCATAGGTTAGACTTCCTGGAGACAAAGTCAGGGAGGACAGATGGAAATGGTTGGGACACGTGAAGAGGAGGGTTATTGGATCTACTGGTAGGAGGATGCTGGAGATGGAGCTGCAAAGCAGGAGAAGAAAGGGAAGACATGGATCTGGATGTGGCGAGAGAGGACATGCAGTTTGTTGGTGTGACAAGGGAATATGCAGAGGACTGGGGAAGATGAAAACAGATGATCTGCTGTTGCAACCCCTAAAGGGAACAGCTGAAAGCAGAAGAACAAGAAGAAATCCTCCCTGCTGACCGGACAGAAAAGCATAATGGGCTCTTCACTAAAAAACACCCTCTTCCCTTGGGAAGGAAGAGGAGCCTCTGGTTTGACAAAACTTTGACAAATTTAGCAAATGACAAAGTAACGGAGAGTGAACAAAGATGGGAAAACATGAAGATCAGGCTCATGAAACCGTTGATAACGGGCGAGGTCCATGAAGGATTGAACTCCGTGGTTGAGGGACGGCTGCAAGGTGTGGGAGAATCTCCTCCTGAGACCTCTCAGCTGGTCGGCCCCCCACAGGGGCATTTCCTCAATGTTGGCGGGATGCAACTCTCTTAGGGTGACTTGGAAAGGTTCGGGGATGCCATTCCACCCAGACCGGACCACTTCCTGATTGACTGCTTGCTGCAACCTCCGTCCTCCTTCCCTCCCTGGGGGATGGAGAACAGGTCCTCAGACCTGATTGTCTGTTTGTTTTCTTACAAGTAAGTTTTGAACGAAAGAGTTAACATGTTGACCCTTGAAGGCCCCCATAAATTCTTAATAGGGAGGGCTGAGCGGAGATGCAATGTGGAACTTTTACTTCTTAATTCATATTGATGTTACCAAAGGTCTATTTTAATTACTATTATTTGACTAACTGTCGTTAAGGCTTGTTTTTAAATCATTGTCAGGCCAAAATCTTGGACCACGACAATGTGAACTACCTGAAGAAAATTCTGGGGGAGTTAGCCATGGTTCTAGATCAAGTGGAGGCTGAACTGGAAAAAAGAAAACTAGAGTATCAAGGTACGTCCATCATTATGGGTCACCATCAAAACATGTTTCAACTATTTTCACTGGGGTTTTTTGTGAAACTTTTTTTACTCCCTTCCAGGCCAGAAGTGCGAATTGTGGCTATGTGGACCTGAATTTACGCTAGCTGATATCTGCCTCGGAGCCTTGTTGCACAGGCTCAAGTTCTTGGGACTTTCTAAGAAATACTGGGAGGACGGCAGCCGGCCCAACCTGCAGACCTTTTTTGTGCGTGTGCAAAAACGCTACGCTTTCCGCAAGGTGTTGGGCGACATCCATACGACCCTCCTGTCGGCGGTCCTACCCAACGCCTTCCGTATGGTAAAGAAGAAGCCGCCGTCGTTCTTCGGGGCCTCGTTTCTCATGGGCTCGCTGGGGGGGATGGGCTACTTTGCCTACTGGTTTTTAAAAAAGAAATACATGTAGTGAACGCCCTGTTGTTGTGTTAGACGTCTGTGTATTTGTGTGATGTTTCATCTTTTCTGTGACGTTTTATGACTGCAGGAAACATAATGAATCTATATAGGGAACACTATTACTCACTTACCTGGGTGAACTAAGAATATTAAAACATTCCATAGTAAGAAATTCTTGACAGCATATTTTCTGGACCTTTCGTGGCGTTTCTTCATCTTTGCCGGCTAGTCTTTGTTTGACTTTTGTTGGAGGCATGCATCGGACCCACGCATACTGAAAACGTCAAGTAGAAACCCAGATAAAACGTATAACACACACACACACACCATCAGGGGTTCACTGACCTTCGCATGCCACTGTTCTAGTCATCACGCGCTCTTCACTCTTCATCCAGCCTGTGGTTCCGCCACAACCACAGGAAATCCTTCAGGACAAAGACTCGGCTGAGTGCTGTACCGCCGGAAGCTGCCACGAGAAACGATGAAAGGATGGAGGCAAGGTTCTTTGACAATTTGGGAAATACATTTTTTTGCTTTCTTGCTGGAGTCAGATGTTAAGATTGATATCATGATGCATCGGGATCTGTTTGAATCCCCATCCTCTTGCGTCCTCACGATTAATTCAGGAAAACATTATGGATGCTACATTGATCTGCCATAACATTATAACCACTTGCCTAATACTGTTTAGATGACGGAGGCAAACATCCTCGAACCGTTAACCTGCTGTTCTTCCTAACAGCTCCAGCCCCTGAGGGACAACCACCTCCCTCATAAAGTTAATATCTAGGTATAGTTTACAAGAACTACTACAAATAAGTACCAAACCATCCTGCTGTTGCCTCTCCTGTCCACCTGGTGGCGCTTTCATTGGAACGAGAGCAGGGGAATCGCTTAATTTTAAAGTAATTTTTGTCTTTGATCACAGTTACGGCAAATATTTATGAACTTTGTCAAAATTACCTTCATAAGAAATTTTTGCTGAATAAAATGTTTAAATATTAAATATAAATGTTACAACAAAATGCTAAATATAGATATTATTACCAAATCTAAATGTTTAACCCAATTTTTTAGAACTAAAGTAAATATTTAGCTAAAGTAAAAACTCACAGTTACATCGGCGGACTTAACTTGAAGCCGGTTCAGACGTCACTTTACCGATCCATTTTCAACATCCTCGGTTTGTTGTTTAACCGTCACTAAAATGTAAAAGTTTTTGGATTTCGAGGTAGACGCGACGTTCACTCTGATTTGGTTTTCTTCTTCAGACTTTTATTTTGGTACTTTAACTAACATCAGTGTAAATTGGCTTTTTAGCTTAATGTTTAGGTTTGTGCTAAACATTTAGGTTGAACATTTAGATTTATTTAGATTAAACATTTACAACACAATGTGAATGTAATACTTAGACATTTTATTTGACAGATAATTCCCAGGAAGTACAATATGAATACGTTTGAATAAGTTCATAAATATTGCTGTAAATGTGATAAAAGAAATTTAAAAAAATTTGATACTGCTATTTAAACATTGTTTGGAGCTAGATGTTGCAAAACTTGCCTTTAAAATCAGCATGTGCTACTTTAAAAAACGACGGCCATAATCTTGCTACCAAGAAAAGACGATACTTGGCGCTTTAGCTCAAATAGGAAACTATTGTCGCATTGCAGGTACTAACTTTGGCTAACCATTTGTGTCTTTAATCAGCTAAAAGTGTCATGACCTTCACCAATCATCTGACTCAGCTAATATATAACTGCATTTCCCAAAATGTTAAACTATCCTTATAAAACACACACAGAGACAACCGTGTGCTCAGAGGTAGTTTATTTCGAGAACCACAGTTCACTCTCTCACTCTTAGAACCCGGTGTTTGAAATGTTACACTCTGCTGAACCTTTGGTAAAAGGTAAATTCTGCATCTAGGGCACAATAGTGTTGGATTAGTTTTAGGGTGTATATTTCCTTGCATGGGTCCTTTCTTATCGTGTGAGTGTTTTGTGAGGGGTGGGCACCGCCCAGAGGCAGAATTTATGATCAAATGTCCCGTCAGGTAACCTTTGAAGCACCTGCAACACACAGCAGCTGTTTGTCGGCGACTCCTCCTGACAGATGCAAGATTGTTTTTACAGATAGTTATTTTTGATTATACGTCATGGCGTTTATTTCACCTTGCTGAATTTTTAATGAGCTCCAATGTTAAATGATGGGAACAGGAGAGAGTTGCTGACTCATCTGCAGGTTTATTATTCTGCTCCTGACCCATCCACCCTTTACTTTGAAGTCATTGTTGATGCTGGAGCTGCTTTTAATTTTATGAGGTCTGAGTTTCCGGTCTTCTCATCTCTGGTGATTAGCATCACTCAGCAGCAGATTAAGTTGAACCAAAGACGGTGATGGATGCTCCTTCATCAGCAGCATCTCCACACGGCGTCACATCTGATAATAGATTTGATTTTCATTAAGAATTTAAAAGGTTAGGAGCTCATTGTGTTCATCTTCATGTTTTATAATGCAGAGTGTTACATGAATTAATCCATTTCAATCAATCCTTTATGCCTGGAAGACATAAGAGGGGTTTGTTGAAGGAATGAAGGAGGTTATTTGTTCCAAACTACTTGCATGAGCAGCAGTCATGAAAGATGTAAAAATAGATGAGTGAATTTTTAAAAGGACTGACATGTAAAGTTATACTTCCTGTTGACATTTAAAATACATTTATTTAATTACGTTGACTTTCCTTTCTTTTAACTGAGACGGAGGATAAAAACCCCCCATCAAGAATCTTCATAAGTCCATTCATTTTAAAGTCTTCACCACTTCCTGTGACTGGAATCCTGCTACCTGAGGGCTCTGGACTTATTTCAGCAGGTTAAGAGTTCAATTGGAGAAATCCTAGTTGTGATATGTGGCCATTATATTTCACTATTTTTTACTTTTTTTTAATATTTATATATCTATATATGCATTTATTTATGGTGCTTTTTATGATGTTTGTTCATAAGCCTTAATTTATTCAGTTGCCATCAATGACAAATAAATGATGAAAACGGAAATCTTGGGTCTTGATTATGTGTCATTTCTGAAAACAATACAAATATTTATCTCCAACAATTCCTACAAGAGGATAAAACTGCCTCAAGCGAATTTCTAATTAACTTTGGTTCTTGTTCTGGATTTATGGCAAAATGGACCTGGATATGGACATCCAGCATCAACGGCGGTGTAGGTGTTGTATCGGTCCGTTGTGGTGAAGAAAGACCAGAGTCGTAAGGAAAAGCCATCAATTTACCGGCCCATCTGTGTTCCAACCCTCAAATATAGTGATGAGCTCTGGATAGAGACCAAAACATGAGGTCAAAGATACAAGCAGTTGAAATGAGCTTCAACTCATTGAATCTCTAAGGCCCAGGAGGCTGGAGCTTAGAGATCAGGTGAGGATCTCAGACATCTAGAGCGAGCTTGGAGTGGAGCTGCTGCTTCTTAGCGTCAAAGGAGCCAGTTGAGATGGTTCAGGCATCTGGGGAACATTTTCCTGGAGCGTTCAACTGGGAGGAGACACTGCGGTGGACCTACAAGTAGCTAAAGGGACTATGTACCTCCTCTGGATGGGGAAAATCCGGGGATCCAGTTTGAGCTGGAGAATGAGGGAGGTCATGAGGGCCCTTCTTAACCTGCTGCCACCTCATCCGGACCCCGGAGTTGAGCAAGAAAATGTTTGGATATGTCTGGTATTATTTTACGTCATCCTTGAAGTCAGAAAATGCCATGAAAAGACCAAACCTTAAGCAGAAATTTATTCCATCCTAGGTTTAACAGTTTCTCCTTATATCTGTGAATCCTGCTGAGCACATACAATTTAAAAAAATGATTTCCTAAAACACTTTGGGACTGTATTTTTCAGAAAACAATTCTCATACGGAAAATAATGGATTATCTGTTTGAGCCTTTATTCAGATGCATATGAGTCTAATAACTCTTTACGGCAGCAGGACGGCGTTGTGAGGGACTCCGGATAAACGTCGACGCCCGTTTCAAACAATTATGTATTTTATTAATTTGGAGATAATTGCAGTGTGTGGCATAAACAAATAAATACATCACTCATTGGCAATATCTGAAAATACATTTAAGTGGGTTAAACAGAATCATGGTCAGCTCTTTGTTTTGACTATAAATAAGATTAAAATTAAATTTGGTAATTTTTCTGACAAGCACAAAAGCCCCTAATCTGTTCCAGCTGTAGAGTGACGAGCGAATGCTCCTTTTCTTCATCATATACAAGTTTAAAGAATATCTTTAGGTATTGGTATTTGTACGATGCGCATAAGAGACATCTGAAGGTCACAAAATGATTTAAAAACTAGTAAAAATTAAATAGTACAAACTTATTCCAGCATGCATGTGGAACTCGAGCTGGCAGAAATAAATAAATACATCAGACATTGGCAGTATTTGACAGCACCTGTAGGTTGGTTGAACTCACTCCTGGTCTCTTAATGTTGTTTATAACTAACGTCACAGCTAAATTTGGCAACTATTTTGCTTCTGACATGAATGTTTTCAAGCACAAGAGTCCCATTTGTTGCTTTTTTTAGTCGTGAGACATCTGAATATGTCACAATGTGATTCACATTTCTACCTGTGAAAATAATTGTATATAATTACTCTACCCTAGACAAAGTAAGAGAAGCCAGGTGGAGATGGTTTGGACATGTGAAAACGAGGTATAGCTGTTATATTGGTAGGGAGGATTCTGGGGATGGAGCTGCAAGGCAGGAAAAAAAGGGGAAGACCAAAGAAGAGGTTTCCGTATGTGTTGAGAGAGAACATGTAGTTGGTCGGAGTAACAACGTTTTCTCTTGGTCTACTCTTTTTATGAACGTGAAATTATTTCCAAACCGCCTTTGATAAAAAAATTACTAATTCTAATGAAATGTGGGCCAACCATCGATCCTATCTCTCACAGTTCTGTAGATAGTTTCCTATAAAAGCAATTAACTCCACTGTACATTGGTCTGTAAAATCCCACTCCATCCGTCTGCAGAAGTGGAGCTTTTAACATCTCCCCACTCTGATATCTAAAAATGGAGTAGAGCACTATAAGGCAGCAAACTGGGAGACAATGGTTTTAACATGCGAGCTGTAGTGGCTGAAGGTGATGAGAGGCAGTGGCCGCGCAGCAGAGCAGCGTCTTGCTTTTATCTCAGATTACCATGAGTCATTTTGGAAGCAGCAGCTGCCAAACATTATGGTGGAACTGCAAGCCTGCTGTCCTGTACTAAACGACCTTCCTTCCTGTTAGGAGGGTCTAGCTCAAAATAGTTTAGATAAGAATGGGCAAACTGGATCAGAAGACAGAGAACACCAACTGTAGTGCGGTGCAAGGCTGCAAAGTCAAATGGGAAAGTTTGGGTGCAGTTTAAAAGTGTTGTTTGTGATCTTTTGGGTGGCGCTGAGGAGGGAGTCCTGGTGACAAAGGTTTAAGATACCAAACCCGATATGTCAGATACCACCCCAGCACGCCACATAAGGTCCCGAGCAGCTTGTGAGACGGATCGTGGAAATAAACAGAGGTGCAGGTAAACATCCACAACCAGATAACCAGAATCAGATTCAAAGCAATGTATAGCAGGTTGAGGACAGTCCTGGGAAGCGCAGAGAGACTAGCCGTCTTCAGGGAGGCCATGGGCGCCGTTTCCTCCAAGATGAAGAGGGTGGAGTAGGCCAGGATGAAGGAGTGTCCCGAGATGTCATAGCCACGCCAGTGGAAGCCAGCCCGTCTGCAGATGGCTTTGGATGTGAATTCTGTGTTGACAACATCCATGGTTCTGGCTTCATAACAAGAACCAGTCACATCCTCGATGTAGAAGAAGGTCTCAGTGCAGATGTACCAGATCGTTGTCGCCACCACCAGAGACAGAAGCCGCTGGAAGAGGAAGTACACACTCCTGCTGAAGGAGGAGTTGGAGAGGAGGAGAAAGGGTGTCAGCAGGAGCAATGTCCAGCCCCAGGACACTTTTACGAAAAAGCTGCAAGAGACAAAAAATATCATGAGCATAGCACTCTTTGATTAAGTGATCAAAATGTTTCCTTTCTCACACGTAAGTGTTTAAATCTTCAACAATTTTACATGACTTTCATCAGCTACTCATTCATTATTCATTTTATTGATTATTTGTTTTGGTTATGGAATGAAAGAAAATGGTAAATGGGCTGCGCTTGTATGGTGCTTTTCTAGTCTGCTCTGCCACTCAAAGCGATTTACAACACGGGTCAGCATTCACCCATTCACACAACATTCATACACTGAAGACCAAGGCTGCCATATAAGGCAGCACCTGCTCGTTAGGAGCGGTAACCATTCACGCCATCAATCACAGACCCATCCAACAGTCATTAGGAGCTACTTGGGGTTCAGTATCTTGCTCAACGACACTTCACCATGTAGACCCAGAAGGGCCGGGGATCAAACCACCGACCATGAGATAAGTGGACAACCTCTCTTTATCCTGAGCCACTGTGAAATTTGTCAACTTCATATTTGTTGCTTTGACCAACCAACATTGCAAAACCTAAAAATATTTAGTTTATTATCACTAATGACCAAGAAAAGCATCACAGCATCAACTTGACAGAAAGTAGAGCCTCAAATGTTTACCATCAACAACTAGACTGATCATCTGACTATAGTAATCGTGCTGCACAATAAATCACATTTTAATATCCCTCAGGTTTGTTTAATTGGATTCACTTAATTAAACAAACATGACTGAGTGATATCGATGTATAAAATGTTTTGCACATAGACGGTTTGTTGCAAAGGAAATCAAGTGCTCGCTAAACCACAGCCAGAGGAGTAATCGTTTCAGGAGCACGTGGATTATTCTGCAGCTGCTCCCTGAGCAAAAATTCTCTGGAGACAGTCGAGATGGATAACATATAAAGATGAACATCTTGTCCTTCAAAGTGCATCCTCATCCATTGTTCGGAAGCATTTCCGATTCATGGGAGGGGATGTTGACAAAGAACAAATCATTTGAAAAAAAAGCTGTACGGCGTGTTTTCAAGTGGTTGAAAACACGCCTTAAAACGTCTGCGTGATGAGTGATGAGTACAAGTCTTAGAAAAATGTTGCTTAACATGAATCGTCCATCATCAACTCAGACCTCCATAACAGCAGCCCTGTACAGCATGTCCACAAAAACATTCAACACACAAGAACAAGCTGCCATCGCATATCATTTAAGATACCCGTCTAATAACCAGCCTGATTGTTTAAGGAAAAGGATCATTACATTAAACAAAAGGTATATGATCCTCAAACGCAATCAGTTTTTCAAATTAGGAAGACCTGCAAAATGGGAAGGGTATATGGAGACACTTTGCCTCAACCTTCTTGCTTCTAGCGGAATTAGTGCCTGACACTTCATTACATCCAAAAATCATTGTGACAAAAAATTGTGATGCTGTGGATAGAAATATATTTTTAATGAATGGTTGTGATAGCTACAGCAAGGTCATCATTAACGGATCCTAATCAACTGAAAAAATTATTCAAAAAGAAAGACAGGAAGAAGTCTAAAAAGATAAATTGTTTTTTATTTTTCTAATTCACACTAAAGCTGAAAAGGGCACTGATTGTGAATCAGTTTTAATTGTAAAAGAAAATTGATGTGAATCATAATTTCTCCATTAATGAACAATTCAGAAATTTTACCTTAATAAATTGACCGTTGAAAAAGCCAGAATCTTATATCACAAAAGAACATGTAGAACATTTGGTCAACGTAAACCTCTGAGGAAAAATATTGATGAAAACTATTAATTCAAGCAAATTTAGTGAAACTCATCTTTTTATGTCCTTTGTGTATGCGATATTTTCATCCTTTTCTTTATTGACTGTTATTCTTCCTTGATTCCTGTCTCTTGTTATTTATCTGTACTATTAAACTCAGCAATTGTCAAACAATGTTCTTAAATAAATCAATTTTGAAAACCAGCAACACGGCTATAGTTCACCTTTGACCTAAATTCAAAATTGTTGTTTGTAACATCTACAGTAGGTTTATAGTTAGATCTGAATCCACTTAAGTCAAATTAAAGAGAACATGATATTTTGAAAATTATATTTTTGAAAAAGCTAACACCTTATATCAAACTCAAAAACAGGCATTTACAATCAGACCCGAGCGACATTAAACATTTGAAGAAACAAATTGACTAAAACTAGTAATCTATGCTAAGTATTAATTATACTGTCCGATTAAGTTAACTTCTCTTCTCCTCTACCTGAACCCTCACAGTGCAGCATATGAAGTGGTTCAGGCATCTGATCAGGACTCCTCCAAGAGGACAAGACCCAGAACCTGCTGGAGGTACTATTTATCACTTCTGACCTGGGAACACCTCAGGATGAGCTGGAGATTATTGGTTAGGAGAGGGACAAAAGGAATAATACCCTTAATAGTTCTGTTGCCACAGCAACCTGACCCGGAACAAAATAAGCAGGTGGATGGATCTAGGAAAATGTCATCCATTATATTTTAGATCACTTTATTCTTTTCTTAATTTAATTTTCGTTGAACCCTGTCTCGTGATATTAATATTTCTGTTGCACTATTGCAATCTCTTTCCAATCGTTTTATTTTTTGACCGTCATGTAAAGCATTTTGTAACATTGTTCGTAGGTATTACTATTAGTAAAACACTATTAAGTTATTTTACAAAGTAATTAAAAAAAAAACAGATACACAGATGCAGTTTATCTTTGGTCTACATTAGTATAACGTTACTTATTTCATGACATCACAAAGTTCTGCACAATTACTGATGCTATCTTCCCATTTCCATCGAAAACAGATGCACAACACGAGCCTCACTAAAGTTTATTAGCTAACCTGAGCTAGCAGACGTTAGCACTACTCACACATTCAGCACATTTCTGCTGCTGCTGAAGTATGTCTGCGGAACGAGGTCCAACTCCTTCAGAATCGAGCCCACAACAGTAATCAGTAGAAACAACCAGTGGGACTTCTGTCCAACGGCCGCTGTCCCCCGGAATGTCACCAATCTTTCCACAATGACATCCACCACCGCCATGTTGACAATATGAAACAGAGGAGCCGGTAAAAAGGAGTGATGACGTCACAACAGATTCACCAATCACAATTCTCGGCTGTCTTCTTCTTCTCCCTTATTTTTTGGTTGCAGTAGCGAGTGGAAAAGGTCTTCTTCACGATTTATTATCGCATACCGATTCATACGGACAGTTTAATGTGAAAACAATCGCATTGAAATAATATATTTTAGCATTGGTTACAGAGAAGAAGCTCTGAAAAGCCACTGCGCTTTACCGCTGCAGCAGCAAATAAGCAGACAGACACATCTGGAGAATATCTCTCAGGAGTTGTTGGAGACCAAAATAGAGCTACATAAAGATGAATGGACTTGAGGTATAGAATTGAGTTCGTAGGCCTTTACTGAATGAGGGTTCAGCCTCTACTGTTTAAAAAGGACACCTTCTCTCTCTACTGAGCTAAACTGTGTTCTCAGAGACTGCCACTGAAGGCACATTAACATTTTATTATCTGATTGCTATGGTTGCCAGGGATTTGTCGGGCTATATTACGTAGTAGATGAACAGTTTATGCCAAAATTGACATTGGAAGAAGGAAAAATGGACAAGCACAAGGATTTAAGCGAGGCACAGGCATTTTGAATCACAACGGGTAATAACTCATACACATTAAAAGCAGATCTGAACAGGTGGGTCTCGAGTTGTGATTTGAGCATGGAGGGGTCAGTGCAGACTCTGATGACTTTGGGTAGGGAGGTCCAGATGGAGAGGGCGGCATTTGAGAAGGCTTTGTCATCTGAGGTCTGGTGTTTGGTCCTGAGTTGAGTAGAGACAAGGTTCGCATCAATGGACTGGAGGCAGCGGGTTGCCTGGTCATTGAAGGCTCTGTTGGTGAGGAGAAGGAGTTTGAACTGGACGCATCATGTCATGGGGAGCCAGTGGAGGTTCTGGAGGAGAGTGCTGATGTGGTCTTGGGGGCGAGTTCTGGATCTATTGGAGTTTATTGAAGTTCTTGGAAGTTGTGCCATAAAGGATCCTGTTAAAGTTGTCCAGGTAGGATGTGATGCAGCAGTGAAAGAGGGTGATGGATGCAGCTGGGCAATGTTCTTCAGATGATGATAAAATCGTGAAACCCCCCCAGTAGATTTTCCCTCAGTCTGATCTTTGTCTCTCTGTTAGATGGTGACCTTCAGCACTGCCGCTGCAGCTGTGGATAAAGATGCTGACTTGTCATCTGGAGTCGTAGGATCGAATCCAGCACAGTACATGAGGTATGTGCCAGAGGTCTGTGTGTGATGGTGTGAGATCACAATAAAAAACTCCAACCGAAAGACAAAACAAATATAAACCAGCTTGTTCCGTCACAAATTTCCACATTTCTCACAGCGAAGTTCCACTGTTAACCGATTTCAACGGACCTGACTTACGACGGAACAAAGAAGAAGTCCAGGCAGGTGGAGTTGAATGAATTCTAGAAATATTTGATTCATTAATGGAAACCAATTTCAGAACTTAGCGAGTGTAGGAATGATTGAAGTGAGAATTTAAATGCAAATCTGCTTATTGTGAAGAAAATAATTTTGTCTATCGATTCTATAATACTATAGACCATTATACTGCGTTCCATCATATTCTTCGTCATAATTCATATGCAATAGCACCACCTACTGTATGAATGATGTACCTAAATCATATGTACTGTTTTTATGTGAAAACTATTCTATTCTATTCTATTCTATTGAAGTACATCACATATTCTGTTATATTTAATTCTATTCAATTCCATTAAATTATACAGAAACTATAATAATATACTATATACAGTATCCATTTCTTTTTGTTGTTGTTTTTCATATTCTGCAGAACAACAACAAACATGAGGTTGATTCAATGGAAGCATTTCCAGATAGATGTTGGTGATTCTGTTTAGATAGACTGACATGTGTTCAGGCAGGAAGCATCACCTTTGACCCTCACTCTCTGGATAGTGTTTGTTCCAGATTCTCCTTTCTTGCAGGTGCCACAAAGTACTGCGCACCCAAACAACATGACACAAGTTTCTTCACACATGCCTTCACTCTGATGAACAATTAAATCAGTCATGTAGAGTCAATAAGTTCAGTATATAGTCTATATTTATCTCAATGCACAGTTTATCGTGTCACTTTCATGGTCATATAAATCCTGCTTGCTGTATATACTGTACCCGATTGTGTTTTTATCCATCGGTATTTTTTCTCTTTGCACTGTTTGCATTGTTACAACACCATGCTTGACTCTGTGCAAAGACTATACATGTATGTTGATCATATGCCCATCCCAGTGGGAGGAACCTTTAGAGCATGAAAAACTGTTTATTGCTTGAACACAAAACTGACTGACGCTGAATCTAATCCTGAAATACTGAAAATTGAAATCAAGACTATTTCTTACATTATTTATTTTGCTATTTGCAATAATAGAGAATCATTAAAGAAATAACATCTGATGTAATCCATGAAAGAAATAATAGAGAATACGTCTGTAGGGTTCACTGTTTTTACCGTGGATAGAAGTAGTTTTCTTCATCAAGCGCTTATTTTGGTACCTCTGCTGATGTCAGCGTGGATTTGCATTTTAGCTAAATGCTAAAAGATAAATATTTTGTTTCGTTCTAAACTTTTAGGTCCAACATTTAGATTCAAAATTTAGATTTCACATTTAGATTTCACATTTAGACTTAAAATTTGTATTTATATTTATTGTTTAAACGTTTTATTCAACTAATATTTCTTAGGAAGACAAATATGACTGACTTCATAACATTTTGTAGTAAATGTGATTAAAAATTTGACTTAAATAATTTGACACTGTTTTTTAAACGTTTTCTGGAGCTAAATATATCAAAAAGTCCCTTTTAAATCCTCATGTGCTACTTTATAAAAGGCGCCCCATAAAATGTTGAATATAGCAAATACAGCGATTGACATAACATTATAACCACTGACAGGTGTAGTCAGAATAACATTGATTATCTCACAAACCATGGCTCCTGTCAGTGAGAGTATATATTAGTCAGCAAGTGAACACTTCCTGCTGAACTTGATGTGGTGCAAAGAGGTAAAAAAAAAGGGCAAGTATAGTAGTTTGTTCACAATTTTTTTGCGTTGCTCTACCCATTCTGTTCCTGCTGCACTACTTGCTTGATTGACGTGAGCCAACAAATATACGCCCCTCTCTTCCGGAAAGCGTTTATGTATTTCTTACCACTTTATCACTCTGTTATCAACCATGACTGAAGCGAACACAATAGCTGTGACGTGACTCATGTGTAGAGCGGTACGAACATGTAGAAGGGCACAAAAATACACATTGGGCCAGAACATCTCCAACACAATAGATCTAGCTGGGTCATCCTGGTGTGTAGTGGTTAGAAAGTACCGAAAGTGGTCCGAAGAAGGACAGCCGGTCAACAAGCGACATTGCTATGGGCGCTCGAGGCTTATTGGTGTGTATGGGGATCAGAGGCTTGCTTGTGTTATCCCACAGAAAAGCTACTATACCACAAATTGCTGAAAAAGTTCCTGCTGCTTCTGACAGAAAGGTATCAGAACACACAGTGACAACACAGTGGTGTTTTGGTGGCAAAAAGGGCAACTGCATGATATTAGGCAGGTGGTTCTAATGTTTTGGCTGACTGGTGTACATAAAGTGGTGGGATTAAATCTAACCATCCAATATGGAATGCTTCGGGGGTATAAACCTCTGTTTTCTGATTTATTTATATATGCTATACTTAATCAGTGTACATTTGTCTTTCAATGTAAGGATCTGGATGTCTTCTATTTAATGATAATGTAAAAACTGAATCCATCGATGTTCAAACTTGTAGAGTCATTAGATCATACTGGAGGGAAATAAATCTCCCTTTAGCATCTGGTCGTTTGTCCTTGATGCACCCTGACTTGGCAAAACAACCTCTCTCCTACAAAAGCAGTTTCGTAAGCTGCTGCTTGGTTGATTGTTCTTCAAGGACTGACGGAATGAAGGAAGACTGGCAGGGAAAGAAATGCCTTTCAGTTAAATGACAGATATCTCATCAAAACAGTTGATGTGGTTTGATACTTCATACTAGAATATACATCTAAAGCGTGTTTGAATATGGATAACTGCTCATGACTTTGCTTTTGTCGGCATCCCAGTGTGAACATGCTAAATGCAAACACTGTTTGGGTCTTTGAGATGGAAAATATCAAGTAAATATGAGAAAGGGGTTAAGAACGCTCTCCTGCAGACATGCAGCAAACGCTGCAGAGAAGCACAACTTGTTGTGATACAGTTTCTCATTAATTCAGTCACTAACCACACGGTTAGGACATTTGACCTCTTTCTGTTTTGAGTTTGCTTGCTCTCCCGACGTTCTTGTGGCCTTGATGTCCCTTTGACTGGGAGCATAGTGGATGTGACGTTAGCCTTGTTAGCTGACAGGAAGAAGAGGCTTGGTTCAAATTCAACTGGGAACCTGTGGGATCTTTTTGTGTGTAGTTTGCATGTTATCCTCGTATTCTTACAGCTTTGATGTCCTTCTGACTGGTGGCGTGGTGGTTTAGTGGTTAGCATTGTTGCCTCACAGCCAGAAGGCTCTGCGTTCAAATCCAACTGGCGCCCTGCAATCTTTCTTTGTGGAGTTGTATTTGTATTGATGATTTCCAGTCTGGGTGCTTCCTCACACATTCCATTACCATGCAATATAGTTCAGCTGATGATTCTGAAGTGTCCAATAGTGAGTTAGAACGAGCTACTTGATCCTGTTGTCCCCTGCATCTTACCTTGGATAGGTTCCAGCTCTTCCGCTACCCTGAACAGCATAAGTGGTTACACTTTCCTACTACTCAACGAATTTGGCTTTATGTGGTGCATTCTGACTGTGAATGCTCTCGGATCTCAAGTACGTCCTCAATGTGTTTTGCCTATAGTCTGACCTGTTGTCCGGTGTGATCCAATCAAAATGGATAGCAGGGAAATAGAAAAAAATTGCGTTGAGTTGAAAAGATACTGAAAAGATACTAAAAGTGCCTCTAAAGTTGAGAAGGGGTGCAGATGCAGAACATAATTTGCTTCGGTTTCATCATTAGAATGGTACACCAGCACTCAAGTTCATTTCAGCCCACAATAATTCTACTTAAAGGGGCAGCCGTGACTCATTTCACTATACCGTACTGTATGTGATTAATAGGATAGATTATTATTATTATTATTATTATTATTATTATTATTATTATTATTATTATTATTATTATTATTATTCAGGGGCATATTCTCTCTTAAGAAGAGAGACCTGACACAGTTGTTATTGTTTGCTACTAAACACCTTCATATCCTCTTGTAGTTAAAAGCTGGGTATGGTGTAGGTTCTGGAGTTATGTGGTACAGTCCAGATACTGTTACTCACACAGAGCTGAAAGGCCTGTTTGACTCGGTCAACTGAACTACAGTCAGGACCAGATTTGTTTCAGCTCCCTCTCAGTTTAATACAGGCGGTCGCTGAATTATCCTTCCCACAAAGCGAGATTTGTATGCGAGCGCCCTGCAGCGTCTCGGACCAGACAGATGATGATGTCATGCTGCAGGTGGTGAGGGACGATCTTTGGGAACAAACGTCTGGTCCAAACATTTTCAGACTATCCTGCAGAAGGTTCTCTGCTCAACATTTCCTGACCCACATACCCTCGATCTCTTACCATGAAACTGGTTTGGGTTTTATTTTTGCCCTGAAGAAAAGGGCAAATACAGATGTGAGTTACATAACCCACCAGCGCCTGATAGCTCAGTAGAACTTCTAATAATCTCAGTAATGAGTTTATCATCAAATATCCGCGTTGAAATTATGTGTGCTGGAAATAATGGACATGCGTGACCAAACGTAAAACTACAAAATCACTTTTTTGGACATGCAAGCAGCATGGTGAAAACCCCATTACCTGAAAAGAATTAAGTGATCCCGTCTTTTCTAAAAAGCACAAGCGTCAGACTTTTCAGTGAGTACATTTAAAACATTTCCACCTCTATAAGACTTATTAGTACAGGCTTGAATAGATCAACGACAAGTTGGCACCAGCTCAAAAATGCTGCCTTGATCTCGAGACGTTCATCAGGGGGGACCTTCACTGACTGTTGGAATCCTTTACTGTCCTACACTCTACTTGATGGGTTGGCTAAATCACTGCCCCTCTCCTGTAGCCTTCCCGATACAGTCCTGTCCCTCCTTATAAATGAAGTATTCATCAGATCCGTTCTCATGACAAACAAGTTGTCTTTGATGTCTTTTTGGTGAATGCTCAGTTTGACGTCATTGTCATCAATAATGCCCCTCTTATAAAATCCTCTACCTAGAGTCCTGTGCCTGCTGGTCGGTGTAATATTGGGTCCATTCCAAGGACAAGCATGTGTCTTCGATGTCATTTTCATCCACTGCTGTACCTTTTCTCATGACGTCCAGCTTGGGTCCTGTTCCTATTGGCAGATTGAAATACTACACAAGTGTTTATTTTGTCATTCTTGTCAACACTGGCTTTAAGGTCTTTCTTGCCAGTAGCCGTCTTTGACTGCACATGAATCACTCCTTGTCCACACTTTGGCCCCTTTCAGTTGGCCCTAAGTGTCCTTAGTCTAGACTGTTTGGTGAGAATACTCTGCCTCAATATTCAATCCTGGTTGTTACCACATCCTGGTGAGTCTCACATTCTCACCAGTCTGGGGAGTCTCTGGTTGTTTACTCAAGAGTCACTCCAGTAGTTTACATAGTGCCGTTTTACGTGTACTGCTTTCAGGGTGGCTAGCCCCTTTTGCCCATACCAGTCTTTCCTTGGAATAGTTTGTATTTTGTGTTGTTATATTTATTCTTTGGCTACTCAGTCACATAGGAATAGCCGAATCCCGGATAAATGGGGAGGGCTGTGTCAGGAAGGGCATCCGACGTAAAACCTATGCCAAACCAATATGCAGAACGACATGATCTGATGTGGTGACCCCTTAGGGAAAGACCTGGAGGAAGAATAAGATATTTATTCTTTGGCGTCCCCTCTGGGCAGCTTCTGTACCGTTCTAATTTCATACTTGAAGATCTGAGTGATGGTCTCTACACATTCACTCATCAATATTCTCTTCCCAGCTCATCACAAACTGATATCCTGTACCTTTGGAGTCTGTGACTGACATGCAAAGCCCACCAAACCCCAACACATATGGGAAAAAACGATTTGCTCAAATTTAGACCCAAAAAGCTCAGAGTTGAGTTTATGAAAAGATCGATTAAGTGTGTTTTTTATCTAATGGGACTCAATGGGACTGACTCCACAGGGAAGGTCAGAGGAGGAGGAGGAATATGCATCTATGCTAGTAACAACTGTTGTAATCGATACACTGTGAAGGATATCACATGTACCCCAGAAGTAGAGCTTCTCTACCTCTACATTATAACGTTTTACTTCCTCCTTCATAATCCTCTGTGCTGCTTATAGTCCGCCTAGTGGTAATGCTGCAAAAGCTGCAAATCGCCTGTCGGAATGTATCCACACACAGGCCCAACGCACTCCTGGTGCCTGATGTCATCATCCTGGGAATCGTTATTCATTGCAAATCTGATCTCACACTGCCAGGCTTCTACCAGGATGTCAGGTGTGAGACCAGACAAAACTAAGTACTGGACAAAAGCGATGGGAAGAGCAAAGGAGCCTATAAATCCAAAACTCCCCCCCCCCTCTCCAACTCCGACCGCTACAATGTCCATCTCTTGCCCACGTACAAATCTGCACTCAAATCAAGCAAGCCCCAACACAAGTGTGTGCTAGAGTAGTCTGGGGACAGCGTGGAAACGCTGCGGCTTCCGCAGCACTTGACTGAGACAGACTGTTCGGTGTGGCTTGCAAGATCCAAGCCACATTCTATAAAACTGTACCATTATGCTTAATTAGGCACAGCATGACTGCTTGATACGGAACCCTTACAGTCCAGTCCATGACCAAATCAGATAGTGTGGTCTAAACAGCGATGAAAGTTCATTTATGACCCTTTCACACATTCTGCACCAAGAATACACCTTATATTATGTAACATCTTAGTGTTTGCCCTTTTTTATATTTTCTGATACTGTACTTATGTCTTCTGTAATTGCACAGAGCTGTACGACTGCACCGCTGCCAAAAGTCAATTTCCCTTTGGAGACAATAAAGTTTATCTTACCTTATCAGTCGGGTCAGCTGGTTGAAGTCTAAATGAATTTCATACCTGCCCCCTTTTTTTAATTCTGCGTTTACTTCAGATTTTCAGCAAGAATGTTCCAAAATGTTTAATCCATGAGTGCTTCACTCAAACACCACCCCCCACACACACACACATCACACACACGCACGCACGCACACCGCCCCCCGCCCCTCCACCACCTGTCTGTACAACCTTTCTAGTTTGATGGATCTGTTATATAATTCGTCACAACATTCCTCCCGTCTTTGATGCAAGTTAGAAATATGAAGTATGTGGGAGAACTGGCACACATGTGTCCGTTACTAAATATGAATGTCTGATCCTACAAGTACAAGGATTCACTGTCAGGAAGCCAGGAGCACATCAATTATATGAAGCCTGCATGACTTCCACTGATTTGAGTGAATGAAGATGGGAATGGAGTGAAATTAATTGACAGTTCGGTCTGAGGTCATGAAAATATCTGACTAAAACAAGTTTGTTGAAACCCTTTAAAATAAGTTTTAATAAATAAAATAGATCAAAAACAAAATTAAATAAGGACGTCATGGTTATTTACAGTTATACACTGTGAAGGTTGTCTCTAAGGCTAGAGGAAAAGAAGCTCAGAGACCAATAACAAGACGTGACCTTATGAACCTGACCGGCATTGAGTAGCGGGGGCTTCACCGCCTCTTTGATGGAGCCGTCTTTGCGTTTTGGACACAAGGTCACCAAGTCTGCCAGAGGTCTGCTGATCCTGTGTGGAGGAATGCTGTGAGTCTTTGAACAGTCCACTTCAGAGGGTTCACCTGAACAACCAGGTGACCAAAAATAAACCCTCAGTCAACACCTTCTTCAGTCAGGTTGATTCCACTTAACTCCCTAATAGGAGAAGATCAGAGTGAACGGTATCTCATATGCATTTGTTTTTTCTGCTTATTAGACGAAAACTACGTAGTGTCTTTATGGATTTAGAGGAAGCGAAGGACAGAGGGCCGAGGGAGGAAATGTGGGATTGCATAAGGAAGTCTGGAGTGACAGAGATTTATGTTAGAGGGGTACGGGATATAAGTAGTAGGAAGTATGACAGCCGTGAGGTGTGCAGAAGGAGTAGCAGATGGGTTCAAGGTGGAGGTGGGACTGCTCCAAGGATCAGATCTGAGCCCATTCTTGTTTTTTGTGGTGATGGACGGGCTGACAGAAGAGGTCAGGCAGGATTCTCTGTGTGGTTGAATCTGTGATCTGTAGTGAGAGCAAGGAGCAGGTGGAGGAAAACTTGGAGAGATTGAGGTATTTGCTGGAGAAAATAAGATTGAAGGTCAGTAAAGACATTAAGCAAGACAGAAGCTCTCCTTAATGGTCCAGAGACGGTGGCACTGATCAAAAGCTGTTAATGTTCAGATGTTCTCTGGGATTGAGGAGGATGGACAGGATCAGAAAGATGGACATCAGAGGGACGATCCTGGTTAGCAATTGGAGACAGAGTCAGAGAGGCCAGATTGAGATGGTTTGGACACGTGAAGAGGAAGGATCGTGGATCTATTGGTAGAAGGATGCTGGAGATGGATCTACTAGGCAGGAGGGAAAGGGAAAGAGCAAAGAGAAGGTTTCTGAATGTGTTGAGAGAGGACATGCAGTTGGTTGGTGCTACGGAGGAAGATGCAGAGGTCTGGGCAATACAGGAACAGATGATCCGCTGTGGCGACTCCTAACAGGATGGGCTGAAAGAATAAAAGGAAGTATTAACTGTATTTATTAAAGCGTTTGTCAAACCTTTAATCATTTGTGAATGAATGATAAATATGATGCCGATGAAACGTCAAGTCTTGTAAAAATATTAAATACAGTTATGTTGAGAAAACATGAATACCAATAAACAGACACGATGTCATAAACTATTAATTCTGACTAGAAAAATCTATGTCCCACAAGGCCATTTCCTGTGTTTGTGATCTCAGTGGAGAGACAGACAGAGACAGACTGCACATTTAGAGAGAAGAAGAAGAAGAAGAAGAAGAAGAAGAAGAAAAGTGCAGGAGGGTTTTGTGCGTCAGACGGCGTCTCAGCTCCGTTAAAAGTGTGTCACACATGACGGATGAGCTTCAGAGGTTCATGTTGAAGTGAGAGTCCTCTTCTGCCAGAGGAACCACTGATGAAGGTAAGGGACTCTCCCTCTCTTCCTCTGCGTCGGACATGACCACACTATCAGTAGAGATTTATTGATTATACATGTAAATGTATTTTTGCAGGGTGTTGATTGGATGTAAAATTATTTTCTTTTAAATGCACGCATTTATTTCATTGTTTGTAATGGAAGCTGTGGATAAAATGTTTGGTGTGAAAACCGGGGACATTATAGGATGTATTTTCTGACCGGAAAGTTTTCACTGCAGTCTGCAGCATCATTTGGATCAAAGTTCAAGGATGTTTATTGTTATTCTTAAACCAGGTGACGCGTGAGTTTCTCAATTGATAGTAAAATATACAGTATATACATAAAAACAATTTAATTTTTCGATGATAGATGACACAATGCTTTTACACGGTGCAACATAAAATACATATCATTGAAGTTCATTTAAACTGAGTAACTGTCTTTATGTCCTCTCTTTTTTTTTGTTTTTTTTTATTTGTCAATCCACTTTCCGCTTTATCACTGAAACGTTTCAAACAGGAATTTCTGTTGATTTTTATACGACATTCAATATCCAATCTTTCCACCCAGAGAAGATTTGATTGTATTTGTTCTTTGCGGTTTATCATGTTTAACAATATCATTTTGTGACCTTAACAATTTGGTTTAAAATGTGATATCTCCATTTTTATTGAACATAGAGCAAAATTATTTATGGAATTATGAATGTTTCACGTTTTTCAAAATGACAGCCCAACGTCAGTTGGGATAGGCTCCAGTCCCTGCGCCCCTGTATAGAATAAGCGGTTGCAGATATTAATGATGGGTTATAGTTTTCTTAATGTATTGCTGCATTTGGAGGGTGTTCTCCAAATACTGTATATATTACATATATAATACGTTTGTCCCTGTAGGCCACTGTAGTTTTAAAATCATATTATAGCTGTTTTAATCAAAACAACTACAAATAAATAATTCATCACTTCTCATCACCTTCATTTTGTCAATTAAGTTTTTTACTTCAATCCCTCATACTCTGCAGGGATTTTACCAAACTAGAGCAAAAACATAAATAAAAAAAGAAAACATGCTTTCGTGGTCCTCATAGAAATTCACTAACCTCAGTAGTATTTGCCCTCTATAATAATCTTATATAGTTTTATAGTATAGAGACATTTTAATGACTCAAGATTCAAGAGCTTAATTTTCACGTACACATTGAAAACACACTCCGGTTTAGAATGGAATGAATAGATCTTTATTGACATTGTTTTAAAAACAATGACAGACAAACTTATTTAGGCAAAAATGTGAATCGAAAAAATAAAACCAACTAAGAATTAAAGCTATCTTATTTGCAGTCATGTCCTCTGCTCCTCAGAGTTGTGGTGGGTTGTGGTGCAGCTGCTAACTCCTTTTCCTCCTCCTCCTCCTCCTCCTCCTCCTCCTCCTCCTCCACAGGCTTCAGATGCTATCCGTGTTCAGCTCCTGCTGGCTGCCACCCTGTGGATGTTTCCCCACATGGGAGCTGCAGCAGCTGCTGCTGTGCTGTCCAGCTCCACAGAGCTGCGCAGCCCCACAGAGCTGCTCAGCACCACAGAGCTGCTCAGCACCACCAGAGCTGCTGCTGAGATGCAGTCAGGCTGGAGGATTCTCACCAGAGCTGTCAGTGCTCCTCGCATCAGACGCAAGCGATTAATTTCATCCAGGGAGATCGACGCCCTGCTGCATTACCACAACCGGGTCCGCTCTCAGGTCTTCCCTCCTGCTGCTAACATGGAGTTCATGGTGAGAAAGGACCAAGGGCTCATGGGAGTTTGAGTTTTTGGATTTCCTTTAAGTTCATGGTCAAATGTGAAAATTGCAAATGCAGATCACACGAGAATGCATCCATGGTAAAACATGGACTTATCAGCCATAACATTATGACCACTGACAGGTCACGTCAGTATAAATTGACTACTGTACTATACTGTATACTGTACTATATGTGAATATTTCATCCTCAAAGCTGAGTTGTTGGATGGTTTGTTTGAGAGCAGGATTACATAAAAACTACCAGATGGATGCTTAGATTTTACAAAGAGGTATGTTTTGGATTATCCTAGAGGTGATTAAACTTAAGTTTTTTTCTTTTTTTCGAGTTTTGCATTTAAAAATAAAATGAAATAAATAATAATAATAATAATAATAATAATAAGCTGTTTGGTGCAGTGATTTCACAATGTGGAATTGATGCATTTGTTCTTTTGATCTTTCTTCGGGGTTGGAGTTAGCATGACGGCTAGCAATGAGGACAAATAGCTGATCTTAAGCAAAAACAACGTGTGTATATACATATATTTATATATACATTTATATTTATATATATATATATATATATGTATATATATTGTGTAGTTTTTCTCATTCTGCGGATTTCACACTAAAAATAACAACCTCTGAGTTCTTCTTTCTCGTTCATGTCTTCACAGACGTGGGATGAGAAACTTGCAAAAACAGCCCAATCCTGGGCCTCGCGATGTGTTTGGGATCACGGCCCGACACAGGAAATGAAATACATGGGCCAGAACCTGTCAATCACTTCAGGAAGGTAGTTTATAATAAAAGTCCTGGTTTCTGTTCTTAAGATGTTGAAGTGGATTATCATGGAGCTATTTTGTTCCATGTGGATTCATCTATGTGACTGACAGGTACCAGTCCATCACTGATCTGGTCCAGTCCTGGTACAATGAGAGGAACCGCTTCTCTTACCCCAACAGATGCAGTGGATCTGTGTGCTCTCACTACACACAGGTAGAGAGTTTCTGTGCACGGCTCTACAGCGAGAATAAGTGCTTCTCTTTGGCGGTACAGAGTAAAAACAGCATCACTGAATGCATTAAAATATAGACGATATAAAAATAAACAGAAATAAAAATAGAGATACTGTGGGCGTCGTTTCAATGTAGGGGAAATTTATCATCATTCTTTTGTTTCCTGTCAGATGGTGTGGGCAAGCACTAACCGACTGGGATGTAGTATCAAGAAATGCTCCAACATGAACGTCTTCGGGAGCGTCTGGATGGAGGCAACGCTGCTGATCTGCAACTACTCAATAAAGTAAGAGGGATTTAAAGGAATATTTTGACTCCTGGGGAAAGGGAAACCCTAATGCAATGGGAAAACTGGGAAACCGGGAAAACGGCTAGCCTGGCTTTGGTTTAAGTTCACAAAGTCGGCTTATAAGCTAGGCTAACAAGCTGGAAAATTCATATTTGGTAAAGGGCTAACAAAGCTAGAACTTGCCAGCCAGTTCGAGTTCCACCAGGGTCTACTTGTTTTAGGGTCCCTTGAGCAAGACCCTGAAACCCCAACTCCCCAGGAGCTTCAAAGGGGCCACACACTGCTCCCTCAGGGATGGGTCATATAAATACAAAATAATGTCACTATGTTGTATTGTATGTATGTGATCAATAAAGGATTTCTTCTTTGATAAAACATTAATTTATGTCACAGCCAATGTTTGTAGTTTGTTCATATAGCTCCCTCTAGTGGACATGGGTGTTTTTATGCAACTAAATTTCCCTCTCTGGGGGCAAAATCCCATTTTTGGCACATTTTGGGTCCATTGTCTATCCAACTGGTCCAAATGGAGACTCCTCTTAGTCCTATCGCACAAAAACTCTAGAATATCATGAAGTTTCTGGTATTTCTATCAAATGTGAGGAAGTGGTTTACGAAGAGTTTCTGAGCAACTACCTGTTTTGTTTCACGTTGTTACTGTGATACAATGATGTCAGAGCCTTTTTTCAACAAAACAAAAAAAAATCAGACAAGAACAGAAATATTAATATATTTTGTGTTTAATCACAGATTACTCACAAATTATAACAGGTACAATGTTTCTGACACTGAAAATAAATGTTTTTAGGTCTTACCTGTCCATAGACAACAAGGTGATGAAATACACCTGATAGATGTGGAGGTGAAGTTTATTTCAGGTGAAAACACAACTTAAAAAAAACATCGGATAGAGGATGTTAGTTAGTTAATTCATCATATTCATCAAACTGATTATACACTAACTAAAACATAAATCTCTGCTGGCCCATTGTATTTTACAGATACAGGCTTCTTCTTCTAATTTGTTTTTCAGAGGAAACTGGGTGGGAGAAGCTCCCTATAGGAGCGGGAGGCCTTGTTCCAACTGTCCGTCCAGCTACGGCGGCTCCTGCTGGAGAAACCAGTGCTCGCCAAACACAAAGCTCCAAAGACGGACGAGACTTTAACACAATATTGTGTGCTTAAAATCCAAATGAACGTCATGATTTGTTTGGACCTTCAGCCCACACACCTGATGCTATTACCACTACAGTCAAAGAAAATCTCTAGTAGGATTTTTAATCACATGAATATTCATACTTTTATTGGTCTTTCTCATCCAAACAGAAGAATTCATTTTTTATATCTATTAAATGGGTTCCCTTTTTTTATACTTATACTCAGAGTTTTACATTCCACTTTAAAATAATCAACAATATTCCCCTTATTAAGGATTTATAAATGAATTGTTGATCACAAATCATTAATAAGCTGCTATAACTTATTAGATATAAAAACTATCAGGGACCCGATGCTTGCCAAATAATGAGCACATTCATCTATACTGCTAATTTGATACTGCCAAATAGTGGCCCACATTGATAAATTGATACCTATGTTTTAAGCTGTTTATAACCGTTTACTAATAACTTATTAAGTGTCTACAACCTAATTCTAAACATTTATAAATCTTTTATCCAGGTAGTCTTATTGTATAAGGTTCCGAGTTTTGCACAGTTTTAGAATATCTAAAAAGCACTTTTGTTGTACGGATAATTTGATAATGATCCTTTTTATAACCTAAATGAAAAAGGATCATCTATGTTATATTTTTCCTTGCTTAGTGAATAAATGTCAAATGAGTCTTAAAGTTTTGAATTTACGGCTATGTGAACGTTCATTAAGTTACAGTTAACTGATGATCCTGTATCTCCCTATGAATAATCGACTTGTGTTTATTCACTGCTGCTGGAGAAAACGCGTTTCAGCTAATTATGTCTCTCCATTTGGCCCTTGGGGACTTTCTCTGCCATAAACGGGAGACTAATGCTGGTTTTATGGTCCAAAAGACGAGGGAATCAGCTGTGACTTACACTTAAAACACACAACGCCACCAGAAATCCATCTTACAGCCCCTCACAAACAAATGTAACCAGCTCACCATCATAACAGCCGCTTATTTGGCAGCTGTCTATAGAAATAGATAATACCTGCATTTATTCACTGTGTGAGAGAAAAGTTTTTTGTACACCTCTCATTATTATCTCCGCCAAGGTAGGAGTTTTCTTCCACGATCATTTGTTTGTCTGTCTGTCTGATAGCACAGTTACATAAAAAATACTGGATGGATTTGCATGAAATTTCACCCTGAGGTAGGTTTTGGCATATCCTACAGGTGAGTAAGTTCTGGTGGTTATGCATGTTTCAGAGCATTTGATATAAAATAAAGTAAAACTAGAAAAAGCACTCAGAGAGCGCCAACCTCCGCCAAGGCCCAACAGAACCAGGGGTAGACTTTACCGTGATCATCCATTAATGTCAGAGTCATTGCCAGTCTTTAAATCTACTGACAAACTCTGTGAGTATCTCTCAAATACTCATTGGCCGCTCTCCTCCTGCTCCTTCCACTTCAGCCTCTCTGTTCTGCCCACTGAGCATCAAAGGAACTCTTAAAACTAAGACGCTAGCTCACCCCTGAAGAACATTAAAGTAACTCTTCAAACTGAGCAGAAAGTTGCTGCTCCTCCACCTAATTAGCCTCAGCTGTTGCATACTACTGTATATCAGCTGCAACAGTACAAGAATATCCTTTAACTTTTTAATGTCCTGCTCAGCTGTTTTGGTTGAACACACTATGAGTTGCTATTTCATATTGAAAGTAACTGATTTATTTACTGACTGTTTATAATATGACCCTGTGTCAGCATGTAAATGCTGAAGAGCAAGGGGCCAAGGATGTAGCCCTGGGCAACACCGCAGGTCAAAGGTGCCACCAAGGAAGAGGCATTAACCATGAATATTGAGAGAGTAATATTTGATAAGGATCTTTTTCATTTATTTGCATATTAAAGTGTTTGAAGACTTACTAAACAGAATTATGAGATTTTTAAGAACATGATTGAGCAAAGGGTTGAGTTAATCTTATTAAAAAAAATGTAAAATTTCATCATGCTATAATATTCTAGCATTAAAAAGAGTATGAATTCACTGTTTAGCCTTAACTAAATGATTTGTCATTTTATATTTAATTGAGAATGATTACGATATTAAATCAATACCTGACCCAAATAAATAAAATATGCAAAGAAATCCTTTTTTTCAATGTATTTCTTTCTTGGTGTTGACCTTTAACAGTAAAGAAGTGAAATAAATGTGAGATTACTGCAGAGAATAAGATTACGGTGGGTGTTTTTTTTTTTTCTAGACGCAGTTGATTAAGGCCCTGTTCTCCATCTGACAGCTGAGCAGTAATTTACTTTTTCCCTCACATTCAAAACAAAACTGATGATGTCATTCATAACACAGAGTTTGTTTGCTGCCACCCTCAGTACATTCTCCACTCCTCGCCATGTTTCAAGTCACTCCCCACCCTCCAGCATTCTCTCTCCTCTTCCTACAAACTCAGATTCTTCTTCAAAGCTCTTGTTCCTTCCTGATCGGCGTAAGGAGACACGGCCGTTTTTGGGGATGAGAGCGAGGGAAAAAGCACATGATAGCTTTATGTCTATTTGAGTTTCTGTCATCATGTTGCCGTAGTTACAGCTGCTATATAGATTGGTGTCCATACGAGCCTGGTTACTGTTTAACCTCCCCACCCACATTTGCCCAGATTAGGAAAATCAATAAGATAACAGCAGCAGCGGCGGCCTTACCTTGCACCAACAACACCCTTCTCACACTGCAGCACCCTGCCTCAAACTTCCACATTTTGCACCTTATGGTGAGGGAGGAAAAAGGTGGATTTAAGACACATGCTTGTGAGGAAGCAGAGGACGACATGGTCAATGTAAGCCCACAAGTCAGCTCGAGAATGGATCCTCCATCCGGTGAGTACCCACTGTTTCTGGTTTTAACCCGCTGGAAAGAGGTCAAGTGTGGCAGCTGTTTGGTTTCTCTTCCTTTTGGCCGTCTCTTCCCTTTGGCAGCACCTGCCGCCATTGCGTCTGCCTCTTTCACACGGATGAAATCCAAGAGGTGTGTCAGAGAAATGGCTGCTGTTAAAAAGACTGTGTGATCGGGGCCCGGTGGACGAGGACGGCACAGATGTTTGCAGATGTCCGGTTTAGAATAGATTGAATAATATGGATGGATTGAAGTTTGAGCTCCAAGTTGTCACAGTTTTTGGGCTCAATATCTCAACGGTTGGTCCCATTTAGTCCATTTTTTTGCATTTGAGTCGACTGGAGGAGATCTATCCTGTAAATCATCTCATATATTTAACTCTAATGGTTTATATTTTACTCACTAGGGGGAGCTCTTTTTAGGAAAAACAGCGATTTGGTCTTAACCCGTTTATTGAACCATGTGAAGGAAATTTAACTTGTTTTTGTCGTATTTTTGGTCCTTATTTCACTCACTGGGAGGTTGGAGACGACAGAGTTCAGACTATATGGAATGATTGGAGCAGGATGTTGTTGAAACATTGAGAAGCTGCATTGATGGATGGAATTTGAAGCAGTTTTCTTCTTGCTGTCGAAAGACATCCTCAAATTGTTTCAGAAAAAGTAGGATTCAACGTTTGGCTATCAAAATTTTGATAGACAGGCGGACGGACTTATTAATGGATCGACATATGTCTGACAGACAGACAGACAGACAGACAGGCAGATAGATAGCTGGATAGATGAGAGACAGATGGATGGATGGATGGACAGATGACAGACAGACACACACATAGATGGAAGATGGACAGACAGACAAACATACAGATCGATAGATGGATGGATTTACAGACTTTCCACTTATAGCTAACGGTCCCAAAAAAAAGAATATGTGTAAAATAAATTACTTTTAAAATGCAAGAAATTTTTTTTCTTTTTTCCTATTAAAGCTCTTGAAACACATTTTCTGCAGTGCAGCGTGAGCAGAGGTCATTTAAGAACACACTGTGTGTGTAAGCATGTGTGTGTGTCCTCGTGAGGAGGATTTTAATTCAAAACAGTTGAATCCATAGTCCATGTTAGATGGAGACAGGTGGTTAAATTCTCTATTAATCACCGTTTGAAACATTTTAAAGAAGAACAGACATTCCATCATTTGGTTCCCCTGAATCCTCGGCTCGTATTGAATTTAGGAGTGTGGAGATTTAAAGACTGACGACTTGAGTGTGACTGGACCTGTGAATTTGTTTGAAGTAAGTCTGGAGGTACTCTGCAATTTCCCTCCACTTGAATATGTTGTACAAACAAAACAACATATTGAAAAAATATCAATGTCATAAATATTGACAACTTGAAGTTTGTGAAATAAATAAAGGAGATGTGACGTGTGACTTTGACCATCATAACAAAACAATTCTGGAAGACTGATATTTAGTGGAGAGTTGTAGGGAAAGTTCTTGTCCAGCTGTCTTACAGTAAGAAATAACGTGATCAATCAGACTGTGATGAAGAGAGAGAAGACAGCATGTGCTGACAAAATGACTGACTCTCCTTATAATAGATGTAGATTCATTTATCTCATCACTAACCCCGTGGATTTGTTCTCTACAACTCCAACTCTCATCAACAGAACTTCCCAAAGTGGTGGTCCATCTTATTCGGCTGGTGATCTATAAATGCATAAATCCATTACGATCTCCACTGCTAACGACCCGGTACCAGACGGTACCGTCAGATTCATCAGCCTCCTTCGACTTATTTGAGACACTTGTCATGTATCGACCTTCATCTCGTAAAAGCTTAAAGGAACAGTGCACCAAAAAACTACACTGACGGTGTCGTCACCGACAGCAAGTTTACAACCCCGAAAGTCCCCATTCTCCTGCGTTGTACATACAAGCTCTTTTCTCACACTTAAGTCTATGTGGGTATTAAATTTTGGAATGATACATTTATCATAAACATTTCTTTCTAAAGAAAACACTTTGAAAAAACATTTTTTTAATTCACATGAATTAAAAAGATTTTTTTAATTCACATGAATTAAAAAGAAAGAACACAAAATTCATTTTATTTTTCATGTATTTCAAAAAAAAGTTTTCGTTTTATCATATATACATATTTTGTCCAAAATTAATAAATAAATAAATTAGATTTTTTTAAATGATCTTGTATTAAATATTTCGACATATAATAATGATAAGTGGATGGTTTGTTTGTAGTTAACACAGTGAGTTATGCCAATATTTAAGGAAATCATTGGTTTGGATGTCTTTTTACGTTCTGTTATGCATTAGATTTGATTTTTTTTAAAACAAACAAACCTTGAACTACTTTATACATACATACATAATATGTCCCCAACCTGAAATAACCATCAAATCTTTATAATCTACTGTTTTAATGACTGACCTAACATCCGTCCTAATCATAACAATCAAATATTAATTTATTTGAGGATTTAGGACAGAGGCCGAAATAGTTTTTATCTTGTATTTCACTTTGTGTGACTTTCTCACGGATGAAAAGTGCTTTATAAATAATGATTTACGATGTGTAAACCATCATTTGCCTGTTTCAGAGTGTAGATGTGATGGCGATCATCCCCACAAACCAAGTAGCTTCTGTTTGACCTCTGATCAAGGAGATGAGTTCCATTATGCCCTCATTTCTTCTTTTCTTTTTCTTTTCTTTTTTTTACTGCAGATAGAAAAGATTTGAGCAGAGGATTTTTTTTCTTAGATTGAGTCATAGTTTAGATACAAACAGAATTAATGTGATGCACATTTTGTGCATAAATTTTGGTCTCAGCATTTTGCCTTTTAACCGGTTGCTGTTCCTTATATTCCATTAAAAGGGCCCAAAGTAAGATGAAATGAACTGAAATGCAGGATACATCTGGAAACATGAGCATTTCTCTCTGTTTATGAGCTGGGACATTTACTGAAAGCGTCTGTTTGCCCTCTGCAGGCCAGGCCGAGCAAATCCACCAGACTCAGAACAGTTATGTTACAAATACATTCTCTGGCAGCTCCCTGTCTTAAACCTCTTTTTGGCCTAGATGGAGTCCTACTATGCTTCTTTGTACAAACACGCTTCATTGTGCTGACTCACCGCCCCTTTAATGTGATCAGAGTAGGAAGAAACGCCTGCTTCAGTTTTTTTTTTGTATTATTCCTTCTGACTCAACCCTTGTCCTTCATTTCCTATAAATATTCATTCCTTTAACTGACGTAGAATATTATTTAGTGAAATAATTTTCAACTTTAATTGAATAACATATTATAACCATCATCAGTCTTTTCGGACCCTTTAAATGTGAATTTAGAAATATTCATATAATAGTATTATAACAATACAAAGTTCATATTAAAGAATACTTTTTTGTTTACATGATGCTTCAGTTTGTTAATTGGTTAAAAAAAATATATATATGTGTAAATATGAATCTTTTTTCATTTCTCATATACAATTTTTTTTTTAAAATAAATACATATATTTTAATTTTTTCCTCTTTTCTTCCTTATTAAAGGGTCTAAGGATGAAATGATAAAATTCTCCAGGAATTGATGCCGATTTCATTGTCACAGCAAAATAATATTAAAAAAAACATAAAAGGAATAGACGTAACATCAAGCATGGTGCATGAGGGTTAACCGATAAACTCTTTCTCCTCACTCGGAGAATAGCTCTATCTCTGTGTCGGACACATGAGATTAATTGCTCAACGGTCGCAACCCAAACAAACTGCTGCAGGCAGAATCTCTGGGTGAATGTAAATATGACAGCAGCCGTTCAACAGCTCGCCGACTCCTTTGTGTTTGCTGAGGCTGAAGGACTGGACTACTGTGGCCCACAGGGACAAACTCACTGCAATTTAAGGAAACACCTGGAAATTGATAAAACACAAGCGAATAAAGAAATTGTTTTCATCGATTTGTCAACACAGGAGAGTCGCCGCACAACACATGAAGAAAAACGAGCTGCAAGGGCGACACAAGACAACGGAAGGGTTTAGGTGGGACACTTAAAGGTGGCGCAACCCCCACGCGCTTTTTGAATGTTTCATTTCGTGAATAAAACAGATATAATACACAAAATTAGCCAAGTTAGCTCTCTCTGCCTAACTTCTGGGTCGTGTGGTCATGTGACCTAACATAAAACGTTTATCAAAATCGTGAAACAACAAATTAACTTAACTTAACTTAATAAGAATACCTACAGTACCGAAAGCTCAAACAAGCTAGCTTTTATATATCTGATGTTTTGACCGTTTTGTGCACGTTGCTATGGCAACACCTGAAGTCAGTATACATGATTGTGGTTGAGAGTTGAACGTTATAATGTGACAATGTTCACGTTTGGATGCGATAATTTTCACGTTTTTATGTGATAATTTTCGCGTTTTTATGTGATAATTTTCACGTTTTTATGTGATAATTTTCACGTTATAAAAACTTTAATCATCGCGAAAAACATTAAATAAACTTTATAATGACTCTAACATGCGGAATAACCAAAGCTACGGTAAACAATGTGTATAAACCTGCTGAGGTTTTTCAAACACTTCTGTCGTCTTGTGGCTTTTGCAGATCATTTTTTGAATGTGTTGTGTTGTGGCTTTTGCAGATCGTTTTTCTTAATGTGTTGTGTTGCGGCTTCTGCAGATCGTTTTTCTTAATGTGTTGTGTTGCGGCTTCTGCAGCGTACGTGTGTTGTCAGATTGATGGTTGCAGTGCGGTTGACGCAGTCAGCTGCCGTAATATTTGATGTAAAAACGTGAAACTCATCAATTTAAGACGTGATACATGATATTTTTGATTTTATGGCGTGACAGCGATGCCCTTCCATACCTAGAAGATTAAAACCAGGTGACAGATATTAAAGAAAAGTAAGAAAATGAAATAGACACGGTGTCAAAAAAGGTGTGAGAAAAGTTGTGATATCAGTGTTTTTTCTATTGACTTTGTTTTTTTTTCTTGTTTTCAACACGAAGGTCGGTAAAACTGAGTGGAATAAAGTTCCTAATCATTTTATAATTTACTATTACTTACCACATTTACAGTCATACTATGATGAGTACATTTCAGCCTGTATTTTTTTCACTTTTTCTTGAGCGCATTCACCATTCAGCCATAACATTAAAACCACCTGCTTAATATTGTGCAGGTCCCCCTTTTTGTCACAGAAACTGTTTTACAACGCACTCTAGTGTTCTGACACCTTTCTATCAGACCCAGCATTGACCTTCTTAGTCATTTATGCTACAGCCGCTCTTCTGTGGAATAATGCGGGCTTGCATTCCACGTCCCTTAGAACACTTTACTAACAATTGCAGTCCGACAAGACCTTCAGTCCTGGAGATGCTCCAACCCGGTGGTCTGGCCCTCACAATTTGATGTTTTTTAAAATGAGTCATATCTTTACGCTCGTCCATTTTTCCTGCTTCCAAAACATCACACACTTCAGGACAAAATTTTTCTTGCTCGCTAAGATATCCAACCCACTTTCAGGACATAATTAATGTTACTATGACCTCACCTGTCAGTGGTTATAATGTTATGGCTAGACCATTTCAAGAATTTGAATTTGAATTCAAATGTTATTTGTAAACGGATACGGTGTATTGTTTCTGCCTCACGAAGGCATCACGTCACAATAACAGAGTCAGCTTTAAGAATAAGACTCAACTTGTTGTAGCAACAAACGTCGGTAATCCGTTAATGGACGCCATAAAGATGAGAACAGGAAGAAGAACTGAGACAGGGTTCTGCCTGATGGAGCAAACAGAGTAGACCTTTTGAGGAGTAGCTGTACAGATAGTAAGAAGTCACAGTCGGCTGTTTTTCTGATGAGTTATAGCAGCTTATCGATAATCTATTTAATAAACTAAACATGAGACTATAATTAACATTTTACAAGTTTAGTCTTATTGTTCGGTGGTGAAGTCGACGTATGACGTCTTCATGTGGTCTAACTCCCAGTTAATCTACATTATCATCTATGAAAATGTGTCGCTCACAGTTGGTACTTGACAGCTGCTATTTCCACTAAACAAACATTCATTTCCACGCGGGGGGCTCTAACGTATTTGAAGTGTAATATTTCTCACTTTAGAGAAGGTGTTAATAAACTGTGGGAGTGTGAGAGTTCATATCGAAGCGAACGCTAACCAGAATCAGATCCTGTTTTATTGTCATAATACAATGTGTAATGGAATCACGTGTGACTTCTCTCCTCATGGGATACAAAATATAGACTTAAATATAGATTATAAAGAGCAGAAATAAAAGAGAAACAAAAACTAGAATATGCAGCAGAGACGTAAAAAAAAAAAGAAGGAATACAAAGAATAAAAGTTCTTGTTTAGAAACATATGTATATAACCTCCATGTGCTCTGAGGAAGAGGAGGATGAGTTCTCAGTCCTTTGTCCCTGTGGGTGTTTCACAGTGTGATGTGTGTCGGCTGTGTGTGTGTGTGAGTGTGTGTGTGTGTGTGTGTGTGTGTGTGTGTGTGTGTGTGTGTGTGTGTGTGTGTGTGTGTGTGTGTGTGTGTGTGTGTGTGTGTGTGTGTGTGTGTGTGTGTGTGTGTGTGTGTGTGTGTGTGTGTGTTTGCAGTACTCGGGGTCTGTTGTGTGACTGGAAGGAGGTAATTGGTGAGATGGAGGCACTGGGATAGAATCTGTTCCTCATCCTGTTTGTGCTGGATCTTATTGTTCTGAGCTGTTTTCCAGACGTTAACAGCTCAAACACTAAGTTACCGGTTTAATAATACATAATAATAATCAATGGTGGCTTAAATCAAAACACCATCAAATTCCCTGTAAGCAAAGCATATTAAATTAAATTGCAGTATTTGTGTATATTATATATACATTTTTTATATACAAAATATATAATTAAAATTAATAACAATTATTATTATTATTATTATTAGTAGTAGTAGTAGTAGTAGTAGTAGAACCATTTTATTATTTTTTGTTAATTAAATATTTATTCTTATTATTTTATCAATATTTTCATGTTTTATTTATAATAATTAGTATTACTATTATTATTATATTTATTATTACTTCTACTATTTTTACTATTACTGCTGTTTTTATTTTATTTATTATTATTATTATAATTATTATTATCATCATTATGTTTAACACTTTTTAAATATTCTTATCAATCTTCAGAAGATTCTAAATTTAATTTCATTGTTTTTGATGGCAAAATGGTGTAAAAACTGGTAAAAGTTGGTTCCAAGAACAGAATTATCTACATTTTTTTATACAGAAAATAAAATAATAAAATAATATTACTTTTCATTGTGTATTATATTATTATCATTTTATACATTTATATATATATATATATATATATATATATATATATATATGTATATATTATTTCAAATATTTTATGTTATTGTTTGTGTGGAGATCTATTTTATCTCAGTAAAGACAAAATATTGTAAAAAAATAAAGATTTGTTGCAAGAACAGTACTGAATTCTAAATCTTACTTAAGGTAAAAATTACAATAATATTTTATTTTATATTAACCGCTTCATTATTAAGTTGCTTCTCACTTTGGAGACAATAATTAGGTCTAATTTTCACCATTTGGTTTGTTGCTCCGTGTTTGTTAGCAGGAAACAGAGAAACACAAAAAGTACTGAAGCATATAAGTATGTACGTAGAAAAGAAGGAAGAAACGGTTTGATCTTGGAGTGCATCCAGATAAAGTGTCCAGATCCAGGGTTGTTTGATTAGTGAGAGGGAATCCTTTAATACGGAACACAAGTCATTTACATGAGAGACGTAATTCTACAACTTTATGAGATAATCACTTGGGTGTAGCTCAGGAGGTTAGAATGATTGTCAACTAATGAGGAGGTCGCTGGTTTGTTCTCCTGTCTGCCCCTGCACTGTAATAAAAGAATTACTTCACTGGAAACACACAATTAAATTAAGTATTATTGAGTCTAAGTTGAAAAAACTTGATCGTAGTTTGTCACCCCACAATTAAATTGTGGAAGTCAGTTTTTTTGAATGACCAACAATTCTCTTTTTACAGTGTGAAATAATTTGTCTTAATAATAATGTCAGATTCTTGAACCAATAATAAACAACTATTAATTTTCGGTTTCATATTTTAGTTTTTTTTTTAAGGTAAAAGAAGAATTTCCAGAGCTGGAATTTCACCTTTTATGCTTTCAGGTCCTAATTATACACTGTAAAAAAAAAAAAAAACTTTACCTAAAAACAAAGCAGTTTTGAGATTAACTTATTAAATCAAGTTATAATTACTTAATTTAACTGAGTGTTTCCAGTTGAAATAATTTTTTGTGTTCATCAAACAATTCTCTTTAACAGTTTAGTAATCTCTATTTTGCAGTGTCCTTGAGCAAGATCCCAATTTTCTCAGGCCAAGGAAGATTCTCCCAAAAGCTCTGAAGGTCATAAAGGTGGATTGTGGGTAAATTCAGGCGAGCTTAAATATTCTTCTGGGCCTGCAGGTACTTCCACCTCAACAACCTCCCTTTTGTGAAGAGTGACCTTTATTTCAGGTGAGAGAGGCCTTCTGGAATTTCTTTTGATTTTGGCATAGTGTGCTACTGGTGATACGTAGGAGTCAACGTCCTGCTTCTGGAGATGGTCCACTGAGGTGATGGTGTTGTTGAGAAGGGCTGGTAGTGATCCGGTCTGGGTGGGTCTTGTCCAGCTGGAACCAGTTCTTCATGCAGTTTGGTAGTTTTTTGGAGGTAGTTTGCTTCTAAGGGGGCGGAGCCTTCATCAGGTGACCCAGTTGGTGATGGAGCAGCTTTATGGTACAAATTATACGTTTTTGATATACAACCTGTATTTTGTGTTTTTTTGGACTGTTTTATGATAAAATTTGGTCTGAGATCCGGACAAAAGCATATTAAAAAACCTCAGAGGTCTGAAACTTTTTCTCAGCACGGCAGGAATCATTTAAACTATGAATTGAAATGTTTTCCATTCTGGATTCAATTCTGTACTTTTTAGCAGAGGGCAGGAGTCGCTGCCGGCCTTTTAGCAGCTTTTTACACAGCGTTCACTTGACACTATTAATCCCTGCGTTCAAGTCTCCAATCAAATCTCATTGTGACAGGCATTAGGGGATTATCCCCCGGCGCTGTGGGTCCTAGAAGCCGATCAGGTGGCCCCTGCAAAAAAAAAACGCTACCCTCTAACAGCGGGTCTACCTCTTCCTCAGCCTGGCCGGGCCTGAGAGAGCCAACGAGGCTCATGGGCCTTGGCTCAGCGGGCCGGCTCACTGTCAGGGGATGTACGGCAGCCAGGATGGGACGCTGGTCCTCACAGACTCAGGTAAACTTTGAGAATAATCCCTGAATCTGAGGAAAACAACCAGCTGAGGTATTCGAGTTAAAGTGGAGTTAAAGCCGAGGGAGGAAAAGCCGCTCAGAAACTGAAAGATGGAATGAAGACAGGAGCAGTAGTTGTTGGGTTTCTGTTTCACTGTGGCCAGAATCAACTGTAGACTTTTTTACATTAGAACAGGACACTAGAAACTCCTTTAATGAGGAAAATCAGCTTATTCAGCATTTTTGAGTCAAAGAGGGAGTGGAGAGCAGATGCTTGCGCTATTATTATTTTTATTCTTATTTTATATACCTGTATATATTATTTTAATTATTTTATTTTTTCTGTTGAGGGTTCTTTTTTAAAATCTTTTTATGTCTAGGAAAGGGCACAGTAAAGAAAAAATGGTGAAAAACTAATAAAAGTTTGTTACAAGAACAGAATAATATACGTTTTTTATACAGAACATATAATATCCTATTATATTTTTCCTTGTGTTGTGTATTATGATTATTATTAATATTATTTTTAATGTTGTTATTATTCTAGAACCATAATATGCTATCATAATTCAAAACGCTGGTTGTCCACCAGATGGCAGTAGAGACTTCTTTTCACCTTTAACATTCATATAAGAATATGGCAATACTTTTGAGCAGCAGTAACTAACCAACTAAATAAATAAGATAGAATTAATGACATGGAAATATGTTTTTAACCCACTAACAGGCAACAGTGGAACATGGATTGTAAAAAGGGAATTGTTTGATGAACTAAAAAAAATTACTTCAACCATTTACACTCAATTAAATCAATTGTTCTGAAATGAAATTAATAGGATGGACTCAAAAAAAGACTTAATTTGATTCAGGTCACTAGATGAAGTAATATTTTCATCCACAATTTTCTTCTTACAGTGCATGGTTGGACCCCGAAAGTATAAAAAGGTAGAATTTCAGCATTTAAAATGATTCATATCTCATTCAAATAACTTAATTTCATGGTTTTACCTTCAAAACCTAAAATATAAAACAATAAATGCACAAGTATGACATCATCTTGTTCCCACAGCATTTTAAAACAAATATTACAAAGTGTAAAACGTGAGAACTTTTGTTGATTTACAAAATGACTACCGCTGGTGACACAATTAAATTAAGTATTTTAGACTTAAATTAATCGATTACACTCGATATAAATAATAACTTAATTCATTTCATTAGTTGAATCTACTTATTGAAGTTCATCAACGGTTTTGTTTTTGCAGTGCGTTATTAGAACCCAAAAGTCTTTCAAAAAAAGTGAAATATCAGCTTATCAAAAATCAAATCAAGCACTTCCAATGTAACTTTTAGACAGTGTAACTAATTACAAACTGTACTGTACTCAAGTACTGGAGCGTTCAGGTACTTAACTCAGTGGTAGAAATAGACAAACATTAATTAATCCTTTACAAAACGTACTTATAATCTTACAGAATGGGAGTATTTTGATTTTAAAAAACTTTTTTCTCCACAACGTTCTTAGAGAGAAGTCTTGTACTTTTTACTTAGTTACAGAAATCTCATAGTTTCACCTTTGATGTTTTCTCACTTCAAATAGAGTTTAAGAAAATGCAAATATATGGATTTAAAAAAGAAATCAATATTATCTTTATATCCATTAAAAGATAAATAAATAAAGAAGTATATCAGACATAATAAGTATATCAGTATATCAGTATATCATAAGTATATCAGTTGTACTATAATATCAGAAGTATCAAATATTATGGTTGAGTTTTTACGCTGTTAAGTTCATGTTATAAAGGGTTCTAATATTTCTCAACCGATCAAACTAATTCAGAGAGATTTATCTTATAAGTCTTATTTTAAATCTAATAATAATGGATAATATTAAGACTCTGGTGCTCGGTTGATATAGAAAATAGAATATTATTCACACAAATGGTTTGCGTACTCTGCAGCGGTCGTCAGAGCCGTGAGGGAGAGATCTGACGTGGAAATCAAACCTGAGAGCACGAGCTTGAGTATTTGTTCAGAGCGAGGTCAGAGGAGAGCAGCATGTGACCTCCAATGAGCAGTATGTGACCTCCAATGAACATCAGGTGGCGGCATCATCAGGCCGCTCCTCAGATCAACTATAATAAGTTTGTTATTTTGTTTCAAAGAAATCACATTCAGAAACCAAATTTTTTTTTGTTTGTTATCAGATCGGAGTCTTGCATGATTTCCGCCGTGTAATGTTGAATTCCTACATATTTAGTGTCTTGTTGTTGACGCTGTGGAGGTTAAAACGTCCATTGATTGGCTGATGGCTGGAGGAGCTATCCAGAACCAGAGAGATAAACCTGTGGAGAGCAGAGCTGCTGACAGAGGAGATCGGGCCGGCGCTCAAAATGAATTCTCAGCAAAAGCAGAGTTAATGATTAGGTGGCGTTATCACAAACTGTGATTGATTTACGTCTCGCATGGTTCTTCGTGTTTATTGATGCAATTGTTTACTTATTTGGTGGACAGAGGCTGCTTGAGGATTTCAGTCTGGATATTGAACATGTTTTTTTGTTTTTTTTCCAGATTACAGATTGCCTCTCTGAGCTGCTCCACTGTTTGGGGCTTGTTTTAACCTTAAAAATAAAGTTGAAGGATATATAGTGGAATTACAAAGTTTGGGAAGTTCGGCCGCTGCGGGAAAACACTGTAAAAACTGCCGGACTATCTTATCTATTTACTCATAACATTGTGAGAGACTGAAGTTATCGGCGCTTGAAGATTATCATTATTGACATAACAAAACTCCTGTTATTTCACATATTGATTTATTGAAATTATCTTTATGCAACGCGGATAAACACCGGTACCACTCTACAATAAGACTCCCCTCATTAAGGATTTATACATGGCTTGTTCGTAGTTTACTAATTAAGTTGTAAACACTTTACAAATCATTGTTAAGCTGCTATAACTCATTTGACATAAAAGGTATTAGGGACCTGATGCTTGCCAAATAGTGACCACACTTATCTGTACTGCTGACTTGATATTGCCAAATAGTGACCCACATTGATAATGTGAGAGCTTTGTTATAAGCTGTTTATAAATTTTAACTAAACCCTTACCAAGTGTTTACAACATTAACTATAACCTTATTATGAACGGTTTATAAATCATTTATGAAAGTAGCCTTATTGTAATTTGGCAACTTAACTTCTGCTAAATGAACGGTTGAAGAGAAACATTGTCCTCTGGACTTTTTCACGGAGGCCTCCAATTGTCAATTACGCACAGACTCTATTTGAATGTAACACCCAAAAGTCATTATTGGGCTTTAGATAACAGTATCTGATTAGCCAGATTTGATCACTATCTAACTCTGTAAAATCAAGAAAATTGACACGGAAAAGTCTAAATCGCTGTATTAATTAAGCTGAGAGGCATGAAAGCTGCTTGCTCTGTATAAGCAGGAAAAATGGTGGATTAATATGAGTTTGTTGAACCGCACTCAATTATTACACCATTGTGTGAAAAAACAGAATTTAACCTCCCCAAAATGTCAATCCCGGGCCATCCCAGGCAACGAGAGTAACTGAGGGGGAGAAAATAGGATCTTGCCGTGAGCAGCCTCAGGAGCTTGCATAAGCTGTTATTTGCAGATAGTTATCTGTTGACAAGGTCTTTGCCATGACACTCTACTCACCTATCTCCTCCATCTACTGCAGCAGAGCCGCAGTCTTTTCCTGCTGGCCTCAAATCTGCTGCAGCCAGCACATTGTCTCCTTCTCTTTTACTCTTATCAACATCAACGCGCTCCAGGATGGGCTCTACAAACACTCGCATATCCCCCGCCGCGTAGAAAGAAAGAAGTCCCCACACAGTGTGTATATATTCCACGTTTCAGAGAGCCGGCTCCCGAGTTTTTCATTCCCCAGACACCTGCCTTACAGATCGGACTTGGGGAAATGAAATGTAGTCATTGAGGAGAAGGTACAAATAGGCACCGGTTGCAGATGGAGTTTGGTCAGTGTCCGGAGATTCCTATTCAGAAGATAGACAGGACTTTGTTCACAAACTGGAGTTTGAAGTTTCAAAGGGGAGAATCACACAAGTGTTACATCAGGTCTCAGCGATCCTTTGACTTTTAGCCCCGGGGCAGGAGTTTGGGTGACTGATTATAAGACAGCGCTCTCTGGTCCATCACATTTTAACATGGCAGCCTGTGGCTGCGCTCAGAGCGGCGTGTCAGGCTGCGGTTCGTCGGCGGCAGCCATTATCACAGTGATGAGGAAAGGTCTCGATTTAGATTGAATGTATGCTTATTACTAATTTATCACGACCTTATAAACTTAACAATAAGATATGATTTAACGCTGTACAAGATCGTCACCAACACAAAGCACACAATCAAAAAACACAATCGGAAAACTACACCAACAGTCTACGTATAAATAGAGAAGATAATTGAAGGTTGACTTATTCATTATACTGCACATTTCAAAATCAAACCAAAATGCATCCTGCTTCCCAGAGGGAGATTACAAGAACACACATCCTATGCCGGAAATCACATGCAATGTACAAAGCTACTATCCCATGCTAGCATGGCTAATGCTACACTCACACCGGATGAGAGGCAAATTTTTGGGATCAGTCCATCGGCTTTATTTTATCTACTTTACTCAGATGGTTGAGTAAAATAAACTATACTACTAATAATTGTTTGCAGTGATATTTGTAAGAGCCCTACAGAGGAGATGCATCGGTCGTCCACTTATCTGAAGGTCCATGGTTCGATCCCTGGCCCCTGTGGTCTACGTGCTGAACTGTCCTTGAGCAACAAACTGAACCCCAAGTTGCTCCCAATGGCTGTTCCATTGGTGCTTGATTGATGGCGTGAATGGTTACCGCTCCTGATGAGCAGTGTGCGCCTTGCATGGCAGCCTCTATCATCACTGTATGAATGTTGTGTGAATGGGTGAATGCGGACTCTTGTTTTGAGGCGCTTTTGGTTGAGCAGACTAGAAAAGTGCTGTACAAGAACAGACCATTTACCATTTACAGATTGGATGTTTGCTCTCAGAGTGATGATGGAGAAGTAGAGGGGAAGCCAGAAGGAGTTGAATTGTGGGTTTGTGAGGAAGCCTGGACTGACAGAAAAGTTTGATAGATTGGTAACGGATATGCATGACGGCGGTGAGGTGTGCATTGGGAGTGACGGGTGGGTTCAAGTTAGAGGTGGGACTGCAACATGGATCAGCTGTGAGCCTCTCTTGTGTGATATGGTGATGAAGGACAGGCTGAGGTGAGGCAGAAGTCTCCATGGACTATGATGTTGGTGGACGACGTAACGGGGAGTGTGGGAAAGACGTGTGGAAGTCAGGGCAAACAAAGTTGGAGTGGTTGGAGTAGAGGGTCAGGTGTTATCTGTGACAGAAGAGTAACAGCAAAAGTGGAGGGAACGGTTCCCAAGATGGTAGTGAGATCAGCTCTGCTGGATGGTTTAGAGACGGTGGCTCTGACAAGAAGACAGGAGGCAGAACTTAACATGTTCAGATGTTCTCTGGGAGTGACGAGGATTGACAGGATTAGAAAGGAGCACATCAGAGGGACCGCCCATTTTAAACAAAGTGAGAGACGCCAGTCTGAGATGGTTTGGAGACGTGAAGAAGAGGGATAGTGGATCTGTTGGTAGAAGGATGCTGGAGATGGAGCTGCCGGGCAGGAGAAAAGGGGGAAGACCAAAGAGGTGATTTCTGGATGTGGTCAGAGAGGACATGCAGTTGGTTGGGTTGACAGAGGAAGATGCAGAGGACAGGGGAAGATGGAAAGAGGAAGAAGATACCGCAGTGACTTTTGTGGAGGTCCTCTGTTCTCCTTTAAGTAAGTTACACGAAACATACCAAGAGCGTTTATTTATGACATTTCCTTCCATTTTCAACCAAAAGGAAACTAAAGACAGAGTCTGCTTAGTTTTTGTTGTTATTTGTTTTTCACTGAGGAAGTGATGTAGAAGGAAAAATAAAACAGAACAGGCTGTTTGGACTCACAGCATCATCTTACTAAGAGCCCTTCGAGCATCGATTTAGAACGCAGCATAAGAATCGGCCAGAACATAAAAGGCCAAACGAACATGAAAATGGAATAAAATCCACAACACATTCAACAGAAACACCAAAGTTGAACTTAGATCCTTGAAATGATGCGTCCTCTGCTGTTTTAGAAATGAGTCAGCGTATTATCATTGTGCCTGTCTTTGATGAGTGCCTATTTATATAGATACACGGTATATATGAATGAGTTTAAGCTTTAAGCTAAATTCATGTGGTGTCAGAATTGAAAACCCAAGACAAACAAACAGATGTTCAGAACAAACTTTCTTTTTTTCAATTTCTAGTTTTCAAGTCACATCTTTCGGTTTAGTAAATCCTCACAGGCTTTAATATAACCTAAAAAAAATACTAATTATATAACAGGACCTTCTCAGTAACCATGGTTAATGCCTCCTCCTCTTTGACCTGTGGTGTCCCTCAGGGCCCCATCCTTGGCCCCATACTCTTTAGCATAAACGTGCTGCTACTGGGTCATACCATAAAATGGTTCAGTCACATTTTCCAACAAGAAATAATAAAAACAAAATAGGCTCGGCCAAACAGTTGAGCGGGAGATTAAAGAGTTAAGCGGCTCCTGTTGTTGCAGAGAGATTGTGATAATAATTAACCTGAAAGTCTGCATTTCGGCCAGCAGCGCCACGCTAACAGCACATGTTAGATAAATGCTAACATCTGCATGTTAGCATTAAGTAGTCCCCAACAGCAAGGGTAAAAAGCCTCCGATCCCCTGTGTTGTACAACAAATCCCCCCGCTCTAAGGACAGATCCCATAGTGACTCAATAATGAGGATAAATACAATTAACATTTTTTTCTCAGCTCAGTAATAAAGTAAGATAGATGTATTTGTGTCGATTCTTAAGAGATAAATTTAGACATAACTGGAATTGTGGTTGGGAAGTAACGGTCATAAAAAATATTTTTTTGCAAAAAGAAAAAAAAAGCATGCCTTGTGAGTGAAATATGCAAATTACAGTAAAATATGATAAATACAAATGACATCTACTTGGGACGGTTCATTGGAGGTCAATTTTGACTTGATCTACCTCCAGTAGATCCGGTAGATCAAGTCCAAGCACATTGTTATTGCAGGAGTGAGCAGTTTCCCTCTACCTTCTTGCAAATCTACGATAACTGGCTGCTCGCAGTAGCTGCATATTTAGTGCACAGATGCTCAGATCAGATCAGGTCTTGTTTGGTGTTTCTGGTCTGCAGTGGTCGGTTCCTACCAAAGTGGTCCAAGGAAGGACAGTTGGTGAACCGGAGACATTGGTGGCCACATTCCGAGTGAAGACTAAACTGTGTTGTCGGATCCCACAGAAGAACTACTGCAGCACAAATTGTTGACATCGCCTGAAAGGACCCCAGATCTCAATCAAGTCTAGCTTCCTGTGGGATGTGATCCATGGAGGCTCCACCTCCAAGACTTAAAGGATCTGCTGCTGGTGTCTTGGACTCAGGTACCACAGCAGACCTTCAGAGGTCTGCTGGAGTCCATGCCTTGACGTGTTCAGAGCTGATTTTGCAGCAAAAGGGGGATTTTCAGTCTTTATTCTAATAAGGCAGCAGCAATATTAATCCAAAAAAGACCCGAATACTCGTAAAAGTCTGAGGGAGACATTTTACTGACAATGAGTACTTTTATTTTGATGCTTTAACTCTTTATTGTCCTGCTCATCTATTTGGTCGAGCACATTTTGAGTTTGTCTTTCTTACGGAAAAATTTGACTGAACCTGTTTACAATCCGACCCAGTGGCAGTATTTGTAGGGTAAACAGCAGGGGGCCGAGGAAGGAGCCCTGGGGATGTCCCCCAGGCCACCGAAGTGGAGGAGGCATTAACCATGGCTATTAAGACAGTGTTATTCAATAAGTCTTTTTTTTTTGGATATTAAAGTATATGAGGCTGTACGTAACAGAACTATGTAACTTGATACAACCAGAAATAATAAGGGTCAAGTAAAAAAACACGCTTTTACCAAAAGTTGAGCTAATAGAATAAATTTTCTATGAAATACAAAATTTCATCGTGAAATCATTTTTTTTAAGTCCAGTTTTAGTTTAAATGTTCAAAAGCATCCTTGACCAAAGGATTTTTTCCTCTACGGTAAATTTAGAATTTCTAGAGATATCAAAATAATACATTTTTTTCTTCTCTTGGAGAGTACATAAAAGGCTTCAGTGTATATTTCCCATAATACTTAAATACTTGTACTTCAGTACATTTCAAGGATGCAGGATCTTTCATGCATGTGAGTTTTTTTTTTTTTTTAAATGTACTATTCCCAGACTACTTTTGTCCAGCAGTGCAAAAAAACACATGGAAAGATTTTCAGCGGCCGTATCTCTCACACCTAACAACAGCCAGGCAGTTCATGATTGAGAAAGCTGTAACCGAGCAGATTACACTTTATTGTCCAGTATACGACTGTTCTTTGAGGAGTTCACAGGAATTTAAGATGGGAGCAGCGATAAAAGAGCTTTAATGACGGGGAAGATAAGATTTGTTTTGAGTGACTCATTCGTAGCTCCACGCTGAATCTCACTCCCCCCCCGGCTCACATTTTGAAATAATCAGCACCGTTCTTCTTGAGCAAATATGGGCCATTGCAGAAGAGCAACGCGGATCGAACGTGAAAAATGTTGTAATGGACGACCTCTGTACACACAAGCCAAACGTCACGCTCCCCTGCAGCAGCTGGAGGCTCGCTTTTTAATCACGGGCGTTAATCAGCCCAGATCAATGCATCCCAAAGCTGAGGAGTTTATGTAGAATTAATCACAGCTTAATCTCTCGCTCCTCTCTGATGGGATCAACCTGAGAGGTGTTTTGACTCTACACTGTAAAAAAGAAAAAGAAAAAAGAAAAGACCATTTTTTTGCCTGATAACGCGTTGTTGAATAAAGTATTATTGAGTCTATAATTTAAGTTGAAAACTTAATTTAAGTGAGTCACCATTGGAAGTCTTTTGTTTTGTAAGTCACCAACAATTCTTTTTTTTTCAGTGTTTAGTATTTGTCCTAAATTGTTGCACCAATAATAAACAAATATTAATTTAGTGTTAAAGCGTTAAAGTTTTAATTTCACTTTTTTTAGGCAATAGGAGGTCTTATCATACACTGTAAAAAGAAGATTGTTGGTGAACTTGAAGAAAAATTACTTCAAATAGTACTTTAAATCCAATTTGGTTATTTTTTAGTCCAACCAATTTATTTAAAATGTAAATGCTTAATTTAATTGAATGTTACCAGTTGAAGTGATTCCAATTAGAATAGTTCTCTTTTTACAGTGTGATTTGAAAATATAACAGATTGATATTTTTTTTATTCTTGGGATCACTGATTTTTCTAACCTTTTTCTAATTTGTCATTTCACATTCTATACCAAAAGTGTCACTTTGACAGTTTGGCTGCTCAATGCAAAAACACAATGATGTGTTTCAAACTCATCCTATATCAACATTTTGTTGCTCTTAAAGAATTTTAATAAGTAAATGGATTAACTTACACTGTAAAAAAAAACAAAAAACTGTTAAATGAAGTTACAAAAAAAAATGTTAAATGAAATTCATAATTTTCAACTTAAATTGTGGACTTAATAACACTTAACGTTAAGTGTGTGTTACATGGGATTTTTTTTTTTTTTTTTTACCATTGTATACAATCAATGCACAGGAGCCACGACGGAATGTTGTGATGATTACCTGCTGAAAGGAAAATAATTTTATGATTGCCCCGTATAATTTGAGTGCGTGGTTAACAAGTTCACCTACATGGGGTTTACTGCACAGGAGGTCTGGCTGAACCCGGGATCGTTGACCTGCTGCTATGTACTGGCACTTTCTCTTCAAATACACAACTACTGTTTGCCGTGTGACATTAGGAGGCAGCCATGTTGTGCAAGCGCAGATTTAAGTTGGATTGAGGATAGTTTGCTGCAAGAAAAGTGAACAAAATTTAAACACTGTGTGCTTTTGAGCTGTCCTAAGGTCTTTGATGGGCAGAAACATTGTTTAAATACCTCTAAGACACATGATAAAATAGAATTAGTAACATACCATAAAGTCTGAACAAGGATACATACATAAATACTTGATTCATCCCTTTGGGTGAAAAACAATTCGTTAATATACAGGTATATAAGTGTGTATATAATGTATTTGTTGCTAGTTATAACTCCTCTTGCAAAGCAGCTAATGATTTGTGATTACAGGCGTTTGGGTTTACAGAATAAATGGGTTTAAAATGCATAAAGCTTTATACATTTTCTTTAAAATATTATAACTTACGATCCATTTCCTAAATAAAATAAACGTTTATAAATATTATTATTTATTCGTAAGCTTAGGTATATTTGTTATTGACTACACGTTTTTCAGAATTCATACAAGTTTAATAGTTTGACCAAAATAGATACAATTAAAAAATAAATTAAATTAAATATCAGAAAATAAATTATCCAAATTAAACAAAGCTATGGTATATAATTAAAAAAGACTTAAAAAAAGAATATAACACACTGTATAATTGATTTACAAGGATATAAAGTACATTTTTATAATGTATTTGTCGACAATTATAAGTATTTCTGTGAAGCACACATAATAGTAAAATAAGCAGTTAGTATCTTAATCACCAATGATTTATTATTACAATTATTTCAAGATTCTTTACTTCAAATTGTTTACCAACATAGACCTTCCATGAGGAGGAACTGCGACGATTTTGGGAAAGTTCTGTTGTACGTTTCCAACATTAGGGGGAGCTTTATCTCCAAAAGTTTTCGGGAAAATAAAAAGATTTTAAAAAATAAAAATAAAATTCTAACTTTTTTGCTGCAAAATTACAATTTTTTTCTCGCAGAAATTGCAATTCATTCTTGTAAAAAAAAAAATCTCGAAAAATTACAACTTTATTCTCAGAAAATTTCAACTTCTTTCTTGTAAGATTACGACTTTTAGTCGTTTTATGACATCATTTTCGTAGAACTACGACATTTTCTCGCAGAAATTTTTTTATTTATTTCCAAGGTGGCCGTAATAATCATTCATAGTTTTTAGCTTGTAATAAGTAAAAAATAAAATCTGCCAATAAAGCAAGTGAAAATTTGCTCGGTAGAAATTCTTGAAAAGACGCACGATATTTAGAGAAAGAGACCATAAATCAGCTGACAAATCTAATTTGAATCAATATTTTTCTAATATTAGGAAGTGCTGTGCGTCAGGAAGAGTCAGTAATGCTAAAAAGATGTGTGTTTACCAATGAAGCAGCTTTTTGTTCCCTTACATGTAAAAGTCATATTTTCAGTTTAATTTATCACATTCTAAGCTGTTTAAGATTAGAGAGTTTAATTTAGGCAGTTATTTATCTATTTTAAGTTGTAATGTATTAAAAATGTCTCGAAACAGCGCTTTTATTGAGCCTTTTTGACGTTTTCAAGATTCTTTTACTTAACAAGGGTTAATATTCAGATGCGTTTTCTAAAAACAAGTCTCTAACTCTCTCCGAAATGTAACGTAATGCAATGTTAAGTGATCGTGTCTCGTATCAGGAGCCGTGAGAAACTTTGACTAGAAATTACACAAACATACTTTGTAAGATTTTATTTTTCCGCAGTGTGCAGGAGCTACTGAAGCACAAATTGGTGAAGTAGTTATCAAGTTCTGAGAGAAAAGTGTCAGAACACACGCTGCAAAGTCGCTAAAGGGGGACCTACACATTATTAGTTGGGCGGTTTTAATGTTATGGCTGATTGTTGTATTTTCCACTTGCGACAATTCTCCATCACTGCATGGGCAATAACTGACTTAGGTTGGTCTGATGTACATAATGACACAACTTTGTTATGTGTGTTTCTTTTTCACAAACACACACACACTTAGGATACTGGAAACCATTTAAACACACCCGTTTGTCTTTGAATGGTTCTCAGTGGTTGATTCAGGTATTTCAGTCCCATTAAGTCCATAAAATGTTCCAAACCTGCAGAAGAATGTGTCCTTCCCACTTGTTTTCCTCTAAAATGATATTTGTTTTTATTTATTTATATATTTTTATGTATTTGTGTCCTAAAATCAGAAACAAATATTGCTACCAATCATTAGGGAACTGCAGCCGCTCCAACAACAAGAGTTGAGCCTTTGGATCAGACTCACGTGAGCCTTGCGTTTCCACAAACAATGAAGTCTTTTACATAAAAAATGTCACCTCGCCTCAGTGAGAGCTATTTGTTCATTATAGAAGATTTAACTCAGATTTAGCAGCGGCGTATTGCACATGGGAGCAGGGTCGAATATGATGGGATCTGAGCCGCAGAGGAAAAAGGAATTGCCTTAAGTCAAAGTCATGATCTAACAGTGAGTAAAAAACACTTTATGTTACAAGTAAATGTCCAGGATGTAAATAAATCTGATTTTATCCTACAGATCAGGTTGTAGTTTTGCGTGAGGGGGATCTTTAGTTGTTTTCACAACCATGTTAATCAAATCAAGCTTCGTCAGCTGTTCAACCTGCTGTGATGGAGAAATCCTGACGGTGGAAAATACAACAATCATCCATAAAATTAAAACCATCTGCTATTCAATATCTATATCTAATATTGTGTAGCTGCTAAAACACGTCTGCGACGCTTCGGTAGATCCAGCACACTGCAAAAACTCAAAATTTCAATGTGTATATTCGACTAACTTCTATTCAAAATACCTTATTGCTCTTTATATTAGACAAAATCACTTAACAAATAACATTTCAGTGAGAAATACAGATTTGGATTCAGAAAAATGCAACTGAATATAAACCCTTGTTAATCCTTTGGTCTCACCAAAAAAAGAAAAAAACAACTAATGAAATATTATTTCTATGCATATTTTATTTCTTTGTGGCATTTATTAATGTAATATCGTAGACACTCCAAATGTGTTTGGTGAAGCATGTTTGTAAACTTTTAAAAAGAATGAAATGAAATTCAAGATGAAATTATGTATTTCATGGAAAATAGTTTTAGTTGGATTAGATCAACATTTTAGTAATTTCAGAAAAGACCCTCTACTTCATTTGGTTGTATGAACTTACATAATTCTGTTAATATGTTTAATAGGACTTTCTGAATGGTCTGAGTTAATATCTCCTCCTCATTGGTCTCTGTGACCTGTGGTGTCCCCCAGGGCTCCATCCTTGGCCCCTTACTCTTTAGCATAAACATGCTGCCACTGGGTCATATTTCTCTATTAGAAATAGTGACTCAAAATGAGCCGAACCAAACAGTTCAGCAGGAAATTGAAGGGTATTAAAGGCAAAACTCAATAATCCTTAATAAATGGTTTAATTAATTGAATTTGTCATAACCCCAAAAAATCGGGAATCATCATAGCAGCCGTGGCAGATCCTTTGTGTTAGCATGATAACTCCAAAACCATGGCAGGGATAATTTTTCAAATTGTATACCGACATGGTCGTTAGTGTGAGGAAGAACTGGGGTGATTTTGGTTAAGGTCAGTTGTATATTTCCAACACTAGGGGGAGCTTTATCTCCAAAAGTTTATGGGCTATAATAAACAGTTGTTCCGATTTAGTCCAAATTTGGTGCGTGTGAATCGACTTCAGGAGATCTGTTGTGTATAGATTGTGTTTAATCTAAATAGTTCATATCTTACTCACTAAGGGGAGCTTTTTACAAAACAGTTTTCAGGACATAACTTGCCAAACCGTTTGACCGATTTAGTCCAAATTTGGTCTAAATCGTTTTCTGTGCATTACACAAAAACTATTTCATGGATTATTTTCACCTCATTCTGTATTTACCTAAGTAGTCCATATTTTATTCACTAGGGGGGAGCCTCTTTAAGCAAGCTACTGCTTGATGCATATAAATCAAGTCTATCTAGGCTACCTATTTTGATTATATCATTTTTTAATATAAGATATATAAGAAATTATGGTGGACATAACCTTGCATTTAATTTGAGGAGTTCCATTAGGGGGATTGCTTGTACAACACAGGGGATTGGGGACTTCTCTGGGATACACTTTGCTGTCGGGGATGACAGCGTAGGCCTAATCATGTTCCAATTTCTTATTGGCATAAAAGCAAGGAGCGGGAGCTCTTGATACAAGACGTTTCCAAAAGGTTAAAAAAGAGATTAAAGCCATGTGTTTATAATTGTTTTTGTAAACATTAAAAATTGAAATAGTCTAAACGTTAAATGCGTTTGACAAAACGTGTAAAAAAAAAATGTATCAGTGGTGCTTCAAAAATGTCCAAAAACCATAATTTGTTGCACTAATCTTACATAGATATCTGTGATTCAGGACTTTTGCTGTGGAGTCGTCTCTACAATTTGCTGGCTTCATGCTCTGCACCTCCGCTTCTACCTTCTCTTGACAGGTTCTACCTTCCCTTGACAACACTGATGATTATTTTATTTTTCTCATCAGGATGCGTTTTCAGCGGTTGCAGTCATTGTAATCAGCTCCACTGGTTTATATTTGGACATTTTTATGTGGTTTTAAACCCCATTACAGCTTTTAATCAGAGAGTGATTATATTTAAGCATGATTTTGTTATATATTGTTACTTTAGACAAAAGAGTACACTTTTGAAAAATGTATTTTTACTGTAAATTGAAATATACACACCAGCAGCTGCTGTCATTTAGATGGAATAATACTTTTTTTATGGTAATAACATGGATTCTCTAGCTGCACCAAAATTTAGTGAAGTCTTTCTGACCCCAAATCCATCCTCTCATCAAGTTTCCTGTAAATCTAATCAGCAGTTTTTGTTGCTGAGAAACCAACAAGGAAGTGAAAGCATAACCTATTTGATAGATGCAATAAAAAACCCAGAGAACATGGCCATAAGAGAACAAGAAGGCTTACAGTCTCACTGCTCCATGGCAATCAAGGTACATGAATTGCACAAAATACACATTTTGGGTAAGTTTATCTTAATAAATGAGCTTTAATTGCTTGTGAGGCTGAAATTTGGATATTTTTGTATATGTTTTAAGGCTCATTGTTACTTTTTTTTATGCAAAATAGTTACTACTTACTTCATTATCAATTGCTCAAAACAAGACAATCTTATTCATTAAAGGTTGTTTGGTGTGACTTCCACCCCCCAGTTTAAAGCGGCGCTGTCATCTGTGAGCACGTGAAGAGGACCTGCTGCAGAAAGTGTTGCCGGTTGTAAATTTAACTGGTTTCGAGTGGTTGAGCGGTGATTTGGCAAAGGATTGACCTGATATAGCTCTATGGGAGAATTGTTAATCCATTACTGACAGAGAGCTGAGGAGGGATGGCGGATATCAAAGTTGTGCTATCTCCTCTAAAAAAAAAAGCAAAAGAAAAAAAAGCCTGTGATTCACCATTGAAGGGGCTGGTTAACCATCAACCAGGGCGACACTCCACCTCTCCTCTGGTTAGCGGCACGAGGGAAGGAGGAGAAGGAGCTCCGCTGTCAGTCACTGGTCTCCTCTCTGACACCACCAGGTCCCCATCACCCTCAACCGGGTCCAGGGTGATACCTTTTTACTGGGCGGAGCTAGACTCAAAATAAGGGAGGGGGGTTAGTGGAGGTGTGTGGGGGTGTAAGAAAGAAAGGAGGAGGAGGGGGGCCCATTAGCTTCTTGGTCAAGACTTTCTGTCCCACTGTCAGATAGTTGAGAATTTGTTGGTTCCAAAGCTCTGGCAGACATGGACATGGCAGACTACAGCGAGGCTCTGGACCCAGCTTACACCACGCTGGAGTTCGAAAACATGCAAATGCTCCCCTTGGGTGCAGGTGAGTCACATATATGCAACCCTGTGTGTTGAACTTTGAGACTTTTACTCCTCTAAAACTTTGGTCAGGAGAGGACTGAGCACGTTCTGGCACCAGGTGATAAAAAGGGGTCATTTGTCCATTTGCCGGCGGTGGGATGATCCCGTACAGTACAGTGGTCTTCTTTTATCACCTCCGCATGTAAAACATTAAGAGCTTTTGATTTACGAGACTCCCATCGCGCTCGGGTCACTTGGTCGAACCTGTTTGAGCTTGTAGGCTGACGTGGTGTCAGATGGATTGAGAGTCATCCTCCGATGAAGTTACAACTGTCTGTTCCCACAGAGTCTGCCATGAAGAGAGGGGCTTCAGTGACACAAACTTATTTATTATGTGCAGTCTCCCATGACATGAGGATGTGATTCTAAAATTCCAAAACAGAACGCTTTAAATGGAACACAAATCAACTTTTCCTTCACTTGGTTCGGCTAAGTGAATGCCTGTCGAGTCAGTTTTCAGCGTATAGGACGTGTCACGACTGCATGATTGATTGGCCCAGTCTGGTGACTGTGAGGGTGACTAAGACGTGTCTCCAGTGATTGCATTTTCCAGAGTAATCATGATGCCATCAGTGCTGCTCTGTTGACTCTGTGTGTGCTATTCAGGCAGGAAATCTTCAGAGATTTTCTCACGAAGGCCGGTTTTGATCAGTCGTCAATGGAGCTGATCACTCTGCTCTCTAAGCTCGTTCACACCCTCTCCGCTTTACAGCCTCTGAGCCTCGAGTGCTCAAACACCATATAGGTTTTATAAAAACTGGGGTTTTAGGTCATCCTGAAGTCTCCCTGCTGAACTGATGAGACTTTTTCTGTCTTTCTTTACCTGTTTGGGTCAGACTCCTCACCGGCTGAGAGCGCCAACATGAACGCCACCGGCCACCTGGGGGTGGGCAGCCTGTGCGCCATCTGTGGAGACCGAGCCACTGGCAAACACTACGGGGCGTCTAGCTGTGACGGCTGCAAAGGCTTCTTCAGACGCAGCGTCCGCAAGAATCACATGTACTCGTGCAGGTGAGGGCGGATCCTCAGATAAGCAGGGGGTACATGTCGTCCATGTCGTAACTACCCGTTGGAAAAAAGTTTTAATTAAAATTGCTTCACAAAAACGGCTTTATTCTATGTAAAGCTGCAACAAATGTGTATCTATGGTAATGATTAAAAATAATAATGAATAATAGTCAAAAGAAAATTCAAACATATTCAATTTACTTTGCAGAAAAAGCTGCAAAAACTTGCATTTAATGAAGTTGGACACAGCAAATATGTTGGTGTCACAACACTGCCAGTCCATAAAAAGCAGCTACAAATGATAGTAAAGTATTTTCATTATCAATTTAGGCAGTTTCTTTGGAAAATTTATTTTAAAAATTCCCTGTTTTTATATATAATTCCATGAAAAAAAAATAATTGAGGAAGACCCAGTCCAAAATTATTATTAGTTATTTTGCTGCATTTATGCAAATATGACTTTATTCTGCATAGATACATCAAAAATTTCCCATTTGAAATGCTGGACACAAAATAATTTCTCAATACTACCAATCCATGTACGGCTGCAACAAACTGGTATTTTTGGTATTAATCAATCATTATTCTTGGTAAACTGTTGGGTTGAGCTCACTTTGAGTCTCTATTTCTGATTGGAAAATGTGACTGAACCTGTTTATAATACGACCCGGTCGCAGCATGTATGCTAAAGAGTAATGGGCCAATGGCTATTTGGTTATAACCATATAGACAAGTTTAATGAATATATCTTAAAGAAATAATTTTATGAGTCAGATTTTTCTTTTTTCCAGTTAAAAAAACAAGCTTGAAAAAATGATTTGTCATTTTATATGTAAATTTACAGAGACTTTCGTATGAAGTTAAGAAATACTCCAAAGAAATAAAATGGGCAAATGAATAAATTGAGGGTTATGAAGCTGGACGCAACAAATATTTAGCGTTTTCCAAATACTTTAATGTGAATCAACTAAGATCAACCAGCATATCAATGCAGCTCTGATTGCGTCTTTTTGGACTCCATGGCAGAACAAATAAACCCTCAACTCTCATTTTCCACAACAGATTCAACAGGCAATGCATCGTGGACAAAGACAAGCGAAATCAATGCCGGTACTGCAGGCTGAAGAAATGCTTCAGAGCTGGAATGAAGAAAGAAGGTAGGAGCTTTTCAACTCCTCAAAACAATCTTATTTATGTACATTCTCTCATGAATTGTGCAATAACTACAATAGGTATATTATATAAATAAGAAGTTCTTTTGCAGGATTACATTACAACATTCTGTTGGAGAAGAATGACTCGGCCCAGATATGTTTTTTGAGCAGATGATCTTGAAAACACGATTTCCCATTAAATCAGCAAATCAGAGACCTTCCTCCAGACTGCATCGACGCGACTCCTCTGAGTGTGTGGCAATAACCCTCGAGAGGAGAACTTTGTTAATGTTCACTCTGTGGAGCGCTGGAGTCTCTAACCAGCTTATGCTGAGCAAACATTTCCGAAGCAATAACAGCTATATACTGATAAACATGACAACCTGGGAAGATGTATTCTTCTTCTGAATGACTCTGCATTCTTTGCAAAACACAGAAAAAAAGACCTTTTGCACAATTTTCATGGCTTTTCAATTGACTTTGCTGCACAAAAATGTTTCCTCTGCAAGTTTCTGCAGCAGTAGCACTGATGATGATGATGATGATGATGGAGATGATGATAATGATGACATAAATGTTTGTTTTTAGCCGTGCAGAATGAACGAGACAGAATCAGCACAAGGAGGTCCAGCTACGAGGACAGCAGTTTACCCTCCATCAATGCACTCATCCAGGCGGACGTACTCTCCAGACAGGTGAGACCCCTAAAATCAGCCACATGCAGCTGAGATTAGTAAAAGCCAGGAAATAATTTCACCTCTACGCGGGCACCTCTAGATCACGTCCCCTACTCCTATACTGAGCAGCGACATCAGGACCAAAAAGATCGCCGCCATCACAGACGTGTGTGAGTCCATGAAGCAGCAGCTGCTGGTCTTGGTGGAGTGGGCCAAGTACATCCCAGCGTTCTGTGACCTTCCCCTGGATGACCAGGTAAGACTCATCCACAGACACAGTGTACATATAGACACTCTGGTCACTCATCAACCAGTCTGCAGCACACTATATAGCGGTCTGGAGGTATGGAGGTATGGAGTCAATGAATGTTCCGCCTATAGAGACAGAAATGCCCCAGAAAGGAGAAAAAATGTACGCATATATTAATTCAAGGCTCATGTTTTTCCTCTTGTTTATTCTTAAGTGTTATTATGTATCAAACAAGAGACATTAAAAGCTGGATCATGTGACCCACTGCTCCCCCTGCCAAAAAAAAAGCTGATTGTGATTATTGTTTTGAAGAAAAAAAAGAGAAAAAATCTCGAAATGGTAAGTTTTTTTTCCACTCAAAACTCTTCAACCATGCTGGTTAATGTATTTTAATCTCGAGTTAGAGGATGATGAACTGGTTTTAAAGTTTTATCCCCCCTTGAAAAAAGGTGCAGAATCATTAACAGTGTGATCACTCGGCCTTGGTGACTGATTTGCTGATGTTGCATCAACGAGGAGGCCAGTGTCTTCCACCTGGGTTCTCTCTCTTTCTCTCTCCAGTTTTCACAGTGAGCTTCAGATGGAAGCACAGAATTATAGAACAGATCCAAATAACCTGTAGAGCAGAGAAGGTCCAGTAAGTCACACCCCATAACCCCTCATTATAATCAAAAATCATATTCTTCCTAATATTGATCATGATAACTAGCTCTACGCTGTCGTCCCCTACCGCAAGGCTATGTCCCCTGAAAGCCCCCAATCCCCTTCTTTGTACAAGAAATCTCCCTGATTGAATTCCTGTAATTAAATGACTATCAAATAGTTCCTCCTAGTGAGTGAAACAAAACCTATTAGAGTAAAATTTTATATAAACTAGATAGATGTCCTCTAGTCGATTCATATGCACCAAATTTGGATTAAATTGGACCAATGGCGTTATGTCTGAAAATTCTCTGCATAAAAATGGAATGAGACATGTCTGAAAGTTTCCAGAGGGGGAAAAAAGGTGCTTGTGCAAATTATGGTTCGAAAAATTTTCTTTCACAAAATCAATCCAGTTCTTCCTCGCACTAAGGTCTCTGTGGATATAAAAATTGAAAAGGATCCATGAAATAGTTTTTGAGTTTTGATCGCGTTAACACAAAGGATCTACAACAGGGATGACGATTCCATACCTCTGACTTTTGACGGATATAATAATTAGCTAAAAACGTATAATCTAAGAAACGTATAATCTGGGCGAGGGTTTTTTTATATTGCAAAAGCTAAATAGAGGACATCCAGAGAGAGCATAATTCCACCAAGTTAACATAAAAATCCCACTATATGCATTTCCTGTTGCCACTAGGTGGTGCTGCAAATATTACTGAATATCTACGTATATATCAACTTCCTGTTTCTTCGAGGTGCTCTGACCCAATTTTAGTTCAATGTGATGAATAAGGCAGCAGGAGTACGACAAAACTAAATATATGTTATTTCCTGTCGCCACTAAGCGTTGGTGTAATGATGGCGCATACGTACTCATTTTAAGGATGTTTGAGGTCAGAGTGGTAGCACCAGGGGTAGAACTGTTACCCCAAAAGTAGAAGGTTCTGGGGCCTTTCTGTGAAACATCAGTTTCCTCCCACTGTCCAAAGCAGACACTATAGGTGAATTTGTACTTCTGCCCGTAGGTTTGAATGGTTTTTTGTCTGCCCTAGTGCACTATGTGTCGGCCCTAGTGACCTGTCTTCGGTGTATCTGCCTTTTGGTTGTCCACATATCACAATGTTGGTGGTTTATTCCCTGGCCCCCTACAAAATTCCACTGATGTGTGAGTGATTGCATGAATGATTAGCTTCTGCCAACCACTGTATGAATGTGTTTGTGATTGGGTGAATGCAAAGCCCTTGAGTTGGTCTGACTTTACAGGCGGATTTGTAGAAAAATGTTCCATCTTGCAATCTTAAGGGAAGAAAATTCCCAAATTGGTCTCTTTCTCTAGAACCTCACCAAAACTTGACTTTTGTGTAATACTGCCCAACAGCCAGAACCCATAAATGAATTAATTGTATTTCAGGTGGCATTGCTGCGAGCTCACGCCGGAGAGCACCTCTTACTCGGCGCTGCGAAGAGGTCAATGCTTTACAAAGACATCCTCTTATTAGGTAAAACGGGTGCAAGAAGAATTACCTTTCCAATCAGTCAATTTCCATCATTTATTCCCAAAATCTCTCTCTTCCTGGTTTGAATTCTAACGCAGTGCTTCAATCTCCGGCAGGAAATGACTACATAATTCCCAGGAACTGCCCAGAGCTGGAGGTGGGCAGGGTTGCTGTGAGGATCCTGGATGAGCTGGTGCTTCCCTTCCAGGAGCTTCAGATAGACGACAATGAATACGCCTGCTTGAAAGCCATAGTTTTCTTTGACCCAGGTACGACCGCTGACCAAGGTCGTAGATTAAACAAACTGACCACGTCATCTGGAGATAATGGCCCCCCCGACATCCATCAAAAACACAGCACAAACAATGTATCACCATATGACTATCCTCCATTTATTAGAATAATGGATATTGTTTTAGATAGACACTAAAAGAAAGAAGAAAGAAAGAAAGAATCCTTTATTAGTCACATAGTCATACAGTACAACATAGTGAAATTACTTCTCTGCATTTGACCCATCCCTGAGGGAGCAGTGGGCAGCCCCTCGTGGAGCGCCCGGGGAGCTAAGGATTCAGGGTCTTGCTCAAGGACCCTACGACAAGTAGACCCTGGTGGGATTCGAACCGGCTACCTTCCGATCTGGAGACGGCCGCTCTACCCACTGAGCCACAGCCGCAGCCGCCCCTAAAAAGCCATAACATTATAACCACTAACATGTGGAGACTAAATAATGTTTTTTTTAATGTTACTATGGTACCTGACGGTACGCGGGATATACTAGACAACAAGTGAACACTTTCTTCTGAAGCTGATGTATTGGAAGCTGGATTTAAAACAGGCAATAATAAGGATCTGATGGAGCTTGATTAGGGCAAAATTGTGATGTTGAAGACAACTGGGTGAAAGCATCTCCAGAGCTACGGGTCTAGTTGGGTGTTCCAGGTCTGCAGTGGTTAGGACCTACCAAATTGGTCTAAGGAAAGAAAACCATTGAACCTGCGACAGGGTCAATTTACACCCAAATTTATTGATATACGTAGGGAACACGCTTGTGTTATCTAACCCTGCAGCTAACCCAGAGCTACTGCAGCATAAAAAGTTCTTTGAAAAATTAATGCAAAATATTAAACACAGGGGTCAGAAATGCATTTCAAAACCATTTGGCGGCAAAGAGGAAACGTAAACAAAATTGGGTGTGTGGTTATGACGTTATGGCTCATCAGTATATGTTCTGGAGAATATCTTCCGATTCTTTTGGCTGTTCCCTTTCTGGATCTCTGCAGTTGATCATCTGTTTCCATCTTGTCCTGTCCTCTACACCTTCCTCTGTCAAACCTACCAACTGCATGTCCTCTCTCAGCACATGCAGAAACCTCCTCCGCCCTGAAGCTCCATCCCCTGCATCCTTCCACCAATAGTTCCACTATCCCTCCTCTTAACAAGTCCAAATCATCTCAATCCTCTCTTACTTTGTCTAAACTAGGCCATCCATTCGATGTGCTCATTTCTAATCCTGTCCATCCTCGTCGATCCCAACGAACATCTGAATATCTTCAATCTTCTATGCCCTCATTTGCTCATTGTGGAACGTTGCTCTGAAACGATCTGTAGGGCATTTTGTGACTTTCTGATGCACTCTGTTGCATTCTTTCTTCAAATCCATAAGACACAAGGCAACTCCTTCCGACCTTCTATATCCTTCTCCATCATCACTCTCAGAGAAAACACCAAAACTGTACGCTATGAAGAGGATTGGTGAAGCTAGGATACAGTAGAGTCTAGTTTGTGAGATATAGTCAGGACAAGAAAACAGCTCATTCCCATTGAGACAACACAAAATAAAACTAGTATAAATAAAAATTATCACTAAAGACAACTACATAAAATCTTTAATATCGTAAAGTAAAAGTTGTTTGAAGCTGGAATGTATAGTTTGTCAGATATGCTCCAGATAAGGTGACCAGACTAATCTTAAAACTCACATTTCCATGGAAACATCAACAAATAAAACCTTTAGAGAGTTCAAATGTCCAGACGTACAACTACTTTTCATGGTTAATATATTAATTAAGGTTGTTTAAGCTAGTTTTAATAGTTTGTAAGTGAAAAAATTAAGAGTGGATGGGTGACAATGTCCCCCTGTCTAATATCCATGAGATATTGAAAAGCTGAAGAGACTATTCTCTACCTACTGCTGTGAAAATACAAATCAACAACAAGCATCCCTCTGTAAACACCCCTGCTCGTATTTGTCCTCAGATGCTAAAGGTCTAAGTGACCCTGGAAAGATCAAGCGGATGCGATACCAAGTCCAGGTCAGTCTGGAAGACTACATCAACGACAGGCAGTACGACTCCCGGGGCCGCTTCGGAGAGCTGCTCCTGCTGCTGCCGACGCTACAGAGCATCACCTGGCAGATGATCGAGCAGATCCAGTTTGTCAAACTCTTTGGTATGGCCAAGATCGACAACCTGCTACAAGAGATGCTCCTCGGAGGTGAGCTGAATACCGGACATGCAGTATCCGATTACCGTATAGACCAGAGAGAGGGCTGTCCCATTCATTCTTAGTGCTCACTGTGTGTTTTCTCATGTTTCAGGTACTGCCAATGAGGCTCCTCATGCTCCTCACTCTCTGCACCCTCACCTGGTTCAGGAACATCTCAGCAGCAACGTCATAGTGGCCAGCAACATGCCCACGTCAATCCATAATGGTCAAATCTGTACGTATCGAATGCACCAGGGCAAAACATGTAGTAGAAAAGTTGTGTGTCTTTAAATCTGTCTTTCAATTTATCTTTCATTGTGATGTAGAACAATCAGCCATAACATCATAACCACTGAGAGCTGGTGTCATGGTTACCACAGAATAACTATAATTATGTTAGAATGGGCATGTGAGGATTCAGTGGTTTGGTACAGTCTTGAGAACTTTCTGTATGGATTTTGAGTTCCCCGAGTCTGCGTTGGTTCCCTCCAGGAACTTCATCACATAGTCCAAAACTTGCAGTATAGGTGAGTTGGTGCCCGTAGTTGTTAGTTGTTTTTTGTTTCTATGTGAGAGCCCATTGATTTACTAACAACTTATCTTGCCCAATGTTGCCTTGGCTAGGCTCCAGGCTTGTCCCTGAACAGGATAAACAGAAAGCCAATGATTCTTTTTGGAATGTCAAAGGGAGGACAACTGGTGAACTGGCAATAGTATCATAAAACACCCACGGCTCATTGCTGAGTGTGGGGAGAGATGGCTACCCCATGTTTTTCACCCCCACAGAATAGGGCTGGGCGATTAATTGTAAAAAGATTGTGATTTCGATCTGGGTTCTAACCAGCCTTAACGAGCCAGGCCTTTACCTTAGCCTTGGGTATTGTGTATATGTGAAGTCTGGGATCATGGGAGTTGTAGTTTTCTTCATGCTCAGCCACAGCAGCATGATAGAGTCTGGAGAACCTCCATCCAGTTGGAAGTGTATTTTGGTAGTAGTAAGGCTGTGTATTCATTCTGACTGTTGAGACTAAAGTGCTCTTTCTATGCGTTAGAGTTGGTCCGGATGTTAACTCGCTTAGCTTAGCCAAGGCTGGATTTAGCGAGGGGCTGAGAAGCCAGAGAACTAACATTGCGTAGAACCTGCAGAAACACGTGTGATGTTTTTATCACTCCATAATACCTTCTTCAGGACATTTAAATTGTATATTTTCTCTCCCTACTTTTATTTCACTATTTTTTTTTATACAGGATTCTCGTCGCTCTCTAAAAAAAGAATAAACCTGCGACTATCTTACAAAGGTAGTTTTAATGTTATGGCTGATCAGTGCACAATAGAATAATTGGGGATGTTTTTTCCATGCAGATTTGCATGAATCCAAACTGAAACATTGATATTTGAGTAAACAAGAGTCAGAGTCATATTTGGCTCACCCAGCTTTTTGGTTCAGTCTGCTCAGGTAGCTGGGAGGGCAAACAGGCTTGGCAGAATAATCCTCTAAATTCTTCGTGGACTCTAATCTGGCTTATTTGGTCAAAGAGAACTTGTGTTAGTCTTTCTTAACATATTTAATGCTCTGAGAAATTTCACAAAAGTGCTTATTCCTCATCTGAAAATGGCCGAAAGTTGCCCTAAAAGACACGCTGTACCTTAGGATGTTAAATATAGGCCTGCTTATGCTACACTTTCTCCCTCTGACTTGCTCCTGTTCTACTTTCCAGCCACTCCTGAAACCCCGATCCCGTCTCCGCCCACCGCCTCCGGCTCAGAACATTATAAAATGGCTCATGGGGTCATAGCCACCGTGCCGAAGCATCCGACCTCCATCCCTCAGCCTACTATTACAAAGCAAGAGGCCATCTAACGATCCTCAGAAGCCCTCATTCCCTCTGTGTTAAACCAGGGTCTTTAATATTTGTAACTGTATACAGGATCAGGACTGAAGCTGTAAACTTGACTGAAACAACAAAGTAGCTAAATATTGCATGTAGAAGGAAATTGCAATGATATGTCCTTTCTCTTCAGGGATCTATTTGTTCACACACGCAGCTGCAGCTCAGCGAAGGCCAGACTAAACTATACGCATCAAAAACGATCCAGTCGTGCTGTTGTTCTGTAAGATCAATGCATAGAAATACATTGTTGTACATATATTTTATTATTGGGTAACATCGCCTCCTTTAGCATGGCCTCAGTGTGTGCAGTAAGGCTTACGTTTGACATGACGTGTGATCATGTCAGTAATTTATTAATGTTACAACAGGCCTTACGTCGTGGTGTGTTCAATGTCGCACAGTATTTTATTTTATGTTCATTAGAGATAAAGCGGTGTCAACTTTCAGTAGGAATTTCACTTTATCTGAACTAAAGGAAGTCCACTGACTGAGTTTGGCTTTAAGATATTCTGTTGGGTTTGTTTTATGGACTGGAAAACGCATATTTACAGTAAGTAAACAAATTATCGCCAGGAGGTGAAGTCTGTGGTGCCACTTTGTAAAAGTAACAAGCAGACACACTGAGGACATTTCCCAATAATATGTTGTATTGGTTTTTAAAAAATATATGATATTTTTTGTTTAGTATGTTTTTGTGGCTGAACTGATGGAGTAAACTCTGCCTTGTAACCAGTACTGCCTTATGAAAGCAGGCAATGTTTTGCCTTACAATGTGAAGATGAATGAATAAATCTCAAGGTCTATTTTTACATGCCATTTTCTGCAGATCTTTTTATTTTATCATTCCTATAATCCAACTAGACCTACTTTGTTGTCCCCGACAGCAGGGTTATATCCCCAAAAAGCAGCCAATCTTCAGCGTTGTAAAAGAAATACCCCTAACTGAACTACTCATGTAAGGAGTTATGTCAGAAAAAGCGAGCAAACGATGAACTATTAGAGTAAATTACAGAAAATACATGATATATCTCCTTGAGTCTATTTGTACGCACCAGATTTGGACTAAATCAGACCTCTGGTTAGAATGTTATGTCCAGAAAAAAGTTTTTTTTTTGGTAAAAAATCTCCCATTAGTTTGTAAAACATGATTCATTCGAATTAAATATAATGTATGCAAGATAGACCTCCTTGAGTTGATTAATACGTGCAAAATCTGGACCGAATGTTATCTAATGTTAAGAAGTTAGGTCTGAAAAAGGGCGTTTTTTGTAAAAAATCTCCCCCAATGAGTAAAATATGAACTATTAGAGTAAATACAAGATAGATTTCCTCAAGTTTGTATGCACCAAAATTCAGACTAAATCCCAGACTTTTCAGGGATATAACACAAGATAATTTTGAGCAATAAATGGAATTCTCCGCATAACTATGGAATGGGACATGTTTGAAAGTTTCCAGAGGGGGAAAAAATGGTCCAACGTGGCAATGCTGCTTGATCCATGACCTAATGCAAGATGTGGCTTCAGGCTGATAAGGAGCCATAAAATCCAAACAGATAGCAGTGGTGAGGGCAGACACTTTAAGAATTAAATGGGTTGGCGAGTACTACTGTCAAACTACATACTGTCACGATTGAGATATGACTCCGAGAACAAAACGTTCCGACATTAGGATCATTGTCGAAGATATCCGAGTAAAGGAACTTCTTACCAAAAAAAAAACAACCTGAGGGAGTGGCATGTGAGAAATGACCCTTAAAATGTGACAAGTTAGTCATCGTTTAGGTGATTCAAATAAAGTAAATTCATGTTCAAACAAACAAACTAAGGGTATATCCTAGAAAAGCCCCAAATCCCCTAATTTGCACAAGCAATCTCCCTTTTTGCACTCTAAATTAAATTAACATGAAATAACTCCCCCCTAGTGAGTGGAATATGAACTTTTCAAGTGAAATATGATATATCAAAGATAGGTGTCCTTGAGTGGATTCATATGCACCACATTTGGACTAAATCAGACCAACAGTTGAGAAATATTGCACCGAAAATTGTGATTTGGGAAATGAAGCACCCCTAGTGGCGGAAGTCTGCAAATGATCTTTCCCAAAATCAATCCAACTCTTCCTTTCACTAATGTCTTTGTGGGTATAAATTTAAAAATGATACATGAAGTATGGCTGCGCAGACCCCAGAATCAATATGAAAACTATGCGTGCTGGTGTGGATTGAGCACATCGTCTTTCATAGGAGAATATGAGCCAACTGAAAATCCGCTTAAATGTGGCTAAAAATGTAAAATTGAGCAAAAATAAGAGACAGTTTATGAGATACACACCTCTAAGAGCTCCTACAAGGTATGTGTAAAATGTCATTCAATTCTGTCATGCTGTTTTGTTGGGGAGACATAGATCAACCACACCCCTTTACAAATGAATGTCCTTATGGATAGAAAAGACGGACAGATAGACGTATGGATGCAGACTTTTGTTTGTATTGTGCATTCATATTATCTATTTTTGTTCACATTTTCTGAAAAGCCTCAGGATACTCCATCTACATACGAAGTTGTGATAAGACATTTAGCAAAATAAGAAACACCAAATATCACCTCATCCTCGGCGGATGTTCACCTGTGAAATTTGTATGGAAAACCTATAAATGTAGAATGTCTTCAGGACTTCCGGGTGTTCCATATGACTTGTCATGTATGCTAATACGGAAGTTTAATTGGGAGTGGCCTATGACATGCTGAAAGAACTTTTTTTTCTGCTGAACTTTATCTTTCTTTTTGGTGTTGTGCTTGAATCAGGAATAAACAGCCCCCCCCCCCCCCCCCCCCCCCAATATTTATTGTAATAATAACATGTACATATTCGATAAGAAGTGGCGTATCCGTTTGTTGTACACAGTACACAATATTCAACTTTTTTCTTTTGAGCGATCTCTGAGGAGCAGTGGGAAGCCCCTGTGAAGCACCTGAGTAGCAGACTGAGTTTCCCTGTCTTGCTAAGAACCTATGACATACAGACTGCCAATGTCAGTCCAGGGATCAAACCGACAATCCTACAAGAGGGGCACAACCACTAGACCCACCCCTATTTCTTTCATTTTGTATTTGGACGAATACGTGCAGATTTTCACAACACCTCTCCTGTCAACATTTTTGTTGTATTGACCTTTCCTTCCTCTGCCATCTGGTGGATGTAAAAATACAAATAGATCTAACTCTTTATCTGAATCCACTATTCAGTTCAGTGGTTTCATTACCGGTGTATGCCCCACTCTTCCAACAACCTCCTTGAAAATCTTGTGTGAGACTGAAACATTCCAAAATTCTTATCTTGCATTGTACAAAATAAGAATATGTCCCCAAATTAAGGGGGTTATTCCCTGCTACAAACACAACCCTTCAACAAAGTGTCATCAAAAACTGTCAGAAAAGATTGTGGAATACTACTAACATACAGATAGACAACATTACCTTTTTGGTGGACGTGATTAATATACAAATTTGAAGCAAAACATATCTGTCAAATCTTGAGACTACAGGGAAGCTGAACCTTATGTAGGCTAACTCTGCCATCTACAGCATTCAGTTTTAACTGATACTTCCAATCTACACGCAAAGAAATTTAAAAATTAGTGTGTCAAACATTGTTATTACATTGTTATAAACAGTAAATTCCAAGTTATTTACAAGACCATTTTAAAAGCATGCCATAGATAGATAGATAGATAGATAGATGGATAGATGGATAGATGAATAGATGGATAGATGGATAGATAGATAGATAGATAGATAGATAGATAGATTAAAATAATTACTTCAATACTGGCTCGTTCTAGAAAAATGTTTTGATTTATTCAAATTACATCATGCAATATAGTAATTATATACTTAATGGGTTCAACTATTTAAAAAGGCGCCCATGAAGCGTGAAGAACTATGGTAATCTGCAAGGTGTGAGGTTTAGGCGCACAGAAGTCGCGTGAAAAGTCGAATCGTTTTGAAGTTGGTTTTCCCAAGTAAACGCGTGACGTGTAACTCGAACACTTTTGTAAGAATAAAATATTTTAAATATTTTAAAATATATTGAGAATTAATTTTGGCTTCAAAAAAGGAGAGACTCATTCGGAACACGTTTTCTTTTGTCAAATCTCATTAAATTTTTTATTGACATAAAAGGTTGGTAATTTAATTTCCGAGTCACGCTGAAAGCAGCATCACCAGCAAAACAGAAGACGTACGGTTTGAGTTATCCGTATAGCGCATGGCACGTGACTCATATGGACCAATGAGAGGAGCTTATTCTCTACCCGGAAACAGGATCTTCCTGACAGGTTGGTTGTGATTCTTTTGACTGTGTTTGTGTGGTTGCACCTCCGTTTTGAAGGAATGTAACCACTTTCCAATGGATGCTCTTAAAATGGAATTTGTACATACCCTAGTCGGTTGATGTAAAATGAGTTCGACGCTTCGTTTTCAGTCATAATTCTGGCTTAAGCTCTGTCGCATCGCTCCTGCAAAGGATCTATCGATTAGCCACTCGGCTATGGTCATAATAGAAATAAAATGCTAAGCATATACATACGGTACTATTGCCATGAGCATTTATTTTCTATTGACATTATCTGTTCTGGTTTAGCTTAAGTGGTGTTTTCGGACTTACACTTCTCTTCAGATGCTAATGTGACAGGTCAGACACCACTGTTTTCATTGACTCCTCCAAACAGCCTCATCCAGTCAGTCCATGTCTGAACAACATGAGTCCAACGGTCACAAACCTCCTCCAGTGGACCCATCGGCAGCTGCAGGGCACAGCTGGTTCCCTGGACCCCCTCCGCCCGCTTATTCCTGCACCCTGACCCCTGAGCTGGTGGCCAAGGCACGGGAGGAGCTCCAGGAGAAACCAGAGTGGCGTCTCCGGGATGTCCAAGCACTAAGAGATATGATTCTAAAGGTTTTAGTTTATTTTTGTTAAATAAGGAGTAGCATTTAAAGTACAATGGTAGCTAAGCAGGGGATATACCCCAATATTAAGGGAATTTAAGCATGAACTGTCAAATTGACACTTATGTTATCAGACTTACATTGGATAATTTGCAAAAGTATGAAAGCCGAGAACAACCATAGTGGAGTATATTCATTTACACTACTGATGATAAACAGAGGATTCCCTTTGTAAGGAGTAAATATACAGGGTCATGGATTAAGGTAATATTATTAAATTTAGCATGAGGCAGACGTAAAACAATGCCATCACTGTGACATTACCATCCCATGTGCCATGACTGAATTTTTCAGGAGTTTGTTTTCACATATTTTGGAATCTATTTTCTGTTTGTTTCGGTTCTAGTAACAATGTTGTCACTGGAGGTATGTGTCCTCTGATGACTTTCTAGTTTTTGTCTCAAGTTAAGCTATTTCTTCATTATACGCATCAATTTAATATTTCATTAAGTCTGTTCTACTTGGCTCTACAGGAGCAGCCCAATCTGAGGACCAGGCTGGATGATACCTTCCTACTACGCTTCCTACGGGCCAGGAAGTTTGACTATGACCGCGGCCTGCAGCTGCTGCTCAATTACCAGGCAGGCCGTAAAGCTTGGCCAGAGGTGTTCCAGGACCTGAAGCCATCCACCGTGAAACACGTCCTGGATCTGGGCTTTCTCACTGTCCTGCCTCAGCCGGATCCCAAAGGCAGATACATCCTCTGTCTCCGACCAGGTAGGTATCTCCAGCTTCACTGGTATGGTAACATGAATGGATGGTGGATTTTTTAAACTCATGATTTATGATTAATCGACTCATTTTATAGGAAAATGGAAACCAAATGATTACCAATTTGTTGACAATGTGAGAGCCCTTTATCTAACTCTGGAGAAACTTATCCAGCCCGAGGAGACACAAGTTAATGGAATCGTCATCTTGGCTGACTACACTGGAGTGGGCATGTCACAAGCATCCAATCCAGGCCCGTTCCTCGCCAAAAAAGTTGTCAGCATCCTTCAGGTGAGATATCTCTTGGTTTAATGATACTTTAATGCTTGAATTAAATCCCCCAAATCCCCCTCCTGATTTTTTTGATCTTTGTTTATATTTCATACTAAACTGTGACGGATCTCCAAACAAGACTCGGCCTACTCGGAGGTCAATCCCCCTGATTGACCCCCTCAAATAATCTCATTACAGTCCATATTGACTCAACCTACCTATTTTTCTGAAGACATGTGCTCTAATACCAGATCCCACAGTCACTCAAGAATGAAGATAAATACAATTAATTCCGGATTTCCACAAATGGACTCACAATAAGATCCCCCAATGAGTAAAATACTAGCTATTATAGTGAAATGATTTATATATATAGTTGTTTTTTTTCTTAATTTTTATTCACTGAAAAATATAAGTGAATAAAATATAAACTATTAGATTAAACTATAATATAGATCAGATAGATCTCCTCGATTCGATTCATATGCACCACATTTGTTATAAATTGGACCAATGGTTGAAAAATAATGGCCTGATACATTTGGAGATAAACATCCCCCTAGTGGCGGAAAAATACAAATGGCCTTTCCCAAAGTCCATCCAATTCTTCCTCTAACTAAGGTTTATGCGGGTATAAACGTTTAAAATGATCCATGATACAGCTGTACGACCAAATTTTTCAAGGATCTAAAGACTTGTTTATAATATATGTTTAAATGATTCACATCTCTGTCTGTGAATGCATGATTCAATGAGCAATGGCTTTTTCAGTTTTTCCAGTGTGTGATACATGTTTACAAAACTCAAGGACCCGCTGTGACTGTTCCGTTTCTCTTCTCCTTTCACAGGATGGGTTTCCTATCAGAATCAAGGCTGTTAACATAATTAACGAGCCCATGATTTTCAAAGGCATCTTTGCTATAATTAAACCTTTTCTGAAGGAGAAGATGGCAGAGAGGGTAACTATTGTCCTTGGATTGTGTACGACTCTTTTGTTTTTACACAAAGGACTGTTTTGCATCATGTGCCTTAGATTTATCTACAGCCTGCACACTAGTCTATTTTCATCCTTGATAATGTGAGGGCAGGCATTTTCCTTTCAGAGAATACTACTTGGATTGGTGGAAACAAAATTCCGTATTAATGATCTTGTTTCTAGGGAGCAGCAGAAACAGACCTCTTCTCACCTTCTATATGTTTTATTATTAACATAACAACAGAGCCACCGTGGCATTCCAGAGTTTCTTGTAACTCTGCTGAGCAGGTAATACAGATAGAAGCAAAATTACCCAATCCTCATTGAATATCAGGTTCTAGAAAGTTGGCAATAACCAAAATAAAAAAAGAGTAATTCCAGTTAAAGATATCTGTAACGTCATTCTGACTTGTCAAAATGACGTAATTCAACATGTCTCAGAAGAACTATGTAGATGTCTTGAATTGAGGGGCATTAGAGACTGGATTGGAATTACTATTTGGCAAAATGATCACAAATTTAGGTCAATAACAGCGCAAAGGGAGAATAGTAAGTAATACACTGCTGTGAAAAAGTATTGGACCCTCTCGGGATTTCTTTCATTTTTGTTTGTATTTCATATTAAACTGTGACGTATCTCCAACAAAACTATGCCTACAATGTCGTCCCTGACGGCAAAGATTCGTCCCTGAAAAAGCCCCCAGTCCCTTGTGTAGTAGGAGTAAATCCCCCTGATTGGGCTCCTCAGAGAGTCTCAGTCAGTCCGTACTGATTGTAACTATTTATGTGAAAAAGATGTAAATAGAAAAAATACAAGATTCACATGTAATACCAGATAAACACAGATCTGACTAGTTAAAATGGCGTAGTACGTACCTACAATTTGTATTTTGCCCAGAGTTTTGACTGGGTAAACTGGTTTTACAGATATGAACAATGAGCATCCAGTCTATTGAATAAATGTTGAAAGTGCTTGACATATGAGTGTTACAGCCACGGTATTGGCTCTACCGCTCGACCAGTCAATAGTCATGGTGAAATTAACCTACCAGAGCCAAACAATCATTAGACTTAGAGTTGTACACAAAAATAAAAGTAAGAATCTGTAATATTTATCTATTTGAACCGTCTTTCTGTGGTTCGGTTATTGTAAGCAGCTGAAACCGGTATTCAATGAGGCTGAATCATTTTTGCTTCCAAATGTATGTTTGCTGCCAGCCGTGTCCGATAACGTCGCTAATAGAGTGGCGAGAATGAGCCATAGCAGTAAATTAGACGGATTTAAACCAAAACACTGTGCTGAAGAAATATCAGGCTTAGCCTCTTCTGTCTGAAAGATGGCGACGCGGGTGACGTCACTGACATCCTGTCTCCTCATGCAGTACGTCCTCCACGGCTCAGACCTGCGCTCCCTGCATCGGAACATTCCCCAGTCCGTCCTCCCTGAAGAATACGGAGGCACCGCGGGCCAGCTGGACATGTGTGCCTGGTCCAGACTGCTGCTAGACTGTGAGGAGGAGTTCATAGTGGAGTTCTGCCAGCCGGATCCACTAGAGGGCGTGGTTCTCCCAGACTCCTTGCTGTTTGAGGGCAGCGGACAGTATGAGGACACCTTCAGGGGGCTGCGCTCTCAGCTCTACTACTGTTACTGACGCACGGCGGCGCAGACACTACCGTCACTGAGAGGACACATTCTGTTTCATTTGAAACAAGCACGTAGACTTTAACAGGGCAAGTTGCCAACATCAGACATGATTTATTTTACTAACAAAGCAGCACTACCACTAGGCGTGGTAGAACCAAACTGTGGTGGTTCTAGTTCACTCGTGGCCCAGCATCCAACCAGGATTACGAGGCAGCTGCATGCTCAGGCAGGGATCATTATTTTCAGTGATTGAAAGGAACGAATTGCCAACTATTTTGATAATCGATGAATGGTTACGGTCATATATCGAGAAAAGAGGCAAAAAATATGATGGTTACAGCTTCTTACACGCTGCTTTTCTTTGCCAATAATGAGAGAAGATGGGGGAAGATGAAGCCTTGGACTACTGCTTGGTTCCAGGGCCGATCTGGGGAAAATTGTGACGAGCGTTTTTCACAATTCTTTGACATTTCATAGACTAAATTATTCATTTAGAAATTCATTAGTTGCATCCGTAGAGCAGATGCATGTCAGTCAGTAGGAACGGCCTCTATGGATTTAGTATAATCTACTACATCTTTTATCAATAGTCAGACCTCCTGATGAGCATAGAAACAGATTTTTACTGATAGAAACGTAATAGCCTTTAAAAGATACCTTCATCAAATGCTGTCATTTCAAATAAAATGAGGCTGAAGTGGATCAGAAACCCCAAAAGCACCAACGTCGGAAGTTATCCACACTCTGGTTGAGTGAGACTGCAGAAGCCTCATTAGCTTCAGCTGGAAGATTCATGACTGTCTGGGTTCCTGCAGGGTTTTAAAAAGTCTAAAATTCAATGATCTACATATCTGACCTTAAAAAAACTAAAATGCATTGAGGCAACCATTCGTCACAAAGACTGATAAAACTGATAAAAATATCTTCTTCCTCTTCTACATGTAACAATTTGTACAGCCAAAAATAAGAAGGGAATAGTTGGGCCTTCATCTTGGCTGACGATAATAAAACACTTAGACGTAAAATCTACAACATTGTGTTATAAAAAAAATTTCATGAAAAAGAAGCTTAATATATAATACAGGCTAGAAATTGGAGAAATCTTATAAGAGACTGAACACGTTAACACGTCTTCGAACAGGGGCTTTCTGGTACATTTATTTCAGTCCCTCTCAGCCAGATCCATAGTCACGTAAAAAAAAAAAAGGTTGGATGTATGAAAAATAACTCTCAAAATCCCATGTTTTATCATTTTTAAGATAGAAATCTTTAATCATGCATATTTTATGGTAACTCAGATTATCTCTGGCTGCCCTGTTGTAGTACTTTAATTTTAACACCAGGGGCCACTCTTTTAAATGAGCAGCTTGTGAAATTTAGATGTATTTAGCTTTTATTTTAGCTTTGTCTTTGTAAATGTTAAATCAATTGAATGTAGGAAACATTTTGGTTTTCCTTAGAAAAAGCTCTTTACAGGGGGCGGGTCTTCTTCCACTCAAGTCGTTTTTAGGTTGAAATGAAAGAGATAATGAAGAAATGCTTTCGTGTCTAAAAATCCAAAGAGGAACTTTTAATAACTGAAACTTTGACAAATGTACGATTATTTAGCGCAAGATAAAGCAACAGAGCTTGAGACCTCACCTTCAAAGACTCAAATCATGAAGAAACAAATCACTAATGGAACAGATCGGAGCAGAAAATACAGATTAACCCCGGCAGGGCCTCTCTAAAATGGAAACCACTTGATAACGTTTACCCTTACTATCATTATTAAACGGTAGTTTATATTAGCCTGCAATGCCGTTAGCCGCTTTTAGCAATAACTTGACATCACTTGACTGACTACTTCACGCGGTCGTAGACGATGACATCATTATGACACCGAAAGGCCCCCATAGATAGTAAGGGGTTTAATATAGGGTTGAAACTGGAACTTCAGCAGAAGAGGCCACTAAATTAGTTTTTTCTCCAATTTCAAATTTCAGTTTTCGATTTTCAACACATTTTGTACACCAATCAGCCATAACATTAAAACCACCTGCCAATTATTGCATAGGTAAGCTCTAAATTTAACACAATGCACTATAAAGTATGTTTCTTTCTTTCAATGCTACTTCGACAATGCTCATGTTACATTTCAAACTGACACAAACACACTACCGTGCACACACAGATCGATGAATACATGAACTAAGCACACAAGTTACCTGTACTCTGAAATCCCTTCATATCCAGCGTATTCTTTTAAAGCGTTACGTGAATTAGATCTTAAATACAATTGTTAATGATCTTAAAACATCTTAAATGTAAATTGTTAAAACCTACAGGAACCCTGTATGTGAACAGCAAAAATGATTACAGCGAGCAAAAACGGTTTAATTGGACACGGGGGCATATCAGTAGTGTTTTTACGGATTTGAAAAAATGTGAAATGAGGACATTAGTGGTCCGTCTCGATGGTTTTGTCCAATACTCAACTTTGAAGAGAGACTTTAGACACTCCACGTGTATGTAAGCATCTAATGCATCGCCTTAAACTGTTATTAGTCAGTAGATTTTCCTATGTATCATAAATCATGTTGGGTTTGTGTGCACCAAAGCAATATTCTTAGCAGACCTACATCCTTGTTAGAGAGCAGGAATAAATATCTGCCCCAGCGGAGAGGAAGCATAAACTAAGTTGCAACGTCCAAACCCAAACGCCCGTTCTCAGCGCCTTAGTTGGATGCTGAGGTATTGGCTTATCTCAAATCACTGGAGAGGATTTATTTTCTATGTTCAGATGATCTGCCTTGTGTTTGTTTTGCTTTTTACAACTTTTAAGACCCGTTAGATCTGGTTTCGTCGCTCGAGTCACATGAGGATCTGTCCTTCTTGAATTCACAGACATCTGCTTTGCCAAATATTGCGGGCCAAGTACAGAAAGGTGCAATGTTGTATATCTGTTTTCTTGCAACTTGAATAATTTCCGTCTTATTTCCGTCATCATAATAGTTTATATTTCTATTTGAAGCATGTCTGTGACTGTGAGCTGTGTTGTGTAGCAGGATATTTATCACTGGTAGTGAACACAGTAAAGTCAAACTGGGTAAATGCTATTTCTGTCTTCTTTGCTGTTATTGGCAGAGTGTGAAGATAACGTTGCAGGCTCTGGGGAGGTATTTTTACAACATTATTGTGCCTGACTTCAGCAAACCTGAGCTCATGGCTCCCAAACGGAATGAGAGGATTAATCAGTTCTTTTAAAACATGGACTTAAACCCCTGGAGCAGCCATTCCTAAACTTAGGCATGCTGCTGTGGTTTTTTATTTCCTGGAATGGGTGTTTATAAGACTTGTGGGGTCTTAAAATGTTGGAATATGTGAAAGGCAGCCATTCTCAAACTTCTGTAAAATTTTAATTATGTTTCCTGATCTACCCACAACACTGAGATAAAGTGGTTCCCTATATGTTTATTAAGTCATACATTCAACAATTAATGTTGATCTGCAAAAAAATGCTTCCTAGTAATACTCTAGCAATTTTCACTAATCAGCCATAACATTACAGCCACTTATAGGTGGAGTTAGAATGAAGTACTTGTCAGTGGGTGGAATATATTAGACAGGAAGTCAACATTTTATGCTGAATTTGATGTTTCTTTTGACGATTGTCGCATGGTTTTAATATTATGGTACATAAACTTAGTGTTCAAAATTGGAACAATGAAAAGAAAAATAATTTAAACCCACAGTTCTGTATGAATAGTTAAAATTATTTATCAAAATGTTGATATTTTATGGTAATTATATCTGGTGGTCAAACCTATATACCCCCCCACAAGTCTTATTTCCTGTATAGGGTTAGATCCTTTTCTATGATTGCTTGTCATTCAAATCCTGCAGACCACACTTTGCTGGTTGGCCTAAAATGAGTTGCTACCAGTGTGACAGTGCAGGAACTCTGCCAGAGACATATTTCAAACTATACTGCAATATATAAAGATTTGTGTTATGGTAAAAAACTTTCTAAGAATTGTTTCGACTATTAAATTGTAAGTCGTGTCCCACCCTACTGGTTTTCATAAACAGTAGGAAAAAAATCATAAAAGTATCAAAAGTAAAAAGAATTTAAGCAGAATTGGCTTATCAGTTTGTTAGTTTTATACTTACAATAAAACTAATGTAATCTTGAACAACAGTCCATCTTTAATTCTACCTCAAAGGAAAAGTCCAAAGATTCTTTGTTCCTTTAGTGTTTTGCTCAACTGTTTGGTTGAGGACATTTTGAGTCTTTTTTTCCTTTTAATCTACAGAGTAGGGGGCCATGGATGGAGCCTTGGGGGACACCACGGGTCAAAGGGCAGCCGAGAAAGAGAAATTACCCATGACTATTAAAAGAAGCTGATTTGATATATCTGACTTTTTGGCATATTAAAGAATGTGCGGACTTACTAAACAGAATTATGTAACTTGATACATATAAAAAAAGTCTAATAAGGGTCTAATAAATAACTGAAAACACGCTTAACCAAAAGTTGAGCCAATGTAATTAAAATGGACTCTTTTGCATGAAATAAAAAATTTCTGCACAAAATAATTGTGTCAATGTGATTAATGATTAATAATAATCAATAGTAGTAATTTTTCCCATAGCTTCTTTTTTACTTGGCCTGTTCAGTAAAGGGTTGAGGATTCAATAAATATAATTCCATCAACATTAAAGAGTTGTTCCAGACATCTCTTGCTATCTGCTATACTGAAAAGTGGAGGTTTATATTTGTCACTTACTCATAATTTATCATTGTACATAAGATCAAGGAATGGGAGCAATGAGGAGCGGGATGAAATTATCAAGTTGCATTATGGGAAATGTAGTATCCATACGTTTGGAACTTTTAGCATAGGCTGTATAACACTGATTATTCAAATACAGCCCAAAAGAAATTCCAGAATGTACAATAATTTCACATATTCATGACAGTGTCATGTCTGCATTTTCTCATTTTGATAAATTTGGTGGCACGATCAGGGTACGGACCGCGGATCTACTCGTGATGTCGTTCCAGCCAATCAAAATTACCCTCACGATGATGTCACAGCGTTACGTTACAAGAAGCTTAGAACAGCATGGTGAGGAGAGACACTGTTACTTTAATTGTTATTTTTTTGCAACTATTGTGTTGATATATGAAAAGTCCTGACACCAATTCACATGATGTCCTTCCTTAGAACACAATTAATGGGCTCTAACCTCTGCAGAGTTCAAACACTTTGAGTTTTGGACATGCTCTGACACAACTGTTCAGCCATAACAATTTGGCTCTTTTTAACAATCAGTGGGATCCTTAAGCTGTACCATTTTCCCCTGCTCTCAATACATAAAGATCAGGGCAAAAAAAATGATTTTGCTGCCTAAAATATCCCACCCAATGACGGGCGTCATTGTAACGAGAAAAAATCTATTAATTTTCACTTCACTTGTCAGTGGTTAGAATGTTATGGCATTAAGGTTTAAAGCATGACAGGCTTAGAATTTAAAAAAAAGATTTCACTTTGCAAATGATCAGTTAGTGACAATAATCAGAGAGAATAATAGTGGTGGGGGGTCCCTCTATAAGATTTTACTCGGGGCCCCATGAAGTTCCGGTGCGGCCCTGGGTCTACCCCTCAGACTACATTATTAAGGATCCCTCTATGTGCGCTAAAAATCTGGGGGTTCCCTTTTAGGGAATCTCATCAAGTTGGCGTTGGAGCTGGTTTGACGAAGGCAATGAAAAAAAAAAAGAAATAGCAGCATTGACATGAAAACTCCCATGAATCATCCTAAATGACATATTTGTGAGCGCGAGCTGCTCCAGCCCGCGGAGGAGCGGGATCCTCGACAGGCGCGCGCTGATTGGCCCAGACAGAGGACAACTCCATTTTGGAAAAAAACAGCTGTTTGAAGACACAACCTTTTGTCGTTGTTTCCTCACAAAGACATCCAAGCTTCGAGCTCACACTTCTCTAGGGTTCCTCTCTGCGCAGTAGCAGCAGCAGCAGCAGCAGCCGCCGCCGCGTCCTGTGGGTCCAGATCCGGGACACAGCAGGACTCTAAACCAGGATCCATGGTGTCCGATCTCTATTGTAACAAGTGGATATCAGGAGGCGACCCAACCAAGGTTGGTTGCGTTTATTTATTTTTTATAACATATGAGTGTATATTTTAATGTGTTAGACGGTTTGAAGTGCGCAGCTGCAGGCGCGAGTAGGCGAAGCTTTTCCATAATGAGGTATTTTTCCACTACACACATCTATCCCACGCATAAAAACCCCTCCACGCCCTGTCTGTACATGTTGCATGCTGCCATGAATGTTAATTATTATTATTATAATCCACGCTGTCGCTGTCATTGTGTGCGCACAGTCTGCAGGACTGACATGCACGTCTTTGCCACACACGGTCTGCAGCTGCTGCAGCCCCGGGTAGCCTCGAACACGCTCTACCACGTCCACTCTGCGTGTTATTCCTCCTCCTCCTCACCTATAAATACAAATCCACTATTTCCTAGCAAACAAAGCAGGGCTCTGCTGTTATAACCCGTCTCCTGTCTGCTGTCGGGGATGCAGACCGGGACTCCTCACTCTGCAAGTGTGTTGCTGGGTAGGAGCCAGCGTCGCCAGGCATGAGATAAATACTGGCTTCATGCCTGTTGCCTGGCTGGAAGCAAAACGTTCTTCTCCCCTGAGATCAACTTGCATGTGATCCAGACGTTGAAATGCACCCAAATATTAGTGCTGCAATACAAACAGCCTGATTATATGATGTTTGTGATATGTTTGTGTGTTAGATATCTCTGGGAGCTGTCACCAGATTTTGGTTGAATCTGGTGTAAAGATGGATCTCAGGCTGATGTGGTTGTATTTGGAGGTGGATGTGAGTGTGTGGTTGTTTCCCCTCAGCTGGTGATTCCATCGGAGGTCATCAGATTGTTTTCATCGCTTCCTCCTGTCCTCTGACTGAAGGTTAAAGATTTTCCATCGATATGTTTGAATACACTGATTTATATCATCAATAGTTTGAGACTATTCTTCTTCTTTGAGGTGCATATGATCCCGAAACTCAGGCGATCGGATCGGATCACGGTTTTCAAATCCCTGATCGGATCAGTATTTAAAGTGGAGCTAAGCTAAGCAATGGAGATTTTATTGTGAATTTATTATGATTATTACAATTTTTGATGAGTTTTATTTGCAAACGCTCTATCAAAGCTTATATTTCACTTTTTTTTCTTATATATTTTCTCTTTTTTGTATCAAAGTGTTTCATGATCCATTTCAACAGTGATAATAATGTTTATGAAAAGTCTGGGATAGTATGGAATCGTCATCGCTGGCTCCACCGCAGATCATTTTCAAAAATGTATACGTCATAGATTCTAGTGCAAGGGAGAATTGGATTGATTTAGGAAAATGTCAGTTGCATATTTACACCACTAGGTGGAGCATTATCTTCATAAAACAGTTTTCAGTCAACATTTCTCAACTGTTTGTCAAAACAATGTTTTTCGGACATCATTTTTTAACCGTTGTTCTGAGTCCAAATTTGGTGCATATGCAATTAATCACGATCTATCCTGTGTCTCAATCTAATTGTTCATAATTTATTCATTTTTTATCTATATATATAAAACACTATTTTCCGACATAACTTCACAATTAATTTGAAAAATTCAATCAGGGGGATTGCTTGTGCAACACAGGAGATTGGGGGCTTTTCAGGTTTGTACCTTTTCTCTGGGGGACAACAGGGTAGGCTTAGCTCATACATGTCTACGTTATGCTTTAAGCTAGGAGAGACACTCATATCCCGAGGTCAGTTTAATTAAACAAAATGCTTACTTTTATGTTTAATTAAAACAAGAAAGCATCTCTCCCATAATTTATTTAGTTGGTTAGCTTGTTTTTTGTTTTTTTCCCCTTTTTTCCATTTTGAGGTACATTGAATTCTGTCTGACTTTGCTCGAATTCAGAGGGTTTTTTCCAAGAGTCCGTTTTTCTGTGTCAATGGATGCATTTTTGTTTTAATTATCTTCAAAATCCTACTCCCAGAGAAACATGGAAAACAAGTAAAAACAAAATGTCCCCTCTTAATCTGGATTCCCACTCAAATTTAATGAGGTCTATTTTTCCCAGAGACCCATCGTTTTATCGAAATCTGTTCTGTACTTTTGCATAAACCTTTAGGTAAACTTTGCTAACTAACAATTGGACAAAAGTGAAAACAGAACCTCCTGTAGGTTGCTCAGGCAACTAGACCACCTCACAGAGGGGTGGGTGGACCGTCCGTCTCACGATCAGAAGGGAGCTGGTTCAAGTCCCAGCAGAGTCTATATGTCACAGGGTCCTTGAGCAAGAGCACCCCGGGTGCTTCAAAGGGACCGGCCACTGCTGCCTCAGGAATGGGTGAAAGGCAGAGAAATAATTTCACTATGTTGTACTGTGTATGGCTGCATGTGATCAATAAAGGATATGTTATACATTATTGAGTTTTTGAGAGATACTAAGAGAGTTTGTTAGAGTTGTCGGTACATTTTCATGGTGGCTGGCATTAACTCAGACATTAATGGAGGAATCAGGAATTTTTCCTAAAACTACACACTGCACCTTTAAGACCTCATACATAGAACATCAGTGCAATGATTCCCAAAGCGTGGGCTAGAGCTGCAGGTGGGCCTCCAGAGAATTTAGAACTCCATAAAATATGTGAGATTGAATGTTTACATTTTAGAAACAACAACATGGGATTTAAATTGTGTAATTTTTCATATACATGACCTCTTTTGTACTCGAGTACAAAAGAGGTCATATTTCCTTCCAGTTCATGGTTTTCATAGTTTTTAGAATGTTCTCCATCCCCCCCTTGAGACCCTAAACAGGATGAGCAGTGACAGAGAGTGGTTATATCCATCCATCCACCTTTAAGTAATATGTTTGTTCCATCCGAGGGTGAATCCATCTGGCAGTACTTCAAAAAGAGATCCCTTGACTAAATGTTGGCATAAAAGAGCCTCTAATTGGTGGTAAATCATGTTGCATGAGTTAAAGCCCCATGATGAATTTAGATCAGATCTGTGCAATGTGCTCGCTCTGATGGCCTTCTTTGGGATGAGGCTCTCCCATTTTTACCATCTTACCAAACATGGTATGTCATCCTTCTGAGTGACCCAGGGGGGCGGGTTGTTGGCGAGCAGCCAGATAAGGGAGCGCAGTGATGCATGAAAACCCACACTACTAAAGAGACGCATGTCCCGCCGACCTTGGACAGAACCCTGCAGAACCTTCCCTCCTTTGTTTGACGGATCCCTCATTAACCTCCCATGGGCTCATGCTTTGGTGAAGGCCTATCCTCGGGAGCCTGGCAGCCTGTTTTCAGTTCTGACTGCTGTTATCCAGAAGGTGGTTGGATCATGAGTAATCAGGTCATGCCAGTGCAGTCATCTGCTCTGCTGCATGACCAACACTCTAACCAGCGCCGCTCTCCTCCTTCTCCCTCCAACTCCTTCAGTAAATACAAGTTTTATCTGCTGATGCTGAGGCCTGCCAACAATAACACGATTACCCTGAGAACGTTTAGACATCTATATCCCTCTGCTGAGAGCCGGCATTATGAAGTCTACGTAAGGGGGTTAGCAATGGTGTTTCTGTTAGTTGTTTTTTCCATAAGTGGTCATCAGATTTTTTTTTCTCTCTTCTACATATCGCCTGACATATTGAGGTTAGCATCAGTTTGTCTAAATACACTGATTTCTTTCATTACAAGTGCGAGAACTCTGTCCTCTCGCAGGTAAAATGATGCAGCTGGATGTAACGACTCCCCGCAATAAGGGAAAGATATTACCTTCTTTATGTGATAATAGGGCTGTGACAATAACCACAAAACAGTGAGATGGAGCTCATTAGTGTCATTATTCTGTGATTGATTTCCATTTTCAATGTTGAAAGCTACAGGAGTGCCCACTGTAAAATATACATGAAGGGGGCTTTAATAACCCCTTACACTCTCAAGGCCCGTATACGGGCCTATAGGTAAACAAGAAATAACCAACGACCATAATTATTACTGCTATGGAATTTAATGTTCTAATGTGCCTGAAAGATCATTATATAATGAAAATGGAAGTCCGACCAGCAGGGGTCGCTGAGAGACCTCCGCGGCCAAGAATCAGGATTCTACTTGGGTTTTTTTCTATTTTTACTAATTAATTAATTAATTAATTAATTAATTAATCTTTTTTATTTGTTTTTACTGTGCTAAGTGCTAGATTCCAAAAATAACTAAATAAATAAAAGCCAAAGATTGCAGTGGGTCTAGCTCTCCCTAATGGATGTAAGTGGTATTTTGTAGCCCAAATCCCATTTTGGTTCCATTGTCCATCCAGTTGGTCTGTATGGGGGGTCCTCCTGGTCCTGTCCCACAACAACTGTGTTGAAAAACATGCACTTCGTGGTATTTCTATCAAATTTGATGCGGTAGTGATGAAAGACTTTCTGAGCAAATGAATTCACTCTTTCGTTTCATGGCGTTTCTGTAATAAAACTATGCCATGGCAAGAATAGAAAATATCGGTATTTTTTTCTAATATCGATTTGATATTGCCAAGAATCAACTAAAAACTGCTCCTTCAAAGAACTTTTATCAAGTTTACCCGAAACTTACATCTCAATGCAATGTGCTTCTGACAGCTACGTTAGTGAGCTCCCCTTCAGATATCAACATTAAACATTTGTTCAATTTGATTTAGCATTATCAAATTGAATTATAGTATTTGCTTTTTAGCAATGAAATACGAATAAAATTTCCCACTGCACCTCATAAACTCATAGGAGGATAACTGATGGTGGATGGGAGTTCAAATTCGGGTATTCTGGCCTAAAACTAGACAAGAATAAGCCTAAACCAGCTGACATTGAGTGAGATGCAGGGTGCACCTTGGACGAGTCCCCAGTTTATCACAGGGATAACTCAAAGAGTTGGACAAACATTCACGCTCACATTCACTCCTACGGGCATTTCAGAGTCACCCAGTCACCTTTACTGCATGTTTTTGGAATGTGGGAGGAAGCCAGAGAACACAGAGAGAACCCACACATGCATGTTATGCACAAAAAGGCCAACAGAGTTGGATATGAACCTGGGACCTTCTTGCTATGAGGCAGCAGCACTACACACTTCACCACAGTGCCGCCACAAACCTTTCATTTTATTTTGATAAGCCATCCTAGCTTTGCTTATCTTCTGAGTCCTGCGGTCCTATGACTCAAACTAGACATGAATCAACATTGTGAAATCAACAAATAAACTCAATAAACAGTAACCCAAACTACAGTAAATAAGGTCCATTATACATCCTTAAGAAAAGTCCCCACCATCGCGCATAGTGACTTCAGGTGTCGCCATGGTAATGTGTCCTCGTCAATCTAAGACCGTCTGCCACAAAAGCTATTTAGTTGTTACTCTCAGAACAGTTCAGAACAATGTGAAAAAAAATCTAATTAGGCCAGCTAGACATTTTCCAACTCGTGGTTCAAACCCCACGCTGGTTCAAATCCCGGCCACTGCGGTCCACATGTCGAAGGGTCCTTGAGCAAGATACTGAACCCCAAGTTGCTCCCAATGGCTGTTCCATTGGTGTGTGAATGATGGCGTGACTGGTTACTGCTCCTGATGAGCATGTTGTGCCTTGCACGGCAGCCTCTGTCATTACTGTATGAATGTTTGTGTGAATGGGTGAATGATGACTCGTGTTGTAAAAGCGCTTTGAGTGGTCAAGCAGACTAGAAAAGTGCTATGTAAGTACAGTCCATTTAGCATTTACAACTTACACACCATGAAAATATCGTCTTTGGAAGCTCACGATTGGCCTGTTCACACTGCACAATGTGATTGTCACTCACGACCTGTGCTCACACTGTACGAACAGTCGGCATCTGCAGCCCGTTGTCACTATTGACAATTGTCAATAGAGATTAGTTTGAAAGCTCTGCGGCAAGAAGAAGTTTGTTTGCTAGCAACATGGTAACAAAATAGAAACAAAGTATGTGGATTGTTTTGCCATTCTGTGTCTGGAAACCTTTAGAGAAAAAAAGAAAGAAGAATAGGCGCCAGTGTATCTGGACTCATAAGTGTCTAGGATGCTGTGGACAGTATCGCTGGTCCATTAAGCAGAGACAAGTGGAGGTAAGCTCACTACGTTTGACTGTATTGAGTGCTAACCTGATAGCTAGCACCGCTCTGACAGCTAAGAACATTTTTCTCTTTCTCGCTGTTCAGTCGCTACAAGTCACAAACAGCACCTCCTACTCTATAACAGAGTATTACTCCCATTCACTATTATCGTCAGGCGATCAAGTCATGGATGGACTTACATCAACATTGATTTTATTGAAGGCTGTGTAGTAGAAGTTTATTTTCAAAGCTCTGGCGGAGGAGTTTTATTAGTATTAGGGGTAGTAAAAGAACCCAAATGTTGCACCAGTGGAGATAAGTTAAGTTACAGAAACAGAGGCAGACATTTTGATTAAAACTTTTTTGCTGAGGGGCCTTACCATGCTAGAGCACTTCTTTTTTTTTTTAAATGACCAAATCTAAACATTACTGATGACCGAGATCCCGGGAAAAGTCGGGGATATCATGTAATGGTCAACACCGCCGCCGTTAACTCAGAAACGATTTCATTGATCATTTTCAAATTCTAAACAAACATTGATCTTAGTACGCGGAATATTTTGAGGATGGATTTTGGGAAAGGTAATTTGTATATTTCTGACACTGGGGACACTTTAAGCTTCCAAAGTTTTCTGCCCATAATTTTCTTAACCGTTGGTTCGACTTAGTCAAACTTTGGTGACAATGAATCGATCAAGGAGGTCTATCTTGTATACGTCCTATTTTTCTCCCATAGTTCATATTTTACTTACTTTACTTATTGACATTATTTTACATTTAATTTGAGAAGTTCATTCAGGCGGATTTCTTGTGCAACACAGGAGATTGGGGACTTTAGCGGAAATACCTTTGCTGTCGGGGACGACAGCGTGGGTCTAAGTTAACCAATTATTTTAAATGTCCATTGACTGAAACTGAGGTTTATCGCACTGAGATGTTGATTCCTCTGTTCTGGAAGTTTTCATGTTATTATCTTTCTCGCTGGTGTATTGTGAAAGTTTAAAGGCTATCGTGGGATTTTAAATGATCCCTTATTTGTCCTATGTGTTGCTTCTATTTTAGTAGGCAGTAGGATTAACTGCCATCCTTTGGTTATATTTCCCTTTTTTACCACCATGACAAAAAATCTAAACCTCCATAGCACCAGATAGAAATAGAAAAATCTAGTCTCAGATGTATTTAAAGTGTCTCCAAGACCTGAAAAAGAAGCCTAAATCTTAGCCCTAGTCCACGTCAGGGCAGCACGGTTTTGTGATAAATGAACCCGCTGCTCCTTGGTCTATATTTATATCCAACCCTATTTGAGATCATGTGTTAAATGTGAGCATATGTTGTGTTCAAGTATTTATTGGTTCAACTGCATTGACCTCCAACCAGATTCTTTGTGTACAAAAGCTCCTTGATATTGTGCATAGGGAGAAAATTAGCACACGGCCTTTAGTGTTTCGTGGTGTGTGGACAGTAAATGCTTTGTGACACAGAGAAACGTCTCAGCCCACGTGAGAGTCTCGCTTATTGTTGACTCTGTAATATCAAGTTGCACCAACCATCTGGTACTTTCCCAGTCCATGCAGTGTGCATAGTTGTTGTTAAATATCACTGAAAGTCGCTTGTAACATTATTTTTGTGAGCAGTTTTGGGATTCATTTATTGGAGGTGTTGCTTGTTTAATGTTATTCTTTATTTGGTAGCATTTTGTACGGACTGGTTAAAGCTGGTGACATAAACTTCCATAGGTGACTGTCCCTCCAACGTTTATTAACAATGACTGAGATATCACTATGTATGTTACAGGTGAATTTAGTGATCTAGAGATATGGGTGCTATAAATATCCACAGCCTTGGGTAATACTCCTGTATAATTATAGCTGCTTATAGTCTGAGGTGCAGATTAGGCACACTTGGTAAAATAAGACTTCTACGTAGTTGGGAAACAGACTGAAGTGTGATTGCATGATTATTTGTAAAAATTATGTTGATGGCGATATGTATGTTCGTTTTCTTTTTACCTCCACCAAGGAAGGGGGTTCTGTTTTCACTCCTGTCTGTCTCTCTAGTGGCAAGATTACAGAAAGTGTAATGGAGGGATTTGCATGATGTTATACCCACAAGTAGGTTTTGGCATATCCTACAAATGATTACATTTTGGTGACGTAGCATCTTCTGCAGCAATTAAAATCAAATAAAACAGTAAGCCATTTGGAGTAGTGGGGCTTTATTGAAACTGTCAATTTTGATTTGATGCATTTATTCCATTGATTCCTTTAATGTTCCTTTGCGGCTAGGGGCTTGGTGGGCTGAAAAGAGACACTGAAGTGGAATGTGCAGGAGACGACATATTTGAGAGATACTCAGTTTGTTGGAGTTGTCGGTAGGTTTATAGGCTGGCAAAAACTGACACATTAATGGAGAAATCTGCAAGGATTTTCCTAAACCTAGGATACTGTTTGGTCTTGTTCCTGCGATGTTATTTACTAGAGAGGAATAGGAAATTACATAACAATGTCAATTTAAAAGTAAGTTCAGAGGTAGGTTCTCTCGGAGGGGTTCTCTTGTTTGAATATGTATCGTGATGAGATAATTCTGCATGTGGTTTCTGAAATTTAAGTTTACTTTCACACATTCGTTCCGTATTTTTGGATTTTACAGATTGATACCAACCGTAGTTGCTGGTGTGAATCCTTGCCTAAAAAATAATTTGCAAATCGATGTTTTTGCCATGTGCAAACGACAGGGATAGGTATCAAAGCTTTCTAAAAAGGAATTCCTGCAGACAAACTAACTTAAAAAATAACATTTGTTGGAATATTGTGGTCCAGGACCTTCATCTGGCAAAATTTTCCCTGGCTCCGTTATTAGGGCGAAACCTTTCTACACTATGACTAAGACTAATGACTAAGTTCCTGAAAAAATGACTTGTTCCAAAAAATGAAATGGTCTCAGTCCCGGATCAAACGGAGCTATGCTTCACTACCTTACAGTGGGAAAGCTGTTTTTTGGAGTGTTCAGATTAAAAATGTCGCAGCAGGGAGCTGTTACAGCTAACTGAAAGAGGAAGAAAAAATAGAATAAGGATGAAGCTAATAATGAGCCTTGGTCTGAACTTCAAGCAGGCACTAGAGTAAGTGGTCTGCACTGTGGTGTCAACATGTTTTGGTTGGTTACTGACCTGACCTGTTCTTGTGCCCTAACCAGCAACTTTTTTGTTTCTAATCTGGTACCCGTTTCATGGCTGAGAAACTGTTCTCTGGTCGGCGATATTCATAGAATCAGTTCCAAATATGGCACTGACTCCAACCCCGGAGACCGTGGTTATGGTGTCAGCTTTGGTTATTACGTCAGCAAGCAAAAACAGACCATTAATGGAAAATGCTTTTGGGTATTGAGCCTGTCATCGTCCTCCTCAGCTCAACCCTCTCACCTACATGTGGTCTCTCCTGGTGCCAAAAAAAAACAGTCAGTGGTGGCCATAATTCAATAGTGGTCCACATATTGATGGATTCTATCAAAGTGGTTTTCCACACTCCTCACGGGGAGCATGTGAGGAGAAATAAAGCCATAATTTAGATACGAGTAGTCATGTTTCTAGGTGAGGGAAGCTTTCTTCATCGAAAATGTTACCATAGTTAGGTAGGGTTGTGCAATAAACCCCTATTCAATGAAATTACTGCAAAAATAACTTAAAGCACTTCATCATTCAGTGTTGTTTTTGTTTCCCGGATCATATTGCGACCCATCAGTAAATGCTTTGTGATCAATGACCAAATGACTGGGGACCACTTCCCTTCGCTTCGTTTTTTCTTAAATGCTGTCACAAAGTTTTGGTTTGTCATGATAAACCCGCCTGCAGGCTCTGACTTAAATGTTTTGTCTAGCCGAGAGCCTTTTGTTCGCTCCTGGAAATGCGAAGAACTGGTTATAAATTAGGAACTGGCACAGAACCAGATTATGCACTGTCTTTATTAAAGATGTACAGGAAGGCCGATTGTATTGAGGATAAACGGACATTATTTATTTTCTGCTGCTATAACAGCAAGCTAAGAAAGGTTTTCTAGATGCCCTTCACCTCATTAACACTCTCTGGCTCATCCTGGGCGATGAGATACATTCCTCCAGCAAGTTTGGGGTCCACACCCCAGTGTCTCCTCCTAGTTGGTTGTGTTTGGGATAAAAAGCGAACAAATAACCCTCTGATTTTGGGTTTGATGACATTCTCCAATGATATCTAACAAACAATGACCCTATTTTATACTCGATTCATTATGTTTCTTGTCTCCATTGCTAATTTTGTCCATAATTGCCCTATTTAGATCAAAATAGATGCTAAAGAGGTTACGCTTGTGGACATTGCTGTATTGTGAAGTCACATGGCTTGTTATCATGTCCTCGGTCATATCCAATCACAGTTCCCCACAGTTCATTCCTCTCATCCTTACAACAACAGATGGTCTCAGGAGACTTTCCCCTTCAATCCACATATTCTTCCCAACTCCAATACTTCTACAATATGTAAACATTGTGCTATATCCTCACACAACCTTTGACCACCCCACTTCACATATGTCTTATATGTTTTCAGTTCATCATTCAAAGACAGACCATCCTCCTTTCTTTCTTTCAAAACTGCTCAACGACCTGATCGTACTGGTAAACGCTGTCTTTCAGCTCCATTACAAGCTCCTTTTCCATTCTCAAGAAAGCCGGTGCTGACAGCTCAGACCGCCCAGTCCTAATGTTCCATAAGGTTTTCATTTCTTTCAAGCCTGAAAATGACGCCGGACAGAGGCAGTGGATGTTCACCGCCAAACTTTCCAGTGCGGAAAGTTGATGCGCGCTCAAATTTACAGCCTTTCGCTTATGTAATACTGATGCAGGGACAAGCTAGAAGGTGTGTCAAAGACCATGCTCTGAGCAAAAATATGTCAATTAACAAAAATCATATAGTTTGCTTTAAAAGAAGATGGATTCACTTGAAGGTCTGAGGGCCTCAGAGCAGATATTTCACCTGGAGACAGCAGTGGAGGAATCTGAGTTGATAAAACAAAGCTCTTAGTTATATTAGCTCACAGGAAGCAACCAGGGAGAGAAGCAATACATGTAGTGTTTATTAAATGGCTATTAAATTATGACGTTTTCCTGATTCTGACAATGTCTAGGCCAGCACAGAAGGCGATGGTGCACTGGCCGCTGGTGCAACATCTAGCTTCTTGCTGTTGTGACACCACAATAGTCCCAATGTGGGAGAAATAAAAGATTATCTTATCTTCCAAATTTGTTCTTGTCTGGCTCTAGGAGATGATGGTTTTGCAGTGGAAAAGTTGGCAGCCCTGACTACACGGATATTAACGATGTACTAGCGACTGCTGCAGTTTCAAGACCTGAATCTATTTCCTGATGCGTTCCTTCTTCCTAATAATTGACGGGCCTGGCGATGTTCCTCTTCAACGTGGCGACGCAGCATTAAGCCAGTGGATTTAATGTAGTTGCGCTCTTTTCACTAGCGCTGGATTGGACTGGCTGATCTTGAAGTGTTGAATTAATGCCGTTTTCAATCTAATGTCCTGAGGATTTTTAATCAAACCTCATTATGTAAATGGGTGCACATCATGTGAATTGGTTCGGAAGTAAAACACCCATGTCCTCCTTTCCAGTGGAAAATGATTTGATGGGAAGGAAAATGAGGTGTAGTTATTTTTAGGTTACATACTGTGAACAAAGTGCGAACATCAAAAATGTGTAAGGTCAACGGGACAACACAACCTTTTCTGTTTGACAAGGAATCACGTGCTTCAACGTCTGCTTTTTGCTTCGCCACTCTGTGATTTCTCCGCATGGTTTGCTTTAAAACATAGAGAATCCTCGTCTCAAAAGGTTTTCATCCAAATCCCAGAGGATGAGAAATGAATTAACATGAGGCGGCTCACAGGAATTAGAGAACAAATCGCTGTTATTAAAATTCATCTGACAGTGATGCATTGAAATTGTCTCCGTCTCTTATTCTGCTGCTGGAGGAAATTAAATATGTTAATTGCACTGAAGACAAACACATTAATGACTGAAAGGGTTTTTAGGAGAAGGATTTACTCAGGCTTTTAATATTGACCCACAATTACTCAAGCGGTGAAGGTGAGTACATTTTACAGGTCCTCATTTTGAAGTTGCTGGATTTATAATACATTCTAAAGACTTGTAACACCACATTCACATAAAATTATAACCATCTGTTGGACTGAGTTTTGGAGTGAGAAAAAATATTTTGTTTACAGTTTTTATGTAGTATTTATACAGGTTAGCAATTTTGCAACAACATTTAACATTGAAACTCCGTGACGAATACGGTGTTGATCCCCAATTTGCCACAAAACCAGGTCTGTGATGTATCTGTGTGTTTCTGCACCAGCATTAACTTCTTCGGGGTTTCTGCTACAGGAGCTCTTCTGTGGGATAAGACAACACAGGGTAGCGTTCGCTCCCAACAAGACCTGCAGGCCTGAAGATACTGTGACTCACTAGTCTAGCCAGCAAAGTCTTTAAGATCCTTATTCTGCTTCCAATAAATCAACTTCCGTACAGAATGTTCAGCGCCTGCCTGTAACACAACCAAAGACAAACAATTGGTTGTCGGTTCGATCAGAAATCCATTTTGCATCCTTGGGCAGTTCCATTTGAGAGCTTTTTCCATACAGCCTACACAGGTTAAACCCCTTAGGGGTTATAATGTTTTGGCTGAGTAGTGTGTGACATTAATAGCGTGGTCAGAGTGATCAGAGCTCTGGCTTGTGCTCGAAGTGGTTCCAGTTGTCACTACAGTATTTGGTATCCTTTTTTTTTTTTTGGAGGGTTAGGTGTGAGCCTCTTTGTCTCCATCACATTACTCAGCAAATTGAGTCACATGACGCCCACATCCTCCTGGAGTCGTAGGAGAACCGTGTGATGATGCAACCGAGTGGACTTTCTTGGCAATCCAGCAGTGCAGGTGAGAGCAGCGACTCACATTTCTGTAAAAGTAGAGTATAAAGGGATCAGTAGTATAGTTTTGGCTGGATTGATCATATTGTATTGTGGTTGAAAGTCCTTGAGCAGGTGGTGCAGGGACAGATGTAGCCCTCAATCAAATCATGGATTCTATTAAAGTCTGGGTTGCGTGCTGCAACTCGGCCAAAGAAAATGTCCAATGTTTCTCAAGTTGTCCAAAAAAGAAATGAAAACAGTCGAGCCCAGCCAGAGCTATTTCCTTATTTAGAAAGCACAATAAACATGCTTTCCTTCGCTGCCCCTCATCATCATGAATCCGCCGTCTCCTCCTCCGTCTCCTCCTCCTCCATTGCTTTCATCCTTAGCATTTTTTGATCCACACCTCCTCCTCTTCAAGACCCACATCTTCCTCTTGTCCTCACGTCATCCTCCTCCTTCTCCTCCACCCAAGGGTGTCGTTCAGAGAGCCTAGGAAAATATAGGGCATAAACTGCACAGCAAACGAACCACCTGCTTCCTGCCGAGGTCCAGTGGTGTTAATGTGTACAGAAATAGCCGCGGGCAACCTTTCAGTAGAACTAGAGACAGAAGAGACACCCTTTGGAAAATCACTGAGCAGCCGTCGATTGTCCACAGAACATCAGGCTGTCGCGTATGTCAACAACCAACCTCTGAGATTTTACAGACGGTTAAATTAGGGATCAACAGAGATTTTGTTTTTTTAGACAAAAAAGTAAGCTGTTTTGTTTTTTATTTGAATTCAATGCTAGTAAACTAGATATGTTTGGTTTTAACTGTTGGTTGAGAATATTATTTAAGTCTATTTGAGTAATTTACCAATTCCCAACATTTTTTTTTTTATACAATTTTTACAGTTTAGGCAAGTTTTTACAGATTTAACAGATTAATACTGTTACTATTATTATTGTTACTAATACTATTATAGACCTTTTTTTTTTTACCATTTTAGATCGTTTTTTGTTTTTTTGAAAGTTTTAGTAAGTTTTTTACGCTTTTTACAGTTTTTACTGTGTTATACAATTTATATAGACTTTCATCCTTAGCATTATAGAAAGTTCTTACAGTTTTTACCATTTTAGACAGTTTCTACAGTTTTGGTCAGTTTGAGACTGACCAAAACTGTTTTTACACAGTTTTTACACAGCTTTTACATTTCAAGAAAATGTTCAGTTTTTAGATGATTTATTAACACATGGTGTGCCTTTGCAGTGGCACATATTTTATATAAGCAGCAGAAAACATCCGGGACAACATACTTAATCATACACTTAAAATGAATCACCCTGAGGAACATAGCAAGTTTGAAAGTAGCTAATGTGGCAGAGCAGCGGCATTAAAACTTTCAAGAACAAATAATTGTATCAGCCATGTTCAAAATCGGTGATCGGGATCTGGCAGGAAACTTGCAATCAGTGCAACTTAACTGTAAATAAAAGTTTTGGAGAAGGTTTCTGGAATGCCGCCCTTCTTTGTCCTTTCCACTCTTGTGTTTTTCCAGACACACAGCAGAGTCGTCCATATCTAAATATTTCCATTTTGGACATAGCACCTTGCCCTGTCACATCCTTAACTTACACAATCCCCAGTGAAACGTTACACAACCATAAATTAGTCTGTCTTTTTGAGTAAACACGAGAACAAGTGTTTGTCCCGAGGAGGGTTTACCTCTGTTCTCATCATCCACGATGGAGAAAAACAACACTCCAGACTGTGTTTCACGTTCAGTCGGGATAAAAATCTGCTCTTCCTCACACAGAACTTTTTTTTCTTTAACAACACTGAAGCCTGTGAAGAATCTCCAGAGGGATGAGAGTCTAAAGTTTAGACTCTAAATGAAGAGTTAGGGCCGTGTTGGAAACCGGAGATGTGAGACCGGTTTTCCGGGGTTGTAATCACAATCTCATTTTGGAGTCCAGCTGAAGCACCTGCTCCTGATTCAGCGGTGAATCATGGGTGGCTGATCAGTCGTGGTCGCACACATCCTGTTTCCACACAAACACAAACCAAAGCCAGGGGGATTCCCTGCCGCCTGAGGCAGACTGAGTCGCTGCAGGAGTCTCGGGTGTCTGGGCTCTGGGAGTGCTGATCGATTAGGGCTTCAGGGCTTATCTGCAGGTTTTGGGTCACAGGGACCGTCACAGAGAGGACCTGGTGTTGTATATCTAACATCTCCGGTAATGTAACCACCTCCATCATACACCTCCAAACATTGATATCTTTATCCTGAACCCGATCCTGTTCGTGTGTAGTGGTTCTTGTTATGGTGCGCCGGTTCTGTGGTAGACCTGGTATTGATTAGTCCCAGCTGTTGCTCAATTAGGTGGAGGGAACTTAGTCTGCAGCAGAACTATTTTCTGCTTCCAAATTATTGTTTATGTGGCTACGACAGGAATACTGGCTTTATTTACTCTCAGACGAACGATCTTGTCAGCTTTAATATCCACCGCAGGAATCCGTTTGAATCACTTATGACGGAATAACAGCCATGCAGTGACGGCCATGTGACTGTCGTTTTGTCATTTGGGTGGAGTCACACAATGATGGCATTGAGTGTGTTCCTTATGTTCCTAAAAGCATTGGTGTTGGATGAGATGGATAGTACTTTTTAAGGCTGGGCATCCATCCATACACTTTCTGTAAGCACTCATCCTGTGCTGGAGCCCATCCCAGCAGACACTGGGCTAGGGGTGGGGTACTGCCCGGACAAATCGCCAATTCATCGCGGGGCCGAATGAAACAACCATTTCCACACTCACATTTAGAATATGGAGTCACAAAGTCACCTACATCACATGTTTTGGTACCGTGGGAAGAAGCTGAAGTCCACGAACAATCTAAATCTAAGGCTTTTTCCGGTGTTGATCCTGTTTGGGATACGATGTTAACATGAACACAGACAAATCTGTTTATTCATATCCCTGTGTATGCCTCTTACTGACGACGGCATTCTGTTGGCATCCTGTAATAAGGGTGGCCACTTTTATAACACTAAAAAGGAGGAAGCTTTGCAGTGTTCAGCATATTATGGCGAGCGATATGGACAAAATTACATTATTTTTGACCAGATACCTCAATCTTGGAGCTTGGTTCTTGGATCCAGGAGCAAAATCTTGGGGGTAAGAAACTAATTTCAGTGTAGGGGTGGACATCAAGAAGGGTAGTGTCTTTTTGTATAAACATTTTTCAAAATCCTCTGTCTAAGATATTGATTGTCATATTGATTGTCATCTACAAATTGCTGGCTCAAAAAAATTTTATTCAAGGTTCTCGCCAAATACTACACTTTACAAGATTACATTGGAACACATCTTGATGATGATGATGTTGCAATTCTGCTTGGCCCGTAACTGCTTGTTACTTAATAGACATTGAACGCATCATGCAGTATATCTGTATATCTGACGTCATCATTAAACATTTATTTAATTTGATTTGTTGTTAATACATTAGCATTATCAGAGTCGCTAGTCTATTTTATAGGGATAAAATCACCCACTGTTCCACATGATCACAAAAGGAGGAAAAATTAGTATCCGGCTCAAGGCTGCGCCACTGGACGGACTTGGTGTTTCAAATCTGGACCCTTTGTGACTGCAAGCTTCACTTAAAACTGATTTTGACTGTAGCTATAAAAATGAGGCCACAATTATAGAAGGATTACCTATTAAACGCCAGCAAGCTGTTGCGGGTTGGGTTAATTCACCTTATCGCCAGCAATAAGAAACGAGAGCAACAAGCAATATTAAACAAGTCCTCCACTTAGACGGCTGACAGTCTGATATCGCCAGAATGAGGGCAGCTGGATGAAGATGCAAAGATGTGACTGATGGGTGAAGTTCATCATGGTGGAAATCGGAACAGTACCAGTGACCTTACTTGTTAACCCAGGCAGAAATAGATTTTGGCCTACAACTTTTCATGTTCCGGATATTGATTGGGCGAAGGTTTCTACGTTTTAATACCGGATGACCTTCCCAACGAAGCCCTCCGAATTGATCTGGGTTTGGGAACGGCACAGGCAGTTTCTTTTTGTGTACTCCAGCCCGAATATTTGGGTTTCTCCAAAAAATCGAAAAGTCTGATGATAACTGAAGTGCTGGTGTGTACGTGAACACAGTCACTAAAAGGCCCCATGTCGATTTGAATGCAGAAACCAACGTAATAAATCCATGTTAATCAAACCTATATTTTTCCCCAACTGCATTACAAACTGTCCATTATTACCTAATTTTTAGTCAGGCGCATTCGCCATGGTCAACCAGGTAGGTGCATGCAAAAGAAGCCAAAAGCGCTTGTCCTTCAAATGAATGTTTTGGGGACAAGCTAAAACAAAGAAATGTACGTAATGACGATTGTCCTTTTTTTAATGAGAGCCATGTGTTTGATGAATTTCAATCAGTTTTTTCCTCCATGTCACGGCACAGAATCCCCATTCAGTTAAGGAACTAATGTGTTCCTGCATGCAATCCTACTGGATCGGCTTGGAAAGTGGGTGAGCATCAAGGAATCAAATAGAGCTTTCTCTATAGCCAGGTATGTATGTATATATATATATATATATATATATATATATATACACATTACATTGTAGAGAATATGTCTACCTTATCTACTGGTTGAACCATCTCAATTAAGATGAAGGAGAGAAAGTTAAGGTAATGTTTTTTGTGATTTGAAGTCATCATCTGACAACCTTTGCATCTTAGTGAGAACGAAAAGTCATCCAAGAGGCTTCCTCAGTTCTAACGACTGATGGGGGGTCGGGAGGTATTTAACCTCTTGTGAGGTTAACACATTGAGAGTCGTTAAAGTCATTTGTTCAAAATAGATCACCTGTCGCTACTGTAGGTCATTAGGGTCGCTTGGTTAACCAAGAGGTGTGATTACCTGCTGGATCATCTTGTGAGTCATTGAGGCCAGCTCTGAAGGTGTGTTCACAGTGAACGGAAAGTGAGACATTGCCTCACTTCATTCGCTTGATTGTCAGTTCACGTGCATCTTTTGCCCGATATGAAACCGGCATTCAACAACCAAAGAAGAAGAATGACACCAACAAGGTTTCATCAACCATAACCGGAGTAAACACCAAGTGCTCTGCCTTGTTTTGTAGAGGAAGTTACAGTTGCATTGGGAAACCAAACTTGTGTGTATTAATGGCATTTATGCTTTGTGTCACAATTTCTGTTAATGTGCAGGGCCCCTCTGGTCACAACAAAGACAATTTCTTTTCTCGTGGCCACCACTTAATGAGGCATAGGAACTCTATTATTCCGCAAGATAATTATCTTGTGGCCAAGAATTAATAAAGTGTGGGAACAGGTTATTTTCTCATGCCCATGACCTAAGGCTTGGGAACAACAATTATCCATTATCGAACAACTATTATCCATTATCGAAAGACTACTATCTTGTGGAAACGAGTTAGTAAGTCATGGCCAGGAGTTATTATCTAATGAAGATGACTTAATGAGGCTTGGGAATTAATTTTAAGACAGGGCCACAAGATATGCTTATGCTCACTTCTTAGCCCTGTATTTCCGTCTAAACAGTCGTGTGGGTCCTGAACTAGACCTCAAAAGAAGGTGAAGTTAGTTTCTAGAATATATATTTCTAAGTGACTCATGCAAATACATCTAGTTTGATTTTGCAGTGTCGGGGGAATACACTGATGATGAAAGCCTGACTCTTCATTCCAGTACATCACAGTGAAATACTTCTCTGCATTTGACCCGTCCCTGAGGAGCAGTGGGCAGAACCTGTGGAGCTCCTTGGAAGCGAATAGGGATTCAGGATCTTGTTCAAGGACCCTACCATGTGTTGATGACATTCTGGGGATCGAACCACCGATCTTTCAGTTGGGAGATGAAGGCTCTTCCTCCTGAGCAGCATCCACACCAAAATGCCTCATCTAATGGCTCCTGTTCGAAAAGCAGGCAACTGAGACATTTTGCGGTTTCGAATTTGTTGGATTTTCTGTATTTGAATAAGTCAAACAACAAATAATCAATAATGAGAATAAGAATAATTAAGAATAATTTATCCTGAATGTCAGCATTCCAACATTTTTTAACGATGGAAGGCTGTTTTGGAGCGAATCCTTTCACATGCATGCGTTATCTCCCCAGCTCCGATGTCTCACGGGAGACCAACGCTGGGAATGGATCTCTGAAGTGCTGCGACTTGTGAAGTGAGGAACCACGTCTGTATCTGCTCCTTGGCCTGCCCGCTAATATAATCTATCCCAGCGAGATTGATTTTTGATTTGGCCGCAGGTTTCTGAAGGAGCCGTCCTGACAGGCCGTTTTGTTTTATTCATTAGTTCACTCCAGACTTTTCCACGGCAGCTGATGCTAATAGCCTTGGTCAAGCTTCTTATCTCCTCTTCTAGGGCTGATTCGTAATGTCTTCAGGCGTAGGAGCTCAGTTCACTCATTTAGGATGGCAATTCTGTGAGAGTGATGGTGATCTCCGATTGGTGAAAAGGAGAGAGAAAATTGCACGGAGCCTCCAGTGTTATTAGTGATAATTCTACATGTCTGACACGGAAGATGGGGACTTCAGATGTGACCTAAGAGTAATCCAGGAACATAGAAGTGGTTTTAGGGGCTCTAGAGAGTGAGAGAGAGAGTATGAGAATGTTCGATGAGTGAGAGAGTGTGTGTGTGTGTGGATGTGTGTGAGTGAGAGAGAGCAAGTATGTAAGAAAGTGTATGCGTCTGTGAACGAGAGTGAGAGATTGTGTGAGAAAAAGAGTGAGAGACAGTTTGTGTGCGTGTGATAGAGATGGTCTATGAGTTAAAGCGAGTGAGAAGGTGTGTGAGTAAATGAGTGACAGACAGTGTGTGTGTGTGATAGATTCTGAGTAATAGAGAGTGAGAGGGTGTGTGAGGGAGAGTAAGAGAATGTGATTAGGAGTGAGAGACGATGTGTGAGTGAGAGAGACTGTATGAGAAATAGTTTGAGAGTGTGTGAGGAAGAGAGTATGAGCGTCACAGTGTTTGTGAGTAAAAGAGTGAGAGGCCGTGTGTGTGTGTGATAGAGATAGAGTATGTGTAAAAGAGAGAGAGAGAGAGAGATCTGTTCATCTCAGCCAAAAAAGTTCTCACAGGTCTGACTGCTGAGGATCCATAGCTGGCTGGAATATTTCCTTCAGTGGGGAAATCAGGGTTTCACACTGAGCTCTGGGTCCCAGAAGAAGAGGAAGGATATCAGGCAAATATTCGCTCCAGAACTGAATGGAATGGGCTTTTATTTATTTATGAGAGCAGGACCGGACGGAGAGGGAGCAACAATGCTAACCCTGATGAGGAAATAGCTGCCTGGTGTTTGAAGTGGGCAGCTGCTGACATCATGTGAGCAGACCGAGCCCACTTTGACGGGGGCTGAGCAGGGGGGCAAAGAGCTGAGGCTCTCTGGTATTAACGGTGCTCCCACTGTGCAGCAGTGGAGGCTGAGTGGACGTGGATGGAAGGGTGCTTGGAGGCGGCCCGAAGCAGATGAAACAACCGCGACTACTTTGGTAAGATCATTTGATGCATCGTTTCACCGCAAGAGTTGTAAAAGATCTAGAACACTTTATTGTTATGAAGAAGCAGGCGGCCTCATCCGAGCATCGTCTGTGAAGTGGTTCATTTTTCTAGCAAACATGCCGGACGTCCTCGGGCTAAAGGTGTGCAAATGTGAGGATTTAATACTTTTTGAAGTTGACCGGTGTGTTGGTCAGGCAAAAATAGAGAGGAAGGGACTGTTTTAGAACATTTTAGATTAATCTTTTCCTGATGAATTATTTAAACTAATTAGTCTGTAGAGAGTAAGAAAATGGTGAGGAAAAAACTTGCTCAGAGCTGTAGTTGATATTGCAAACATCTTCTCAACTTAACTGCGCAAATATATTTCGCTTATTTACAATTATGGAAAGCAGGAATAATCAAAGAACTGTACATTTATGCTATTTTCGGCTTTTTACTATTATTTAATTGACAAAATAAGCTGCCAATTAATGCTTTTGCTGATCAGCTAATAAGATATTTGAGTAATCTTTGCATCTACCTTGAATTTTTGGACATTTTAGACCAAATGATACCACCAAAAAACTAGATTAATTCAGAATGGAATGACACAATCCGCTGTGGCAACCCCTTAAAAGGGAAAGAGCCGAAAGAAGTTGCCTGTTTTGGAAATAACGTAACTTAAAGTATCCAGGAAAGTGGAAGAATTTAATTCTCACAGGAAACGGACTTGTTTGATTGAGGCTTCTTGCTGTGTCTGTAAAACAGCAGGATGACTCGACATACTTGGAATTGCTGATTTTGACATCCATTAGCGTCCGGTCTTTGTGTGGGTTATTACAGATAATGTGAATTTATCACACACAGATCAGCCTTAAAAGGCTTCAGTGAAATAGTGGTGAGCCAGGCCCTCTAATGGGCCCAGTATGAGTGGCTGTGCTGACTCATGTTCCCCCCTGCAGAGATCTCAAACGCTTCTGTTCCTGATTCCGTGCCAAAACTCTTCTCCCATTTCATGACACCGTGCCTAGCGTGCTCACGTTCAAACCTGTGAAGACGGAAATGCCTCTTTGAGTCTTTCTTTCAGTTCTTGTGACTTAATGGGACTATGTGTTTACAGCTTTGCTGTCATTCCAGAAAAATTATTATTTTCTGGAAATCTTTACATGATAATTTTCACATTATAACGTAATAGATTATTTTAGTATTATAATGTGATGAGTTTCACATTGTAGCATGAAAAGATCATTTTTCACATTATAATATAAGTTTCACGTTATAAATTGAAACTTATATCATAACATCATAGAGGATTTTCATATTATAATGTGATAGAGGGTTCTCATATTGTAACTTCATTACTTTTCACATTTGACATGATCGTTTTCATATTACAGCATGATGAGTTTCGCATTTGACATGATCGTTTTCATATTACAGCATGATGAGTTTCACATTTGACATGATCGTTTTCATATTATAGCATGATGAGTTTCACATTTGACATGATCGTTTTCATATTATAGCATGATGAGTTTCACATTTTTACAGAACAACTTTCACGTTGTCACATGAAAAGATAATTTTTCATGTCATATTATAGGTTTCACTTTATAACGTGAAAATGTGAAACATATCACAATACAACGTGATATGGATATTTTCTTTTTCTTTTCTGGCAATAGAGTAAAGTGCTTCCGTAATGGGGCCTCTTTCTCTCAGTATAGAGGAGTCATCAGAATCTTAGCCGGGACTTGTTCAGACGTTCCCCTCTCTGGAAACAATCCACGCTGAAAGTACAGAGCAGGAAGCAGAAGTGAAACAAGCTGATGAGCCGAGCTGCAGTGATTTCCCTTTGAGGATTGAGTTGTGATTGTCTGGGGTGAAAATAGACACCTGTGACATTTCTCGAGTGGAAGTGTTTCCAGCTGCAGCTGTGTTCACACACACTTTGGCTTTTTTATTTAACTAGGACGTGAACTTTAAAGGTTTCGTTTGAAGGATTTGGGGGGGGATCTCTGAGAATAAATGGAACTCAATATTCATTATTAGGTTTTTATTCACCTGAAACTAAGCGTTGTTCGTAGGTTGACCAGATCCCGACATGCCATAAGTGGGACCAAAAGAAGTTTCACGTTGAACACTGTAATACTGTTAGTAATACTGAGTTGTAGTCTAAATGTTCTGATAAAATGTCTGATCAACTTTTAAAAAAAACTCAGAGTATGAAGTTCAGAGGTTAGGCTTTATGTGAAGGACTTAACAAATATGATGACATTTTTATTATGTCCTCAAAAAGTCCAGTCATCACATTTTCTACCCCGTTCAAGTGCAAGGAAGAGTTTGAATGATTTTGGGAAAGGCCACTTGTATATTTCCGACACTAGGGGGCCATTATTTCTCAAAAGATGGTTCGACTTAGTCCACATTTAGTTCATATGAATCGACTACAGAAGATCTGTCTTGTATTTATATTATTTTACCGTAACATTTAATTCACTAGGTGGAGTTTTTTTTTACGAAAAACACGGATTTTGATAGAAGACATGACAAAACGTCACATTTTATTTGAGGACTTCAATCAGGATGTCAGCTTGTACAATGCAGGGGATTGGGGCCTTATGGGGATATGCCCTTGCTTTCGTGGAGGACAATGTAGGACCTAGTTTGATAGTAACTTTCCCATTAACAAACTGCAAGTACAGTAATATAATAATACGTTATATGACGTTTAAAATGGTCTATGGACAATAATCTGCCTGAATTCCCCTTTTTCTTTCCAAATAATTTAAAAAAAGCATTTCCTCTTTTCAACCGTGGCTCGGATTTGAATAAAACAGAACCGACAGTTTGTTGAGATGAGATTGGAGTCATATATTCCGATTTTACTACTTCTGCTTTATGAAGCGGTATGTGACATCTAAAATATAGGAACAATCCAGGGTTGCATTTGATCAAGCATCCTTACTATTCATTTGAAGTATTCATATATATACATTCATATATATCCTTTAAACAGAAATTTATTTGGTTGTTTTCCTGCTTATATTTTAGTAACCCCAGTCTATATTTTCTCTGAAAACAGATTTTAACACGTGTCATGGCTGTATCTTCCAGACACCATCATATTTGAGTTATTTGGACTTTTCTAGTAGAACCAAATACTAAGCATACATTAATCTAGAGCTGCAGCAATTATTCACTTCAATCAACTCTTACCCTCCCTGTGAAATGAAAAAGTTCACTCTTCTCATTCTTTAGTCTTACTTTCCATCATTGAAATCATAGTTTTGTCATTTTAGCTCAATATGTGGGACAAAAGAGGAAAATTGCTGTGCAGTCCCGAACAAAACGGGACACCTGGTCACCCTTCCTGAATCCTCCTTTGAAAGATCTGCACATTTCAGGTGGCATTACATTATTGAATGAGATCATTTGCTCTTCTCATTTCCTTTCCCTTTGTGTCAAGATGTTCATTGCCATTTCAGTCAGAGGAGACGGAGGAAGAGGAAACGATTAAGGATTTGATCACAACAGATGATGTGTGATAATGAGTCTATTAGAAAAGTCTTTGATGCTCAGATTCTCCTGGGAGATTGGGATAGATGGTTCTCTTCCCTGAGCAGCAACAGGAACATCCCGTCTGTGGAGCCTGGATACCGGTGGTGGTGGCTGATGACTCTGCTGACACTTATAATTGTTGAGGCTGACGACTGCAAGGATTAGGCATTGAGGTGCGTGAATCAACGAGATGAAAGAACTTGATTAATGGAGGGAGAGATATTTAAAGGTAGCAGGTGATGGTGAGAGTCTGAGCATGAAGGTTGGACACAGTGAATGGATGAATACCTGAATGATGTCACTGTGAAGCAGGTAATTGAGACTGAGCAAGTGTGAAAGGTGAGGATGATAGTGTGGAACTAGAAGCAGCGCTGTTGCCATAGTGTGCGAGAGGATAGACTTACTGAATGAACTTGCCTCAGATCTTCATTTTCCTTTTATATCAATTCTGGCCCCTTCATGAGGACATCAAAGCCACTTCTTCCAGAGACAGATCTCTAGCTGGAAGCCAGGAGGAGAGGGGCAGTAATTTGGTGTCAGTGTTGACTGTTGATCTGTTTCTGAATGGTTGTAACGTAGCATTACTGATGTATTCAAACCAAAAAGTCTCCCAAATTGCAATTTAGATCTAACAACTCAGCCTTGCTGCTGACGGCTTTGTCAAAATGGGAGATGACTATTTGACAATTTAACAAGCAGCTAATTCTTTGTGTGCTGTGTTTTGTTTGCCTTCTTCTACTCCATCGGTCCGGTTGTAATGTGGATAATGGGAGCTCCAGCTAATTGCCGTTTGTTTGTTTAATTAGTCAGCTTGCCTTCGCATGCGGACGGAATCCTGACATCAGATCATTACCAGGTTTCCATGGAACGCTGCTGGCGGTGTTGGTGGTGATGATGTCCTGCCTCCTGGCTTTCAGCACGTGTTTACACTCCTCTCCGCCTGGTCTCAGCTGCGCTGGAAGCAGTTTAATGGCGCTGCAGTTTAAAAATCACTTTAGCCCTGATTCCCACAAAGCAGCGCTGAGATGATGAACGTGTTGTTGTCGTGCCGGCTGACTGGCTGTAAGCAGCGTAGGGTGTTGTTGTTGTTGTTCACCTGCTGGGATTTGTATCATGCAAATGAACATGTAAATTCACTCAGGAAGAGACGATGTGTAAAAAAAAATTAAGGAAAAAGAGGATGGCTTTCTGTGTGACTGAAATAATTGGAGTTGTTTTTTGAGCGGAATACAAAAATAACAGTGAGGTTTTTTTTTCTGCTTTATTCTGCAGAGTTAAATGTCAGCAAAGAATGAAAAATGTCACCATTTCCCAGAGACCAATTACTCAATTCACAGTGATATGAAGTAGAGAAAGCAGCAAATCTTCACATTTGAGAATAAACATGTACATGATCAGTTTGTAGTATCAGGATATTTATATCCCTGAGAAGTCAGGGGTATTATGAAATCTTCAACGATGCCACAGAACGTTTGAATAACAAAATAACAAGTTATTTAAAAAAAAAAAGTCAACCGTTTGTCTGATTTTGTCCAAATGTGGTGCGCCTGAATCGACTCAAAGAGATCTATCTTGTCCACGTGATATTTTACTCACTAGACGGAGCTTTCTTACAAACAGAAAAACACAAATTCTTGGACATAACCATTGGTCAGATTTAGTCTACATTTGGTGCACATGAATTGACCAAGAAGATCTCTCCTGTATATTATCCTGTTCAGGGTCACGGGGGCGAGAGCCTTTCCCGGCTGATATTGGGCAGATACCGATACCTTTCTTGACTATGAAGCAGCAGTTCTACCCACTGCACTCTACGTCATATTTTATTCTAATATTTCATACTTTACATTTAATTTTAAGGAGTTCATTCAGGGGGGTTGCTTGTAAAAACGCGGGGGGTCGATACCCCCTTGCTGTTTGGGACGACAGCGTAGGTGTAGTTAGTTTGGTTACTCTGAAGTTTCACACAGTCAAGTAAATTTTATTTTTTCTGATTTATTCATGTTCATGGGCAGCTTGCAGCATAGCGAGCAGCACAGTGTCCTCACAGCAATAAGGTTCTGGGTTCAAATACAACTCTGACCTTAAGGCTCTTCTGTTCTTCCCATGTTCCCCTCCGGGTACTCTGGCTTCCTCCCACACTCAAAAAAACATGCAGCATAAGAGGACTGGTGTTTGTAAACTGCCTGTAGGTGTGAATGTGAACATGGATAGTTGTTCGACCTGGGATGAACTGGTGAATTGTCCACGACTCGCCCGGGGTCAGTTAGGAAAGGCTCCAGCCCCCATGTGGCCCTGAGGAGGAGAAGGGGTTACAGAAAAAAGGATGGATGATTTATGCATGTTCATTGGCAGCAGGCAGCACAGTGGGTGGCACAGTTGCCTCACAGCAAGAAGGCCGTTGACCTTTCTGTGTGGAATTTACCTGTTCTTCCTATGTTGGTGTCGGTTCCATGTGCTCTGGCTTCCACCCACCTTCCGAAACATGCACACAGGAGAATTGGTGACTCTAGAAGAGGATTGATTATTATTCTGGGAGAATGGCGCTGCTTCACAACATAATTTTAGCTAAAACAGCAGATTTATAATAACATTGTGAAAATTAGGCTCATTTACACGTAAGTGCATAAACAATAGAACACACTGCAGTTTAAATGCCGGGCCTGTTGTAGTGCGATAATGTTTCAGTGTCAATACGAAAAAGGAACTAAACAGGAAGTGTTGATGTCCTATTCAGTCTAATTTTGCCCATAAATCAACTCAACTGTACTGAGTCCGTAGGAGATCTATCTCATTTCTATCATATATCTCTAATAGTTCATATTTTACTCACTCAAATACTTTACTCAAATCACTTACAGCAATAACTTCACATTTGATTTCCATCAGGGGGATTGCTTGTTCAACACTGGGGGGCTTTTCACCGATGTACCCTTGTTGTCAAGGATGAAGGCGTCGGCCTAGTTAGTAGATGGTGAAAGTGGACCAGGTGATGCTGTAGGTTTCTAGACTCCAATCTATCAGACATCACAAAAGCGTCTCCTGTCTCCGATGCAGAGTAGCTCTTGGGTTTGGCAGAAGAACTCAGGAAAAGGCCAGCAGTCAGAACTCTGTGACATTTATTGAGGTACAGCTCAGGGGGGGCTTTAAGATTGCCCTTAAATGCAAATTTCCCATTCCCCCAAAAACGCATCGCCTATTTCTGCGTGGCTCGTGACCTGTGAGGGAACGACCCGGCGCGCTTCCTGTCTGAAGTGGAACACACACTGTACATCAGAGAAAGAAAACAACTGTGGGACCCTCTTGAATAAACCCAAAAGAATGCGAGTCAGAAGAGTTTGGGAACAGCCTGGCCCTAGGTCAGCATGTCACAGCTGAATCTGCCAGCTTGTTGTTCAATCTCTCGCTCTCTACCTTCTATTTCCTTTCCAGACTTCTTTCCTCTTCTGTGTTTGGTGAAGACAGGCTGCTGAGCTGTAATGAATTTAGTTACGCTACCAACGCGCAGCAGCTAGGTCTAATCTCCCTGTGCTGCAGAGGATCAGCTCGGACGACATTTACAGTTTCTTCAGGTTTCCTTCTCCTTTTTCATCACAGCACAACTAATACTCCCATCTCTCCTCTTCCTTTGCCTTTTCTGGAGCAGTCTTACATTTTTGTCTTCTTCTCTCTAAGGGCTTACCAGCCCTATAGTGTTTTACAAGTTGGCAGGATCCATGACCTAGTTTAAAATGGACTGAGGACAGGAAACAGAAGAGGGATGAATGCCTAATGGGAGCGCTACTTACTTTATTTGCTAAGGCTATTTCTGGCCCCACCTCTCTTTCTGCTGCTTTGAACGGTTTCAAGCTCTTTTATTCTTGCTTCCCATATCGATCTGCAGTCGCTTCAGTATTTTTCGTTAATACTTTTTTACGTTTGCTTTTCGAGGATATCGTTTTAAAAATAAGTGGTCTATGGAAGGCGAACCGGTGAACCAGCCACAGGGTCATGGGTGCCCGAGGCTCATTGATGTGCATGGAGAGTGGCTCACAGTGCATGATGTCTGATCCCATAGCTACTGTAGGACAAAGTTTTGTAAAAGAGTTTGTGCTGGATCTAATAGATACAGTCAGAACAACGGTGTAACACGCAGAGCTGTTTTTGTGGCAAAGAGAGGACCTATACAATATTTGGCGGATGATTTTAATGTTATGGCTGTAAATAAACCATATTGAAATTTGCTAGATGCTCACCTTAAAGACTTGTATATGAAAAATCCGTAAGATAATTCCATAATTATTCAATTAAAAAGTCAACCGTTATATCTACTAGGCCATCTAGTATAACATTATCAGCACAACTTTTTAATCCTTAATGCAGACAACTTATAAATTCGTCGAATCTTTTATGGTTTCCATGGAAACATGACTTTTAAGGTCACAGGGAAGGTTGGTCATCTGGTGCGGAGCATATCTCAGAAACTACACCCTCTGGCTTCGCCACAATATGAATCTGCACCTCATCATGTTTGTGTTTTTCTACAAATTGTATGTTTTTTTTGTTTTCCGTGGAAAGAGGGGACTGTGAAGACTATGGATGTCACAATATTACATTTTGATATAATAATAATAATAATAATAATACATTTAATTTAGGCGATTATTATCGGAGAAATAATCGCGGTATTCAAGATTATCGACACTATAGCAGCAAAGAGTTCACACAGCTGTGTCTGTTGTTTGATGCTTGTGTCCCTGAGATATTGTCCAATTCTTCTTCGAGAGGTGTGTTTAGGTAGGCAGGCTAGTTTACATTACATCCACACCCATCTGCCATAAGATTAAAACCACCTGCTTGATTTTGTGAAGGCACAAAAATTCTTACAATTATATTACCATGACTTTAGTAATCGCGATTAATCGCAAAGGCTCCCCGAAGGAATGGAGAACGTGTCTGATACTGATATATTAGTCCATTATCCACTCTCTTAGTTCTCTGTAGTTGTCTTTGCATTCAGCTGTGTTCTAGACATTTCTGCTTGTCAACCTTTAGGTGATGAATGTGTGGCTCCCGGCCAATAGCAGCACAAGGTTGGGGTGATAATGATCGCCTCGCTGTCACCATCTCTCATCTCCGTTCTTCCTCTGTTTGTGAGCTGTTTGGTCTTTGTAGGACTGGGGAGTATTAACATTGGGACATGAGTTTTGATAAGGTCTCAGATTATGGTCGGGATGTCTCTGGTTTAGATTTTGATTCCACTGGAGACAGTACCGCATCCTCCCACGGGTCTCCAAGGCGATTTATTTGCTTCTTGCAACACCTCCGCAGTCGTTTGACCTTTATTTCCTCCCTCTGGCAGGTGTAATGAGAACGCTGGTCATGGACAGATGATGGACGTGGAGACGTCGTACTCAGACTTTATCAACTGTGATCGCACAGGCCGCAGGAACGCAGTGCCCGACATAGCAGGGCAGGGCGAGGGAGCACCCAGCACCAGTGAACTCGCCAAAGACCTGGCAGGTATGGACCTGAAGGCTGCAGGTCAGTAAACGCATATGCTGCTCACACTACCATCTTGCAAACCTTTCCCTTCACTCCTGCTGCTATTCTTCTGTCACAGATAACTCCTGACACTCTTCTTTACCCACTCCACCTTGCCTGAACTCACTTCTTGACCTCTTTTCCACTCTACCCATTGCTCTGAACAGTTGACCCCAAGAACTTAAACTCCTGCACCTTCTCCACCTCAACTCCTTCATCCTCACCGTGTCACACGGCTCCCTTTTCATTCACACACATGTATTCAGTCATGCTGCAACTGACCTTCATTCCTATTCTCTCCGGTGCATACATCCACCTCTCCAGGTTATCTTCCACCTTCTCCCTGCTCTCACTACAGATAACAATGTGATCCAACAACATTATAGTCCATAGAGACTCCTGCCTGACCTCATCTCTCAGACTGTCCATCACTATAGCAAACAAGAAGGGGCTCAGAGCCGATCCTTGATAGTGTCCCACCTCAACGTTGAACCCATTTACCACTCCTGCTGCACATCTCACGGCAGTCATACTGCTCTCATGCATATCCTGTACCACGCTAACATACTTCTGTCACTGAGGACTTCCTCTTGCGATCACAGATTTGCTCCTTCTGCACTCTGCTGTATGCTTTCTCTAAATCCACAAAGACACAACGCAACTCCTTCTGACCTTCAACAAATAAAACACATCAGACTCACATTAGACTATAATCTTACTTATCAAGTTTTAAAACTGACGTTTTAGATTGGGAAAACCTGTTTGTGCTTTTGTAAGAATTTAATCTCCAGTCATGCAAAGAATAAAACAACATCAACACCCACTAACATCTGGTTTCAGTCTTCAGTGGGAAAAGATGCAATCAGCATTAGTTTCTGGGTCAAATGTCACTGAAGTATTCAGAGGTATTTATTGGTTCCAGCCTTTGATTTTGTGTTTTAAGGGAAACAGGATTTCTTGCTGGAACCGATATTTTTACCTCTTTCTGGGTTTGATGTAATGACGTATGTTCTTTTTGACAGACCCACCCATAATTGTAAAGTTTCTGTCCCTCTGTGCCAAATGGACAGTCCCCCTGGTCCTATCCAACAAAAAGAATGTAGAATAACATGAACTTTGTGGTATTTCTATCGAGTGTGGTGCAGTAGTTATGAAAGACTTTCCGAGCAAACTTGCTGATTGTTTTGTTTCATGGTGTTACTGTGGTATAATGATATCATGTGAGGATAGAAATTTATAAATTCTTTTTTTTTGTACGATCACAGATGATTCACACATAGTCACACACAAGTTATATACAATACACCTGCTTGTTGTTGAACTATTTAAAGTAAATTTTCGGTGTATATAATTCAAGGCTCAACTTAAAATAATCATTGGGTAGAATAAGTTGCGTTCTGATACTTCGATATTTTCCCATCTGTCCATTCAAGCTGGTTAGAAGAACCAAAACATATTACTGTTGGAACTGGGTTTTAAAAAGAGACGGAAGTAACATATATATATTTTTAAGTATGTATTATTTCCATTGTCCTCCAGTTTTCTGACTTTCCTGTTTGTGATGTCGAACATGACATACAAAAGAATAATCAATGCTAGCATGTTTGAGAGGATTTTTCTACTATTAATCACCACCATTTATATACATATGGCTAATGAATTTTTGTTGTTGCGCCAACAGCTGAAAATTCTAAAATTATTGATTAAAACCTGTCTTATTTTAGGCCATAACAAATCAGGATAGCTCTGGGCTAACAGCGACACGTGCTAACACTAGCACGAAGTGGCTAAAGAAAAGAAACAATAAGGTTATATAATAGTGTGATGGGGGTACTATTAAGAAAGACAATAATCTTTGAGGATGCAATAATTCATTAATAACAGCTGTGGTGGTTTGGAGTTTTAATTACCATGTGGATAGAGAATGTTAGCCCTCTCTCCAAAAAAATGCTAGCAGGCTGCTCTCCCTCAAATCCCTCGCTAGCCTTAAAACATTGAAATTACACCAGTGGAGAAGATAATTACACACGTATCTCTGCAGGAGAAAATCTATGGCTCTTCCCACAGAACCTGAGGTGTAATAAGGGTCCGGTGGCCAGCAGTAGGGGGTAAATATAACGTTTAAAAAAACAAATAAAAATTATTAAAACTGTGAGTTATGAGGGTTTGATAGGAGAGGGCGTAAACTAGACATGAAATGAAAGTAAAATGATCTGTCTGATACCTATTACTACGTCGCCCATGCAGGTATTTTAAATGCCCCCAACAGGATCATGGTACGCCTGAATGAGGATAGGAGTCCTACAGAAAATATTCTTCTTCTTGGCTTTTATTGGCTGCTTTATGTGCTGACACTCTCCCCTGCACCTCCGGAATGGCGGCTGAGGCAAAATCTCCTGATGTTCAACATCATGGTGCTGGCATCTTCCTCTTGCTTTCAGATGCCAATAAAGACCTTACTCATTAGCATTCGTGTTAATGTTTCCTCCTCGGTGGCCACCTTTGACCTGCGGTGTCCCACAGGGCTCCATCCTTAGCCCCTTACCCTTCAGCATAAACGTGCCTCCACTGGGTCGTACTATTAACCGGTTCAGTCAGATTTTTCAGTAAGAAATAGAAAGTCAAAATGTAACGGACAAAACAGTGGAGCAGGACATTAAAGGGTTTTAAGAAGCCTCAACTCAGCTGCAATAAATTAAAACATTGTTTTACTGGATCTTCTTTTTTCTATTGTTGCACTCTTTGCTAAACTCTCTCTCTACAGCATCCGTAGAGAGAGATATTAAACTCATATTAAGTTTCCATTTACCCAAAATCGATCCTGATCCTGTAGAGTCATTAGAAGTGTTTTAACAGTATTAACCTCTATCATTAATCTAAATGGTGGACTTTTTCTTCCTTTGTATATCAGTCACAGAAAAGGGTACATCACAGCATGGAGGGTTTATGTTAATTTAACTTGTGCAATAGTGCTTGTCCTGCAATGTAATGGTTGCACGTTTTAATGGCAATGCTGAAACTGTATATTACGCAGCCATGGTCACAAAGAAGGCTGTGCTTGGTTTTAATCCACCATTCCAAGACAAAAATATTTTCACAACCACACACTGGAATAAAGCAATTGAAGGCCAAATAAAACTAGGCAGTGCACAAGAGTGATGTGGTTGGCAAATGCGGTTCTATCATAACAATTGTTTGTGTCTCAGTGTTCCTAAATCATCTGGTTCCCTCTTTGACTGTCAAATAACGCCGACCGAGACCTGTGGGTTCTCGAAAAAACATTCAAATGACTTAAGGGTTATGTTCAAGGTCATAAAAAGTCTGGAATTTTAGGGTGGGAGGTATTAAATTCTTTCTGGGGCAGAATAAATGGGTTGGCATTTTTATGTTTTATGTCAGTACCACTGTCAGTTGCTTCTAGTGCTAGTTTAGTTTAGAAGTTGACTAGTACTACCAGCGCTACTATGGCAAAGCTCCTGCTGCTACTACCAGCTCTAGTTTAAGAGCTTTAGAAGAATTTGGCTTGTGGTGCAAGTGCTAGTTTAACTTAAAACTTGTATAGTGCTACCATTGTTAGTTAAACTAAGAACCCCACTAGTTTTACCAGCACTAGTTTGGCAAAGTACTCCACTGCTGCCACCAGCGCTAGTTTGGCTAAGGACTCCACTAGCTCCTACCAGCTGTAGTTTGGCTAAGCCCTTCGCTGCTAGTGCATTATAAATTAAATGTATTATTATTATTATTATTACTACCAGTGCTAATCCTAAAATGGTACTTTCAGTGCTAATTTGGCAAAGTCCTTCACTGCCTTTAACACATGCTCTGGCTAAGTGCTCCGCTGCTGTGACCAGTGCTAGTTATTGCCTCCACTCTCCAAATGTTCAAAAACACTGAACCTGTGGAAGGGGCAACGTTAACTGGCATAAAGCTTTGGTTTACTTTGTCGATAAAGGCTGGTAATTCAGCTAATTTCTACTTTATTTCATTTAGATTATCAAATTTCGGTGGAGCCGGCTAGAGAACAATTCAAATTCAAATTTTGCATTATTTATTATTTATCTATGCGGGTGAAATTTGTCTCCAAATGTATGTTTTATACCACACTGGATCTATTTAATTTGCTTATTGAAGTGTCAAGAGTAAATATTGTCTTTAGCTTATTATCTATTAATGCATGATCTCAAAAAGTGGATAGACAAATCAAGGTTATTTGGTAATTAAGGTTCAATTTCACCAATGAAAATGGCTTTGCAATATTCATAATGGATATTTAAATGAAAACTAGGCCTATGCTGCCGAGAGAAGCCCCCAATCTCCTCCGTTGTACAAGAAATCCCCACTGCTCAAATTAAATATGTAGTTATATCAGAAAAACAGTGTTATTTGTAAGGAAAGCTCGCCCTAGTGAGTAAAATCTGAACTTTTAGAATTAAATACGATATATACAAGATACATCTCCTGGAGTGGGTTCACAAAAGTTGGACTAAATTGGACCAGCGTTAGGAAGTTATGACCGGAAAACGATCTTATTAGTCAAACAACTCCCCCGAGTGAGTAAATATAAATTATTGAAATATAATTTATGTACAAGACACATATCTTTGAGTCGATTCATATGTGCCAAATATGGGCTAAATTGGACAAACAATAAAGAATTTATATTCAAATAAGAGTGTTTTTCATACAAAACCTTGCCCTGGTGAGTAAAAGATGTCTTATTTGAGTCAAATATAACATAAAAATAAAAGCTAGATCTCCGACGGACTCAATGCCGATGATAATTCCATAAAACCTTTAAAAAAAAATAAGTACTTTAAAAAAATAAAAATTAATAGCAACAGATAAAACAATTTTTATATCATAGTCTAACAAAACACCTGCTTCCATTAATGAAAATGTGATAATAGATTGAATAAAATAAATTTTTGAATGTTTTTGGATCTAATCATATTTATCTAAATATATTCCTTGGAATATCTGTGCCGAATTCAGTGCTTGCATCACCATTTGCACAATTTCACTTCAAAAATCGATTAAATGCGCTCCATTAAGCCGCGTGACAGGTGACCCGAGGCAATGCAACAGTTAGATTGATCCAAGCTTTATTCAAAGTCTGTCTGTATGAAGCTATGGCCTGGGGCTAAATGCACCTTTCTATCAAAACCCCAGCAGGGGTTGGTCGGAATGAGACTCCATAGGTGGGTTTTTTGTTACCTCTGGGTGAAATGAGCCGTTAACAGCAGCACAATGACACTCACTCCTCGCTTCCTCACGCTCAGAGGAGCGCCAGTCTCACCATTGTGCATTACATCATTGTTCTTGTTGACTTCCCTTTCAGTCAAAGACATTTTTCCCATGACATGACCCCCTCTTTGACTGCCATAAATCAGACTAATCTGACGCCTCTGCGGTAGGAAGCCTCAAAATGGGAAATAATCTCATATCTCGCTTGACACTGTTGCTACAGGAAGTTGTAGTTCCTTCCTCAGAATTCTCATTATTTTCCTTTTCTTTCTGGGGATTGATGACCTCCTGTTTAAAATCCAAAACCACCTCTGTGTTCGATATCAGCCATAACATTATGAGCACTGATAGTTGACATCAGGATAGCATTTTCTACCAGGTTGCCATGGTTACCTGTAAGTGGGGGGTTATATTAGGCGGCAAGTGAACATTTTTTCCTGTGGCAGATGTTTTGGAAGCAGGGACGTCTTGCTGGACGTCTGCATTGGTTAGTACCTACCAGAGACGTCTGTGTGCTGTTGCTAAGTGTTTCTCTCTGTGTGTCTGCAGACCTTCACATTGGTTGGCACGTGTTTATAAAATTGCTCCATGACTGGAAACACGGGGAGCAGCTAGCCTGTCTCTGTGTGACATCATAATAAGACTCCAGGAAGTCAATGGTATATACAACGATCCCCCATGTCATAACCTCTGAGATGTGAACTAAGAATTGAATGTCAGTGGGTGGGAAGTTTGCAATAAAACCTGGGCAGACGTATCTGACCAAATTTGACAAGAACCAAATTGCTATTGCCAGACGACTGGCTCAAAGCATCTCCAGAACTGCATGACTCGTTGGGTGTTCCAAGCCTGCAGTAAATGAGTACCTAAAAGTGGTTTAAGGAAGGGCTACTGGGTCATGTGCGTCTAGAATGACCATTTTGCCCTGATGTTGATGGAAGTGTTATGATCTGAGGAACATTGACATAGGCCAAATTGTGATGTCTAGAAGACTGTGTCATAGCATCTCCAGAACTGCAGGTCTTATTGGGTTTTGCCTGTCTGCAGCTAGTACATACCAAAGTTATCTTTTTGCTACTGCAGTGACACGTGTAGAAAATCTAAAGCAACATAGTCTACCCTTTCAAAGCTATTTGACAAATGATGATCCCCAGAGTTAGAACTGAGTCAGGAGGGGAACCTAGTAGACACACCGCCGCTTCTTCCTGGAGTAATTTACAGAAAAGACTAGAACTGTCGGAACTTGGCACTTAAGGGAATTGGATTCCATTTTAAAAGATTGAAAACTCTTGATTGCCTCTAAAATTGGACTGCCACTGTTTTGGACTTGTTCTAAATTGGTCCTTGATTATGTTTTAAGAAGCTTATGCTTTCACTCCTTTGCGTTTGTCAGTTTGTTTATATGTCTGTTTGTCTGTTTATTTGTTTGTGTGTGAGTGGGATTCTGGAATCACGGGGTGACTGTAGCTCAGTGGCTTGAGCGGCCGTTTCCCAATCGGAAGATCGGAAAGTAGCTGTTTCGAGCCCCAGCAAGTGTATATGGCTAACGCTGAAAGATGGGCAGCCCACTGCTGCCTCAGGGATGGGTCAAATGCAGAGAATTATTGACTGTACAGCACTTTGGACAACTCAGTTGTTGTTTTTTTAAATGTGCTTATAAATAAAGTTGAGTTGAGAGAAAACATTTCACTATGTTGTACTGAATGGTAATATGTGATTAATGAAGCATAAATCAATCAATATTTTCTAGAAATTAATGGACAGATTTACATGAAATTGTACCCAGTGGTAAACTTTCTTAGGCATATCCCGGAGGTAATTAAAATTAAATGTTGGTGACTTTACGTGTTTCACAGCATTAAAAATGGAATAAAATAAAATTAGCCCTTTGGAGTAGTGACGTCGCAATGTGGTTATTGCTGCCTTTAACCCTTTAATTCCTTTGATGTTCCTTTGGCGTTGGAGCTAGGGGTTCAGTGGGCTGAACAGAGACGCTGAAGTGGACACTGCAGGGGACAAGCCGTAACAGAGTATTGGAGAGCTACTCAGAGAGTTTGTTGGAGTTGTCGCTAGATGAAGAGGCTGATAATAACTCAGACATTCATGGAGGAATGTAGCTCTGAGTGCTTTTTGTAGTTTCTTTTAATTCATTCATGTAGCATAAAAGTTGTTTCTTTGCACTTGTCTATTCATTGTTGTCACTTTTGGAAAATAATCTTTAATCTCTTTGAGGACTTCAGCTGCTTAAACAAAATATAATAATTAAAAAAGAAATGGTCGAAGGAAGTACAACTGTTGAACCGGAGAAGGGGTCGTGTGCACCCAAGGCCCATTGGATGAAGATCATCCCACATTATCTGATCCCACATGAAAGTTACTGTCGCACAAATTGCTGAAAAAGTTCATGCTTGTTCTGAGGGCAAACGGCGCATCTCAGGGCTGTTTTTGACATAAAGGACAAAATGTTATGGCTTATGAGTGTATACACTATATTTCATATATTTCGTTTTCTTTGCATGCTGTTTTCCCTCCATAAGGAGACCCGGGCGCGTCTCCAGCCCCTGAGGCAGAGGGCTCCACCAGCCAAGATGCCCAGGGAAGTGGAGGCCCGTCCTAAACCCAGCCAGAGACAGAAGGGGGACAGATCCGAGGGGTGAAAAGTGGAGGAAGCAAGTGAAGGTGGATAGACATCCAGAAAGGCGAGAGAGAGTGTGTGTATTGGTGGTGGACATGAGGACACCTTTTGCTCACTGCCGGCCTGTTTGGAGTTCTGCCGTCCCAAATGAAGGCCTTTTCAGTGGATCAGATTGTAAAGCAAGGAGCAGAACCCACTAGAACCGACAACTGAGGAGCTGCTCTCTGGCTTCATCTTCGTTAGTCATTCATGTTCCTGAAAAAAGAAAAAGAAAGCACAGACACTTGAACTGTGGAGATGTCTGAACTGAACAAGTTACATTTACAACACTCCAAAATACATTGTTCAAGCCCGGTCCAGAGGCGTATCCATAATCACCTGTTTGTCATTTCCTGTCATCTTCGTGTTTGTGTGTAAGCGTGTGTGTGTGACCCTCTTGTTCAATTTCATCGTCAAGTCTTTTTTAGTAACCGCCATAGTCGCTGTTTCCCTGTCGTGTACGGAATCCATATTTATTGCTAAATGTTCAGTGATAACTTTGTGATAGCGATTTTCTTTGTGTAATAAAATACTGATGAATTCCTGTGAGGGTGGTGTTTGCAGGTTTCTGTTCTCCGGGTGGTTGGAGGAGCAGCAGAGGCGATGAGTCCCAGCCAAGCCATGACTGATGAGCTCAGAGCTGAGGCGTTCCAGAGCCATAAATATTATTGAATGTAGCTTTTGTGTACATTAGCGAGGACGAAGGAAACCGGTGCTGACGTTTGCACCTCACATGGCCCCAGTGTTCCCATTAATCTCTGCGTACCATAAAGGAACCGAGGAAGAGGATGGAGCAGCTTATGTGTAGAGCAAGAATTCTTTCAACCATCTCTCCTAGTGTCCACTTTAATGGTAATACCTTGAAGAACCTGAAGAATATTTAGCCCCCCTCCTGCTTTTTTCCTTCAATGGTTGACATAAACAAAACTTGAGTGAACACAAATGATGTCTTATTAAATGACAATAATATTTGTAGAGCCATAAAGGCATGTTGAGTAAGTTAGTTGGTAAGTAAAGTAACTCAATCTACTAATTTTTTTTACAGTGCTCTGAAAAATTATTGAACCCCCTGTCCTGGTTTCTCCAATTTTTTTTGTCTCTCAGACTTAACCGTGTTGGATCTTCAAACATTATTTATCATTAAACAACTCGGGTAAACAGAGAATACAAGTTTTATTTGATGATAGAAGTATTTGCCTCCATGGAAAATAAATCCTAAACACTGCATTAATAGGTGTTTTCAGCTGGACTCACCATCAGTCCTTTTCAACCAAGTAATCTCAATGGATCATCTTCAGAAGCAGGAAGTCGGCTCTCTTATGTCTCATCAGTAGAACACTATGCCAATATCACGATTATTGATAGCCATCAGAATGCAAACGGTTCGAAAGCTGATTCTAAGGTTATGGGACTCCACAGATCCATGAAGAGGTATTATCTACAAGTGGAGATGAGTTGGAACAATAGAGAACCTTCACAGAAGTAGAACACCTTCCAATTTCCTCCAAGAGCAAAGCAAAGCCTTTTTCAGGAAGTCACAGAAGATCAAAGGAATTTGGAGACCTGTCTCACCTCATAAAGGTCAGAGTTCATACTTTCTCACACTGGTGATTTGAGTACTGGATCACACTTTGACAAGTTTCATGTTAGATTTCGTTTGAATATTAGATGCACGCCAAAACAAAAGAAATGAGGAGAGGTCCGATACTTTTACACCTTTATATGTTAGTGTGGATCCTCAACAGGGTTCACATCCAGGTTTCATAATCTTTTATTTTGTTATAGGATGTACCATGAGTGTGTCTGTTATACATGGAAGTGCTTTTTTTATTTAAAGAAAAATATCTTAGAAAAAGAAATATATATATATACATCAAAAGAACCAAGAGTAATTATGCCGCAGTGGTTTATCCCTGAAGGCGGCAGTTTGGTGCCACCTAGTGCTGGAATGTGAGACTACACTTTGGTTATTCAGGCATTACACCATCTTCTTAAATGAATTGACAAAAAGATGAATCCCGGTTCTTCCTGTACATTTTATGGAAAATACATGAAAATGAATGCTTCCCTGATTCTCTTAATGACAGCATAATGTAAACACCCAACAGTTTTTCCCTCTACAAAAATCTGATTCATTAAATAGATCTTACGTCTGCAGCTTGCAGAGCACCATGACGTCCTCTGGACTGTAACCTGAAGTATTGAAGCTATCTAAGCTCATGGATGGAATACTGATAGAACGCCAGCTGCAGGACGATGCAAAGGCTCGGGATGTGATGTGAAGGCGGCAGCAGCACCTTGTCGGATATTTCACACTCTGCTGGTTTTATCTCTGAGGACATTCCCTTGTGTCAGGTGGGAAGAGGTTGATTTCATGGTCTAGTCTCCGGGTCAGGTCTAAAAGGCGGTACTCTGGATCATCCCATAGGCCTCAGACAGTCTGTAGAGAAGCTCCCTCTTCTCGTCTGCTGGCAGGAAGCACGATTGTGCAGAGCAGATGTTCTGGAAGACATGAAGAAAGTAAGGTAGACACTAAGAATTCTCTTGTAAGGCATAATGCAGAGATGATAGAAATAGACATGATTTTGTGCTGTGACGTGGGCTTATAGCTGGTTAGCTTAGCTTTGTCGGTCCAACCTTGTCTATAAGAGGTATTCTGTACGTGTAAAAATAAATGTATTCTAAAACTAAACTATGCTTTATACTTATACTTTAATATCATAATTAACAGTTATAATAGCTTAATGGTGATAATTATAATGTAATAACAAAGTAATAGACCTGATATTAAAAGTAATATTATATGAATAATACTTTATTAGATGATTATTATTAAGTGTTGTATTTGCAACACTATGACATTTAAATATAATCAAAAAAATGTATATAACATATCTTGTCATATAAATAATAGCAATGACACACCAATAAGGACATTAAATTTAGTCTTACAAAATAAGTAGAAATAACTTAATATAGTAGCTGTCAAAATAAATCGAACCATAATATTAAATGTAACTTAAACTGAACTATGCTTTAAACTATTACTTTAATATAACAGTCATAATAGTTTAATGGTGATAATTATAATGTAATAGCACAGTAATAGAGCTGGTATTAGCAGTAATAATAATTTATGAATAATACTTTATTATGATTATTAAATGTATTCTATTTGCTACATTAAGAATAACTAAATATGTATATAACACATGTAATTTAAATGTATGTAATTCAAATCTAATTTATATATCATATCTTGTTATATAAATAATAGCAATGAAACAATAAGTATATTAAATGTCATACTGATAAAATAAATAATAAATGACTAAATACAGTAACTGTCAAATAAATTTAACAATATTAAGATATATTTGAATAATTTAACTGTAGTACCAGAATATAATTTTTTGTGTGATTATTATTAATATTAATAGTATCATTGTTTCTATGTGTTAACATTTATTTTGTGTGTGCTATATTTTAATTTTATTACCTTTTAACAATGAAATATATAAAATAGCAATAAAGCAATAAATAATAATGATAATTATAGTAATACAAAATTACAAAAAATAACTTTTTTGTTTAAGTATTTCAAAATTAATGTGCTTCACACAATAAAATAGTAAACTATTAATTATTTTGATGTTTGGATTTCAAATAAAAAGTCAATTACAGACAAGTACCATTACTTTGGAAAAAGTCATACAAAGTGAGATAAAGAGGAGTTTATTGAATGATATAGACGTAGGAGACCCCCTTCACAGCCACGGTCTCAGTCTGGAGCTCTACGTGGAGCTTCTTACTGCCAGCCGTCCGCAGTGACTCGCAAGATTTGCCAACTTCATTTCAAGTTGTTATCAAAAGACATAAAAGCAACAGTAAAGAAGTCATTCGTTTGCAATTATGTTATTTACTGCCTTATCTCAAGATCAAAAGTTAATCGTTTCCTTATCTCAAAAGTGAAGCTTCTGCATCTTTATAATAACGACGTAACAAACTAATTGTCATTATAAACAAAGGTTGCTCCTGCTATCACTCATGTTTATCAGAGATTTGTAGCGCCGCGTCAGCATGCAGGGCGTGTCATCCTGTAAATAACGCGATGATTTATTTTTATTACCCCTTCTAGCATGGCTCTGCACACTGCTGCTGCACTGGGAATGAATCCAGTCGACTTAGGCGTCCCTTGTCTTTGCATGTAGCACCACCATGAGGTTCATAGGGGGGGTTTTATTAACTCTTAGAAAAACACAAACCAATAAAATGTTATGAAAAAGTTCCTTAAGGCTTTAACTTTCTTTTGTTTGTTTGTTTGTTCCTTTCCTTCTTTTCTTCCGTCCTTCCATGAAATGTCGATTTTCTTCTTTTTTTTATGTTATTAAATGTAAGACAATAGAATTCAACAATTCTAAAAAAGTTTTTTTTCAAATCTAGAAATAAATGAATCGCTTCAAATTTAACCACACATTTAAAGCACTTCAGCTTGCTTGGTATGCTAAGCTAGCTCAGCTTAGCATAGCGCTAGTCCCCCTACCTCAGTTTTTCATATTTTAATTTACTTTGTGCGACGCTGGATTTTATTGAAGACATTGGTTTATGTCATAAATAAGTGCGTTATAATTTAAATGTATTATTATTATTATTATGTCACAGGGAAAGGTTGTAATGTTTTCATGCAGCGCTCCCTAGTGGACACAATTGGTACTTATGGTCTCTGGGATAAAAATTAAATTTTTGACACATTTTTGGGTCCCCTCTATCCAACCGGTCCTTCTGGTCCAATCCCACAAAAACTGTAGAACAACAGGAACTTGGAAGGAACTATGGTATTTATAACAAATTTGATTCAGGTGTCTCCGTTATATAATGATGTTAGAGACTATTCTTAGTCATACTAATGTAGAAATAATGGTATATTTTTATAAATCTTTTGGTTCAAATAGCAAATGAGCAGAAGAGATTAGAAGGAGACCATATTGGCATGTTCCTTTAATGTTTATCCACAACCTCCATCCATACTTAAATGCATCAGACGCCTTCACCTGCTCATTATTCCTGCCTGTGCTCTCACCAGTCGTTTGAATTCCTCCTGGGTGAATCCCATGTATTTGTACACGGTGTAGTAGTCGAGGGGCAGGCTGGAGTTGAGGATCAGAGGGTCGTCTGTATTCAGGGAGTAGTTGGCCTTGTCCTTCATGAACCTGTAAAAAAGGAAGTGGTATAATCCAAACGAAACCCATATCCCCTGCATAGTACAAATAATCCCCCTGATTGTGCTCAAGTAAATGTAAATTTATGTCCCAAAACTATTTTTTGTAAAAAAAAAAAAAAAAAAAAAAAAAAAGACTAACTCCTCCTAGCGAGTAAAATATGAACAATTCGAGTGAAATATAATATTTACAAAATATCCCGGCGGAAGACGTTAGAAACTGAAGCCCAGCCCCCCCTGGTGTCAGAAATCAGAAACCTTGACCTTTCCCAAATTCATCCAGTTCTTCCTTGTACTAGGATCTGTGTGGTTATTCATTTGTAAAATGATCCCTCACATATTTCTTGAGTCTTATCTAGAAAACAGTGTTTTTCGTGAAAAATAAAAAGCTCCTGAAGTCGATTCATATGTTCATAGTGTTGGAACTTTACAAGTGATCATTCCCAAAATCATTTCAGTTCTTCCTCACACTAAGGGCTATACAATTTGAAAATGATGCATGAAATGGTTATTGAGTTATCACGTTAATATGAAGGATCTGTGGTTGACGGGATGATGATTCCCCCCAAAACGTTTCGGGGATATAATGAGCCACAAAGCCTGAAATGGTTACGGTTCACTACCAGCCCCTGGTGTAAATTAAAGACGGCTCACGTGATGGCAGGGTGCTTGGTGAAGTCTGGATCACAGGAGCCTGTGAGCCTACTCGAAATAGGACACAACTGCAAACAGAGAAGCAGAACCAGCTCTGAGAAAAAGAGTTTCTTCAGAGTCTGACTTTCCAGCAGTGAAGCCTGAGGTTCCACAAGCAGTCAGTGGATCACAGCGTTCTGACTGGAGATCAAACTCATCCCGATTACACCGACACAGATACATTCCTGCATGGTTCTTTACCTCAAAGTGCATATCCTTAGCCAGCAGCTGCTTGTACAGGGCCTGGTCCTCCATGGTTCTGTAGCCATGTCCAACTCGTTCAGTTTTCAGCACCTCTACGGCCTGAAATATGAGACAGAGGTCACGACCTGGAGGCGAAAGGTCGTGAACCATAATAATGAAGTACAAAAATCCTTCATGTAGCAGACGTCAGCAGAGTCTGCAGGCTATTTGTAGACGGAAGCTCACAAGACCGTGGCAGAGATGGATCGTCACTTTAAAGGACTGCCTCCTCAGAGGGCTGGACTCCTGGAATCTTTTATCACTATTCTGATCATCACACCAGAACAAGATAACATGTTGGCTCAAATATGTTGTTCTTTCATAGACGGTAGACTTAATCTGCAGCACCACTGAACTGCAGTTTTTGTTGGTTGCTGCAGTGGTTAGTATGGAGAACTGGTGAACCTATGGCCGGTTCCATGACGTCACAGGTCCATTGATGCTCACGTGGAGTGTTGGCGACTCAGTGTTGTCTGATTCCACTAAGGAACTACTGTGGCAGAAAGTATTGAAGCGTTTTGTGCTGGTTCTGATTTTAAAAAAAAGGGGACAAAAGGGTTAAACTCGGAGTCAGTTACCATGGTAACTTACACTCTGTGTAGCTAACCTGCTGACTGGTTTACTTCGGAGAAGCCCGAGTTTGTTCCTCACTCCGTTTTTAATGTTTGGGGGTTTTTCTCAAATGGAGGTCTCTTCAGCAACATCAGTGAATATCTTAAGCTACTGAAGAAAAAAAAAACAGCCACTGACTGATATTATAAATATGATTAAAACCAAAAGTGAGGTTTAATCATGAACATATCTGCCATCCATCAAATGTATTCAGGTCGGGGATCGCGGCGGCGGCAGCACACGTAAGATATACCAGACGTCACACAACCCACTCAGGCTCATCTCCAGTGGCCGAGGCAGACTGAACCAACTCGGATCAGTATTTCTGGAATGAAAGACACTTCAGAAACCTGAGCTCGTCATTAAATATGTCCAACCCGTTTTTCGAGTACATTCCTGATCTAAACCCAACCGATGGTTCATTGGTCTCCGTTAGTGTTGAACTGTTTACCTCCTTCACCACAGACGCCGGGCCCGCCTCTCCTGCATGAACAGTTCTGTGGATCCCACAATGCACCGCTTCCTGTGAGCAAAAAACAAACAAGGACCACTTCAGCCACCTCAGAGGACGCTCAGTCTCTGCTACACTGCAGAGGAAAGCAGGTAAATAATGAATATTGTACGAGATATCTCCCAGGTTTGGCCGAGCTTTCACATTCTTGGATTCTTAACCTTGACACTTCTCTGTAGGTGTGATTCTATGTAGGGGTGATTCTATGTATGTGTGATCTGTAGGCGTATTCTTCTGTGGGTGTGATATCTTCATGAGGTCACGACCTCATGAAGATAAGCCTCACTATTAATGTGGATTCAGATCAGTGCCTCCTGCCGCTCGTTCATAATGAATCACTTTCGTATTTAATCCATAAATGCTCATTTAGCTTCACAAAATGTCATCAACATCCCTTCTTGTAAAACTGAGCATTATGCATAACATTATGTCGTCATGTAAGTATAAAAAAAAATGAAGTAAAGCATGAAATCCAAGGAAAAGCCAGAAAAAGCCCAAGACTGAATTGAAATGGCGACACTGCAAAATAAAAAAAAATAAAAATTTTGAATTTCAATACAGTAAAAAACCTAAAACCAGTAAAAGCCTTAGTTCTAGGAAATTCTTCATATGTTTGGTCTAAAGAGAAAAAAATAATCAAAAATATCCAGGTTATTAAAATAATCCAGTTAATATTGAGCTAGATTTAACCTGAATCAAAGTTCAACAATTAATGGCATATTCATAAGATAGTTTTTCTCAATAATAAGAGTAAGACCTCTGTTTGAAATAACTGTCATGTCTCTGTTTAGTTAACTGTTTCTTGACATATTGTATTGTTTTGGTCTTTTATTTTGAAGGTTCATTCTGTCTCATCTCAAGCATCATCTCCTGGTCAGGCTCCTGACTGAACCTCCTGCATCCTCCTACTCCATTTGTGAGTTTTGGTTTTCACTTTCCTTGGTGGTTTGCTGTTTTGTAATTTTGTCTATTTTAATTTGTTTTGCCTTTGTGCTTGGATTTATGTTTTTTAAATCCCCCCCTAAAAAATCCAGGATGTTATTGAATTGTTATCGCCGTTGCCTCAGTTTCCGACACCGTAAATTCTTTATGTTAACATGATAACTCAAAAACAATTTCATGAAAGATTTTCAAATTAATAAATGCACATAGGCCTTAGTGAGAGGAAGAACTGGATTGATTTTGGGAAAATTGAGTTTTATATTTCAGACAGGGGGGGGCTTTATCTCCAAAAGTCTTGGGGCCATAATTTCCCGGCTGTTGGTTTGATGTAGTCCAGATTTGGTGCATATGAATCGACTTCTTGTATATATAATATTTTACCCTTATTTTATTCACTTGGGGCAGTTTCTTTTATTTCACAAAAAAAAAACAGTTTTTCGTTTGAAACTTCATCATATCATTTAAGGAGTTTAATCAAGGGGATTGCTTGTACAACGCAGGGCATTGGGGGCTTTTCTGGGATATGCCCTTGCTGTGTGGGACGACAATGTTTTTACCTCTGGCTAAATAACGGCTTGCCTACTTTGTAGATCTTTTTTCATGAAACTTCAGGTTTGTTCTCATTACCTTTTAGAGAGCGGTTTGTGTTCGGCTCCAGATATTGAAGTAATAATAATAATAATAATACATTTAATTTATAATAACAGCAACTCTAAAAAAACAAAACAACCATACTAAAACACAGCCAAATATAATTTTTTTGCCCCATGGGCAATTTTATTTTTTGCTAAAAAATCCAATTTTATTATAGACAGATCAGCCATAACATTAAAACCACTAGACCAGGATCACCCAATGAGACCGGCTGTTCTGGAGATGCTTTGACCCAGACGTCTAGTCATCACAATTCTGTTCTTAAGAAGACATTCAAATCTTTTTACACCTGCCTATTTTTCTAGTTTGCAACATATCAACTTCAAGACAAAATATTCCCCCGCTGTGTAATAGATTATGTCCCATCCACTTTCAAGATAATCATTGTTATTCTCACGTCACCAGTCAGTGGTTATAATGTTATGGCCGATCTGTGTCCATCTTTCATAGTCACAAAACAAAGGGCCTCAAAGTCAGGTGCTGAAGTTAAACTGTCTGAAAACGATAGAATCACATAACGCCACAATGTCAGAGCAGACAACCAGTACCAGAGTCAGTCGTCTTTAACCGGGATTAACTTCTACTACGACTCAATGTCATCTCTGACAGCACAATGTACAAAATGTGCTGTGGTATTATAGGCTGTGACTTTTTAGTCACCTCCACCCATCCTGTAATAAATCTCAAACAGGACTCGGTGCACGTCCAGTGCTGTTCTGCATTCATTATGGTCTGACAGGACGAATTGATTACTCACTGCGCCGTTCTCTGAATTAATCAATAAATGTCAGCTCGCAGCCAAACTGGATTTTTTCCCCCCCTGAAAAACATCAGAGCTTAAGAGGATATCGGTTTGGGTGTTTTAAATTCTCTTTTCATACAGTATTATACAGATGAGATATTATACATTACACCCATAGCCTTAGTAATATTAATTATTCCTGTTTTTGTTCTATTCTATTGTCCATTTCAACCGACCACTATTCCATCCACCGTCTGAATATTATTGTCTATTACTGTTTTTACACTTTGCAAGTAATATTTTTTTTAAAAAGCAGATATTGGCTGAATAGGCCCATTCCCTGCGTGGTCCAAGCAGTACCGAACTCCTCAAATAAAATGTGAAGTTATGTCCCAAAAAAATTTGGTTTTCCCAAGAAGAGCTCCCCCTAGCGAGTGAAATATGAACTATTCAAGTAAAATAAGATATATACGAGGTATATATCCTCGAGTTGATTCTTATGCACCAAATCTGGACTAAATCGGACCTCCGTTTGAGAAGATAAAGTCCGAAAAACTTTTTTTCATTAGCTTCATCCAGTCATTAAAATATGAACTGTTAGAGTGAATCAACACAAAATCCCCAAAACTTTTTGTGATAAAGCTCCCCCTGGTGTCGGAAATATACAACCAATCATTTGATCAAGCATATTTTTAAACGGTAAAGAAAATCTGGCTTAAAAAATGTTGTATTTCATGGAAAATAGTCCATTTTATTGGAAATTAGCTCAAACTTTTAGTAAAGCATGTTTTTAGAAAACGTTTTTTTGTTTTGCTTTATTTGAGATTTTTATTTATTTATCAAATAAGACTTTCTCAGTAGCCAAAGTTGATGACTCCTTCTCTGTGACCCATTTAACATGCGGGGTCCCCCAGGGCTCCCTCCTTGGCCCCTTCACTCTTAAGCATAAACCTGCTGCCACTGGTTCATATTATTAACAGGTTCGGTCACATTTTCCAGTAAGAAATAAAGACTCAAAATGAGCTCGAACGGATGAGTAGGACATTAAAGGTTAAGATTATGATCCGGTATTCTGTGATTAGTTCTGCAACAAATTTAACAGAGATCCATCAAATGAAGCTCCAGTCAGATTTGAGTTGATTGGCGGAAAGAGCCTGTTTTCTTTTTATATCAGTCATTTCTGATTGAAACTGCGAAAGGAAGACCAACAGTATCAACTTGTGAAATCAAAATCCCAAGCCGGAGTTCTAAATGAAACATTAAAAGCAATTTTCTTTAAAACTTATTCTGTTCCTGCAACCAAATTGTTAAACTTTTTGAAAAAAACAAAAACACTTTCATGGACACAAAACTCCCGACTCCTGTTGAAGTGGCGAAACAAGCGGATCTCTGTGGTCATCATTCCTCTTGTTGCTAAAGTTGAAAGATAATTTATTGCTATTTATTCAGGGCCAATTAGCACAGACAACAATACAGACCCGCCTGATTATTTTACCTCCATCATTCTTCAATGGAGCCCGTCTGCTTGTATTAAGACAAAGCTTGAACATCCTCACCTCAAACGCTCTCCTGTGCCCCGGATTGGCTTCACAGTTGAGCGACTCATCCCCCGCTAGATCAATTCCCACCACTCCCTCGTGGCGATATTTCTTACACAGCTCCAAGACGTCCAGGGACCAGCCTGGAGAAATTTAGAACAGACATTTATTACGATGCAGTTTGATCCTGCCTATTCAAACAGACACTTTAAGTTAATGCATTGATGAAATGTGAGATGATGCTGCTTTATGTCGGGACATGAAGCTACACAAAATACACCTATACATACATACATGCTAGAGCTTAAAGCCCCTTGAATCTATATTCTTACCTACATATTGATAAAATCAGATGAATTCTGGAGTTAAAATGCAGCGGCCCTATAATAAATGTGTCATAGATTATAATAAGGCTATCCGGCGGCCTTCCTCAGTACTTTGTGTCTTTCTGTGGTGCTCCTGCTTTTTATCTCTGAGAACAACGGCGGCGGATCTTTGACACAGAGCAGATGACACTAACAGTAACGACCCTTAATCTCACAAGGATGTTTGGCAGACAGGAGCATGAACAGTTCATTACTTGGCATGTGGCGCATGCAGCATAGAATGGACCTGGCTTTGATATTGAAGGCCCTCTGCCCCTCGTTCAGGCCCTCGTTGACCAGGTGAACCACTTCATCTGGGCTCAGGTCGCCTCTGGAGGAAAAAACACAGGACACAAGAACATCAGTCTACTGACCCCTATGGAAAGTTGGGTGGAAACAGTTACAGCAAAGCAGCCTTGCAACATTACATTGAACAAAACAATCCTTAACAACTGAAGAAGAAGGGACCTTTCAGAATAAATTCTGATTAATAAATTCTTGTTATTAAAACTGCAAGGGGCCAAGGACAGAGCCCTTGCGGAAACCATGGTTCCGCTAAGTAGGATTATGTTGCATGATATAATATATGAAGACTTACTAAACAAAAAAAAGTCTAATGTGGTTCTTAATAGTTTTCTACAAATATGCTTTACCAAAACAGTCAAGATATGTATGTCTGTATGTGAATATATATATACATATCTATCTATCTATCTATCTATCTATCTATCTATCTATCTGTAGATATCTACAAATAGATCTATCTATCTTTAGATATCTACAACTAGATCTATTTATCTATATGTAGATATCTAAATATAGATATATCTATCTATATAGATAGATAGATAGATATACTTATATTTTGTATATAGATATATATAGGTGTGTGTGCTTGTTTTTGTTCTTTTGAATTTGTCCATTTCTTTTTATCTTGGGAGAAAAGTCTTACATTAGATCTGATTCAAAGTGAGGAGCGCAGCGACAGCCTAGTCTCGTTTCACGGTGCCTTTGCTCCCATTTGAGCTTGTTCACCGACCTCACGGGATGTGTGCTCGGAAAATGTGATAATTTTAACCTTAACCTTTAATATCTAAGTGTACTCTATGTAACTTAATTCAAATGTTACTTTTAAAGATGTCCACATCTTCTTCAGTTGTGTGGGAGAATGTTAGGGAGATGGACAGACTCACTCCTCCTGGTTCCAGGGTAAAGGATCCACCTTAGTGTTGGCCAGGAAATGTGGGCTGTACCTGACCTCCACATAAATCACCCCCTCCTTGGCTTTGTCCTCCACAAACTCATAGGCGATCCTCTTTATTGCCTCTCTGTCTCCACTGGAAGACAAACACACACATTTGATGGCATCACCCGCTGATTGAGCCTGATATCAGAGCGGCCCGTAAACCCATTACCCACCGCGGATTCATCATCTCACTGTGAGGCTTCGAGAGAGAACCAGCATTTACACAGAGATCCCCACAGGAGACACAAAGATCTGATTCTAATACCTGTGAGAGGAGAAACTATTTATCATTTTATATTAATGCAGTGCTGCAGAGAATAAGAGGATGTGTCCCACCCGATCCCTTCTAATCTTGTGTGCATCAACGAAGGGATCCATTGTGTCACACATTAACAGAACGAAAAAAGAAAAGAGCTTCTCTGTTTCGGGAACAGAGAAGCTCTTTTCTATTTTCGTTCTGCTAAATACACAAAACACAAGCAAATGAAGAACAACATCTCCATCCATGTGACAAGACACGCGCAGCTTTTAGAGAAAAGTGTTTACACAGGACACTTATAAGTGATGCAACTTAAACACGGATGTGGCATGTTTGATGTTTTGGAGACGCTTTGCTGCTTCAGGACCAGGAAATTATGAAAGAGAATATTGGGTCATCAGCCTGTGAGCTGAAGCTCGTGCAGCAACACAATAATCCGGAGCAGAAGAGAGAGTCCACATCTGAATGGATCAATGGGAAAGACATTAAAATTCAAAGTCTGAACCCCATTGACATGAGTTTGGTCGAAGATATTGCTGATGATGGAGGAAAAACAATATGTTAAGCTCAAGGGAGGTGATTACTTTTTATAGCAGGATAAGAGATAAAAATGGAATAATTCAGGAGGGAGTCCACTGATTTTTCACATCACACTGCTTCACACTGCTGCCAGTGTTTTCTCTAAATGTGTCTGGCCACTGATCTGATTCCCCCCCCCCCAAAAAAAAACACAAAAAACCTCCACTGTGTCCCTTCTAACCTCATACAACAATTCTGCATGAGCCTAACTCCTCCAGCACCTTCTCTATGTTGTTGAGGCCAAACTGCATACGAGGCTTTCAGGAGGACAGAAGAGACCATTCAGCCCCGTCGGACCTCCATTGTTGGATCTCTCACGGATGAAAGGCTGTTTTCAGCCTGTTATTAACAGTTCGCCGTCTCTGCTGGAGGAATACTACATACTGGACAGGGCGCTCTCCCTTTGGTTTTATTTTCATGTTGACGCTTGATCGCTCCCCTTACTCTTTAGCATACATGCTGCCACTGGGTCATATGACTAACAGGTTTAGTCACGTTTTTCAATAAATAGGAACTCAAAATGTGTTCAACCGAACCGTGGAGCAGGACATTAAAGGATTGAATGCATCATAAATGTTTAACGGCGCACGTGTGATAACAAACGGCCCGGCCGGACTTTGACCTTTATTGTACAACTTGCTGGAGTAGCAGTCCTGTCACACTAACGAGGTGAAGTGACTTTTCATCGGTGCTATCTGGCTCTTTACCCTCGCTATCAACTGGATAATGTGAAAGCAAACCATTAGAGGGAAACACTTACGCGATCACGTGCATGTACTCGGCAAACTTTCCGAGGAATTTGGTGAGGGTGGCCGGTTCTTTCAGAATAACATTTTGGGTCAGCTCCTCCACTGTGTTGCCCGACAGATGGACGCCGCGTCTCCTGGAGAGAGGAAAAAAAAAGAGGCAACATTTGTTGAAAATCATAGTTGTTTGATTTTAAAATGATAAATTTTATTTACTTAGTCGACCTGATTTGTTATAAGTTAAATGTATGACTATTATGTCAAAGGTCAAAGTCTGTTGACTTTATATACAACAATAATTCATAATTTTATAACGACTGGCAGGTGAAGTCAGAACAACATGATCTCATTCCAGTGGTACCTTTAGGTGGGCGGGTTATATTAGGCTGCAAATAAACAATTTGTCCTGGATTCCATGTGTTAGGAGGAGGACAAATTGGAAAGCATAATGACCGAAAGAATGAGGTCGAGGATACAAGCAGCTGAAATGGTTTTCCTTCATAGGGGGGATGGGCTCCTTACAGATAAGTTGAGGAGCTCCGAGAGGCGGCGGGAGCTCAGAGTGGAGCTGCTGCTCCTTCGCAATGAAAGGAGCCAGTCGATGTATCTGATCAGGACGCCTTCCTGTGGAGGTGGTCAGGGCACAACTACTTGGGAGGAGACCCTGAGGTACACCCAGGCACATGAAAGGGAATATATCTTACCTGGCTTGGGAATACCTCGGGTCCCCCAGGAGGATCTGGATTAGAAGTATGTAGCCCAAAGGGAGACCACAGGTTTACTTTACCAAAAGTTGAGCAAATCTAATTAAAACTGACTTTTTCATGAAATGCAAAATTTCACGACATTCATTTTATTTGCTGTTTAAAAATATGCTTGACACAAAGATTTGTCATTTTATGCTAAATTTAGCGTGTAAGACAAGACATGAAATCAATAAATGCCCCAAAAGGAAATATGCAAAGAAATACTTTCTCCAGTTTTTTTTTTTTGGGTGAAAAAGTTCAAAGGTTTATAAAGCTGGTGATTGAAAAACTGATGCCTTTTCTGGAACCTTCTTATTCATATGCTACAGTCTCCTAATTATCCCTTTTGTTAAGTGTTGATACCTTTAGGATGCCGTAACACTTGACCCACTCTTCCTCTGTTTGTTTGGTGTGACAATGAATCTGATCAGCGGAAAAAACATCATGGTCTCGGCCAAGCCAAGAAACGTGGACTAGGACAGGTCACGCCATCGCCACAGCAAGATTCGTACAGTTGGCTGAAGGAGTTAAGCACTCTCTGACTACCCGCCAGTTTTCACTGTGTGACCCGAAAAATTCCACCAGTCCGTCTGAAGTGTGCTGAAACAGCAGCATAATTGAGAAAATGAGTGTTTGGTTAATCAGCTAAAAGCCTCTCAGTGCCTGAGGTGAGAAATGAGGGAAGGGAGCTAAAGACTGGAATCAAGAGGGTTCACACGAAGAAAGCTCTGCTATTCTTCTTATTCGTCATTGGCAGAGGCTACAACCTCTCGTAATGAAGTATTTATGGTAGCTTGACCAATGAATGATCAATGACTTACTGTAATTTGTTATAAAAGTACCATACTTGTAAGTATTTGCCTGCTAACTACTGTGATTTTCACAGGAAGCTTTACAATTATAACCAATTAATATCCCCGAAAAGTCAGGAATCGTCCACCGCCGCAGATCCTTCGTGTTAACGCAATAACTCGAAATTTAGTTTAAGGATCAAGTCAAATGTTATTTCCGCGTGGAATTTAGTGTGAGGAGGAACAGGAGTGATTTGGGGAAAGCTTGGTTGGATATTACAACACTAGGGGGAGCTTTAGCTCCAAAAGTCTTCGGCCATAATTTCCCAAACTTTGGCCGATTTTGTCCAGATTTTCCGCATGTGAATCGACACAAGGAGAAACACGGTTTTATGGACATTAATCAAACACTTTTTCATGGATCATTTTCAAATGATATACCCATGTAGTGTGAGGCAGAACTGGATTGATTTTTGGACAGATTGGTTGAAGATTTCTGAAACTAGGGGGAGCTTTATCACTAAGAGTTTAAGGACCATAAATTCTCAAGCATTAATCCGATTTTTTCCAAATTTGGTGCATATGAATCAACTCCAGGAGATTTATCTGGTAAGCAGCGTGATTTACTCTAATGTTTTAGTTCACTCACTAAGAGGGAGTTGCAGAAAACACTGATTTCCGGAAAATAACTCAAAAAATATTTCAGCTGTCACTTTCACACAACCCATAGTCTTTATTTGAAGGAAGAACTGGATTGGTTTTTGTAACGGTCAGTTGTGACACTGGGGGGAGCTTTATCTCAAAAAGTTATATGCCCATCGTTTCACAAATGTTGGGGTCCTATTTAGTCCAAACAGGTACATATGGATCGAGGATTAACTGACTGTTCGTATCATATTTTACTCACTTCGGTGACCTTTGTTTAGAAAAATATGTTGGAAATAACTTCATATTTAATTTGAGGAGTTCAAACTGGGGGATTGTTTGTACAATGAAGGGGATTGGGGACTTTTCTCTTATATTCCCTTGTTGTTGGGAACCAAAGCATAGGTCTAGTTTTACAGTACAAAAACTAAGCTTTGAGTTCACATTCTTACACCATAATGTGATAGCGACCATATTTTCAAATTTTGCCTTTGCATTTGTTCTTATTCTGGTCGACCCCTTCTATCTGCGATGAGTTAAGATTTGTTTATACTCTCTTCAGAGTTTTTCAAAGATCCGATTTTAGCTGTTGATTCAGGAGACTCTGCTATCCTGGTGCTCTTAGACCTAGCGGCTGCCTTTGATGCTGTCGGTCACTCGATCTTGTTGTCACGTTTGGAAAATTGTGTCGAAATTAAAGGTGATGCGCTCAGGTGGTTTCGAACCTACCTGACGAATAGGAGTTTCTGATGTCCCCCAAGGCCCTGTTTTGGGCCCCATCCCATTTTCTTTACATGTGCTGCCCCGGGTGCCAATTTTTTAAAAACATCATGTCTAAATCATCATGTCATTGCTTTGCAGATGACGTTCAAATGTACATGACACTGAAAATGAGAAGTGAGGGTTCACTGCGGCCCTTGGTTGATTGTCTAAAAGACATTAAACATGGATGAGCTTAAATTTCCTTCCTTTTAAAAGAAAACAAATTAGAGGTTATAGTGTTTGAAACTGCTGGATGCAGGCACCCTCGGCCATCCAGCCTCTAATATTCACTCTTTTCTTAAGAGTCTTGGTTTTCCTTTTGACGTTTTAAAATTTGACAAGTTGAATTATTCCGTTGTCAAATCTAGATTCCTTTAGCTGAGACAGAAAGCTGAGCCCCACTGGCTTTCTGTCCATTAGAGGATTGATTTCAAAATGTTGTTGGTGGCTTGTAGAGCTGTTTAATGGACCTTTTCCAAATTCACAATCCATGTAGAGCACTGAGGTCAACAATCAGCTGCTCCTAAATGTGCCAAAAAACTTGGCGTATGCAGTAGCTGCCCCTAACCTGTGGAACAAATTACATCTGCCCCCACCCCTGGAATGTTTCAGATATTTGCTGAGGACCTTCTTCTTCTCTCTGGCCTTCCATTCCAGATGAGAGAGTTATTATCACAACATAATTTACTATTATTATCATGTTGCGTTACCTATTTCTTGTTGTGCCTCTCATTTGTGAAGCTCTTTGGTCAGACTTGGTTGTGTATTTAAATGTGTTAAAAGAATAAAGTGTGATTTGATACAGAAGTGAATTATGTGGCTTAAATCGGTTATTAATAAATAAAAGTTTAGTTATACACCAGGAAAGGTGGCGATAAAATTAATGCAAAGATATTTTCATTTCTATAGATTTGGCAGAGCCTCTTCACCAGCACCAAAAACCTAGATTCGGTATGAAAGTAATCTGATTACATGGGTTGAACTCACTTGGCGATGTCAAGAATCGTCTGCACCCTGATGGCTCCATCCAGATGAACGTGGAGCTCAACCTGTGGGCCACAAAAAGAACATTCAGCCGATCGGAATGAATGTTTTCAGTCCGACTGAAGGCTGCAGGCAGTTAGAGAAGAAGTGAAACAGGAAGAGAGAGAAATAGATGTGTTGTTGTGGTGGTTTAATATTTAGGCTGCAGCCCTTCATGAATGATCGCGTAAAGGTCGAGGATTCCAGTGACGGATCGTCTCTCCTACGGCCGACGAGAGCGCTGATTTATTCCAGCAGGTGATTCAGAGAAATTATTCTGTTCCTTCACACAACCTCCAGCTAGACTCATCAGTCAGAACTAGATTGAATATTTTCACTCAGACTTTAGTTCCATTAGAGTGATGATGATGATGATGATGAAGACAACCAAAGCTGTAATGGAAATTAAACCACCGTGATTTTTCACATTTTCCGAGCTACATATTTTGTCATGGTGTTTATTCTAATATTCCATAGTAGGCTTAAAAAAACCAACACAAAGGTCCGTAAATGTCACAATCTCTGACGGCTTCAGGGCAGCGACTGTAAAAAACAAATTGAAGGGGCCCCCAATATTCATAAGAGACCCCCCCCCGTGATAGGCAGGGAAGCATATAGCAAAATCTGAACTAATCATTATCTTATTTAATCACATTATAAAATAAATGTATTATTATTATTATTAATTGATAAAACATATTGCAACGACTTACAGTTACAGTAATAATTTATTCTGTTATGGAGTTTTTCCAATGTGTTTTGTCCAGGAGGTGTTTCACTACTGATGACTATTTCATTTCTTTTGAATATATTCTCCTTCTTTAAAATGTTCCCTTTAGGGGTTGCCACAGCAGATTATCCGTTTCCATCTTACCCTGTCCTCAACATCCTCTTCTGTCACACCAACCAACTGTATGTCCTCTATCCCCACATCCAGAAACCTCGTCTTTGGTCTTCTCCTTTTTCTCCTGCCTGGCAGCCCAATCTCCAGAATCCTCCTACCAATAGATCCACTATCCCTCCTCTTCACGTGTCCAAACCATCGCAATCTGGCTCTTCTTACTTTGTCTCCGATTACTAACCTGGCCGTTCCCTCCGATGTGCTTGTTTCTAATCTTGTCCGTCCTGGTCTCCCATAAAGACCATCTGAACATCTTCAGCATTTTGTCGGTGCCACCGTCTCTTAACCATCCAGCAGAGCTGCTCACTACCATCATAAAACCTTTCCATTCAGTCCTGGTGCAAATCTTCTAGCACAATGATCCTGACACTCCTCTTACCTTCTCCACCTCAACTCCTTCATCCTCATCGTTCCATCTGCCTCCCTTTCATTCACACACATGTATTCTGTCTTGCTGCGACTGACCTTCCTTCCACTTCTCTCCAGCGCATACCTCCACCTCTCCAGGTTTTCCTCTACCTTCTGCCTCCTCTCACTACAGATCACAACGTCATCCGCCAACATCATAGTCCACAGAGACTCCTGCCTGACCTCATCTCTCAGCCTGTCCATCACCATAACAAACAAGAAGGGGCTCAGAACTAATCCTTGATGCAGTCCCACCTCCACCTTGAACCCCTCCGTAACTCCTACTCCACACCTCACCGCTTTCATACTGCTCTCATACATATCCTCTACCACTCTAACATACTTTGTAAAAAAAATGTAAAATGAGGTTGTATTTGTTGATTCTGATGGTTATTTGCAGCATTAAATAATAATTATCAATAACATAATTATACAAATTATAAATTATGTTTGTTATACAACGGTCTCTTTGAAAATTAAGTCAGAATAACAGATTATCTAGAAATTCTATAATCATAAAAAGATTTTGAATAATAAGACAACTAGATGAGAGAATCCTATAGCATTTTTAAAACAATAACAACAAGTCGACCAAGTTGCTGAACAGATAAGACGGATAAAGGCACATATTAAAAAAGTAAAAAGACAAATCAGGGCTCAACTGGAATTAAAAGCCAGGGAATAAATGTGTGTATTACACAAATACTTAATAGCTTTTAAGCTTTGTGCAGTTCTAATTTGGATTGGTTGACTGTTACAGATGTTTGCAGCTGCCTCTGTAAAGGCCCGGTCACCTCTAGTTCTTAATTTGGTCCAAGGAATATCCGGAGCATCTGGTTTGTTGATCACATTGCTCTGGCCGGAGAGTACAGGTACAAATTGTTGGTTAGGTGAGGAAGTACAAACCCATTTAAAACCTTACAAACAATCACTTAAATCTTAAAATCTAGGCGGAACCGCACAGGAAGACAGTGGAGAGAAGCCAGTACCGGTGTTTTCTGTTCCCTCTTTTCCTTCCAGGTACCCGGGTTCTGCAACCAAACGCAGCTAGAAATGAATGTAGAGGAGGCATAAATGCCGTTCTCCAAATCTTATGAAGAGAGATGAGCATGAATGACTCCATTTATGTTGGCCAGGAGCTGGAAGAGGCTTCGACAACTGTGTTGATTATATCCTTGAAAAGTCGGGGATATTATGACATCATCATTGGGTAGGCCTAGCTCGCTTGTTAGATGTAAATGAGCAATCAAAGCAACTCCGAGATGCTTAATAGATTAAGTAAAGCCATTTCATCTGTGGACATCTGTGAACGGGCAAACAGCTGGGTATGATCCAGAAGAGGAGGTCGCTTCCACCGTGTGATGTCATCAACATCTGTGGAATTGAAAAGTGTGTAACGAGGTGTTCCATGTCACATTTCCATAACCGAATCCCAAGTCCCAACAAGTTTCATGATATTCCATCCAGTGCTTTTAACCTATTCCTTTTATTAATCAACCAAATGCCAGAGAAAAAAAATCACCTCCATGATTTCTCCTCCGCGGATTAATACAATTTCTATCCATCTATCTTTTCTTACTGGATTCTGTTTGTGAAGTAGCAAATGTTGATTTTAACATCAAGTTTTCACCACATTTACATCCAAAAAACCTTTAAAAAGCTGTGTCAATTTTGTAAAGACAACTTTTTATCACATTTACAACAATATTTATAAACTTAGTCAATGAATAATGAATAGTTTATAGTACATGCAATCAATCTCGGCGACCCTTCCTACTTGGAGAAGGAAATAAAAAAATAGTGGATACAGTCAGCTGGTATTTGCATAAGATGTCATCAATGGCTGTCTAGAACAAAGACGAATACAATTGTATATAACACATTTACACATAAAAACCCTGCATTTTGTAGATTCTTCAATGAGGAAGAGGAAGACCAGATGGATTTGTACGTTGTACGTTTGTGGACTGATATTCAGAACTGGTTGAGACCAGCAAAAAATTTATTTGAATTTCAACCTATGAATATTTTTAATTGGGAGTTTTGGATGAAGAGTTAGTTAGTAAATATAATTATTCTCATAGGTAAGATCTTTATACAAAAAAGCTCAATCTAGCGTTTGCTTGAATTTCAGTTTAAAAAAAAAAAAAAGAGTTAAAAGCCAATTGCTTTTGTAAAAAAGTAATTTCAACTTTAAGTCCTTATAATAAGAAGGATCCTAATTTTGTTCTTTTATGTTTTATTTATGTGGTAAGCCTCATGTCACGTGTCTTATGTCATGTCAAACGTGATTTTAAAAAAAAGTGACTTTAAAAACTTGACACTGCTTTTTCGACGTTTTTCGGAGCTAAATGTGGCAAAAAAGTTGCCGTAAAAATCCGCAGATAGCAGATAGCAGATAGCAGTTGACTTTGACAGCACAGTTTGAGCAGCTGAGTCCATCTGTGTGAGAAAGACAAGAGGTCCAAGTCTCTACCCAAATGTTTATAACGTGATCTTAACATCCGTGTTCTTCCCCTTTAAGCTGCAGGGTCAGAGATACTGGGCATTCTTGCAGACAGCCAACAGCTGCTTCATTATCTTCGGATTCAGGAAGTTCTGCGTCGATCCGTTCAGCGTGAACGACACATCCTGTGAGGTAAATTAATTTCAGTAAGTCCTCCTGGCTCATTTTAACGCTGGTTCGACTCTGAGGCTGCCTCGGTTGTTTGATTTGGGAGTTTTATTGTTCATGATTGCGATTCCCTTCTATGTCGGTTTGTGAAACCTCAAGTTCACGTTTAGTTCAGGAAAGACCAGAATTGCAAATGTGACAAAATCAATGAATCATTCCATGAACTTTTCTCTCTTCTCTATTACTTTAAACTGAATGTTTTCTTTCATTTAGGACTTTCAAATTGGAAAAAACTGACGACAGGATACTTTAATGGGTATTATTTTCTGATATATATCAAGCAATTGTAATATAGAACACAACTTTTTTATAAAATGCATAGCTTTCAAAATGCTTCTTCGGAGACCGTGTGTACGAGAAACAGTTTTTCTTTCTTGTTGTTTTTGGAAGAAGTTCATTGGGTTGTGGGTTGTGTATTCCTCTGGGAACCTTGTTGTTGGAGCAAAACCTCCTTTCAAAATACAGCTTTATTCACCCCGAGGGACGATGCCGTGCAGCAGCTGTAGCTGCATTGTAGAAATATTAGTAGGGGCAAAATGGAAAAACTCAAGAATCTGTAACCAAGAATAGCAGATGCCCCTGCTTCACTGGGAAAACTCAGTTTGTACTGAAGTGGATGGACCATAACCAAAACTAAAAATATAAACAATGCTCTCCTTTAAGGACCATAAATAAAGATGTATTCTGTCCAGGTGATGTGGACGGGCGGTTATCTGGGTACAGGCGGACAGAGGAAGCCCATCTGGACCCTCTGGTGGGTGCATAAGAATATAAAGAGATTCATTGTCAGGTTTATGGTGATATGTTAATGAGAATTTTCAATTATTACGTCTATTATATACAGAAAAAAAGGGTTTTGGAAATTGCTAAATGTTTTGTTTTTGTTTCATTTAAGTCAAGTTTTCGTATTACTGAGTGTTGGATTGACTTGAAAGCTGTTGTGCTAGATAGATAAGGCCCCCCAAAAGTAGAGGCAGACGTATACAACACAGCTTCAGCAGGGAAGACGGCGTCAGCTATGGGCAGTGGTGGGCTCAGCCCACCGAAACTTACAATCTTGCCCGCCCAACCAAAGGTAAAGGAAATGTCATTTTATTTGTTCAGCCAATGGGGGAAAAAAAGTATAGAACGTACAAGTACCATTTCTAGATTCTGATTGGGTGGGCAGCCTATGAAGTCACATACCCACCTCAAAGTGTGCAGGTCCACAAAGCGCGGTCAGAACCAGAGTTCTCTGTCTCTGTACTCGTTTTATCAGTTCACGAAGGCTCATAGCTTTATCTACTATCAACTATTTTACAACACATTCTGTTAAATGTACTGTTTTTATTTGGCCTGTACAGAAGCCTAGTGCTGCTTCCATCTCCGGGGATGCTGTCACCAGCACATCAGAGGCTCCAGCCACTTGTCCCGTAACGTTAACTTCCACAAGCTCCGCCCCTCTACGTCTCAAGGTGGATCGAAATGTCAATATTTCCGATCCCGAGCATTTCTCTTCCGGAGAAATAAGAAATGACACGTTAAAAGCTCTATATTTACACTCAGTAATTTATGGCAAAGGTTTCTTTTCACTCACTACATGTAAACGATAAAAATAAATGAAGCCATTACCGGAATGAACAACCGGCCAGAACTACTTCTCTTTTCTTAACCTATCAGATCTGAAATTTGTTGTGTTGGGCGTCAATAATTGAACCCACAACCTACTTGCTATGAGGCAACAGCTCTACCCTCTTTTATTATCATTGTTTGGATTCTTTAAGTTGGTATTTCGACTCCGGCCTCTAAAAGGAGGTATTAAATAAATTATTAATTTTCAGTACTTTTCATTTCTTGCTTTTTTATTTTTTATTTTTTGTACATGTATTTTTTTTTATGTTTACAGATATTTTACATCTATAAACATATGTTTATTATAGGTGTTGTTTATTTATTTGTATGTATGTATTTTTATAAATAAATAGATAACTATTCATTACTTATATTTGTAATGTGAAATAGATATTTTGCATCATAATGATTAATTCCGTAATTTTTTGTTCATATTCTATTTATCAATTTTATTGACATTTTTATTTTTATTCACTTTTTTTACTTACTGTACAAATAAATATGCTAAAGTGTAATAAATAATGTAAGAACTAAACCATTTTATTTATTTTCCATGATTAATTCCAATAATAATAATTATGTTAAGTAAATTAAATATGATAATCAAATAATTTAACATTTTATGTATATGCATGTTTATTTATTATGTTTACAGATATGTTGTATCTAAAGAAACATGGTTACAGATATGTTGTTTTTGACATTATAGATATGACCAGTTTTAGAATTATTCTTATTCTCAATATCTTTTATTTTATTTTATTTGTTAATATCTCTGTGCTAAATTGGAAGAGCTTATATTCTTTCAAATATACTATTTTATACTTTTGTGGGAGCTAGGATATATGCATTTCCTGATGCCTCTTACATAAGCAGACAGTGTAATAATAATATTAATGATAATAATTATCATTGACATAATAATAAGAATAAAAGTGTAATAACACTGTAACTACAGGGTTGTAATAACGTATTGATAGATGATGAAGGCCGTATTCATTCAATCATACCTAGTTTGACTGAACGTGGCCATCTCTTGTTAAAGTTTGTTACATGAGCACACAGTGTAAACACTCTAAACTACAGTCGGGTAATAACGTCTCCATAATAGGTGAAGATTGCTGCAAAAGAAAACAACTGGGGGACCGGGTTCAACAAATCAATATTTAATGAGATTATCTCTGGAGACAGGCAGCCGGGCTCAGGTGCCTCCTGTAATAATTCATGATCTCTCTGACACAACAAACAGCCCATATCTGAGTGGGTGTGTGCGTGTGTATGTGTGTGTGCGTGTGTGTGTATGTGTGTGTTTCCACTGTTGTCATGTTTTTTTCTCCCTTTTTATCAGCTGTCAGCTCCTGGGCAGACCAGATGCATGCTCAGTCAGCAGAGCGGCTCCAAAGGGCACCAATGAGTACATGAGTATACATTTCATGTGTGTCTCTAGTGAACACTGAAGTAGCAGACAGATAAAGGTGCATTTCACTGTTTTATGCACGTATCCTCAATAGGAAAAAGAAACGCTTTAAAGAATGTAAAATTCATTCACATATATTCTGCGTTTCTACGTGTCGGCCATGCAATGAACTGCTCGCCCAATGTCAGCTGGGTTAGGATCCAGCCTCCACGACCCTGAGCAGGATGAGCGGTTACGGATAAGAATAAATGAATGAATCGCTCTTTCTTTGAAATGAAGCCACCGTGACCACCAGGACCACCACAAACGGCTCTCGAAATGATTATTCCACTGAACAGCAGTAATATTTTAACATCTGACAGACATGACGATGAAGGCATGACTCCTTTTTAAAAAATACTTGGCACAATACGAGAGTGATTCTTTAGGCTCCTTGACGACAGTCAGTCATAACAACATAACCAAAGGCAGGTGAAGTCTAAATAGCCTTGACTGTCTCGCTACCGGAGCAGATCTTAGTGGATGGGAAATACTAAAGAAAATCTGAAGTAGGCCTCCAAGTTAGTGTGTTGGAAGCAGGGAAGACGGAAGGATCTGAGAAACTCTGCCATGAGCCAAA